>CM066983.1:52910009-54168009 GCA_033977485.1 Hydrangea macrophylla
TGGTGGTGTGGTTGTTGTGGATGGGTAAGAGAGGGAGGTAGCTGCGGCCGGTGGTGGTGGAGGAGGCCTAAGCATGAGAAGAGAGAAATAGTCTAGAGTTTTAGAGAAGGAGAGAGAGAGAGAGAGAGAGAGAGAGAGAGAGAGAGAGAGAACCTCAGATTGTCTCTCCCAAATCGCCCAAATCACAACCCTTGAGGAGAAAGAGTTCGGTGAAGTTGAGGAGAGAAAGGTATAAGCTACTGTTGGGGTTTTCAAGTAAAACGAAATGGGTTATTTTTGGATCCCACCCAATCTCTTCTCAAACAATAACCAAGCTGAAAACTGGTGGGGACCACCCATTTCGGTACAAAATTTCAGTGAAGTTCGGTGCTTATAGCATTACTGATTGCCTTTTTGCTCACCTATTTTTTACTCACCTATGACACCCACCACTACCTTTTTGACGTGTGTTACATTCATTTCCATTTTAGTAATTGTGTTGATAAAATAGGGTAAAAAAAAATGGAGGATGGAATGAGACACATGTCAAAGATGGTGGTGGTGAGCAAAAATGCACTCAAGTATCTAATAGAATTGCACAAAGAAAAGGCAAAAATAAAAAACAATTTCCCAAGTGGTAATTCAGCCTTGGAATCACTTTTCAAAAAAAAAAAAAAACATCACGTATTTCGGACCAAAATGCATGCACTTTGGATAAAGCACTTTAGAACCAAAAAAACACATCTAGGATAAAGCATGTATTGAGATATTTTGGTTCAAATGTGATGCATGAAGCACATTTAGAATTTATGATTTTTCCTTAATTTCCATGATAACCTGGTGATTAAGGCTTTTGCCTAAATGCAAAAGTTGAAGTCAATCCAAACAAAAACATGCCCTTCAAACCTGTTTAGAATCACTTTTCAAATGTACATTTGGTGCCACACGTGCTTTGGGGATTCAAAATGTGTATATTAGACTGTTCAGACTACTAGAAACTACTTTAGAATTCCAAAAGTTTTCTATCTTTCACGGTGTTTAGATGTGCTTTAGCCTAGATCTCATGCAGGAAGCAAATTAAACGTTCTACTATGATTTTCTTAATTTCCACAGAGCCCGTGTGATTAGAATTACTAGTTCTACTTCTACTTTTAAGCACAAAAGCCCACGATCAATCCAACATGGAATCAGCCTTCTACATTACATTGGATTGCAGAATACACATCATTCAAGAACTTCCAAGACTCTTGAAGGGGGGAAGAGTAAGGAAAAAAACATAAAAATGAGAAAGAAAGAAGAAGAAAGAGACCGAACATGCAACATGAATTGCTATAGATGCCCTTACCATGGGCCACCGTATTATAATCTTTGATGCGTCAATGCAGACTACACTAGCATCAATCTCGCTGTTAGGTCTTCCAAACAAATGTCAAGAACATTATAAAAACAATTGAAGCTTGCAATGTCGAGACAGGTTAGTGCCTGAACTCTGAAACAAAGCAGTTTACTACACACACACACACACACACACACACACACACATATATATATATATATATAGGGAGAGGCTCTCAATTGAACTTGGTTGAGTGAACTTACCTAGTGAACTTGGCTTTTACGCCTAAAAAAACCCGCTTACCCGCGGATTCTTTTAGGCTTGAAAGCGTTCACTGGATAAGTTCACTCAACCCAGTATACATATATATATATATATATATGCCTATGTGATTTTCCTTGCTTATACATGTACTCCCTCCGTCCCTTTTTTTGAGTCCCCCTTTGGAAACTCAATTTATTAAGAGGACAAAAAAAATCTACACTTACTTTCCACAGTTACCTATAATCATTACAATAACTTTTTAAATTTTATCTTGGTGTAGATTTCAAGGAAGGGTAGTTTTGGAAAGTAATTAAAAATTGTATACCAATTTTGGAAAATAGACTTTAATTTTGGGACATCCAAAAATTGAATATGAAACTCAAAAAAAGGGACAGAGGGAGTATTAAATTTGATTTTTGATTAGTGACAAGAATTAACATCGGAACCAAATCATCTATCATGTCAAATGTATCAATAAGAATGAGTCATCCTGTCGAGTGCTGTAAACTACATTAGGGGAACTGCTTACATATCAGTTCTTATATTTTTTAACATTAATCTTTTTTCTTTTAACCTTTTCCGAACCAACGATCACCCTGAAAAATTACATGAACTACTTTCAGAACTTCTTCCACAACTTGTAGTGTACAAAAACTAAGCCCTATTACTTGCAATACTCTTCCTTTAACTTGATTCCTGATAATCGACGAACAAAATCAGCATGCAGTGCATGGCCACCCTGCACCATATAGTTTAGTCAGTAGCTTGATTCAATGTGCTATCACAAATCAAGTTTTATGATACAAAGAACTTTATATAATACACTTAACATATAAGTTCCACTTGCAGGTCATGGAGTCTGTAAAACTATCGCTCATTAAGATGAAGGATGAAAATTGGAAGTAAACTAGGGATGGAGAATGTATGGAAGATATCTTTCCATCCTTTTGATGGGTTGTGCAGGAAGAAAATGGGTATTTCGTTAATTTACTATCATACCCCTCATAGTTTGTAAGAACGATATTGTTTTAAAAGGAAAGGAAAGGAAAGGAAATGGGGGATTGTAATGAAAACCCTCCCTCCCCTTCTTTCTTCATTCCCTTCTACTTTCCCTCCAACCAAACAATGGAAAGCATATCCATTCCCTCCCCTTTCCTTTCCATCCACTTTTCCTACCATATAAACCATAAAAACCAATAGCATTAAGCATTGATAGAAAGTGAACTTCTGATCATGTATAATATCACATCCACGGGTAAGGAATGATGAATTTTTTTATTGTAGGCAAGCTTGTTAAAAAACTATACAAAGGCTCCTAAGTCCCAAGTACATTTGAACTTAGTTACCAAAGGCAGGTGGTCATTGAAAACTGTCTTATGAGGAGACACTTTCGTCAAACATACATGTGTAAAAGCATCTTATGAAAAGACGCCTTTAAAAGAGTCATTTGATGCTTGCACTTTTTCGTCTGCTATGGAGACCAAGGATTTGGACATATGAAACGACGCTTCTAAAGGAGTCTGTTCATAAGACGCTCTTGCACAAAAATTTTAAACAGAAGCATCTCTTTTCAATGTCCACTTGCCATTAGTAAATAAGTTCGAATATACTTCAACACTGTATATTTTGCAAAAAGCTTATGCACAAAAAAGAAAGAGAAAGAGTTCAAGGAACTACAGACAAGCTATTAACAGTGCTAACAACCGCAACAAGACAACATAACAAGAATAACAATAAAACAAGGACAATCATCATGGAGCGGGAACTAAATGGGAAGATATGATGTAGCATTTTTTAGTTTTGTGAATCTAAATGAACCAATTTCTAGAAGCATTTGTAACTCAACCCTTCACTGACTAGGCAAAATAGCACAACAGAAATTCATTCCCTCCAAAAGGATTTGTCTGAAACAATTGCATGAAAGAAAGGGCAATGGTCACATGTTCCTTAACTGAACAAAATCAACACCATAAGTTCTTGCTACAGCATACACGTGACTATAGCCTTTTAGGGTTTTAACATGAAATGCCATGTCAAATGAAATAGTACCAAAGAACAAATTTTTAGAAGGGTGGATTTCATTTTCTAAACTTAACTAGTTAAGAATGAGTTTTATTTTGGTCCCTGTTCGTCTTTTTTATTAACATATTGATCTTTACACTATCAGAACTGTTTCGTTGTCCCCTTGAGTTATACCTTTGATGAATGGCAATATGTCATGTGCACTCGCGTGAATTCCATTAATGTGAACTAATTCCACCTTGGCCTAAAACTTACAAAGTTCTAAGTCACATATTTCTGTCCCAAATTAAGGAGCGGAATTTTAATACTCGTGGTAGTAGAGGGATTGATCCAATACTTCCATTGTTCAACTTCTCTTTAATGAAGTGTCAATCAATTTCCACATGATTAGTCTTACCGTGCTAAACCGGATTATGCGCTATGTCAATGGCGGCTTTGTTATCACAGTATAACCTCATCTAGTTGTGGGGCCCAAAACCAAGGTCACAGAGAACAATTTGAATCCACAACAACTCACACATTCCCAGTGCCATAGCTCTAAATTCTGCCTCTGCACTGGAACTGGCAAATACTGACTGCATTTTACTCCTCCAAGTGACCAGGTTACCTCCAACAAATGAGCAATACCCCATAGTCGACCTCCTGTCAGTAACAGATCCAGCCCAATCTGTCTGTATAGGCCTCAACCTGAGTGTGCTCATCTTGGCAAAGAATAAACCCTTCCCTGGTGATGTTTGGAGGTTTCTCAAAACTCGAACAACAGCATCAGGATGGTTCTGTCTAGGAGAGTGCATAAACTGACTAACTACACTCACAACAAAGGCAATGTCGGGCCTAGTATGTGACAGATAGATCAGCTTACCAACCATCCACTGATATCTCGCCTTATCAACCACCTCTCCACTGGGATCATCGCTAAGCTTCAGGTTTGGATCCATTGGAGTATCAGCCGCCTTGCAATCAAGCATCCAGGTTTCTTTGAGTAAATCTAGAACATATTGTCTCTGTGAGAGGAAAATCCCGTCTTTAGACCGAGCCACTTCAATGCCCAAGAAATACTTCAGACTCCCCAAATCCTTAATCTCGAACTCCTTGGCAATAATTTTTTCCAAATGTCCCATCTCTTCTAGGTCGTTCCCGATTAGAACAATGTCATCTACATAAACAATCAATGCAGTCAGTCACTTAACCCCCTGAAGAGTGTTTAACAAAGAGAGTATGATCACCTTGGCTCTGCTTGAATCCATACTTGACCATGGCCTCTGAGAACCTATCAAACCACGCTCTAGGTGATTGTTGAAGTCTATACAAGGATTTCCAAAGACGACACACTTTCCCTTTAGTCTAGGTATCCTCGAAGCCCAGAGGAACATCCATACTGGTGTAATGGCCAATCTAGATTTGCTGCGAGAGATAACAAAATCCTAATAGAATTCATGTTGGCCACAGGAGCAAACGTTTCCTGATAATCTACTCCGTTTGTTTGAGAAAACCCCTTGGCCACTAACCTGGCTTTGTACCTTTCAATAGATCCATCGGCTTTGTACCTCTCCCTTGATTGCTCTTCCTCATTTCCAATCTCATGTTTGTCAGCATCTTCTAATCCTTGATTTCCTTCCTCAATAAACGAAATATTCACAACAGGCATCTCTTCCTCACTCACTTGCTCCCCTTGAAGAGGTGACTGTTGGGACTGAAAGTAAGACAGTGTCTCATGGAAGGCAGGGGCGGACCAAAGAAGCGACCAAAGGGGGCTATGGCCCCCCCAATTTTTTTTTTTGAAATTTTGGGGTAATATATTTAGTTTTAACATTTTGAAAATTAATTTAGAAATTAGCCCTCTCAAATTTTTAACATTTACAATATAAACTATCCAAAAAAGTCAATTTGAAATCAAAATCCCCAAGGCCACAGTTTATTTTGCAAGACTAATCTAAGGACACAAGATATTAGACTAACAATCATTGTGAATTTAATAGTTCATTGTTTGGTAGGCCAAACATTGCAAGCGTAATTGTCAATATCAACTTAATGATTCCCATATGGAGGACTATTTACTCCAAGGATGTCGCATTAATTGTCCCCCATAATAGAGAAGGAGAAGAATAATACTCAACTACCTAGCTCATGAGATAAAAATGACCTAAATCTAATTGACCAAATTACTCTTTCGACTCTGTCTCGCACCAAAAATATGTATAAATAAACCAAAAAAATTCCGCCTCGGGACCCCCGCGTAGAACTTGTTTACTAGAGAACCCAAATCATTTAACTTGGCCCCATAAAATCCTGGGTCCGCCACTGATGGAAGGTGACATCCATAGACATAAACCACTTGCGCGAGGGAGGGTGATAACACTTATACCCTTTTTGTGTGGGTGAATAACCAACAAAAACACATTTTAAGGCACGAGGATCCAATTTTTTTCAAGATGGAGATTGATTATGGACAAAACTGTTGGAAATAATAATCTATTAGGATACCTATTTAATTTCTATTTTATTATGACTTTTATTTTCTTTTATTTCTTTCCTTTAATTGCTCATTGTTATGTTATATATACAGGGGAATGTATAGCAATTAAAAATTATCCTTTTCCTTAAATTCTTCTTGGTATCAAAGCCAAATTCGATTTTGGCATTGTTTCCCTGCTTCCACCTTCGGCGGGTGGTGACCCGTCGCTCGCCGGACCTCGCTTTGTTTTCGGCTTGAAGCCTCAGTCCGACGACCCTCCATGCACCAACTCCACTACCCCCTACGGGCCTCGTCCAGCCTCTACGGAGCTCGTTTAGCACCTACGGGCCCTGTCCAGCCCTAGGTCAGCCCTTTCGGGCCCTGTCCAGCCCTAGGCCAGCCCCATTCGGGCCTTGTCCAGCCTTCGGCTAGCCCTTTGATGGGGAGTGGTGGAGTATATTATGGTGGCTCGAACCCTTCAAGATTTGGGTCTGTTGTTGCAGTTAGATGATGTTCTTATAAATTAGGGTTAGGTATTGCGAAGAAGAGAGAAGAAGGAAGAGAAATATTGTTTTAATTCATCAATCAATCACCCTAACATCAGCATATATATATATATATATCTGCATACAACGAAAAAGACTAATATACCCTTAAATAAACAAACTCTAACACTTCCCCTCAAGCTGGAGCATATATATCAAACATACCCAACTTGGATGACAAAAAGGTAAAAGAAGCACAAAGTAGGGGCTTCATGAGAATATCTCAAGTTGATTGTCAGAACGAACATAAGAGGTGACAACATGTTTCTTGAGTAATAAATCCCGAATGACGTGACAATCAACTTCTATATGTTTGGTCCGCTCGTGGAAGACAGGATTATTAACAATATAAAGAGCAGCTTGATTATCACAAAACATTTCCATCGGAGCAGAGGTAGCAACACCAATGTCTCGTAAGAGAGAGTGAACCCAGAGTAACTCAGAAGCAGTATGAGCCATAGCTCTATACTCAGCTTCGGCAGTAAAACGTGCAACATTTTGCTTCTTACTACGCCATGTAACCAAATTTCCACCAACAAAAGTACAATGACTAGAAGTGGATCATCGATCAGAGCGACAACCAGCCCAATCAGCATCATTAAAACCAGTCACGGATAGAGAAGCAGAGGGTCTATAAAGAAGGCCTCGACCGGGAGCACTCTTCAGATAACGCAAAATACTAACTGACCACATCAAAATGACGCTGACATGAGTGGAGCATGTATATACTGACTAACTACACCAACAACATAAGTAATATCCGGTCGAGTAACAGTAAGATAAATCAACTTTCCAACCAATCTTCGGTATCGACCAACATCTGCAAATAGATCACCCTGGTCATCATCAAGTTTAATAGTAGAATCCATAGGAGTGTCAGCCGATCGAGATCCCAAGGGACCCGTCTCAGAGAGAAGATCAAGCACAGACTTCCATTGAGATAGAGAGATACCATGACGAAAGCGAGCAACCTCTATTCCAAGAAAGTAGCGTAGAGTACCAAGATCTTTAGTATGAAAGTGTTGACTAAGATGGCCTTTCAAATCCGAAATACCAAAAGAATCACTACCATAGATAAGAATATCATCAACATACACAATCAAGACAATGGTACCGTTGAGAGAGTGTCGAACAAAGACAGAATGATCAGAAGTAGAAGGACGAAATCCATATGCGAGTACAACAACACTAAAACGATCAAACCAGGCTCGAGGTGACTGCTTCAATCCATAGAGCGCTTTACGCAAACGACAAACAAGGTGCTCACACCCGATAGCAGCATACCCAGGGTGTTGATCCATATAAACTTCCTGCTAAAGATCGCCATGAAGGAAGGCATTCTTAATATCTAACTGATATAGCGGCCAAGAACGAATAACTGCAACAGAAAGTAGAATCCTGACAGAATTAAGCCGAGCCACAAGTGAGAAGGTCTCAAAATAATCCACACCATAGGTCTGAGTATACCCTTTAGCAACAAGGTGTGCCTTGAGACGCTCAACCGAACCATCTGGAAGATACTTAATAGTGTAAACCCAACGACAGCCAACAGTCTGTTTTCCCTGAGGGAGAACAGTAAGCTCCCAGGTCTGATTCTTATGAAGAGCACTCATTTCCTCATCCATAGCACTTTTCCTGCTCGAGGATGTCAAAGCCTACTTAAAATAAGTAGGAATAGAAACAGAGGACAAGGCACATGCAAATGATTGCAAACGAGATGAAGTACGTGCATAAGACACAAAATTAGCAATTAGGTGTTGAGTGCACATTCGTTTACCTCGTCGTAAGGCAATAGGTAAATCATCAACCAAAGGAGCAGAACCCTCGGACAGTGAAGATTGGCATCAGGGCTATAAGAAACAAGACGCCTATCTCTGGATCGCTGATAAACCTGCAAAGGGGACGTAGAAATAGGTAACGGGAGAGTAGGGTAGAGTAGAGTAGAGTAAGTTAGTAGACTCCCCCTTACGACAAAAGATAAGATCTGCCGACAACACTTGACCAGAAGACGAAAAATAGGAAGTGGACTCAAAGAAGGTAACATCCGCACTGACAAAGTAGCAGCGAGACTTGGGGTCGTAACAACGATATCCTTTTTGAGTGCGAGAATACCCAAGAAACACGCATTTGCAAGCACGAGGAGATAGTTTATCACGACCGGGATACAAAATATGAACGAAGGCAACACAACCAAACACCATAGGTATAATCCGGAATGGTGAGAGTCCGGGATATAGAAGGGAGAAAGGAGATTGATTATCGAGAACAACAGTAGGCATGCGATTAATGAGATAACATGCAGTAAGAACAGCATCATGCCAAAAATGTTTCGGTACCTGCATATTAAACATCAAGGTGCGCGCAATATCTAACAAATGACAATGCTTTCGTTCGGCCACACCATTTTGTTGGGAGGTGTGGATGCAACTAGTTTGATGAATGATACCCCGATCTGCAAAAAAAAATATCAATGGCAACCTGTGTATATTCTAATGCATTATCAGAACGAAGAATTTTAATCCGTTTTACCAAACTGAACAAACTTCATTATAAAACTCAGAAAGTATAGTAGGTAATTTGGATCGCTCTTTCATTAAAAACAATGTCATAAGAGAATAGTCATCCACAAAGACAATAAAATATTAAAACCTTTAAACTAGAAAAACGAGAAGGTCCCCAAATATCTGTGTGAACAAGGTCAAAAGACTCGGACTTACTCGAAAAAGAACTACGATGATGCTTGCCTAACTGACAAGCCTCACAATTCAAACTAGACACTCGACCTAAACTAGGAATGGCTAACTTGAGTTTAGCTAAGGATAGGTGACCTAAGCGAAAATGCCACTGAAGAGGCGAAACAGCAGCACTCAAAGTAGGAGAGGATGAAACGGTAGAACCACCAGTATCCAGATAATATAGGCCATCCTTCTCATGCCCCGAACCAATCATCTTCTTCATCTTGAGGTCCTGAAAACACAAGTAGAAGAAAAGGTTATGGAACAGTTTAAAGCTCTAGTCAACTGACTAACCAAAAGCAAATTAAAAGGGAAATTGGGGACATAAAGACTAGAAGACGGAGTTAAACCAGGAGTGGGATGCAGAACACGTCGCCCAAGAATCGGCCGAGAGGACCCATCAGCTAGAACAATGTTGTGTTGAATAGAGTATAAATTAGAAAAGAGATGATATACCAGACATACGTTTGCTAGCACAGGAGTCAATGACCCAGGATGACGGCGTGTGAGCCACACATGCAACATTACCTGAATTAGCTAATGTAGCAGTGGAGGACGAAGGAAGACCTGAAGGAAGGGCCGTACGCAATGTCTGAACTAGTTCGCCAAGTTAAGTCGTGGTGCATCATGAGAACCAGAGCCAGAAACAACAGAAGCCGGTGAAGAAGAAATAGGTACTGGCTGTATAGGGCTATCAACAACCTGATGTGCATACTCTGGCTTACCATACTTCACCCAACAATAGGGTTCTATATGGTTCGTGCCACCACAATGATCACATTTCCTATCACTGCGACTACTAGCACGACCACCTCCTTGAGAACTACCACGAAAACCATAAATGATCCCTGAAGCCACGAAGATCGGAATCAAGACCCGATAATAAGGAAGCAATCATAAAATCCTCCCAATGATGTTTTTGTTGCTCCAAGTCGGTAGTAAATGGACGATACTGTAATAAATGATCCCACAAACTTTTAAGAGTACTATAGTACTCTGGTAACGGTTTCCCGGACTGCTTCAAAGAAAATATCTGCTCATACAACTCAAAAACCCGAGACATTACTCTGTTGCGAGAATGACTTGGTAACAGAATCCCAAATCTTCATAGATGAGTCACAAAATTCCACAGTAGTAGCAACTTGTGGTTCCATACTATGCCAGAGCCATCCCATAACAATGGAATTATCGCAGAACCATTCCTCATACTTCGCATCTATCTTAGTAGGAGGATTATCGGTCACATATTTAAGCCTACGTTTCCCTCGTAAATACACTTTTACATAATGAGCCCAAGCTAGATAATTCAAACCATTCAATTTTTCGAGGTAATAGATCGCGGAACATCATCGTCCTTTATCACTGATGGTTTAGCGTTGGCCATCATAATAACCCAACTAGACGTAAGAAACAACTCAACCACATAACCAAGAAATAGATGAATAGAGGAGAACAAAGGCCAACAAGGAACAACTCAGCCAAACAGAACCTTTGGAGCACCCAAAGAAATCAAAGAACTACCCAAAACAAATCCTCAAATAAATTCTGAATAGCCAAAAAAATGAGGGCCGACACCTATTTTTGCCATAACGAAGGAAAAAATCAGGCCACCAAGCAAGACCCACTAAAAAATACCTTTAGGGTGTAGATCGAGTCTCTTCGTGAGGGATTAAAGCATCAGAAAGCACCAAAAACCCCAGCAGAACAGATCGAAAAAAATGGGTCCAATAATCCGAAAAAGATTCAAAAAATTAAAAATCCATCTGAAACGACTTCAAATCACAAAACGAAGATCACCACAATGACGAGCATAACCAAGCGAGTCTAGCAGTGGTCTTCTCGTTGAGAAACAATGATGTCATCGTGACGTCATGATGACGTTACCCGCCGAAAAACGACATCAGCAGATGATGGATGATGGCAGTACCTTCGTGTGTGTGTGTGTTTACTGTTTGGAGAGACCTTCAACTTGAATCGCTTGCTCTGATACCAAGTTAGATGATATTATTGTAAATTAGGATTAGGTATTGAGAAGAAGAGAGAAAGGAAGATACGTTGTATTAATTCATCAATCAATCACCCTAACATCTGCGTGTGTATATATATATATATAAGCATACAACAGAAAAGACGAAAATACCCTTAAATAAACAAATAAACTCTAACAGTTGCAACCACTGTTACTAGTTTGAACAAGAAGTTGGCCCTTTTTTTTTGGTGATTTAATGTGGATGATCATTCCCACAGTCTCACCCTTTATTGGTGGATGGTATTTCCCACTCTTGCCAACTTTCATGAACAATCTTATTGTAACCTTACCATTCCAAATTTCTGTGGTTTACTCCCACCTTTAGTTTGCGAGAGAGTGTTGGAAATAATAATCTACTAGGATATTTAGGAGATTTTATTTTGCCTTTATTGGTTATATTGACCTACTTAATTTCTCTTTTATTATGACTTTATTTTCTTTTATTTATTTCCTTTAATTGCTCCTTATTATGTTATATATACAGGGGAATGTATAGCAATAAGAATTATCCTTTTCCCTAAATTCTTCTTAAACGCAACCAAACACTTTGGGAGGAATTCCGAACACAGAAGACAGATTGAGGAGAATTTCAATTGGAGCTTTCTTACCGAGGACACTAGTAGGTAACCTATTGATGAGGTAGGCAGTTGTTAAGACAGCCAACCCCCAATAGGACTTTGGAACTTGCATTGAGAACAAGGATCGTGCTGTTTCTAACAAATGACGATTCTTGCACTCGCCAACTCCGTTCTGTTGTGGAATGTTACTGCAAGAGGTACATGCCATTTGCAGAAAAATAGTCTTTAAGACCACTGTAACTATATTCTCCTCCTTTATCATATCGCACAATTTTGACAGCAGTACAAAATTGAGTGCAAATCATTTTGTGAAATGTTTGAAAAATAGAATACACTTTACTCTTTCCTTTCATCAAATACACCCAAGTAGTACGCGAATAGTCAACAATAAAGGACACAAATCACTTATAACCATTCAAAGATAAAAACAGGAGAGGGACCCCAAACACCAGTATGTATATGGAATAGTACTTTTATTCAAACTTGAATTAAAGGTGGCACGATGGTGTTTGCCAAGTTCACAAGCCTCACAAAAAACATTGGAAACACTCGTATTATTTATTAAGGAGGGAAACAAATAACGTAAAAGAAAGAAAGAGGGATGTCTCAGTCTCTAATGCCACAGCCATGCCTCTCTAGGAAGAGTCTCCACTGACTGGTGAGCACTCCTGGTCATACTTTCACCGTAGCTTCATTGGGCAACAGAAAATAGAGGTCATTCTCTTCTCTACCACTGCCAATCATCTTCTTTGTGGAGAGGTCCTAAAAAACACAATGAGACGGAAAGAAAGTTACACAACAATTTAAATCACGAATGATACGATTAATTGACAAAAGAATAGTCGAGAAGTTAGGGACATGAAGAACCGATGATAGCGGTAATGTGTTGGAAACATGAATAACACCTTTACCAGAAATTGAAGACAGAATACCATCGGATGTTTTAACCTTATCTTTTCCTGAACAAGGATCATAAATAGAAAAGACAGCAGACAAACCAGTCATGTGATCGGAAGCCCCAAAGTCAATGATCCATGGATGTTGAGAATTAGCATGGAAAGCACTTGTAACATTAACAAAATTACCTGCTTGGGCAAAAGAAGTAGAATAGCTCGTGGAGGTGTCCAACTGTGCCATAATCCGCTTCAGTGTCTCCATATCAACATTACTAATACTGCCAGCAGCAGGTGAAGGCAACGATTACTCCTTTAGATAACTAGAGTATGTTCTAGTAGACAAGTGAGCACGAGGTCCACTTCCCTGCCACCACTTCGACCACCGCCCCATTCACCTCCCCTTCCTTTTGTGAAGGGAGGACGGCCACGAAGCCTCCAACATGTCTGACGAATATGATAAGGCCTATTGCAGTAATCACAGAATTGCTTACTCGTCTTCTACAACCGCATCAGTGTGGATCTTGGGAGGATAAGAACCTTTTCCACCTTTCTGGCTAGAGGAAGCCAACGCAGACCTATCAATAGAAATAGAGGAAAGCATAGCTGAACGACGATTCTCCCTATTCTTTTACGTATGCTGTTATATTGGAGCATCCAACCCAAAACCAATTGGCCATGGGTGGAGTAGCCCCTTAAACTTATATATTGAGAAGCTAGGTTATAAGTCTTTAATGTGGGACAATCGCAACACGCCCCCCGCACGTGTGGTATGACTGAGAACTAAACACGTGGATTACTGAGATAGGGTGACGTGGAGCACACGTGGACAAATTGGCCCAACAATAACCTGATGTGATATCATGTTAAATTGGAGTATCCAACCCAAAACCAATTCGCCACGGGTGGAGTAGCCCTTGAACTTATATATTGAGTATCTAGGTTATAAGTCTCCGATGCGAGCCAATCTCAACATATGCAAATGCTTCCCGGAGAGAAGGTAATGGCTCCATTCCAAGAATCTGACTCCTTACCTAATCTAACTCAGAATTGAGACCAGCTAAGAACTTAAAGATTCTTTCACTCTCAATATATTCTTTAAAACAAACAGCATCTGTAGGACAAACTGGGTGGTGATTCTTCAAGTGATCAAGACGCTTCCACATCGTGGATAAGGAAGTATAATACTAAAGTATAGAACGCTCACCCTGAACTTCAGCCTCAATACTTATGCAAAGTTTATAAACTTGAGCCACGTTCCCTTTTCGAGCATAAGTTTGAGCAAGGGTATCCTAAATGTCTTGCGCAGTTTCTATTTCAAGAAAAAAATCAGCAATTGTAGGCTCCATAGAATGAATGCTCATAACAAGATAGTTATCCACTTCCCACTTAGCATAAGCGGGATCCTCACAACTAGGAGCCTTGATGTGCCATACACATAGCCAAACTTGGCTCTACTAGATGTGCCATAACACCAGAAGAAGATGGAGATTTTTCTATTGTCAAATCCTCTTTTGCCATGTTGAAGTTAGACTCTCGTTCTGAACGGCCACACAAGGCAATGAGGACAAACCTAGTCATCACGTGCACCCGTTTGGTGCAATTTGTCCAATCTACGGACAGATCATTGGTCCGAGTACGGACCTAAAGAATTGAAACGGTCGAAGGGTTGTGATCAGATCAAGGTTTTTGCCAAAGATATGGCAGATGTATGGATGGAGGAATTAAGAATAGAGAAAGAAGTTAAAAGAAATTAAGTCAGCACAACAGAAGATGGCTCTCGGTTGTATAGGGGTTGCCGATAGGGTTTTTTGGGAAGATCTAGGGTGGCAGCAAAGGAGTATAGGATATCGTGGGGTTTGACTATGGCTTGGAGGACATGAGAGGCTGAGCCGAGATGGATGGGTGGTTCGGCAGGCACCTGGGAGGCCTGTGGTGGTTTGGCTGGAGGCCGGTGGTCAATGTTGTTGCAACGTAGGCTAGGGTGTAGTGTGGTGGTGCGGCACAGGTGTAGGTTGGTGATGGTGGTTGATTACAAACCCTACCCAGGGTGGCTCTGATACCATATTGAAATCTAGAAGAGAATGTTTTTAAGGCTTAAGAGAGAACAATCGTCTCTCCGTCTATTTTATTAGACAAGAGAAAAAGATAATTACACATGCTTTTGGCACATTATAGTCTACAATCCTATGACGACCAAGAACAATATGACTCACACCCACATTAATAGGCAAGATGTCACATTATATATTTTCGTAGTATAGGTTAGCCATTTGGATTGGTACTAAGCAACGTTTAGTGACATAAATGGTAGAGTGATCATCAAGACTACCCTACACGGATGTGAGCGCGGAGAAATTGGAAGGTTAAGTTTGTTTATGGCTAACTTCGAAATCACATTTATAGGAAATCTTTCATCAATAACAAGTTTACAACCTATATTTTGGGCATTGGACGGCTGTAAGGAAATTTCAAGAGACTCGGACAGGACAAGAAAAGGTGCAGCACTCATAATAACGAGACATTCGGACATTTATTTGCAATATTAAATGACTCGTCAAAATATAGGTACTAATCAAAATTCAAAGGAATGCGTGTGCCACAAAAGTGAAGAATCTGATGAATCACAAGGCCGATGGATGGCGAACGAACAGAAATCACGAAAACAAGAGAAAATGATCTAAGAAGAAAGCAATAGAAGAACAAAGAATAGGAAAAGAACCCTCGGTATCCCTGTACCTCGGGCACCTTAGGTATCCCTGTACCTAGAGCTTGCAAAAACTTGAAGGCATCCCTGTGCAATCAAATATCATAATTTTTATTCATAATCATCTTTCCTTTTACAATGCAATTAATATCTTATTTATAAGAGAAATAAAGAGTCCTAAATTAGGCAAATTTCCTAGAAACTTCAAAATAGATAGAATTTCCTAAAGATGATTATTCCATAATAAAACTTCCTAATACATAATATTTCTAATCAATATTTATCCTAAGATAATTATTGCCTAAATAAAACTAAATTAAATAAATAATTATATATCCCCTGGATCAAACACAGTTATTACAAATAGCTTCTTTTGTTCCCCATCATTCCTACCCCTCTGAAAAGAACTCGACTCCGGCGAGTTAGAATGGCAGTTATGCTGGGAAGAATCAGGAACACCAAAATCATGGCCAACTTTCTGAAAATGGGTGAATGTTAGATCCAAGCCTATTGAAAGCACCACTCCAGTTGAAACACCTGTTGATGAAGTAAAGGGAGACAACACGAACTCCATATGAAAATTCAAATTAGTAACCATATTTAGTGACAAGTCAAATAAATTTGCATTTAGGACTTTCGGAGGGTCACTAAAACATGGTTAGATAGTGGAGTAGGTGGGGAAACAAGGATCACAATCTCTGTTTTGATTTGAGAATTCAGTGGTGGAGGAGACTGTGGAAGCAAAGGGACAGGCACCGAAGGAATTGGGATGATAGCAAGTTCATTTGGAACATCGTTAACAAGTGGCTTATCACCCAGTTTATCTTTGGGTGTGTCGTCACGACAATCTATAGACACCTTAGTGACCACAAGTGGTGGATTTGGCGTGTTCACAACAAGTTCAAGAGACACTTCGACGGGTTCACACCGAGTGTTTGTTTGGTCAGTTTGAGCATTTGTTCGCTCAAGTTTGACAAACAAGTCCTGAAGGAGTTTTGCTAGGTCATTTGTAGAGGTGGAGGAGCTGGGTTTAGGAAAAATGTTAGTAGTGATCTTACGCTTTCCAGGTTTTAGCAAAATTCTCTTATCATTATGTACGAAGCAGTAGCAATTATCATCTACTTTTATCACATTATAGTCAACAATCCAACAACGACCAAGAAGAATATGACTCACACCCACATTAATAGGCAAGATGTCACACCAGATATTTTCATAGTATAGGTTAGCCATTCGGATAGGTACTAAACTCCGTTGAGTGACATAAAAAGAAGAATAATCATCCAAGACTACCCTATATGGTAGTGAGCGTGGAGAAATTGGAAGGTTAAGTTTATTAATGGAGGACTCCGAAATCACATTCATGGAAAATCTTTCATCAATAACAAGTTGAAAACCTACATTTGGGCATTGGACTGCTATAAGAAAGGTACTAGAGACTCGGGCGGGACAACAAATGGTGCAGGACTCATAATAACGAGACATTATTAGTACGATTGAAAGGACCTTTATGTGCAAAATTAAGTGACTCGTCAAACAAATTAGGTACTAATCAAATTTTTTTTAAAGGAATGCATGTACCTCAAAAGTGAAGAATTTGGACGAATCACTGAGCCCGATGTTGCATGAGACGATCTTTGGCGGCTTGGAAAGGATTGTGTAGTCTTGGTACCATTGTAACAAAAAGAGAAATATATATATATATATTTTTTTGTTTTCAAAAAAATTAAAATACCAATAAAAAGGTGGGCTAGGTTGGCTAAGACAGTGGGTTTGGGTGCTGCTGGGTGTACTAAAAAGGGCTTGGGTCATTTCCAAACAAGGGTTTGGAATCAATTATAAGAGGACTGGGCTTATTTGAAAAGAAATGGTTTGGGGCCTTTTTTTTTTTTAAGACAAATGGGCTGTGAGTTAAGTGATAAGTGGGCTGCTGGGCTTGGGCTATGGACTGGTTCTATCTTAGAAAAAACTGGGCCTAGAGTACTTGGCCTGGTTATCTGTTAGAAAGAACAAGGGGGGATGGCTTTGGGTTTCTAAATGGGCTTTAAGTAAAAGCAGGTGGGGGTGTAATTTGGGCCTTTGTAGTGGTATGGCCAGGCTGCTACTTATATTTGTACAAAGGGTTATTTGGGCTAATAACAATGGGCCGCTTATCACACAGAAAAGAGCCCAACTTGTTGCTGTCCTTGATGGCTCGCCATCAGTCCTCAATCCTCATAGTCCAAAGGAAAAGAAGAAACCCTAACAGACTATGCTCTCCTTCAGTGCAGCTGGGCCTGGCGGCTGTAGAGATAATGGTGCCTTGGTGGTTCGTGGAAGATGGGGGGACTTGGGATGGAACTCGAGTTTGTTCCAATCTAGTTTGGGTAATGGTTTAAGAGGAAAGTGAGGGTTGGTTGGCTTTGGTCGTGTTCTCGTAGTGATGGCGGCTGCGGCTCGCGGATGAGATGGTGATCTCTCGATGGTTTGAACTCTTCACGATCTGATGTGGTCGTGGGTGAACTGATGGAGTAGGGGCTGTTTGGGAATGTTGATAACAGTGGGTTTAATGTTCATGCTACGGTTGCTGCTTATGGTGACGATCTGTGATGGTGAGTTTGGGGTCTAAAAGTGGCCGAAACAGGGAAAAAGTAGGGCTGTTTGGTGAAGAAAATAGTGGATTAGGGCTTGTTTAGATAGTGATGAATCGCTCTTGAGCTCTGATACCAAATTTGATGGAAAACGAACAGAAATCACGAAAATAAGAGACAATGATCTAGGAAGAAAGCAATAGGAGAACAAAGAATAGGAAAAGAACCCTCGGTATCCTTACACCTCGGGCACCCTAGGTATCCCTGTACCTAGAGCTTGCAAAAACTTGAAGGCATCCCTGTGCAACCAAATATCATAATTTTTATTCATAATCAACTGTCCTTTTACAATGCACTTAGCATCTTATTTATAAGAGAAATAAAGAGTCCTAAATTAGGTAAACTTCCTAGAAACTTCAAAATAGATAGAATTTCCTAAAGATGATTATTCCATAATAAAACTTCCTAATACATAATATTCCTAATCGATATTTATCCTAAGATAATTATTGTCTAAATAAAACTTATGAAACTAAATAAATAATTATCTATCCTCCCAGATCAAACAGAGTTATTACAAATAGCTTCTTTTGTTCCCCATCACCGATGTTGCGCACTGGGCTCCCCGGTAGCTTGATTGTGAAATCTCCGAATTCCCCCCCTCCTTCTCTTTGCTTTTTTTTTTTCCTCTCTCTTAATGTTTTTTCTTTATTTCTCTCTCCTTTTTCCTGTTTTTTTTTTCAAGGATCTCTCTTTTTCTCTCTTTTTTTTTTTTCTAAAATAAAAAATGATAAATAAGACAAACACAGCTGAAGTCAGGTCGAACACAGGGACTATTGGGTTCAGTTCTGGTTAATGAATATTATTTTATATATACATATATATATAAAGTGGGCTGGGTGTATGTTATTGGACTGGGGCTGCTGTAAGTTAAAGGAAGAAATTGGTTGTGCGCTGTAAACAGATGGACTAAACTTTCGGGAAAAGAAAAGGTGGGTTGATCTTGTTTATAAGGAGACAAATGGGTTGGGCCTGTTTATCGCAAGGGAAAAGAGCCCAACTTGGTAGTCTCACTTGAAATTGGAATAGCTTAATTTTTATTAACTCTAATCCAATGTAGATATACTACCAGGCCCAAGACTAAATAGGAAGGAAAATAATAATAGATGGAAAGAAATAAAGAGGGGCATAAATAGGTCAACAAGACCATTTAAAGACAAATAAAAAGAGAAATAAAAATCCTAAATATCCTAAAAGGTTATTATCTCCAGCACTCCTTCGAAACTGAAGGTGGGAATAAACCACAGAAGTTTGGAATGATAAGGTTACAGCAAGACTGTGCATGCAAGTTGGCAAGAGTGGGAAACACCCTCCACCAATAGAGGGTGAGACTGTGGGAATGATCACCCACAACAAATCACCAAAAAAACCAACCTCTTGTTCAAACAAGTAACAGACAGTGGTTGCAACAATAGACCAAAATCTTGAAGGGTTCGAGCCACCCTAATATACTCCACCACTCCCTCTCAAAGGGCCATCCGAAGGCTAGACAAGGCCTGAATGGGGCTGGCCTAAGGCTGGATAGGGCCCGAAAGGGCTGATCTAGGGCTGGACAGGGCCCAAAGGAGCTGGACAATGCCCGTAGGGGGTAGTGGAGTTGGGGCAGGGAGGGTCGTTGGACTGAGGCTTCAAGTCGAAAGCAAAGCGAGGTCTAGTGGGCGACGGGTCACCACCCGCTGAAGGTGGAAGAGGGGAAACCTCTGTTGTTAAAATCATACGCACATAAAACGATTCGCATCGCATGTATGAATCACAGTGAACTATTAATCGCAAATGGGAATCACGATTCCATGTCTATATTTCGATTCGATTCGCAATATCGAATCTATGCGATTCATTTGGTCCGACTTTTTTTTTTCTTCCTCCAGTTGAACAGCATATTATATATATATATATAATATATATATAATATACTAATATACTAAAAAGAAAGAGAAAACAAAAAGAAAAAAAGCCAAAAAGAGAGATCTACTTTCTTCTTCTTCAGTTCTTCTCGATCAACTTTTTCTTTTTTCTTTTCTGAACTAGCTGGACATCTTGTTTATATACATATACTAATATACTAGTACAAAGAAAGAGAAAACAAACGAAAAAGGAACCAAAAAGAAATCGACTCTCTCTCTCTATCGCCTGAATCGTATTGAAATTCCAAAATGCACGATGTGTGTGTATATATAAGCTGGACCAATTTGTATGTTTAAAGAAAAACTGTACCAGTTTGTATATATTATTTTTAAAAAAAAAGGAAGCTATTTTACTCTCTCTCTCTCTCTCTCTCTCTCTCTCTCTCTCTCTCTCTCTCTCTCTAAATAAAGCTATTTTACTCTCTCTCACTACCCACTTTGTATATTCTAAAGGAAAGGTATTTTACTCTCTCTCTCTCTCTCTACCCACTTTGTATATTATTCTAAAGAAAAAGGTCTTTTACACTCTCTCTCTATCTCATTGCAGTGCCGACAAGACCTTAGGGACTTTATCTACGCTTTTTTTCTTTAAAGAAAGTGATCCCAACTTCTCAAGCCCCAAGTCCCTCATACATATATATATATATATATATGTATAGTTTAGGGTTAGGTTAATCATTTTATTGTAAACAAAAACCCTTTTCCCCTCACTTTGATCAAGGTGGGATTCGAACCCACAATTCTTGCCATTAATGCAATGTCTTACCAAAGCTTAGAACACATGATCATGTAATTTATGTGCCTTATATCATCATATGATTGTTATTTTCTTCTATTTTTTATTCCACATAGTTTTTATCGTTGTTATAGCTTTTTTCTTAATTTGTCACCGAATCTTACGATTCACGATTTGCGAATCCCAATTCGATACAATTAGGACATTTCAATTCACGATACGAATCCCGATTTGACAACTTAGGGGGAAACAATGCCAAAATCGAATTTGGCTCTAATACCAACTTGAACTAATCCAATGTAGATATACTAGAAGGCCCAAGACAAAAAAGGAAGGAAAATAATAATAGATGGAAAGAAATAAAGAGGGACATAAATAGGTCAACAAGACCAATTAAAGACAAATAAAAAGTGAAATAAAAATCCTAAAATATCCTAAAAGATTATCTCCAACAGTCTCATACTCTCATAATTCAAAAGGCAAAGCAGAAGCCCTAAAAGAAAATTGCAGAGACTGTGGAAGCTGCGCACAAGGTGACATTGACGGTCACACAAAGTTCGTGATCTGATCCAGAGTACAAGAAGTCACGGCCTGGTTTGGCTGCGGGAAGTCAAGGTTGCTATTTTCTAGTCGATTATGGACGTGGGTCATGGTTGGTTTGGTCTGGCGATGGTGGTTGAAATCTAGGATGGGTGGTTTTGTTGGTGGCACTATGGTGGCGCAGATTTGGAGATTTGGAAACTCTCACGGATCAGATCTGGTTAGGGGTTCGAAGACTGCGAAGGTAGTAATCGCGAGGTTAGGCTTGGGCGAGATTGGTTGTTGGCCAGATCTTGGGTTAGGTTTTCTTTTCTAGGGCAGCGCAGAGCTAGGGTTCCGGTGGCAGGCTGGGTGTGGCTCGCGAAACAGTGGTGGTGGTTTTGGCGTCGAAGAAATGTGAAAGGTGAAGCCTTGTTTGGATGGTTGAAAGATTGCTCTTCGCTCTGATATCAAATTTGACGCAGGAATAAATATAAATATTGATGAAAATTTGAATAAAGAAGAAAAAGACAAGTCTTGGAGTCCACCAAGACAAGGACTCTTGGAATCCACCAAGACCTTAGGCTCTCAAAACAAGTACTCAAATTTTTATTTCATCATAAACTGTCCAATACAATAAGCTTGGTACTTTATTTATAGTGAAAGTAGAATACTCCTATTCTAGGAAATATTCTTAAAATCTAAAACTTCCTAATAGATCAAATCCGTAAAAGATACTTATTCCTAATATAAGGGGGAGGCCACGTGCAAGGCACATGGTTTTTGGTTATGGTTAATTGCATTTTTAGGTGTATAGTATGGGTACCTATAAAGGAGATGACTTGTGGTTAATTATAGTTATGGTTAATTTATAGTTATGTCTAAGGGAAGGAATGCCTAATGCGCGTGATCATGGCATTTCTCGGTGCACTAAACGTTTACTTTTTGTGTCAAAAAGAGTAATGGAAAAGATGTTACAAGTTACAAAAGAATCTACACCTGCTTTCCACAATTGCCCCAAATCATTACAATAACTTTTTTAGTTTTTTCTTGGTGTAGATTTCAAAGAAGGGTAGTTTTGAAAAGTAAGTAAAAAATGTATACTAATTTAGGAAAGTGGACACTAATTTTGCGACATCCCAAAATGGAATATAGGACTCAAAAAATGGGACGGATGGAGTATATTTATACTTGTTATAAAAGGAAGTAAATGCTTTAAACTCGTGCTATAGAAAATATATTTGAATAATAATCAAATCAAACACATTATCTTTCAACGATTTATTAAACAAATAGTGATACAATTGTGTCGAAATAGAATTAGGCATTTTTTTTTTAAAGAACTTTATTTTTATTGAACGACATTCGATGATGGCAATTGTAACAATAAATTATATCACCTATACAGACATCAACATTGTGAGGATAGTGGATCATTGATTATTGATGTGCTAGTTCATCCCACATTTTGTGCATGTATCTAAAAATTTCAATACCATTCTAGTGATATAAAATTAATAATAGTAGAAGAGAGAAGAAAAAAATGAAAAAAGCTTTTTTTCTAATTTATCACTGTATTGTATGCATGTTTGTACACATATACACATGCGTGTATGTGTGTATAAATCTGTGTTACCAGAAACTACCAGACCCTAGCGATCCCCGTTTTGGTACGATCGTTCAAAAACGTGGTACACTAGCGAACTGGAACGCCGATTTGGGCGTTCCTGCTTTAAATCACCTAATATTGTAATAAGATAACCAAAATCTAGTGATAACACTACAAAATTCTCATCGATTATATTTTCTCATTTAGAACTTTACCTGACAATAAAATGATTAAAAAATCGTTTCACGTTTTTTAGCACGTGGCGATCTGTGTTCCCAATCCCGTTCCTTGTACTGAATCGATCCACGATCCAGGTAACCTTGGTATAAATGTAATCACAATCACTTTAACATAACTAATGTAAAGTGAGATCCCTTCGTATTACTGGCTTTAATAATTATTTTTCTTTTCTTGGTGTTTTATTTTATTTTATTTTCTCTTTTTTTTTTCTTTTTTTTTTTCGTTTTTTTTGTTGTATATTTCCGGATCTTTCCTTGGTATTTTCACTTCTATTTGTTTTTACCCTTTCTCTCCTTTTTTCCCCCCCCTTTCCCCACTTCATATGCGGATATATATATATATATATATATTTTTAAATAACGAACATAAACGGAAAATGGTTGAATGCAAAAATGCTAAATTGGTGATGGGCACAATTTGGATAATTATTTTTAAATGAAAATCTCCTAAAACCAAATAAATATATCACAATAACCTCCAGGATCAAAAACAAATACTACAAAATATTCTTTTTGATCCCTATCAGAATGAATATGCATTCCTTTGGAATGTCAGAAAATAAATTAAAATTAAAAAATATGACGATAAATCTGCAAAATATCATAATGAAAGTATAAGTTACGTAAGCTATTCAGGGGAGTATACATTTATATGTATGTAGGAGTATATGTAACACAAGGAATGGAATTATATTGGCTGCTAAAAATCGCATGGAACCTATTCAGCTATCAATCTCTGCTTCCAGGAAATTTTTATGTAGATACATACCTATATATAATACACACACACACATACATTTACTGTTATATTTTATCCCTCACTAGATTCTCCAAGACTGGAGAGCGCATTATTACAACCACTGATGTTACAAGTTTTATTTTCTTTGAGCGTCCCAACTCTAACGGAATTTGAGAAAGGGCCTAGGAAATCGGCTACGGGCTTTTGAGCTGCAATTTATTTTTCATTACCAAACCAAACCAAGCCTTGTGTCCCAATCAATTGGGGTCGGCTGTATGAATCCTTTTTCTCCATTCTGCACGATCAAGAGCTATATGCTCATTTAAATTATATAAATTCATATCTTGTTGCACTACATATTCCCAAGTCAGTCTAGGTCTACCTCTCCCTCTAACCATTCCAGGCACTACGATCTTATCACTCTTTCGCACAGGTGCATCTACAGGTCTTCGTTGCACATGGCCGAACCATCTAAGTCTATTCTCCCTCAACTTATCCTCAATATGTGTCACTCCTACAGTCTCTCGGATGTACTCATTTCTAATTCTATCTTTCCTAGTCTTACCACACATCCATCTTAGCATCCTCATCTCCGTTACACTCACTTTGCTAATGTGTTGTTTCTTAGTTGCCCAACACTCTGTCCCGTAGAGCATAGCTGGCCTAATAGCTGTCCTATAAAATTTTCCTTTCAACTTTGCTGGTATTCTCCGATCACATAATACTCCAGAAGCATTCATCCACTTCATTGAAAGGGAATAAAATATTTTCTTCATTACAAGCGCATCCAAACACCGGAAAATGTAAAAATATTCTCCGGAAAACATTTACGTCAAAACAAACGAAGCAGAGATGTGAATCCATCGACCTAAATGATCTATCAAAAAAAATATCCAAAAAACATTGCAAATTAACAAAAGAAAGATACATAAATACCTTGTAAGCAACTATGTGTGCCACTGGAAGACCTTGACTGCCACACCGAGCAAAAAGGGAAAGATCGCCAATAAGATCCAAGATCTTATGTCGACAAGGCTCATCCAGAAAACGTAACGGTGGATTCAACCAGCCTCTACTAGTACTGAATATACAAGGACTTAATCTAATTAAATCTAAATAATACACAACAAACTAGACATGAATACTGTAATAATGGAAAAGGTTGCAAATATGGCATAGTTCACTAGAATCAACTATGAAGAAGTAACTCCTAATTGCTAGCCAATTTAAAGTTTCTGCAGTACTTATGTCCTAACAAAAAAAAATTATGGAACAAATTTTCTTGTAGTTTTGTATTGATCAATTAAGCAAATAGTTACCTTAACAATATCATTATCTATGTAAACTGTTGGTTCAGTTGATTGTTTCTTCGCAATGAATTGCTAGTTTCTTCAATACTCTCAGTTTGGACCATATACTACGGTGGGTCCATATAAACTGTAATTTTCAATTTTTCTTTAGCTTTAGTGCCTTTAACATGCTCATTATCCATTGTATTGCTTCTAAAAGCTACAATAAAACAAATTCCATACATTTCAGTACCACTTTCTCATAATTCTATCTTTTTATGTTTGATATCTTTAGTGACCTCTCCATTGTTATACCTGTATTTGAAATGATATCAACATCGATAGGGACGGCGCCAGGATTTAAAGTTAGTGGGGGCAGAACACATGGGGCGTGGGGGCAACGTCCCCGATCCAAATTTTTTATTTTTTATTTTGGAAGAAATACTATAGTTTTGAATTTCTATAGGTTAAATTTTGTGTACTTGTTTTGTGGGTTTCACATGTAGCGCGGGTTGAGGGGTAAAACATAATTATTCAAAGAGAAACTAATCTCTTCATAACTCTTTTCAAAAAGAAATTGAGTTCATATGTTTAAAATGTTTTTTTTTGCCTTTCTACCAGTTTTACTTGCAAAACAAAGAGTCATTTTTTTTTTTTATAAATTATAAGGGGAAGGGATGGAGGTTGAACACTGAATCTATGCAATGGAGGTGCCTACGACCCAGTCCGATGCCAAAGAGCTATACTCACTTTGCACAAAACAAAGAAACTTTAATATTTTCAAAACGGATATTATAAGGGCTTAAATACTTGAAAATAGGGTAAATAAGATGCTTATTTTGTTAAGGTTTGAAAATTTTAACGACCAAAGTGAGATTTTTGAATTTAGATATGGTAAATTAAATATTTTAGGAGGGGCACAGATGCATACAATACGAAACACATGAGGGAAAATTTAAATTTGAAAAATTGCGGGGGGGGGGGGGGATGGGGGGGGGTGGGTTGGAGGGGAGGTGGGTGCTTCCAATGGGTACCATAGCCTCCGCCCCTGACCGTCGACATCCAAATTTTGTTCAGCAAGACATGTAAGGTTAGCAATTTGTAAGCAAAGAGCAAAACTGGCTTTTTTTGGGTCATAGGTGGCAAGTTACTTGTGCATACGAATATTGTCTCTTTGGAATCAGACCAATTAACCGATTGTTGAAGGCTTGCGAATTTGATTAATGAATGACTAACCCCCAGGGCATCTTTTCAAAATGCATACATGAATTGAAGCATCTCACCTACAAATTATGGCATTTTCTACTGAGCCTCCTTTAATAAGTCCAGCATCTCTCATTCTCTCCACCTGTAACAATTACCAACTCATGGAATTAAAAAACAAAAGAAATTATTTTAGGAAATGAAAATGGGATTGCTTTTTTTTTTTTTTTTTTTTTTTTTTTTTGTGGTGGTGTTGTCGGGACATGAAGAGTAATGTACAAAAGAAACAGGTTTTCTATTCAATGGTCATTTTCGAAAACAAAGAAAAATAAGAATGAATAAATAAACTCGAAAACAAATAAAAATATTCCAAGAGTAGAGAGAAATTTACACCCAAAATCTAGGTTGCGAAGTATGGTAAGTTTTGGAACAGAAATGTCCCAAGAAAAAGAGAAACAACTTGTAAATGAAGCAACCGCTGAATAAACAGACAATCTTCCTATTTTTCTGCAGCTGACAGATCAGAAGGCACAATTAAATCATTCAATAGACAATGTTGGTGAACTTGTTCTTGAACCTGCCTATAGGCAACCTTAACACACCACAGGTGGTAGAAAAAAAGACCCAAAGAAAAGAATAAGGGCAAATTACTACACTTTTCACTTCTTCTATAGTTTACCTCTTCTATTACTTTAGTTCCTCAACTTTTTTCAGTCACATAGCACAAGTTTGCTCGTCTACTTTTGCTAGAATAACGGACGGAATGTTGCACGGGGAGAATAGAAAAGGGTATGAGATGTGAAAAACACCTTTTTTTAGCACCAAAATAGTGACATAATGCAGTTTTAGCAGGAAATTTAGATCCAAAATAGTGTCCAAGTAGAACTTTAGAAAGGATTAAAGGGTGCTTTTCCGCTCGCCTACCTTTCTCAATCGTCAGATCATCGCATGAGACGACAGTCCGTCTATTAGTCTAACAGAAGTAGATAGTTGGAAAAGTTGAGATGCTAAAGTGACACAGCAGCTAAACTACAAAGGTTGAAGCATAGATTTTTTTGTTTTTTGTTTTTTCTGGTTTTTTTTTTTCACTTACATAGTACGGATATTCAACCACCTGATAGATTTATAAGCCAAGCAAACAGTAAAGAACAAAAAGACTATGAAGGACAAAATCTCGAGCTGACCTCTTCATATATGCAAAAAGTTCTTGAAGAAGCTATTTGCTTAGTGTAGAAATAGTCATCAAACGAAGCCAATGAAAACCACTGGCAGCCAATAGAAGGCACCTGCACCAATACAATGCTTGAGATTCATATTCAGTGGCATATCATTCAGTTCTTAAACACAACTCAAAGTTCCATCCCAATTTTGACTTTGAGTACAGATATTCCATGTACCTTATCTACAAAATGAATAAAACACGACGACAATTTGGTTACTTAGCCAAGTTGACATGCATTCATATAGTTCAAAAAAAAAACTGTCCTTCAGAATTTACATATAAATCTATGGTCTAGTATTTATTTTGAAATCCATGGTCTAGTATTTATTTTGTGTTTTATTGCGCTATTAAACTCCACCATAGTTAAGGACAAGCTTTCCACAGATCCAACATTCAAAACCAAAGGAGAAACGCAGTGCTCTGCTGACAACTTGCTTAATATATTGAGTCAAACAATATGAATAGAAACTTCACAGGGCGCTGTTTGGAATCACTTCCCAAACGTGCTTTTGAGACCCAAAAAGCATATATTAGCCTATTTGGATTAATTTGAGGAAGCAATTTTGAGGCCCGAAAGCCTGTTTTGGCTGAAGCATGCCCATAGGTGCTTCATCCCAAATGTGATGCAGAAAGCAGATTAGGGGTTTTCAACGAATTTTTCTCAATTCCCATTGTTCCCCTGTGTATGGCTCATGGTTCTGCTTCTACCTTAACGCAAAAGCCACAGCCAATCCAAATGGGCCTTTAGTTTCTTTTGGCTATGTTCTAAGTCTATAAAAAAGAAATACTAATAATTTTGCACGTCTTAATAAGAAACTTCATGGTTATCAATTACTTATGAAAGCTTTAGATTGCTTTTGGAATAACGTTTGCTCAGTTGTTGGTGGTGTCAGTGATCTAATAAATTTCATTATGCTGAGAAATCATCAATATGATATTATGATGCTTCT
Source organism: Hydrangea macrophylla (assembly GCA_033977485.1). NCBI lineage: Eukaryota > Viridiplantae > Streptophyta > Magnoliopsida > Cornales > Hydrangeaceae > Hydrangea > Hydrangea macrophylla. Next base: position 52,938,593 of record CM066983.1, read on the forward strand.
GTGCCAGCGTTGTTGGAATCATTTCCAAGGACTCTTTGACCCATGGCTTTATGAAATTTTGATGGCTGCAGGAACAACTAAGGCAAAGAGGTTAAAAACAAATGGCCGATTATGCAGAGAAATTTTCAAAGACAATTCCTAAAAAGTTACAAGTACGAGGAAAAGGAAAATCGCATAAGAACCATCAACACCACTAAAGTTTACCACCTCATAGCATTCACGGAGTAAGAGCATCTCCAATGGAGGAGCCATTTGGAGTGCCATCCCGCATAAGTGCCAAAATGGCTCCTCCTGCCCCAAGATTTAGTATTCATACCAACGCTGTAATATCCCAACATTTTGACATGTGATAATATTATCTTAATGTGCATTATACGATAATGACATGAATATATATAAGATTTGCATACCTAATCTTATTATACATGGCAATTTATTTGGCATTTGCATATTTTGAAAAACATGGAATTATTTAATGCCTTGTATTGGATATATATTTGATGTAAAATTTTGAATTGCTGGACAAGGGCATAAATGATAGGATTAAAAAGAATATATTTTCCTAACTAGTAGGTGAATTAGCAATTCACGAGAACTAGAGGAGCTATTGTGTAATTAGTAAGAAATATGGTAGGTGAAAGTGTAATTTCGGAAATTTGGTAGAATTTTCCTAATCAAGATTAATTAGTCTAATTGAGATTAATTAGCTTAATGATGATTAGTTAGCCTAATCAAGGTGCTAGCTTACATTACCTAAGCTAGTAGGTGGCCTAGTAGGTGGCCTAGTAGGTGGGCAAGTAGGAGGTGTTGGGCTATATTTGGCTAAGTCCATGTGCATTCAAGTGGGCAAGAGAGAGAAATGGAAGAATAACTAGTTAAATAAGATGTACATCTCTTTTGAGGTGCTTATCTCTATACAAGCAAGTAGGTGCATAGAAGAAAGGGAAAAACAAGAGAGAAAAGAAGGAAAAACAAAGGGAAAAGGGTGCTAGGGAGATTTCTATCTCAAATTGAAGCTATACTTGAGAAGCTAAGGGTAAGAGGATTCTTTCTATGTGATTTAATTTCATTTCCATAGAGTTTTGATGGATTAATTAAAAGAATTCATATTGATTTGCTATGAAATCTTATATGACTTGTAGGAGTTTGAAAGTGAGCATTACATCTTGTCAATTCTATATCTAGAGCAAGGTGAGTAACCTCTATCTTTGAGGAAACTTTTCAAGTAATGAAATTATGCCATATAAATGATTTACTTTCAATTCATGAATTATGAGCACGTGTATATATCATGATTGACTATATGTGCAAGAGATAGAAAGGATTATGTGCTGGAAACATGTTTATGTGATTATGTGGTTGAAGAAGCAATTGTTCTATCACTACAAAGAGAAAGCTCCAAAAGGGAGTGTAGAAAAGCCTTCTAAGGCTTGAGTGTTCAATACGCCTTGTGTAGGGTATTGGATAGCTCGGAACAAGGATAAAAGGTGCCATTACGGGCACGGGGTAGTGAGAAGAACAAGAAGCTTTGGAGATAAATACTTACTTGGTTGTGATTCATTATGTTACATGGAATTGCATATCACGTGTTTAAATGATATACACAAATTTATGTCAAAGAGCATGTTATTCATTGAGCTTCAGCTCATGTGGTTATTGAATAACCATTTCAGGTGAAAGGAAAGAGAAGGAGAAAGAGAAATAGAGGACGAAAGAGGAGAGCAAGTGTTTAATGTGCATATTGTATATGGCGTAGTTGTTGTAGTTTGGGACTAAGGACTTGTAAATTATGTTGTTAGGTGACCATGTGTAGAACTTGATGTATAAAACTACTATGTTCGTGTATGAAAGGTTTTGGCAAGTGTTTTTGCTATTCAAGCATGTTTGATTGCTTAGATACTCATGGCTAGAATTGTGGATAAAAGCTGCTTCGATCGATCGAAATACACACTGTTTTAATTGGTTCAAAACGACGACTTTTACGAAAAAAACAGACATAACTTTTTCTGAAATTTTGAAACCGTGCACCGTTTTCAACGTTGGAACCTAGACTCAAACGGCTATCTTTTGGCACAAAATCTAACTCAAATTTTCAAATCCTATTATACCTTGGGGCTAATCACTTGCAAATGTGGTTTAAATGGGAGCCTAAAAACCCATTTTGTACGTTATTAACATAGAGTCAGGCCTCGGTGGCATGTCACGTACCCTCGTGCCATACTTAGTGGATTTGGGTCGTGACAGAGTTGGTATCAGAGCTAAGGTTAAACTAGCATATATTGCATGATTAAGGTGCATTGAATGAATATGTGCACGTATACGTGATACTTGAGATGTTATGTGGCATGATTTATGTGACACGATTAGTAGAGCATGATTATCATATGATACATGACAAGGCATGAATTACATGATGTTGATTAAATGAACTGATCTTATTTATGTTTATAAGATGGCACAAGGGCAAGGTTCTCCAAGTAAGAGGATGGACAGAATCGAGGAACTAATTGAAAGATTTGCACAAACTGTAGAGCAACGATTTCAGGATAATAAAACAGGAGCACAGAGTCAGGAAAATCGCGAAGCAAGAACTACTCAAGCTGCTATGGAAGGTTTCAAAAAGTTAAAACCTTTGGCCTATGATGGGCGTCCTGATCCACATGTTGCAGAGACATGGGTAGCGGAGATGGAAAAGACTTTCACTGTGTTCCAATGTACTGAAGAGGAAAAAGTTACCTATGCTGCTTTTATGTTACGAGGTGAAGCTGATAAATGGTGGCGTATGGTGAAAAAGGTGGAACCTAACATGAATTGGCGACGATTTTTGGAAGTGTTCTATGGTACATATTTTCCTAAGTCTGCTCAAGAGCAAAGAGCTAGAGACTTTTCCAATTTGACTCAGGGAAACATGACTGTATTACAATATGCTGCCAAATTTTCAGAGTTGTCCAGCTTTGCTCCATCCGAAGTGGCTACCGATGCTATGAAAGCAAGGAAGTTTGAAAATGGCTTACGTTGGGGTATTCGTAGTCGGGTGGATGTCTTTCGATTCCAAACATATTTGGAGGTATTGGACACAGCACTCATAGTGGAGCGAGATGGGGAAGAATTCCAAAAGAATAGAGATCAACAAACAAAGAGGCAAGGAGAAGGGCCAACAAGAGGACAAGGTTATTTTAAGAAGCCAAGAGTTTCTAGTATGGGATTTGGATCATTACGTTATGGAAGCAATTTCCAAGGGGAGAGTAAACCCGTTTGTCCAACTTGTGGGAAACAACATAATGGGCCTTGCTATTGGAACAAAGGTTTATGTTATAGATGCAAACAACCTGGGCATGTTTCTAAGGATTGTCCTCAATCCTATTCACGGGGTTCCGGTTCAGGAAGTGTTTGCTTTGAATGTGGAGAAAGGGGACATTTTGCTAAAGAATGCCCACAGCGACGTTCAAGGGGTCCAAGCTCATCTATACCAAGCATAGCTACTCATAAATCAGTCCAGAAGTCTGATGGAGAAAAGAAAGAACAGAGGCAAGGTCGGATGTTTGAACTTATGCCGGGAGATACGTTTACAGCTGATACAGTTGTGTCAGGTACACTCCTTATTTGCGCGTACCCTGCACATGTACTTATTGATTCTGGATCCACACATTCATATGTATCTTGTTGTTTTGCTAAGAATCTGGATAGATCTTCCGAATCTTTGGGATATGTTTTATCTATTGCTATTCCTTCGGGAGTATCTTTGAATAGTGCTTCTGTCTATAAAGCTTGTGGAATAGAAGTGGATGGCAGAATGTTAATGGTAGACTTGATACCTTTGAACATCCAATACTTTGATGTTATTTTGGGGATGGATTGGTTATCTACTTATCATGCTTCGATTGACTGTCAAAATAAGAGAGTTTTATTTCGAATTCCTGAGCAAACTGAATTCTATTTTCAAGGGACAGGGGTAGTGTCGCCACCATATGTTGTTTCGGCAATGAAAGCATGTCGCTTGTTAAGGAAGGGATGTCAGGGTTTCTTATGTAGTGTTGTAGACACTAAAACCTCAAATCTTGCTTTAGAAGATATTTCAATTGTACGGGAATTTCCTGATGTGTTTCCAAATGATCTATCTGACACTCTAATAGATAGAGAGATTGAATTTTCAATTGATGTAATACCAGAGACTCAACCAATATCCAAAACTCCTTATAGAATGGCACCGGTTGAATTGAAAGAACTGAAAACACAGTTACAGGAATTGTTGGATAAAGGATTTATACGTCCTAGTGTGTCGCCTTGGGGTGCACCAGTATTATTTGTAAAGAAGAAAGATGGTACTATGCGGTTATGTATTGATTATCGAGAACTCAATAAGGTGACTATTAAGAATAAATATCCTTTGCCGCGAATCGATGACTTATTCGATCAATTACAAGGTGCTCAAGTGTTTTCAAAAATTGACTTAAGATCGGGATATCATCAGTTAAAAGTAAAAACAGAAGATGTAGAAAAGACTGCATTTAGAACTAGATACGGGCATTATGAATTTCTTGTGATGCCATTTGGTGTGACTAATGCTCCTGCTGCTTTTATGGATTTAATGAATCGAGTGTTCAAGGCATATTTGGATGATTTTGTTATTGTTTTTATTGATGATATTTTGGTTTATTCAAAGAGTTCTGAAGAACATGAAAATCACTTGAGAATGGTATTACAAACTTTGAGGAAGAACAAGCTTTATGCTAAATTAAAGAAATGTGAGTTTTGGTTGCCTAGCATTACTTTCTTGGGGCATGTGATATCTGAAAAAGGTGTTTCAGTTGACCCTCAGAAGACAGATGCTGTTGATTCTTGGCCTACACCCACAAATGTTTCAGAAGTTCGTAGTTTTCTTGGTTTGGCTGGGTATTATCGTAGATTTGTTAAAAACTTTTCTCGAATTGCCATTCCGATGACTCAGTTGTTGCATAAGAATATACCGTTTGTATGGACTAACAAATGTGAACAGAGTTTTCAAGAACTGAAGAACAAATTGGTTACAGCTCCTATATTAACGATTCCAACGGGAAATGGAGGATATGTGATTTACAGTGATGCTTCTCACCAAGGGGTAGGATGTGTACTAATGCAAAATGGTAAGGTTATCGCTTATGCTTCTAGGCAATTGAGGCCACATGAAATTAATTACCCCACACATGATTTAGAACTTGCAGCAGTAATCTTTGCTTTAAAGATTTGGCGACATTACCTTTATGGTGAAACTTGTGAAGTTTTTACAGATCATAAAAGTTTGAAGTACTTGTTCACTCAAAAGGAGTTAAACATGAGGCAAAGAAGATGGCTGGAGCTAATAAAGGATTATGATTTGACAATACAGTACCATCCAGGTAAAGCTAATGTGGTGGCGGATGCTTTGAGTAGGAAGTCTTCAGGTAATTATGTTTATTATCTTACTAATCAGAATCAATTATTGATGGACTTGGAAAGAATGGAAGTGGAAGTACTTCTTTTCGATAAAAGTGGAGTTCTTGCAACAATGGTAGTGCAACCTACGTTGCTTGAAGAAATAAAAGGGGCACAGCTGAATGATGCATTTCTTAAGAAGATTTGTGATGAAATACATGAAAGTAAGCGAGCTGATTTTTCTATTCAAGATAATGTTTTGAAGTTTAAGAATCGAATATGTGTTCCTAATATTGATGAAATCAGAAAGAAGGTTTTGATAGAAGCTCATAATACCAAGTATTCCATTCATCCTGGGAGTACCAAGATGTATCGAGATTTGAGAGAAATTTATTGGTGGCCAAGAATGAAGAAAGAAATTGCAGAATTTGTATCACATTGTCTGATATGTCAACAAGTAAAGGTGGAGCATCAGAAACCAGCAGGGTTACTCCAACCACTCCGTATACCCGAATGGAAATGGGAGCACATTACGATGGATTTTGTGGTGGGATTTCCGAGATCATCCCGAGGTAACAATGCTATTTGGGTAATTGTTGACAGGTTAACTAAATCTGCGCATTTCTTAGCTATGAAAACCACTTATTCGAAAGAGAAATTGGCGGAGTTATACATTGGAGAAATTATTAGATTACATGGTGCACCTGTCTCTATTACTTCTGATCGAGATCCTAATTTTGTAAGTCGATTTTGGGAGAGTTTGCAGCGGGCAATGGGTACAACTTTGAACTTTAGCACGGCTTTCCATCCACAAACCGATGGACAATCAGAAAGAGTAATCCAAATTTTAGAAGATATGTTAAGGGGATGTGTTCTGGATTTTAAAGGCCCGTGGGAAGAACATTTGCCACTTATCGAGTTTGCATACAATAATAGTTTTCAATCCAGCATTGGTATGGCGCCTTATGAAGCACTATATGGAAGGAAATGTCGTTCACCAATTTGTTGGACTGAGGTGGGAGAAAGAAAGTTATTGGGACCGGAGATTGTACAATTGACTACTGATAAAATTAAATTGATCCAACAGAGGCTTCGAACAGCACAAAGTCGACAGAAAAGTTATGCGGATACTAGAAGAAAGGACCTTGAATTCCAAGTAGGTGACTATGTCTTTTTGAAAGTGTCTCCGTCGAAAGGTATAATCCGGTTTGGAAAGAGGGGGAAACTTAATCCTCGATATATCGGGCCGTTTCAGATCTTGGAACGGATTGGACCTGTATCTTATCGTTTAGCTTTACCTTCGGAATTGAGTAATGTACATAATGTATTTCATATATCCATGTTACGGCGGTATCTCTTTGATCCGGCACATGTTTTAGCGCATGAACCCTTGGAGGTTCGGGAGGATTTAACGTATGTAGAGCGTCCGGTTGCAATTCTAGCTCAGCGGGATCAAGTGTTACGAACCAAAGTGATTCCTTTGGTAAAAGTTTTATGGCGGAACCATTCCGTGGAAGAGGCTACGTGGGAAAGGGAGGATGAAATGCTTGAGAAGTATCCTTCTTTATTTGGAATCACAAGCTAAGACAAGTTTGGAGGACCAAACTTTTATAAGGTGGGGAGGATGTAATATCCCAACATTTTGACATGTGATAATATTATCTTAATGTGCATTATACGATAATGACATGAATATATATAAGATTTGCATACCTAATCTTATTATACATGGCAATTTATTTGGCATTTGCATATTTTGAAAAACATGGAATTATTTAATGCCTTGTATTGGATATATATTTGATGTAAAATTTTGAATTGCTGGACAAGGGCATAAATGATAGGATTAAAAAGAATATATTTTCCTAACTAGTAGGTGAATTAGCAATTCACGAGAACTAGAGGAGCTATTGTGTAATTAGTAAGAAATATGGTAGGTGAAAGTGTAATTTCGGAAATTTGGTAGAATTTTCCTAATCAAGATTAATTAGTCTAATTGAGATTAATTAGCTTAATGATGATTAGTTAGCCTAATCAAGGTGCTAGCTTACATTACCTAAGCTAGTAGGTGGCCTAGTAGGTGGCCTAGTAGGTGGGCAAGTAGGAGGTGTTGGGCTATATTTGGCTAAGTCCATGTGCATTCAAGTGGGCAAGAGAGAGAAATGGAAGAATAACTAGTTAAATAAGATGTACATCTCTTTTGAGGTGCTTATCTCTATACAAGCAAGTAGGTGCATAGAAGAAAGGGAAAAACAAGAGAGAAAAGAAGGAAAAACAAAGGGAAAAGGGTGCTAGGGAGATTTCTATCTCAAATTGAAGCTATACTTGAGAAGCTAAGGGTAAGAGGATTCTTTCTATGTGATTTAATTTCATTTCCATAGAGTTTTGATGGATTAATTAAAAGAATTCATATTGATTTGCTATGAAATCTTATATGACTTGTAGGAGTTTGAAAGTGAGCATTACATCTTGTCAATTCTATATCTAGAGCAAGGTGAGTAACCTCTATCTTTGAGGAAACTTTTCAAGTAATGAAATTATGCCATATAAATGATTTACTTTCAATTCATGAATTATGAGCACGTGTATATATCATGATTGACTATATGTGCAAGAGATAGAAAGGATTATGTGCTGGAAACATGTTTATGTGATTATGTGGTTGAAGAAGCAATTGTTCTATCACTACAAAGAGAAAGCTCCAAAAGGGAGTGTAGAAAAGCCTTCTAAGGCTTGAGTGTTCAATACGCCTTGTGTAGGGTATTGGATAGCTCGGAACAAGGATAAAAGGTGCCATTACGGGCACGGGGTAGTGAGAAGAACAAGAAGCTTTGGAGATAAATACTTACTTGGTTGTGATTCATTATGTTACATTGAATTGCATATCACGTGTTTAAATGATATACACAAATTTATGTCAAAGAGCATGTTATTCATTGAGCTTCAGCTCATGTGGTTATTGAATAACCATTTCAGGTGAAAGGAAAGAGAAGGAGAAAGAGAAATAGAGGACGAAAGAGGAGAGCAAGTGTTTAATGTGCATATTGTATATGGCGTAGTTGTTGTAGTTTGGGACTAAGGACTTGTAAATTATGTTGTTAGGTGACCATGTGTAGAACTTGATGTATAAAACTACTATGTTCGTGTATGAAAGGTTTTGGCAAGTGTTTTTGCTATTCAAGCATGTTTGATTGCTTAGATACTCATGGCTAGAATTGTGGATAAAAGCTGCTTCGATCGATCGAAATACACACTGTTTTAATTGGTTCAAAACGACGACTTTTACGAAAAAAACAGACATAACTTTTTCTGAAATTTTGAAACCGTGCACCGTTTTCAACGTTGGAACCTAGACTCAAACGGCTATCTTTTGGCACAAAATCTAACTCAAATTTTCAAATCCTATTATACCTTGGGGCTAATCACTTGCAAATGTGGTTTAAATGGGAGCCTAAAAACCCATTTTGTACGTTATTAACATAGAGTCAGGCCTCGGTGGCATGTCACGTACCCTCGTGCCATACTTAGTGGATTTGGGTCGTGACAGAGTTGGTATCAGAGCTAAGGTTAAACTAGCATATATTGCATGATTAAGGTGCATTGAATGAATATGTGCACGTATACGTGATACTTGAGATGTTATGTGGCATGATTTATGTGACACGATTAGTAGAGCATGATTATCATATGATACATGACAAGGCATGAATTACATGATGTTGATTAAATGAACTGATCTTATTTATGTTTATAAGATGGCACAAGGGCAAGGTTCTCCAAGTAAGAGGATGGACAGAATCGAGGAACTAATTGAAAGATTTGCACAAACTGTAGAGCAACGATTTCAGGATAATAAAACAGGAGCACAGAGTCAGGAAAATCGCGAAGCAAGAACTACTCAAGCTGCTATGGAAGGTTTCAAAAAGTTAAAACCTTTGGCCTATGATGGGCGTCCTGATCCACATGTTGCAGAGACATGGGTAGCGGAGATGGAAAAGACTTTCACTGTGTTCCAATGTACTGAAGAGGAAAAAGTTACCTATGCTGCTTTTATGTTACGAGGTGAAGCTGATAAATGGTGGCGTATGGTGAAAAAGGTGGAACCTAACATGAATTGGCGACGATTTTTGGAAGTGTTCTATGGTACATATTTTCCTAAGTCTGCTCAAGAGCAAAGAGCTAGAGACTTTTCCAATTTGACTCAGGGAAACATGACTGTATTACAATATGCTGCCAAATTTTCAGAGTTGTCCAGCTTTGCTCCATCCGAAGTGGCTACCGATGCTATGAAAGCAAGGAAGTTTGAAAATGGCTTACGTTGGGGTATTCGTAGTCGGGTGGATGTCTTTCGATTCCAAACATATTTGGAGGTATTGGACACAGCACTCATAGTGGAGCGAGATGGGGAAGAATTCCAAAAGAATAGAGATCAACAAACAAAGAGGCAAGGAGAAGGGCCAACAAGAGGACAAGGTTATTTTAAGAAGCCAAGAGTTTCTAGTATGGGATTTGGATCATTACGTTATGGAAGCAATTTCCAAGGGGAGAGTAAACCCGTTTGTCCAACTTGTGGGAAACAACATAATGGGCCTTGCTATTGGAACAAAGGTTTATGTTATAGATGCAAACAACCTGGGCATGTTTCTAAGGATTGTCCTCAATCCTATTCACGGGGTTCCGGTTCAGGAAGTGTTTGCTTTGAATGTGGAGAAAGGGGACATTTTGCTAAAGAATGCCCACAGCGACGTTCAAGGGGTCCAAGCTCATCTATACCAAGCATAGCTACTCATAAATCAGTCCAGAAGTCTGATGGAGAAAAGAAAGAACAGAGGCAAGGTCGGATGTTTGAACTTATGCCGGGAGATACGTTTACAGCTGATACAGTTGTGTCAGGTACACTCCTTATTTGCGCGTACCCTGCACATGTACTTATTGATTCTGGATCCACACATTCATATGTATCTTGTTGTTTTGCTAAGAATCTGGATAGATCTTCCGAATCTTTGGGATATGTTTTATCTATTGCTATTCCTTCGGGAGTATCTTTGAATAGTGCTTCTGTCTATAAAGCTTGTGGAATAGAAGTGGATGGCAGAATGTTAATGGTAGACTTGATACCTTTGAACATCCAATACTTTGATGTTATTTTGGGGATGGATTGGTTATCTACTTATCATGCTTCGATTGACTGTCAAAATAAGAGAGTTTTATTTCGAATTCCTGAGCAAACTGAATTCTATTTTCAAGGGACAGGGGTAGTGTCGCCACCATATGTTGTTTCGGCAATGAAAGCATGTCGCTTGTTAAGGAAGGGATGTCAGGGTTTCTTATGTAGTGTTGTAGACACTAAAACCTCAAATCTTGCTTTAGAAGATATTTCAATTGTACGGGAATTTCCTGATGTGTTTCCAAATGATCTATCTGACACTCTAATAGATAGAGAGATTGAATTTTCAATTGATGTAATACCAGAGACTCAACCAATATCCAAAACTCCTTATAGAATGGCACCGGTTGAATTGAAAGAACTGAAAACACAGTTACAGGAATTGTTGGATAAAGGATTTATACGTCCTAGTGTGTCGCCTTGGGGTGCACCAGTATTATTTGTAAAGAAGAAAGATGGTACTATGCGGTTATGTATTGATTATCGAGAACTCAATAAGGTGACTATTAAGAATAAATATCCTTTGCCGCGAATCGATGACTTATTCGATCAATTACAAGGTGCTCAAGTGTTTTCAAAAATTGACTTAAGATCGGGATATCATCAGTTAAAAGTAAAAACAGAAGATGTAGAAAAGACTGCATTTAGAACTAGATACGGGCATTATGAATTTCTTGTGATGCCATTTGGTGTGACTAATGCTCCTGCTGCTTTTATGGATTTAATGAATCGAGTGTTCAAGGCATATTTGGATGATTTTGTTATTGTTTTTATTGATGATATTTTGGTTTATTCAAAGAGTTCTGAAGAACATGAAAATCACTTGAGAATGGTATTACAAACTTTGAGGAAGAACAAGCTTTATGCTAAATTAAAGAAATGTGAGTTTTGGTTGCCTAGCATTACTTTCTTGGGGCATGTGATATCTGAAAAAGGTGTTTCAGTTGACCCTCAGAAGACAGATGCTGTTGATTCTTGGCCTACACCCACAAATGTTTCAGAAGTTCGTAGTTTTCTTGGTTTGGCTGGGTATTATCGTAGATTTGTTAAAAACTTTTCTCGAATTGCCATTCCGATGACTCAGTTGTTGCATAAGAATATACCGTTTGTATGGACTAACAAATGTGAACAGAGTTTTCAAGAACTGAAGAACAAATTGGTTACAGCTCCTATATTAACGATTCCAACGGGAAATGGAGGATATGTGATTTACAGTGATGCTTCTCACCAAGGGGTAGGATGTGTACTAATGCAAAATGGTAAGGTTATCGCTTATGCTTCTAGGCAATTGAGGCCACATGAAATTAATTACCCCACACATGATTTAGAACTTGCAGCAGTAATCTTTGCTTTAAAGATTTGGCGACATTACCTTTATGGTGAAACTTGTGAAGTTTTTACAGATCATAAAAGTTTGAAGTACTTGTTCACTCAAAAGGAGTTAAACATGAGGCAAAGAAGATGGCTGGAGCTAATAAAGGATTATGATTTGACAATACAGTACCATCCAGGTAAAGCTAATGTGGTGGCGGATGCTTTGAGTAGGAAGTCTTCAGGTAATTATGTTTATTATCTTACTAATCAGAATCAATTATTGATGGACTTGGAAAGAATGGAAGTGGAAGTACTTCTTTTCGATAAAAGTGGAGTTCTTGCAACAATGGTAGTGCAACCTACGTTGCTTGAAGAAATAAAAGGGGCACAGCTGAATGATGCATTTCTTAAGAAGATTTGTGATGAAATACATGAAAGTAAGCGAGCTGATTTTTCTATTCAAGATAATGTTTTGAAGTTTAAGAATCGAATATGTGTTCCTAATATTGATGAAATCAGAAAGAAGGTTTTGATAGAAGCTCATAATACCAAGTATTCCATTCATCCTGGGAGTACCAAGATGTATCGAGATTTGAGAGAAATTTATTGGTGGCCAAGAATGAAGAAAGAAATTGCAGAATTTGTATCACATTGTCTGATATGTCAACAAGTAAAGGTGGAGCATCAGAAACCAGCAGGGTTACTCCAACCACTCCGTATACCCGAATGGAAATGGGAGCACATTACGATGGATTTTGTGGTGGGATTTCCGAGATCATCCCGAGGTAACAATGCTATTTGGGTAATTGTTGACAGGTTAACTAAATCTGCGCATTTCTTAGCTATGAAAACCACTTATTCGAAAGAGAAATTGGCGGAGTTATACATTGGAGAAATTATTAGATTACATGGTGCACCTGTCTCTATTACTTCTGATCGAGATCCTAATTTTGTAAGTCGATTTTGGGAGAGTTTGCAGCGGGCAATGGGTACAACTTTGAACTTTAGCACGGCTTTCCATCCACAAACCGATGGACAATCAGAAAGAGTAATCCAAATTTTAGAAGATATGTTAAGGGGATGTGTTCTGGATTTTAAAGGCCCGTGGGAAGAACATTTGCCACTTATCGAGTTTGCATACAATAATAGTTTTCAATCCAGCATTGGTATGGCGCCTTATGAAGCACTATATGGAAGGAAATGTCGTTCACCAATTTGTTGGACTGAGGTGGGAGAAAGAAAGTTATTGGGACCGGAGATTGTACAATTGACTACTGATAAAATTAAATTGATCCAACAGAGGCTTCGAACAGCACAAAGTCGACAGAAAAGTTATGCGGATACTAGAAGAAGGGACCTTGAATTCCAAGTAGGTGACTATGTCTTTTTGAAAGTGTCTCCGTCGAAAGGTATAATCCGGTTTGGAAAGAGGGGGAAACTTAATCCTCGATATATCGGGCCGTTTCAGATCTTGGAACGGATTGGACCTGTATCTTATCGTTTAGCTTTACCTTCGGAATTGAGTAATGTACATAATGTATTTCATATATCCATGTTACGGCGGTATCTCTTTGATCCGGCACATGTTTTAGCGCATGAACCCTTGGAGGTTCGGGAGGATTTAACGTATGTAGAGCGTCCGGTTGCAATTCTAGCTCAGCGGGATCAAGTGTTACGAACCAAAGTGATTCCTTTGGTAAAAGTTTTATGGCGGAACCATTCCGTGGAAGAGGCTACGTGGGAAAGGGAGGATGAAATGCTTGAGAAGTATCCTTCTTTATTTGGAATCACAAGCTAAGACAAGTTTGGAGGACCAAACTTTTATAAGGTGGGGAGGATGTAATATCCCAACATTTTGACATGTGATAATATTATCTTAATGTGCATTATACGATAATGACATGAATATATATAAGATTTGCATACCTAATCTTATTATACATGGCAATTTATTTGGCATTTGCATATTTTGAAAAACATGGAATTATTTAATGCCTTGTATTGGATATATATTTGATGTAAAATTTTGAATTGCTGGACAAGGGCATAAATGATAGGATTAAAAAGAATATATTTTCCTAACTAGTAGGTGAATTAGCAATTCACGAGAACTAGAGGAGCTATTGTGTAATTAGTAAGAAATATGGTAGGTGAAAGTGTAATTTCGGAAATTTGGTAGAATTTTCCTAATCAAGATTAATTAGTCTAATTGAGATTAATTAGCTTAATGATGATTAGTTAGCCTAATCAAGGTGCTAGCTTACATTACCTAAGCTAGTAGGTGGCCTAGTAGGTGGCCTAGTAGGTGGGCAAGTAGGAGGTGTTGGGCTATATTTGGCTAAGTCCATGTGCATTCAAGTGGGCAAGAGAGAGAAATGGAAGAATAACTAGTTAAATAAGATGTACATCTCTTTTGAGGTGCTTATCTCTATACAAGCAAGTAGGTGCATAGAAGAAAGGGAAAAACAAGAGAGAAAAGAAGGAAAAACAAAGGGAAAAGGGTGCTAGGGAGATTTCTATCTCAAATTGAAGCTATACTTGAGAAGCTAAGGGTAAGAGGATTCTTTCTATGTGATTTAATTTCATTTCCATAGAGTTTTGATGGATTAATTAAAAGAATTCATATTGATTTGCTATGAAATCTTATATGACTTGTAGGAGTTTGAAAGTGAGCATTACATCTTGTCAATTCTATATCTAGAGCAAGGTGAGTAACCTCTATCTTTGAGGAAACTTTTCAAGTAATGAAATTATGCCATATAAATGATTTACTTTCAATTCATGAATTATGAGCACGTGTATATATCATGATTGACTATATGTGCAAGAGATAGAAAGGATTATGTGCTGGAAACATGTTTATGTGATTATGTGGTTGAAGAAGCAATTGTTCTATCACTACAAAGAGAAAGCTCCAAAAGGGAGTGTAGAAAAGCCTTCTAAGGCTTGAGTGTTCAATACGCCTTGTGTAGGGTATTGGATAGCTCGGAACAAGGATAAAAGGTGCCATTACGGGCACGGGGTAGTGAGAAGAACAAGAAGCTTTGGAGATAAATACTTACTTGGTTGTGATTCATTATGTTACATTGAATTGCATATCACGTGTTTAAATGATATACACAAATTTATGTCAAAGAGCATGTTATTCATTGAGCTTCAGCTCATGTGGTTATTGAATAACCATTTCAGGTGAAAGGAAAGAGAAGGAGAAAGAGAAATAGAGGACGAAAGAGGAGAGCAAGTGTTTAATGTGCATATTGTATATGGCGTAGTTGTTGTAGTTTGGGACTAAGGACTTGTAAATTATGTTGTTAGGTGACCATGTGTAGAACTTGATGTATAAAACTACTATGTTCGTGTATGAAAGGTTTTGGCAAGTGTTTTTGCTATTCAAGCATGTTTGATTGCTTAGATACTCATGGCTAGAATTGTGGATAAAAGCTGCTTCGATCGATCGAAATACACACTGTTTTAATTGGTTCAAAACGACGACTTTTACGAAAAAAACAGACATAACTTTTTCTGAAATTTTGAAACCGTGCACCGTTTTCAACGTTGGAACCTAGACTCAAACGGCTATCTTTTGGCACAAAATCTAACTCAAATTTTCAAATCCTATTATACCTTGGGGCTAATCACTTGCAAATGTGGTTTAAATGGGAGCCTAAAAACCCATTTTGTACGTTATTAACATAGAGTCAGGCCTCGGTGGCATGTCACGTACCCTCGTGCCATACTTAGTGGATTTGGGTCGTGACAAACGCAGTGGATCGGATGGCAAATTTGCAAACAATAGGAAGGGAGGGAGGGAGAGGCAAATTTTGGATGGAAATTACAGCCATTTGATTGCCACTAAAAGTGCATCAATGGTTTTAATGCATCAAAATGCTTAAAATATTGAAATGCCTACTCAATTTCCCTACTGTGGTCAGGGTGCGTCTGTGGTAGAGACCCATTTGTGTAGCTAAAACACAACTCATGTTTCCAAAATGGAATTTTGGCTACTCAAAGTGGCAACTCCCAATGAAGATGCTCTAATAATAGTAAGTAAGAAAACATTGTGTGATTTCCTTTAGTACAGTGTACGGAACCAACTCGGTAACGCAGCCAAAAGTGTACGTATCGCACCCCGAATCCTGAGACCCAAGGGCAAGGGTGAGGGCGACGTTAAGAAGATAGAGAGAGACGGAGAAGAAATAGAGAGAAATGGGAAAAAGAGTGTTTTATGTATATGATTTGGATTAGATGTAGAAAGTCCTTAAATTGTTAAAAAAAAAACTCAATTGATTTGAAAATTTAATAGAAATTCATAATAGACTTCAAAACTTTTTTTTTAAATATTGGGATGAACGTAATGAAAACAACTTTGAAATAACTTGTAATGAAATGTTTATTACCATATATAAACTCAAATCTGGTAGCTCAAAGTCAAAATTCAAACCCATTTTAAAGAATAAAAGTCCATTACAAATATTGTGCCAAAAGTAAGGGGTTTTGCGAAAACGTTTCTTAAAAGTTTAAAGGGCGGCTTCCAACTTTCCAAATAAAAGCCAAAACAAGAAGTAGAAAACATTTTTCTTTTAAGAAAAGAAATGATTTCTAAGCTTTCAAATTTTATGGTGTTTGGCCTTTAAAAGAAAAAGGGTTAAGACAAGAATTCCTTTCCAAAAAGTAAAAACAATTCCTTTAAATCTCCAAGTAAAACATGTTTCACAATCTTCATTCTCACAACCTTGTAATCGAAACTAACTTGAAGCCATGACATCAGTGAAACGGTCTACTCCCAACTCCAAGGGAGTCGTGAGAATGTTGGCAAGTTGCTCGCCAGTCTTCACAAAGGGAGTGCAAACAATGCCACTGTTGAGATTTTCCTTGATGAAGTGCTATCAATCTCAACATGTTTTGTTCGATCATGCTATACCGGCTTTTGAGCTATATTGATAGCTGCCTTGTTATCACAATTTAATCTCACAGAATCTGGCTGGTCCAATGTCATATCCTTCAGTTTAGACTTGATCCGCAAAGGTTCACAAATGCCTTGAGCCATCGCCCTAAACTCTGCTTCTACATTGGACCTAGCCACTACGTTTTGCTTCTTACTCCTCCACGTCACCAAATTTCGACTCACAAATGTACAGTAACCAGAGGTGGACCTTCTATCAATCATTGAGCCAGCCCAGTCTACACCAGTGTATGCTTCCACCCTAACATGGTCATGTCTGGCAATTATAACCACTTTCCAAGAGCGGATTTTAAGTACCGGAGGATCCGGAAATAGCTTCTACATGTATCAAACGTGGAGCATGCATGAACTAGCTGACAAAGCTCACAGCAATTGCAATGTTTGGACGTATATGGATAGATATATAAGCTTACCAACCAACCTCTGAAATCTCCCCTTGTCAACCATAGCTTCACTATTATTAGCTTCTGATTCGACTCTATAGAAGTGACACAAGCTCTACTCCCTAGCATCCCGGTCTCTTCCAGTAGATCAAAAACCTATTTTCTTTGGGAAATGTATATCCCGTGCTTGGATCTCACAACTTCAATTCCCAGAATGTACTTTAGGGCTCCAAAATCTTTTATTTTAAACTTTGTAGCCATATACATCTTTAGGTGTTGCGTTTCCTCCAAATCATCACCCGTGAGCACGACATCATTGGCATAAACAATAAGAGCAGTGGTTTTGCCCTGTGAAGAATGCTTGACAAACAAAGTGTGATCAACATGGCTATGGCAGAAGCCATATCCCAGCTAGCCTCGGTAAACCTCTCAAACCAAGCTCGAGGTGACTGCTTACGACCATAAAATGATTTCTTGAGCATGCACACTTCCCCATTTGTCTTGGATTCTCCTCAAAGCCAGAAGGAATATCCATATACACCTCTTCCTCCAAATCCCAATGTAAGAAGGCATTCTTCACATCAAACTGGTGAACAGGCCAATCAAGATTCGCTGCAATAAAGATCAAAATTCTGACTGAGTTCATCCTAACAACCGGTGCAAAGGTCTCCTGCTTATCCACTCCATAGGTCTGGGTGAAGCCCTTTGCAACAGGTCGAGTTTTGTACCTCTCAATAGAACCATGAACCATCTGCCATGTGCTTCACCGTGTACACCAATTGCACCCCAAAGGTCTTTTACCCTTTGGTAATGTCACGAATTTCCAAGTACCATTCTTATGAAGAGCTTTCATCTCTTCAATTATTGCATGGTTCCACTTGGGATCGCAAGAGCTTCCCGAACACGGTTAGGAGTAGATATAGAAGAAATTGTTGAAATGAAGGTTCTATAAGTAGAGACAGATGAGAGTAAGACAAAAATTTGATATTGGTACAAGGCTTAACACCTTTTCGCATGGCGATGGGAACATCAAGGTCATCTGACTTGGGGAGAACATGAGAAACAGGAACACAAAAGTATCATGAATCATGATTACCTGGATCCTTATCAGTCACAGGAGAAGTCAGTGGTAGGTCAGGAGAGATGGTCTCTTTAGCCTTCCTCCTCCATGTTCCCTTGGAATAGACTACGAGTTCTTCTCTTTCTCTCCCTCTCTCATTATTTTACCCCTCTGCAATCTCCTTCTCCTCCTCCCACTTTTCAGTGTCCTTCTCCTCATCCCTCTTTTCAGTGTCCTCCTCACACCCCTCTTTAATTGTCTCCTCAATCTCAATGAAAGTGACAGTTGTAAATTCAGATATCTCTTCCTCAATCCTTTTTCCCCCTGAAGAGATCACCTCTGGTTACGGTACATTTGTGGGTGAAAATTTGGTGGTGGTTGCAGCGCAGGTTAGTGGTGGTGATGGTGGTGGTCGCAAGTGGTATTGGTGGTGGCTCCGATACCATGTTAATTTTTCTTTAAAAGAGTCTTAGGTTGACATGTTGTCATTGCTCCTCTCTTACTCACCATGTCTGTGATTCGAAATGTGGTGCACATTGTTGAACATCAGTTTTGGGAAGCTTAGGATTGACAATGTGTAACACCCTTTTTATATTATCATTAAATAGAGAAAAGTAATATTACAAGAGGACCCCAACATAATAAGAAAAAATTAAAAACATAAGAATAAACTAAAACTAGAACTCAACACTCCCCCTCAAGCTGGTACAAAAATATCTCTCATGCCCAACTTGCCTAGAATGGAGTGAAACGGTCAACTCCCGATCCCCTTGGTGAGAACATCTACAACTTGATCACCTGTCTTCACAAAGGGAATGCAAATAGTACCACTACTGAGATTCTCCTTAATGAAGTGACGATCAATCACCACGTGCTTAGTTCGGTCATGCTGAACAGGGTTATGAGCTATACTAATTGCAGACTTATTATCACAGTATAATTTCATAGAATCCAACTGTTTAACCTTTAAATCTCTTAACAACGACTTAATCCATAGGAGCTCACAAATACCTTCGGCCATAGCCCTGAACTCAGTTTCAGCACTCGACCTGGCTACTACATTTTGCTTCTTACTTCACCAGGTAACCAGATTTCCCCCTGCGAACGTACAATACCCCGAAGTGGATCTCCTGTCTGTAACTGAACAAGCCCAATCAGCGTCAATATAAGCTTCCACCCTTAGATGGTTATGCTTAGCAAAGTATAATCCTTTCCCGGGAGCGGACTTTAAGCACCGAAGAATCCGAAAAACAGCTTCCTGATGTGACTCTCGTGGAGAATGCATAAATTGACTAACAACGCCAACAGCAAACGCAATATCTGGAAGAGTATGAGATAAGTAAATGAGTTTACCAACGAGTCTCTGATATCTTCCCCTGTCCACCATAGTTCCACTACTATCCTCACTAAGCTTCTGATTCGACTCCATAGGTGTATCACACGCTTTGCTTCCAAGCATTCTTGTTTCTTAAAGTAAGTTAAGAACATACTTCCTTTGGGAAATAAAGATCCCATCTTTAGACCGAGCAAGTTTAATGCCAAGGAAAAATCTCAATGTTCCCAAGTGTAGTCTTACACTATAAGAGATGTAAGAGATGTAGTCTTACCTGTAAGGACAATATCATCAACATACACTATAAGAGAAGTAGTCTTACCTTGCAACGCCTGTTTGATGAACAAAGTGTGATCAACATGACTCTGCCTAAAGCCATACCGAAGCATAGCTTGTGAAAACCTCTCAAACCACGCTCTTGGGGATTGCTTTAGACCATATAACGACTTCCTAAGTCTACACACCTTTCCTTCACTCTTCGAGACCTCAAAACCTGGAGGCACATCCATGTACACTTCTTCTTCCAAATCACCGTGTAAAAATGCATTCTTCACATCAAATTGGTGAAGTGGCCTGTCTAGATTTGCAGCACGGGACAAAAGGATTCTGACTGAGTTCATCTTTGCGACTGATGCAAAGGTCTCCTCATAGTCTACACCATAGGTCTGAGTGAAGCCCTCAGCCACCAACCGAGCTTTATAACGCTCAATAGAACCATCAGCTCTGTGCTTCGCTGTGTACACCCACTTGCACCCCACAGTTCTTTTTCCCTTAGGCAACGTTGTCAGTTCCCAAGTACCACTCTTATGAAGAGCTTTCATCTCTTCAATCATGGCCTGTTTCCACTTGGGGTTAGCAAGAGCTTCCTGAAAATGGTTAGGGACACGTACAGAAGAAACTTTGGAAAGAAAGACTCTATAGGAAGGAGACAAGCACAAAGTTCGAAATAGGATGTTGAGTACAAGACCTAACACCTTTACGAACTGCAATGGGAACATCTAAATCATCAGATTCGGGATTAGGAATTTCAGAAATAGAATTAATAGAAGTGATAGAATCACCTGAATTACATGAATCAGAGTCACTAGGATCATTATCACTTAGAGAGAGTGGCAGTGGCTGTGGAGAAGACGTAGTAGCCTCTTTTGTCCCTCTCTTACTCCACGTCCCTCTAGAATACACTAGCAATTCTTTCCCCTTTTCGTTCTTCTTCGGCTCTCTCTTAACACTTTTCTCCATCATTGTCTTCCCCTCAACCCCTTTCTCCATTTCCACTTTAGTCATTGTAGGTAACACAAAAGAACCAGCAGAGACCTCTTCAACATACTGTTGTTCCCCTGGAAGAGGTAACTGGGAATCTAGAAAATAGGACTGAGACTCGAGAAACGTGACATCCATGGACACAAACCACTTTCGAGACTGAGGATGATAGCATTTATACCCCTTCTGAGTAGGAGAGTATCCGACAAAAACACATTTAATGGCACAAGGATCCAATTTCTAGGAGAATGATTATGAACATAGCAGATACAACCGAACACCCGAGGAGGAATGGACAAAGGAGAGGACGACGGAGAAAGTACTTCTAGTGGTGACTTTTTATTCAAAACATGAGTGGGAAGACGATTAATGAGGTAAGCAGTTGTTAATACTGCTTCACCCCAATAGGACCGAGGAGCATTTACAGAAAAAAGTAATGATCGAGCAACATCTAGGAGATGACGGTTCTTACGTTCTGCTACCCCATTCTGTTGAGGGGTGTCAGTGCAAGACGTCTGATGGACAATGCCCTGAGCAAAAAAATAGTCAGCTAGATCGGAATCGATATATTCACCCTCATTATAAGAACGTAAGATCTTAACAACAGCTCCGAATTGTGTGCCTACCATTTTGTGAAAGTGTTTGAAAATTGTGAAAACTTCCCGTTTTTCTTTCATCATATATAACCAGGTTGTACGGGAACAATCATCAATAAACGAAACAAACCATTTGCGACCCTTTAAAGATATAGTACGGGAAGGACCCCAAACATCAGTATGTATTAAATCAAATGGAAAAGCACTTTTATTATTGCTAGGGGCAAAAGAAGCCCTATGATGTTTTCCAAGCTCACAAGCCTCACAAGAAAAACTAGAAACATCATTACTGGAAACAAAAGAAGGAAACATATGTTTAAGTAAATAAACAGATGGATGTATTAATCTCCTATGCCAAAGTCATAAAGTCCTCAGCTTTATTCCTAGAAACAGCAGTGTAATGAGCTAGTTTCTCCCCTTCATTCAAACTGTAAAACATGTTCTGCTCTCTACCACTGCCAATCGTCCTCTTCGTGATAAGATCTTGAAAGACACAGTGAGATGGGAAAAAGGTTACACAACAGTTTAAATCACGGGTAATACGACTCAAGGATAAGAGATTATGGGGAAAAACTAGGAACATGCAACACAGAAGCTAGTGATAAAGGAGTCACGTGAATTAAACCTTTCCCGAAAACTGAAGAGAAGGTACCATCGGCAATTTTAACTTTTTCTTGACCTGAATAAGGCTTATAATAAGAAAACAAGTCAGAAGAACAAGACGTATGATTTGAAGTCCTAGAATCTATAATCCAAGGAAACGAAGAATGAGAGAGGAAAGCTCTTGTTGCAGTGACGGAATTACCTGATTGGGCAAAGGAGGATGAGGCACCTGTAGATGTAAAAGGAGTACAGCGAGCCATCAAATTTTTAAGCGTCTTAAACTTAGTAGTGGATAACGGTCCAACAGTAGAAGGCTCAGCAGAAGTAACATCTGGGGCATCTGTGACTGCGGTATGATGAGCCCAGGCCTGACCACCGCGACCTCCAGAGTACCCAGAACGACCCCCACGACCACGACCACGACCACGAACACCTGGAGGGCGACTATGGAGATGCCAACAGGTCTCCCTAATATGATGTGGGCGTGAACAGTAGTCACAAAATTGTGTGCCCCTGTCCGAAGTACCAGACTCAGTCAATGTCTCTTTTACCACGGAGCTACTTGGTGCTCTAAGACTATAACAGACTCTTAAAAGTGTCCGGAGGACACGGGTATGGATTGCTATATCTGACACTAGTACTTTTCCTTTCATGGCTGAAAATTACACTAAACTACACTAGAAGGATCCTACCCAAGTGTCATACCCATGTCCGCAAAGAGTCGTGTCGACACAGGTACTTCTCCTATTTAGAAGAGTCCATGTAACATAGCTCTCAGACGGTGGAACAGAAACTAAAGCAGACCTCTCAGTGGTGGCAGGAGTAAGCATGGCAGAACGGCGACTTTCCTCATTTTGCACATAAGCGAAAGCCTCCTGAAGAGATGGGAGATTATCCATCCCAAGAACCCGACTACGGACTGAGTCATAATCTAGATGAAGTCCCTGGAAGAACTTAAATACTCTTTGCTTCTCTAGGAGCTTGCGATAGCCTGCAGAATCAGTAGGACAAATGGCTTGATAGTCTTGTAAGTGATCTGCCCGGTTCCAGCTGGTGGTCAAAAAAGTGAAATACTGAGTCACAGTCATAGTCCCTTGCTCTGAACAATGGACGGAGCATGTCAGCTCAAACTCCTAAGCACAATTTCCTTTCCGTGAGTAGGTAGAAGCAACTGACTCCCAAATATCTCTAACAGTCTTCATACCATAGTAACCTTCACCAATTTCTGGAATCGTTGAATTAATCAACCATGACATAATAAGGGAATTCCCAATTTCCCATTTATCATAGGTAGGCTCGGTTGTGTTAAGTGCCTGAATACGGCCATCAATATGACCCATCTTCCCTCGACCCCGCAAGTGTAGAGCCACAGACTGTGACCAAGTAAGATAATTATGGCCATTGAAAAGAGTGATTGTAATCTTTAGGTTGGGATTGTCTAGTGTAGTAATAACAGGGCTATCACTAGGAGACGCTTTTGGATTCTCCGGACTCTTCATATCAGCCATGGTTCCAATACGAAAAAAATACCCACACCAATCACGGGGAAACGGAGAAGATGAAGAAGAGGCACTTACACTCTAGAAACCAAGCATCAATGTGCCATAAGGCACCAACCGAAAGTGGGAGAAAGAGAAAACTTCAATCAAAACAGCACACTTGACTTGGGTTGGGTAGGTCCGCCCCTAGGGGCTCGGTTAGGGCAAGGAAGAAGAGAAAAGGAAAGAAACTCAGTCCAGGGTGGCCAGGAGGGCTTGTGGGGTACCCTGGGACTTGCGACTAGGGTTAGAGGGCTAGGATGGCTTGCGGCGCAGGCTGGGAGGGCAGGCTGAGGCTCAGCGCAGTCAAGAATGGGTTACTGGAGGTCGACGGAGGCTGTGGATGGCTGGGCTGGGGTTCGGCGCAGGTCAGGTTGGTGGTTGAGTGACTGTCGCAGCTGTGTTGTGGTCAGATTTGGTGTAGAACCATGGTTGGCTCTGATACCATGTTGCAACATTAGTTTTGGGAAGCTTAGGGTTGACAATGTGTCACACCCTTTTTATATTATCATTAAACAGAGAAAAATAATATTACAAGAGGACCCCAACATAATAAGAAAAAATAAAAAACATAAGAACAATCTAAAACTAGAACTCAACACACATGAATTGCCACGAGGCATAAATGAAAGAGCCATAAAGGCTATCTGCCACACCCCGGAACAACAAAAATAGAGAAAATAAATTCCTTTTTTGGGTCCATAGGCCGTGACTGGTGAAGTCGAATGATTGTCCACACCACACAGTTCTAAACACAGATAATAAAGATGCAGTAATAACTGTTGGATATAGTTATTTTTATCCCGGATAATTAGCTTCCGTAGAATGTGGATCACATTGATTTTTCATTATTGTTTAGAATATTTTTATTTCCTTCTTTCTTTTCTTTTCTAGAATCTTCTTTGCTTTCTTTTCTTTTCTAGAATCTTCTTTGTTCTAGAATCCTCCTTGTTCTTTCTTTATCTTTTCTAGAATCCTCCTTGTAATGTATATATAAACTGTTATATAGTGAAGAAATAAAGTAACAATTCATTTTTTCTATATTCTATTTGGTATCAGAGCCAAAACCTAAACCCTAACCCTAACCCTTGCATCAGCCGCAGCCTCCACCACCAAGCCACAGCCTCTCACAACCTCCACCACCGAGCCGCAACCTCCTACAGCCACCCACCACCAGGCCGCAGCCTCCCCACAGCCCACACCACCAGGCCGCAACTCTCCTCTCTCCTGCGCAGGTCACTGCGCTATTTTTTGCGCAGTTTTTTAGGTTGCGCCTTGCCCTTGCGGGTCTTCTGATGATTTAGGGTTGTTTCGTACCCTATTTTTTGCTTCTCTTGGGCTCTTTTTCTGCTGCTTGTTTTTCAGCAGCCTTTGATCGGTATACTTCTTTGCTACGGGTGAAAAATTCTGCTCTTATCTCTTCGTTTTGATGGCCAATTCCGGGAAAGATGTTGTTCAACCTACCTCTTCCGAAACTCGACCGGATGTCTCTCTCTCACAGCACACTCCCGCTCATCGGGTTACTAGCGTGCTTCTGAATGGGCAGAATTTCGCAGCGTGGTCTCGTTCTCTTCGCCTCTACCTAGGAGGAAAAGGAAAAATTGGTTGGATTCAAGGTGAAGAAAAGAAACCAGCCCTCGCCGATCCTAAGTTAGCCCAATGGAACATTGACAATTGCACCATTCTGGGATGGTTTTTTAATTCGATGGAAGACCGTATCTATCACATGTTTATGTACCATGATACGGTTCATGATCTATGGCTTGCTTTGACCCAGATGTATGCGCATGCGCGCAACGATTCTCGGATTTTTGAGTTGTATCGGGATATTTCCCAGGCTTCCCAAGAATCTTTGGGACTTAGTGTGGCTGACTATTTTGGTTACTTACAGTCTCGCTGGGAAGAGTTGGCTCAATATGAGCCTCTTAGTGACTATCCGACTGAAGCTGCTTCTATTGCTCTCCAGCGTCTTAACTGGCTGCATACCTACCAGTTCCTCATGGGACTTAAGCCTGAGTTCGAAACACTTCGGGCTCAGATTGTTAACACCTCACCTATGCCTTCTCTGTATGAGGCCTTTGCTACTATAGATGGAGACGAACGACGGCGTCGCTTGATTCACCCTGTTGTTTCTGTCCCTGTTCCTGCTACTGAGTCACATCCTACTGCTGCTGATCAGATGGCCTTTGCAGCTGCTTCTGGCGCTCGTTCAGGTACCAAGCGTCCTATTTGCCGTTATTGTGGGGTTCCAGGCCATACTAAAGATCGTTGCTTTAAGCTCCATCCTGAGCTCAAGCAACAGTATGCTCGTAATAATCGTAATACTGGTCCTCCTCGTACTGCTGCTATTGCTGATACTATGTCTAGCCCAGCCATTCCTGATCTTGGACAGTTGCAGACTCAGATTAGTTTGATTCAGTCTCAGCTTGGCTCTATTCTGTGAATTACTTTGGCTTCGTTCTCTTTTAGCCGAATTGGGTTTTCCCATGAGTGAGCCTTCTACACTCTTCTGTGATAACAAGTCTGCAATTATGCTTGCTTCTGACTCAGTTCTTCATGAACGAACCAAGCATATTGAGGTGGATATTCACTTCATTCGGGAAAAAGTTCGTTCTGGTACTATTGTTCCAAACTTTGTTCCCTCAACTGATCAAGCTGCTGATATGCTTACTAAATCTGTTGGACCGTCCTTATTGAAGTCTTCGTTGAGCAAGCTGGGTCTTGTGGATATATTCGCACCAGCTTGAGGGGGAGTGTTGGATATAGTTATTTTTATCCCGGATAATTAGCTTCCGTAGAATGTGGATCACATTGATTTTTCATTATTGTTTAGAATATTTTTATTTCCTTCTTTCTTTTCTTTTCTAGAATCTTCTTTGCTTTCTTTTCTTTTCTAGAATCTTCTTTGTTCTAGAATCCTCCTTGTTCTTTCTTTATCTTTTCTAGAATCCTCCTTGTAATGTATATATAAACTGTTCTATAGTGAAGAAATAAAGTAACAATTCATTTTTTCTATATTCTATTATAACAGAGATCTAGGTTCGACATAATATAACTTAAAGTTTACTAATCTATTACAAACAGAGTGTGGAATAACAAATAGGACTAAGTCTTAAGGCAACACATGCCTGATTACAAAACATAATAAGTCCGAAAGCATAAATAAAGCAACCACGATCTAGCCCTAGTTCAGTTGGCGTAGACGTAATCGTCGGTGTAATGGTCTTCCTCCACCGGATCTCCTTCGGGGTAGCCCTCCACAACAGCGTCATCTCCAGCGTAGAAGTCCTTAACCGCAACTTCCCTGGCATACTCATAAACAGGATAGGATGGACGTGGGAAAATACAGCGGCATAAAACGGCGCCTGCTAACGAAAGCTGAGTGAGTAAAATACTAACAGGGTATCGAAATTATGAAGTAATTACAAGTTATGAAACGATATACTCCCTCCGTCCCATTTTATGTGTCCCTTTTTTGGGAATCCAACTATTTAAGTGGACAAAAAGAATCTACACCTACTTTCCACAATTGCCCATAATCATTGCACTTCCTTTTTTGTTTTGTTTTGGTATTGGTTGTAAGGAAGGGTAATTTGGGAAACTAAGTAAAATTTACATACTAATTTAGGAAAGTGGACAACAATTTTGGGACATACCAAAAAGGAAAGGGGGACACATAAAATGGGACGGAGGGAGTAAGTTATAGTTCTACTAATAGTATCTTCTTTCAACTCATCCTTAACGATTACTAACGTCTGGTTAACGAAGACTGACTACACTCTATTGATCGAAGAACAAACTCGACAATAATTACTTCATTGGATACACCATTGCTCCGGTCCACCGCTTTTAAGGACATATGCACAGTCCACCACTTTTAAGAACATTTTAATGAGCAAGACATATTTCTCTATTGCCACGACTTCTCATAATGTACTAGTGATCCCGGTCCACTGCTTTTAAGGACATATTCACAGTCCACCGCTTTTACGGACATATGATTGGATCATCAGTCTATCTCAGGGCTACTTGGTCTGGTCCACCGCTTTTAAGGACACATGCAGAGTCCATCGCTTTTAAGGACATATTAATGACCAACACCGGCCCACACAAGATTCCCAAATTTTAACAAACGTACCTAGTTCCGCACTAACAACGAAACATGGCATTTCCCATGTGGCCTGACTACTCTGGATAAAATGAAGGATGACCAATTCGACTTGCAACTGATACGTTGACTAACGTTGCAAAGCATTAACCCATTATCTATGTTACACGGACTCTTAAAAGTGTCCGGAGGACACGGGTATGGATTGCTATATCTGACACAGGTACTTTGCCTTTCTTGGCTGAAAATTACACTAAATTACACTAGAAGGATCCTACCCTAGTGTCATACCCATGTACACAAAGAGTCGTGTCGACACGGGTACTTCTCCTATTTAGAAGAGTCCATGTAACATAGCCTGTTATTCTAACGTTACTACATTATGGCATTTCATTATCTCCGAATATTACAGTATTGCATATAGGAATCACGGAACAGTATTTAAACAACTAAGCAGTTCGTAATATAAGTAATAGGAAATATCAACAATCTGTAACTACCAATCGATTGTGACATGGGTCCAATTGATAGGGATGAAAGCAGTTACAATCGATTGAGAAAAAGTACAATCAATTGGGTCTCAATCAAGGCCAATCGATTGCATAAAATGTCGATCGATTGGGAACAAATTCCAATCGATTGGGACTACGTCTTCTTCCCAGAGACTGCAGGCCAGAAACAGAACCTTTCGGGAAAGACGTAATGCTCGTCTTTCCTTCTTTTGAACGTGTATAAACATCAATATTAAGCTACCAAGTGAGTTTAGAACTCACCTTACGGGAGTAGGGTGTGTGTGAAAGCTTGAGAAGCTTTAATGGTGTCTCCTCCTTCTCTCTCTTCTTTCTCTGTCTTCTTCTTCTTCTTCTTCTACTTCTTCTTCTTCTTTTTCTTCCTTCTCTTTTCTGTTTCTCTTTTCTTTCTTCTCTTCTTCTGGTTCTTCTTCCTTCTCTTTTCAGTGTGTGTGTGTATATAGGTATATGTATGTGTGTATATATATATGAGTGCATATGTATATAAACTTATCTCTCTCTCTCAAACTGATAAACCAAAAGAGAAAGAGAGAAATTTGCGTCCAGTCTATATAGGCAAGGAGGGGACCACGTGGCCATTCCCCAGCCAAAGCTTGAAGATCAGATTCTGTTGATTGGGGTAGATAGGAGTGTATCAATCGATTGGGTGTGAGGACAATTGGGGTTAGGTATTTATTACTTCAACCGAATGGTATAAGTCCAATGGATTGGGTTGAGGCGGTTAACATCCAATCGATTAGGAAACAAGGTAAGGCAATCCATTGATTGGGATACTAAATCTAGCAAGTGATAGCGCTTATACATACACTACAGAAGAAATACAAGGTCTAATTCATTAATATACATTAAAAAATACAAGGTACTACACTATTAAACACATAAAATCCCTAACGCTCTCACTTTCAACACCGAATTATGGGCCACTTGGATTATTAAGTGTAGCATTCCAACCCATGGATAGCTAGGCCAAGATTGGAGTTCCTACGGATCCTCACTCACACCCTATGTTACCCGGACCCTTCATAAGGCATGGAGTACCCGTGTCCGACCAGACACCTAGATAAGGGTACTCCTTTCTTAGACCCTTCAAAATGGTGTAAAATCTTTGAAAATTGGACGAACCCCACACTGGGATAAGTGACCGACCCGACACTCGTACCTGAGTCTGGGTAACATAGCTCACACCCATATCCGAAATTTTTATCTACTTCAACTTTTTTACCTCGAAATAGGGGGTTTCCAAGAATTTCCAATATTTCGAAAAATAAATAGCCATAAGGCTCCATGCAAGGAATGCTATGCTTCATGATCAATGCGTATGACAAGAGTTGAAATAAGCTTGGATATGAATCTCTGTATACCATCACATATTTGGCAAGTGTAGGCATGCTTTTAGATACTCCACATTGAGGAAGGGTATCATATAAGCAAATTTTGTAGAAGATCACAAGAATTTTATAGCACGAATAGCATATGTCACACTTCCTACCACAAATCAACCAAAGACATAATAACGATAGAATATATCTAAATATAGAACCTACCTCTTAGCAATTGAGCAAATACTACCACTTGAAACTCCAAAGAGGAATAGAGGATACCAAAGCGGAGAACTTGAAGAGGGAAACAACTTTGCTTCTTTAAGCTTGAGGTACATGCGAGTGGAATTGAACTAAAGTGAGCTTGGAAGTGCAATAGCATGGAGTCTCTCTCTACTCTAGTATGCTCCTAACACTTCTTGGGACACCCTCCCATCTAGGCACACACCCCTATTTGAGTATTCACTAACTATGAATGGAGGACATATGTCCTACACGTGTCACATTTTTACATGACCTAGCGTGCATGAACAAGTGTCCTTTAGGTGTCAAACTTGTACACCATATTCTCATGCCACGTGACACACTGCTAATAATTTGACAACTCATGCCTATATGCATACATGATACATATAATATATATATACACACACATTGAAAATTCGCTTTATACTTATCCAAATAGATATATATCATTCTTATCTAACTGGATATTATTTGATACTTATCCAAATATAAGATATTTTCATACATTAGATATAAATATATGACCACTTATACCCATCTATCATACACTAGAATATACATAAGGCAAATCCCTAATCTATAGATTACACTTTGATCCTATATTACAATTTAGCCCCTGCTAAAAAAATTAAAATTTCTAAACATTACAATACCTGTGGGAAGTTAATACCGTAAGTGACATAAACCTGTGGAGAAGGAAATGCAGCTATAAAAGAATCGTTCTTCCACACATGCACAGGTTCATTTAGAAAAGGAGCTAGTTTTTTGCTCCCGTCACCACCATGTTTTGTGGCTGCCTGTAGTCCAACTTCTTGTATTGCCTCCACCCATTCCCTTGCTGACCCATCAAAAATAGGAACCTGTGTCAGTTCATTGTCCGTACAATCAGACTTCATGTTCTAAGTAAAAGAACATTGTGTGCTTAAATTCCAGCCATTTACAAAGTATCAATCGCAGCAAAGTGAATATATCATCCTAATAACCAGATTTCATAGTTATATGTCGCAATCATACTTAGAATCATTTTTTTTTTACTACCTATAATTTGAAGACTCAAAACATTAAAGAGCACGTATTTTGACCAATATTGTGACATGCTTACAATAAGGAAAAACATATCTTGCCATTTTCCCTTGTGTAGTTCAATTTCCAAGTATTAAACTTTTTATGAATGACCTCGCCGTAAATATAATAAATCTGCAAATTTTGAGACGGGCATTCCAAGTTTTCCAACATCCAAATTTGTTCTAGAATTATTTCCAATGTATTCAAGAATTGTAAAAACTTACCCTTTGGCCCATTTCAGAACTAAGTTCATACTAGGATTAAGGACCTGATTGGCCCCACTTCCCGGAGGCCCAATCGACTTCGGGACTGTTTGATTGGCTCAATTGCATTTTTTTATTATTAGACTTACAGCAGCTATTGTTGTGTTTGAGTCATAATTGCGGAAACCCACACTTCGGCCTATTTCCTCTCTTATTTACCAATTCAATTCCTTGAGTTTTTATTTTTTTAATCAAATTCACTCCATGTCCTGAGCTCGCATATAAAACATCACTCAATAGTAGTGTTAACTGTAGAGCAGCCCAGCAGCAGCTGATGATAGTCAGTCAACTGGTGAAGGTTGACTGCCTACAAGGAGAGCCAATTTTTAAAATAATAATAGTAATACATTAGCCATTAATCATGATCTGTTCTTTCCCCCAAAAAAAAACTTTGCAACCCGAATGTATTAACATTAAAGCTTGTTAACCTTTTTTAGTTGTTATTAAGCAGCAATGAAGCACGGACGTAGATACCCCGACACGACACGGGAACGTTGACTCGATAAAATCCTAAAAAATTGCACATCGAAACTGCAGGAAAAATGTTCTTGAAGTGTCATGTCCGTGCTCGGACACGATACGACACCCGACACGTTATCTTCTTAGAAGTGTCGGTGTTTCCTAGTTAAGTAGACAACAAGATGTGCATATGGACGTGTGCACATGTGTATTCTTTACATCAGAGTACCTGGGAAAAGGGGGGAAAAAAAAAGAAAAAAAAAAAAGAAAAAAAGAAATCTAAGCATACACAGAAAGAAGAATTACCTAGGCATCTGAGAACATTTTGATTTAGATAACCTAAGCAACAATAAAATTGACATTTCAGCAACTAAAGTCACTTTTGCATGCTTTACCACGCATAAAATCATTTTTGACAAAGACAACCACCAAACACTAAATTGATAATGAGCATACTATATTCCTAGGAAAACTGATCAAGAATCACTTGTACAACCGTGAACTGGTACAAAACCAATCACTCTTAGGGGCTGTTTGGCACAAACTTCTGCTTTTGTACTTCAATTGCAATAATAATAATAATAATAATAATAATAATAAATAAATAAATTTTTTAAAAAAAAATTCTGCAGTTGGCTCACATTTTTTTGCAATTGAATTGTAGAGTCTGATGTGCCAAACAGTTTCATCTTATCTTTTGGAGTTCAATCATTTATGAACTCCAAAATTTGTTGCCAAACAGGGACGGATGCAGAAACTTAAAGTTGGTGGTTGGTAGGGTCGAAACCAAGAAGTTGCACTAAGGGTAGGGTAGTTGAGTTCACGGGATGTTCGGGGGTAGCGCCCCCGATGCGATTTTTTTTTTTTTTGGGGGGGTCTATTTATACATATTTTTTGTGTAGATGATTAGCTATTGGTATAGAAGTTCATACGAAAGCTCAAGAAATCTTCCCCCACTGTATGATACATACATCAAAGTTACAACACTTTGGACCTTTTACAACCCATTATAAAATTGTAACTACCAAATGGTACATTGAAGAAATTAATACTAACTGGCACCAAATGTACAATAAAATGACACATTGCTACAACAAATTGAGACCAAGAAATTGAATGTATCATACTTGGTTGTTTTGTAGAATTTTTCAAACTTAAATACTAATAAAATATGGAATTTTTAAATTTGTGGTGCTGGGGGCAGGGGATGGGCAAGTGTAGAACTATATATATACATATATATTCGGTATACAGTCCGGCTCTTAAGCGGACCTCAAAAAACGGACCTAAAAGACGGACCGTGTAAAAAGTGAGAATTTCTCACAAAAAGTGAGAATTTATCACTTTTTAAATTTATCACTTTTTTGTGTAAAATTCTCACTTTTTACACGGTCTGTCTTTTAGGTCCGTTTTTAAGGTCCTCTTAAGAGCCGGACTGATTCGGTATATATAAAAAATTTCTACAATCAAGGGGGCTTGAGCTCCCTTGTCCCTTACTAAATCCACCACTCTTGCTAAACACCCTCAAGACACCCCTTCAAGAAAGCCTGCTGGTAAGGGCAAGTTAGTTTTTTAAATTTGGGCACCTTTTTAGGTGAAAATAAAAATTTACTGCTTATTTTAAGGGCACCTCCCATAGATTATACACTTTGTTTTGCTTTCTAAGTAAGGGTTGTGCTTGTTATTCAAGTGATATTCAGTAAGTCTCAACCTCTCTTTTTTTATTCCTCATTGACTTCTAATCTTCTTCTTCTTTCTATTTCATCCCATGTAAATCTCTAACCATGTGCTGATATACCAATTGAACAAATCATATATTGCATTTTCTTTTTCTTTTTCAAGTGGAATTGAATAGTTTATTGGAGACTTGGAGTCAATACGTAAGAAAAAGTTAAAAAGTTGGGTTGCCGAGTTGCTTGGGGTGTTGTGGTTCTTGGGGGGTTTGTTTGGCTTTGGGAGATGTTTGTTCTTGGTCTCTTGTATGTATGTAATGGTTTCTTGTGATATAAAATTCCTAGGGTTGCCCATTGTTTGCACCCAAAATATGTATTTTGTCACATGACCGATTATTTGGAAGCACTTGGTGAAAGTTGCAAGACATGACCGGATGAATGTGAACATTCGGACTAAAGAGCATTTGTCATCCAGACCAAATGTTAAATATCCAAACACATGGATATTTAAAAGTGTGAAAGTGGCAAATATACACCATTGGCCATGGCATTCACCATCTGCCATTGCAACATCAAAGTTTGACCTTGGATCAAGATGAAATACATTCAATGTAATCATGACTTTAATGGTGGGGCCCATGTTGAGTCATTCGTGGGTGCTATTAGCATGTAAATAAAGCCACAACTTTGGCAATGTAATCATGACACCACTGATGCTACACCAATATGGCACAATGCAATGTTGAATTCTCGGACCAAATATCATGCCATAGTTTCTCGGGCATAAGTTCCCATCGGGCATAAGTTCCCATCGGCCACTATTCCCATTTGTGACTACAATCATTCATGTGGGGCCCATGGCATCATGACTAAAGACTTTTTTGCTTCACAAATTGTTTGGTCTAGTAAACAATTTGGCAACACCATTCGGCAATACATCGGGCTTAAAATACATGCTCTCTTGGCACGTGGTGGACCCAGGAATGATGACAAGTTTTAAATGCAAATTGTGAGTCCCACGGCATTTGCAAGGCCCAAGAAAACTTAGTGACGAAGGAACACAGCCATTGGACCAAATTATCTCAACTCTCTCTATATATACAATGCCCCCTCGACAGCAAGAAGTCCCCCTAACAACTCAACACAAAAACAGCCCGAACAACACACAAAAAACTCCCAAATGCATTCAACTTTTGGCATTCAGTAGCTCTTTTTTATTTAGCTTTCATAGTTTATTCTAGTGCTCTTGCACTATCGTATTTTACTTTCTTAAGTAATTTCTTGTTCCTTGTAATTTCTTTTCAAGCAATATATTTCCACTTTTAAAGCCTTGCTTTATTTCCATTTTCACCACTTTTTGACTTGTATGCTTCAATACTGTCAAAGAACCTACAACTAGGGTACTTTCCTACTAGTTTCTAACAATCCCAATAGGATAGAAGTCAGATCGTGCACCACTCACACAATATATTAGGAAAAATCATGTTTGCTAATTTAGTCACACAATCGAGCTGCAACAGCTCTCGCACACCCGACGCAAAATAATAATAGCCAAACACCCATGTGGTTTGGTATTTGATCACTTGTTTTTAATTTCTTTAAAAGATGGTCCCAATTTGTTCTAGGATTTGTTATAAACAAGAGTAAACTTATGCTACTCAAATTTTGGAACCCAAATGCTTCCCAAACACATGTGGCAGCAGTGGGCATTTGATTTTAATTGGAGGACGTTGAAGTGATCTCAATGCCAAATGTGTTTGGGTACCATTTTGGGATACAAAATTTGGGAAGCATAGCATTACTCTATAAACAAACACTCCTTTCTCACTTTCTTAATTGTTCTTGTATATACCATGTATATAAACCGAGGGTAGGAGGCCATAGCCTCGTGTGCCCTTACAGGCACTCTTAGTTTTCAAATTAAAAACCACTTGTGCCCTTACAGGCACTCTTCAAGACAATGGCCCATTTTTTGGAGCCCGTGAGTGATTATAAAATTACAAAAGCAAAAATAGAAAAGTTGGGCAAATCAGATTCTCTGGAAAGTGAAAACAACTTTGTGAAAGTGAAACAATAACATACCTCCACAGAGCAATCTCTGGAGTCGGAAGAATTTAATATCTGAATTCGGCAATTGTCGACACCGGTGGCCTCCAATGCGGAAAGCAAGTGTTCAACTGTTCGAACTCTGTACCCATCTTTACTTAGCGTAGTAGAGAGAGGGGTCTCTTCGGCGGCGAAATGGATCGATGCAGGTATGATATTCGTATGAAAATCGAAGTACCTTCCTACTCCGGCGATCTCCGGCCAAATCTTCACCGTCGTAACCTCGCCGGAATGCAACGCCTTCCCAGTCCGCTCTATACAACTCGCTATCGTTTTCTGGACCTTACCAGTCTGCAATCACAACAAAGTCACATTATATATGTGTATGTATAGTAATATTTTAGTATGTATATATAGTAATAGGTAGAGTGAGAAAGTTTAGAAAGTGAAGAGAGAGAGTACCGATTTCCATGAGACTAAAGTTGAGGACTTGAGAGCGTTGAAGGCGCCAGCTAGGGCCATGACAGAAAGACAGAGAGAGAGCGCACAACTGGGTAGGAATAGGATTCGGCCGAAACATGTGGGGTCACTTGATTTTTGGACAAGGTAACCAGGTCAACTTTTGAAATGTGTCTGAATTTTTCATTTTGGGAGAAATATCTATGAAATCGAATAAAAATGAAAACAAAAATTGAAAAACAAAAATCATAATGTTATCATGTGAGGCTTAGCTGACATTTATACAAAAAATGAAAATCAAAATTGAAAATCAAAAACCACAACGTTACCATGCGAGGCTTAGCTGCTGATACGCCCAAAATATGACCGAGCGGTTCAAAATCAACAGCCCAACCGGGCCCACAAACATGATCCCGAGCATCACGGGCGTGATCCCAAGTATTATGGGCAGTTTCCTACTCCAGCTAGAAGACTAATGGAAAGTGCAACTGTTTCCTAATCCGATTAGGAAACCCCCACAATTAATGTCAATCAATCCTAATGCAATTAGGAAGCTTACTTGATTGGTGTCAATCACACCCTAATAGGATTATATTTCCTTATCCATGTATGAGTAGGTCTCTTACATCTATAAAAGAGACCTCTCACCCCTCATGAAGGGGACGGCCAACTCTAGAGTCTACACAGCACCTCTACAACATTCACCATTATATGCATACACCCGGCCGGTATTACTGGTAGTGCTGCCCATCTTTGTTGGCTCACCAGGCCCGCCGGTGATCTGCTAGTGAACGTGCTCAGACACACCCGTGGACGTAGGTACCTTCATTAACAGGGCCGAACCACATACAAAAAATAGTCTCTCACTCTCTCTCTCTCTCTCTCTCCTAAATTGCTTTACTTTACTCTTACCAATTTTTGGCATCATCAGTTTGGCGCCGTCTGTGGGAAACGACAATTCTTCTCATCAACAAATTCTTGACTGATCAATATGCCACCAAAGAAGGGAAAGAAGGCTGCGCATCAGTCCGACCGGGATGTTCCTTCGGCCCCGGCGTCGACTGCAGCAATCCTGACATCTGAGCAAATCACTACAACTCTCACACAACTCTTGGAGGGCCAGCGTCAAATCCAGCAACAGATCGAAGCACTGCTAGCCCAGCAAAGCAATCCTCCAACGGCCGGGAAGCGACCCGGGAACGTTGCGTACGGTCGAGAACTAATCTTGACCAGACAACGTGCCCGAGCCAACCCGTCCCGTGTTGAGGATGCCAGAGACATCAACAGCGGGCGTGGTGCCCGAAAGGAAAGGCAGGAGCATATGGCCCGGGAATCAGTCCGGGGTCACTCGGTCAAGAGCCGAGTTGTCCCTAGGCGAACGGTTACCCGAAGTCATAGCCGAGCCCGATCCCAGAGGACAGCACCCCGCCATGAAGAAGAAGCCTCTTCCACCAACCCGACCAGTTCCTCAGATACCGGTCGGGAAGGAGTGGAAGCCCGAATCAAGGACTTACAGAAGCAGATCGATGGAGTGGCCAAAAAGCTTGATCAAAACTGTGTTCCGAATCAAGCCAATACCGAGACAGAGTCACCATTCTCCAGCCAGATCACGAGGTTCTCCATCCCGCGCAAATTCAAGCAGCCTCGGCTAGATTCATACAACGGCTCGGGAAGCCCGGTCGACCACGTCCAGACCTACAAGGTTCAGATGGCCCTAGCAACCAACTCCGATGAGCTACACTGCCTAGCCTTCCCCAGCACTTTGAAAGGCCCGGCCATGCAGTGGTTCTACTCCTTGGAGCCCCGATCGGTCTGCAGTTTCAAACAACTCAGCAAGCAATTCATCAACCAGTTCGCCGGTATGCATGAGCGGCCAAAGCCAGACATGCAGCTACTAACAGTCAGACAACGGAATAATGAGTCCCTCAAGGAGTTCACCGACCGGTTCAACCAACAGAAGCTTCAAATCCGCAATCTGAACGAGACAATTGCCATCCTAGCCTTCTGCTCGGGAGTTCAACACACCAAGTGCGCCGTGTCGTTCCACAAAAACCGACCGGAAACTTTGGTTGAACTCTCTGAGAGGGTTGGAAAATACATCGACACTGAAGAGTTTTTGAAGACCAAATGCACCGGGCAAGAAAGCAACGAGTCTTCCAGAAGTAAGCGAAAGCGAGATCAGCCCGGGAATTCTTACAGTTCTTCCAGTTCACAGGGATCTGAGTCCGGCAATCTCGACCCGACCACCGGTTCACAGCAGTCCGGGTCAGACAGCCCCGACCGAACCTCCAGCTCACAACAGGCATGGTTCGACAGTCCTGACCCGACCTCCAGTTCACATCGGTCAGGATTAAGCAGCTCCGACTTTGCCTCCAGCACAGAGAAATCTGGAGCTTGACGATCCTGATCCGACCCCGAGGCATACAAAGACCTCGGGCCTAATCCCGAGGCACATATAAAGACCTCGGGCCTAACCCCGAGGCACGAAGAAGACCTCGAGCTCCGAACTCAGGCACTAAGAAGACCTCGAGCTCTGAACTCAGGCACAAAAGACCTCGGGCTCCGAACCCAGGCACCAAAGACCTCGGGGTCACGCCCGAGGCACCGGCTTCGCTTAGGTCCAGCCGACGATGGGGGCAAACCCCCTAGGTGGCTGATGATGGCAAGCTTCAAAAGACCCTGCAACCACCATGTTCCAGGTCGGTTACCTACAGATCATAGCCTCTTTAAGACCCTCGTCTTAGCGAAAGCTTGGGGGGCAAGATGGCGTAGTGAACTAAACAGGTAATCACACCGGGTATCTACAGGCCTCGCGGATAACCAAGTCAAAATCTTGGACAACCCGAGCACCTACAGTACTCAGAGGCATTAACTCCACTTAGGTCCAGACCGACGATAGAGGTGACTAAAATCTCTTAGGTTGGCCGACGATAGAGGAGCAAAAGGACCCTAAAGCACCGTGATTTAGGTCGGCTCTACCAACATGGTCAAGCTCTTCTCCCAACAGTCTTGACGAAGGCTGGCCGGGCGGAAGACAACCATCCTGGGGAGTTAACATGAAAAAAGGACCCTAGAGCAATACGCTTTAGGTCGGCTTTTCCAACATGGTAAAATCCTTCTACCCACAGCCTTGACGAAGGTTTACGGGCAGAAGATAACCATCCTGGGAGCTAACTCAAGCAAAAAAGACTCCGAAGTAAGCCGAGTTTCAACTCTCGGTCACTTCCCGAGCATTCAAAGACTCCGAATTAGGCCGGGTCTCAACTCCCGGTCAGTTCCCAAGCACCTAAAAGTCCCGAGCTAGGCAAGGACTCAACTCTCAGCCAGTTCCCGAGGACTCACCAGGCTCAGAAGCCCCGAGGCAGCTTCCACAGGCACTCAGACAGCGGCAAGTAACATCAACTAATTTCCAAACTTGCCCCGATATAGCCTCTGGCCAATCTTGGAAATGGGGGGCAGCTGATACGCCCAAAATATGACCGAGCGGTTCAAAATCAACAGCCCAACCGGGCCCACAAACATGATCCCGAGCATCACGGGCGTGATCCCAAGTATTATGGGCAGTTTCCTACTCCAGCTAGAAGACTAATGGAAAGTGCAACTGTTTCCTAATCCGATTAGGAAACCCCCACAATTAATGTCAATCAATCCTAATGCAATTAGGAAGCTTACTTGATTGGTGTCAATCACACCCTAATAGGATTATATTTCCTTATCCATGTATGAGTAGGTCTCTTACATCTATAAAAGAGACCTCTCACCCCTCATGAAGGGGACGGCCAACTCTAGAGTCTACACAGCACCTCTACAACATTCACCATTATATGCATACACCCGGCCGGTATTACTGGTAGTGCTGCCCATCTTTGTTGGCTCACCAGGCCCGCCGGTGATCTGCTAGTGAACGTGCTCAGACACACCCGTGGACGTAGGTACCTTCATTAACAGGGCCGAACCACATACAAAAAATAGTCTCTCACTCTCTCTCTCTCTCTCTCCTAAATTGCTTTACTTTACTCTTACCAATTTTTGGCATCATCAGCTGCCATTTATTCCGGGGTTAATTACAATTTACCCCATGTGGTTTGGCTCGATGTCACTTTATTCCTGTAGTTTAAAATTGACCACTTAACTTCTCTGTGCTTTCGAATAAAGTGTCACCGCTAAAATTAGTATCAATTTGACACTTTACCCCCAAGAGCATTCTAGTGCATATGTATACGAAGAAAAGAGATGTACAACAATGCAACAACTATAAAATGTATTAAGATGATAAGTCATACTATGAAACTGTGAGAAATGTGAAAAGGTTTCTGAATTCGAAAAATTCAGAGATATTTTGGGAAAAATGTATCTAAAAACAAATAATTCAGACACATTTTATGGAAAAAAAAAATCTCTAAAAATGTTCTGGAAAATAGCTCTGAATCTAGAGAATTTGGAGACATTTCAAGAGTTTATGTCATCCAAATTTTCTAAAAGAAAAATAAAAAATTGGGTGGCTCAATGTAATTTCATCTGCAAAAATAAAAAATTAGAAGTGAGAGACTTTAGCCAAACAAAGAGAGAGAGAGGGAGAGAGAGAAATATGTGTACTTTTTTGCTGTCCTTTCGACCTTATTTATTGACCAAACCTCAATAACCTTAGCCAAATTTCCCCTAAATTTAATAGTAACCCTTTACTTGTTAGTTTTAGTTACCAAATGAAATAAAAACATTATTGGACAAATGTTCTATAAGATTAATTGAATTGAGTTATTTTAAAAATTACAAACGTACTATGCATTCAATCAGTTATATTAAATTACTTAATTTGAAGAAGATGAAACCCAATATGGCCTTAGGACCATATGGGATCCCCATTTGGAAATGCTTGGGAGATGCATCTTGGCTTACAAAAAATTTTAATTGGATTTTAATGGCTAGAAAAATGTCTGATGAGTGGAGGAAGACCATTCTAGTGTCTATATATAACAATGCAACAACTATAAAGGTATTAAGATGAGCCATACTACGAAGCAGTGGAGAGAGTGATGGAACATCGCTTACGATCGCAACATCAGTGCCACAAAATCAGTTTTGATTTATGCATAGGAGGTCAACTATGGAAACAATTTAATTACTTAGGAGACTAATGGAAAAGTATAGAAAGAAGAAAAAGATCGTCATATGATTTTCATTGATTTAGAAAAAACTTATGATTGTGTACCCAGAAATTTAATTTGGTAGGTGCTAGAGAAGAAGGGAGTGACCAAGGATTATATTGACGCAGTGAAGGATATGTATGATGAAGACTACAATTAGATCACTGACCAGAAAACCAACCGAATTCTCAATCACTAAGGCCCTGTGGTAAATGTTTAAAAAAAATCCTGGTCTAAGCACTAAGGGACTGTTTGGACGTCCTTAAGGTAATAATCAATAATTACTACATAGCGTCGTAGTGCTCATTTAAAAAATGTTGCAACAAATCATTACCTTTCTGGAGAATTCTTCCATACAACCAAGTGGTTTGGTTGTACGAGACAATCAAACAATTGGTAAAAATGTATGTACTAAGGTAGAAAATGTTGTGCCTTTATAACAAATGCTTATACTAATGTAAGAAACGTTGTTCTTTTTTAAGAAATGTTTATACCTGGTAAGAAAACATTGTACTCTTATAAGAACTGTTTGTACAAAAGTAATAAAATGTTGTACCCTTTATAACAAATGTTTGCATCAAATCAAAACCACTTGTGGTTTTACCCATGTAAGAAATCTTTGTACTTTTTGGTAACGGAGTTTTGTACGCATGATAAGGAAACTTTATACATGTGACATTTTGTACCTGTGGTAAGGGAGCTTTGTACACATGATAAGAAACCTTTGTACCTATGATAAGAAATTTTTGTATATATGGTAAGGAACCTTTGTATCCATAGTACAGACATTTCTTATCATTACATATCAAGTAGTTTGATTGTACCATACAACCAAATTACTTGATTGTATGGTAGCATTTGCCTTAACTTTTGTCATTTGAAGAAAACATAGAAATGATGGTATTAAGAGAAAATATGCTAAGATCACTATTTATCTAGATGGACTCATTGTGATGATGGGATTCACTCCAAATATTATTTTAATTATGAATGAGAATTAAAATTCAAACAGGCTATAAATAAAATCGTCTGTCCAGAACATAGAAGAAGTAGAAAAATGTACAAATTTAACCATAAGCACTCCTCAAACTTTATTATCAAGATGTGTATCTGTACCTCAGCCAACATGTATAATCTTCATAAAATTCATGCTCAAGTTCTTTGCAGTCACCCTTTTGTTTATTGTGCGAATCACTACTTGTGCTGTCACTGGTGCTTGCTTCCGCAAATGGATCATAATTAGTACTGTCCACCGGCACTGTCACGTTCTGCAGTAATCTCACTATACTTTCCCATCCTCAGAACAACTTCCATATTCTGCAAAAAAAAAAAAAAAAAAAAAAAAAAAAAATTCATTCGCTACCATTAGTAAATCCTGTACTGCTAAACACTTTAGCATAGACAACAGTGGTGTTATTCATTTATCACAAGTACGTATATAGAGTATATGAGGAAAAAATAACAGAAAAGAAAAAAACTTTTTTGGGGATGAGAAACCAAAAACTTACTGACAAAATCCCATCTAATATGACAAATACTAGATTTCTTTAGTGTTGAACCATTTAGGCATTAAACCTCACCCCGAAAAAGAAAATAGCTATGTAAAACTTAACAAAAGGATCTTTGATGTCCTATCTAAAATGAGATCAGGAAACGATTGATTTTTTTCCAGAACTAAGTTCTATTACATAACCCATGACCACCCTATCTCTCTCTCCAACCATTAGTAGCCAAACAGCCGAGTCTAGCTTTACTGGAAAATTTTACCCTTGATGGGGTAATTCAGTTTACCAGAACATTATACGCTTGATGATCGAGATAGAAATAGTAACCACGATAAAGATTTGTTCAAGTGTTTGATATTTGACTCTCGTAGAAATGCAGTCAATAGGCAATGAAATCAAATTAAAACTAAAAATTCTAAAATCAGTCAACTTTTGATCTTTTTTTTAAATGAAAAATTAAAAAATTGCATTTACCCCCCTATCTTCTCCTCACCACCACCAGCCGCGGACGCCGCCACCACCCCCATCACACCATGACCACCACCACCAGCCACCACCACCACCATGGCCGGCCACCACACCACACTTTGACCATCACTACTACCAGCCA
Organism: Hydrangea macrophylla; assembly: GCA_033977485.1. Taxonomy (NCBI): domain Eukaryota; kingdom Viridiplantae; phylum Streptophyta; class Magnoliopsida; order Cornales; family Hydrangeaceae; genus Hydrangea; species Hydrangea macrophylla. The sequence continues at coordinate 52,981,628 of CM066983.1, forward strand.
TCACCATACCACGACCTCCCCCACCATACCACGACCACCACCACCAGCCACCATCACCATGACCACCACCATGTCCGCTCACCACACCACACCACACCACACCATGACCAAACCCCAACCTCCCTATCTCTTATCTCTCTTTGATCTCTCTCTCTCTCTCTCTCTCTCTCTCTCTCTCTCCCTCTAGAAGATAATCACCATGAAGAACTCTCCCTCTCTCCCTCAAGAAGAATAAAAAAAAAGAGTTGCAGGTTGGAACAAGAGTCCAAATCTAAGGAGCAATTCACTAAATGTATGGAGCAACTCACCAAACGAAAAGGAAAAAAAAAAGTGTTCCAGGTTTGGAGCAATAGTCCAAACCTGAGGAGTAACTCACCAAACCTGATCGGAGCAACTCACCAAACGTATGGAGCAACTCACCAAACGAAAAGGGAAAAAAAAAAAACAAAGAGTTCCAAGTTTGGAGTAACAGTCCAAACTTGAGGAGCACCTCAGCAAACCTGATCGGGAGCAACTCACCAAACGTATGGAGCAACTCACCAAACGGAAAGAGCAGCGTTGCTCATTATGTTTGGTGATTTTGCTCCATAAGTTTAGTGCTTTGCTCCCGATCAGGTTTAGTGAGTTGCTCCTCAGGTTGGAACTGTTGCTCCAAACCTGGAACACTTTTTTTTTTCTTTTCGTTTGGTGAGTTGCTCCTTAGGTTTGGACTCTTGCTCTAACCTGCAACCTTTTTTTTTTATTCTTCTTGAGAGAGAGAGGGAGAATTCTTCATGGTGATTATCTTCTAGAGAGAGAGGAGATCAAAAAGAGAAGAGATAGGGAGGTTGGGGTTTAGTCATGCTGTGGTGTGGTGGCCGACCATGGTGGTGGTCATGGTGGTGGTGGGGGAGGTCGTGGTATGGTGATGGCTGGTAGTAGTAATGGTCAAGGTGTGGTGGCCAGCCATGGTGGTGGTGGTGGCTGGTGGTGGTGGTCGTGGTGTGGAGGGGGTGGTGGCGGCGGTTGGTGGCTGGTGGTGGTGGTGAGGAAGAAGATGGGGGGGGGGGGGGGGGGGGGTTGTAAATCCAATTTATTGATTTTTCATTTTAAAAAAAATATCAAAAGTTGACTGATTTTAGATTTTTTAGTTTCAAAATGATTTTCTTTTTATTTAAAAAAGTAGGTGATTGATTTTTCATTTGTCAACAAATTATTGACTGATTTGTAATTATCTCAATTGTTGTTGGGGGGGGGGGTGTGTGTGTGTTCTGACAACCGACAATAAGTTCAAAATAATTACCAAAAGTACAAGCAAAAATATGATTATTGTAGTGTACAGGAAATAAGAACATTTTCGTCCCAAAACTTCCACTGACATTCTTGCTATATGTGTACATGCCTATACCCGTATTTTCATTGTTTCTAATTTCTATAAAGATTTTTTTTTTTTGTTCATTTTAAGAAATAATTTGCAGTAAAAAAAAACAAAAAAAAAACATTTTAAGTTTTAACCCACTACTCACCACCACTAATCAGGAGGGAAATTTCATAGATACTTAAGAGAAAAGTGAGCTCTCTCTCCCCCATGCATATAAGGATATGTGTGTAAACATTTGACCAAATTTGTAACTCACATCCCAAAGAGTACCACTATTAGATCACAAACTTACAAGCACTTCAAAATACTAGAACAATTCTCCTACATATATACCAGCATAGCTTTAGATATCAAACCTGGTTGACCAATCCTCTGGTAAAACGCCCGAGGAGCTCGGAGTTTCGGATTGATGCGGCTCAACATGCCGGGCACAAAGCAAGTGGTCTTCTAACCTGGCTCTTGCAATAATTTCAAGTGGCAAAATAACATGTTTTTTTTTTTTTTTTTTTTTAATTTCTAAATGATATAGAAAACCATAGAGAGAACAAGGAAGAGAAAATGAGGTAAGAGGGGAAGAACATGTTCCAATCCAGGAAGTCTGAGAGAGGATAGAAGAAAGGGAGAAGACATCCAAATCCAAAAATTGATTAGATTTCATTCATCGTTTAGACCTCCTTTTATTAACTAGTAACAGAGCCTTTTAATGGCTACAAAAACAATGAAGTTTATAGCACTAATCCAAAACAAATCTTATCCAAATAAAACAACCTAATAGAATTCGAATTCTTAGAACAAATCCCTCCAAATTACAAAAAAAAAAAAAAACTACACCATTATCTAAGATATTTACTCTAAAATTAATCTTTAAACTAATAGATAACCACATGTTCTTCTTGAGGACCCCATATCAAAATTATACATCATCTTCCCGGAACCATTATCCGCTTGAGCGATCAAACTCTTGTACTGAGGGTCAAAACCCATCGGCAAACTGATGGCTTGGATCTTACCAGGCCTCTCAGACTTCATCTCCACATATAAACCCTTTTAATAATTCCTGCGACAGATTCAATTCTTCGAACGTCTTCGCAGATTTATATAACTTATCACCTGAGGTCCCATGCTCTGCAGCAAAACGCCTCATCAATACATCCTTTTGGTTCTCCTCAGTCCCATGCTGAAGTTCAAATTTATATAACAGCGCCCAGAAATCCCCATTATCCGGGGCAAGTGTTACAGCCTTATTCAACCAAGTCCTTGCATTATCAACTTTCCTATCTTGCCAAAACAACTTAGCCACAGCTACGATAACATGTGGATCATAGTCACTATTCTTGAGTGCGTCCAAGCTCTTAATTTTCCGGTGGAAACGTGGGACCATCTCAATCGAAGCCGCCCACAGAATACCACTCTTAGGGCAATCCTGTAGTGCCTTTGCCAACAAAATATCTGATTCCTTCTTGTGTCCATGTCTTGATTCAGCTCGCAATGCTGCAAGCCAGAGTTCAGGGTTCTGAGGATTCTTCTTCCTCGCCATGGTCAGAACCGCTCGAGCTTTACTCAACCCATTCATCTTCTCTTCAAGATTTGCAAGCGACAGCCACAAGGGTATACAGGAAGAGCAGTGCTTCAAACCCAACTCATATGCCTCCTTGGCTTGTTCCAAATTACCGAGCCTTTCATCCAGCTGTCCAAGCATCAACCACAGCTTGAAAAAAGATGGGAAAAGTTTCAGCCCCTCATCAAGCAACCTCCTCTCCTCGGCAGTATTTCCCAATTTTCTCTCTACAATGGCCGATTTCACCCACACTCTTTCTGTGCCTACTCTTTCTCGGGCCTTAGCAAGAAGCATTCTTGCTCTCTCAGGCTCGTGGTTCTCAAACTCAAGCTTGAACGCAGCAAGCCAAATCTCCTCAGATTTTGGAATGGCGGCATAAGCTTCTTGGAGAATCGCTCGAGCAGCCGGTACATCACCAGCAAGCCACTTCTCTTTAGCACCCATAAGACATAAAACCGCAGCCTGTGGCCTGTAGGTCACTGCCTTATGAAGTAACGCGTCAAGGGATTCCCGGGTCCCATGACTCTTCTCGAGCTGGGCTGCTTTGAGCCATATGCTCTTCTTAGTTAAAAACACTGCAAGAGCATGAGCGTAGATAGCTCTGGCCGTCTCAATCGAACCCCTTTTCTTGCACTCCTCTGCATCAGCAACCCACGTCTTCTTCCGATCTTCTTCCTCCACACCAATCCCGATAGTGTTCCGAACAATAGCTTGACAAGTGGCGACAGACCCCGCACATTCCGCAGCCTCAGCCTCCTTCATCCAAGCTTCCCTGTCAATACCCAATCCTTCCCTTTGCAAGGCCCTGATACCCCTTTGTATGATCTTTCCAACCATATCAGTATTCCCATTTGCTTCTTCCAACTTGGCAGCAGTAATCCAGATAGCCGGCTCCTTAGGGAGCTTCTCTCTTGCCTTATTAAGAACCTGCTTGGCATTAGCATAAGTTTCCAGCCTTGCAAGAGCAATCCACAACTCCACATGCAAAGGACAACATTCAACAGCCCTATGGAGTAAAAGCCTAGCGTCCTCCTCGATTGCAAGTTCAACAACTGCCTTCCAGAGCCTCACGGAATCGGGTATGTGTTCGAGCCCTTTCCTCAAGACCCTACTCTTATTTCCATCATCGTGCTCCAACTTTGCAGCCTGCATCCACAACTTCACTGAATTCGTAATAGATTTCACCCCCTTGGCTATCACAGCCTTGGCTTCGTCGGGACTAGACAACCGACATGCCTCCAACCACACATCCTCGTTCTTGGGACACTCTTCACAACCTTTCTTTATCAACTGCCTCGCTGCCTGAATTTTTCCGGCGACTTCCTCCAACCTCGCGGCGGCAATCCAACCAGGAGGGTGTTTTGGATTTGTCTGAGTAACCGATTTCAGCAACAACCTAGCTTTCTTCATATCGGAAATCACTGCATCACTAGTGATCTTCAGACTCTTGAGATCAGTCAAATAGCCTTTCGGATCAACCACTGTTAGCCCCGATACAGAATCTGAAAGCCTATCTAGCTTCAATGACAACACGGTACCTCTCCCCTCTCCCACTGCAGTCAAATCAGTAAAAACCGGGGGGGTTTGAGACCACAGCATCTGGGTCCCACCAGCTGACCTACTCATCGGATCCAAGGCTGTAACGTGTTCCTTTTCTTGTCTAGCCTTCTCAAGAAGTGTGTCGGGCACTGGTACGAAACTCTCGAACCTCCTCTTCTTCTTGTTCCTCAACGAATAATCCCCGATTTCAGGAATACTATCCCACTCTTGTGTCGACATTGTACTCAACTTCCTCTTCAAATCGGTAAACTGTTGGGTAATCTTAGGGTTTGTTGCACTGTACTTGTCAATCTCTTCCTTCAACCTTGCTTCCCTCCTATCTTTCCTCCTAGTATCCATTCTCTTGTCAATTGCCTCCCACACAGCATCTGCCTCCTTATCATCATCATCATAATACTCCCGGGAAGCAAACAACAACCCGACATCATTTCCCTCGAATTCGTCAAATTTCTGATTCTTGTCGTACCCCTTCTCATCATCATCGTCATCCTCTTCCTCCTCCTCGCCCGGTCCTCTTCCCCGTCCACGCCCAACTCCTACAGCCGGTCCTGCCGCACCACCAATTGCAGTGGCAGTCCGGTCGGGGGCAGCACGCGCAGGACCAATATCAGACCGGGTGGTGAACCCTGTGGCACCACGGCCAAGCCCGGCAACATATTTTGGCAGCGGAGGTGGCGTTGTGTTGTGGAATTCTAATCTGCTCTTGGGTGCTACAGGGTTTTGCATGCCTCCAATGAGAGGGAAGTGTAGGGTTAATGTGGAATTGGGCACAACGCCTAGTTCGGAGATGGGGTTATTATTAGATTCAATGCCGGAGAATAATCGGCGGGACGACAAGAATAGGCGTTGGAGGGTGGGAGGGACGCCTGATTGATGCTCAATTTCGTCTTTTAGGGTTACGAGAGAGGTTGTATTGGGGTCTAAGGTAAGTACCAAGGTTTTACCATCCACTAATTTAATGAACACCATGGTTCTGACTTCTGAGTATGTAAGAAAATACAAAATTAGGGTTCAGAGGTACCTTAATCGAAGAGGATAACTGTCTCCAGCTTGGAAGAAAGTCCCATTCTACTTCTAGTAACCATAGGAAAAATATTCTATTTATAACTCTTTTATGCCACATCACCCTCTTTTTTTTTTATTATTATTTTTTATTTTTTATTTTTATATATGAGTAATACCATTAAGCTTTCTAAAAAAAATGGGACTCCTTTTTACACATGTATTTGAAAAATATTTAGTATGCAAAATTTTAAAATCATAACGTTACTATTTTTTAATGGAGAAATTTTGAAGAAGATGAGAGTGTATAAGTACTTGTGGAGTAAATATTGGGTATAATGGGAATGACATATCATATCTATAACATAACGATATATATATATATATATATATAAACAAACAACAAAGATTCTCTGAAGGACACCCTCTCTTTATTAAAAAGAAGTCCTCTATTTTGAATTAGTTTGGAATACCATATCATTCCAAGATAATGAACATTTTTTCATGGGAGTTTTGCGTTCGTGGCACGCAGCTGTAGCCTATACTTTTATTTTTTGTTACCTTTTTGGAGGGCGCCTGTGTGTTGTGTGAAAAATATTTCCTAGAGAATGTTTTACGACAAGATTTAATTCATTAAGAGTCAATTTGTAGCTGAAAAAAAAAATTTAATTGATTTTTTATATGGAAAAAAAAATTAAGTGATGAATTGCGGATTTTAAGAAGAAAAAAAAAACAGTAATTACTTTGTAAAATGGAAGTTTTAAGTTAGCTTAAACTTTCAGCACTTAAACAAATCAACTGGAAAAGTAAGCTAAAAATCATCTGAAAAATTAAGTTGAAAAAAGTAGCTTGTTTTTTCCAACAATCACTTAATTTTACTTTTAATTTGGTAAAAGACAAAAATGCCTTTAAAATAAGAAATTTAAATATTTACATGTTGTCATTTTTGGTCATTTTATACACAATCAAAATACATATATATATATATATATATATTTTCAACTTGTTTGCCAAACACTCTTGTTTTTTAAGTAATGAAATATTTCAGCTATCCCAAACACCTAACAACTAATATTTCATTACTTAAAAAAAAATCACTCAATATTTCATCACTTAAAAAATAATCACTTATTATTTCAGCTAACCCAAACGGACTCTAAGGGGCCATTTAATAAAACTGAAAATTAAGTGCCGAATTTTAAGTACTGAAAATTTTAAGTAATTGAATTTACAATACCGAAAACAGTATTTCAAGTACTGAAATAAGCTGCATTCAGTGATTATTTAAGCATATATATATATATATATGTATATGAGGCATTTACCAAAAAGGACCTCAGTACACTATTTATTAAGCTAAAGTACAAATTAGAAAGTGACTTAACAAAAAAGACAAAAAGTTGACAACTGGTGCTCGCACGGTATAAATGCGCGGACCATAGAATCTTCAATCACAACCACCATCACCCCATGCGCCCCCACGCGCCCCCACGCACGCATCTTCTCCAAAGGCTGCTAGCGTACCGTAGTATTTCTAATTTTGAAAAATGTTTTTAAACTTTAAACATCCATAACTTTTGACCGATAACTCCATTTTTCGCAAAATTTATACCGTTGGAATTGTGTCGACGAGAGCTACAAAACTAGTATCATTGTTGATATGTTTTGAGAAAAAAAAATTCATGTTTTTATATACATGAATAATAAGCAAAATTTCACTTGATATACATAAAATATTAAGTGAATTTTCACTCAATTCTAGAGCTTTTAAAAGCTCTCCCAAAAAAGCCCTAAGTTCAATTTTTGCAAAGCTCATAAACTAGTTACCAAATGAATTAACATGAAATTGTTCTTTAAAAAAGAAGAAGCACCAAAATGGGGGCCAAACTAAGCCTTAATGTTCATGTACGAGTTAAGTGAAATTTCACTAAATATTCATGTAGGCATAGTGATTTTTTTTTTTTTTTTTTTAAACAATGCATATTTTGTTAAAATAAGCAAATTTCATAATCAATTATAAAACTAAATTTTTCAACCAAAACAAATGCAGGAATTCTTGTTAAAATTCGTCTTTTTTAAAATTTATTGTTGATATGTTTTGAGAAAAAAGATTTTCATGTTTTTACATACATAAATAATTAGTGAAATATCACTTGATATACATAAAATATTAAGTGAAATTTCACTCAATTCTAAAGCTTTTAAAAACTCTCTCCAAAAAAGCCATAAGTTCCATTTTTGCAAAGCTCATAAACTAGTTACCAAATGAATTAACATGAAATTGTGCTTTAAAAAAAAGAGAAACACCAAAATGGGGCCAAACTAAGCCTTAATGAGATAGCAATGGCTTTATTGCTATTCGTCTTTTTTTAATTTTTTTTCTCAAAACATATAAATTTGGCATACATAAATATTAAGTGAAAATTCAATGAACCCGTACATGCTTTCTTCCTGAAAAACTTGAAGTTAAACTTAACATTCGTATACTTGTTTAGTGAGATTTCACTCAGTAGGTAAAAATTCACTAACTATCCCAAAGGTCGCTAGAAGTAACTCTCTAGAGTTTAAGGTCTAATTTGATACTTACTTTGTTAAAAAGTCCCTCAAGTGTCAATTTAAGTAAAATTTCACTTAATATTCATGTACAAATTCAGTGAAATTTCACTTAATATTCATATATGTCAAGTGAAATTTTACTTTTTTTTTTTTTTTTTTTCTCTTTCATATTAAACAATACATATTTCGTTTTAAAAAAAATCAAATTTCACAAATCAATTATAAAATATAGTTTTTCAATCCAAACAAATGCAAAATTCTTGTAAAAATTCACTAAAACTCTCTTTAAGAACAAAGTGAACATTCGATTTTTTTTTCCTCACATCATATCAACTTGGCATACGTGAATATTACGTGAAAATTCAATAACCCATACACAAATATTATGTGAAAATTTTATTAGGTTCGTCTGGAGCATAATATGTAAAAATAAGAATTTTTTTCTTTTTCTTAAAAGGTATCAACAATGGTACTAGTTTTGTAGCTCTCGTCGACACGGTTCCAACGGTATAAAATTTGTAAGAAACAGAGTTGTAGATCAAAAGTTATGGAGGTTTAAAGTTTAAAAATACATTTTCGAAATAGATATTATATGGTACAGCCACTCACACGGTGTGAGTTGCTGAAACCAAGTATGGCTGGGGTATGTGGGATCCTCTATGGTATGTGCACTTATACCGTGTGAGCACTAACTTAGAATCCTTTTGTCCTTTTTAGAAAATGGTCAAAACAATTGGAGTTTAAAACTTATGATGGTTACTTGTAGGGATTTTCCAACAATTATCTATATATATATTCACTTTACTGCTTTTTCAATTAAATGGTACATTATCAAATACACTAAAAAACATATAAGTATTAAAAGTTTTTATTTTCACCGCTTGAGTTATTAAACACACTCTAAGTAACTTAAAAGTGCCGTAACATTGGAGTATGGTTTATGTCTTTGAATTTTTAAGAGTGAGAGAGACAAGGCCGAGTTCATTAAATTTTTAGGGCTCCCGTGATATTTTTATAATTATATTTTTTCCCTTGAACTTTTTTTTGGTATTTTACATTTAAGTCCTTCTCAATTATGTTTAGACAACCCCTCAACTAATGTTTAGGCCCCCCAAAAGGGCCCAATGCCCAATTTAATGCCATCAACTATGTATATATTGATATACATGTATACAAAAATAAAAAACAAAGGCCTGTAGAATTTTAAAATTTACACTTTTAGTGTAATAATTTTTTGAGTTTTAGAAATAGGTCCCCTTAGAGTTTTGAAAGACACCATACAATATTTAGGTTTCACAAATAGACTCATATTATAAGTAAACCCCCCCTCCCCCCCAAAAGAAATACCAATTATGTATAAATAGACCCCAAAAAATTGTCAATTATGTAAAAAAAAATTGTCTCGGGCGTTACCCCCGAACCCCCGTATAGGGGCCTCCTTTTTAGTAATTCTTTTTGAACCTCTAAATACTCGGGACCGGCCCTATTAAGAGAGAGAAGAAGATGAATATTTTATTTATGCTCAAGTCAACATAAAAACATCTCAGATGCTATCCAAATGAGGTTTTTTTTTTTTTGCTTTTCCTTTTTTTTCTTTATCAGGAATCACCTTGGACCTTATTATACTGTACACCTAAATAGAGAAACCATTAGGAGAAATCAAATAAAATGTTAATTAAATCAAATAGTTATGGAACGTACATATGTGTATTTATGTATGTAAATAAGAATGTATCTAGAATCTACAATAATTTTTATTTCACTTTTCTTTTCTTCTCTTTTTAATTTTGTTTACAACTAAATAAGTAACAAAAGTAAAAATGAAAAAAAAAAAAAAAAACCCTTTCTTACTTTTTTATTTTCCATTCATTTTTTTTTTTGGAAAGAAAACAAAACAACAAAAAAACGAAATGAGTATATACATGGATGAGTAATGATTCGTGCACATAAAGTGTGCACATAAAGATCTAGGCCATTCATTTTGGTGGGTCCTATATGTGCAGGGATGGACTCCACCAAAATGAATGGCTCAGATCTTTATGTGCACACTTTATGTGCACATTTTATGTGCACATAGCATTACCCATACATGGATACATGTGCGCGTGTGACACTGGGGATGGGCCGGAGGTGGGGCTGGCCTGGTGGAGAGATGGCTGCCCCTCTCCTTTTCTTCTTCACTATTTTTTTTTCTCTCACTTTTTTTTTCTCTTTTGTTCTTTCTCTCTCTAACTTGTTAGGAAAACTGCATTCTCAGAATTCGTTAACGCGCGTATAAGTTGGTATTGCAAAAATTTATGTGAAAGCTGCAATAACCCTACAAGGGTGGAATTAGGGTTACCTTGAACTGCAAAACGGATTGTTGTAGTAAACGAATCGAGAACACGGACTCAATAACAGCTCACGATCTTCTACCGTATTCCTCTGCTGCCAGAATATCGAATTGAGTGTGGGCTCTATCGAAATCCTTTCTGTTTTCTGCTCTCCCTCTTTTACGCTCTCTTTTCTATTCCAAGTTATAATACTCTTGATGGAAAAACGCAAACTGAGAGAAGAGCCCAAGCAGCATATATATAGGTTACGATAGGGACTATAAGAAGTCAATAAGGAATAGGCTTGCTTATGGAATTAGGAAATTCCAATTCGAACTGAATCAGATTCTCATTTTCATAAATTATAATTCATACCACTAAAGAATTATAATTGCACTCCTACCCTTATCTCAAAAATATATTTCGAGTTCTATGTTATTAAATGCTTATTATCGCCCCACGTTAAGATTACAAATATCTATTAATTAAATATAATTACTGACAATCATATTTAATCAATCTCTTAAAATTTCTTGAGATCCTCTGCTTAACTTATCTGATATGTCAGATACAAAATCCACCTGCAGGGTTTCATATAATCAAAACTTATAAGCTTTTTCAAGGGGATATCATCAATCCTAAAATTGAGACATGGATTCCATCATTAATTTATATCCACCACACAAGCAATATTGTCACACAATCAGTATTGTCATCCAATCCAATGAGATATTGACCCATTTAAGGATCTCACCCTTTTAGGGATCAAAGTGTAAATATCAAATGCATGTGTCTACAAATTAACTTAGGATTTAGAGCATAAACACTCAGAATAGCTATGAGGTATTAATTATCTTATAAGTCAGTGTAAAGATACTTACCCCAAGTCGGTCCCGTTTAATACACAAAGTGTACCAACATAGTGAGTAGAAAACTATACCGTTTTCCGTCGTCAAGACAAACCTACTACAATACCATACTGCAGTTCTACCGATGGTGTGTCCAATCTCATCTAAGACTGTAAACTAAAATCTTATATTTTACAATATCTGATAGTCTGATCTTCCGTGTGTAAGCCGAACTCTACACACCAAACCACCTACTATGTAGAATGAGAGACACACATGCATAATATTAAACAAATAATATAATACAAACATTGTCCACACAGATTCTCATAAAAATGGAATAACTGATTTTATTGAATGAATAATAAATCAAATACATAAAGCATGGCTTTTAGTATATATCCCTAACACAACTGTCCTCTCTCTTACTTTCTTGTTTTTTTTTTTTTCCTTTCTCTCTCTCTCTCTCTCTCTCTCTCTCTCTCTCTCTCTCTCCTCGAGAACTCTCCTCTCTCTTTGTTTGTTTGTTTGTTTTTTTTTTTTAATTTTTTTTAATCTCCTCTAAATGAGGCTTTAAACACAAATGAACCGAATCGGAGTGTAACTGATTCGAGTAATGCTATACTCATACCAAATTTCATATCCAACAATCCTGATCCTTGATTATAGTGGATCCCACTTGGGTCCTACACGGGACTCACAGAAATCAAGGGACAAGTGACAAGTGACAAGCGGGGGTATTTGTAAAATACAACCGTGCTAAAAGAAGAAAATACACTGATTTAGTCTACAATTTCTTTATATATTTGCAATTTGGATTATAATACCAGCTTTTACATAATATGATTAATTTATGATAAGTTGCATTGTTTTAGCCATAATTTGTGCAGATCACTGCTTGCTGTGTGGAGAAATGAATAAGCAGGATGAAAGGGATGCTGGATTTTAAGGAAGACAGTTGAAACATGAAAAGTAAGTCTCGAGCGATCGAAGATCATTCAAGCGATCGAGGTTTCGATCGATCGAAGGAGGTTCAAGCACTCGAGCATTCCAGAAGGTCGATTGATCGAGAATGTTCGATCGATCGAACATGGCTTTTATCAGAACTTACGCGCACGCAGTAGAAACGGAGTTTTGAACCCTAGCTTTAGGTTTTAGTATATATATATGTTTTTTATTTACGTCCGAGAGGACGCCTCTTTTGCTTTTCATTAGTTTAGATAGAGAGATAGAGAGTCTTGTTTGTTTTTGTAGGTTAAACTTTGGATTATTGCTTGGTTGTTTGAGGATTTCAGCGATTAATACAAGTGTTTGCGTTCCAGGTTTTCATATTAGTTTTATTTATATTCCGCTAATAGTTTCAGTAGTTTAAAATTTGAATAGCTCATAGTTTTGCTTGTTGGTTTGCCATTATCAATACTTTTTGTAATTTTTATGTTTAAATCACAACCAAACACGCCCTTAATGAACTTTTATGTTAAAACTGAATCTGTGACACTCAAGACCATGTCTGAGTAGTCCCGAGGTTGGGAGATCATGATGAAACAGTGATCTCTAACCTCTGCCATGCAGCAGTGTAAAACCTGCACTCGATCGATCAAAGTAGTTCGATCGATCGAAGCAGACATATAGTCAAGCGATCGAAAACATTTCGATCGCTCGAGAGATGATGATATTCGATCGATCGAAAGCGCGTCGATCGATCGAACCTTCAGATTCTTGAGTAGTCCTTATGCAATATTCCAAGACTTTTTGCTTTTGAGATTTGTTATCAAACTGTCCCCAAATGCTCAGTTTGTCCAAACAGTTTCATTATTTTAAGCCTTAAGGCATTTTTCTTCAATAACTTTTGCAAACCATTTTGAATACTAACACCATTCAGAATACAAGACTTAACTATTGTTTTAAACTACCTTCATGTATTTTGGGAATAAATGTGATGAAGTAGCCCTGGCAATGAACGGACTATTGATTCTCTATCTTTAGAAAATACGGAATACTGTAGATAGACACACTCCTTAGAGATTAAATGTAACTGCATGGTAGATGGCATGATCGCTGCGGATTCGTGTGATCCCAACATTCCCTTTTTATAAAGAAAACATTTTTAAATTATCGCTTTCGTTAATTAGTTAATCACAAGTTTAATTTAATTTAGTTGCTTTAATTTTAGTAGTAGCTTCGTGGAACTTTGTGTTCTACAACCTTTCAAATGTTGATTTTTATTTTTCTTTTGGAGATTAATCTAGGTATTAAGTTTTTAACCTTCCCTGTGGGATCGATCTGGTCTTAACCAGCATGATTACCTACACTTGGGTATAGCAAACAAGCGAACACAGATTTTTTGCCGTGTCAAGTTTTTGGCGCCGTTGCTGGGGAAGGTAACGAGCTAACGCTTAGATTACCTCAATCTATCTTTATCTCTTTCTATTTTCTTTTGTCTAATTTTATTCTTTAGATTAAAACTACTTAGGATCTTTCCCTTTATGTCCGATAATTCCATCAGAGGAATTTACGGAAATCCACTTTATTCATCCGACTCTTCTAATTCTATTAATCTCTCGGCCACACCCACTGATTTAATGGCTGATAATCAAAGTGAAAACGGTGAGAATGTGGTTGTACCAATTGACAATTCGCTTCGTCCGTTGTGCGATCTCATGACACCTGAACACGCACCTACACCTTCTTGTATTCTCATTCCACCTCATGCTGGCGAATTTCAATTTCGCAACGTAATGATTTAACTCCTTCTAACCTTCCATGGAATGGAAAGCGAGAAGGCATATCTACATGTCAAAGATTTCGAGGATGTTTGTAAAACATTCTCACAAAATTACCCTGTTGATGTGACACGTCTAATGCTATTTCCCTTCACCTTGAAGGATAAAGCAAAAGCGTGGCTGCTCATGTTGAAGCCGAATTCAATATACACTTGGCATGCGATGAACACTGCATTCTTAAAGAAATTATTTCCACCTCGCATGACCACCGAGCTAAAACGACAAATAAACTCTTATAAACAAAAGAGCAATGAAACCTTCACCCAAACGTGGGAACGTTTCAAGGATTTGCTTCTCTCATGCCCACATCACGGGTATGAGAAATGGCAAACCATAAGCTACTTTTACGAAGGGTTAAATGGTGAAACTAAAAAGTTAGTCGAAACCATGAGTTTAGGGCCATTTCTTCTCAAAAACACTGAAGAAGCTGAAGCTCACTTCGAGTGGCTAGCTGAACATGCCCATGAATGGTCCAATTCTAAAGATGTCCCACGCTCGCAGATATCCTGTGTAGAAGAGAAAAGTCTGTACCAATTAAAAAGTGAGGATCATCTAATGAACAAATATGAAGAACTAGTTAAGAAAGTAGAAGAGTTAAGAATGAAAGGAGAGATTTCTAGGCAAGTTTTACCTGAAGAACCATGCGGCACATGCAATATGTTGGGACAAATTAGTCAATACTTTCCCATGTGCCGTACTTTCAAGAACAAGCCCCCATGGAAATGAATGTCATGCAAGAGTATAGGGGGGCGGGGAATTACTATAACAATCATAATTCGCAAAATAATAACAATCGATGGAATCACCTCGGTTTTGATTGGAAAAACGATGCTGGGACCCAAAATCAATACCAATAATAATAGCCCTACAATAACAATAATCAATATCAAGGGCAATACAATAGGAAGCCCCAACCATTCAATCAAAATAGATCAAACAACTACAACCAAGCTCAACCCTCTAACAATCAGCAATCAAATGTTTACGTGCCACCTCACAAAAAGGCCCAAGAGAAAGATCCTCTCTCTAATGCGAATTTAACATAACAGTTAATTCAAATGATGAGTAAAATGTCTGCAACATTAGAGAGAATGGATGCACGACAAGAGGGGTCGAGTGGAACATTTCCTGCCCAACCACTTCAAAACCCCAAGGGATTCAACAATGGTTCCAATAATCATGAACAGGCAAAAGCCATGACTACTCTGAGAAGTGGCAAGGCTATAGGGCAAAACATACCTTGTTCTACTCTTGAGGAGTATGAAGAGGACAAAGTGGTAACTAAAAGCAAACCACCCACTCAAGAAAAGGAGCCGTCCATTGAAAACAAACCATTAGAATCACATGACGACGCTCCTAAAGAAGTAGAAGAAGTTGAGAGAAGGCCTGGAAAGGAGCATGTCATTGACCAATTACCTAAATGCCCTTTTCCTGCACCTTACCCTCAAAGGCTTAAGAAACCCAAAAACGAGGCAAAGAATCAGGAGTTCTTGGAATTGTTTAAACAAGTCAAAATCAATCTCCCACTCCTTGATGCAATCAAACAAGTGCCGGCCTACGCTAAGTACCTTAAAGACTTATGCACGGTCAAGAGAAGACAAAGTATGAATAAACATGCTTATGTCGCTTGCCAAGCAAGCACAATCATCCAAAATGAATTGCCTTCGAAACTCAAAGACCCCGGTACCCCAACTGTCTCGTGCCGAATTGGAAATCAAAGGATAGACAATGCACTCCTTGATCTAGGAGCGAGCGTAAACTTGCTGCCATACTCAGTTTATAAACAACTAGGGTTGGGTGAACTCAAACCTATCCGAGTTGTGCTACAACTGGCAGATAGGTCAATAAAATATCCTAGAGGAATACTGGAGGACGTTCTAGTGTAGATAGATTTATTTATCTTCTCGGTCGATTTTATGATCTTGGACACTGAACCTGTGTCTAATCTAGGTGCACAAATCCCGATAATTTTTGGATATCCATTCCTCAACACCATAGATGCCATAATCAAAATAAGAAGTGGTATTATGACCATTGTATTCGGGAACATGACTTTAAATGTCAAGATTTTTTCAAATCCCCGCCCTGAAGAATACGAGGATGAGGAAGAAATCAATTACATCGAAGTAGTCATTGAAGATGAGGCTGATTTTGTAGACTACAAAGATCCCTTGGAAGTGGTTGTGTCACAATTCAACGTTATCTATCAACCTAATGATTCTACTCCATTGGATGCTGCTTTGAACCAAACTTGCCCCATGATGGAAACCAAAGAGGAGGATAGAGCGGATTGCATGTGGATAACACCATATGAACCTCTACCTCCAAAAACAAAGTTAGTCATGCCTTCAATTTCCAGTTTCCCGACTTGGAATTAAAGGAACTTCCAGAAGAGCTCAAATACGCTTTCTTAGGGATTGAAAAGACTTACTCTATTATGGAACAAGAGGGCAAATTAATCCAAATGCTGGAACAACATAAAGGAGCACTGGGATGGACTATTGCCGACCTCAAAGGCATAAGCCCGGCCGTGTGCACTCATAAAATATATCTGGAGAATGACGATAAACCTTCACGACAAATGCAAAGGCGTCTGAATCCTAATATGCAAGAAGTAGTCAAAAAGGAAGTCCTAAAACTTCTCGACGTTGGGATCATATATCCTATATCTGATAGCCCTGGGGTTAGTCCAACCCAAGTAGTGCCAAAGAAGGCAGGCATAACGGTAATCCCAAACAAAGACAGTGAATTGGTACCGACACGCATCCCCACCGAATGGCGGATGTGTATTAATTACCGAAAATTGAACACTGTGACCCGGAAAGACCACTTTCCATTACCATTTATGGATCAAATGTTAGAACAAGTGGCGGGTCATAAATATTATTGCTTTCTGGATGGATATAGTGGCTATAATCAAATTAAAATTGCTTTTGAAGATCAGGAGAAAACAACTTTCACATGTCCGTTCGGTACATTCACTTACCGTCGTATGCCTTTTGGCTTATGCAACGTACCTGCTACTTTTCAACGGTGCGTTGAGCATATTCAGTGATATGGTCGAACAAATACTTGAGGTCTTTAAGGACGATTTTTTGGTATTCGGCCATAGTTTTGAAAATTGCTTAGACGATCTGGAACGTGCGCTAACAAGATGCGAGGACAAACACTTAGTACTAAACTGGGAAAAGTATCACTTCATGGTGACCAAGGGAATTGTCCTCGGCCACATTATTTCTGATAAGGGTATCCAAGTTGATAAAGCGAAAATTGACATAATCTCAAATCTACTTGTCCCCCGTATAGTCAAAGACATCCGTTCTTTCCTGGGACACGTGGGATTTTATCGTTGCTTTATCCAAAATTTTATTGTAATTTCCCGACCACTGTGTCAACTCTTAGTCAAAGATGCACCTTTTGAGTGGTCTGACAAGTGTTAAACATCTTTTGATGCACTAAAGGAACACCTTACCTCTGTACCGATAATACAGGCACCCGACTGGAGTTTGCCATTCGAATTAATGTGCGATGCTAGTGATTACGCCATTGGTGCAGTCTTGGGACAGAGGAAGGATAATAAGCCCTATGTAATCTACTATCCCAGTCGAACACTTAATGAAGCTCAAATGAATTATATGACTACCAAAAAAGAGCTACTGGCATTAGACTTCGCTCTAGATAAGTTCAGGTCATATCTAATAGGGTCCCCAATCGTTTGTTTTACAGACCACTCGGCCCTCAAGTACCTGTTATCTAAGAAGGATGCGAAACAACAACTTACCCGTTGGATACTCCTACTCCAAGAATTCGATATCACAATCAAGGATAAAAAGGGAGTAGAGAATATGGTCACTGGCCATTTGTCTCGGCTAACATTTACTGACAACACTGAACCCGTACCAATTAAAGATGAATTCCCAGATGAGTAACTGATGGCTGTTTCCAGTTTGCCTTGGTATGCGGATATAGTAAATTATCTCGTTATGGGAAAGACTCCTAGTCATTGGTCAAATCAAGATAGGAAACAATTCCTTTCATTTGCGTGTCATTTCTTTTTCGATGACCCTTACTTATTCAAGTATTATGCTGATCAGGTCATCAGACGTTGCATCCTGAACGAGGACATAATTGTAATTTTGGCATCTTGCCATTCTGAAGCCTGTGGAGGCCATTTTTCTTCGCAAAAGACCGCACAAAAAGTCCTACATAGCGGTTTATACTGGCCCACCGTGTTTAAGGATGCCTATTCTTTTTGCAAATCGTGCCAACGCTATCAAAAGCTTGGTACAATTTTAAAAAGGAATTCTATGCCCTTAACTCCCATTATCACAATTGAAATATTCGATTGTTGGGGCATAGACTTTATGGGCCCATTTTCGAAATCAAACAACTGTGAA
This sequence comes from Hydrangea macrophylla, assembly GCA_033977485.1. Lineage (NCBI taxonomy): Eukaryota > Viridiplantae > Streptophyta > Magnoliopsida > Cornales > Hydrangeaceae > Hydrangea > Hydrangea macrophylla. Next base: position 53,000,004 of record CM066983.1, read on the forward strand.
TATATACTCCTAGCTATGGAGTATGTATCAAAATGGGTAGAAGCGATACCGACAAGATGCAATGACCACAAAACAGTAATGTCCTTTCTTAAAGAACATATTCTGTCACGTTTCGGAACCCTGAAAGCGCTAATAAGTGACCAAGGCAAGCATTTTTGCAACAAGCCTTTGGAGTCACTTCTCAAGAAATATGGGGTCATCCACAAGATCGCTCTAGCCTACCACCCACAAACTAATAGGCAGGCAGAGTTGGCTAACCGAGAAATCAAGCATATACTAGAAAAGATGGTTAGTTTCAACAGAAAGGATTGGGCATATAAACTGACCGATGCTCTATGGGCGTACCGCACTGCTTATAAGACAAACTTGGGGATGTCTCTGTACAGGCTAGTATACGGCAAGGCATGTCATCTTCTTGTCAAAATCGAGCATAAAGCGTATTAGGCAACACGTTCATTGAACTTTGACATTAAAGAGGGAGGTCATCTCCGAAAACTCCAGTTGGCTGAACTAGAGGAAATACGTCGTGATGCCTACGACAATGCTAAATTACACAAGGAAAGGTTGAAGGCTTACCACGATAGAACAATCTTTCAAAAATCCTTCGAGCCAGGGCAGAAAGTCTTGCTGTACGACTCTCGCCTCCACCTTTTTCCAGGTAAGCTCCGATCCCAGTGGACAGGTCCATTCATTGTTAAATCTGGTTTTCCACATGGAGCTGTTGAGCTCATAAATCCTAAGAACAAAGATTATTTCAAGGTTAACGGCCAAAGGTTAAAACCATTCTTGGAAAACTTCCTACTAGAAGCTGAGCACATCGAGCTAGATGAGCCCAACTATCCATCCACCTAAAACACTAAAGTGTGTTCACATTTTGTCGTTGTATTCTTTCTTTTACTGCACTTTGTTTTGTTTCGTTTATTTTTGTCTCTTTTTGAGTGTGACTTTGATTTTAATCTGCTATTCCATTTTATCTCTCCCCTGCAGGCTGTTAGAAATATGAGGAATGACGACGTGTATTCAATCTGGTCATGGGCTGATTCAGAATATCCTAATCCTCCATGGACTATCGAGGAGATTGCATGCCGACTCTCTCCTTATCAAGGGCCAGGAGCGGATGATGTCATTGACTTGACCCAAGGGTACATCCCTTACGATCCTGCACTCCTCCACATTAATCCCTTCGCGCATATGGACTTCCCTCAAGAGGAAGGCGAACTAGAGGGGTATTTCATTGGGGAAGTCGATGATGCCCTCTTAGAGCAATGGGAGAATGATTCGATGTGGGAACCATGGGATGTGGTGCCTGAATGCCATAATGCTGTCTTTACTTATGTTGATGACTTCCTTGTCATTGAATTGATTCCATACATTTATGTCCACACGAGTTATTTGTTGTTTCGGCTTCAATGCCCCCTACCTGCTAGTGTACATGGTTATATCACGCCAATAGTGAGGTTAATTCCTTATCATACTTCTTTTTCTTTTCGTCTTTCTGTGTTTATTCCTTTCTATTAGTTCTTTGTTTTGTTTTACTTAATTTCTTCCTTTTTGGTGTTCTTTTGTTTTCCTTTGTCAGGATTTTCACTATGAATCTAATGTTACCACCGTTGTTTCTTTCACATCAACTGTTCCATGGATTTGGACCATACATAGGGTCCCTGGGTACTCCGTCGCAAGAGAAAAGTCCGTTGAGAAATTACACTCCGTTATCTCTGTCTCCATCCGGATCACCTTTTTCTTGTACAATCATTTCCTCAGAGATTCCTGACTCACTCGATGATATCCTTGCTGCTTTTCGACTGTTATGGGAAAGGGAATCACCAAGTTTGGAATCCACACTCGAAGATCTGGTGGAGAAAGAAGCAACTGCGGAAGATAGAATATTCATGTTTGAAAATTAGTGTTCCACTTCAACTGCGTTTTGTCATTTGGTCTTTCTATTATCATTTGAAGTGTAATGCGGGACAAAGGATTGTCAATTTTGCTTTTAATTTTTTAGTTTTTCTTTATTAATAAGATCTTAATTACCATGGTTGCGGGCAATAATTTTGCAAAAGCGGATGCTATTACAAAGTTAAATCTATAAATTTGCAATTTTATATTACCTTGTTGATGATGATCTTTTTCTGGCTTGCATGTCCTGTACTTGAACTGCTTTTATGCTATTCTGTATGTCCAGAACAATCTTGGTTAGTTGGGGGTGCGTAGTTTTTCCATTCACAAAAGTTTTGGAATTTTAAGGTCCGATCGATCAAACTATACTCGATCGATCGAGAACATCAGATCCTCAAGCGCTTAAACAAAACTCAATCGATCGAGTGTTCGATAGATCGATAGTTTTCGATCGCTCGAGACTCGTATTTAAATGAGGCGTTTCCATCATACCTCTTCAGTTTCTCTCACTCCTTCTCACTCTCAAGCGCTTGGGCACAGAGAGCAAACTCGGGGAGATTTCTGTCCCTCTGATCACACACACTATTTGGAGACGCCAATATCTCCAAGGACATGATCATCATTACCCTCATCTCTCTCCTGTGTATATACCCGAGGTATGATCCAGAGACCCCCCTAGTTTCATTTTCTTCAAATTCTTGTGGGGGAGCCCCTCATTGATCCTTAAACCAATTGTTTTTTTAGTTTTTGTTCTCTAATTTGTGTTTACGATCCATTCCCGTTCTTTTTCTTGTCACTGCCGTTTTTTTGTGCTCGATCGATCGAGCTGGGCTCAAGCGATCAAAGCTGACCCATGTTCAATTGATCGAGACAAGTTCGATCGATCAAACACTAGCGGTGACAGTTTCTTTTCTTTTTTTCTCTATTTTGATCTGTTTTATGTTTCTCTTCCATTTCAAGGCTGTCGAAATGAATCCTACTACGGGGTACCACAAGTCTAAACCCCTTGACCTCACTATTCCTGACCCAGTACCAGATCATGGCCTTAGAAATAATGAGGAACGAGTTTGGTTCACTCGGTACTTCCAGACGCAGAAAGTTATGTTAGAGCACCCACTTGAGGTTGTATGCCTTTCTGCCCTGTGGTTTCTTGCACGTATCCGTGCCATGCCCGGTTGGTTCGAGATGTTGACGCAGTCAAGAAAATCAACATCAATTGGGTGCGAGAGGTGTGTGCGACCATGATTAAGGACCCTGAGGCCCCGTTCACTTACCGATCATTCTTCCGGGGTCACGAGATCATTTTCAACCCAGCTTCTGTGGCCGCTGCTTTGGGTGTACTGGAGACTCCTGACCACTATTACCCATACATACCCGCTACACCAGAGACTCTGCCCTCTATCATTATCCAGGAGATTACCGGTGGTGCGGTTCAGATCTGGAACGGCATCTCTCTGATTAAGGATCGCTTTCTGACCGAGCAGTATCATCTTCTCCACTTGGCGCTTGCCAATTGCATTTTGATGACTTCATATCATAAAAAGGTGGCACCGTGGTATGCTCGAGTTCTGTATACAATTGGGACGGAGCGGCGTGTCTGCCTGCCCCGACTCTATATATGGACTTCTTTGTCTAGCCCACGCGGTACATTGCTGCCATGCGCTATCTAAAGGGCACTTGACCCATCCATCGAGTGATTGAGTAGGCTGGATTGCTTCTATTAGCCACTAAAATGATTTTACAGCCTCGAGTTGGTTTGGAAAGACAATAACGCACCATTCGGATGCGCAGAAAAAGAGAAAGCTGAAAGGAAAGGCAAAAGTGGGAGCGAAGAGGAAGAGAGGGGGAGGTACTGACACAGAGGGAGCAGCTTCTGGGACGTCCACCAAGGTTGAGGAGCTAGATTCGGATGATGAGGACCCTGTTGATTCCGTGCAGCAGTTCGAGTTGAGACAGCGGTCTCAGGCTCAGGCCCAGGGAGAGTCGTCTTCCGTATCGCTCCAGACTCTCCACTCATTGCTCATTAAGGAGAGGGAGGCACAGATACGGCTTGAGGGCAAAATGGATCATATGACGACCTTACTGGAGGCAATCTTGGTACAGATCGGGGTAGATCAGTCTGTTCACACGGCTTTATACCCACTCTCTGCCCCTTCTGCACCACCCACCACCGATCCATCTACTTCTGCCCCAGCTGCTCCAGCTACTTCCATTGCTCCGCCTACTACGTCTGTTACTCCACCTCCACTACCTACTGATCCCTATGGTCCATCATCATCATCATCATCATCTGCACCACCTCCAGTTGTGGCTGACCCACCATTGTCTACATCAGCTGTCCCGACTGTGAGTGACCCGGCGACGGCTCCTACTGTTACTGAGGGTTGAGATGAGGATGCTCCTGCTGCACTGATCATGATTCTATTCGATATTGGTGATGATTAGATGATGTCTATTGCGAGTGGGAGTTGTTGTTGTATTTTGCTTACTTCTCTTCTCTCTTTTCTTGTAGTTTTTTTTGTGGGCTTGTGGATATTTTTGGACTATGTGCTTATGATTAGATATTTTGATCACTGTTTTGATTTTATTGTTTTATCATCCCAGTGACCAGTTTTTATATTATAGATGGATATCATATTCTTTCATGTCATATTTACTTTTTATTCATCTTGGCTGCTTGGAGTTTGTATGTTCTCCTTACAGATTACTATGCTTGCGGTTATTGCTTTGCTTTATCAGGTGATATCTCTCTATTTATTTTGAAAATCAACTTCTGAGGACATCGCAATTTTTCAGTTGGGGGTAGGATATAGATAGATAATTACATGCACATAGCATTTGCACATGTTTGTACTTAGCTATCTGGATAACTTTATTGCACACATCGTACAATCTCTATTAGAATTGAATTAAACTCAAATAAATAAATAAAAATTAATTCAATAAAATTTCTGAACTTTAGTGGTAGAACAACTTTGAATATTCACTTCTATTTAGCTGTTATCAAGCAATGATACATTCATATTATTTTCATCTTTTTATGAATTAAGTTCACGGTTTTTCTAGTTTCACTAGCATGATTGCATTTGTTGACCTTTTATGTATCCAACATCTATATGCACATATTAATAGCTATGTAGAAAATCTACAACAAAGTTAATATGACTTTTATGCTCTAAGGAATGAGTAGTGGAAACTAGTTACCCTTAGTGAGCTTTTGAATCCAATCTTCAATTCTGAGGGAAGTATCACATTATTCGAATTGTTTTTCTTATATAAGTATATTAAATTCGTTAAATAGTCTCTTATTCTTCATTTTGATTGCTTTATTAGAGGAGAACGTTCAGGATTTACCAACTAAACTCAATGAACACTGAAGTACTAAAATTAAGGAGTTAAGAAAATGATTTAAGCCATCGATATCCGTTCTTTAACCTTTTCATCTACTTGTATCAACATTCCAGAATCTGCGTTGTTCTCAACAACACACCTAGTAAATACTGCCAATTCTATTATGAAAATCTAAATCCCTAATCTTATACTTTGACCTCATTGAACCCCATTGCACATCAAATGTGATTAAATTATTGAAGTATGTGACGAGGAGGGAGTAAATGTGGGAAGGACCGCATAAAGAGAAAAGGAAAGAAGAAGGAGTCCAGGTTTTCATTTCATATTAAAAAAAAACATATATGAGAATAGAGGATTGTTGGAATGAAGTGAAGAAAAATTACTAAACTCAATCACATGCCAAACATGTGCGATTTCTTACCCCTCTCATTTCTGTCCTACTATAAAAAAAAAACCAAAAAGTCAAAGCCTTAATGATTTTTAACAACTTAGTTTGAATATGAATGTGTTATTTGAGTTATCCACGGTATTTTGCTCCTCTAGTGAGTAGTATCCTTTTCATGAGACTATACACTCTAAATGTTCGATTTTTATTGAGTCAGGCGTGAGAGCAATAGTAACCAAAATTTCATTCTTAATAAAGCTTCGCATCATGTGCGATCATTATTAAACCAGTTTCTGTGAGATGTTCATTTTTTAGTGTAAACCCATGTGAGAATTGAGTTGAAACTACAAGTTCTGAGAGAATAATAGTCTAAACAACTCTAAACAAGGTCCGATGCATAGCTGTTAATTTCAAACACACACGGATACATGATTGTGATACATTTGTTTTATCTATCTTGGTGACATGAGGAGTATGTGAGTTTCTTCCATGGTTTGTTTGAGGTTAATATATCTGTGTAGAGGTAAGTTAACAGTTGAATAGAAGAGAGTGCTTTAAAAGTTTTTCTATATCTTTTTAAACTTAAAAATTGAGAATTTTGTGGGTATATTCACTATAAAACCTCACGAGACAACACTCGTCCACTAGGGGAACCTAGGGGTTTAACGCTTTGTTGCATTCGCTAAATGCAACCGCGATTCCTGCGAAAGTGAGTTAGGTAGTTTCTCTTTCTATTTTAGCTTAGTTTGCCTTAGTTTAATTTATTTTATTTTAGTCATTGTAGTAGCAGTTAGATTGTTTTTATTTTTGCTCTATTGCTAGGGACTAGCAATTCGCTAGTTGGGGGTTGTGACAAGCGGGGGTATTTGTAAAATACAACTGTGCTAAAAGAAAAAAATACACTATTTAGTCTATAATTCCTTTATATATCTGTAATTTGGATTACAATACCAGCTTTTACATAATATGATTAATCTATAATAAGTTGTATTATTTTAGCCATAATTTGTGCAGATCACTACTTGCTATGTGGAGAAATGAATAAGCAGGATGAAAGGGATGCTGGATTATAAGGAAGACAGTTGAAACATGAAAAGTGAGTCTCGAGCGATCAAAGATCATTCAAGCAATCGAGGTTTCGATCGATCGAAGGAGGTTCAAGCGCTCGAGCATTCCAGAAGGTCGATAGATCGAGAATGTTCAATCGATCGAACATGGCTATTATCAGAACTTACGCGCACGCAGCAGAAATGGAGTTTTGAACCCTAGCTTTAGGTTTTTGTATATATATGTGTTTTATTTACATCCGAGAGGACCCCTCTTTTGCTTTTCATCAGTTTAGATAGAGAGATAGTGAGTCTTGTTTGTTTTTGTAGGTTAAACTTTGGATTTTGCTTGTTGGTTTGCCATTATCAATAGTTTTGTAATTTTTATGTTTTAATCACAACCAAACACGCCCTTAATGAACTTTTATGTTAAAACCGAATCTGTGACACTCCAGACCATGTCTGAGTAGTCCCCAGGTTGGGAGATCACGATGAAATAGTGATCTCCAGCCTCTGCCATGCAGCAGTGTAAAACCTGCACTCGATCGATCGAAGTAGTTCGATCGATTGAAGCAGACATATAGTTAAGCGATCGAAGACATTTCGATCGCTCGAGAGATGATGATATTCGATCGATCGAAAGCATGTAGATTGATCGAACCTTCAGATTTTTGAGTAGTCCTTTTGTAGTATTCTAAGACTTTTTGCTTTTGAGATTTGTTATCAAACTGTCCCCAAATGCTCAGTTTGTCCAAACAGTTTCATTACTTTAAGCCTTAAGGCATTTTTCTTTAATAACTTTTACAAACCATTTTGAATGCTAACACCATTCAGAATGCAAGACTTAACTATTATTTTAAACTACCTTCATGTGTTTTGGGGAATAATATGATGAAGTAGTCCTGGCAATGAACGAACTATTGATTCTCTATCTTTAAAAAATATGGAATACTGTAGATAGACACACTCCTTAGAGCTTAAATGTAACTGCATGGTAGATGGCATGATCGTTGCTGATTCGTGTGATCCCAACATTCCCTTTTTATAAAGAAAATCATTTTTAAAATACCGCTTTCGTTAATTAGTTAATCACTAGTTTAATTTAATTTAGTTGCTTTAATTTTAGTAGTCACTTCGTGGAACTTTGTGTTCTACAATCTTTTGAATATTGATTTTTATTTTCCTTTTGGAGATTAATCTAGGTATTAAGTTTTTAACCTTCCCTGTGGGATCGACCTGGTCTTAACCAGATTACTACTTGCACGATTACCTACACTTGGGTATAGCACACAAGCGCACACATATTTTTTGCCGTGTCAACAAGATATATTGGGTGTGAAATTTGGTGTGTGTAGCATTTTTGAACTGATTCAGCAAAGCCAACTACCTAGTTGCCTTAGCCAATACAAGTTGGACACGTGGCCAAATCAATTGCTCAAAACGACAACGTAAGATTATTCCCTCCAAAATTCAATCCAAATATAACAAATGCAAAACGACTTCGTTTAAATCTTCTTCAACCTTCATCTCAAAATTTCTATTTTAAGCTTTGTCCTGTAGTTAGAAATCTGTTTTTCTCTACCAAATATGGACAAACAAAGACTGGTCCACCTGGTGGTCTTTGTACTTCACACATGAGTCCTACTTCGGTACACCAAAGTGGTTTTGGTGTCTTTACACTGTTATTTTTTGATAGGTAATAGTTGTTCCAAAGTGGTCTGGTTAGTTTTAATGGAACCGATATTTTCAATCACAAAACAAATGTTCACTATCCGAAACAAATATTTTCTATCCAAAACTATTTTGGTGTATATACAAAAAAACATCGTTGGTTTATAGAAGTCTTTTTCCAAGAACATATGTTGTATATGTATGGTATGTATACACAGACTAACATATGCAGTTTGTTACCTATGTGAATATGTTGGTGTTAATATTATTTGTGGGCTTGGGTCAACCACATTTAATTATAGATCCGAGGTCTAACTGGCTTTACTTAATCACCAAGTAATCCTATGGGATTAGAATTAGAAACCTAGTTAAACCCTTATTACTTAGGATATGTATATATGTATGTATGTATATATATAGATGATATACATATAGAAATACACACACATCCTTTCTCTCTCTCTCTCCCAGGGATTCGTTTCTCTATCTAGCTAAATCACATTCGAGACTTAGGATTTAACGTGTGGATACAAAGAGAATATCTCTACTAGATATTCTCATGACCAATTCAAAGTTCAAGAGATTTCACGGAGGCTTTTAATTGTAGCAGTTCATGGTTCTTGCCGGGCTCGTAACAACGCCGTCACATCGATACGTCCTATACCCGACCAGTATGCTATGTGTTGCATATTTCTATTGGTATATATATATATATATATATATCAGTGCCTTTAGGTTGTTGATTCGCCGTATAATGTCCAAATTGAATCTGCCATTAAAGCATATTCAAGCTTTTGGACATAAAACTTTGAAATTTGTTTTTATAGTGGGTCACATGAAATCCAATATTTGTCCCATCTATTTATATGATTATCTCACACCCCGGTGTAGCCAAAATAGGGAAAAATTTAAAATTTCCATCTTGGACCTTGAGGCGCGTGACTGGTTGCATTACCGAATTGTCCATGACCAAATACTAATAGTAAACAACATAACTAAAAGGTTAAAACCATCATCTGCTTACATGATTATATTACAATAAGAAGCCACAATACTAGGGAACTATTACATCATTATAGATACATCAGTGTCTTATGGCTCTCAGGCCACAATACTATCACTACCATACTGAGTTTGACACGAAGTCCCACTCACAGCGTTGAGTTTGACGTGGAGTCCTGATTCACCATACCAGAACTAAATCAAATATGATCAACCGCCCGGTGCAGTTTCAAACACCAATCCCCAGCCCCTGGCCGTTTGTTCAGTAGGGCATTGATATCGTCGGTCCCCTCCCAATGGCAAAAGGCCAAGTCAAGTTCGTTGTTATTGCTGTGGACTATTTCACTAAGTGGGTGGAAGCCGAGCCCTTGGCAATAATAATCGAGAAGAAGATGAAAAGTTTCATCGAGAGAAACATTCTTAGCAGGTTCAGCACCCCCGGGGTCCTGATTAGCGACAACGGCAGGCAGTTCGACACCCCATTATTCAGGCAATTCTGCTCAGGCTATGGAATATCCAATCACTATTCTTCCCCCAAGCATCCGCAAGCCAACGAATAGGCTGAAGTAACAAACCGACAACCTGACAGTCCATTAAAACTAGACTTGAAAATACCAAGGGACTCTGGGCGGAAGAACTACCGACCCTTCTGTGGGCATATCGCACTACTCCCCGAGCGGCCATAGGGGAGACCCTGTTCTCCCTCACCTATGGCTTCGAGGTGGTGGTCCCCATGGAGCTCGGATTACCAGCGTATCGGGTGGCAAATTCCAGCGAGCAAAGCAATGAGGAAGCCCTTAGGGGGGAGCTCGATCTGATTGAGGAGAAAAAGGATCGGGCATATCTGAAACTGGAAGCCTATAAGCAGCGGATCTCTTGGTATTTCAACAGCAAAGTCAAGCACTGCAGCTTCCAGGTGGGAGACCTGGTCCTTAGGGCAGTAAACTAGTCTACCAAGGTCCTGAGCCACGGGAAGTTGGGTCCAAACTGGGAAGGATCGTACTGGGTCACCCGAGTCAACCGCCTGGGAACCTACTGGTTACAGACTCTAGACGGACAGGACCTATCTCACCCCTAGAACGTGCAGTACCTTCGCAAATACTTTCAATGACGAATGGATAAGAACGGATTTGCACTAGTTATGAAATTTGTAGCTCTTCTTGAGCAATTATTATGATTTTCAAAAGGAATAAAGATTTTTTAAAATAATGACCCCTACCAATGTTCTGTGTAAGAAAGACCTTGGGACTACACCCGAGGCACAAGAGACCTCGGGACTACACCCGAGGCACAAGAGACCTCGAGACTACACCCGAGGCACAGGAGACCTCGGGACTCAACCTCGAGGCACAAAAGACCTCGGGACCACACCGAGACACAAAAGACCTCGGATTTAAACTCGAGGCGCATAAGATCTTGGGGTCACATCCGAGGCACCGGTTTTGCTTAGGTCCATAACCTACAATGGGGGCAAATCCCCCTAGGTGGCTAATGATAGCGAGCTTAAAAAGACCCTACAACCACCAACGTTCTAGGTTGGTTCCCTACGGTCCATCCCTCTACCAACGCCCGCCTTAGCAAAAGCTTGGGGGCCAGGGGGAAACTGGGTTAAAACAGGAAATCACACCGACCACTAACAAGACTGGGAATTCCAAAACATTCCTAAGTACCTACAGTTCCCAGAGAAGCTATCCGGGCAATAACAGGAACAAAATCCTACACTATACTAGATGGGACCTTCAAACCTAAGTTTGCAAGTACAGGTCCCTAGAAGACAAAGTGCTCTCCACCGGTCACAGTCTTAGAGCTTTTGCTAAGGCAGGGTTTTGACCAGACTTACAATGGTCGGGCACATGCAATCATAAACACAGGCATATAAGTACAATCAAATAAACAACATTCTTTGCAAAAGGTGGCCTCAAAGGACCTTTTCATTACAAGAAAAAATGTCCAATGCCTGGGGGGCAGTTGTAGTGGCCTCCTCCCCAAAAAAAATAAAAAAATAAAAAAAACAACACAAAAAAAAATAAAGGCACAGGCCGGGGAGGAAGAGTCGTCCACCACGACCACTTCATCCTCGGTGGCAGTGTCCTCTCCCGGCGCGTCATCTGCAACGGCCCCCTTTGCGACCTGCTCCTCCTTCTAGTAGTTGGACTCCGCCCAGGAATAAACAGAGGTCCCAATCTAGATGGTCGGCGGCCGCCCGCTCAGACAGGTCAGCATAGCCTGCGAGGAAGCCAACTTTAAATTCCTCCTCAGCAACCTTCACCCTCGCCTCATGGGCAGCGACAGCTTCAGAAAGAGCCAGCTTTTCGGCTTCAGCAGCTTCTCTCCCGACCTCTGCAGTCATCGCCTTAGCTTCTATAACCTTTTGAGCTGCCCGCTCGACGACCAGTTCATCCTGGGCTTCCCCCAACTCCCGGGTTAACACCTTCATCCTCTCCTCCTCCACAATAGGGGCAAAGTCCAAAGATTCCCGCATCGCCTTCTCCGCGGACAGGGCGGCCTCATAGCAGCCAAGTTTTTGGCCACCCCGGGTAGGTAAGCGTTAGCCCCTACTGCCAAATAGCCAACCTGCAGGAAGGAAACAAAAGCCATCAGTATCTCATAAGGGAAAAACAAGGAAAAATATATGCAAAGCTACTTACCATGTGATCGGGAGTGAACAAGTCCTAATTACACACCTTAATTCACATTTGTTAGAACTTTTTACCTTATTTTCATGCACTTTTACTTTATTTTCTATTTTCTAGCAAGTTTTGGAAGAGATCAAGAGTTCTAGGCTTAATAAGGAGTAAGAACAGAAGAAAAGAAGCAGAAAAAGCCATATCGCGCGAGCGGCCCGCTCACGCGACATTCCAGTACCTTGCTAGTGCGACCTAGACTGAAAAAGTAAAAACGTGTATTTCTGTGTCCTGAAGAGCCCTATGCAAATAGAATTACCTAATTACATCCCGAAACATAAATAAAGTAGTTTTAGTGCGATTAGGTTTAGGAAAGCCTCCAAACTTGCTCCAAAAACTATATATACCCTATTCTAATTCAATTTTGGGGTTACACATTGTTACACAACATTATACACATCCTTCAACAACTAAAACTTCAGCCATTGCAGAGGGAGAAGCAAGGAGAAAAAGAAGAAGACCAAGGATTCCCATGGCCTCCTCCATCAATAACTTGCTTGTTTTTGATTCTATGGCCACTTAGACCGATATCTAGTATTTCAATGAAACCCTAGCTAAGTAATTGGGTGTTATTTATGTTTTTCTTTTAGTTTTATTATGTATGGATGATGATTACATGTTTAGAGGATTTTGAATAATAAAATCGTACTTCTATTGATTAAATCATTGCTTTTAATGTTTATTCTTGTCTTAGATCTATTTTGAATGTGATGTGCTCAATGATCTATATTTGCTATGCTTGTATAGATTATTTACATATAATGGTGATTATTTGAATTGTGAAATCAAGTAGTTGAATAGTTCATGCCTAAGGATGATGGAATGTGCCACAACCCTAGTTTAGTGGGAGACACTGTGGACACGCAGAATTGATTTTCCTTCTTGTTTTGAAAAATAGAAAGAAAAGGTCTGTTGAAAACAGATACAGAGTCGCCACTTGGTCTTTTAGGAACCAAGAAACCTAATTTTGTCTCACCCAAATGGATAAAGGGCACCGGCTCTTCATAACCAAAGAACTTGGCTCGGGGTTTTGATACGAGAGAGGAAGGAGCCTTTGTCATGACTAAAACACCCTCAACTCGCCCCGTCTCTCGACAGGCCTCAGTTAGCATTCAAATAATCATCTTATACTATGTTTGGTTTGATAATTAATACATAAGAGTCTTGAAATGGAAGATCAAAAGATAAGTTATCATTCATAAGATCTAGCCAAGTATCACACAATGCAAAAGTGAAAGATCACACAAACAAACCTAGGAAAAATTGTCTAATCACATATCAAGTAATCAAGTTTTCCTAGTCTAGAAGGGGGGGGGGGGGGGGACATGAATTGTTCTTGAAACAAAGAAATCAAAGAAAACAAAGATGCTTAGCAAGCTAGAATGTATGCATATAATTATTGAAAAAAGAAGATCTCTCAATCCCCGGGACGGATGAGAAAGGAAGATGTGATCGAGGGGAAGCATGAACGTATGAACAAGTTCATTCCTTATAATCTTCTTAGATTAAAAGTCAAAAACTCCAAATCTTGCATGGATGCAATGTATGATCCTAGGATGTGCAAGGTAGTAGTGTGTTTGTGTGGATTTTCTAAAGTGACTTAGAAATCTAAAGTATGCATGAATGGATGAAGAATGTTATTGTAGGATATGTACACATGTAGTATAGACTATTTACTAAGACATGAGCTAATTTGGATTGCATGTAAGTATCAAATCAAAGGAAAGGGCTCAAAACATGTTTGCTGTAAATAGTGGACAGAATAGTGAGTTGATTTTGTAAAAATGGAAAAGTAGGGGTATGAATGTTTTTAGTTCATGATTTTTTATGGAGATCATCCTTATTGTGTCTAGATCACATATCAAAAAGCCAAACTACAATAACTATTACATATTGAGAGAAATCATTTAAACAAGAGAGGTTCCTCAGAAACCGAGTCAATACTATCGATTGAAATGTTGAAAAATCTTAGAAAATGAAAACAAAACATCTAGACGCCCATATTATACATAAGGTTCCCTAAGACATTTTTGTTTTAGGGAAAAATGAGTTGGGACCACTCCTTTTGGAAAAGATTTATGAAAAACATGTTGAAATTCAACTTAGCTGCTGTGAAAGTAAAAATAGAATGTCTGGAAGGAATGTTTGGACCAAAATGGAACCCTTCCAAGTGTTTTAGATCAAACCAAAAATAGTGAGTGTTCTATAATGAGTTAGGAAGACTTTCCAAGTGGTCTTGTAATCTCCCATTGAGTATTGAACTCAGAATATTATTTTGAAGTTGAATAACTCACTATTTTGAAGATTTTTTAGAAAATAAGATTTATTTCTTGTAATCCAAATGTTGGGATTTTAGAGGGGTTTTGAAATAGGAGTTTTGAAATCATATTTTCAACATCAAATTGAGATAATGACCTCTTGGAATATCAACATCAAACTCAAGTCAAGAACTTCCAAGATTGTTGGAGAGATTTGTTTTCATTTAAGCATAACTTCAAGAATACTTTGGAAGTATTGAATGATATTCAATGATATGTTGGACTTGTAGCTTGGTGTTTCACTCATATATGGACATTTGGACATGGTAGTGTTTGCTATATTTGTTTATTCGGGCGTGCCAGAGCCTTGTTAGGTAGGCCCAAACTAATAAAACAAAATTTCCTAAGTCACTTGTGTGAGTGATACACAAGGTTTGGAAATCTGACTTCTATCAAAACGATTGTGATGGCCAAGTAGGAAAGTACCCTTGGCCTAAGATCCTATGGCAGTATTGAAGCACACAAGCCATACAAGTGATGAAAGATGAATTAAATAAAATAGACTTTTATTTAATTAGAGAAAAGAAATTACAAGAAGTAATTAAAAAAAAACTAAGAAAATAAAAGAACGCTTTTATTTGCCTAAACTAAGAATGCTAAAGGAATGCTTTTTGGATGCATTTGTCGAAGAGACGCGGAGTGAATTGATAGCTAGGCCAGCCTGCTGTATTTATAGCGGCCATGGAGGTCTCCTAGATAAGGCAAGTAAATATCTGATGAATATTATCTGGTGAAATTTACCAGTTTATTTCCATAAACTGATAATAGCTTCTATATCTTCAAATATATACATATATATGTATATATATTGATCTTGAATCTGGTCCCCATGTTGGCTTGATTCGGCTTGCTTCCCCTCCAAGTAAATGATATATAATAATATCATGACATTATCTCCAAATATTATCCCTTCCATATCAGATAATACTTCCCATATCTTGAAAATATTCTCCTAATGATATATGGAAATATAACCCCTATCACAATACTATCACTTTATAGCAACTGATACTCTTTCCAATGCAGATATGACCAAATCACATTAATTGACTTCCTTAGGCCCACCGTAGTATGACATCATCATGTGTCCGATAAAGTGACTGAAGTTGACTGAATTGCCACAATGACTGGTAGCCCGATGACACTATAGCCTTGGGTGGTTGATACCAACAGGTTTCACCAATATTTTATCGCCTTGCATTGAACTAGCAGATGGGCTTGTGCCACTGGATTGGGCCACGAAGCGGAAGCCCGATTGAGTGATGCCCGAGGGAGTGGCTGCCAATTGGTGAGGCAGACCAAATAAAGGGCACTTGCTGAGTTGAAATTGACTAAAGATCAATAATTACAAAATGGTCAATCAGTGACCAAAAATTAAAGCCCAGCCCGATTGAAGGTTGTGGACTATTCTAAATTCATAACAAACCCATGTGGATATGCATGTCAAGCTGCCAAACTTTGAGTCTCATCATTGAAGGTGGCCCACACCTTGACTTTATATATGGTGACTAGCCCGATGGCCTGTGCTCCTATGCCCGATAGAATTGATAAAAGCCAATTCATTGCTAATGGTCTCCAATAATACTTTTGCGTGGGGTCCTCCACATGGAATACCATCATAACCATTAAATGGTATTTTCAAGCATAAACCAGTGTAATCGGGCTCCACCTACTGAACTCATCGGCCTGCTTTACCAAATCAGTCCGATCAAAATATCACAATCGGCCTTATAATAATTTTAACTAAAAAAATGTATTTTTTAGGTGCAAACAGGTAGTAGCTTCCTATCTCATGAAGCTCACAAAAATGGTGGTTAGGTGTATTGAATGTGAAGTAAAGAGGAGTAATGAAGTCAAAACAAGGTTAGGAACTCACTTTCTTGAAGGAGGAAGCTCTCTTTCTTTCTATCCTAACCTTATCTCTACATCTCTCTATAACTTCGATAAACTTGTATTTACCACCCCCAAAATGAGAAGTTAAGGGGGGTTTATCGGCCAATTTGGGGGGAGTTTAGGATTTAAAGAGTGCTCCCATTGGTCCCCAAACATATGTGAACAAGCAACTACGTCGTTTTGGTTTTCAATTAATCAATTTGGACCCCCAAATAAAATTACAAAAATGGACTGTTCTAGGGAAGAGTGCCGCAATAGCACTTGGCCTGTGCCGTGGCAGCAGTGGGCTAGTACCATGGCGGCACTGCTCCTCAAACGTCCAGATAATGGTATTTAGGCCCTAGAGGTTCCAGTTTTCAAGAAAAGCCCTATTTCGTTCGAAATTCACATAAAAATGCATATGAACTCCAAACTGAGGTTGTGATATACCGTTGGAAAGGTAATGGGGTATACTTTTCATAAAAAATAGTTTAGAGATAGGTCAATTTGAAAGGTTTTGCGGTATTGGTGATAAAAGCCGATTTGATCGTGTTTTTTACCTTCGAAAATTCATAATAAATTCATTTTAAATCCATAAATTATGTACGACATACCGTTGGAAAGCTATTGAACCCTAGTATCCATGAAAAATGTTTGAAAATTGTTATGGTGCTTTGGTTTTAAAGTCAACTTTTAGGTCAAATCGGTTAAACTTGGGATCTCCAAAAAATTCTGAGAACCTTTAGGAGCTCCCAAGAACTGACGTTTTCTTTCGATTTTCTTTTAAAACTCATTTTTGTACTTTTCACATGATCTAGAATGATCTCAAAACTTTTTGAAGAATTTGAATGATTTTGGTCAAACCCTGGTCAAACATGGGTCAAATCGATCAACGGGGACTTTTCGGGAAGTTCTCGGACTTCTAGGGAGTCTCTAGGAGCTGACGATTTCATCTGATTTTGCTTTAAAATTCATTTTATCACTTTTTTATGACGTAGCATGTTTTCAAAACTTTTGATCCAAATCTGGGAGTTTTTGGGATTTCAAGGGTATTTTGGTCATTCTGAACATTTTGAGAGATAGAACTAACTTCCAAGAGTCCTTTTTTGAGTCTTTTTTGATCATTGAGAACCACCAAACTATGGGTTTCCTAAATCTGATTGCCGACAAAATGGGGTGTCTGCAGTTTGCCCCTCTTTGGCATTAACTTGAGAGGCAACGCATGTCGCAAGCGAGTGCCAAAGCTTTGAAGATATATGTCTTTTTGGAGTCTATAGATTTCGGATAAAAGCATTGCAAAGATGCAATGATGAAAACATGATGTTAAGGTCAGTACTGGTCGTGCTTTGCGTGAGTTGCCTACGTATCCCAAAGAGAATCAGACCATGACGTAGTTCAAGGCACAAAGGAACAAATCACACATGCACAACAAGACAAGCGGATGCTATGCTATGAGGATGATATGCATTGCATGGATGTGATATGAACTATGTACTAAGTCCTGTTGTGATCCTATTATGACTATGGTACATTTTCCAGCCTTAATGGGTTTTATGCATGCTTTTTATGGCGCTAATGATCCTAACATGAGCTAGTGCTGTGGGGTGTGCCACTCTGAGTGGGCTTGTGTTGTGCTAGTGTTTCTGACTACGATGTAGTGGCCGACCACGGTCTAGAAAGACTCTGAGTTTTAGGGCAAACTTCTCAAATTTTGAGAAATGTATTTTTAGCAAGCAAAAACGGATCGGATACAGGGTCCTTAAGGATGACAACTAAAGATAACCGACAGGTGAGGGAGCTCATGATAACTGACAGTTTGAGGAAACTTATGATAACTAGAGTGAGGAAGCCTACAATGACCGACATGTGAGAAAGCTTATGATAATCAACAGACGTGGAGCTGTGAATTATGAATATATAGTGTTCGTTGCGAGAGTTGGGGTCTTTTGACTGCGGGTGGTGTTTTCAATCGTTGGCCGATCATAATGACTAAGCCAAAAAGTTGGTTCTGATTTCTATTATCTTTTGTTAGGGATAGTGGGAGACTCTTCGGGAATCTCTCTTAACTTCTGACCGAGAATCAGGATCCATATCTCAATCTCTCACGGTTAATCAAATTCTTCTGACTGAGAACCAAGACCCATCTCTGAATCTCTCACGATTGATTAAATCTGCTAACCTAGAACCAGGACCCATTTTTGAATCTTTCACGGTTGATCAAATCTGCTGACCCAGAACCAGAACCCATCTCTGAGTCTCTCACGGTTGATCAGATCTTGTAATGCTCAATCCAAAAGAGCCGGTTAGGGCCTTTGGGAGCTGATTTTTGTCTACTGTGGATAGCGGGGGACTCTCTGAGAGTCTCTTTTTAACTGTCGACTGAGAACCAGGACCCATCTCTGAATCTCTCATGGTTGACCGAATTTTACTGACCAAGAACCAAGACCCATCTCTGAATCTCTCACGGTTGATCAAATTTGCTAACCCAGAACTAGGACCCATCTCTCTCTCACAATTGATCGAATTTTGCTGACCAAGAACAAACACCCATCTCTGAATCTTTCATGGTTGATCAAATTTTGCAATGCTCAATCCAAAAGAGCCGATTAGGACCTTCGGGAGCTGATTTTGTTTGCTGGACTCTCTGAGAATCTTTCTAAACTATTTTTCTTCGTATTCTGACCAAGAACCAGCATCTGTTACTGAAACTCTCACGGTTGATCAAAACTTGTGAAGGTTGATCCGAAAAAATTGATCCAGGCCCTCGGGAGCTGATTTTTTTTCCCAGTATTTGCCTATTGGGGATAGCCCTGACAACTTTTGGACCGTTGGGGGTAAATCTTGACTGAAATGGGCCATTGGGACTGATTGTGGCCAGAAATAGGCTGAAAAGGGTCAAAACAGGCCAAAATAGAGGAAAGCGGGGCCCATAGGGAGCAGTGCTATTGCGGCACTGGGCCACTGCTATGGTGGTAGTTGGCTAGTGCCGCGGAGGCACTGGGTGGCCAGACTTCATTTTTGTATATCTCGGGTTTTTGAGCTCTAAATGCTCATTCTTGGCCATTTTGGGGTGCTTTTGGAGCCAAAATCTGTAAAAAAAAAAAAAAAAAAGCTTGTGCAAGCTCAGGTGAGTAATCTTTCCCCATGATTGGAATTTTGATTGGTGCTTTATTTTTCTCCAAATTTCACGAAGAAAGTTTGGTTCCAATTTTCCTTTTATTGTAGATCCATGGCTTCAAGCTCGAGGAGACTCTCTAAGAAGGCCAAGGACCGGGTAAGGGTCGAGAGCCAACCCCCAGAGTTGATTTTGCTTGACCCTCAATGTCATCTTTTGGCCACGGCTCTAGCGAGTCAAGTATGTGAAACTTTGATAGTTCAGGACTATATATGTGCATTGTGCTAGTTTTGTGAACTGTGGTGTGCACCTAGATGTTGTTGGAAACTCGTTTTGTACTTATTTGTTGATTTTGTGAAGTTGAACTTCGGGTCATGAATAGTGATTTTGTGCTTGTTTTTGCTATATTTGATGTGTGCAGGTACCGGAGGTGACCTTAAGGGCCACGGTAGTCTTGCTCACGCCTTCCTGTGGTATACCCAATTTTTGCCCGTCGTACAACAAATGGTAGATGATGCCAGGTTTGGAAACTTTATCCGCCTGGTTTCAAAGAGCACCAATGACTTGGCCCACTTCAATGCTCTAGCGGAGAGATGGTGGGATACAACTAATACTTTCTATCTTCCGTTCGGTGAAATGACGATGACACCTTTTGACTTCTCTATGATCACTGACTTGAGAGTTGGCGAGAAGCGCCTAATCTTGGACTATTGTTATGAGATCGACCCCAAGGCCGTTGAAGCACTGATCAGAGCTGTTCCTCTAAATCTAGAGGGGCATCAGTTCACCTGCGGTTGGCTTTATCGGGCTTATGGAAAGGGGAGACACACTCTCAATGACCGGCAGCTGTTACGGGTGTTCCTCCTGTATGTTCTCGATTGTTCTAATTTTTGTGACGCAAAATGACCAGGTGAGCTTGAGGCTCCTCACTAGCTTGGCAACTATTGACGAGATTCTTTCTTACGACTAGGGTGGTGCCGCCTTAGCCCACCTTTATAAGCGCATGGGTGAGGTTTCCCGTGGCGGCATCAAATCGACTGGAGGATTATGGCGAGCTTGGGAGGTATATTATGTGACTTTTCCCTTTCTTTTGGCTCTTCCTTGCTTCTGTTTTCTAATTTTCACTTTTTCTGTGCAGCCCTGGAGCTTCGAGTATCTGAAGATGTTGGTTCCTACCCCTGTCGATGAGTCGAGTGAGGATGAAGATGGCATAGCTCCTGTGCCTTTATTCCCTCGGGGCTTGAAATGGAGGAGGGATGTCGTTAAGATCAAGAGCGGGGCCCACCGGATTGTCCTCCTAAGGAATTTCTTATCCGAGCTGGCGGTTGCTAGTGTTGATTGGGAGCCTTAGGAGAGTGTTTCCAATGCCACCCCAGAGGAGATTTAGATGGTCAAGCCTCTTGCCTCTTGCCTCTTGCCAACTTCTGATGGAAAGTACTGAAGGCAGGCAATGGTACCTCGACGAGCGAGTGTCTTGGCAGGTGGTTGGTGTTCTGAGGTACCCTGTTCCTCATACTCCTCCTGAAAAGCGGGGGTATTTGTAAAATACAACCGCACTAAAATAAAGAAATACACTGATTAAGTCTACAACTCCCTTGCAAATCTGCAATTTGGACTACAATGCCAGCTTTTACATAATATGACTAATCCATGATAAGTTGTATTGTTTTAGCTATAATTTGTGCAGATCACCACTTGCTGTGTGAAGAAATGAATAAGTAGGATAAAAGGGATGCTGGATTTTAAGGAAGACAGTTGAAACATGAAAAGTGAGTCTCGAGCGATAGAAGATCATTCAAGCGATCGAAGTTTCGATCGATCGAAGAAGGTTTAAGCGCTCGAGAATTCTAGAAGTTCAATCGATCGAGTGATGTTCAATCGATCGATCATGGCTTTTATCAGAACTTACGTGCACGCAGCAGAGACGAAGTTTTTAACCCTTGCTTTAGGTTTATGTATAAATACTCATTTTGTTTACGTCCAAAGGGATGCCCACTTCAATTTTTATCAGTTTACATAGAGAGAGGAGAGTTTATTCTTGATTTTTGTATGTTTGAAGCTTTGGATATAGCTTTTGGGATTGATTTCTATAGTTTAATATAATTTCTTCTATTCTAGGTTCTGCAATCTCAGTTTATTTATATTCTAGTCGCTTAAAATCGTAGTTTAATCTGTTAGAATTGATAGTTATCGTAGTAGTAGTTTTAAATCACTTAGTTTCATAGATTTTATGTTAAAATCACAACCAAACATGCCTTTAATGAACTTTCACGTTAAAAATGAATCTGTGACACTCCAGACCATGTCTAAGTAGTCCCCAGGTTGGGAGATCATGATGAAACAGTGATCTCCAGCCTCTGTCATGCAGCAGTATAAAACCTACACTCAATCGATCGCAGTAGTTCGATCGATCAAAGTAGACACGTAGTTAAGCAATCGAAGCCATTTTGATCGCTCGAGAGATGATGATATTCGATCGATCGAAAGCGTGTCGATCGATCGAACCTTCAGATTCTTCAGAAGTCTTTTTACAATTTTCCAAGACTTTCTGCTTTTGAGATTTTTTATCAAACTGTCCCCAAATGCTCAGTTTGTCAAAACGGTTTCATTACTTTAAGCCTTAAGGCATTTTTCTTCAATAACTTTTGCAAACCATTTTGAATGCTAACACCATTTAGAATGCGAGACTTAACTATTGTTTTAAACCACCTTCATGTGTTTTGGAAACAAATGTGATGATGTAGTCCTGGCTATGAACGGACTATTGATTCTCTATCTGTAGAAAATACGGAATACTGTAGATAGACACACTCCTTAGAGCTTAAATGTAACTGCATGGTAGATGGCATGATCGCTGCGGATTCGTAAGATCCCAACATTCCCTTTATATAAAAAAAACCACTTTTAAAACATCGCTTTAATTAATTAGTTAATCATTAGTTTACTTTAATTGCTCTAGTAGCTATAGTCTGTAGAACTTCGTGTTCTACACCTTATTTTAAATCTTGAATTTTTCTTTTCCTTTAGAGTTTAATCTAAGTTTTTAGTTTAATACCTTCCCTGTGGGATCGACCTGGTCTTACCGGATTACTACTTGCACGTCTATCTATACTTGGGTATAGCACACAAGCACGCACAACTTTTTAGTCGTGTCAAGTTTTTGGCGCCGTTGCCGGGGAAGGCGACGATTTAATACTTAGATTACCTCAATCTACCTTTATCTATTTCTATTTTCTTTTTCTTTTAGTTTTTTTAGATTAAAATCTCCTTAGGAATCTTTCCCTTTCATGTCTGACAATTCCATTGAAGGAATTTTCAGGAATCCATTCTACTTTGCCGATTCCTCTAATTCTATTAATCTCGTAGTCTGATTCAATGGCCAATAATCAAAGTGAAAATGGTGAGAATGTGGTTACACCAATTGACGATTCGCTTCGTCTTTTGTGCGATCTCATGACACCCGAACACGCACCTATACCTTCTTGTATTCTCATTCCACCCCATACAGGCGAATTTTAATTTCACAATGGAATGATTCAACTCCTTCCAAACTTCCATGGAATGGAGAGAAGGCATATCTACATGTTAAGGACTTTGAGGATGTTTGTAAAACATTCTCACAAAATTGTCCCATAGATGTGACACGCCTAATGCTATTTCCCTTCACCTTGAAGGATAAAGCAAAAGCATGGCTGCTCACTCTTAAGCCAAATTCAATCTACACTTGGCATGCGATGAACACTGCATTCTTAAAGAAATTCTTTCCACCGCGCATGACCACCGAGCTTAAACGACAAATAAACTCTTATAAACAAAAGAGCCATGAAACCTTCACCCAAACTTGGGAGCGTTTCAAGGATTTGCTTCTCTCATGCCCACTTCACGGGTACGAGAAATGGCGAACCATAAGCTACTTTTACGAAGGGTTAAATGGTGAAACTAAAAAGTTAGTCGAAACCATGAGCTCAGGTCCGTTTCTTCGCAAAAGCACTGAAGAGGCTGAAGCTCACTTCGAGTGGCTAGCCGAACATGCTTATGAATGGTCGAATACTGAAGATGTCTCACGCTCACAGATATCCTGTGTAGAGGAGAAAAGTATGTACCAATTAAAAAGTGAGGATCATCTGATGAACAAATATGAAGAGTTAGTTAAGAAAGTAGAGGAGTTAGGGATAATGAAAGGAGTAAGTTCTAGGCAGGCTTTACCTGAAGAACCGTGCAGCACATGCAACATGTTGGGACATACCACTCAATACTGTCCCAATATGCCGTACTTTCAAGATCAAGCCCCCATGGAAATTAATGCCATGCAAGGGTAAAGGGGGGCGGGGAATTCCTATAACAATCATAATTCGCAAAATAATAATAGATGGAATCACCCTAATTTTGATTGGAAAAACGATGCTGGCACACAAAATCAATACCATCAACAACAACCCTATAATAATAATAACCAATATCAAGGGCAATACAATAGGCAGTCCCAGCCATTCAATCAAAATAGATTAAATAACTATAACCAAGCTCAACCCTCTAACAGCCAGCAATCAAATGTATAGGTGCCACCTCACAAAAAGGTGCAAGAGAATGATCCACTCTCTAATGCGAATTTAACACAACAGTTAATTCAGATGATGAGTAAAATGTCCGCAACATTAGAAAGAATGGATGCACGACAAGAGGGATCGAGTGGAATGTTTCCTGCCCAACCACTTCAAAACCCGAAGGGATTCAACAATGGTCCCAAAATCAAGAGCATGCTAAAGCCGTGACTACTCTGAGAAGCGGCAAGGTTATAGGGCAAAACATGCCTCGTTCTACTCCCGAGGAGTACGAAGAAGACGCAATGGTATCTAAAAACAAATCGTCCACTCAAAAAGAGGAGCAATTCAATAATAACAAATCATTAGATGGAAAAGATGAAGCTCCGAAAGAAGCAGAAGAAGTTGAAAGAAGGCCTGAAAAGGAACCAGTTAAAGACGAATTACCTAAATGCCCTTTCCCCGTGCCTTACCCTCAAAGGCTTAAGAAACCCAAAAACGAGGCAAAGAATCAGGAGTTCTTGGAGTTGTTTGAATAAGTCAAAATAAGTCTTCCACTCCTTGATTCAATTAAACAAGTGTCGGCCTACGCTAAGTACCTTAAAGATTTATGCACGGTCAAAAGGAGGCAAAGTGAAGAAACACGCATATGTCACTTGCCAAGCGAGCGCAATCGTCCAAAATGAATTGCCTCTAAAACTCAAAGGCCCCGATTCTCCAGCTGTCTCATGCCAGATTGGAAATCAAGGGATAGACAACGCACTCCTTGATCTAGGAGCAAGTGTAAACTTGCTGCCATACTCAGTTTACAAACAACTAGGGTTGGGTGAACTCAAACCTACCCGAGTTGCACTATAACTGGCAGATAGGTCAGTCAAATATCCTAGAGGAATATTGGAGGACGTTCTCGTACAAATAGACTCCTTTGTCTTCCCGGTTGATTTTGTAATTTTGGACACTGAACCTGTGTCTAATCCATGTTCATAAATCTCGATGATTTTCAAACGTCCATTCCTTAATACAATAGATGCCACAATAAAAATAAGAAGTGGTGTAATGACCATCGTATTCGGGAACATGACTCTAAATGTCAAATTTTTTTTAAATCCCCGACCTGAAGAATATGAGGATGAGGAAGAAATCAATTACATCGAAATGGTCATTAAAGATGAGGCTGATTTTGTAGATTACAAAGATCCCTTGGAGCTAGTTTTGTCACAATTCGACGCTATCTATCAACCTAATGATTCTACTCCATTGGATGCTGCTTTAAATCACACTTGCCTCATGATGGAAATGAAAGAGGAGGATAGAGCTGAATGCACGTGGGTAACACCATATGAACCACTACCTCCAAAAATAAAATTAGTCATGCCCTCCAATTTTCAGTTTCCCAATTTGGAGTTAAAGGAGTTTCCAATAGAGCTCAAATACGCCTTCCTAGGGACTGAAAAGGCTTACCCCATCATAATTTCATCTATGTTAAATCCTGAACAAGAGGGTAAGTTAATCCAACTGTTGAAACAACATAAGGGAGCATTAGGATGGACTATTGCTGACCTCAAAGGCATAAGCCCGTCTATGTGCACTCATAAAATATACTTGGAGGAAGACGCTAAACCTACACGACAAATGCAAAGGCATCTAAATCCCAACATACAAGAAGTCGTCAAAAAAGAATTAAAACTACTTGATGTTGGGATCATATATCTTATATCTGATAGCCCTTACGTTAGTCCAACCCAAGTGGTGCCCAAAAAGACTGGTATAATGGTAATCCCAAATAAAGACGGCAAATTGGTACCAACACGTGTCCCCACCGGATGGAGGATGTGTATTGATTACCGAAAATTGAATACTGTGACGCGAAAAGACCACTTTCCATTACCATATCCGCTAGAACGAGTGGCGGGTCATAAATATTATTGCTTTTTGGATGGATATAGTGGCTATAACCAAATCAAAATCGCTCTTGAAGATCAGGAGAAAACGGCTTTCACTTGTCCGTTCGGTACATTCGATTACCGTCGTATGCCCTTCGGCTTATGCAACGCACCTGCTGCCTTTCAGCGGTGCATGTTGAGCATATTCAGTGATATGGCTGAACAAATACTCAAGGTTTTCATGGACGACTTCTTAGTGTTTCGCCATAGTTTCGACAATTGTCTAGAAAATCTTGAAAAAGTGTTAGCAAGATGCGAGGACAAACACCTAGTACTAAACTGGAAAAAGTGTCACTTCATGGTGACCAAGGGAATTGTCCTCGGCCACATCATTTCTGATAAAGGTATCCAAGTTGATAAAGCGAAAATTGATATAATCTCGAACCTACCTATCCCCCGTACAGTTAAAGACATCCGCTCTTTTCTGGGACATGTGGGATTTTATCGTTGCTTTATCCAAAATTTTAGTGCAATTTCCCGACCATTGTGTCAACTCTTAGTCAAAGACGCACCTTTTGAGTGGTCAGACAACTGTCAAACATCTTTTGATGCACTAAAGGAACACCTTACCTCCGCATGGATAATATGGGCACCTGACTGGAGTTTGCCATTCGAACTAATGTGCGATGCTAGCGACTATGCCATTGATGCAGTCCTGGGACAGACGAAGGATAATAAGCCTTATATAAATCTACTATGCTAGTCGAACACTTAACGAAGCTCAAATGAACTATGCGACTACCGAAAAGGAGTTACTGGCAATAGTTTTCGCTCCAGATAAATTCAGGTCATATCTGATAGGGTGCCCAATCGTCTGTTTCACAGACTGCTCAGCCCTCAAGTACCTGCTATCTAAGAAGGACGCGTAGCAAAGGCTTATCTGTTGGATACTCCTACTCCAAGAATTCGATATCTCAATCAAGGATAAAAAGGGAGTAGAGAATGTGGTCGTTGACCATTTATCTCGGTTAACGTTCACTGACAACACTGAACCCGTACCAATTAAAGATGAATTCCCAGATGAGCAACTGATGACTGTTTCCAGTTTGCCTTGGTATACGGATATAGTAAATTATCTTGTTATGGTAGAGACCCCTAGTCATTGGTTAAATCAGGACAAGAAACGGTTCTTCTCATTCGCACGTCACTTCTTTTTCGATGACCCGCACTTATTCAAGTATTGTGCTGATCAGGTCATTAGACGTTGAGTCCCAAATGAGGATATAACCGTGATTTTGGCATCTTGCCACTCTGAAGCTTATGGTGGCCATTTTGCTTCGCAAAAGACCGCACAAAAAGTCCTACACATCGGATTCTATTGGCCCACCGTGTTTAAGGATGCCTATTCTTTTTGCAAATCGTGCCAATGCTGTCAAAAGCTAGGTACAATTTCAAAAAGGAACTCTATGCCCCTTAAATCCCATTATCACAATTAAAATATTCGATTATTGGGGCATAGACTTCATGGGCCCATTTCCAAAATCAAACAACTATGAATACATACTCCTAGCTGTGGAGTATGTATCGAAATGAGAAGAAATGATACCGACAAGATGCAATGACCTCAATATAGTAATGTCCTTTCTTAAGGAACATATTCTGTCACGTTTCGGAACCCCAAAAGCACTAATAAGTGACCAAGGCAAGCATTTTTGCAACATGACTTTGGAGTCACTTCTCAAGAAATATGGGGTCAACTACAAGATCGCTCTAGCCTACCACCCACAGACTAACGGGCAGGCAGAGTTGGCTAATCGAGAAATTAAGCATATTCTAGAAAAAATAGTTAGTTTCAACATAAAGGACTGGGCATATAAACTGACCGATGCTCTGTGGGCGTATCGCACCATTTATAAGATAAACTTGGGGATGTCCCTGTACAGGCTAGTGTACGGCAAGGCATGTCACCTCCCTATAGAAATCGAGCACAAAGCGTATTGGGCAACATGCTCATTGAACTTTGACATTAAAGAGGGAGGTCATCTCCGGAAACTCCAGTTGGCTGAACTGGAAGAAATACGTTGAGATGCATATGACAATGCTAAATTACATAAGGAAAGATTGAAGGCTCGCCATGATAGAACAATCTTTCGAAAATCATTTGAGCCGGGGCAGAAAGTCTTATTGTACGACTCTTGCCTCCACCTTTTTCCAAGTAAGCTCCGATCCCGGTGGACAGGTCCATTCATTGTTAAATCTGTTTTTCCACATGGGGCCGTTGAGCTCATAAATCCCAAGAACGATGATTGTTTCAAGGTTAACGGCCAAATGTTAAAACCATTCTTGGAGAACTTCCTACCAGAAGCTGAGCACATCCAGCTAGATGAGCCCAGCTATTCCTCCACTTAAAACACTAAAGAGTGTTCACACATTGTTGTTGTATTCTTTCCTTTACTGCACTTTGTTTTGTTTCATTTATTTCTGTCTTGTTTGAGTGTGACTTTGATTCTAATCTACTATTCCATGTTATCTCTCCCCTGTAGGCTAAAAAAAAAGAGGGATGACGACGTCCATTCAATCGGGTCATGGGATGATTCAGAATATCCTAACGCTCCATGGACTACCGAGGAGATTGCATTCTGCCTCTCTCCTTATCAAGGGCCCGGAGCGGACGATGTCATTGACCTGACCCAAGGGTACATCCCTTACAATCTTGCACTCCTTCACATTAACCCCTTCAAGCATATGGACTTCCCTGAAGAGGAAGGTGAACCATAGGGGTATTTTGTTGGGGAAGTAGATGATGCCCTCTTGGCATAGTGGGATAATGGCTCAATGTTGGAACCATGGGATGAAGAAGATTTATGGGATGTGGTGCCAGAACGCCATAATGCTATCTTCATGTATGTTGATGACTTCCTTGTCATCGAATTGGTTCCGTACATTTATGTGCACATATTATTTGTTATTCTGGCTTCAATGCCCTCTACCTGCTCATGTGCATGGTTATATCACGCCAATAGTGAGGTTAATTCCTTGTCACACTACATTTTCTTTTCGTTTTTCTGTGTTTATTCCTTTCTGTTGGTTCTTTCTTTTGTTTTATTTAATTTCTTCCTTTTTGGTTTTCTTTTGTTCTTCCTTTGTCAGGATTTTTACTATAAATCCAATGTTACCGCCATTGTTCCTTCTGCATCAATTATTCCATGGATTTGGACCATACATAGGGTCCACGGGTACTCCGCCGTAAGAGGAAAGTCCGTTGAGAAATTACACTCCATTATCTTTATCTCCATCCGGGTCACCTCTTGCTTATGTAATCAATTCCTCAGAGATTTCAGACTCACTCAATGATATCCTTGCTACTTTTCGACTGTTCTAGGAAAGGGATTCATCAAGTTTGGAATCCACACTCGAAGATGTGGAGGAGAAAGAAGCAATTGCGGAAGATGGAATATTCATGTTTGAAAATTAGTGCTCCACTTCAATTGCGTTTTGTCAGTTGGTCTTTCTATTATCATTTGAAGTGTAATGCTGGACATAGGATTGTTAATTTTGCTTTTAATTTTTTTTCTTTATTAATAAGGTCCTAAATACCATGGTTGCGGGCAACAATTTTGCAAAGAGGATGCTATTACAAAGTTAAATTTATAAATTTGCAATTTTATATTACTTTGTTGATGATGATTTCTGACCTACATGTCTTGTGAATGAACTATTTTTATCATTTTCCTGTCTGTCTAGAACAATCTTGGTTAGTTGGAGGTGCATAGATTTTCCATTCACAAAGATTTTAGAACTTTCAGGTTCAATCAATCGAACCACACTCAATCGATCGAAAATGTCCAATCCTTAAGCGCTTGAGCAATGCTCAATCGATCGAAAGTTAGATCGATCGAGAGTGTTCGATCGCTCAAGACTTGTATTCAAGCGAAGCGTCCAGCGTAGATTTCTTCTATCTCTTCCTCTCCCTCACTCTCGAGCATTTTAAGACAGAGAGAGAGAGAGAGAGCCTGGGGATTTTCCTCCCACTTCCATTTCTATCATTTGAGGGTCGCCCCTGCTCATCACCAACTATCATCATCATCACCTCTCCCTCTCTACTGTCCTCAAACTGAGGTAAGGGTCCTCTGAACCCCCTATTCCATTTTTGGTTAAAACCTCAAGGGGGTGCTTCCCATTGATCCTAAGACCTAATTATAATATTAGAAATCTTAGGTTCTTGACTGTTTTCTTTTGTTTGTGTTTCTGGCATTTTTCTGCGCATCTCGCTGTGCTCGATCGATCGAGCTGGTTTCGAGTGATCGAATGTAGCAAGTTTTTGATCGATCGATCGAATTGATGTAGAGGCAGTTTCTTCATTTGGTCTTCTACTTTTGTTTTCTTTAATCTTTTATGTTCATTTTCATTTGAGGGCATTCCAAATGAATCCTATTATGGGGTATCATAAATCTAAACCCCTCGACCTCACAATACCTAATTCGGTACCTGATCACGGGTTTCGGAATGACGAGGAACGGGTTTAGTTCAACCGATACTTTCAAGCATGGAAGGTGATGTTAGAGTGGCCACTTAAAGTTGTGTGGCTTTCTGCCCCGTGGTTTCTTGCACGGATCTTTGCTATGCCAAGCTGGTTTGAGATGTTGACGCAGTCTAAGAAAATCAACATCAATTGGGTACAGGAGGTGTGTGCAACCATGATTAAGGATCCTACGGCCCCGTTCACATACAGATCTTTCTTCCAGGATCGGGAGATAATATTCAGCCCAACTACCTTGGCCACTACTTTGGGTGTACCGGAGACCCCCGACCACTTTTACCCACATATACCCAGTACACCAGAGACTCTGCCCTCTGTCATTATCCGTAAAATTACCGACAGTGCAGTTCAGATCTAGAACGACATCTCCCTGATTGAGAATCGGTTTTTGACCGAGCAATATCATCTCGTCCACCTGGCGCTTGCCAATTGCATTTTGATGACTTCATATCACGAAAAGGTGGCACCGTGGTATGCTTGGGTTCTGTATACCATTGGGACAGGGCTCCGTGTCTTCCTGCCTCGACTCTATATCGACTTCCTTATCCAGCCCACATGGTACATTGCCGCCAAGCGTCATCTAAAGGCGCTTGGCCCATCCATTGGGTGATTGAGCAGGCTGGATTGCTCTCATTGGCCACAGACACAATTTTACAGGCTTTGAGTCAATTTGGAAAGACAGTAGCGTGCCGTTCTGATGCACAGAAAAAGAGAAAGTTGAAAGGTAAGACGAAGATCAGGAAAAAGAGGAAGAGAGAAGAAGGCACCAACATAGAGGGTGTAGCTTCTGGGATGCCTACTAAGGCTGAGGAGATAGATTCAGATGCGAAGGACCCCCTCACTGCCATACAACAGTTCGAGCTGAGACAGAGGTCTCAAGCTCAGGCCCAGGGAGAGTCATCTTTCGTATCCCTCCAGACTCTCTACTCATTGCTTATTAAGGAGAGGGAGGCTCGAATACGGCTAGAGGGAAAGATGGATCATATGACGACCTTACTGGAGGCGATCTTGATATAAATCGGGGTGGATCAGTTTATTCACACCGCTTCACACCCACCTACTGCCCCTTCTGCACCACCCACCACCGGTCCATCTTCTTCTGATCCTGCAGCTCCATCTACATCCACAACTCTGCCTATTATTTTTGTTACTCCACCTCCACTGCCTGTTGATCCCTATGCCCCATCATCCTCATCTACACCACCTCCAGTCGTGGCTGTCCCATCATTCTCTACATCAACTACCCCAACTGTGAGTGACCCAGCGACGGCTACTACTGTTGCTGAGGGTGGAGATGAGGATGCTCCTGCTGCACCAATTGTGATTTTATTTTATATTGGTGATGATTAGATTATGTCCAGGGAGAGTAGGAGTTTTGTTATATTTTGCTTATTTCTGTTCTCTCTCTTCTCTCATAGTTTTCTTTTGGGTATGTGGAAATTTTGGACTGTGAGATTATGATTGGATATTTCGATCACTGCTCTGATTTTATTGCTTTATCATCCTAGTGATCAGTTTTATATTCTGTATGGATCTCTTTTTCTTTTATTTTCATATTTACTTTTTATTCATCTTGGCTGCATGGAGTTTGTATGTCTTCTTTACAGATTGCTATGCTTACGGTAATTGCTTTGCTATATCAGGTGATATCTCTCTATTTATTTTTGAAAATCAACTTCCGGGGACATCGTAATTTTCAATTGGGTGGGATATAGATAGATAATCATCATCTATACATGTGTATACTTAGCAATCAGGATAACGTTATTACACAGATCATACAATCTTGATTAATATATATATATATATATAAATAAATAAATAAAATTTCTAAACTTTATTGGTAGAACAACTTTGAATATTCACTTCCATTTAGCTGTTATCAAGCAATGATACATTCATGTGTATCTCATCCTCTTATGGATTAAGTTCACACATTTTTCTAGTTCCACGAGGATGATTGCATTTGTTGACCTTTCATGTATCTAACATCCAATTGCACTAGTTGGTAGCTATGTTGAAAACCTAATAATGAGTTAATACGACTACTGTGCTAAAAGAACAAGTAGTAGAAACTATTTAACCCTTAGTGAGTTTATGATCCAATCTTTATTTTTTAGGGAATTTTCACATAAAATTTGAATTGTCGTTCTTGAATATGCATAGTACATTCGTTGCATTAGTCTTAGTTAATTTTTCAATTTTGGCTGCTTATTAGAGGGGAATGTTCAGGATCTACCAACCAATCTCAATAAATATTGAAGTGTTAAAGCTAAGAAATTAGGAAAATGAATTGAGCCATCGTCACCCATTTCCTACCACTATCCATATCCCTTTACCTATAGAAACCATTCCGTTTCAAAACCCCACACTGACTGAATAATACCTGATCCATTATGGAATATAAACCCCTAATCCTTCACCTTGACTCAAAATAACCTCATTGCTCATCCAATAATAGATAATTGTCAAAGTTGATTAGAGGAGAGTAGTTGTGGGAAGTTATCAAAAAAAAAAAAAAGAGGATATGAAAGGATAAAAATTGGTTGGAGATGTGAAATGAATGAAAGGAGAATAAAATGAAATGATAATCACCATCATATGCTAAGACGCGCAATCTTTCCATCCATCATCTATATCTTCTACATAAAATCCAAAATTCTAAAGTCTTAATGATTCTTAAATGCCTTAGTTTGAACACGAACGTGTAAGTTGAGTTATCCACGGTAGTTCACTCCTCTAGTAAGTAGCATCCTATTCATGAGACTATACACTCTAAATGTCCATCTTTTGTGAAATCGAGTATGAAAAGCATTTAGTATCCAGAAATTCACTCTAATCAAAGCTTTTATACCACATGCAATCATTATTAAGCCAGTTTCTGTGAGAAGTTTATTTTTTTAGTGTAAACCTATGTGAGAATTGAGTTGAAATTACTGGTTCTAGAGGTACGATAGTCCAAAACAACTCTAAATAAGGTTGGATGCATAGCTGTTAACTTCACACACACACGGATACATAATTGTGATGCATATGTTATATCTATCTTGGTGACATGGGGAGTATGTGGGTTTCTTTCATGGTTTGCTTGAATTTAATATATTTTTGTAGAGCTAAGTTAATAGTTGAATGGACAAGAATGTTTAAAAGTTTTTCTATATCTTTTTGAATTTAAAATTGAGAATTTTGTGGGTAAATTCAATGTAAATCCTCACGAGACAACACTCGTCCACTAGGGGGAACCTAGGGGTTTAACGGCTTGTTGTATTCACTAAATGCAATCGCGATTCCTCCGAAAGTGAGTTAGGTAGTTTTTCTTTTTATTTAGATTAGTTGCTTTAGTTTATTTTGTTTTAGTTTAGTCGTTGTAGTATTAGTCTAGCTTTTTCTATTTTCGCTTTATTGCTAGGGACTAGCAATTTGCTAGTTGGGGGTTGTGACAAGCGGGGGTATTTATAAAATACAACCATGCTAAAATTAAGAAATACGCTGATTAAGTCTACAACTCCCTTGCAAATCTGCAATTTGGATTACAATGCCAGCTTTTACATAATATGATTAATCTATGATAAGTTGTATTATTTTAGCTATAATTTGTGCAGATCACCGCTTGTTGTGTGAAGAAATGAATAAGTAGGATAAAAGGGATGCTGGATTTTAAGGAAGACAGTTGAAACATGAAAAGTGAGTCTCGAGCGATCAAAGATCATTCAAGCGATCGAAGTTTTGATCGATCGAAGAAGGTTCAAGCGCTCGAGAATTCCAGAAGTTCAATCGATTGAGTGATGTTCGATTGATCGAACATGGCTTTTATCAGAACTTATGCGCACGTAGCAGAGACGAAGTTTTTAACCCTTGCTTTAGGTTTATGTATAAATACTCATTTTGTTTACGTCCAAAGGGATGCCCACTTCAGTTTTTATCAATTTACATAGAGAGAGGAGAGTTTATTCATGATTTTGTAGGTTTAAATCTTTGGATATAGCTTTTGGGATTAATTTCTATAGTTTAATATAAGTTCTTCTATTCTAGGTTCTGCAATCTTAGTTTATTTACATTCTAGTCGCTTAAAATCGTAGTTTAATCCATTAGAATTGATAGTTATCATAGTAGTAGTTTTAAATCACTTAGTTTCATAGATTTTATGTTAAAATCATAACCAAACATGCCTTTAATGAACTTCCACATTAAAAATGAATCTGTGACACTCCAGACCATGTCTGAGTAGTCCCCAGGTTGGGAGATCACGATGAAACAGTGATCTCCAGCCTCTGCCATGCAGTAGTATAAAACCTGCACTCGATCGATCGAA
This sequence comes from Hydrangea macrophylla, assembly GCA_033977485.1. Lineage (NCBI taxonomy): Eukaryota > Viridiplantae > Streptophyta > Magnoliopsida > Cornales > Hydrangeaceae > Hydrangea > Hydrangea macrophylla. Next base: position 53,034,620 of record CM066983.1, read on the forward strand.
GTAGTTCGATCGATCGAAGTAGACACGTAGTCAAGCGATCGAAGCCATTTCGATCGCTCGAGAGATGATGATATTCGATTGATCGAAAGCGCGTCGATTGATCAAACCTTCAAATTATTGAGAAGTCTTTTTACAGTATTCCAAGACTTTCTACTTTTTGAGATTTGTTATCAAACTGTCCCCAAATGCTCAATTTGTCCAAATAGTTTCATTACTTTAAGCTTTAAGGCATTTTTCTTCAATAACTTTGCAAACCATTTTGAATGCTAACACCATTTAGAATGCGAGACTTAACTATTGTTTTAAACCACCTTCATGTGTTTTGGAAACAAATGTGATGATGTAGTCCTGGCTATGAACGGACTATTGATTCTCTATTTTTAGAAAATAAGAAATACCATAGATAGACACACTCCTTAGAGCTTAAATGTAACTGCATGGTAGATGGCATGATCGCTACGGATTCGTGTGATCCCAACATTCCCTTTATATAAAAAAAAATCGCTTTTAAAATATCGCTTTAGTTAATTAGTTAATCATTAGTTTACTTTAATTGCTCTAGTAGTTATAGTCTGTAGAACTTCATGTTCTATACCTTGTTTTAAATCTTGAAATTTTCTTTTCATTTAGAGTTTAATCTAAGTTTATAGTTTAAGACCTTCTCTGTGGGATCGACCTGATCTTACCAGATTACTACTTACACGTCTACCTACACTTCGGTATAGCACACAAGAACACACAACTTTTTAGTCGTGTCACCTCCTGTGATGGATGCTGACGACCTTTCTGGTGCCGTTTTGCTAGCGGCTTTGGCTAGTACTGGTGCTTGGGGTCATTTCTGTTCTGAGATTGGCTATAAGGCCTACTGTGATCGCTTTCTGATGCCTAACTTCCCACTCCTGGATGTGAGTTTCTCTTATATTTTTGTCTCTATTCGTCACTTATGTTTTGGACTCACCTTTTCCTAACTTGTTTAGTGCCTACAGCTTTGCGAGATGTATAGGAGACAAGGTCCTCCAGCTTATGATCCTATCCCTCATTGGGATTGGACCGTCAATGTTTTGGGTGCCGATGGCTCTCCCAATTATGGAGGTGCCACGAGTCATGTACGGGTATCCCACCCAGCTAGCAGGCGTCCTCAACGTCCCTTAGAGTTATGCTGAGGAGGGTCATGCCTTGGTAGCTACCCTACGATCTTTGGTCCTCACGCGAGACCCACTAGATATGTTTCTAATTTTGCGCTTCTTAAGGTGATAAGATTCTAACCCTAGATTTTTCCCTTTGATAGATGGATGGTATGTGACAGTTCGTCACCAGTCAGATGGCGTCCTTGGTAAGTTACTAACTCGACTCTATTTTTGTACGTTTATTCCTTCACAGCTGATTGCTTCCATCTTATTTATGTGTGCAGTGTCGTGGAGGTGGTGTTGGCTCGACGAGGACCAAGCCAAGGTGTAGGGGTGGCAGGAGGCCATCATCGACGTACACTCTGGGTGGTCCGACGAAGGATGAAGAAGAGGAAGACCGAGGCCTCCTAAGTGGGGACTTTTGTTTTGTCTCCATTTTATGTTTTCGATTGGGTTGCACTAGTGTATTTTGTGAATGATGGATGATGTGTAGGATGATTTGTCACCTTTGACAGAGTATTATGATGTTTTGCCTTTTAGGCCGGATAGCTTCCAGTTTGAAGGTGCGGTTATGTGCTTGTTTTAGTTGGTGATCGTGTGACGATATATATATATATATATATATGTGCATTGTGTTCTATGATGAGCAGCCTTGTAATAGTGAGTGTGTTTACCTTGTAGGTGGGATAGTCCGTGACACGGGGAGGTGCTGCCAAAATTTCAAATTTTACTAAAACTGTGATAGAAAACATGGCATTGTATGATCCTACTCAACTCTTTGCTTGGTTGAACATCACAGATGGTGTGGAGTGGATCAATCTCTTCAGTTATGTCTTAACTGAGCTGTTCTCTCTTCGTCAAATGGCATTGAATGCTGAGTTCGTGCGTGCCACCATTGACCACTGGGACCCGATAAATCATGCCTTCAACTTCAATGGCTTGGAGATATGCCACCTCTTCGAGGAATTCTGTGCTATTCTCAACTTTGATTCGGACTCGGACTTGATTTTTCCTCTTGTTGATACCCTCAGCCCTACTAGCGGCTTAGCTGAATATCTTAACTGTTCCACTGTTGTCTCTCACCGATTGATTTATGGTGAAGTTCTTGACATACCCTTTATGATTGCCCGGTACGTTGATCCTGGAAATGCTAGCGTGTATGATGCTACTCGTAGGGCTACTCTGATCCTGTACATGCCTTCATACTTCCTATTCTCGGGTACTTCTAGTGCCCTGGTGCATGTATGCCTTGGACTGAAATTGAGTAGGAATCCCATGGCCATGGTTCTAGCTGAAACCCTGAATGGTTTGGACAATGCCTTTAACCAAAGAACTCTTCTTCTTTTTGGGGCGCCTTTGGTGTTGCAGGCTTGGCTATATGAGCACCTCCAGCTGTGGACAGGCCAAGTGCCTCCAGTTTATTTTTATAGAGCCGCGCTTCATTCTCACTACACTTTTGCTGACTGGGTTCGTATGATGGGTACTCTTTTTAAAGCAGACATTTGCTTGATTGTAGGGCGTTGGGGCCTTCACTCTATGACCACAAGCCTTGAGGATCATCAGAGAGTGTGTTTGATAGGTTTGAGAGAGACTTCTTTCTATCATCCTCGCCGATTGGCCAGGCAGTACGACTAAGTTCAAGAGGTCCCCCGGGGGTTTACTGAGAGGGCTTTTGCTTCTAGAGTCAGGGCTATCACTGTTGCTGCTTTTGTCAGGGGTTGGACCCACCGAATAAAAGCCTATTTTTGAAGACCTTTGAAGAAATAAAAGACACAAAGAAAAACTAGACTCGACTGATTCTGCTTCTTCCTCCAAATGTCTTTAATATTTATGACTGCTTTTTTTGAAAAAAAACTTTTATGTTTTCATTTATTCCTGCTTATGTAATATTCGAAGTTTGTTTATCTGTGAACTTGGTTACTTTGAGAACCTTATTTTATGCATTTGGCTTTCTGAAAATATTTTGAGGTAAGATTTTGATCAAATGTTGCTTTTGATACTTGCTTGGGCATGCTGGGGCGATTAGAGGTGAACGAGGTGGGTAGCTGAAGTTTGCCCTTAGTTTGGGATATGGGTGGTTGTGAGGCAAACGAGGTAGGTGACTAAAGTTTGCCCCTAGTTTAGAAGAGATTTAGGCAAACGAGACAAGTGGCCGAAGTTTGCCCCTAGTGTGAAGGGTGGTTTCTAGGTTATAGTAAGGACCGCGACTTTAATTCTCTCATACGCTCATAATTTTTGCCTAGGCACCAGTAAGGTGACCTAACGAGCTTCTTTCTCTCTTTTGTTATTGCTCACTTTAGATTTAACTCTAATTTTTGCCTAGGCATGCTTTCAGATTTTGGACCTAACAAGCCATCCTTCGTTTTTTTTTTTGAAAGTCTGTCTATGTTTCCCCAAGTGGGAATCAGGTCCAACGTAGTTCGGGCCATAGTAGGAAAGATGTGGGTTGATTTTGATGTGACCGAACCAATGTGGTTGCCTACGTATCTCCGAGTGGGAATCAGGTCGAGCGTAGTTCAAGGTAAGGCTTAAAAGAAATGGGTTATCTTTAAGTGGGTGGGACGACCGAACTGATGCGGTTGCCTACGTATCCCAAGTAGGAATCAGGTTGAGCATAGTTCAAGGCAAGGCTTGAAGAAAATAGGTTATCTTTAAGTGGGTGGGACGACCAAATCGATGCGGTTGCCTACATATCCCTGAGTGGGAATTAGGTCAAGCGTAGTTCAAGGCAAGGCTTTAAAAAAATGGGTGAAAAGTCAAGCATAGTACTTTTTAAGGCGATCCATGTTGATTAGTTCTTTGAATTCGACACCATCGAGGTCCATGAGGCAGATCGCTCCTCTGAAAAGGATAGTTTTGACGATATAAGGGCTAACCCATTTAGGTTTGAACTTCCCATATGGATCAAAGATTTGGGCTCGCAGTTCCTTAAGAACAAGGTCACCCTTGACAATTTTCCTCGGACAAACCTTCTTGTTAAAAGCATGGGCTATCCTCTTTTGATAGATTCGGACATGGTTGACTGCCGCTAGGGTGCTTTTCATCTATAAGAGCCAATTACTCGTATCTTTCCCTTAACCAATCAGACTAAAATTTCACATTCTGCCAACACTCGCAGGGATGGTAACTCTATCTCGGCTGGAAGTACTGTTTCCATACCAGTGAATAAGGAGTCACTCCTGTAGACGTCTTTATCGAGGTTCTGTATCCCAATGCGCAAATGGTAGTTTCTCGTGCCAATCTTTGTAAGTATCGGCCGACTTCTGTAGTATGGTCTTGACATTCTTGTTTGTAGCTTCGACTACCCCATTGGTTTGTAACCTGTATGGTGATGACTTATGATAAGTGGTTTTGTATTCCTCAAATAGATCCCCAACTTCTGCTTTGAAATGACTTCTGTTGTCCAAAATAATCTCATGGGGGACTCTATAGCGGCAGATAAGATTTCACTTGATGAACTTGGCCCCTAACTTGGTATGGGATGCAGCCTCTACCCACTTTGTGAAGTAATCGATGACCACTAAACTGTATCGATTTCCATTCAAGGCCTTTGGAATAATTTCACTGATGATATCGATTTCCCAGGTTGAGAATGACCACGAGGATGTCATACTATAGAGCAAAGATGGTAGTACATGCATGATGTTTGCATGGATCTGGCACTTGTGGCACCTTCTCACGTATTCACATCAATCTTTTTCCAATGTTATCTAGTAGTACCCTTATCTTACAATCTTCTTGGCTAGCATGTGACCATTCATGTGTGGACCGCATACCCCTTCGTGTATTACTTCTATCATCCTTCTGGTGCTCTTTCCGAACAAGCAAGTCAGGTTATGACCATTGTACCCTTTCTTCAGCAATTTTCCCCCGTAAATGATGAATTGTGCTTCGAACCTTCGAATTGCTCTTTTGTCTTTCTCAGTAAACTCTTGGGGCTATGTTTCCCTTTCTATAAAGTCACAGACATCTTGGAACCGTGGTTTTTCCTTTTCTTCTTCAATTGTAGTGATCATGCTGAATGAAGGCTTATATCTTTGCTTAATTGTCAGAGGCATCATCTTGACTCCTACGGGGATTTGGATCATGGAGGCTAGGGTAGCCAATGAATCTTCTAACTGGTTCTTCTCCCTGGGCAGGTAAAAAAAGTCATATTCTTGAACTATTTCTTGAGTCCATCGAGATGGTCATGATAGGGCTTCAACCTTTCTTCTTCACCTTCTCCCCTGGCTTATGATATAATGAGGTTTGAATCTCTGAAGACATCCAATTTCTAAACTTTTAATTTTATGACCGCTTCCATCCCCAAAATGCACGCCTTGTATTCAACAATGTTGTTGGTGGAGTTATAATTGAGCTTGACCGCCAGTGGGTTATGGTCCCCATTTGGTGATAACAGAATCATTCCTACTCCGCAGCCTTTCATGTTGGCTACCCCATCAAAGTACAACTTCCACTGCTCTTCTTTGATTTCCATGATATTTTCATCTGGGAACGGGAAGTCTCCATTTTCTTCAGAGTCAATAGCGTGTTCTACAAGATGTTCCGCTATAGTTCTCCCTTTTACCGATTTGCTTGTTACATACTTGATATCAAATTCAGATAGTAGAAGTAGCCAATGGGATATATGACCGGTCAGGGCGGGTTTTTCGAGGAGGTATTTTAGAGGATCTATGCGAGATATGAGCACAATCGAAAAGGCTAGCATGTAGTGCCTTAGTCGACGAGTGCACCAGACTAAGGCCCAACATAATTTTTTGAGGGCAGAGTAATTGAGCTCATACCAAGTCATCCTCTTGCTAAGGTAATATATGGCTTTTTCAGAGTGGCTCTCTTTTCCTTCTTGGGCTAGTATGCAATCCTTGGCATTTTCAGAGACAGATAGATAACGAAATAAGGGCTTGTGAGGGGTGGGTGGTGAAAGGACAGGTGTATTTTGAACGTAGGCTTTAATTTTGTCGAATGCGGCTTGGCATTGGTCATTCCATTGGAACTTCTCTCCCTTTTTTAGAAATCGAAATAAGGGATCACATGTAGTCGTGAGCTTTGAGATAAAGTGGCTGATGAATTGGATCCTCCCGAGGAACCCTCTCATTTCTTTCTCATTCTACGGTGGTGCCATTTCTAGAATTGCCTTGATTTTAGAGGGATCGACCTCTATCTCCCTCTGTGTAATGAGAAAACCTAGGAGCTTCCCAGAGGTCACACCGAAAGTGCATTTCTTTGGATTCAGTTTCACCTTATATTTGCGCAATCTTTCAAAAAACTTCTCTAATGCCACCAAGTGTCCCTCCCTATCCTTAGATTTTACAATCATGTCATCTACGTATACTTCTACTTCCTTGTGAATCATTTCATGAAACAAAGTAGTGGTAGCTCTTTGGTAGGTTGCTCCAACGTTCTTGAGTCCGAAAGGCATCACCCTATAGCAGTAGGTCCCCTAAGGTGTGGTAAATGATGTCTTTTCCCAATCTTCTCGTGCCATTAGAATCTGATTGTACCCTGAAAAACCATCCATGAATGATAGTAGCTCATGTCCTGCAGTGTTATCTACCAAAACATCAATGTGGGGAAGCAGGAAGTCATCCTTTGGGCTGGCTTTGTTTAGATCATGGAAGTTGACACACACACACACGAACTTTTCTGTCCTTCTTGGGGACTGGCACGATGTTGGCAACCCATTCTGGATACTCTGTAACAATGATGAATCCTGTCCTGAAATTTCTACCTCTTCTTTGACCTTCAGTGCCCATTCTGACCTCATGCGCCTCAGTTTCTGCTTGACAATTTTAGAATTAGGGAGGAAGGGAATACGATGTTGGACAATATCGGGGTCGACCCCAGGCATGTCCTCGTAAGACCAAGCAAAAACATCTTTGAATTCTTTTAGCAAGAGAGTCAATTTTTCTTTTTCTTCTTTATTAAGTGTTGAGCCAATTTGCACAATTTGTGGATTATCTTTTTCGCCTAGGTTAATTGATAAAGTATCTTCGGTTATTTCATAAGCAGGTGATTTTTCAATTAGTTGCTTAAGTTTGATTGGGAGATCCTCGGAGGAATCTGTGCATTCACAAGTATTAGACACAGAGGAGTAAGCAGAATCGTCTTTCATTTCATTCATAACAGGTGGAGTGATTACATCAGACATTGGTGGGCTCATAGCAGCCAACTTTGGTACAGACTCGATAATCGAAAGTACAGACTCCGGAGGAACAGGGGATAGGGAGACACAGATAGATGACTCTACAGCCTGGTTACTCAGACCCTCCTCAATTGGCATGATCTGATCATCTTGGCTTTTGGCCCTCTTTCCTTCCTTTTCTGTAGCGAGCTCTCCCCACATCTTCTCGATAGCAACAGTTTCCAGATACTTCAACCAGTCTTCCTTTGGTGTTTTGATAACTTTTTCCAGATAAAATGGATCTTGGTAAGGGGGCCTTTTATAGTCAGCGAAGATTTCAAGTCCAGGGTGCCTTTTTTCGGTGGTCTGATGGATCCAAGGTTCAGGGAATCCAAAATAAGGGAAGTCATCCCCTCTTTTAATGAATTTCCCGTTTAAGGTCTTGCGGTATGGTGGGAGACTCCTCACTTTCTTCCTCCATTGATTTTGTAGCTCTATGTCTTCCTCGGTGGGCTTGTACCCTAATCCGAAAGTGCCTTTTTGTCCCTTGATCTAAGGGAACTCGTGAATCCCTTGTTATCGTCGGCCCAATCCCATTCCAGGGAAGTAGTTTATTTTGCGGACGATATTGACAACCGTGGAATGGATCATAGGGAACCTGCCTTCATCATTAATCAGTGGACTTCTTCCATGAAGAATCCTCCAATTTTTTCCTCTTCTAGTTCGGGTATTTGGATTTCAAAGACAGGAGCGTAGCTTGGGAAGGCTTCATTTCCCCAACTATTGTTGGAATTATTGGCCTTTTCTTTGGCCAATGGGCTTTTTATTTCAAAAATTCAAACAAAGTCATTTACATTGATGTGACTAGAATCCTCTAGTAAAAATATGGCCGTTGGAGACTATTAAATCTATTAACTCCTGCATTAAAAATATGGCCGTTGGAGGCTATTAAATCTATTAACTCCTATATTAAAAATATGGCTGTTGGAGGCTATTAAATTTGTTTTTAATAAATTGACCGTTGGGCAGTTTGTCTAATATAAATAGCCTTATCTCTTCCCATTTTACATATATAAAAATTCCTCTCTTATTTGTGATTCTTCACAAAAACCATTTTCATTATTTTGGAGCAATTCTGAGCACTCATATATTCTTACAATTCGAGGGCACGTTTGGAAGAAACTGATTGCTGAATCCTGGAGAGCATAGCACTGAGACCTTGTGCATCGGGTTATTGACTCCGAGGGACGGAATTGTTCTTAAGGACAGTGCAAATCATTGCATACCTCAATCAGATTCATAGCTGTATCCTTCTATATTTTTCAACAATCTTAAGAACATTTGAATACTGCTATGATTGTACTCGAGGCTATTGATATGGTAATATTATTCTTAATCTACTTATAATTCCAACGATAGACCAGTATGTGTTTGTGTTATATGTATGCACGTGATTTTACATTTACATATGACAATATATTCATATGTTTGTATTTATATATATATATACATACTGTTAAATAGGGAAAAATGTACTTACCCATGAGATATGGAGCGGCCTTATGGTAGTATTAGGCCATGGTGTTAAATGGTGTTGATTGTAGTGTTGTGGGTTTTATCAAATTCTGCTAAATCAAATGGAGCTCCCTTGTGGTTCTGAGACTACCCAGTTAGAACTTGTCATAAATACCACTTTCATATCTATGGACTATGAAATTTTAACTTTAAGGCATTCATATGAAGATGCAGAGAACTAGTTCAGGTATAAGAATTCCTTGGGTATAATAGTTTACATCCTAAAAAGTTGCAAGTGGGTCTCTATGTAAAAACAATTTGTGTATAAGTGTGAGTTAGTAAAATATTTGGTTAGCATTCATTTGGAAACAGTTACATGTGCATGGTGAATGCACATAAATTAAAGTGTACATATAGCCGTTTAAGATTAAAGGTTACAAAGAAAGGTTTTAAAAAACCGAAACTGGTTAGTTAATTTATTTTTAATTTTTTGGTCTCTCTTGTTTGTGTTGGGCCCACCGATCTTCTTGCCCAGCTTGTTGTATACTATGATGCGTGTAATGCTTGGGTTGGACACATCCTACTACAAACATTGTTGATTGATTTTTTTTTTTCACCTTTTGTTTTTTCCTTTGATTGTTTAATGTGGTCTTCTTTCCTATCAGGAGGGAAGAAATGATATTTTATTAATACGCATAGAGAAATGATATGTTGAAAAAAAAAAAAAAAAACCAGACATGCCCATGAATTTTGGAAAGGCTAAATAGTAGTGCATAGCTAAAGTGTTGAATTAGTAGGTTTGAGCAATCTTTCCAAATTTTATTAACTCTATTGAAAATATGACCCTACCCTTTGTAGATCTCGTTGTAAAAGTTGACGACTTTGTCTCCCACTCATGAGTATGATATTATACTGTGTTATGTATAATGTAATAAATGAGGCAAAAGAACACTGGTTATGCATGGACTTGCAAATGTGGAATGAGATATTATTCGGTGTAATAGAACCCTTGTAAGCATATTGGTCCAATTATTTGGCATGTGATATTTTATTCATTCAAGGTCGTTTCACATATTTTGGGGCAAGCTTTACAAAAATGTATGTTTTGTTTAAACAAGAGTACCCCGCTCTAATAGTTTTTTTTTTTAAATACTCTTTCTGAGTATTGGAAAAATAGAAAATCCTAATTTTATTATCTTCAAATATTGGGTTATCTGGCATATGATACAATTTTTAATCATAAGGAAATTTCCAGCGAAGCTGTACCTTGTGCCTTTTTGACATGCGTTTAATAGTAGTGCTTGTAGATTTTAGACATAATATGACATGTGACTTTTTAGTCTTTTGGTGCAAATTTCTACAAGCATGTAATTTCTTTTCAAATTGAAGGGGGGGGGGGGGGGGGGGGGGTGATGGTTCTCAACCTCCTATTTTTGTTCCATCTATATAATTGACTTTAAAGTTTCACCACGAAGGAGTAAAAAAAGCTAAGTGTTAAAATTTTATCCATTTACTTTAGAAGGATATTAATCCTATTTATTTAGAGGATGCTCTAACCTTTTTAAGGCTAATTTTTTTGAAGAGAAACAGTTCAGGATGAGATGGACTTTGTTATGTCCAATAGTACTGAAATCTTTAGGAGTTATCATCTGAATGTATAATGATAGATAGTAAATGGAGTTTGTGGATACCGGCATTTAGGGCCCACATTTTTATTTTAAAATATTTTTTATTCAAATTCAAATACAAAGAGTCGCCACTTAATTTTTAAAGGATAATTAAGAAACCATTTTAAAAGCAAACCGATCTTTTTTTGAAACCAGAGATTAGCTAGGTCCGGGGATTATGGAATGAGAGAGGAAGGAGTCCGACGGACTAAAACACCCTCTCTCATCCTATCTCGCGATAGGCCTCTACTCAACATCCTTTTAATCAAAATATTAATCTATGCATGCCCTCAACTAATACATAGATATAAATATACATTACACAAGCATGTCGAAATGGTGTAAAATTGCTAAAGACAAAATATCATTCAAAACCAAATAGTTTATTTAGCAAGCAATATGATATGCAAAATAGAGAACTAAAGAACTTACCTGGGGTCCAGCCGCGAATATTTAAACGTGCAATGCATACAAAAGTTGAAATTCTAATAAAAAGGTCTCTAATCACAAATACACATAAGGCAAGTTTTAATTCTAATGTGTCGCACATGAGGTTGAAAAATCAATTAATTAAGGAATAATTAAACTAAGGGAGAGTCGAGAGATCATACCTCATCGGCGCTACAAAACAAAGGTCAGTCCACATAATATACAAGATGTAAAGTTGGATGATAATCCTAGGCCTCTAGCTTAAATCTATCAAATATAGTTAAATCTAAAGCAACGAATCCTAATTACAAGCATAGAGTCACATGGATGAATGTATACATGAACAAGAATAAATTATGAAATACTTATTGATTTAGATCATCTAAACTTTGAATTCAAGCATTAACTAATCATTATCGAAGCATGGTTTGAACCCTAACTCATGAAAATATCATTTGAGCCATTATTCACAAGATTGGCCAAAGTTGTGACATGATTCTGAAAATTGCTGAGAGCAGATCAGAACTTCAAAGAAATAAAAGGCATGGTTTCTATGGTTTGATCTTGATTATTTTTGGATACTAGATGCCTCAGTGAGTCTAGATTTTAATCTAAAATGAAAATCAAGGTTTCAACGGTTAGATCTCTGGGAATTAGACAATACTAGACATCACTCAGGACTTCACAACTCTCGGTCCAGAGTTTTTATATGATTTTCTAAAAGTAGTAAAAAAATAAAAAAACACTTAGATCTTTTTAGAGGACCTCAATAACATATCAAAATTCATATAAAAAATTATTTAGGGTAAAAAAGTTTTATTAAGGTTCTGATTTACTCATTTCAAAAAGGTGTTGCTGTTCTAAAACTCTGGACAGATTGTTATTGTTTCCTAAAACTCATGACCAAATCACTTAAAACATGGAATCTTACTAAAACAAAAATTACAGTGGTAGAACATTGAGTTATAGACACTTTCCCGTTGGTTTCATTAAATTCCAACGGTTCGATGCTTATCTAAAAATCTTTGATGAAAAGTGGTTGATGAACTCACTGCATCTTTTGTCTAATTTATGTTTTACTTACTAATTTTAACTACTAAGCCATCAAACTTGGCTTTAGTTAAACTAATTCTTCTACCATTTGATGGTCATGGAAGACTAAAGACTCTCATACTTGATAGACTTCAATGAAGTATGGAGAAACTTCTTAAAGTCCTAGAATAACAAGATCAAACCATGGAGGTGGATTTGAACTTATCAACCAAACATGCTAATTATCAATCCTAATCTTCTTATAAACTATGAAGTTATAAGAAGACCAAGAGATTTCAAAACCAAAAGATTCAAATGAGACATTGAAAGTCTCATAAATCCCAAGAGATGAATACAACCAAAAAAAAAAAAAAAACTCAACATTCATACATTAGCCAAGTTAACATGTATTTAAAGAATGATTTAGTCTAGAGTCTACCTCTAATATCCTCAACTTAGTGATTTGGAGGATTTCCATAAGTTAATCAAGCTCTTCAACCCTAACTCACACACAAACCTCTCTTTCAAATTACAAAAGCAACTCTTAAGTATGTTTAGAAAATTTTCTAGAGATTTAGAGGAAGGAATCAAGATAAGGTTGGAAGATTCAAAGAAATTCTCATCCCTTGTAATGGGGTATTCACTCCTCTTATATAGGCAATTTTAAAGGGTATCTCAGTCATTTCAGGGGCAAAAACACTGATTTCGTATGTCCTTTTGGTGGTACAAATCGTGCTATATTATAGTTGTCTACCCAAAAACGCGGCACTCATTAGAGATAGAAGCGGCACTTGGTGAGTGTCGAAACAGCACTTGATGAATGCCGTCACGGCATTCATTGATTGTCTCACCGGCATTCAGAGAATGCCGCGGATAACTCCAGTGACTGCCGTTTTTTTTCTTCTTCTGGAAATCCATTTTTTGCGGCATTTTGTGAAATTTGCAGCATTCATTGAATGCCGCTCCGGCACTTAAGCGAGTGTCGTACAGCAACCCGCGACTGCTGCAAATCTTACTATGTGCCGTTCTCCTCTGTTTTCCCTTTTTTTTGTCTTGAATTAGAAGAGCCTTCGAAAGAGCTTGAATCACCTTTGGAAGTCCCAAATTAGTCAGACATTGTCATCATCTGATCTTAGAGGTAATATTCCCCTTAACCCGACGTTTGGTCAAAATTGGGGTGTTTACAGTTTGCCTCTCTTCAAAAAAGCTTGTGGAGCAACGCGTGTCACAAGTGAATGTCGAAGCCTGTGTGAAGACAAGCCTTTAATCAAACTGTCGGATTTAGGTAACAAAAACAAAATACATTGCAAAAGAAAACAGCCGCTCAATAAGGTTCAAATTGGTCGTGCTCAACGGTGAGCTGCCTACGTATCCACTCGGGAATCAGACTGAGACGTAGTTCGGGTCGAGGACAAACGCACACAAACCCAAGTATCCATATGGATGAACGGACCTATCCTGTCGTGATGCACGTGCTCATGCAATGATGACTGTTGATGCAGCTTCATGCTCTACAAATGATATGATTCGAACATTGTCCTATTGCGACGTATCCAGATGCAATCCAACCCTATGCTATTCAACGCTCTTGGCCATTCCGACTAAAAGATGAGTCATTATTATATTTTTTTTAAGGTTCAGAGTCTGTGATCAACGGGTTGATCTTCTCCAGATCTGTGACTACCCTGACCAGGTAGACGAATGTAATTGCTCAGAATAATTCGCAGCCCTTCGGCCCCATCGTATATGTTTGCTCAGAATAATCCGTAGCCCTTCAGCCCCGTCGGATATGTTTGCTCAGAATAATCCACAGCCCTTCGGCCCCGTCGGATACGTTTGCTCAGAATAATCCGCAGCCCTTCGGCCCCGTCGGATACGTTTGCTCAGAATAATCCACAGCCCTTTGGCCCCGTTGTATATGTTTGCTCATAAATAATCCGCAGCCCTTCGGCCCCATCAAATTTGTTTGCACAGAATAATCCGCAGCCCTTCAGCCCCGTCGTATACGTTTGCTCAGAATAATCCGCAGCCCTTCGGCCCCATTGAATATGTTTGCTCAGAATAATCAGTAACCCTTCAATCCTATCGGATATGTTTGCTCAGAATTTTCAAAATCTGGAGTCAAACAGTCTTAAATTCATTTCAATTTTCAAAATCAGGGGTCAATCAGACACAAATTCATCAGAATTTTGCAAAATCAGAGGTCAATTAGACCCAAATTCATTTCAATTTCCAAAATCAGGGGTTAATCATACCCAATTCATCAGAATTTTGCAAAATCAGGGGTCAATTAGGCCCAAATTCATTTTAATTTCCAAAATCAGGGACCGAATGACCCCAAAACAAATTTTCAGGGACAAAAGTGCTAAAAGTGGGCAAAATCAGGAATTCCAATTTTGGGGTTTATTTTGAATTTTGGGGGGAAATCAGCGGCACTTAAACCGCTATACTTGCGGCATACGTTTCAAAACGCGACAGTTCGTGAATGCCGCGCGCCACTCACGGAATGCTGTTGCGGTACTTAGCGAGTGCCGCCCAGCACTCTACCACCTGCCGGGCACAAAAATCGAGTGCCGCATTTAAGGGGCAGATTGCTTAAACGTGGGTTTTTAACCCATTTTCATTTCACTCTTCATAACTTCTCTAATCCGAAATCCTCTGGAGATTTTTTTTTCATTTTTCTTGCATTGATCTAGAGGGTCTATAGGTCAGTTTCCCTCGATCATAATCTCAAAATTCTCTTTGTTTTGGTTGTTTTCTTGATTTTTTTCCGAAATTTAACTCTCAGTTCGCCATCTCTTCTAAACAGGTTATGGCTAGCGGCTCGTGGAGTAAGAAGAAGGCCAAGTATGTGGCCACTCTCTATTCCGATCCTACATTCTTGCTTCGAGATCCGGACAAGCATTTATTCGCACGGGCATTCCAGCGACAGGTATACATGCCTCCTCTGGTTCCCTTTTTGCAATTCCTCTTCATTATAATCTTTATGAATGCAATGCGTGATCAACACAACTTCAAAATGCCTTTTTGTGAACACAAATGCTGTGCTTGTAGTGCTCTCGAGCACTTCCAATGCTTTATTCAATGCTCATTCAATTTTTGTATCCTTTACCTTATTTCCCATGAACTTTATGAATGTAGGGACAAAGCTTTATATGAAAATGAATGCTATGCCTGTGAATTTTTCGAATGTTTCACCTGTATCAACTTCAGTACTTTTCCTTCAACTTTTCTCAAAGACTTTCGAATGCGATGCATGTTAACCAAAATTTCAAACATTCCTCATGAATAATGACCATTATGCTTGTGAATTTTTTGAGTGTTACGAACGCCCTTTCACTCGCTCAAAATTGATTAGAATATTTATGTTTTTATCAAAAAAGCGAATTTTAAATTTTGTGAAATCCCTTTAAGTACTTCTTTCGTCTTCTTATTTCACTTATTCATTCATCTTTTATTATCACTCCTTGTTTATGTATTTTTACTTTCATTATTCTTTATTTCTTCATTTCTTTTCCTTCTTTCCTTCATTCACTTGCTGACATTTGAATCTTATAATTTTGCAGCTTCAGCCCGACGTGCTGAAAGGACACGGCAGCCTAGCTCACGACTTTGCTTGGTATGAGGAGTTGAGCGAGACCGTGAAGGGGCTCGTAAATGCAGCGAGTTTTGGGGACTTCTTCAAACTCCTGACGAAGAGCTCCAACGAATTGAGACAAATTCATGCCCTCTCTGAGTGTTGGTGGGACACCACCAACATATTCCACTTCTCATTCGAGGAGATGACGATGACCCCACTCGACTTCTCTATGATCACTGGGATCCCTTTCAGGGGGGAGTGCCTCCGCTACCTCGATACAGTGACGGAGTGGGACTGGGTGCTGCCTTTACTAGGAGTCATCCCCGAGGAGCCCTTAGTCACATCAAAGTGGTTCATGGACACGTTCAGAGGCCAGCAGGGCTTTTCAGAGGAGCAGATGGCTTAGGGCTTTATCATGTATATAATGGGGTGCTCTCTGTTGAGCACCAAGGGTGATCGAATCTCTATGTCGCTGGTGGGGTCCCTGGAGCAGATGGGAGAGATTTACCAGTCCGACTAGGCCGGTGCAGGATTATTCGTCCTGTACAGGCATATGGGAGAGATTTCTCGAGACCGACCGTCTTCCACGAGCGACTTCTGGAGGGCATGGGAGGTATACTTTTCTCCTTTATTAATTTCCAATTCTGATTTAGACCTTGAATTTTTTTTTTCTGAACCTCAAAACTTATGTTCTCTCTTTTTTCTTTTTTGTAGATTTGGTCCCATGAGTATCTGCAGATGATGTCGCCTGAGACGCAACCAGTGGATGCCCTCATTATGCCTTAGGGGTTGAAGTGGGTGAAGGAGCGAGTGGGGAGGAAGATCGGGGCTCATGATTTTGTCTCGTTTAGGAATTTCCTGACGAATCTACGAGAGCCGCACGTCTGATGGCAGCAATTGGCTCGACGTGCTTCCCGACGCTTCCCAGGGGATACGGGAGTTGGCTGGGTATGACCCACAGAGGATTTTGTCAGAGGGTCCGGAGGGCCAAGAGTGGTATCTAGGGGAGAGGGTGACTAGGCAGTCACTGGTGGCTCTAGGTTTTTTTGTGTCGCGTCCCCCGCCTGAGTCCATGAGAGCCATAGAGACCCTCCAGGGTTCCGCACTCACGGTCGCCTTAGCTGGGTTCTCTATTCAGGATTTTCTAGAGCCCCCCGATGGGTAGGGGCTTTCTGCTCTGTCAAGCTGATGCTGAACTTCCCTCTAATGGAAGTGACCCGGGTGAGTTCCTTTTAGCCCTTCAACCTTTCTTTTAGCTCTTAACCATGCATGTGTATCTTCTCATTGGATTTACTTTTTCTTTGCAGCCCGCCCCTGCTGCAGCTCGGACTCCAGCTCTACCGCCCTAGGATTGGAGTGTCAAGACAGTTTCTTTTAGAGAATAGGGTACGACCATGGTCCCTCAATTTCAGGCGGGTTTCCCCACCATTCCGCTACAGTATGACCATGTCCCGTGGGACTATACGGAGGAGGGCTTACTCTACGCTCATAGCATGAGAGAGTGGATCTGTGGCCGAGAGTAGAGGGTAATCTCTAAAACTTGCCTTTTAGTTTAAATTTTGCAATTTTATTCTGACACTCTAACCTTTCCCTCACTTGATTCAGGCTGATGGGGTGCGGGCGCTGCTGAGGCTCACACGAGAGCTCTGGTAAAAACAAACACTCCCTTTATTTATACTTTTTAGCATTTCAGGTTCTTAAATACAATTTAGTAATTTGATTTGTTTCTTCCTTTCAGGAAGAACATGTTGGGGCTCTGTCCCAGCAGGTAGGAGAGCTTCAGTAGGGGCTTCAGCAGTTTGGCATCATCTTTAGCGATGCCCCTGGATGTAGCGGTGCTGGACGAGGTTGCGGCTGCAGTGGGGGTACCAGTGGCAACAGAGGTGGAGGCAGAGTAGGAGCCGCTTAGACGCGTGACCCGCCAGACTCTAGGCCGGGGCCGGGGTTGACCTCACCTTTATCTCTCTTCCCTTTCTTTTTTATGTTTAGAGTGTTTTCAGAGAGGACACACACTTTCATTTAGATGATTGTATTATACACACACACATTTATTTTTGCTGACGGTTTTTAGTCGGGATATGATACGCACCTGCATCATCTTTTATTTTTCTACATGCTTTCACTATGACTGTTTTTACCTTTTTCTACTTTCAGTACTTCTTATCGTATGTGTGACCATGGCTTGGTCCTTTTATTTTAACTTTCTGCGACAAGTGATCTTTTAATTTTCATCACTCTTCTCTTATATGAATGAATGAACGAATGTGACCATAGCTTGGTCTTGTTTGCACGTACTACATGATGCGCACGTTTATTTATATATTCAGTTTTTTGTTTACAGGTGGGCTAAAAAACATTATAAACAAATCCTGGCCAAAATATAGCTCAAAGCAGCATTTGGTTAGGCTTTTACGGCACTCAGTGAATGCCACAGCGGTAGTTAGTGACTGCAACAACAACAGTTACAAACTGCCGCGCGACACTTACTCGAGTGCCATTCTACTTTATTAAGTGTCGCCCTGTGTTCTGGGCAGATCCACTCTTATTTAAAGCCTCCCTTCATCAATACTACGCAAAACACTCTCTCCTTGTCTTCACTTTCTTCTCAAATGGCTGCCATTAGCTCCCAAATCCTCTTCCCATGGATGGATACTCTTTCTGGCATCGATAAGCTCAACTTCGAGTGTTTCAGACTAAATGACCTCTTCTCTTTTCGACGGATGATCTTAAACAAAAGTTTGCTTCGAGCTGTTATTCGTTGTTGGGATACCTCTCTCCACGTCTTTCGCTTTGGCTCCCAGGAGATCTGCCCTTTGTTTGAGGAGTTTAGCGCTATTATGCATACTGATCCTTCTGCGGATCTGATAGTTCCTCTAGCGCAGGCTGGGTATGTCCGAGACCTCGCTGCTCTCCTTCACACATCTTGAAACGCAGCACACTCTTTTGTTCAAGACCGATAAATGAACTTTGAACACCTTTCTTTCTTCTACTCTCTGATGGGGGATCCTTACGATGGTAGGTATCAAGTCATTCGGCGTAGTTCTTTATCGATAGCCATGCTCTCTTACTTCTTCTTTCGATCATCTTCTGATGTTCTCATTCCCATTTCCTGCTATTTGCGGGAGATGAAGAGTGCCGTTATGCTGATCCTTGGTGAAACCTTGATTGGTTTGGACTATGCCCATACTGCCAGGGCTATGCTATCTTTGAGGGCACCCTTCGTCTTATTGGTTTGGCTCATGGAGTGCCTTGATCTCTTCATACACCCCTCACACCTTCGCGGGTCACTTCCCTACAACCATATGGAGGTTCGCCGCCTATTCCATTCTGCCGATGCTTGGCTTAGTTGGCTCCGAGGCCTTTCTACTGGTGATATCTGTTGGATCTGCCCGTAGTGGTCTTACCTTTCCGTCGCCGTACGGCTTCCCGGGCAATTTTTGGTATCTGGCTGCCTGGTTTGCATCCTACCACTTTCTATAATCCTGGCCGGGTGGCTCGCCAGTACGGGCTTCTCCAGGATATTACTAAGGCTATTACTACTGATTTCAAGAGGGGTTCGATCATGCACCCTTCCATTGTGAAGGCTTTCATTGAGGCTTGGCATGATAGAGTGTCAGCTCCTTTTCAGAGGGTCCCTGCTTCGATCGTGCCTACTACTGAGTAACTTCTTCAGATCCAAACTCTGATCCAGGGACAGGCTTTGTAGACATACATGGGTGAAAGTAAGACAACAGGACAAAGCTTTATTTTATAAAATTTTAGACAAGTCCTGCCTATCCTTTTATGCTTTTGAGTGTGATTTTTCTTATGTCTCTTCTCAAAGAGTGTTCTTGTCTTTAGGAGTTGTTCTGACATGTTTAATCAAAGTGTTCACTCTTCCGATTAATATTTTTAAGTTATGAAAATTTTCCTTTTAATGTCTTTTCTTGGCTCTTTACTTTGCTTTGAGTCTCTAAAGTGTTAATCATTCTATACCATGAATTTTTGTCAGTTTTTTTATGTTACTTATTTTAATAGCCAGGAGATCCAGAGACAGGTTTTAAAGTAAATATCTGGGTTCTTCGGATAGCAAACGAAGTTTGCCCCTGGTTTTGGGGCTTTGAGGTGGTTCCGAGCAAACTCAAGTTTACCCCTAGTTTAGCATAGGGGGTTTTTATTTTTTGATTTTCATGGACCGAAGGCTTTCGAGAGCCCACCTACTTATCCCTGAATGGGTATTAGGTCCGCAGTAGTTCGGTTTAAGGCTTGACGGGAAGTGCCATTTTAGGAAATTATTAGTGACCGAACTGAGCAGGGTACCTATGTATCCCCTAGCGAGAATCAGGTCAAGCGTAGTTCATCTATGTAGGAGGTTTTGAAAGAAGGGGCTTTAAGCAAAATACTTTTTGAGGCGATCGAGGTTAATTAGTTATTTAAATTCAATCCCGTCTAGGTCCATGAGATAGGCCGCTCCTCCAGAGAGAAGTGTCTTAATGATGTATGGCCCGACCCAGGTGGGTTTGAATTTTCCTCTGGGGTCATAAACATGCACTTTCAGTTCTTTGAGGACCAGGTCACCCTCAGCAAGCTTCCTTGGGCGGACCTTTTTGTTAAAAGCACGAGCTATCCTCTTTTGATATCCCCGAGTATGGTTTATTGCAACCAACCTCTTCTCATCAAGCAACATCAATTCCTCATGCCTCCCTCGTGTCCATTCTAACTCAGTTACTCCACATTCGGCCAAAACTCTTAGAAAGGGTATCTCCACCTTGATTGGAAGGACAACTTCCATTCCGTAAACCAAGAATAAGGCGTGGCTCCCGTGGAGGTTCTTATAGAGGTTCGGTACCCCCATAGTGCAAATGGTAGCTTCTCATGCCAATCCTTATATGTGTCCATCGACTTTCCCAAGATCGCTTTGACATTCTTATTTGTGGCCTCTACCGCCCCATTCGTTTGTGGTCTATATGGAGATGACTGGTGACGAGTGATTTTGTACTTTTTTAAGAGTGGGCTGACTTTCCCTTAGAAATGACTGCCGTTATCAGAAATGAACTCATTTTGGACCCCATATCTGCAAATTATGTTCTTTTCTATAAAGCTCGCCACATCCTTAGCTTTCAAAGTTGCATATGATGCAACTTCCACCCATTTAGTGAAGTAGTTGATGGCCACAATTATGTATCGGTGTCCATTAGAGGCCTTCAGAACTATCTCACCAATAATATCAATACCCCAGACAGAAAATAGCCAAGGCATAGTCATGCTGTAGAGTTAAGATGGAGGGGAATGTATCAAATTTGCATAGATTTGGCACTTATGGCACCTCCGAACATATTCACAGCAGTCTTTGTCCAAGGTCGTCCAGTAATACCCCTGTCGGGTTATCTTCTTTGCCAGTATGTGCCCGTTCATGTGGGGCCCACTGACTCCCTCATGTATTTCCTCCATCATTCTCTTGGCTTCCTTGCCATACAAGCACTCCAAATTATACCCGGTGTATGACTTCTTCCACAACTTATTTGCATAGATCACGAATTAGGCAGAGAATCTTCGAATTACTTTTTTGTCCTTTTCCAAGGCTCCTTCGGGGTAATCTCCCTCCTTAATGAAATTCCAGACATCCTTGTACTATGGCACTTCATCTTCGCCTTCTAGGGCTACGATCATCTTAAACGAGGGTTAGTTCCTTATCTCTATGGATAATGGGATCATGGTGATTCCTGAAGGAATTTGTATCATTGAGGCTAAGGTAGCTAAGGAGTCGACTAGCTGATTCTCACGGGAGAGGTAATAGAATGATATTTTCTCAAACTGTACCTTTAAACTTTCCAGATATTCATGGTAGGGTCTTAATTTCTCGTGCTTCACCCTCCAATCAGCTCGGACTTGAGATATGATTAAATTAGAATCTTCAAAAACATCAATCTTCTCAACTTTCAAAGCCAGCACCGCTTCCATTCTGACTATACATGCTTCGTACTCTGCCGTGTTATTGGTTGAATTGTACCTAAGCTTGACAGCTAATGGTGTGGGAGTTCCATCTAGTGCCACAAGGATGATTCCGACCCCATAGCCTAACTGATTAGCCACTCCGTCAAAGTACATTTTCCACAAATTCTCCTCTATCCCCATCACTCCTTTGTCTGGAAATTGAAACTCACCCTTTTCTTCTGATTCTTTTACAAAGTCAGTCAAGTATTCAGCGATAGCTCTTCCTTTCACGGATTTGGCGGTAACATATTTTATATCGAACTCAGCTAGCATTATGGTCCACCTGAAAATCCTACTGGTCAACATGGGTTTTTCAAACAGGTATTTGAGTGCGTCCATTCGGGATATCAGGGTCACAGGGAAGGCTAACATGTAGTGCCTGAGGTGACGAGTGCACCAGACCAAATCCCAACATGCTTTTTCTAAAGGTGAATATTTTAACTCATATCCAACCATCCTTTTGCTTAAGTAATAAATGGCTCTTTCCACGTGCCCCTCTTCTCCTTCTTAGGCCAACATACACCCCATTGAATCTTTGGATACAGAAAGGTATAGTAGTAAAGGTCTTATGGGTAAGGGTGGCGATAAAACATGTGAGTTTTGAAGGTCGGTGTTGACCTTTTTGAAGGCTTGCTGGCATAAGGTATCCCATTCGAACTTCTCTCCTTTTCTAAGCAGCTTAAATAAAGGGTCACATGTTAGGGTGAGTTTTGAGATGAAGCGGCTTATGAACTATATTCTACCTAGAAATCCCCTTAATTCCTTCTCATTCTTGGGCGGCTGCATCTTGATTATGGCCTTTATTTTGGTTGGGTCCACCTCTATCCCTCTCTAAGTGATGAGAAACCCCAACAACTTTCTAGTAGTGACTCCAAAGGTGCACTTCTAAGGGTTCAGCCTCATTCTAAATTCCCTTAACCTTCTGAAGAATTTCCTTAATGCATCCAAGTGTCCTCCCCTTTCCTTGGATTTTACAATCATATTGTCCACATACACTTCTACCTCATGGATCATATCGTGCAACAATGTTGTAGCGGCCCGCTGATAAGTTGCGCCTGCATTTTTGAGCCCAAACGGCATCACCCTATAGTAGTATGTGCCCCATGGTGTGATGAAAGTGGTATTCTCTCTATCCTCTGGCGCCATTAGAATCTGGTTATACCCTGAGAACCCATCCATAAAAGATAGGAGTTCATGTCCCGCTGTATTGTCCACTAACACATCAATGTGGGGTAAAGGAAAATCATCCTTAGGGCTGGCTTTGTTCAGATTTCAGAAGTCGACACAGACCCTAATGCGGCAGTCCTTTTTCGGGACATGCATTATATTGGCGATCCATTCTGGATACTCGGTGACCAATAAGAATCCGGCTCTCAGTTGCTTTTCAACGTCCTCTTTGACTTTGAGTGCCCATTCAGGCCTCATTCGCCTTGATTTTTGTTTTACTGTTTTTGAATTGGGAAAGAGGAGGATATGATACTGGACTATTTTTGGATCGATACCTGCCATATCGCTGTAAGACCATGCAAAAACATCTTTGAATTCATTTAATAGATTGATTAATTCTTTACTTTCTTCTTTGCTGAGTGTAAAGCCAATGAAAACATTTTGAGGATTATCTTCATTTCCTAGATTGATCGTTAAAGTGTTCTCGATGATTTTACATGAAGATTCTTTTCCTTTTTTGATTAATTTTTGCAATTCATTTAGTATTTCATGATCATCACATTCATTAAGTGCATTCGAGTAGGCAGAATTAGTCATACTTTCATTGATTTTCTTTGGAGTGATTACAGCAGACATGAAAATTGAAAGACACCTCATTTGGGCCATTACAGACTTTGGGTGTGGGGGGATACCTATCACTAGACTCAAAAACCTACTCCTTCTTGTTTTCTCCTCCTAGATTGGTGATGAAGCATTCCTCCAGATCCCCTGTCTTAATAATCTCCTCCATCTCTTCTTTTTTGGGTTCTTCCATGTCATTCTCCTCATCTTGCATCTCTTCTACCAGTCCCTCAGCATGTTCTTTTCAGGCCTTGTCTTCTACGAACCCTTCATGGCTCGTTCCCTCGGTTTTTGTGTTTACCTCGCCCAACAGATTCTTTATGACTGAGCCATCCAATGCACCAATCCAATCTTTAATAGTAGCTGACTTCATGTGTACTTGTAGATATAGATCCTAATACTCAGAGAATTCATAGGGGAAGAAGATCTCAAACCCTAGCTTAATACGTTTGTCCTTCTAATCTACCCATGGTTCTGGGAAGCCACAAAAGGATAAATCCTCTCCCTCCTTTACAAAGTATCCATTGAGCGTCTTCAGGTAAGGGTCCAATGGTGCATCAATTGCCTTCTTCTTATCTCTTACCTCTTTCTTTGATGGTTGATAACCCATACTATGAGTATGGGTCTGAGTGGCAATCTTTGGAAATTTCGGCAAACCTTGATGATTCTTACCAATCCCATACCTGGGAAGAAACCCATCTTCTTCATGATAACAGCGACCAACGGACTCGCGTACTGATCGAAATACAACGATAGGAACTCTCTTGGCTTCTCTCCCTCTAACATGTTAATAAACTCAAATCCCCCCAGACTTGTCTCCTCTTCCTAGAATTATACCACTAGGACCAATGCACTTAATGAAGCTTCAGACGGACGGACCCAACTGTCCCCGAGAATATCACATACCTTGCTCTTCCAGACACACTTGACTTTCTGATGAACTGTAGATAGTATGGCACCCAGACTGTCTAGCCACGGCCTTCCTAGTTGTAAATTGAAAGAAGTAGGTATGTCAATGACCTAAAATTCAGCTTCCTTTTCCACAGGCCTGAGAACAAGATGAAGGAGAATTATCCCCATGACCATCCTCTGAGTGTTGTCATGAGCTCTCTCCTTCTACTCAGATGGTATGAACATTGATTCATCCAAATCCATGGGCTTAGCTGTTCGGAATGGGCACACATTTAGAGTAGATCCATTATCAACAAGACAGGGAGGCACCGTGTTTCCCAAGCATTCAACGGTGACATATAGCAATGTATTGTGAACAAGTCCTCCCGGAGGTAGGTCATCGATGAGAAGGTAATAGCCAGAGTTGGAACCCCACTGATCATTTCTACGAGTTCTTCTGGTGTCGCATCGATAGAAATATCTGATTGGTTCAAGGCATCCAAGATTGACTGCCTGTGATGTTTAGAAGTGATCAATAAACCCTAGATGGTGATGTTAGCCTGAGTTTTCTTCATTTGCCTCAAAACCCTATCTTTTTCCTCTTTCTCATTCACCTTCCCTTTTCCTTTATCCAATTCTCTCCCCGGGTGATCCTCTTCTAGCTCATGCGATTTAAAGTGTCTCCCTGACCGAGTTAGATGACTGACTTCTTCTTTTACCCACAGATTGTCAATTTTTGGAGTAGCTTTTGAACCTACTTTCCCCATCTCTATCTCTTTGTCACTCTCATACCACAGATCGCCTTCTACTTGATCCACATCAGTGTTGCTAGTCTCTTGAACCCACCAGTCCAGTTGATTCCCTAGAGTACAGATTATCGGATCCCCCCAGCATCTGATAAGGCTTCCCTGGTGTCCCAGCTTTAGTGATTAGTCTAGACGGATCGAAGGTCTGCTCTTCTATCCCCAAGAAATAAAGGCCCTGCGGTGGCTGTACAACATAATAGTTTGGCAGCGGATTCCTAGTAACATTAGGAGTTTTGATAGGCGACTCAGATATCACCTTGTTATCAATGAGGTCCTGAATTTCATGCCTCAGCCTCGTGCATCGATCCGTAAAATGACCCTTTTGCTGGTGAAACTTGCAATAAAGATCCTCCCGGAACATTGGCAGAAGTGGACTTGGTAGAGGTCGAGGCTCCAACCGGCGAAGATGGCCCTTTGCTGTTAGCCTGTCAAGGGCGGTTGACAGTGATACCCCCAAATCTAAAAACTTCCTCGGCTGTTTATCCCCTCCTCTTCTTGGTGTTATATCAAACTTCCTCTCCAGTCCACTCAGTGCATTGGCATCGGTGGGGCCAGAATGACCTCCCGAATGTCTTCCATTTGACCCATAATTCAGCCTCCTATATCTATTTGGCTGTTCTTCTTTCTTAATCAGCCCTTCTTGAATCGTATCCTCTATTCTCGTTCCCACAACAAAAACCTCAGCGAAGGTGTTAATTGATTAGAATCTCATCTTCTCTTGATAGACAGGCTAAAGGTTCTTCATCAACATCCGGATCTGATCTTTCTCGGACGGCCTCTGTACCATTTTAGCTGCTTTTCCCCTCCACCTAATTAAATACTCAGCAAATGATTCCTTGTTTCCCTGCCTAATGGTCTCCAAATCTCGGGACCGTTACATCTAAGTCCTGATTGTACTCGTACTGTGCCACAAACGCTTTGATCACTTCTTCCCAGATTTGGGTATTACTTGGTTCGAGAGTGAGGTACCAAGATAAAGTGGCTGTAGTTAAAGTCTACTGAAATAATACAGCCATCATGGTATTGCTTAGCCTACTCAGTTGGAAAGCCCCGATACACATTCTCACGTAACTGCGAGGATTCCCTGTCCCATCAAATTTGTCAAAGACCGGCATTTTGAATCCGGCAGGCAATGTTTCACGAACCCCATCATACAGACCTTCTAGCTCCATTAGGTAAGTATCGAACCCCTGAGCCTTGTGCATTACCCTTTCCAGCTTCTCTATCTTTTCGGTCATTATCCTCTCCTTCTCCCTTTCTAACCTTTCTCTTTCTACTCTGAGGGCCTCGGCCCTTGGCATCTTTGGCTCTTCATACCAACCTTCTTCCCTAATTGGTGGATCATTGTTTAGTGGATTCACAACTGGCGGCAGACGTGCTATCGCTTCTATCATGACCATCATTCGGCTCATATTCTCAGCCTGTCGCCTCATTTGCTCTGCTTGCTATTCTACCAATGTCCTTAACTCTGCTACTTCCCCATCGTTCCTTTCATCTGCCATTTCTCTGTCTTCTTCAATTCTTATAACCTTTCAGTGGGACCTCTAAACCAAATCGTGCCCGAACTGGATGCTATATTTGCCCTACAAAAGGAAATATTTTTCAAAAGATTTTCCGTTTTCTTTAATTTTTTTTTTATCAAAATCTCTTATTATATATATTTTTGGAAGACTTTTGGTGAGATGAAATGGTTCATATGTCACACGGATGCAATGCATGTGTGCGTGTGTGCCTATTCTATATGCAAAAGAAAGGAAAATTCTAATCCTAGCAAATAGGCACATACGCATATAAAATCTTCACTTATGTCAAGTGCGCCAATTTCTCCTCTCATTGTGATCCTCGTCCCCCTTTCGAAGGTTGGATTATTCCTTGGATGATAAAACCTCTTGAAAACAATTCTCATGAATTCTTTTGAGAATGAGGATGTTTAAAAATTCCTCAACCAAAATGATTGGATTGAAATTTTACTTTGAAGTTTATTTGAAAAGCATATCTTTAGACGAAAACAATCCTCAAGATCTTTGGAATTTTCTTTTGAAGATGATCATGTGGAAATATATATTTTAACAAAGATTAGTTTGGTGCTTTAAAAAGGTGAACTCCAAAATTTTTTTTTGAAAGAGCGATTGAAAACTTTGGAATGCAAAAGTCCATTTGCTTTCAAAGATGGATTTAAAATTCTTTGGGTAAGAGGATCACATAATCGGATTATTGTCGTACTCTTCATGTATTTGGATGCATACAAGGTCAATGATGCTTAACTAAACATGCAAAACTTCCTAGCACACAATCCTAATCAAGAATTGGATTCCTATGATTGGTTCTATAGAAACTATTATGCAAAGGCCAGGTTTTGGTCAAAATAAGGGACCCTTGACACACATTCGATAGGATGCTTCATATACCAAATCATGGTACGAGATCAAGGGTGATCACACATTCCCATGATGACTTGACCGACCGAGTTGCCCTGAGCCTCCAAGGTCATAGTTCCGTGCAATCGACTGGCGGGATATGCAAGTGAAATGCAACGGCCATACAAAGGTTAATTAATTTTATTAGAAGGATGCTTTCAAGTCTAATCCTCAAGTAAACCCAAAATCAGGAATTGTAGTATGGGAAACTAGAGATTCTGGGTTCGATCTCCAGCAGAGTCGCCAGATTGTGGATACCAGCATTTAGGGCCCACTTTTTTATTTTCAAATATTTTTTATTCAAATTTCAAATACAAAGAGTCGCCACTTAATTTTTAAAGGAAAATTAAAAAACCATCTTAAAAGCAAACCGATCTTTTTTTGAAACCAGAGATTAACTAGGTCCGGGGATTATGGAATGAGAGAGAAAGGAGTCCAACGGACTAAAACACTCTCTCTCATCCTATCTCGCGATAGGCCTCTACTCAACATCCTTTTAATCAAAATATTAATCTAAGCATGCCCTCAACTAAAACATAAATATAAATATACATTACACAAGCATGTCGAAATGGTGTAAAATTGCTAAAGAGAAAATATCATTCAAAACCAAATAGTTAATTTAGCAAGCAATATGATATGCAAAATAGAGAACTAGAGAACTTACCCGGGGTCCAGCCGCGAATATTTAAACGTGCAATGCATACAAAAGTTGAAATCCTAATAAAAAGGTCTCTAATCACATATACACATAAGGCAAGTTTTAATTCTAATGTGTCGCACATGAGGTTGAAAAATCAATGAAATTAAGGAATAATTAAACTAAGGGAGAGTCGAGAGATCATACCTCATCGGCGCTACAAAACAAAGGTCTATCCACATAATATACAAGATATAAAGTTAGACAACAATCCTAGGCCTCTAGCTTAAATCTATTAAATATAGTTGAATCTAAAGCAATGAATCCTAATTACAAGCATCGAGTCACATGGATGAATGTATATATGAACAAGAATAAATTATGAAATACTCATTGATTTAGATCATCTAAACTTTGAATTCAAGCATTAACAAATCATTATCAAAGCAAGGTTTAAACCCTAACTCTTGAAAATATCATTTGAGCCATTATTCACAAGATTGGCCAAAGTTGTGACAGGATTATGAAAATTGCTGAGAGCAGATCAGAACTTCAAAGAAATAAAAGGCATGGTTTCTATGGTTTGATATTGATTATTTTTGGATACTAGATGCCTCAGTGAGTCTAGATTTTAATCTAAAAAGAAAATCAAGGTTTCAACAGTTAGATCTCTAGGAATTAGAAAAAAATACTAGACGTCACTTAGGACTTCATAACTCTCTGTCCAGAGTTTTTGTATGATTTTCTAAAAGTAGTAAAAAAAATAAAAAAAACACTTAGATCTTTTTAGGGGACGTCATTAACACATCAAAATTCATATAAAAAATTATTTGGGGTAAAAAATGTTTGATTAAGGTTCTGATTTACTCATTTCAAAAAGGTGTTGCTGTTCTGAAACTCTGGACAGATTGTTATTGTTTCCTAAAACTCATGACCAAACCACTTAAAACATGGAATCTCACTAAAGCAAAAATTACAGTGGTAGAACATTGAGTTATAGACACTTTCCCGTTGGTTTCATTAAATTCCAACGGTTTGATGTTTATCTAAAAATCTTTGATGAAAAGTGGTTGATGAACTCACTGCATCTTTTGTCTAATTTATGTTTTACTTACTAATTTTAACCACTAAGCCATCAAACTTGGCTTTAGTTAAACTAATTCTTCTACCATTTGATGGTCATGGAAGACTAAAGACTCTCATACTTGATAGACTTCAATGAAGTATGGAGAAACTTCTTAAAGTCCTAGAATAACAAGATCAAACCATGGAGGTGGATTTGAACTTATCAACCAAACATGCTAATTATCAATCCTAATCTTCTTATAAACCATGAGCTTATAAGAAGACCAAGAGATTTTCAAACTAAAAGATTTAAATGAGACATTGAAAGTCTCATGAATCCCAAGAGATGAATACAACCAAAAACAAAAAAAGAGACTCAACATTCATACATTAGCCAAGTTAACATGTATTTAAAGAATGATTTAGTCTAGAGTCTACCTCTAATATCCTCAACTTGGTGATTTGGAGGATTTCCACAAGTTAATCAAGCTCTTCAACGCTAACTTACACACAAACCTCTATTTCATATTACAAAAGCAACTCTTAAGTATGTTTAGAAAATTTTCTAGAGATTTAGAGGAAGGAGTCAAGATAAGGTTGGAAGATTCAAAGAAATTCTCATCCCTTGTAATGGGATATTCACTCCTCTTATATAGGCAATTTTAAAAGGGTATCTTAGTCATTTCAGGGGCAAAAACACTGATTTCGTATATCCTTTTGGTGGTACAAATCGTGCTGTATTATAGCTATCTACCCAAAAACGCCGCACTCACTGGAGATGGAAGCTGCACTTGGTGAGTGCCGGAACAGCACTTGATGAATGGCGTCGCGGGATTCATTGATTGCCGCTTCGGCATTCATAGAATGCCGCGGACAACTCCGGGGTTTGCCCTTTTTATTTTATTTATTTTATTTTATTTTATTTTTTCTTCCTGGAAATCCATTTTTTCGCGACATTTAGTGAAATTTGCGGCATTCATTGAATGCCGCTCCGGCACTTAAGCGAGTGCCGTACGACAGCCCTTGACTGCCGCAAATCTTACTATGTGTCGTTCTCCTATGTTTTCCCTTTTTCTCTCTTTTTCCTTTTTGTCTTGATTTAGAAGAGCCTTGGAAGAGCTTGAATCACCTTTGGAAGTCCCAAATTAGTCAGAGATTGTCATCATAGGATCTTAGAGGTAATACTCCCCTTAACCCGACGTTTGGTCAAATTGGGGTGTCTACAGAGTTTTAAAAAAACTTTTAAAACCGATTACTTTATTGAAAAATATGAAGCTACGTACTTTAGTATCGAAGGGTTTTTAGCTAAAAGAAATATGTTGATTTTTGGGTACTTATTCTCATGTTTTACATCCATTAAAATTTATTAGCTGTTGATGTGTATGAGTATATATTTATGAGATGGATGTTAAAACCATTTTATATTAAATGGAGAATTAGAGGAGAAATTTTATTCAGATAAACCGATAGGGTCTTATAGATCCGAATAAGAGTAAAGTGTGAATACTTGTTTACTCTTTATATAGATTTTAAATTTAGTAGCCAATTAGGGGAATGAAAATCTTGATTAAACTATTGTTTCAAATAGTTTCAAATAGTTTCAAATTTAATGAAAGTGACATATGTTTATATCATAAACACAGTGATAGAGTATGTGTTATGACATATTTACATGGAGATTTAATTTTGATATGAAAGGATTTGGATGTAGCGAGGGTAATTTTAGGGATTAAAATTACAAGAGCTCCTGCTGGTATTTCCCTTGATCAATCTTATGAGGTTGAAAAAGGTTTTGAGTTAATAATTTTCTTTGCAAACCTTTTTAGACTCCTTTTGAGCCAAGTGATAGGAAACCTCGTTCAAATAAAATGATTTCAAATTATTTTGTTTTGAAAAACAAATCAAGCTCTTTGGTCAAGAATTGGAAAATCATCAATTTGTTCCCAGGCTAATGTGTCCGAAGAACCATTTGTGGCTATATTTGTGGAAGTAAAGTTGATAACAAATTTTGGAGGATGTTTGATTAATTTGAGAGCTTGTAGGCATATGTGTAACAACACAATTGTTACAAAAAATACTCTTTAAGGGAAAATGAAGTGTTTTACTTGATGACTCGCTTAGTACCAATATTTTGGTACTAGAGACTTAGAGTTAAATATCACCTCCGTGAAGAAATTATTTTTAAAAATGTTGTATATCTGGAGATAATGAAAAATTAATTTTGAAAATATATTGCATACTTCAAAATTCGAAAGAATTTAAATTTTGGTTTTCTCAAGGCCAGATTTTAGCCAAATTTTTTTTGGAGGAAAGTATGTATTTTAAAAAATCAGTGATGCAAATTGGATTTCGGACTCAGATAAGAGGAATTCAATGAGTGAATTTATTTTTACACTTAGTGGAGGTGCAGTATCTTGGAAGTCGTCCAAGCAAACTTGCACAACTAAGTTAACAATGGAATATGAGTTTGTAGCTCTTGAAAAATTTGGTATTGAGGTTGAGTGGCTTAAAAGCTTCGTAGAAGATATTCCTATTTGGAATAAACCAGTTCCATTAGTTTCTTTACATTGATATAGCCAGGCTCTAAAGGGCCGAGCTATGAATAAGTCTTATAAACACAAGAGTAGCACATACGCCTAAGTCATAATATTGTGAGACAGCTGTTTGAGATAAAGTTTTTCTCTTAATTTTGTAAGGCCAAAAGTGAGTTTGGCTGACACTTTAACAAAACCACTAGGGAGAAAACTAGTGTATGAAACATCGAGGGGAATGGGGCTTATGCTTATAACAAAAATTAACAATGATGGTAACCCAACTTATGTAATTGGTGAACCCAAGAAATAGGTTCATATGGGTAATAACAAGTCATTGGTTGATTTGAGATGCACTATAATTGATTATCATGTTGTCCATTCCTATGGTGTATAGTGCAATTGCAATGAGTAAAGGTTGAGTTAAACTCTTAATGAATTCCATAGTCCATATTATTTGGATGGTATGTCTAGACACCCCATTTTTTTCACTATCAGATTTAGGAGACCCATAGCTTGGTGGTTCACAATGATCGAAAAAGACTCAAAAAGGACTCTTGGAAGTTAGTTCTATCTCTCAAAATGCTCAAAATGACCAAAATGCCCTTAAAAGTTCAAAAACTCCCTGATTTGGACCAAAACTTTTGGAAACATGTTACATCATAAGAAAAGTGATAAAATGAGTTTTGAAGCAAAATCAGATGAAATTGTCAACTCCGAGAGACTCCCGAAAGTCCTGAAAGTTCCCGGAAAGTCCCCCGGTTTGACCCAGGTTTGACCAAAATCATCCAAATTCTCCAGAAAGTTTCAAGATCATTCTATATCATGTGAAAAGTACTAATATGAGTTTTAAAAGAAAATCGAATGAAAACGTCAGTTCCTGGGAGCTCCCAGAGGTTCCTAGAACTTCTTAGAGATCACTGGTTTGACCGATTTGACCTAAAAGTTGACTTCAAAATTGGAGCACTATATAATTTTTCAAATATTTTTCATGGATACTAGTGGTCAATAGCTTTCCAACGGTATATCACACATAATTTCTGGATTTAAAACGGATTTATTATGAATTTCTGAAGGTGAAAAAGGCGATCAAATTGGCTTTTATCGCAAATACCGCAAAACTTTTCAAAGTGACCAGACTCCGAAATATTTTACATAGAAAGTAGACTCCAATAATATTTTATATCACAAGCTCAGTTTGGAGTTCGTACGCATTTTTTTGTGAATTTCGGACAAAATAAGACCTTTTTGCGAATACTGGAACCTCTGGGGGCCTAAACATAATTTTTTGGGCGTCTGAGGAGCAGTGCTGTGGCAGCACTAGGCTACTACCGCGGCAGCACTCAACCCCTGTAGAACCCATTTTTGTAATTTATTTTGGGGGTCCAAATTGAATAATTAAAGACCAAAACGACATAGTTTTATGTTCACAGATGTTTGGGACCAATGGGAGCACTTTCTAATTCCCAAAACCACCCCAAATTAGCTTATGTAAACCCCTCTTTGCTCTTCATTTTGGGGGGGGGGGGTGCAAATACAAAGCGTAGAAAGTTGTAGAGAGAAAAGTGGTAGAGATAGGGTTAGGATAGTGAAAGTGAGCTTCCACCTCTTGATTTCCAACAAAAAAGTGAGTTTACAACTTTGTTTTACTTCATTACTCCTCTTTACTTCACATTCAATACACCTAATCGCCATTTTAGTGAGTATTTATGAGATAGGAAGCTACTTCCATGTCCAAAGTCACCATATATGAGTGAAACACCAAGCTACAAGTCCATAATCTCATTGAATATTGTGGACACGCGGAATTGGTCGTCCACTCTTTTTGTTTTGAAATTGTTTAGAATGAAATGAAAAGAAAGATTCTGTTGAAAACAGATACAGAGTCGCCACTTGGTGTTTAAGGAACCAAGAAACCTAATTTTACTCACCCAAACGGATAAAGGGCACCGGCCTTTTATAACCAAAGAACTTGGCTCAGGATTTTGGTATGAGAGAGGAAGGAGCCTTTGTCATGACTAAAACACCCTCAACTCGCCCCGTCTCTCGAATGGTCTCAATTAGCATCCAAATAATCATCTTATACTATGTTTGGTTCCACAATTAATACTATGATAGTATATTAAATCTCATAAGAATATTGAAATGGAAGATCAAAAGATAAGATATCATTCCTAAGATCTAAGCCAAATATCATACAATGCAAAAGTGAAAGATCACACAAACAAACTTTGGAAAAATCGTCTAATCACATATCAAGTAATCAAGTTTTCCTAATCTAGGAGGGGACATGGATCGATCTTGAAACAAATAATCAAAGAGATCAAAATGTGCTTAGCAAACTATAATGATGTATGTTAATCTTTGAGAAAAGAAAACCTCTCAATCCCCGGGACGGATGAGAAAGGATGATGTGATTGAGGGAAAGCATGAACGGGTGATCAACTTCATTCCTTATAATCATCTTAGATTAGGGGTCATAAAAATCCAAAATCTTGCATGGATGTAATGAATGATCATAAAATGTGCAAAGGTTGTAGTGTGTTTGTGTACATGGACTTTCTAAAGTGATTTAGAAGTCTAAAATGTGAATGAATGCATGGAGGAAATCATCATGGGATATGTACAAATATAGTATGGACCACTTCCTAAGATATAAGCTAATTTGGAGTGCATGTAAGCACCAAATCAAAGAATGAAAGTAAAACAATGCTTGCTGTGAATAGTGGACAGAACAGTGACTTGATCTTGTGGAAAATAAAACGTAGGGTTATTTCAATGCATGATTTTTTTATGGAGATCATCCTTATTGTGTCTATAACACAAATAAAAAAGCCAATCCTTAATAACTATCACAGATTGAGAGAAATCATATAAACAATAGAGGTTACTCAGAAACAGAGTCCGTACTGTCGACTGAAATGTCAAAAACTCTTAGAAAATGAAAACAAAACATATAGAGGCCCATATTATATAGAACATTCCCTAAGACACTGAAGTTCAAGGCAAAAATGAGTTGGGACCACTCTGTTTGGAAAAGCTTTCTGTAAAACAAGTTGAAAGTTAACCAAGTTGCTGTGACAGCAAAGGCAGAATATCTGGAGAGAATGTTTGTGTCCAAATGGACCACTTCCAAGTATTTCCAAGTCAAACCAAAAATCATGGTTGTTCTATAATGGGTTAGGAAGACTTTTCAAGTGGTCTTATATTCATATATTGGGTATTGAACTCAGAATAATTCCTTGAAGTTAGATAACTCACTGTTTTGAAGGTTTTGGGAAGAACTAGGGTTTTCTTCTTTGAAATCAAAATGAGGGGTTTAAGAGGGTTTTTGAAATAGAGGTTTTGATAGCATATTTTCAGCACTTAAATGGAGATTATGACCACTTAGAATATCAACATTTGAACCCATCTCAAGAACCTCCAAGATTGTTGGAGAATATTGTTTTATTTTGAAAACAACTTCAAGAATACATAGGAATGTATTGAAGTTGAAATCATCATCTATCAAACATGTTTATGAGGTCAAGAGCTACTATCCATAAGGATTCACTCACCTCAATCACCATGTCATAACCTAGATGATGATGAACTAGTAAGTAAATAAAGAAAATAAAAAAGAAATGAGATTAAGGAGAGATGAGCATAATATGTAAAACAAGCAAGTAAGTTATCAATAGATGATATTCATGATGATTTTGGACTTGTAGCTTGGTGTTTCAGTCATATATGGTGACTTTAGTAATGGAAGAAGCTTCCTATCTCACAAATACTCACTAAAATGGTGGTTGGGTGTATTAAATGTGAAGTAAATGGGAGTAATGAAGTAGAAAACACTGTTTAGAACTCACTTTTTAGTTGAAGGAAGAAGCTCACTTTCACTCTCCTAACCTTATCTTC
This sequence comes from Hydrangea macrophylla, assembly GCA_033977485.1. NCBI lineage: Eukaryota > Viridiplantae > Streptophyta > Magnoliopsida > Cornales > Hydrangeaceae > Hydrangea > Hydrangea macrophylla. The sequence goes on from CM066983.1 coordinate 53,070,102, forward strand.
TACAACTTTTCTCTCTATAGCTTCTCTAAGCTTTTGTATTTGCACCCCCCAAAATGAGAAGTCAAGGGGGGTTTATATAGGCCAATTTGGGGGTGGTTTTGGGGTTTAAGAAGTGTTCCCATTGGTCCCAAACATCTGTTAACATAGAACTATGTCGTTTTGGTTTCTAATTAATCAATTTGGGTCCCCAAAAGAAATTGCAAAAATGGACTATTCTGGAGGAGAGTACCACAGTGGCACTGTGCCTATGCCGCGACGGCAGTAGACCAGTGCTGCGGCGGCACTGCTCCTCTGATGTCCAGATAATTCTATTTAGGCCCCAGAGGTTCCGGTATTCGCGAAAAGGCCCTATTTCGTTCGAAATTCACAGAAAATGTGTATGAACTCCAAACTAAGGTTGTGATATACTGCTGGAAAGGTAATGGAGTCTACTTTGCATAAAAAAATAGTTCGGAGATAGGTTACTTTAAAAATTTTTTGTGGTATTCGCGATAAAAGCCGATTTGATCTTCTTTTTCACCTTCGGAAATTCATAATAAATTTGTTTTAAATCGAGGAATTATGTGCGATATACCGTTGGAAAGCTATTAACCTCTAGCATTCATGAAAAATGTTTGAAAAATGATACGGTGCTCCAGTTTTAAAGTCAACTTTTAGGTCAAATCGGTCAAACCTAGGATTCCCGAGAAATTTCGGGAACCTCTGGGAGCTCCCAGGAGCTGACGTTTTCATCTAATTTTCTTTTAAAACTCATTTTAGTACTTTTCACATGATCTAGAATGATCCTGAAACTTTTCACCAAATTTGGATGATTTCAGTCAAATCTTGGTCAAACCTGGTCAAACTTTGGTCAAACCGGTCAACGGGGACTTTCTGAGAACTTTCGAGAATTCCAGGGGTCTTTGGGAGCTTACAATTTCATCTGATTTGGCTTAAAAACTCATATTATGACTTTTCTTACGACATAGCATGTTTCCAGAACTTTTGGTCCAAATTTGGGAGTGTTTGGGCTTTCAAGGGCATTTTGGTCATATGTACCACTTTCTGAGCATTTTGAGAGATAGAACTAACTTCCAGGAATCCTTTTTGAGTCGTTTCGATCATTGTGAACCACCAAGCTATGGGTCTTGATCAGCGACGAATAGTTGCCGTTTATAGTCCTAAAAATACGCTTTGTTAGCCCATTTTATGTAATTATTAGTTATTTTTTAATAAGTATTCTAAATTTTGTAGATTTTGGAGTTTCAACTTGAAAATGCACAAAAATCCAATGATTAGTGACTTTGGAAGTCATTCTGGGCTCAAACGATGATTCCGGTGAAAGTTGAATGCAGTAGCAGCCTCAGAAAATCTCATTTTTGACAAGGAATACTTCAGATTTGAGAAATTTCTCCAGAGATATAAAATGTAGATCTTCGAGTTACGGACGTGTGGCTGCAAATGGTGAGTCAATACGAGGTCCGAGTCAAAAGTTATCGCAATTCTACGATCGGTGCGCAGAGCAGCAGAAAATCTGAGAAAAGTTAGAAAATGGCCTGGTCGCTGGAGCGACCCGCGTGCGCGACTCGCTTGCACGAACTGCACGAGCGACCCGTTGAAAAAGTCAAAGTTGTGTATTTCGAGGTTCTTAAGAGCCCTGTGCGATCCGAATTGGCTAAATACATCCAGAAACGTTAAAATAGAAGTTTTAGTGCGATTTTGCTTAGGAAAGCTTCCTAAATCCTTCCAAAATCTATATAAATCCTATTCTAAATCAATTTTGTGGTTACACATCATTACACAACATTAGATACATCCATATATAACAAAAATTCAGCCATTGAAGAGAGGAAAGCAAGGAGAAGAAGAAGAAGACCAACGATTTCCATGGCCTCCTCCATCAACCTCTTGCCGTTCATCAATTCTATGGCCAACTAAACTCAAGATCTAAGGTTTCAATGAAACCCTAGCCATGTAATAGGGTGTTATTTATGTTTTTATTTTAGTTTTATTATGTATGGATGATGATTACATGTTTAGAGGATTTTTTTATATAATAAATCGTGCTTCTATTGATTAAATCATTACTTTCAAAATCTATTCTTGTCTTAGATCTATTTTGAATGTGATGTGCTCAATGATCTATATTTGTTGTGCTTGTATGGATTATTTACATGTAATGGTGCTTAATTGAATTGTGCTATCAAGTATCCGAGTAGTCCATGCCTAGGTTAGACGGATTATGCCACAACCCTAGTTTAGTGTGGAATAATTCGTGCTAACCAAAAATGGATTATGTTGGTGCTTGAACCATAGTTATATTCTTGACGGAGGAATTAGGCTTGTAGGTACAATTCCCCATTATCATCCAACTTAATAAGCTAAAGTAATTCGTAAATACCCTTATTATGAAGCTAGTGGTGGATTTGTAATCCTAGGTTCCTCAAACTTATTATAAAAACAAATATTTAATTGCTTTCATAATTTAGATTTACTTTTATTGTTATTAGTTTAATTCAAATTAAATCCAAAATCTGTTTTTCATAATTAACTAAATTTAGGATTTAAAAATTAAAGTGCGTAGTATTCAGTCTCTGTTGGTTCGACCTTTACTTCCACACTGAAAATCGTTTGAAAGTAAAGCATAAGTAAGCATACTTTTACATCTTGATTTTGACAAGATCAATTTTTGGCGCCATTGTCGGGGATTGCATTACTAGCCAATTAGTTTTACAATCTTAGTTTAGTTAATTCGTAAATATTATATTAGGTTTTCTTTTTCTTATTTTTCCGTTTTATTTTGAGTCACTAACTTTTCTTTTTATTTTTTTAATTTCTTAGGTATTCAAAATTCTAGGGTTTCGAGTGGAACAACTGTGCACGTCAAAGGAGCTTACGCGGAAAAAAAAATAAAAATAATTCAAGTAATTGCTTCCTTTGAAATTCGCTTCAAACCACTGTAAGTCAGGGCGCTGAGACGCAATTACTTGCATTAGGTTAGTTGTGGAGTGAGCACTGCATTAGCTAGGAAACCCGGGGCGCTGTGCTTGACGCGGTCATTGTATTACAGGATAATATTCATGCATCATAATAGTTGTGTGCCTGTTGCCTTATTTGCGTGATTCTTGTCTTGTAATTGTTTGAGTCAATTTCTATTTTAGTTATTTTTCTTTTAAGTTTATGTTTGGTACACGTTCTAGTAAACCGAAATTATTTTCTATCGATCTTGAACTTGAACGTACCCTTAGAGTTAATCGGACTCCGAAACCGTCATCGTTATTTCAGGCCGAAATTTAAAGCACACTTAAAAGGTTAAGAAAAACTCGATTTATTAACATAAAACCTATTCCAATGGCCGACGGCGAAAACAACGTAAATAACAGAAATAATCCTGATATACCTCCACCCCCTCTGCTTAAAGACTATTTCATCCCTACGGCCTATACACCACAGGCGAGTATCGAATTACCGAAGGTGACGGCATCTCACTTTGAGATAAAGTCATCTACCATCGCACTACTACCTTCTTTCCATGGTCGTATTAAAGAAGACCTTTATCAGCACTTAGGTGATTTCCAAGATATTTGCTCTACTTTAAATTCCAACACCTAACTGATGATGAGTTAAAATTGCGCCTCTTCCCATTTTCATTAAAAGACAAAGCTAAGTATTGGCTCCAATCTTTGGTGCCAAACACTATAAAAACATGGGAAGCAATACATACGACATTTTTATAAAAGTTTTTCCCAATCACAAGAACTAATCAGATAAGAAAATCAATAACAAACTTTGTGATGCAAGATGGGGAAACGCTTTACGACACTTGGGAACAATTTAAAGAATTGTTACGCTCATGCCCACATCATCAAGTTCCCAAGTGGCAATTAGTTCAAGTCTTCTACGAGGGACTAGTTCCCTCACTTTGTAATACCGTCGATGCTGTTTGTGCGGGTACCTTCCTACACAAAAGTGCCGACGAGGCCTGGAAAATTTTTGAAACTTTGACCGAGAATTCGATGCACCAAGCGGTGTCTGTCCGTCCTGAGGGGTACCTTCAACCTAAGTGAGAGGTGAAAGTTGAGTCGAGTCAATCAATTGAAATACAAGAATTATCTAGAAAACTTGACCGACTTATGCAAATAAACAAAGCGTCGAGTCCACCCTCTTCTGAAGTATGTGCATTATATTATGAACCATCTCATACTATCTTTACATGTCCTTCTGCGTCTCAATATCCAGAATTTGTTGAGCAACACGTTAATTCTATGCAACAATTCCCACGAAATAACTATAATCCTATGTCAAACAATTTTTCTAATACTTATCGACCCCAATATCAACAAAGTCAATACCAACAACCCTCCTAATCCTAACCCTCCACGGGTTAACGCTTTCGAGAAGAAGGTGTTGTCTTCCCTTAAAAACATAGAAATGCAAGTCCAAGCACAAGCACAAATAGTGCACTCTCATACACAATCCATTGGGAAGCTTGAATCCCAAATGGGACAAATAGCTACTGCGGTGAGTCGTACAAATGAGGGAAAGTTGCCTGCGCAAACTATTCAAAATCCTAAGGGACAATACGAGAATGGGGGGTCGAGTGAGCAAGTGAATGCCGTTTCGACTAGGACGACTATTCGAGATGAGGAGATTGTTGTAATTTCGGATGAGGGTGAGAAAAATAAAAATATAAATTTGAATAAAGAAAAGGGTAAGGACGTGGATAGAGTTAGGAAAGAGAATGAACCGGTCCCAACGAATTATATTCCTAGAATGCGATATCCACCAAACGTTGAGGGACTGTCACATTTATCTAAGAAAGGGTAAAAAATGGAAGATATACTCAAGGTATTCAAACAAGTAAAAATTAATATTCCATTCCCCGATGCTATTAAACAAATTTCCACTTACGCTAAATGTTTAAAAGACCTGTGTACGTAAAAGCGCAAGTTGTGCAGTCATACTCCGAAAAAGGTCATCCTCATGGAAAAAGTAAGCTCTATATTCCAACACGCTACTCCAAAATATAAAGATCCAGGTATGCCTACGATATCATGTGTCATAGGTGACACTATCATTCATCGGGCTCTCCTTGACTTAGGAGCTAGCGTTAATCTCTTACCTTATCACGTGTATAAACAACTAGGACTAGGTGAACTTAAGCCTACGACCGCTACCATATAATTAGTGGATCGTTCTATTAAAATACCTAGAGTAATCATCGAGGACGTCTTGGTTAAAGTTGATAAATGCTATTATCCTGTCGACGGTCCTTGACACTGAACCCATGCTAGATGCTAGGAAACACACTCTTGTCATCTTAGGCCGTCCATTCTTAGTAATCACTAATGCTCATGTTATCTGTCGGACGGGGGTAATGAAGGTGCCATTTGGGACCATGAACTTAAAATTAAAGGTTTTTAATGCTATGGATCAACCTCCTAAAGACGACGATTACCTATGTGAGGTGAAATGTGAGGTAAGACGGAATATTGAGCCTAACAAAGAACTGAATATGGGTGAGAAAAATAATATAATTCGTAATGAGCGGATGAATCCTGACAACCAAGACCTGAATGATGAATTTACTCGAAAGGTAAGAAATTGATTTGAACATAATTCGGAAGAACCGTCGGTCGAATTAATTCAAAGTGATGTTATTTCTGCTTATCACCAGGCTCTTCCTGATATCCTAAGGGGTACAAAGTCTGATTTTTAATCTCCATAAATCTTGAGCTAGAACGGTCTAGCTAAAGACGTAAAAGATAGCGCTTCTTGCGAGGCAACCCAAGCTTTATTTCGTTCGTTTTCCTTATTTTTAGTCGTTTTTGTGTCCTTTTGAGACTATTTTGGACATTCTGGACAAGTTTAGGGGTCAAATAAACATATTTTGAACTTATTTACCTTGGAATAAAGAAACAAGGGAAAAAGACAACATCGCACGCGCGGCCCGCTCGCCCGGTCCGCCCGCACGATAATCTTCCTTAGATAAAATTTTTTCAACTTTTTATTATATGAGCTCTCTGTTACATCTCGCGCCTAGAATCACGCGCATGAGAGGTTCGCTCGCGCGGCCCGCTCGCGTGATTCTGGCACTTAGAAATTTTTCTAAATAAAATCTTTAACAGGCCTCAGGTTTACCTCGCAGAGGAATTCGCGCGAGGTGAGGATTTCTTAATTTTTCTCTTTATTCTTTCTCCTTCTCTTTCCCAAACCTGGTCAGTTGTTTTTCCTTTCTGTTTATTCTTGTTAGTTCTTGTAGATTAAGTTCATATTTGTTTTCTTAGTTCTGTTTCTGTTAGTTTTTATTCATTTCCTTTACAGTTTTTCAATTATCGTTTAGTTAGTTTAATTTAGTTTAGTTCAACTTGTTATTTATTTAGTTTAATTTTTTATTTTATATATTTTTATTTTTATTAGCTTTTCTTATTCTTTTGTTAGTTTAGTTTTCTTTTGTTAAGTATTAACAGGTGGATGAGTGTCTCCATTTGGAGCATGTTTGAACTTACATATTATTATACGTTCACCTGATTTGTGTTTGCCGAGATCGAGGTAATATCGTTCCGTCATTACCTACTCTCCTTTCTTTTATTTTATTGTTTCATTGGGGACAATGAAAGGTTTATGTTTGGGTGTATGCATACACATGCACATTATGTTACCGATGTTTTTGTAATCTCGAATTCTATACTTCTTAGTATGTAACGTGATTCGTTATAGAATGGTAAACAAGAGAAGATGTAATTAAACATTTGCTGAAGTCATGATATGACGTTTTAGGTCATGTATCGTTCGAATCGTAGTTTTATATCATAGATTTGGACACAAACCTATGCACTGCACATGGTCGCTTGAATACATGTTTGATATGAACTATAGTATGATTCGGATTTCTAGATAACACATGGTGGAGACTAAGCCCAGTGAGCTTTTGAGCCTATCTTTTCTTTATAGAGGGTTATAAATGCATTTTGTATTTGTCGAATTTCATTAAAATAACGCATTAACTCGTTGTTTAGTCTTATTATTCTTGTTTTGGTTGATAGCCAAGTTAAAATATTTGTTACCATGCTAAATAATCTTCCGTCATAAACGTTGAAGAACCATATAACCATAGGACATGATTTTAGGCCTTCTTTGTTTGCTACTGACCGATAAATGATAAATTTCCTTAGTTCGCCCTTTGAGCCATTAAAATGCCATTTTTCTTTAATTACCATTATCCTATTTTTGCTCAAATTTGACCAACTTGGAGTTCACCCCTGAAAGATTGATCAACTTTTAGTGGTGTTAAGGCCATGTGTGATTGAGAAGAAGAAGAAAAAGAAAATAAGATGATTTTTGGGGTGGTTGCCTTGTTAATTATTGAATATTCGTTTTAAAAGCAATGAAGAGGAAAAAGAAAGAAAGAAGGTTGAAAAAAAAAGAAAAAAAAAATTGATAAAAAAAATAGTAAATATAAAAAGAAGAGGATGAAATGATGAAGTTGGTGGAAGAGAGAATGAAAGAAATCGAACATGCCTTACAATGCCATTCTAAAACTACCTAATGAGTCATTTCTATCCTTTTTCATTACTTGAGCTACATTATAACCTTTGAAAAGTCCTATTTGATCCTAAACATGATGTGGATATGAAAACGATGGGAGGGGATTGAAACATGGTAGCAATTAATTTTTGTTGACTATTAGCGTCCTATCCATGAGACTACTGTTCTTTCGTGTCATGCGTCTTTTTTGAGTCATATGTGAGCATTTCTCGTTTTGAAAACATATTTCATTTGCTCCCATATATCAGAGAGATTACATATGTTTCAGAGTGTTTCATTTGAGAGTGTAATTCATTGTGAGATTCGTAGTCGAAACATAGTTGGATGGTTATTCGAGTTATATTCCAAGTTCATGAAATGCGCGTGTTTATTTGACTACTACATCACACACGTGCAATTTTATGAGAAATTCTATTGATTTATATGATATATGTGCTTGGGATTGTTTTTCATGATGTAGGTGGATGTATGATTCCGTCTTTCTTGTTCATTATTCTATTTCAATCATCGTTTTATGATAAGGAGTATTGAATATCATTGTTTTCCTTTTTAATAAATTTTTTTGAATGCTGAAAATTTAAACAAAATTTTCTTGTTATAAGTTAAAATTTTCTTTTTATAAGTTAATAAAGATGGTTGTAAGTGACTTGTTGACGAAAACCCTCATGAGACTTCACTCGTCCGACTAGGGACACCTAGAGGTTTAAAAGGCTTGTTGCATATGCTAAATGCAATCATGATCCATGTGAAAATGGAGTAGTATTTGTAGTAGTAGTTTTATTTTGATGTTCTTTTTGCTCGAGGACTAGCAAAGTGTAGGTTTGGGGGTGTGATCGGCGATGAATAGTTGCCGTTTATAGTCCTAAAAATACGCTTTGTTACCCCATTTCATGTAGTTATTAGTTATTTTTTAATAAGTATTCTAAATTTTGTAGGTTTTGGAGTTTTAACTTGAAAATGCACAAAAATCCAATGATTAGTGGCTTTGGAAGTCATTCTGGGCTCAAACGGTGATTCCGGTGAAAGTTGAATGCAGTAGCAGCCTCAGAAAATCTCATTTTTGACAAGGAATACTTTAGATTTGAGAAATTTCCCTAAAGACATAAAATGTAGATCTTCAAGTTACGAATGCGTGGCCATAAACCGTGAGTCAATACAAAGTCCGAGTCAAAAGTTATCGCAATTCTACGATTAGTGCGCAGAGTAGCGAAAAATCTGAGAAAAGTTGGAAAATGGCCTGCGCGCGCGACCCACTCGCGCGACCTGTTGAAAAGTCAAAGTTGCGTATTTCAAGGTCCTAAAGAGCCCTATGCGATCTGAATTGGCTGAATACGTCCAAAAATGTAAAAATAGCAGTTTTAGTGCGATTTGGCTTAGGAAAGCTTCCTAAATCCTTCCAAACTCTATATAAATCCTATTCTAAATCAATTTTGTGGTTACACATCATTACACAACATTAGATACATCCATATACAACAAAACTTCAGCCATTGAAGAGAGGAAAGCAAGGAGAAGAAGAAGAAGACCAAGGATTCCCATGGCCTCCTCCATCAATTTCTTGCCGTTCATCAATTCTATGGCCAACTAAACTCAAGATCTAGGGTTTAAATGAAACCCTAGCCAAGTAATAGGGTGTTATTTATGTTTTTATTTTAGTTTTATTATGTATGGATGATGATTACATGTTTAGAGGATTTTTCTATAATAAATCGTGCTTCTATTGATTAAATCATTACTTCCAAAATCTATTCTTGTCTTAGATCTATTTTGAATGTGATGTGCTCAATGATCTATATTTGCTATGCTTGTATGGATTATTTACATGTAATGGTGCTTAATTGAATTGTGCTATCAAGTATCCGAATAGTCCATGCCTAGGTTAGACGGATTATGTCACAACCCTAGTTTAGTGTGGAATAATTCATGCTAACCGAAGATGGATTATGTTGGTGCTTCAACCATAGTTATTTTCTTGACGGAGGAATTGGGCTTGTAGTTACAATTCCCCATTATCATCCAACTTAATAAGCTAAAATAATTCGTAAATACCCTTATTATGAAGCTAGTGGTGGATTTGTAATCCTAGGTTCCTTAAACTTATTATGAAAACAAATATTTAATTACTTTCATAATTTAGATTTACTTTTATTGTTATTAGTTTAATTCAAATTAAATCCAAAATCCGTTTTTCTTAATTAACTAAATTTAGGTTTTAAAAATTAAAGTGCGTAGTATTCAATCTCTGTGGGTTCGACCTTTACTTCCACACTACAAATCTTTTGAAAGTAAAGCATAAGTAAGCATCCTTTTATATCTTGATTTTGACAAGATTAGGTCTCTTAAATCTGGTAGCTGACAAAATGGGGTGTCTACAGTTTGCCCCTCTTTGGCATGAACTTGCAAGGCAATGCATGTCGCAAGCGAGTGCCAAAGCTTTGAAGAGACAGATTTTTTTGGAGCTACAACTTTAGGATAAGAGCGTTGCAAAGGATGCAAAACTTGATGTTAAGGTCAGTGCTGGTCGCACTCTGCGTGAGTTGCCTACGTATCCCAATGGGAATCAGACCAGGACGTAGTTGAGGAGAAGAAGGGATAAAACCACATGCAGATGCACCGCTAGAACAGGCGGATGCTGTGCTATAACATGTCATGCATGAACGTGATATGAGCTCTGCCATGAGTCCTATCACGTCTAGTGCTCTGATCCTGGTATGAGTAGGTACTCGTGAGTTATGCCACTCCGAGTGGGATAGTATTGTGCTAAAGTTTGCGACTATGATGCGGTGGCTGACTCGGATAAGGACATCGAGGTTCAAAAGACTCTGGGTCTCGGGGAAAACTTCTGAAACTTCGGCAAGCATGCTGGCGAGTAGATCGGTCACAGGCCCCTTGAGGATAACAACTGATAGGTGAGAGGGCTTACAAAGATTGATAACCGGGGGAATTTATGATAACCGTAGTGAGGATGTTCTCAACAGATGAGGAAGCTCTTGAGAGTTTATGATAAGTGAGGAGGCTCACTGACAGGTAAGATAACCAGAGTGAGAAAACTCTCGATAAGTGAGGGAGCTCACGATAACCGACAGGTGAGGAAGCTCACGGTAGTTGACAAGTGGAGGAGCTCACGACGACCGATAGATAAGGAAACTCATCAACGGATGCTGGGTCGTAAAAGTTGATTCTAATTTTTTGTCATCCTTTTGTGGGGATATTAGGGGATTTTTTTTTAGAATCTTTCTTGACTGTCGACCGAGAACCAGGATCCACCTCTGAATCTCTCACGGTTGATCGAATTTCCGACGGCGCTCAATCTGAGGAAACCTGTCAGGGGCTCCGCGAGCTGATATTTTTCTATGATTGTCTTTCGAGGACAGTGGGAGACTCTTCCGAGTGTCTTTCTCATGGTTGATCAATTTTTGCACCGGTTACTCTGAAAAAGCCTTTTCGGGACTCCAGGAGCTGTTTTTTCTCTATAACTATCCTCTAGGGATAAGTTGGATCTACTGGGGGATAAAACCTTGTAAATCTCGACTGAAATTGTCCACTGGGACTGATCGTGGCCAAAAATGGGCTGAAAAAGGCCAAAACGGGCCTAAATGGGTTATAATAGAGCAAAATGGCGCAAAGCGGGGCCTATGGGAAGCACTGCCGCGGTAGTACTGGACCACTACCGTGGTGGCAGTTGGCCAGTGCCGTGGCGACACTAGGTGGCTGGACTCCATGTGTGTATATCTTGAGTCAAACGCTCATTTTTTACCATTTTGGGGCATTTTTGGAGCCAAAATCCGTTAAAACGCAGCTTGTGCATGCTCAAGTGAGTGATCTTTCCCCATGATTGGAACTTTGATTGGTGTTTTAGTTTTCTCTAATTTTCAAGAAGAAAGTTTGGTTTTCAATTCCATTTTCTTTGTAGATCTATGGCTTCAAGCTCGAGGAGGCTCTCCAAGAAGGCCAAGGAGCGGGTGAGAGCTGAGAGTCAACCCTCGGAGTTGATTTTACGTGACCCTCAATGTCATCTTTCGGTCGCGGCTTTAGCAAGTCAGGTATGTAAAACTTTCGGCAGTTATGTACATTGTGCTAGTTTAGTGAACTGTTGTGTGCGCCTAGAGGTCGTTGGGAGTTCATTTTTGTGTTTATTTATCGATTTTGTAAAGTTGGACTTCGGGTTATGAATAGTGATTTTATGCTCGTTTTTGTTGTTTTTGATGTGCGTAGGTGCCGGAGGTGGTCTTGAAGGGCCACGGTAGTCTTGCCCACGCTTTTCTATGGTACACCCAACTTTTGCCTACTATCAAGAAAATAGTAGACGATGTCGGGTTTGGCAGCTTTGTCCGCCTAGTTTCAAAGAGCACTAATGACTTGACCCACTTTTAAACTCTTACGAAGATATGGTGGGATACGATGAATACTTTTCACCTGCTATTTGGCAAAATGACGATGATGCCCTTTGATTTTTCCATGATCACCGGCTTGAGAGTTGGCGGGAAGCGCCTGATCCTGGATTATTTCAACGAGATTGATCGTGAGGCCGTTGAGATGCTGATTGGGGCTGTTCCTCTGATTCTGGAGAGGCCTTGGTTCCCTTGCAGCTGGCTTTATCGGGCTCATGGTAGGAGGGACACACTCTGACCGACCAGCAACTGCTACGGGTCTTTCTCCTGTATGTTCTCGGCTGTTCGATTTTTGCGACACGGAATGACAGGGTGCGCTTGCGGCTCCTTTCTTGCTTGGCGATAATTGACGAGATTCCTTCTTACGACTGGGGCAGTGCTGCCTTAGCCCACCTTTACAAGCATATGGGCGAGGTTTCCCTTGGCGGCATTAAATCCACTGGAGGATTCTGGCAAGCTTGGGAGGTATGACTCATGACTTTTCCTTTTCTTTTGGTCCTTTCTTATTTCTGTTTTCTGAATTTCACTTTTCTGTGCAGCTCTGGAGCTTTGAGTACCTAAAAATGTTGGCACCTACCCCTGCCGAGGAGTTGGGTGAAGATGAGGATGTCATGGCTCCTGTGCCGTTGTTCCCTCGAGTCTTGAGGTGGAGAAGGGATGTTGTTGGGGTCAAGATTGGGGCTCACCGGATCGTCCTTCTGAGAAATTTCTTATCCAAGTTGATGGTCGCTAGCATTGATTGGACACCTTGGGAGCATGTTTCCTATGCTGCCCCAGAGGAGATACAGGCGGTGAGGCCTATTACTCCTTGTCGACTTCTGATGGAGAGTACTGAGCATAGGCAGTGGTACCTTGGTGAGTGAATATCTCGGCAGGTGGTTGGTGGTTCGAGGGACCGCGTTCCTTATGCCCCTCTTGTGATGGACGTTGATGACCTCTCTGGTGCTGCTTTGTTGGCAGCTTTGGCTAGTACTGATGCCTGGGATTATTTTCACTCTGAGACAAGATATAAGACCTACCGTGGCCGCTTTCTGATGTCGAACTTTCCACTCTTGGATGTGAGTTTCTTTTACGTCTTTGTCTCTATTCGTCACTTATGTTTTTTGGACATATTTTTTCCTAACTTATCTTGTGCCTACAACTTCGCGAGATGTATAGGAGATAGGCTCCCCCAACTTCTGATCCTATCCTTCCTTGGGATTGGACCGTTAATGCTTTCAGTGCCGATGGCTCTCCGCAGGTCATGGAGGTGCCGCGAGTCACATGCGATTATCCCACCCAGCCAGCAGGCGTCCTCAACATCCCTTGGAGTTATGCTGAGGAGGGTCACGCCTTGACAGCTAGCTTATGGTCTTTGGTCCTTACGCAGGACCATCGGGTATGTCTCTAATTTTGCACTCCTTAAGGTTATGAGGTTCTAACCCTATATTTCACCCTCGACAGATGGATGGTATGTGGCAGTTCGCCACCAGTCAGATGGCGTCCATGGTAAGTTTTTGACTGGATTCTATTTTTGTTCTTTTGTTGCTTCTTGACTGATTTCATTTATTTTGCATGTGTAGTGTCAAGGAGGTGGTGCCAGCTCGTCGAGAACCAGGCAAAGGTATAGTGGTGGTGGGAGGAGGCCATCGCCGACGTACACTCCGGGTGGTCTGACAGAGGATGAAGAGGAGGAGGACTGAGGCCTTCTAAGCGGGGAATTTTGTTTTCTCTCTATTTTATGTCTTCGATTTGGTTGTACTAGTGTATATTTGAATGATGGATGGTGTGTAGGATGATTTGTCACCTTTGACAGAGTATTATGATGTTTTGCCTTTTGAACCGGATACTTTCTGGTTTGAAGGCGTAGTTGTGTGCTTGTTTTGGTTGGTGGTTGTGTGACGATATATGTGTATTATGATTCTGTGATTGTTGATGTTACTACGATGAGCAGCTTTGTGATAGTGAGTGTGTTTGCCTTGCAGGTGGGATAGTCCGTAAAACAGGGAGGTGCTGCCGAAATTTTAAATTTTGCTAAAATCGCGACAGAAAACATGGCATTGTGTGATCCTGCTTAACTCACAGCTTGGCTGGACATCACGGATGGTGTGGAACGGATCAACCTTTTTAGCTACGGCTTGACTGAGCTGTTCTCTCTTTGCCAGATGGCTTTGAATGCTGAGTTCATGCGTGCTGCCATTGTCCATTGGGACCCGGTAAATCATGTCTTCAATTTTAACGGCATGGAGATGTGCCCCCTGTTTGAGGAGTTTTGTGCTATCCTCATCTTCGATCCGGACTCTGACCTAATTCTTCCTTCTGCTGATTCCCCCAGACCTACGCGAGGCCTGGCTGAATACCTGAACTGTTCCATTGCTATCTCCCATCGAATGATTCATGGTGAGGTTCTTGACATTGTTGCCATCATTTCCCGGTATGTTAGTCCCGGGAATCACAGTGTATATGATGCCACCTGCGGGGCCGCTCTGATATTGTGCATGACTTCACACTTTCTATTCTCGAGTACTTCCATTGACTTGGTGCATGTGTGCCTCGGGCTGAAATTGAGTAAGAACCCCATGGCAATGCTTCTAATTAAGGAACTCTTCTTCTTTCTGGGGCGTCTTTGGTGTTACAAGCTTGGCTCTACGAGTGCCTTCAGTTATGGACTAGTAGTGTGCCGCCAGTTTACTTTCGCAGGGTCGTGCTTTATTCCCACTATTCTTTTGCCGACTGGGTTAGCATGATGGGTGCTTTATCTGAGGCTGACATTCGCCAGATTGTGGGGCGTTGGGGCCTCCATGCTATGACCACCATCCTCGGGGATTACCAGAAAGTGCGGTTGATGGGTCTGAGAGAGACTTCTTTTTATCATCCTCGTCGATTGGCTAGACAGTATGGGCGAGTTCAGGAGGTCCCCCGGGAGTTTACTGAGAGGGTCTTTGCTTCCAGAGTCAGAGCTGTCACTATTGCTACTTTCATCAGTGGATGGGCCTGCCGAGTAAAGGCTTATTTCTGAAGACCTTTGAAGAAATAAAGACACAAAACAATACCAGACTCAATGAATTCAGCTTTTTCCTCCAAGTGTCTTTGATATTTGTGATTGCTTTTTGAAAGAACTTTTTATGTTTTCATTTATCCCTGCTTATGTAATATTCGAAGTTTGTTTATCGGTGAACCTTGGTTACTTGGAGAACCTTATTTTATGCATTTGGCTTTCTGAAAACATTTGTAGTATGATTTTGATTTGATGTTTGCTTTTGGTACTTGCTTGGGCATGCTGGGATGATTAGAGGCGAACGAGGCAGGTAGCCGAAGTTTGCCCCTAGTTTGGGATATGGATTGTTGTGAGGCAAACGAGGTGGATGACCGATGTTTACCCCTAGTTTAGGAGGGTTTTAGGCAAACGAGAAGGGTGGCCGAAGTTTGCCTCTAGTGTGAAGAGGGGGGGGGGGGGTTTCTGGGTTATGGTAAGGACCGCAACTTTATTTCTCTCATACGCTCATAATTTTTGCCTAGGCACCACCTAGATGACCTGGTAAGCCCTTTTCTCTCTTTTGTTATTGCTCACTTCGGATTTAACTCTAATTTTTGCCTAGGTGTCCTTTTAGATTTTCATCCTAGCGAGCTGTCCCTTTTTTTTTTTTTTTTGAAAGTCTGCCTACGTACCCCCGAGTGGGGATCAAGTCCAACGTAGTTCGGGCCAAGGTATAAAAGAAGTGGTTTGGGTGGGACGACCGAACCGATGCGGTTGCCTACGTATCCCCGAGTGGGAATCGGGTTGAGCATAGTTCAAGGCAAGGCTTGAAAGAAATGGGCTATTTTTATGGGTGGAGCGACCGAACCGATGTGGTTGCCTACGTATCCCCGAGTGGGAATCAGGCGAACGTAGTTCAAGACAAGGCTTGAAAGAAATGGGCTAGAGTTAAGCATAGTACTTTTTGAGGCAATCCACGTTGATTGGTTCTTTGAATTCGACACCATCGAGGACCATGTAGTAGGTCGCTCCTCCGGAAAGGATAGTTTTGACGATGTAGGGGCCAACCCATTTAGGTTTGAATTTTTCGCGTGGATCAAAGATCGGGGCTCGCAGTTCCTTAAGAACAAGGTCACCCTTGACAATTTTCCTCGGACGAACTTTCTTTTAAAAGCAGGAGATACTCTCTTTTGATAGATTCGGACATGGTCGATCGCGGCTAGGCGCTTTTCATCTATGAGAGCCAATTCTTCGTATCTTTCTCTTAACCAGTCAGATTTTGAAGTTTTACATTCTGCCATCACTCGCAAGGATGGTAACTCTATCTCGACCAGGAGCACTGCCTCCATGCCATATACTAGTGAATAAGGAGTCGCTCCTGTAGACATCCTTATCAATGTTCTGTATCCCCACAGCGCAAATGATAGTTTCTCGTGCCAGTCTTTGTAAGTATCGGCCAATTTTTGCAGTATGGCGTTGACATTCTTGTTTGCAACTTCGACTGCCCCATTAGTTTGCGGCCTGTATGGTGATGACTTGTGATAAGTGTTTTTGTATTCCTCAAACAGATCCCTGACTTCTGCTTTGAAATGACTTCCGTTGTCCGAAATGATCTCATGGGGAACTCTATAACGTCAGATGCGATTTCTCTTGATGAATTTGGCCACTTCCTTGGCCCCCCCACTTGCTGTAGGATGCGGCTTCTACCCATTTTGTGAAGTAGTCAATGGCCACTAAAATGTATCTGTTCTCGTTTGAGGCCTTCGGAACAATTTCGTCAATGATATCGATTCCCCATGTTGAGAATGGCCCCGGGGAGGTCATACTATAGAGCAGAGATGGCGGTAGATGCATCATGTTTGCATGGATCTGGCACTTGTGGCACCTTCTCACGTATTCGCAATAATCTTTTTCCAACGTTGCCCAATAGTACCCTTGTCTTACGATCTTTTTGGTCATCATGTGACTGTTCATGTGTGGACCGCATACCCCCTCGTGTATTTCCTCCATCATTCTTCTGGCGCTTTTTTCGAATAAGTAAGTCAGATTATGACCATTGTATCCTTTCTTCAACAATTTTCCCTCGCAAATGATGAACTGTGCTGCGAACCTTTGAATTACTCTTTTATCTTTCTCAATAGACTCTTAGGGGTATGTTCCCTTTTCTATAAAGTTTCAGATATCTTGATAGCATGGTGTTTCATTCTCTTATTCTTTGATTGCAGCGATCATGCTAAATGACGGTTCGTATCTTTGCTCTATTACCAGAGGCATCATTTTTACCCCAACAGGGATTTTGATCATGGAGGCTAGGGTAGCCAATGAATCTGCTAACTGATTCTCTTCCCTGGGTAGGTAAAAAAATATTATGCTCTTGAACTGTTTCTTGAGTCCATCGAGATGGTCATGGTAGGGCTTCAACCTCTCTTCTTTCACCTTTCATTCTCCTCTGGCTTGTGACACAATGAGATTTGAATCTCCGAAGACATCCAACTTCTGAACTCTCAACTCTACGGTCGCTTCCATCCCCAGAATGCATGCCTCGTATTCAGCAGTGTTGTTGGTGGAGTTATAATTGAGCTTGACTGCCAGTGGGGTGTGGTCCCCATTTGGCGATACCAGGATCATACCTACTCCGTATCCTTTCATGTTGGCTGCCCCATCAAAGTATAACTTCCACTGTTCTTCTTTGACTTCCATGATATTCTCGTCCGGGAATGGGAAGACTCCATTTTTTTTGGAATCAATGGCGTGTTCCGCAAAATGCTCTGCTATAGTTCTCTCTTTTACCGATTTGCTTGTTACATATTTGATATCGAAGTTAGATAATAGGAGTAGCCAACGGGATATACGACCGGTCAGGGCGGGCTTTTCGAAGAGGTACTTTAGAGGATCCATGCGGGATATGAGCACTATCAGAAAGGCTAACATGTAGTGCCTTAATCGACGGGTACACCAGACTAAAGCCTAACATGTTTTTTAGAGGGTAGAGTAATTGAGCTTATACCCAGTCATCCTCTTGTTAAGGTAATATATGACTTTTTTAGAGTGGCTTTCTTCCCCTTCTTGGGCCAACATGCACCCCATGGCATTTTCGGAGACAGATAGGTAAAGAAATAAGGGCTTGTGAGGAGTGGGTGGTGAAAGGACGGGCGAATTTTGAAGGTAGGCTTTTATTTTATCAAATGCAGCTTGGCATTGGTCATCCCATTGGAACTTTTCTCCTTTCCTCAGACACCGGAACAAGGGACCACATGTAGTTGTGAGCTTGGAAATAAAGCGGCTGATTAATTGGATTCTCCCGGCGAATCCTCTCACTTCTTTCTCATTCTGTGGCGGCGCCATTTCTAGAATTGCCTTGATTTTGGAGGGATCGACCTTATCCCTCTTTGTGTAATGTGAAACCTAGGAGCTTCCCAGAGGTCACACCAAAAGTGCACTTCTTTGGATTCAATCTCATCTTGTACTTGAGCAATCTTTCAAAAAACTTCTCCAGTGCCACCAAGTGCCCTTCTCTATCCTTGGATTTCACAATCATGTCATCTAAGTACACTTCTACTTCCTTGTGAATCATGTCATGCAACAAAGTAGTGGCAGCTCTTTGGTAGGTTACTCCAGTGTTCTTGAGTCTGAAAGGCATCACCCTATAGCAGTAAGTCCCCCAAGGTGTGTTAAATGTTGTCTTTTTCCGATCTTCTGGTGCCATAAGAATCTGATTGTACCTCGAAAAACCATCCATGAATGACAGTAGCTCATATCCTGCAGTGTTAACTACCAAAACATCAATGTGTTATCTACCAAAATGGGTTTTCAGGCTTATCCCATACGGAGGCGTCGCTTTCTTTGCTAGGATCATACCATTTGAGATATACTGCCCCTAGATCATGCTTTTCCAGGAAGAACAAATCTTGTTCATCCTCTAGCTGTTGCTGCCATTCCTCATCTTTTCCTTCAATCAGATGGATTTCTGTAAAATCCTAGATGTCAAAGTGGGCTAAAGGAAGTCCTATGGGGATTATGAGGGTAGAAGGGTCGAAAGTAGCGGGGTTAGATTCAATGAGGCTGATATTTTGGTAGTTTGGTAAGAGATTTTGGGTGACATGAGGCTGCTTGGGAGGGGGCTCAATGATATTCTGGTCAATGAGGTCTTGCATATCATGGCGAAGGCGCATGCAATCATTGGTGTTGTGGCCAGGGGCTTGGTGGTAGGTGCATCTTTTGGACATATCACAACTGGGTGGTAGCGGGGAGTTTTGAGGCTGAAGGAGTTGGAGGTGACCTTTTTTGAGGAGGCGCTCTAAGGCTAAGGAAAGCAAGATTTCTAGCTTGGCAAAATTGCGAGGGGGCTTTTTCTGGAAAGGGCGATTGGAGGAGTTAGCTTGGTTGGAAGGTTGGTATGGCCTAGGAGGGTATGCCATGGGTTGACTGCTAAGAGCATTGACATTCGGGGGGTTGCGAGAGTAGCTGGGCCTTTTTGGCTGACTTGGAGGCTCTTCTTTCTTAATATTCCCTTCCCTGATAGCATCTTCAATTCGAGACCCGACTTCAAACAACTCTTCCAAGGTGGTGATGGATTGATAGAACAGTTTCTCATGACAGACCGGCTGCAAAATTTGGATTAACATCCTTACCTATTCCTTCTCAACCGGCGGTGGGTCATCTGGGCCACTTTATTGCTCCATCTGCCTAAGAAAGCGGCAAAGGATTCATTGTTGTTTTGTCGAGTAGTTTCCAAATCCCTGATTGTGACATCCAACTCTTGATTATAGGAATAGTGATCAACGAATACCCAAATGATGTCTTCCCATGCCCGAGTTTTGGAAGCTTCCAAGGTAAGGAACCATGACAGTGTAGACTTTACGAGAGTTTATGGGAACAACATCGCAATGTGCTCATAAGTGTAGCCCATTGATTGAAAGATGCTCATACACAACTTCACATGACTCTTCGGATTTCCAGTTCCATCAAAACGATCAATGGTGGGCATCTTGAAGCTTTCTGACAGTTTCAACTTAACAGGCTCGAAAAGGCCTTCCAGGTTTAGCATGTAGTCATCAACCCCTTTGCGTTTTCTCAGTACACTTTCTAGCTTGTCAACTTTGTCCATTTTCTCCTAGAACTTCTTCTCATATACAGGCGATGGGACTCCTTGAAACCATTCTTCTTCCCCATTATTCTCAGGAGGTGGTACAAACCCTGGCGGTAGAGGTGGCACGAAACCTGGTGGTGGCGGGAACCTAGGTGGATATTGTGGCTGCTGCTGTTTTAATTCTTCTATAAACCTCAAGACTTGGGCCAGGCTGTCGGATTGCTGGCTTATGGTGACTCCCAATTCGGTGACCTTATTTTCCAATTCTTCCTGATTCATGTTGAAATAACTTGTTGGGCTGATCATGACCAAACGATTACTTGAATTTCTGACCCACGACGAAGATTCCAGCTGCTGACTTTGAGAATCTATAGTGATCCTACAGATTTGAGAGGATCGTATCAGATTCTGACAATGATGACTTTAGATAGACAGACGACAGTGATGTTAATAAACATGGATTGACTTGTGTACAGGTACAGTGCATGTAAATGAGACAAAGCATGCGGATGCAAGCCCTAATCTATATGGTGCTCCTACTTCTAGCAGATAGGAGTTAAGTAAATAAGGTCCTAGCCACACAGAGTGTGCTAACCTTACCTTCCAGTATGATCACTAGGGGATAACAGGGGTCTCCAGGATATTTTGAGGGGTCTGGACAGAGTTTCTAGGAGAATCTGGTTATTCCTGGGTATTTCTAGGATAGAGTTTCTGGGAGAAACAGGTTATATCTAGGATATCTGAACAGAGTTCTGGGAGAAACAGGTTATATTTGGGATATTTGGATAGAGTTTCTGGGAGAAACTAGTATTTTTTTGGGAAATCTGGGAGATTTGGACAAAGCTTCTGGGAGAAACTGGTGTATCTGGGAAATCTGGGAGATTTGGACAGGGCTTTTTGGAAAATTGGTATATTTGGGTAAGTCGGACAGAGTTTCTGGGAGAAACTGGTCATATTTGGATGCTTCTAGGATATATGGACAGAGTATCTGGGAGAAACTGTTTATATCAGGGGTGAGATGGATAAAGTTTATGGGGGAAACTGGTTAAATATGATGGTGATCATACTGTCTGACAAGTTTTCATACTCCTATGTCTTAGGACCAACAAACAAGGTTTGCGGTGTATATATTTGTGAACATAGAGTAGACATCCTTACCATGGTTCCTATGCAGGTCAACTCAATGTGGTCAGATGTGAGTGATTGCCTTTGGAATCATAAGAAAGAGGTTCTGCCTCATGCCACATAAGCGTATACACCGCGCAGGTAATCCCGTCAAGGCATACAACAGTTATATCACATTGTCCTATCTAAAAAGATAAATGAACAGTCCTATGAAAGGTTCTATAGGAATCTATATGCAAAGGCTGTGTTTAGTCAAAGAGGGTCCGTTGACGAGAGTTCCAATGTACCATCAGAGAGAGTACGGAAGTGTTTACTCTTTTTGATATATCGTGGAAGGTACAGTATCAATGGTGACTTGTGCCCTGGCACAGCAAGACCTGAACAGTGTCAGCGCCGTATTTCAGACACAGTCGGAGGGGGTGGGGGAAGGGGGAATGCAGGAGTGCAATGCGGTGAACCAGACACAGTAAAAAGATGATTTTAAGGATGCTTCTTATGAGTCAAACCTCTATATTATTTTGCTTTGAAAATAAAAGTCCCCAGCAGAGTTGCCAGATTGTGGACACGCGGAATCGGTCGTCCACTCTTTTTGTTTTGAAATTGTTTTGGATGAAAATAAAAGAAAGGGTCTGTTGAAAACAGATACAGAGTCGCCACTTGGTCTTTAAGGAACCAAGAAACCTAGTTTGACTCACCCAAAAGGATAAAGGGCACCAGCCTTTCATAACCAAAGAACTTGCTCGGGGTTTTGGTACGAGAGAGGAAGGAGCCTTTGTCACAACTAAAACACCCTCAACTCGCCCCGTCTCTCGACGGGCCTCAATTAGCATCCAAATAATCATCTTATACTATGTTTGGTTCCACAATTAATACTATGATAGTATATTAAATCTCATAAGAATATTGAAATGGAAGATCAAAAGATAAGATATCATTCATAAGATTTAAGCCAAATATCATACAATGCAAAAGTGAAAGATCACATAAACAAACTTAGGAAAAATCGTCTAATCACATATCAAGTAATCAAGTTTTCCTAATCTAGGAGGGGACATGGATTGTTCTTGAAACAAATAATCAAAGAGATCAAAATGTGCTTAGCAAACTAGAATGATGCATGTTAATCTTTGAGAAAAGAAAACCTCTTAATCCCTGGGATGGATGAGAAAGGATGATGTGATCGAGGGGAAGCATGAACGGGTGATCAACTTCATTCCTAATAATCTTCTTAGATTAGGGGTCATAAAAACCCCAAATCTTGCATGGATGCAATGAATGATCCTAAAATGTGCAAAGGTTGTAGTGTGTTTGTGTACATGGACTTTCTAAAGTAATTTAGAAGTCTAAAATATGAATGAATTCATGGAGGAAATCATCATGGGATATGTACAAATATAGTATGGACCACTTCCTAAGATATAAGCTAATTTGGAGTGCATGTAAGCGCCAAATCAAAGAATGAAAGTAAAAGAATGCTTGCTGTGAATAGTGGACAGAACAGTGACTTGATCTTGTGGAAAATGAAAAGTAGGGTTAGGTATGTTTTGAATGCACGATTTTCTATGGAGATCATCCTTATTGTGTCTAGAATACAAATCAAAAAGCCAATCCTCAATAACAATCACAGATTGAGAGAAATCATATGAACTGATCGGGAGAGAACAAATCCCAATTATACGCCTTAATTCACATTTGTTAGTCATTTTTATCCTGTTTTTTGTGTAGTTTTACTTTATTTTCTATTTTCTGTCAAGTTTTAGAAGAAAACATGGATTCCAGGTTAAATAAGGAGAAAAAGCAAGAAGAAAGAAGCTGAAAAAAAACCCTTCGCGCGAGCGGTCCGCTCGTGCAAGATCCCAGAAATCGCTCGCGCGATCCGTGCACGCGACCTTCCAATTACGCACTCGCGCGATCCGTACAAAAACCAATGTTGCGTATTTTGCTATACTGAAGAGCCCTGCATGAACGAAACTGCTTAATGACGTTCAGATTGTAAATAACAGCTGTTTTAGTTAGTTTCGGGATAGGAAATCTTCCAAAAAACTTCTTGTAAACTTTAGATATACTTAGTTTTTATGATTTTGAGGGTTATACACATTCATTCATTGAGGGCTTTGGAAGGTAGGAGGAAGGAGAAGAGTAAGCTTGAAGGTCTCTAATGGCTACCATCAACTCAATCTTCATGCTTTCACCCACCATGTGCAACTAAACTCCTAATCTAGGATTTTAATGAAACCCTAGCCATGTCAAAGGGGGACTCTATGCTTTTCTATTTTAGGGTTTATGTATTGGACAGTAATTGTATGTTGGTAGATTATTTATAATCAGTTTTTAATGTCAATAATCAAGAGTATTTTGGATCTATTCTTGTCTTAGATTTTTCCTTATGCTTATTGAACTCAATAGTCCTTGATTTCTGTGATTGAGAGGAGTATTTA
Source organism: Hydrangea macrophylla (assembly GCA_033977485.1). NCBI lineage: Eukaryota > Viridiplantae > Streptophyta > Magnoliopsida > Cornales > Hydrangeaceae > Hydrangea > Hydrangea macrophylla. Next base: position 53,093,628 of record CM066983.1, read on the forward strand.
CATACAATAGTGCTTATGTGATTGTGATGTTTATATCTTTTATAATCATGCTTAGGAAAGATGAGTTATGCTATACCCTAGTTATAGGTAGATAATTCATGTGAACCATTATACTTAGATTAAACTAACAATATCCTCTTGACGATACTATTGGACTTATAGCTACGATAGATCATAACTATCCAAACATAGAACTTAGAATAGAAAGTTTAGACCCCCGATACATAGTTAGTGGTGGATTTGTAATCCTAGATCTCATCTACTCATATTTAAACCAATTTTCAATTTAGCATACAAGTTTATTTAGATTTAATTCTAGACTTTATTTCCATAATTGCATAGTTCAATTCATAGTTTAAGTAGTAGTAATAATCAAATTATAAATTGATCAAACTTTCGATTTTCTTATAACTAAATAGATTAGATTTTGTTAATTAAAGGATAAAAATTAGCAATCTCTCTGGGTTCGGCCTTTACTTCCACACTGCAAATCTTTAGAAAAGTAAAGTATACTTTTCATATCTTGATTCTGACAACATCAATTTTTGGCGCCATTGTCGGGGATTGAAATAATTTTTGCCGTTAATTATTAGAATCGTAATTTTCTTAGTTAGTAAATATTAGTGTCTATTTTATTTTATTTGTTTCGAATTTTATTTTCGAGTCGCTAAAATTATCCTTGTTTGCAGATTTCAAATCATCACTTCTAGCACGTTCGAGTGGAGCAGCTGTGCACTTCAACGAAGCTTACGCGAACCTAAAAAATAAATAAATTGCAATCAATTAAAATCGCCAAGTAAATCCATTATTTAAATTTCGCATCGAACCACTGTAAGTCAGGGCGCTGAGACGCAATACTTGCATTAGGGTAGGTGTGGAGTGAGCATTACATTAGCTAGGAAACCCGGGGCGCTGGGCTTGACGTGGTCATTGCATTACAGGATAATTTCATGCATTATATTAGTCTTGTGTGCTTGCATGCTTGGTTATTAGTGTAGCTTATTTTTGCTTCAATTAAGTCAGTCCTTAGTTTATGTTTGGTACTCGTTCAAGTAAACTTAAATTAAATCCGCTTAATCTTGAACTTGAACGCACCCTTAGAAACCTTAGGTCGTCAACACAAGCTTCTAGAGCTCGGTTGATGTTAGACGACGAGTCCACCCTGGAACCGTTATCCTTGTTTGAATCGGAAATCCGAAGTACTCTTAACCGTCTAAGAAAAACCAAAACGATAAAAATGAAACCTATCCCAATGGCCGATTTTGGACATAAAAGAAATAACGAAATAACGAACTAACAAAAAGAAAATTATTCTGAATTACTAAAAATAAAAACAACTATACTAAAGATAAACGAATATCCATATACTCCCCCAAACCAAATCACCGCATGTCCCTATGCAGGTGGGAACATGACAATGATAAGGATGTAGTCCTCATAGAAGATCACCAGAACATCCACACCACGAAACATGTCTGAGGGAGGTAGCACTCCAGAACGGAAGTACCAATCGACTAGTTCCCACTCCGGATGCGTAGCAGGATCAAAAGGTGGTCCCATTTCATCAAAATCGTCCTCAGCAGTCATCTCTGGAACCACATCTATCTCAGTCTCCTCAATAATACCCGGACCCAAATAAATCGTATCATCCTCAGGACTAGAATAAGGCACAAAAAATGAGGCAATATCCACGGGAGACCAATCAGGGTGACCCGGACGTTGTCGAACAACATCCGGCACATAATCAAGGAGATCCCTATAGGGATAGGTAACCTCAGGCGTGGGTAAATCGGTCGAAAAAGGATCAGACAATGAGATGGCAGCTAGACTTGAAAGAATGTCCTCATCATCATCATCGGTTGAGAAATCCACCGACTCAGATGAAGAAGAGTCAGAAGACGTCGGTGGAGCGCCATAAGGGCCGCCTATAACGGTAGGGTCATCGCTGAAAAGGTCATCCTCGTTCGAAGAATCAGAACGGATACGAATGGATGAGCGAGGACAACGACGATTCCAGCCGGGACGACCGACTGGACCGTAGGACTTGGCTACCCTAGGACTTGGTATAATATCAGAATCGGAAGAACTAGAGTCCGAATAAGAACTAAACTCACTCGAAGACCTATCGGGAGACGTAGGCGGTGACATAGGATGGTCCATAATGTGAGGATGACAATGAGCTATGAGGATCGAGGTAACTATACGGATAACGGAAAATTAAAAACCTGAAACCAAAAATTAAACCACAATTTAACTTTATTAGTCGCAGTTATTAGAAAAACTAACGTCGGTAGTTGCTTGATTGTGTAGCATTACTTAAATTCAAATTTAAACCTAAGCAATATAAGAATTAATTTTCCGACATAACAACCCCCAAACCTGAACCTAAGAGATTCCTGTTATAGTGCAACGGGGGTTGAAATTGCTGTGCATAATTAAATCATTGCCAATTGCTCAGACATGTTTCGTGGTGTTGATGTTCTGGTGATCTTCTATGAGGACTACATCCTTGTCATTGTCATGTTCCCACCTGCATAGGGACATGCGGTGATTTGGTTTGGGAAAGTATATGGATATTCGTTCATCTTTAGTATAGTTGTTTTTATTTTTAGTAATTCATAATAATTTTCTTTTTGTTAGTTCATTATTTCGTTATTTCTTTCATTTGTTATTTCTTTTATTCATTAAAAAAAAGGAACAAAAGAGAAATAATAATAATAGAAAAACAAACATTTTATTAGTTCTATAAATAAATGAAAACAGTTTTTTAATATTGTTCGATGTTGCAGTACTTCTTATGGTGATTAGATTTTGTTGAAATTTTGAAATTAAGAGAGTATGTAATCCGATGTCTACTGAATCTATGAAGGTATGCCTTGAGAACTATATATCCTTAGAATCATTGTTTGATATCTTATGCTTGCATAACTTTTTTGCACGACACGTAGTCATATGGATACATAGTAACATTGAACTATAATATAACTTGGATTTCTAAATAGTAATAGTGTGGAGACTAGAACCGGTGATCTTTAGAGCCTTTCATTCTTTTTGAGGGTTTTATTATGTTATTCGAATCTCATTGGCATAGCGCATTATTTCGTTGATTAGTCTCACTATTCTTCATTTTGATTGAAAGTTGAGTTAGTACTATAATTACCATGTTTAAAAAATGAAAATAGAAAAACAATTACATTTCCTTTGGTGTCATAACATTGAAGAATCACATGACTCTAGAAAATGACACTAGGCCATCTGTTTTCAATAACCCTTTTTGACCTTTGGCCTACCCAATACAAATATTTTTATCCCTTGTTAACCCTTTGGGCCTTTAATTAAGCCATTTCATTGTTCACCTATTATTCTACCCACTCCAATATGGAGTTCGCCACTATTAAATGTTACCTAACCCATGTCCAAAAGTAGTAGAGAATAGTTTTTCCTAAAGAAATCGGGCTAATAAATGACTAAGAAAAAAAATGATGTAGTGAGTAGTAAAGGAAAAGAAGGATCTAAAAAAAATTATTAGTAAAAAAAAAAAGATGAATCTCTTGAAAGAGATAAAGAAAAGAAAGAAAAAAGTGAAATAACTAGTCGTTGTAGTAAAGCCCTTGCATTACACATTAAGGCTATTTTTGTGTACTTACGGACTCTTTGAATCCCTTTTTGCCTTTCTTTTCTGAGCTTTAACCCTTGACCAATATTACAACCCTTATAAAGTCCTAGTTGATTATATGGAAACATGATTTGAATATGGAACCGATTGGAAAAGGGGAGTATAAGCATGGTAGTATGGTATTCACTTGACGATCGATATCTATTCATGAGACTATTTTATTTCAGTCGTGTCATACGTTGTTGGGGGTCATATGCGAGTTTATTTGTTTTGCATAAGAATTCTGTCTCGCATATATAAATGAGTGTGTGCATCTGTTTCAAAGTGATTTCATTTTAGAGTGTAATTAACAATGTGAGATTTGTAGTCGAAGCATCACTAGATAGTCATCCGATTTATATTCCACGTTCATAGTTGCCGTGTATCCATTTGATTACTATTTCACACACATGCGAGTCTTCGATATAGTCTATTGATTCTGGAGATATGTGTTTTCGAATTATTTTCAAAATGAGGGAAGGTATACGATCGTTTTACTCTTGATAATTTAAAAAGTTTCATTTGAATTTAATTTTATCAAAGAAGGATGTTGACATTGAAATATTTTGAAGTTTGAATAAAATTTTTATTTTCACAAATTAATAAAGATGGTTGTGGGTGACTTGTTGATGAGAACCCTCACGAGACTTCACTCGTCTGACTAGGGACACCTAGAGGTTTAAAAGGCTTGTTGCACGAGCTAAGTGCAATCGTTATCCAAACAAAAATGGAGTAGGAATTTTATTATTATTAGTTTTATTTTATTCTTTTTGCTCGAGGACTAGCAAAATGTAGGTTTGGAGGTGTGATTGGGAGAGAACAAATCCCAATTATACGCCTTAATTCACATTTGTTAGTTATTTTTATCCTGTTTTTGTGTAGTTTTACTTTATTTTCTATTTTCTGTTAGGTTTTAAAAAAAAAAACATGGATTCCAGGTTAAATAGGGAGAAAAGGAAAGAAGAAAGAAGCTGAAAAAAATCCTTCGCGCGAGCGGTCCGCTCGCGCGAGATCCCAGAAATCGCTCGCGCGATCCGCGCACGCGACCTTCCAATTACGCGCTCGCGCGGCCCGTTCGCGCGATCCGTACAAAAACCAATGTTGCGTATTTTGCTATACTGAAGAGCTCTGCGTGAATGAAACTGCTTAATGACGTTCAGATTGTAAATAACAGCTGTTTTAGTTAGTTTCAGGATAGGAAAGTTTTCAAAAAACTTCTTCTAAACTCTATATATACTTAGTTTTTATGATTTTGAGGGTTACACACATTCATTCATTGAGGGCTTTGGAAGGTAGGAGGAAGGAGAAGAGCAAGCTTGAAGGTCTCTAATAGCTACCATCAACTCAATCTTCATGCTTTCACCCATCATGTGCAACTAAACTCCTAATCTAGGGTTTCAATGAAACCCTAGCTATGTCAAAGGGGGACTCTATGCTTTTGTATTTTAAGGTTTATACATTGGACAGTAATTGTATGTTGGTGGATTATTTATAATCAGTTTTTAATGTCAATAATCAAGAGTATTTTGGATCTATTCTTGTCTTAGATTTTTCCTTATGCTTATTGAACTGAATAGTCCTTGATTTCTGTGATTGAGAGGAGTATTTACATACAATTATGTGATTGTGATGTTTATATCTTTTATAATTTATGCTTAGGAGAGATGAGTTATGCTACACCCTAGTTATAGGTAGATAATTCATGTGAACCATAGATGGGTTATGTTTGGATTAAACTAACAATATCCTCTTGACGATACATAGTTTAAGTAGTAGTAATAATCAAATTATAAATTGATCAAACTTCCGATTTTCTTATAACTAAATAGATTAGATTTTATTAATTAAAGGATAAAAATTAGCAATCTCTATGGGTTCGACCATTACTTCCACACTGAAAATCTTTAGAAAAGTAAAGTATTCTTTTCATATCTTGATTCTGACAACATCATAAACAATAGAGGTTACTCAGAAATAGAGTCCGTACTGTCGATTGAAATGTCAAAAACTCTTAGAAAATGAAAACAAAACATCTAGAGGCCCATATTATACAGAAGTTCCCTAAGACAGTAACATTCAAGGGAAAGATGAGTTGGGACCTCTCCTTTTGGAAAAGGTTTCTGTAAAACAAGTTGAAAGTCAACCAAGCTGCTATGACAGCAAAGGCAGAATATCTAGAGAGAATGTTTGGGTCCAAATGGACCACTTCCAAGTATTTCCAAGTCAAACCAAAAATCATGGGTGTTCTATAATGGGTTAGGAAGACTTTCACAGTGGTCTTGCATTCATATATTGGGTATTGAACTCAGAATAATTCCTTGAAGTTAGGTAACTCACTATTTTGAAGGTTTTGGGAAAAACTAAGGTTTTCTTCTTCGAAATTGACACGACTAAAAAGTTGTGCGCTTGTTTGCTATACCCAAGTGTAGGTAATCGTGCAAGTAGTAAACTGGATTAAGTCCAGGTCGATCCCACAGGGAAGGTGTTAAACTAAATACTTAGATTATTCTCAAACAAGTAAAATAAAATTCAATAATTCTTTATACGATGTAGAACACAAAGTTCCACAGTTCGACAACTACTAAACTGAAGCAATTAAACTAAATTGACTAATTACTAAATAATTAACTAAAGCAGTGATTTGAAACGTGTTCTTCTTAATTAAAAAGGAATACTGGGATTACACGAATCCACCGCAACCTAGGCATCTACCATGCAATTTCATTGAAGCTCGATGGAGTACACTCTCTATAGTATTCCGTAATTCTCTTAAGATAAAGAATCCATAGTCCTTTCATGACCGGGACTATGTCATCACGTTTACGTTTGAAATACATAAAAGGCGGTTTAAAACAATAGTTGAGACTCTCACCTACAATGGTATTAGCATTGAAGGTGGTTTGCAAAATATATTGAAAGAAAATGCCTTAAGGCTTAAAGTTCATAGACTGTTTTGACAAACTGAGCGTTTTGGGACAATTTGATAACAATTCAGTAAACAGAAAATCTAGGAATACTGCATAGAACATTCTCAAGAATCAGAGTATTCGATCGATCGACGCGCACTCAATCGATCGAACAACTTCATCTCTCGATCGATTGAACTGACTTCGATCGCTCGACAACGCCTCTGGTCCGATCAATCGAACTACCTCGATCGATCGAACACAGAAGATAATCTGCTGCATGGCAGAGGCCTGAGATCACGGTTTCATCGTGATCTCCCAACCCGGGGACTACTCAGACATGGTCTGGAGTGTCTCAGTTTTATTTTTAACGTAAAAATTCATTAAGGGTGTGTTTGGTTGAGATTTAAACATGCAATCCATGAAAAGCTATGGTGTAATCACTACTAACAAGTAAAAGTACGAGTTTAACAGACCAAACTAGAGTAAACTGCAAGCAGAATATAAATAAAGCAAAACGAAGTAACCTGGAATGATGAAACCTGTATTAAACTATAGAAAATCCAAGCCAACAATGATAATCTTTAATAAAACCTACAAAAACAAGACAAAAAAAACTCTCTACTCTCTATAAACTGGTGAAAAGTAAAAGTGGGCGCCCTTTGGATGTGTACAAAATGAGTCTTTATAGAGACAACCTAATGCTAGGGTTACAACATGCATTCTGCTGCGTGCGCATATAATCTGATAAAAGGTATGTTCGATCGATCGAACCATTCTCGATCGATTGAACTTGTAGGGACTTCGATCGCTTGAACCTTTTTTCGATCAATCGAAACCTCGATCGAGCGAACATTATTCAATCGCTCGAACTCTAAATTTCAGCTTTTACATGTCTTCTTTAGAACTCAGCATTTCCCTTCATCATGATCTTACAATTCTTCATACAGCAACTGCAGTCTGTACAAATTATAGCTAAAACACACACTTTATCATAGTTTAATCAATAGGCGCATAAACTAGCTTTGTAATTCAAATTGCAAATCAATGGAGGAATTGTAAACTAAATCCATACTTTTTCTTCTTTTAGAGCGGTTGTATTTTACAAATACACCCGCTTGTCACAACCCCCAACTAGCGAGTTGCTAGTCCTTAGCAATAGAGCGAAAATAAAAACAAGCTACACTATAACTGTAATGACTAAACTCAAAAATTGAACTAAACTAAACTAGACTAAAACAAGAAAGAAACTACCTAACTCACTTTTGCAGGAATCGAGGTTGCATTTAGCTAATGCAACAAGCCGTTAAACCCCTAGGTTTCCCTTAGTGGACGAGTGTTGTCTCGTGAGGGTTTGCAGTGAATATACCCACAAAATTCTCTGATTAAGCTCAAAAAGATATAGAATACTTTTAAACAATCTCTATTATTCAACTGTTAATTTAGCTCTACAAGTCATATCATCCTCATTCCAACCATGAAAGAAATGCACATGTTCCTCATGTCACCAAGATAAAAATAGCATAAACGTCACATCCATGTATCCATGTGTGTGTGGAATTAATAGCTATACATCAACTTTTATTTAGAGCTGTTTAAACTATCATACTCTCAGAACTTGTAGTTTCAACTCAATTCTCACGTAGTTATTTCACTCAGAAATGAACATCTCACAGAAACTAGGTGAATAATAATCGCACATGGTATGAAAGCTTTGATAGGAGTGATTTTTTGGATACTAATGCTTTCATACTTGACTCTATACAAGACGAACATTTTAGAGTATATAGTCTCATGAAAGGAATACTACTTACTAGAGCAGCGAAATACCGTGGATAACTCAACTTACACTTTCATGTTTAAACTAAGTTATAAAGAATCATTAAGGCTTTGACTTTTCGGTTTTTATTTAGTAGGGTAAGAATTAGAGAGGTAAGAAGTTGCACATCTTCATCATGTGACTATATTCAGTAATTTCTTGACTTTCTTCCAACCATCCTCTATTCTCATATATGTTTATTTCTTTTTACTCCTTCTTCCTCCCTTTTCTCTTTTTTTTTTTTAACCTGGATTTCCAACATCTTCTTGCATATTTTCTTTTTGTAAAGTCACTCCCACGACTACTCCCTTCTCGTCACATACTTCAACAATTTTAATCACGTTAGATGTGCAATCGGGCTTACAGAGGTTAAAGCATAAGATGAGGGGTTTTAGGTTTTCATATTGACAGTATTTAATCGGTGTGGAGTTAGGAGATTCTTGGATGTTGATACAAGTATATGAAGAAGGTGAGGAATGAATAACGATGGCTTAAATCATTTTCTTAACTTCTCAGTTTTAGCACTGCGGTATTCATTGAGTTTAGTTGGTAAATCCTGAACGTTCTCCTCTAATAAGCCGCCAAAATAAAGAAATAGAGACTAGTCAACGAATTTAATTGGTATTTTCAATGAAAACAATTCGACTTGATGTGGTAATTCCCTCAGAATTGAAGATTGGTTTCAAAAGCTCACTAAGGGTAACTAGTTTCCACTACTTCATTCTTTAAAGCATAATAGTTGTATTAACTCTTATTTAAAGTTTTCTGCATAGCTATTAATATGTGCAAATAATTTGGATACAAGAATGGTCAACATATGCATTCATCCTAGAGAACTAGAAAAACACATGAACTTAATTCATAAAAGGATGAGAATAAAATGGTTGTGTCATTGCTTGACAGCAGCTAAATAGAAGTGAAAATTTAAAATTAATCTACTCAATTAATTCCAAAACTTGGTTAATAGTTTGAAAATTTTGAAAATTTTGTATTTGAAAATAAATTTTTTTTTTAGATAGAGTGATTCAGGTTGCTAAGTAAAAACACGCACAGGTGATTGTCTATCACACAGGTGAATATCTATCTATATCCCACCCCCAACTGAAAATTACAATGTCCTCAGCAGGTGATTTTCAAAAATAGATAGAGAGATATCACCTTAAATATCATCATAAGAATCATAAATGCAACAACCTGTACAGAAAACATACACACTCCAAGCAGCAAAGATCAAAAAGATAGAAAATATAAAGCATCAGATCCAAGCATAAAATAGAACTACTCACTAGATATATAGAAAGGGAATATACAGAATAGTGAAAATCAGATATACTAAAGTCCATCATAGATACAAAAATCCAAACTATCTAACCAACCACCAATAATATCCAAAAACAACCACACCATCCAACCCAACCACAACCATACTGCACAAAAATACTCAAATAACCAAAAATACAGATCCAGGAAAAACTACCTATCATTAGCGACATCGGATAATATCTCAATGTACACATCAGGAGCATCCCCACTACCACCCTCGACGTCTATAGTAGCGGTATCCGGATCGCTCACAATCGTAGCAGCTAGAGTAAAAACTGAAGGGTCGGCCACGAAAGGAGGAGGTGAAAGTGGTACCTCCGAAACAGGTGGCATCACCAATGTGGATGGATTAGTAGGTGACACGGAAGCAGGAGGATCGGTAATAGATGGTGCTGCCGATGATGATGGCGCAGAAGGATCAACCGAAGGAGCTAGAGGAGGGCCAGTGGTGTGTGGTGCAGGTGCTGCGTGGACTGACTGATCGACACCAATCTGGATTAGAATCGCCTCCATCAAAGTCATCATCTGGTGGTCAACCTTGCCCACGAGTCTAATCCGGACCTCTCTTTCCTCTAGTAATAATGCATGAATAGACGGGAGAGGCGTAGAAGAAGACTCTCCCTGGGCGGGAGCCTGAGACCTCTGTCTCAACTCAAATCGAGCAACCTCCTCGACTGGATCACCCTCCTCATCAGAATCACGCTCCTCAGCCTCGGTGGGCGTCCTAGAAGCTACGTCCTCGGTCTCTATCCCTCCCCGCCTCCGCTTCGCCCCTACTTTCGCCTTTCCTTTTCCTTTTCTCTTCCTCTTTTGGGCGTCGGAGCGGCGTGCGGCGGTCTCCCCAAATCGGCTCTTAGGAGACTGCGAGATATCAGTAGAAATAGGGACTAGACCACTCTGGATCACTAGACGGTGAATGCCCCACGCTCCTTTCAGGTGCTTCTTTCGCTACCAGAACTTCAAATGTAGAGACTAAACTTGATGATTCCCTCTCCCAGAACAGTCGGAAAGTAAGGAGGACATCATCAAGCAAGTCTGAACTCTGAAAGGAATTGATATCACAGGCAAGAGGTGATCCGCATGGAGACAAGATAAAGGAGTATGAATGCGCAACAGACTTTCCTCTTGCGGCAGAGTATTCGGAGACCGTATGTATGGCCTAAACCCATGAAAGAGTTGATGTGGAAGGTATATCGGGGGGAATAGTAGATTCATAGTGATATTCCTGACAAAGGAAACAACAACAAAATGGAGAAAGTAAGTTAACAAGAGCAACAGAAAAACAAAAAGGAAAAGATACATCAAGCAAAACGAAAAGAAAATTAAAGGAATGTGATCCAAAATTCACCTCACTATTGGCCAGATGTCCCCAGGTGCACTAGCTGGAAGAGGGCATTGAAGCCTGAACAGCAAGTAGCTGACATAGTCATAGATGTAGGGAACCACATGGATGACTATGAAGTCATCAATATACGTGAAAACAGCATTGTGGTGTTCGAGCACCACATCTTGTAGGTCCTCTTCTTCCCATGGCTCCCACATTGAGTCGTTTTCCCATTGTTCCAACAATGCGTCATCCACTTCTCCAACGGCATACCCTTCAGGTTCTCCTTCCTCTCCAGAAAGGTCCATATGCTCGAATGGGTTAATTTGGAGGAGAGTAGGATCATAAGGGATGTATCCATAGGTCAAATCCACCACATCATCTGCCCCTGGTCCTTGATAAGGAAATAAGCAGAATGCTATCTCATCGGCAGTCCAAGGTGGGTTCTGATATTCAGAATTAGCCCAGGACCCTATAGAATGAACGTCATCATCCCGCATTTTGATATCCTATAAGGGAAAAATAGCACAGAATAGCAGATTAAGAATAGATGTCACATTCAAACAGACAGACAAAAGATAAACAAAATGAAATGCAAGAGAAAAAAAAGAACAACAACATTGGGTGAACGCACTTGGGCGTTTAGTTTGAGGTATAGTCGGGCTCATCCAGTTGGATGTGCTCGACCTCTGGGTGGAAATCCTCTAAGAACGGTTTTAACCTTTGGCCATTGACCTTGAAACTTCCTTCGTTCTTAGGGTTAAATAGCTCAACTGCTCCGTGTGGAAAGACAGATTTGACTATGAAAGGTCCTGTCCACTGAGATCGGAGTTTGCCTGGGAAGAGGTGAAGGCGTGAATCATACAATAAAACTTTCTGCCCTGGCTCGAAAGATTTACGAATGATCGTTCGATCATGGTGCGCCTTCAATCGTTCCTTGTGGAGTTTGGCATTGTCGTATGCATCTTGACGAATTTCTTCCAGTTCAGCCAACTAGAGTTTTCGGAGATGTCCTCCCTCCTTAATGTCAAAATTTAATGCGCGTGTTGCCCAATAAGCTTTATGCTCAACCTCAACGGGGAGGTGACATGTCTTACCATACACTAGCCGATAAGGAGACATTCCCAGATTTGTCTTATAGGCAGTATGGTACGCCCACAGAGCGTCAGTTAATTTATAGGCCCAGTCTGTCCTGTTGAAACTAACCGTTTTTTCAAGTATATGTTTGATTTCACGGTTAGCCAACTCAGCCTGCCTGTTCGTTTGTGGGTGGTACGCTAGAGCGATTTTATGGTGCACCCCATATTTCTTGAGTAGTGCTTCCAAAGGTCTATTGCAGAAATGCTTGCCTTGGTCACTTAATAATGCTTTTGGGGTTCCGAAACGTGATAAAATGTTTTCCTTAAGAAAAGACATGACTGTTTTATGGTCATTGCGTCTCGTCGGTATTGCTTCAACCCATTTTGATACGTACTCCACAGCTAGGAGTATATATTCGCAGTGGTTTGATTTAGGGAACGGGCCCATAAAGTCTATGCCCCAACAATCGAATATTTCAATTGTGATAATAGGGATTAAGGGCATAGAATTTCTTTTTGAAATAGTACCTAGCTTTTGACAGCGTTGGCATGATTTACAGAAAGAATAAGCGTCCTTAAATATGGTGGGCCAATAAAATCCGCTGTGTAAGACTTTTTGTACGGTCTTTTGGAAAAAAAAATGGCCACCACACGCTTCAGAGTGGCATGAGGCTAGAATTACGGTTATATCCTCATTAGGAACGCAACGCCTGATGACCTGATCAGCACAATACTTGAATAGATAAGGGTCATCGAAAAAGAAATGGCGTGCAACTAAGAGGAACCGCTTCCTGTCTTGATTTGACCATTGTCTAGGAGTTTCTCCTGCGGCCAGGTAATTTACTATGTCTGCATACCAGGGTAAACCCAAGACTGCCATAATTTGCTCGTCTGGGAATTCATCTTTAATTGGCATGGGCTCAGTATTGTCCGTAAATGTCAACCTAGATAGGTGGTCAGCAACTACATTCTCTACTCCCTTTTTATCCTTGATAGTGATATCGAATTCCTGGAGTAGGAGTATCCAACGGATAAGCCTTTGTTTTGCATCTTTCTTAGATAACAGGTACTTAAGGGCCGAGTGGTCTGTGAAACAGACTATTAGGGGCCCTATCAGATAAGACCTGAATTTGTCCAGAGCGAAGACTATCGCCAGTAGCTCTTTTTCAGTAGTTGTATAGTTCTTTTGAGCTTCGTTTAATGTTCGGCTGGCATAGTATATTACATGAGGCTTATTGTCCTTCCTCTGTCCTAGAACTGCACCTATGGCGTAGTCGCTAGTGTCGCACATTAGCTCAAATGGCAAACCCCAGTCGGGTGCCTGTATTATTGGTGCGGAGGTAAGGTGTTCCTTTAGTGCATCAAAAGATGTTTGACAGTTGTCTGACCACTCGAAAGGTGCGTCTTTGACTAAAAGTTGGCATAGTGGTCTAGAGATTGCACTAAAGTTTTGGATAAAGCGTCGATAAAACCCAGCATGTCCTAGAAAAGAACGGATGTCTCGGACTATTCGAGGGACAGGCAAATTCGAAATTATATCAATTTTTGCTTTATCGACTTGGATACCTTTGTCAGAGATAATGTGGCCGAGGACAATTCCTTTGGTCACCATGAAGTGACACTTCTCCCAATTTAGCACTAGGTGTTTTTCCTCGCATCTCGCTAACACCTTCTCAAGGTTTTCTAGGCAGTTATTGAAACTATAGCCGAACACTGAGAAATCGTCCATAAAAACCTCGAGTATCTGTTCGACCATGTCACTTAATATACTTAGCATGCACCACTAAAAAGTAGCAGGTGCATTGCATAAGCCAAAAGGCATACGGCGGTAAGCGAACGTACCGAACGGACATGTGAATGTTGTTTTCTCCTGATCTTCAGAAGCTATTTCAATTTGGTTGTAACCACTGTATCCGTCCAAGAAACAATAATACTTATGACCCGTCACTCGTTCTAGCATCTGATCCATGAATGGCAATGGAAAGTGGTCTTTCCGGGTCACAGTATTTAACTTGCGGTAATCAATACACATCCGCCATCCAGTGGGGATGCGTGTTGGTACCAGTTCACCGTCTTTGTTTGGGATAATCGTTATACCCGCCTTTTTGGGCACCACCTGGGTAGGGCTAATCCAAGGGCTGTCAGAGATAGGGTATATTATTCCAATGTCTAGAAGTTTTAAGACTTCTTTTTTTACTACTTCTTGCATATTTGGATTCAGACGCCTTTGCATTTGTCGTGAAGGTTTAGCGTCTTCCTCTAGATAAATCTTATGGGTGAAAATAGATGGGCTTATGCCTTTTAGGTCGGCAATAGTCCATCCCAGTGCTCCCTTGTGCAGTTTAAGCATTTGAATCAACTTATCCTCTTGTTCTGGATTTAACACAGATGAGATTATAACAGGATAAGTCTTCTCAGTTCCCAGAAAAGCGTATTTGAGCTCTTTTGGAAGCTTCTTTAATTCCAAATCAGGAAACTGAAAATTCGAAGGCATAGTTAACTTGGTTTTTAGAGGTAAAGGTTTATATGGTGTGACCCACATGCATTCATCTCTATCTTCCTCCTTGGTTTCCATCATGAGGCAGGCGTGATTCAGGGCAGCATCCAATGGGGTAGAATCATTAGGTTGATAGGTAGTGTCGAATTGTGACACAACTACCTCCAAGGGATCTTTGTAATCTACAAAATCAGCCTCATCCTCGATGACCGTTTCAATGCAGTTAACTTCTTCGTCATCCTCGTATTCTTCAGGTCGGGGATTTGAAAATATCTTGACGTTTAAAGTCATGTTCCCGAATACGATGGTCATGACACCACTTCTTATTTTGATTGTGGCATCAATGGTATTGAGGAATGGACGTCCAAAAATTACCGGGATTTGTGAACATGGGTTAGACACAGGTTCAGTGTCTAAAATCACAAAATCTACCGGGAAGACAAAAGTGTCTATTTGCACCAGAACGTTCTCCACTATTCCTCTAGGATATTTGACTGACCTGTCTGCCAATTGTAATGCAACTCGAGTGGGTTTGAGTTCACCCAACCTTAATTGTTTATATACTGAGTATGGCAGTAGATTTACACTAGCTCCTAAATCAAGGAGTGCATTGTCTATCCTTTGATTCCCAATTCTGCATGAAACAGTTAGGGTGCCAGGGTCTTTTAGCTTCGGAGGCAATTCATTTTGAATGATTGTACTTGCTTGGCAAGCAACGTATGCATGTTTTTTCACACTTTGCCTCCTTTTGACCGTGCATAAATCTTTTAGGTACTTAGCGTAGGCTGGCACTTGTTTGATGGCATCAAGGAGCGGGAGATTGATTTTAACTTATTTAAACAACTCCAAAAACTCCTGATTCTTTGCCTCATTTTGGGGTTTCTTGAGCCTTTGAGGGTACGACGCAGGGAAAGGGCATTTAGGTAAGTTGTCAACGACAGGCTCCTTTCCAGGCCTTCTTTCCACTTCCTCTACTTCTGTAGAAGCGTCCTTGTTTGGTTCTAATGGTTTGTCATTAGTGGATAACTCTTCTACTTGAGTGGATAGTTTACTCCTAATTACCACTTCCTCCTTTTCATACTCCTCGGGAGTAGAATGAGGCATGTTTTTCCCTATGACTTTTCCGCTTCTTAATGTAGTCACGGCTTTTGCCTGTTCATGGTTGGGAGGGCCATTATTGTAACCCTTAGGGTTTGGAAGTGGTTGAGCGGGAAATGTGCCACTCGAACCCTCTTGTCGTGCATCCATCCTCTCTAATGTCGCAAACATTTTGCTCATCATTTGAATTAACTGTTGCGTTAAATTTGCGTTAGAGAGTGGATCTTCCTCTTGCACCTTCTTGTGAGGTGGCAAGTAAACATTTGCCTGTTGATTATATGAGTGTTGAGCATTGTTGTAGTTGTTTGTCCTATTTTGATGGTATGGCTGGGACTGCCTATTATATTGCCCTTGATATTGATTATTGGAGGGTTGTTGTTGTTGAAATTGGTTTTGGGCCCCAGCGTTGTTTTTCCAGTCGAATCAGGGGTGATTCCATCTATTGTTATTGTTTTGTGAGTTGTAGTTGTTGTAGGAATTCCCCGCCCCCTATACCCTTGCATGGCATTGATTTCCATGGGGGGTTGCTCTTGAAAGTATGGCACATTGGGACAGTATTGAGTAGTGTGTCCCAGCATATTACATGTGCCACATGGTTCTTCAGGCAAAAACTACCTAGAACTCTCTCCTTTCATCCCCAATTCTTCCACTTTCTTTGCTAGTTCTTCATATTTATTCATCAGATGGTCCTCGCTTTTCAGTTGATATAAACTTTTCTCTTCTACACAGGAAATCTGTGAGCGTGGGACATCATCTGAATTTGACCATTCATGGGCGTGTTCGGCTAACCACTCGAAGTGAGCTTCAGCCTCCTCCGTGTTTTTGCGAAGAAATGGCCCTGAACTCATGGTCTCGACCAACTTTTTAGTTTCCCCATTCAACCCTTCATAGAAATAGCTTATGGTTCACCATTTCTTGTACCCATGATGTGGACATGAGAGTAGCAAATCCTTGAAACGTTCCCAACTTTGGGTGAAGGTTTCATTGCTCTTTTGTTTGTAAGAGTTTATTTGTCTTTTAAGCTCGGTGGTCATGCGAGGTGGAAAGAATTTCTTTAGAAAAGCAGTGTTCATCGCATGCCACGTGTAGATTGAATTTGGTTTTAAAGTAAGTAACCACGCTTTTGCTTTATCCTTCAAGGTGAAAGGAAACAGCATTAGACGTGTCACATCTACGGGATAATTTTGGGAAAATGTTTTACAAACATCCTCAAAGTCCTTTACATGTAAATACACCTTCTCACTCTCCATTCCATGAAAGGTAGGAAGAAGTTGAATCATTCCATTGCGAAATTGGAATTCGCCTGCATGAGGTGGAATGAGAATACAAGATGGCGTAGGCGCGTGTTCGGGTGTCATGAGGTCACACAAAGGACGCAGTGAATCGTCAATTGGTATGACCACATTATCACCGTTTTCATTTTGATTATCAGCCATAGAGTCGATCGGTGTAACTACAGGGTTAATCGAACTAGAAGAATTGGATAAATAGAACGGGTTTCCGTAAATTCCTTCGATGGAATTATCGGACATAAAGGGAAAGATCCTAAGAAGTTTTTAATCTAAAGAACATAAAAAACAAGAAAACAGAAAAAAGTAAAGAAAAATTGAGATAATCAAAGCATTAGCTTGTCGCCCTCCCCGGCAACGACGCCAAAAACTTGACACGACTAAAAAGTTGTGCGCTTGTTTGCTATACCCAAGTGTAGATAATCGTGCAAGTAGTAAACTGGATTAAGTCCAGGTCGATCCCACAGGGAAGGTGTTAAACTAAATACTTAGATTATTCTCAAACAAGTAAAATAAAATTCAATAATTCTTTATACGATGTAGAACACAAAGTTCCACAGTTCGACAACTACTAAACTGAAGCAATTAAACTAAATTGACTAATTACTAAATAATTAACTAAAGCAGTGATTTGAAACGTGTTCTTCTTAATTAAAAAGGAATGGTGGGATTACACGAATCCACCGCAACCTAGGCATCTACCATGCAATTTCATTGAAGCTCGATGGAGTACACTCTCTACAGTATTCCGTACTTCTCTTAAGATAAAGAATCCATAGTCCTTTCATGACCGGGACTATGTTATCACGTTTACGTTTGAAATACATAAAAGGCGGTTTAAAACAATAGTTGAGACTCTCACCTACAATTGTATTAGCATTGAAGGTGGTTTGCATAATATATTGAAGGAAAATGCCTTAAGGCTTAAAGTTCATAGACTGTTTTGACAAACTGAGCGTTTTGGGACAATTTGATAACAATCCAGTAAACAGAAAGTCTAGGAATACTGCACAGAACATTCTCAAGAATCAGAGTATTCGATCGATCGACGCGCACTCAATCGATTGAATAACTTCATCTCTCAATCGATCGAACTGACTTCGATCGCTCAACAACGCCTCTGGTCCGATCGATCGAACTACCTCGATCGATCGAACACGGGAGTTAATCTGCTGCATGGCAGAGGTCTGAGATCACGGTTTCATCGTGATCTCCCAACCCGGGGACTACTCCGACATGGTCTGGAGTGTCTCAGTTTTATTTTAAACGTAAAAATTCATTAAGGGTGTGTTTGGTTGAGATTTAAACATGCAATCCATGAAAAGCTATGGTGTAATCACTACTTACAAGTAAAACTACGAGTTTAACAGACCAAACTAGAGTAAACTGCAAGCAGAATATAAATAAAGCAAAACGAAGTAACCTGGAATGATGAAACCTGTATTAAACTATAGAAAATCCAAGCCAACAATGATAATCTTTAATAAAACCTACAAAAAAAAGACAAAAAAAAACTCTCTACTCTCTATAAACTGGTGAAAAGTAAAAGTGGGCGCCCTTTGGACGTGTACAAAACGAGTATTTATAGAGACAACGTAATGCTAGGGTTACAACATGCATTCTGCTGCGTGCGCATATAATATGATAAAAGGCATGTTCGATCGATCGAACCATTCTCGATCGATTGAACTTGTAGGGACTTCGATCACTTGAACCTTTTTTCGATCGATCGAAACCTCGATCGATCGAACAGTATTTAATCGCTCAAACTCTAAATTTCAGCTTTTACATGTCTTCTTTAGAACTCAGCATTTCCCTTCATCATGATCTTTCAATTCTTCATACAGCAACTGCAGTCTGCACAAATTACAGCTAAAACACACACTTTATCATAGTTTAATCAATAGGCGCATAAACTAGCTTTGTAATTCAAATTGCAAATAAATGGAGGAATTGTAAAATAAATCCATACTTTTTCTTTTTTAGCGCGGTTGTATTTTACAAATACCCCTGCTTGTCAGAAATCAAAATGAGGGGTTTAAGAGGGTTTTTGAAATAGAGGTTTTGAAAGCATAATTTCAGCACTTAAATGGAGATTATGACCACTTGGAATATCAACATTTGAACCCATCTCAAGAGCCTCCAAGATTATTGGAGAATATTGTTTTATTTTGAAAAACAACTTCAAGAATACATGGGAATGTATTGAAGTTGAAATCATCATCTATCAAACATGTTTTTGAGGTCAAGAGCTACTATCCATAAGGATTCACTCACCTCAAACACCATGTCATCATCTAGATGATGATGAACTAGTAAGTAAATAAAGAAAATAAAAAGGAAATGAGATTAAGGAGAGATGAGCATAATATGTAAAACAAGCAAGTAAGTAATCAATAGATGATATTCATGATGATTTTGGACTTGTAGCTTGGTGTTTCAGTCATATATGGTGACTTTAGTCATGGAAGAAGCTTCCCATCTCACAAATGCTCACTAAAAATGGTGGTTGGGTGTATTGAATGTGAAGTAAATGGGAGTAATGAAGTAGAAAACAAAGTTTAGAACTCACTTTTTAGTTGAAAATCAAAGGAAGAAGCTCACTTTCACTCTCCTAACCTTATCTTTTACAACTTTTCTCTCTATAACTTCTCTAAGCTTTTGTATTTGCACCCCCAAAATGAGAAGTCAATGGGGGTTTATATAGGCCAATTTGGGGTGGTTTTGGGATTAAAGAATTGTTCCCATTCGTCCCAAACATCTGTTAACATAGATCTATGTCGTTTTGGTTTCTAATTAATCAATTTGGGTCCCCAAAAGAAATTATAAAAATGGACTATTCTAGAGGAGAGTGCTGCAATGACACTGGGCCTATGTTGCGAAGGCAGTGGGCCAGTGCCGTGGAGGCACTGCTCTTCTGATGTCCAGATGACTCTATTTAGGCCCCCAGAGGTTCCGGTATTCGCGAAAAGGCCCTATTTTGTTCGAAATTCACAGAAAATGTGTATGAACTCCAAACTAAGGTTGTGATATATCGTTAGAAAGGTAATAGAGTCTAATTTGCATAAAAAATAGTTCAGAGATAGGTTACTTTAAAAAGTTTTGCGGTATTCGCGATTAAAGTCGATTTGATCGCCTTTTTCACCTTTGGAAATTCATAATAAATTCGTTTTAAATCCAGGAATTATGTGCGATATACCGTTGGAAAGCTATTGATCTCTAGCATTCATGAAAAATATTTGAAAAATGATACGGTGATCCAGTTTCAAAGTCAACTTTTAGGTCAAATCGGTCAAACCTGAGATTCCCGGGGAAGTTTCGGGAACCTCTAGGAGCTCCCAGGAGCTGACGTTTTCATCAGATTTTCTTTTAAAACTCATTTTAGTACTTTTCAAATGATCTAGAATTATCCCAAAACTTTTCAGTGAATTTGGATGATTTCGGTCAAATCTTGGTCAAACCTGGTCAAACTTCGGTCAAACCGATCAACGGGGACTTTCTGGGAACTTCCGGGACTTCTGGGGGTCTTTGGGAGCTGACAATTTCATCTGATTTGGTTTGAAAACTCATTTTATGACTTTCCTTATGACATAGCATGTTTTCAGAACTTTCGGTCCAAATTTGGGACTGTTTGGTCTTTCAAGGGCATTTTGGTTATATGTACCACTTTCTGAGCATTTCGAGGGATAGAACTAACTTCCAAGATTCCTTTATGAGTCGTTTCGATCATTGTGAACCACCAAGCTATAGGTCTCCTAAAGCTGGTAGCCGACAAAATGGGGTGTCTACAAATACCATCTATTGATTACTTACTTGTTTACATATTATGCTCATCTCCTCTTAATCTCATTTCTTTTTTATTTTCTTATTTACTTACTAGTTCATCATCACCTAAATGATTACATGAAGTTTGAGGTGAGTGAATCCTTATGGGTAGTAGCTCTTGACCTCAAAAACATGTTTGATAGATGATGATTATGACTTCAATACATTCCTATGTATTCTTGAAGTCACATTTAAATGAAAATAAATCTTTCCAACAATCTTGGAGGTACTTGATATGAGCTTAATGTTGATATTCCAAGAGGTCATAATCTCCATTTGATGTTAAAAATATGCTATCAAAACCCTCTATTTTAAAACACCTCTAAAACCCCAATATTTGGATTCCAAAGAAATACACATTGTTTCCTCAAAAATCTTTAAAACAGTGAATAATCTGAGTTCAAAGATTTCTCTAGAACTCTATACTCAAAGGATGATTACAAGACTACTTGGAAAATCTTCCCAACTCATTAGAGAACACCCATGATTTTTGGCTTGATCTAAAAACACTTGGAAGGGTGTCATTTTAGTCCAAACATTCCTTCCAGACATTCTGCTTTTACTGTCACGGCAGCTAGGTTGAATTTCAACTCGTTTTTTCATAAAATGTTTCCAAAAGGAGTAGTCCCAACTCATTTTTCCCTTGAGCTCCAGTGTCTTAGGGAACTTTCTCTTCAATATAGACCCCTAGATGTTTTGTTTTCATTTTCTAAGATTTTTCAACATTTTAGTAGATAGTACGAACTCTATTTCTGAGTAACCTCTATTGTTTATATGATTTCTCTCAATTTGTAATAGTTATTGTAGATTGGCTTTTTGATATATGTTCTAGACACAATAATGATTATCTCCATAAAAAGTCATGCATCAAAAACATTTCTAACCATATTTTTCCATTTTTACAAAACCAGTCCACTATTCTATCCACTATTCTATCCACTATTCACAACAAGCATACTTTTACTTTCATTCTTTGATTTGATGCTCACATACACTCCAAATTTGTTCATATCATAGGAAGTAGTCTATACTAAATTTATACATATTTTTTTTTATGATTTCCTTCATGCATTCATGCATACTCTAGACTTCTAAGTCACTTTCTTAGGTCCATGTACACAAACCACTACAACCTTTCCACATTCTAGGATCATACATTGCATCCATGCAAGATTTGGAGTTTTAACGATTCCTAATCTAAGAGGATTATAAGGAATGAATTTGATCATACATTCATGCTTCCCCTTTTGATCTGATCATCATTTCTCATCCATCCCGGAGATTGAGAGGTCTTCTTTTCTCAAAGATCAACATTCATCATTCTAGCTTTCTAAGCATATTTTTCTTTGATTAGTTTCAAGAACAATCCATGTCCCCTTTAGATTAGGAAAACTTGATTACTTGTTATGTGATTAGACGATTTTTCCTAGGTTAGTTTGTGTGATCTTTTACTTTTGCATTGTGTAATATTTGGCTTAGATCTTATGAATGACATCTTATCTTTTGATCTTCCATTTCAAGATTCTTATGTGATGTAATATACTATCATAGTATTAATTATTGAACTAAGCATAGTAAAAGATGATTATTTGAATGCTAATTGAGGCCCGTCGAAAGACTGGGCGAGTTGAGGGTGTTTTAGTCTTGGCAAAGGCTCCTTCCTCTCTTGTACCAAAATCCCAAGCCAAGTTCTTTGGTTATGAAGGGCTGGTGCCCTTTATCCATTTGGGTGAGTCAAAATTAGGTTTCTTGGTTTCTTAAAGACCAAGTGGCGACTCTGTATCTGTTTTCAACAGACCTCTCTTTCTTTTCTTCAAAATAATTTCAAAATTAAAGAGTGGAAGGCCAGTCCCGCGTGTTCACAATATGTTTAATTACAATACATACTTGATGGATTCACCTATATAAGTGTGAAAGTGGGGCCGTTTATTATGAAAATGTAGGCAAGTTTTCTAGAGCACTTATGAAAATGCAGGACTGGCGTAGGGCCTAGAGGTGCCACACCGATTAGAGTTGCTTAGATTCTGAGGAATTAATGTGGGTATAAGACGACTGGTTTACGTTAAGGGATTCTAGTTCATAGAAATTTTATTTCACCAAATTCGTGTAAGTCACTTCTTATATTCCTAGGGACTGGTTCATAGCCCTAAAGGTACCAGTTTTGATGCATTAAATTCTCTTGCTCCATTCTTTTTATTTGTTTAAATTTTGAAAAAGGGGGGATTGTTGGAATTATTGGTCATTGGGCTTTTTATTTCAAAAATTCAAACAAAGTCATTTACATTGATGTGACTAGTATCCTCTATTAAAAATATGACCATTGGAGGCTATTAAATCTATTAACTCCTGTATTAAAAATATGGTCGTTGGAGGCTATTAAATCTACTAACTCCTATATTAAAATTATGGTTGTTGGAGGCTATTAAATCTATTTTTAATAAAATGACTGTTGGGCAGTTTGTCTAATCTAAATAGCCTTCTCTCTTCCCATTTTACATATAGAAAAATTCCTCTCTTTTGTGATTCTTCACAAAAACCATTTTCATTATTTTGGAGCAATTCTGAGCACTCATATATTCTTCCAATTCGAGTGCACGTTTGGAAGAAACTAATTGGTGAATCATGGAGAGCATAGCGCTGAGACCTTGTGCATCGAGTCATTGACTCCAAGGAGCAGAATTGTTCTTAAGGACAGTGCAAATCATTGCATGCCTCAATCAGATTCATAGCTATATCCTTCTATATTTTTCAATAACTATTGTCGAAGATGATTTTCACCTTTTTCTCATGAATGTACTTGATTATTTGGTGCACAATAGATGATACCGCTTTGTTGACATGCAGCTTGGGCCTTCTAATTAGTAAATTGAATGAGGCGGGTATATCCATGACTTGGAAGAGTTCAGTACAAACCAAAGACCCTACTTGGATTTGGAGAGAAACAATCCCCATCACAGTTCTCTTAGTGTTATCGTAAGCCCTTACGGATTGCACAGACAGAGTGATGTCTAGGATATTGACCCCCAAGGTGGTGGCGGTTCTTAGAGCATAAACATTTAAGGCAAAGCCTGTATTGACTAGACAGAATGGCACTTGCTGCCCCTTGCACCCAACAGTGATGTACAAAGCTTTGTTATGTGCAGATCCTTCTGGCGGAAGGTCCTCATCGAAAAAGGTAATGATTGGATCAGGGGTGAGTGTGCCTATGAAAGCCGCCATATCTTCTGGTGCAGCACCAATGGGGACCTCAATTCCAACTAAGGCATTCAACATGGCCTACCTATGCTTTGTAGGATGTTACCATGATGTCCCACATTGGGAGATGTGTTTGATCCTACACCAGAATGGCCGATTTGTCACGGTTTTGGACAGTGACAAAGGTCCTTTGTCACGGTTATAATCCGTGACATTTTTGGGTGTGACAAAAAAATTTGTCACTGTCCAAGACCGTGACAAATGGCTTTTGTCACGGTTCATTTGTTACACTTTAAAAGTGACATATCACTTCCAATTGTCACGGTTTTGTCACTGTTTAGAACAGTGACAATTTATTTATTTGTCACGGTCGTCCATCGTGACAATTTATGGTATTGGTCACATTATTTGTCACAGTTTTAGACTGTAACAATATAAGATATTAGTCACATTCTTTGTCACAATATTGGACTGTGACAATTATTAAGAGCAATGACTATTATGTAAAAATAATGTCACAGTTTTCTCTAATTGTCACGGTATAGAACAGTGACAAACCAGAATTTATTTATTTATTTTTTTTAAATCTTATTTTTGCAAGAATTCACCCTATTATTTTTTATTCCTGACACAATACAATCACCAATAACAAAAATTACAATCCGATGCAACCTATTATAAACACAAATTGTAAGATCACCAATAAACACAATCGCAGGCATTATCAATTTGCTCACATAAAAAAAAAATAAATAAAAAAAATAAAAAAAAAATAACTTTAGCAATCCAAAAACCTAATATACGATGACAAACATTATAGAGAATGTTATAGTCTAAAATAAATCTATGAAGTCCACAAATAATCATCATCTTCGTCATACGCCTCTTGGCCTGTTGGTACGGCTTCCTACACATCTCCTCCTCAATGTTAACATTGTGCAAGTAGTCTCCTCGCATTCTTCTAACTCCATGTCAGGAAGAACGACTTCAAGAGCCTTGCACTGATCCCTCATCATTTATTGCCTTGAACTGGTCTGTGAGTGTAAAAATCACAAAGTCAGAGATTAGCCATTTATGGCGCAAGCTTAAAGATCAAATTTCAAAGCTACAATTCACTGGCTCCAGATATCCCATATTACCTTTCTATTTCTTTTCTTTTTTCCTTCTATTCTTGTGAGTGTGTTTGCAACTACCTTTTACAATTTAAAAAAAATGAATATAACCTTCTATCCGATAATCCTGGCAAAATAGTAAAAAAGCTCACTACAAAATGAAATAATCAAGGCATATTTTTTTATTAATCATGAAGCTCCTACTCCAATCGTTGTAAGCATTCACAACATAGATGAGAGGCGAATCATTTATGATTTATGACAATCAATCTTATTTTAAATGCTTGTTTAAATGCCAAGTATTAATCTCTACACTTGCAGAAAATAAAGGAAATCATTAGGCATTTCATTAGAATTGGACTAACAATTCAACATTACACTACAAAGAATATAGACTAGCATCTGCGAATTCACTACATTTAATATATAGTCAGTATAGGACGTGTACGTGTTGTGCACTGCCATGCGTGTGTGCAGTGGACGTGTGCAGTTGGGCACGCTGCCTATGTGTGTGCACTTGCTGCCTGTGCGCATGCTCATATGTTGCCTGTGCGCGTGTTGTGCTGCCTGTGCGCGTGTGTTGTGTTGTGTTGTACTGAGCAGTGGGCAGCCAAAATGGGGGCCCCCTATGGGATGCACGTGTGCTACCTGTGCGAGTGCAAGTGTGTTGTATGGGCTTTGTGCATCAGACTAATTACTAAAACATTTTTGCTCATCAGACTAATTACTAACTCAGCTTGAGAAAATAAAAGAAAACAACAAGATTCTTTCAACTTGAGAAAGACTAATTGTTTATCCCAAAAAAAAAAAAGAAGAAGAAAGAAAGAAATTTGTATTGTATGCATTTCTGCCCCGCTTTGTTTGGTAAGGACAACCAGATAGAAAATTATCTCCTTTTATCTTACGGATGGAACTAGTAAAAAAGAAAAAGAAACTTCGCATTTGAACACAATTTTTTTTTTTGTCTTTGGATAATAATGTTTTAACTCCAAACTCTGTCTATACATGTATCTAAAATGAAAGTTAGGTAAATTATTATCTGTATTCACATACAAGAAGAAGCTGTGGAAAAAAAAATGCACATGTGGTTACTTATCATGATCAAAATGCACATATTCTCCAAAGGCCAAGAGTTGTTTCTTCTTTTTCTTCCTTGTAAGTTTTGTATACTTTTAGCTTTTTGCTCCCTGTTTTATATGCATTTGGAAATTTAGTAAAAGAAAGTAATGGGGTTTATGTTTATTTTTAAATGAAAAATAAGAAGGCCATTGGCTTTATATAAATTACCCAACAGTCTAATCAGTTCATCTTTTTATGAAATTTGTCGCAATATATGTTTTCCTAAAGGAGAGATGTGAAGAACAAGTAGCTCCAATGATGAATTAAGAAAGAAATGCAGTTTGAGTAAGAAAGAACAAGCATAGTAAGAAAGAAAGAACAAGCTCTAATGATGAACAAGCAGCCAATAGCACAAGTTTGAGTAAGAAGGAAACGCAAAAAATCATAGTAACATGAAAAAAAGAAAAAGGA
Source organism: Hydrangea macrophylla (assembly GCA_033977485.1). Taxonomy (NCBI): domain Eukaryota; kingdom Viridiplantae; phylum Streptophyta; class Magnoliopsida; order Cornales; family Hydrangeaceae; genus Hydrangea; species Hydrangea macrophylla. The sequence goes on from CM066983.1 coordinate 53,120,280, forward strand.
AAAGAAAGAAAGAAGGTGAAGTAAGCAATTCTATCTAGTGATCCAGGAGCATGTCAAGTTAACAGACCTGTCCAAGAAGCAAATCACGTACATATGCACCCATTGTTGCATATGTAATGGGTATGTGCTCATATATGTCAAGTTAACAGACCTGTCCAAGAAGCAAATCAAATATATATCAATAATAGATTCACCTTAGGTTATAAAACATAGAGATGGTCTCATGGATTTCCTTTCAGCAATTCAATAGAAAACCGACAAGAATGAGAAGTAACAAGTGGTTGTAGTAATATACAAAATGGGTTACAAGATATGGCTTACCAATCACTCTCAAATTCTAATACATGAGAAACTAGTGCTGCAAAATAAATGGACATTTCAGTGGTATTAGTGAGCTGCAAAGTAAATTGAAGTATCAAGTTCAAACACATTAAGCTTTCAAACATCTAAAAATAAAAGGCATGAACACTTGAAGATTAGAAACTGAAACTCAGATAAGCCAGACATAACTTCATCAGTTTATGAAAACTGTTTTAAAGCATAACTACTTTTTCCTTTTACTTTTCAAAACTGAAATGTTTCAGTTTTCAACAAAAAAAAAATGTTTTATCTCCTAAAACTGTAAAATTAAGAAGTAATTAAAAGAAAAACTATTTCTTTCTGTACTGTGTTCACCCAAATTTTTTTTACCGATATTTTTTATAGTACATCTACAAGACTTAATGAGTGTTCCTAGATACTCTTCAAATACACAAGCTATGAAATTAACATAATAGGGATTTAGAAATACAACAACTCTTTCCATCAATATAAGAAGTTATCCACAGCCTAGGGTATATGGCTAAAGAAATGAGATACCAAAGTTATTGCAGGAGCAGATTCAGAGAATGAGAAAATTGGTAGCCTATGTGGAGATACAAAGTCACACACAATTGTATCAAAATGTTTGATGGTTTAAAATTTAATAAATGGTATCCATTTTGAGATGAACATATGTGAAAATGAGAGCCAAAAGTACATGGAGAGAAATCAAAGCCAAACTCTCCAACCCATACTAAGCAGCCCTTGAAAATCACCAAGGAAGCAAAAACATAGCAACCAACAAAAACTACCCATACTCTCTCTATATATATATATATAAATATATATATATATATATATTATAGATATAGATGTGGGTGTAAGCCTAAATAGCTACAAAATTAAAATAAAAAATTGCAATCATGTTTTTCAGGAATCATATCAAGTGAAGGGACGAACCTTCCGGTGGTCTGAACAGCGCTTATTCAGAGTCTAATTGAAGATCTGCACCAAAAAAAGAAAAAGAAAAACCAAATCAGAAAATCGAAAGTAATTCAAGATCTGCAAAAAAAAAAAAAAAAAAAAAAAAAAGAGAGAATGTGGCTACTTGAATAACCCTAGAGAGAGGGGAAGAAAAAAAGAAAGTGGAAGACCTGACCTGACCCCTCATCTCTAATCATCCATACCTAAATGGATATAATGCATTGATAATAGAGAAGCCATAGAGTATTCATTTACCAATTGTATAAAATTCATACGATTCAATGTCAAAGCATTCTCATTCTTTTGCCAAGAAAGAAAAATGGAAAAATAAAAATAAAAAATAAAAACAAAATCTGCAATTACCAAATCTAGATCTGATCTACAAGTGAAAACAATAAAAAAAAATTCGCAATATTGTTGAAGTTGAGTACTGACCAATTGAAGAAACAAGTTTTAGATCTGTGATCGTTGGCCTCAAACTGTTTGCAATAAATATCTAGTGTTGTTTGTCGGGCGTGCCAGAGTCCGTGTGGACTCAAAGTGATGTTGATTACCTAATCTGACTTCTAAACTAAGCGATTTGTTACTTAACAATAAAATAACAGTGGGCTTTTCTCTACTCTGATGCAAGTAAGAAATTACAAATGGAAACTACAGAAAGGGAAACTAAATACAATGTTTCAGAGTACCTCCATAGACAACTTCTTCTCCATTGATTGAAAGGTGATGATTACAAATATTCAACGAAAAGAATAAAAACTGAGCACTCAAGAACAAGAACTCACAGATCACTCAAGAACAAGAAAGAAATGTTATGAGGAGACACTAAAAGCCTGCTGAGAGCAGAAGTGGCGTGTGTGTTAGCCCCCTTCAAATGTTGTACCACATGCCATATTTATAGACTTGTTTGCATAACCGCTCATGTTAGTGGGGGATCATGGAGTAGTGGGGTACGTGGCCCCTAGTTTCTAGGCATATATCAATTTATGCTCCCACTATGTCCCATGATCAACTTCCATGATTTGTGTGATGATCCCACTTCTGCCGCATTCCTCTCTTCTCGTAACTGCTTTTTCTTCCACCTCAGCATGTTCTGAAAACTGAAGACCCACGTTCTCATTCCTACTTAACTATTTTCTAAGTAAATTTACGACCGATTGTGTTTCTCTGTGTAGCTTCATCTCTGCTGATGATATTACTCGGTCTTCTTTTCAGTAGGAAGCCTACTCACGTCTCTCGGTCTTACACCGATGTTGCCTTTTATCCTTACTAATCCCATGGATTGCTGTTACTGCAAGAAAGTCCTCGGCCTTATCCGTTAATGCCGAGGTGTCACTGATCTTTTCTAATATCGGCCTTATATCTTTATTGGAGCCGTTTTGTCATTGTCGATATTAGGACTCAATGGTAATAAACCAGTTTGTCATCGGTCCAATTTTACCGATGTTAGGGCTGCAGTTGAGGCTACTCTGCCACTAGCCATACTAGGGTACTTCTCTGAGAACTTCGTATCAATTGGTCCTCGGTCTTGATACCGATATTTTAATTTGGAACGTATCATCTTTACCAGTAGCTATATCAAATATCGGTTTTCCTGGGTCATCGGCCTTATCCTCGTTCATATGCCTACGTGGTCTAGTGATGACGTTGAGTTCACATGACCGTCACGTGCCCTGGGAAACCCTAATTTAGGGTGTAAACACAAACACACGACATCACAGAAGGTACGACAGCGGCGACGGTGTTCGACGATGCGGCCCTACCGATGAACGAAAATAGTCCAGATCCGGGAGCCTCTTCATCGTCAAGAAACAGGTCCTCTAGAACCCAAAATGCGCTGGAGTGCACACGATCGCTACTCCGATCAACGTCGCCGACATGAGCAGTGATCCGATGCTTGTATATATATATATATAGAGAGAGAGAGAGAGAGAGACAGAGAAGACAGCGACACCGGAGAGGAAGAGAGAGTACCTTTGGTCTAACTGTGCCCAACGGTGGAAGGCAGCGGAGGGTGGTGGGCCTGGTTCGCGTCCGGAGGTGCTGTCGTAGCTTTAAATGCCCAGATCTACACAGCAATTTAAAGGGAGAGGAGAGGGGGTTGCTAATGGTGGTGGCGTGGTTTCTGATACCCTTCTCTCTCATGACCATTAGCAGGTGACATGAACAAAAATCCATTAGATCTGGTGAAAAAAATTGCAACTTTCATGAACTTCCATATCTTGACTGCTGGAGAAACAAAAAATTACAGTTTTGATGAAAAATCAAAAGTATCTAAAGTAACTTGCTCAATACCTTGATTGTCGGTGGTAGGTAGTGACCTTCGAGACAGAAAGAGGTCGACGACGAAGTCATTGCCGAAGAGAGAAGCTAATCGGTCCTATATGTGTGTGAGATATTGAGAGAGAAGAGTGTGAGAGGATAGTGGGGGAAAATAGATTGACATGAGGGAAAAAGAGATTATTAGAATTAAAACTTTTTAATACCCAGTGTGTCCTCTTAGCACATTTGTCACGGTTTCAAACAATGACTAACCTACATTAAACTTTGTCACTGTCCTCAACCGTGACAATATTGTGTATTTGTCAAGATTTTTTTTTGTCACTGCCAATAATAGTGACAATATGTGTCACGGTTGGGACAGTGACAAACTGTCCAAAAATAAGTGTGACAATTCGGCCAATATGAGTTTCCTTCAATTACTTTATCAACTCATTATCCTCTTTGATGACCACATCCATTTTTCCTTTTCCCTTATCTTTGGCTGGTCCTTTCTCGACGATTTCCGTGATAGGCTATGGAGGCTGATAATGACAGCCAGACCTAGTCAGATGATCAATCTCAGCAAGAGTAGGTCCTTCTGTAGTCTCATCTTCTTTGAACCAATCACAATATGTTCCTACAAATGGTTTCTCTAGCTCATTCCAGATAGAGGCATCATTTTCATTATTGGGATCATACCATTTGATGTCTACCACCCCTAGATCATGTTCTTCTAGAAAGAACAAATTTTGTTCATCATCTAGTTACTGTTGCCACCCATCATCTTCTCCTTCAATCAAATGAATCCCTGCAGAATTCGGGATGTCAATGAGGGATAAGGGAAGTCCTAAGGGAATTATGAGGGTAGAAAGGTTGAAAGTAGTGGGGTTGGATTCAATGAGGCTGATATTTTGGTGGTTTGGTAGGGGATTTTGAGTAACATGGGTCTACTTTGGAGGTGGCTTAATGATATTATGGTCAATGAGATCTTGGATATCATGGCGGAGGCGCATGCAATCATCGGTGTTGTGGCCAGGGGCTTGGTGGTAGGTGCACCGTTTAGACATATCACAATTCTGCGGTGGTGGGGTATTTCGAGGTTGGAGCAGTTGGAGGTGACCCTTTTTTAGGAGACAGTCTAAGGTTGAGGAAAGTGAGATTTCTAGCTTGGCAAAATTGCGAGGAGGCTTTTTCTGGAAAGGGCGATTGGACGAGTTTGCTTGGTTGGAGGGTTGGTACAGCCTAGGAGGGTATGGCATGGGTTGATTGCTAAGGTCATTGACATCCAGAGCATTGCGGGAATAGTTGGGCCTTTTTGACTGACTCGGAGGCTCTTCCTTCTTGATCTTTCCTTCCCTGATAGCGTCTTTAATTTGAGTTCCAACTTCAAACAACTCCTCAAGGGTGGAGATGGATTGATAGAATAACTTCTCATAGTAGAGTGGTTGCAGATTTCGGATTAGCATTCTCACTTGTTCCTTCTCAATTCGCTGGTGGGTCATCTGGGCCACTTTATTCCTCTATCTGCTCAGAAAAGCAGCGAAGGATTCATTGTTGTTCTGCCGAGCAGTTTCCAAATCCCTGATCATGACATCCAACTCTTGATTGTAAGAATAGTGATCGACAAACACTCGAATGATGTCTTTCCATTGCATTGGTTTTAATCACAACTTCCTGTTTTATCTGCAATTTGCATTACAAGGCTCGTTTTCATACAATGTGATTAATATATGATAAGTTGTATTGTTTTAGCTATTGTTTGTGCAGATCACTGCTGTGTGGACTAAAGAGATGAATATCAGGACAATTGGAATGCTAGAGTGCAAACAAAAGAATTCAAAGCTAAAGTTTGAAGTTCGAGCGATCGAAGATAGTTCGATCGATCGCAAGTTCGATCGCTTAAAGAAGGTTGAAGCACTTGAAGTCCAAATGTTCAATCGATCGAGAAATGTTCGATCGATCGAACATGGCATTTTCAGAAACTTTCGCGTACGCAGCAGTTGCGGAATTGTAACCCTAGCCTTTAGGTTTTCTATTTATATGAGCATTGTGTACGTCCCAAAGGACGCCGAACTTTGCTTTTCATCAGTTTTTAAAGAGAGAGATAGAGAGTTTACATTGTTTTGTATGTTTTTATTCAAGGTTTTACGTTGTGAGCTTGGATTCTTATAGTTTAAATACGAATTTTTCGTTCCAGGTTACTTATTTATTGTTTCAGTTACATTTTGCACTTAGTTAATCGTCGTTTAATCTTCAATCTCGTAGTATTGCATGCTAGATAAGTTAAAATCACTAGTTTCATAGTTTTCATGAAAAACTCACATCCAAACAACGCCTTAATGTTTTCATATGTTAAATACCAACCAGTGACACTCCAGACGATGTCTGAGTAGTCCTAAGGTTGGGAGAACACAATGAAACAGTGATCTTTAGCCTCTGTCATGTAGCAGAATAAATCCTGTGTTCGATCGATCGGAGGTCGTTCGATCGATCGAACCAGAGATAGTCAATCGATCGAAGGACATTTCGATCGATTGAAGGATGAAGGCTTTCGATCGATCGAACGATCGTCGATCGATCGAACTCTCTGATTCTTGAGGATGTTCCCTGCAGTATTCCAGGACCTTTTGTTTTTTAGAGTTGTTATCATACTGTCCCCAAATGCTCAGTTTGTCAAAAGAGTTTTTAAAATCAACGCCCTAAGGCATTTTCCTTCAATATATTTTGCAAAGCACTTTCAATGCTAACACCATTGTAGGTGCGAGTCTTAACTATTGAATTAAACCGCTTTCATGTGTTTTAAGTTAACTGTGATGATATAGTCCCGGTCATGAAAGGGCTATGGATTCTTTATTTTTAGAGAAATACGGAAAACTGTGGGCAATATACTCCTTAGTGTTTCAAAGTAACCGCATGGTAGATGGTTAGATTATTGTGGATTTGTGTAATCCCAACACTTTCTTCTTAAAAGTTAAATCTTATTTTAGAGTATTGTTTTAACTAGCTAATTAGTTCTTTAATTTAATCTGAATTGCTTTCATTAGTAGTCTTAGCTTGCGGAACTGTGTGTTCTGCACCATTATATAATTTTATTGATTTTTTTCTTTTTCTTTTGAGCTTAGTCTAAGTTAATAGGTCAACACCTTCCCTGTGGGATCGACCTGGTCTTACCAGTTACTACTTACACGTCTACCTACACTTGGGTATTGCACAAGAGCACACAAGATTATTCGCGTGCCAAGTTTTTGGCGCCGTTGCCGGGGAAGGCGACGATCAATTCCTTAGATTACCTCAATCTTTCCTGATCTATTTCTGTTTTCCTTTTTCTTTGAGTTCTCTAGGTTTTCAATCTTCTTAGGTTCTCTCATTTATGTCCGATAGTTCCGTCCACGGAATTTTCGGAAATCCTCTATATTCATCTAATTCTTCCAATTCTAGTAACCCTATCACCACTCCAACTGAATCAATGGATGATAATCAGAGTAAACATGGTGACAATGTTGTGATACCAGTTGATGATTCACTACGTCCGTTGTGTGATCTCATGCAACTAGAACACGCACCTACTCCTTCTTGCATTCTCATCCCCCCACATGCTGGCGAATTTCAATTTCGCAATGGGATGATTCAACTCCTCCCAACATTTCATGGGATGGAAAGCGAGAAGGCATATCTACACGTTAAGGATTTCGAGGATGTTTGTAAAACATTCTCCCAAACCTGTCCTGTAGATGTGACACGCTTAATGTTATTTCCCTTCACCTTGAAGGATAAAGCAAAGGTGTGGTTACTCACCCTAAAACCGAATTCAATCTTCACATGGCATGCGATGAACACTGCGTTTTTGAAGAAATTCTTTCCACCACGCATGACCACAGAGCTAAAACGCCAAATAAGTTCATACAAGCAGAGGAGCAATGAAACCTTCACCCAAACTTGGGAGCGTTTCAAAGATTTGCTTCTCTCATGTCCCCACCACGGATATGAGAAATGGCGCACCATCAGTCACTTTTATGAAGGACTGAATGGTAAAACAAAAAAGTTGGTCGAAACTATGAGCTCTGGACCATTCCTTCAAAAGAACACCGAAGAGGCTGAAGCTTATTTCGAGTGGTTAGCTGAACATGCTCATGAATGGTCTAACTCTGAAGATACACCTCGAACTCAAATATCGAGTGTGGAAAATAAGAGTTTGTACCAATTGAAAAGTGAAGATCATCTGATGAACAAATACGAAGAACTGGCGAAGAAGGTAGAAGAACTAGGGATGCGAGGAGAGAGCTCTAGGCAGGTTATGCCTGAAGAACCATGCGGCACATGCAACATGTTGGGACATACAACTCAATACTATCCCAATGTGCCGTATTTTCAAGAGCAGGCCCCTATGGAGATGAATGCCATGCACGGTTTTCGAGGGGCGGGGAATTCCAACAATAACTTTCAAAGTAACAATAGATGGAATCACCCCGGTTTTGATTGGAGAAATAATGCTGGGACCCAAAATCAATATCAACAGCAGCCCTACAACAACAATCAATATCAAGGGCAAAACAATAGGCCATCCCATCAATACAATCAAAATAGAACCAATAACTACAACCAAGCTCAACCCTCCAATGCACCACAGACCAATACCTATGTGCCACCACACAAGAAGGTTCAAGAAGAAGAGCCACTTGCTAATGCCAATCTAACGCAGCAACTTATACAGATGATGAGTAGAATGTCTGCCACGTTAGAAACGATAGATGCATGGCAAGAGGGTTCAGGAGGAACATTCCCTGCCCAACCACTTCCAAACCCCAAGGGACATAACAATGGTCTTAACAATCAAGAACATGCTAAAGCCGTGACTACACTGAGAAGCGGAAAAATCATAGAGAAAAGCCTGCCTCTGTCTACACCCCAAGTGTACAAAGAGGAGGAAGTGGTGGATAATGAGCTTGAGCAACCATCTACTCAAGAGGAGGAGCCGTCTACTAATGACGAGGCAATAAAGGCAAACATTGAAGCTCCTAGAGTAGAGGAAGAAGTTGAGCAAAGGCCTGGAAAGGAGTCTGTTGAGGATGAACCCCCAAAATGCCCTTTTCCTGCACCTTATCCTCAACGGTTGAAGAAACCCAAGAATGAGACGAAGAATCAGGAGTTTCTGGAATTGTTTAAACAAGTCAAAATTAACCTTCCACTCCTAGATGCTATCAAGCAAGTGCCGGTCTATGCTAAGTATCTTAAAGATCTATGCACGGTCAAGAGGAGGCAAAGTGTGAAGAAACATGCTTATGTCGCATGCCAAGTAAGTGCGATCATTCAAAATGAGTTGCCTCCAAAACTCAAAGACCCCGGTACACCTACGGTCTCATGTAGAATTGGGAATCAAAGGATAGATAACGCACTCCTCGATCTAGGAGCAAGCGTGAACCTGCTGCCATATTCAGTCTATAAACAGCTAGGGTTGGGTGAACTAAAACCCACCCGAGTCGCTTTGCAATTGGCAGACAGATCTGTGAAGTACCCTAGAGGGGTGTTAGAGGACGTCCTTGTCCAAATAGACTCTTTTGTCTTTCCAGTTGATTTTGTGATATTGGACACAGAACCTGTGTCTAATCCTGGTGCACACATCCCGGTTATCTTTGGACGTCCATTCCTCAACACTATTGATGTCACGATCAAGATTAGAAGTGGTATCATGACTATCGTATTCGGGAACATGACATTGAATGTCAAAATTTTTTCTAATCCCCGACCTGAAGAATACGATGATGAGGAAGAAATTCATTACATTGACACAGTCATTGAAGATGAAGTTGATTTGGTCGACTACAAAGATCCTTTGGAAGTTGTGATGACTTAATTTGGCGATATCTATCAGCCTGCAGAGTCAACTCCATTGGATGCTGACCTGAACCAGATGTGTCTTATGATGGATACGATAGAGGAGGATAGAGCAGAATGCATGTGGATAATGCCATATGAACAATTGCCTCCTAAAACTAAGTTGGCAATGCCTTCTAGTTTTCAGTTTCCGGAGTTAGAGTTAAAGGAGCTACCTAAAGAGCTAAAATATGCATTCCTAGGGACTGGCAAAACTTATCCTGTGATCATTTCATCTGCTTTAACTCATGAACAGGAAGTTAAGCTAGTGCAAATGCTGACCAAGCATAAGGATGCTATGGGATGGACGATTGCTGACCTCAAAGGCATAAGCCCATCCATATGCACTCATAAGATATATCTGGAGGAAGATGCTAGACCTTCAAGATAAATTCAAAGGCGTCTGAATCCCAACATGCAAGAAGTAGTTAAAAAGGAAGTGGTCAAACTACTTGATGTTGGGATGATCTATCCGGTATCTGATAGTCCTTGGGTTAGTCCAACCCAAGTGGTTCCAAAGAAAGCAGGCATAACGGTCATTCCAAATAAAGATGGTGAATTGGTACCAACACGTGTCCCCACTGGATGGAGGATGTGTATTGACCATAGAAAGTTGAATACTGTGACCCAAAAAGACCATTTTCCTTTGCCATTCATGGATCAAATGCTAGAACGTGTGGAAGGTCACAAGTATTACTGCTTTTTGGATGGATATAGTGGATATAACCAAATTGAAATTGCTCCTGAAGATCAGGAGAGAACCACATTCACTTGTCCATTTGGTACATTTGCCTACCGTCGAATGCCGTTTGGCTTATGTAATGCACCGGCTACCTTTCAGCGGTACATGCTAAGCATATTCAGTGACATGGTCGAACACATCCTTGAAGTCTTCATGGATGATTTTTCAGTGTTTGGCCATAGCTTTGAAGATTGCCTCAGCAATCTCGAGCATGTATTAATGTGATGTGAGGATAAACACCTAGTTTTGAATTGGGAAAAGTGTCACTTTATGGTGACCAAGGGAATAGTCCTCGGCCATATAATCTCCGAAGAAGGAATCCAAGTGGATAAGGCAAAAATCGACATAATCTCAAATCTACCTGTCCCCCGTACAGTGAGAGACATCCGTTCGTTCTTGGGGTATGCGGGATTTTATCGTCGGTTTTTCCAGAACTTCAGTGCAATCTCTCGACCTCTTTGTCAACTTCTTGTCAAAGATGCACCATTTGAGTGGTCAGAGAGTTGCCAAAAGTCCTTCGAGGATCTAAAAGAGCTCCTCACCTCCGCACCTATAATACAGGCGCCCGACTGGAGTTTGCCTTTCGAATTAATGTGCGATGCTAGTGATTACGCCATTGGCGCGGTCCTAGGCCAGAGAAAGGACAATAAGCCATATGTGATATACTATGCCAGCCGAACTTTAAATGAAGCTCAAATGAATTATACAACTACTGAAAAGGAGCTGCTGGCTGTAGTATTCGCCTTGGATAAGTTTAGGTCTTATCTGATAGGGTCACCAATCGTCTGTTTTACAGATCACTCGGCCCTCAAGTATATGTTGTCTAAGAAAGACGCTAAACAACGGCTCATCCGCTGGATACTCTTACTCCAAGAGTTTGATCTAACAATCAAAGATAAGAAAGGAGTAGAGAATGTGGTTGCGGGCCATTTGTCACGGTTGACTTTTGTCGACAATACTGAACCCCAATCCATTAAGGATGAGTTCCCGGACGAACAGCTACTGGCAGTAAGTGTTCTGCCTTGGTATGCTGATATCGTGAACTACCTTGTCACGGGAGAAACCCCGAATCATTGGTCAAACCAAGACAGAAAACGGTTCCTCTCGTTCGCGCGTCATTTCTTTTTTGATGACCCATATCTTTTCAAGTAGTGTGCTGATCAGGTTATCAGGCGCTGCATCCCCAATGAGGATATAACCGTAATTTTAGCATCATGCCATTCTGAGGCATGCGGTGGCCACTTTGCTTCACAAAAGACCGCACAAAAAGTTCTACAAAGTGGTTTCTACTGGCCCACAATTTTCAAAGATGCGTATTCCTTTTGCAAGACATGCCAACGCTGTCAAAAGCTTGGAACTATTTCTAAAAGGAATTCTATGCCTTTAATCCCTATCATCACAATTGAGATATTCGATTGTTGGGGCATAGATTTTATGGGCCCATTTCCCAAGTCTAATAACTGTGAATACATACTCCTTGCTGTTGAGTATGTGTCAAAATGGGTTGAAGCGATACCAACGAGATGCAATGACCACAGAACGGTCATGTCCTTTCTAAGAGAGCATATTTTGTCTCGTTTTGGAACTCCGAAAGCTTTACTAAGTGACCAAGGCAAGCATTTTTGCAATAGGCCTTTGGAGTCACTTCTCAAGAAATACGGAGTCCACCATAAAATCGCTCTTGCCTATCATCCACAGTCAAATGGGCAAGTGAAATTGGCTAACCGAGAAATCAAGCATATTCTTGAAAAGACGGTTAGCTCCAACCGAAAGGACTGGGTATACAAGCTGACCGACGCTTTATGGGCATACCATTCTGCCTACAAGACGAATCTAGGTATGTCCCCGTATAGATTGGTTTACCGGAAAGCTTGCCACCTCCCTGTGGAAATTGAGAATAAAGCTTACTGGGCGATACGCTCGTTGAACTTTGATATCCAAAAGGGAGGTCAGTTACGCAAGCTCCAACTTGCAGAGCTAGAGGAAATACGACGAGATGCGTATGACTCTGCAAGGTTGCATAAGGAAAGGTTGAAGGCTCGCCACGATCATACGATCTTTCGTAAATCATTTGAGCCGGGGCAGAAAGTTTTGCTGTATGACTCTCGCCTCCACCTTTTCCCAGGAAAGCTCTGTTCCCATTGGACAGGCCCGTTCATTGTAAAAACTATCTTTCCACACGGGGCGGTTGAGCTCGTCAATCCAAAGAACGATGATAGCTTCAAGGTCAATGGCCAAAGGTTAAAACCGTTCTTGGAGAACTTTCAAACTGAAGTTGAGCACATCCAGCTGGATGAGCCCAACTATTCTCCCACTTAAAATCCAAAGTGGAGTTCCATATTGTTGTTGTATTCCTTATCTTTCCCTGCATTTTAGTTTCTCTCTGTTGTTTTTTTTAGTGTTTGTGATCTCATTCTAATCCGCTATACTTTAAACCACTCAATTGTAGGTGCATAAATGCGAGGTGATGATGTTCATTCTATCGGTTCATGGGCTGATTCAGAATGTCGTTGTGGCACCTGGAGTGAGGGTGAACTCACACCCTGCCCCTTGCTTCATCAAGATCCTGAAGCTCACACTCTCAATGATGCTGCCCAAGGGTATCTTCCATACCCACCGGCCCTCTTTGACATCAATCCATATGAAAATATGGAATTTCATGATGACAATGATGTGGATGAGGAAGAAGACCTGTACATGGGGAGAATGGTGGATGATGCACTCATGGCACAATGGGAAAATGATGATATGTGGGAGCCATGGAAGATCATAACCTCCAGGATGTCGTCCCAGAACGTCACAATGCAGTTTTTGTTTTTGTTGACGACTTCTTTGTTCCCGAGTTGGTCCCATACCGCTATGTGTACCTGAGCTTTCTGCTATTCAGGCTCCAATGCCCCTTACCAGCTAGTGCATCTTGGGAATCTATGCCAATAGTGAGGTTGGAACTTAGTCACATTTCTTTTTATTTTGTTTCTGTTCCTTGTTTTTCTTTTCGTGTTTAATCCTTGTTTCTTATGTTCCGTTATCTTAATCTCGGTTTGTTTGTCCTTTGTCTTTTCCTTGTCCAAGATTGTCATTATGTTTCTCAATGGTATTCCGGTGTTCCTTCCACATCAGCAGTTCCATGGGGCTCGCACACAGTCCCCTGGCACCCCACCGCAAGAGGAAGAACAACTGTGGATTTTCACACCATTATCTATGTCTCCACCGCAGTCTCCTCTCATGTGCACACCTCATTTCCTAGCGACTCCAGACATGCTGAATGACACTCTTGCCGCTTTCAGATTATTTTAGGAACGAGAATTGTCAAGTTTGGAGTCCAATCTCAAAGAACTGGTGGTGTTCGAAGCAATAGAGAATGAAGAAATTTTCGTGTTGGAAGTTTAGTGATTCACTTCAGTTTTGTTTTGTCATTTTCATCCTTTCTCAATTGAAGTATAATTCTGGGCAAATGATTTTTAGTTTGGTTTTTATTTTAGTTATTCTTTGTAATAAGGTCTACGGATCACGTGGGGAGTTATAATTTTGCAAATTGACTGCATTTTGAATCTTTTATTACTAAATCTTTGCAATTTTATCTTTTGGTGATGTCCATTATGGCCTACATGTCTGTGGTTGAACTGTTTTTAAGTATCTCTTCATGTCCAGATCTGTGTCTGATAGTTGGGGGTGTTTTGGTTCATTTTTCCAAAGAATTCTGTAATTTTTGTGTTCGATCGTTCGATCGATCGAAAACCCTGCATGTTCAAGCGCTTGAACGCTTTATTCAATCGATTGAGAGATTTACTTTCTATCGCTCGAACGTTGTTAGATCGATCGAACACTGTTTTAAACGAGGCGTCTTCAGCACACCTCTTCATTTCCCTCACTCTCACACACTTAAGCGCTCGAACACAGACAGAGGGCGACTCGACGATTTCCCTATCTCTAGCATCCACACACCTCATTTTGGGGGCTTGGATTATCACCATCATCATCATCTCACCCCGCGGGTCTTCTGTTATACCGAGGTAGGCTCCACGAGCCTTTGTCTTTCTTTTTGTTAGAAAAATCCCAAGGGGGTGTCCCCTTGGTCTTAGGATTTCCTGTTTGCAGTTCTTTTTTCTTTCGCTTTTCATTTTCCCATTCATTTTTGCGATCTCAGCACATCGCTGTGTTCGATCGATCAAACTGGTTTCGATCGATCGAAGCCGACATGTTCGATCGATCGAACTATGCTCAAGCGATCGAAGACTACTCTAGTTCAATCGATCGAACTAGAGCAGTAGCAGTTTCTTTCTTTTCTCTTCCCTGTTCTAATCTGAGTCGTGTGTGTTCTATTTTCAGGGCTGCCACGATGAATCCAGTAACTGGCTACCACAAGTCCAAGCCCCTCAACCTCACTATACCTGATCCGGTACCCGCACATGGGTTCCGGAATGATGAGGATCGGGGATGATACGAGCGTTATTTCCGGGCGCGGAAGGTGATGATTGAGCGTCCTGTCGAGTCTATTTGGTCGGAGTACCCGTGGTTCCTGACACAGATTCGCTCCATGCCCCACTGGTTCCATTTACTCTCGCTTGCCAAGAGAGTAAATCTGTCATGGATACAAGGTGCGTGCGCGACGATGATACGCGACCCGGACGCACCATTCACATATCATGCTTTCTTCCGGGGTCGGGCGTTCGTCATCAGTCTCGCTACAGTTTCGGCCGCCTTGGGGGTACCAGAGGTACTAGATTATATTTACCCCTATCAGCCTGACGTACCTGAGACCCCACCATCTGCCATTATCCGCGAGCTCACCGGAGGCGCCGTTCCTTCTTGGAATGGCGATGCTTTGATTGAGGACCACTTCCTTACTGACGACTACCACATGCTCCACCTGGCCCTCAGCAATTGCCTCCTGGTGACCTCTTATCGAGAGAAGATCGCGGCTTGGTATGCGCGAGTATTATTTGCAGTGGGGACAGGACAGCCGGTCTGCTTATCACGTCTTTATATCGATTTCATGGTCCATCCCACCCGCTACATCGCGTCCAAGAAGCACCTGAAAGGTGCTTGGGCGATTCACAGAGTTATAGCTCAGGCCGGCTTTCCTGAGCTTGCTGGAGATGACCTTCGTTCTTCCCCCAGCCGATTCGATGAGGCAGCGGCTCGCCGCTCAGACGCCCATAAGAGGAAACGAAAGGGGAAAGGAAAAGCGAAGGTGGGGGCGAAGAAGAAGAGGCGTGGTGGGACAGACACAGAGCCTGGAGCTTCAGGGACGCCCACAGAGACCGAGGAGCTTGATACAGACGATGAGGAGGAGGATCCGGTTGCTGCTGTTCAGCAGTTTGAGTTGGTACAGCGGTTGCAGACTTAGGCCCAGGGAGAGTCTTCTTCCTCTGTGCCTTTCCTGACAGTTTATGAGCTGCTATTGGAGGAGAGAGAGGCCAGGATTAGACTTGAGGGCCGGATGGATCAGCTGTAGACCTTGCTTGAGTCTATATTGATTCAGATTGGGGTCGATCAGGCCGTTCACTCTGCTCACCATCTTACGCCTACCCCGTCTGCACCGCCTGCTGCCGATCCAGCATCTTCAGCTGCTCCTACTCCTACTCCTACAGGTCCATCCACTACTTCTGTTGTAGCCGATCCATCACTTTCTACTCCACTTACTGCTGATCTTCCACCCACTTTTGTTGCTGCTGCACCTCCTACTGCACCGCTGCCACCTGCTCCCATTGATATTCCTTCTGACGTGGCTGATGATGATCCGTCGGGAGCCGTGTAGCATTTTCTGGGGAGGGGGTGGTGTTATTTTACTTTTGATTATCTGTTTATTTTTGTTGTACTGTTTTTTGGTGGGTATATATGGTTGGATGTGTTGGACAGTTTTTTTTTTTGGTTAGTTTGGTTATGTATGAACATTATTTATCACTGCTGTTATTTTATTCCTTTACCATTCCAGTGGTTTGTATTGTTTGGATCATGGTTTTATTGTTTTATCTTTATTTATTGATCCTTGTTGTTTTGGAGATTGTGTTCTATATTTCTATGCCAGGTTGCTATGCTTGTTATCATTGCGTTGCTCTCTACAGGTGATACCTATCTATTTTAATTATTGAAAATCAACTTCTGGGGACTTTGTTGTTTTCAGTTGGGGGTAGGGGATACTAATAGATAGGTATATACCCGTAGTGATCATATTTTGCACTTGGATATGTCTTAAATTTAATTAGAATGTGGTCTGGTAAAATTTTGAAATTTTTTAATATTGAATCCTATTGATAGAATAACTCTGAATAATCTCTCCTGCTTGTTAATTAGGCGATGACATATTTGTAGTATTCTCATCTTTTTATGGATTAAGTTCACGCGTTTTCTGTTATCACTAAGATGGATTGCATTTGTGAAGCTATTATGTACCTAATACTTTTATGCACTAATTGGCAGCTATGTAGAAAACCTGAAAATTGAGTTCATATGACTATTGTGCTAAAAGAACAAGTAGTGGAAGCTAATAACCCTTAGTGAGCTATTGAGCCAATCGTCATTTCTGAGGGAATTCTCATACAACTTCGGATGGTCTTTCTTGTTTATACTTAGTACATTCGTTGTAAATGTCTCAGTTTTCTTTAAAAGGTTTGACTGTGTATTAGAGGAGAACGTTCAGGATTTACCAATTACACTCAATGAACATTTAAGTGCTAAAAATTGAAAGTTGAGAAAATGATTTAAGCCATCGTTTACCCAATCTTTAACCTGATATATCTTTCACCTACATTCATTGAATTGTTTCATCCCTGATCCCACACCAACTAAATATTTCCAATGAGATTACAAAGAATCCAAGTCCTTGATCTATACCTTGACCTCAATGAGCCGTATTATACATTTATTAAGAATGAGTCATCAAAGTATGTGAAATGGAAGGAAGTAGTTGTGGGACATTAAAAAAAATGAATAATGAATGATGAATGAAGGAAAAGAAAAAGAGCATATGAAATGAATGGGAGATTGGTTTGAGATATGAAAAGAATAAAAAGAGAAGTTGGAATTCCATCACATACTAAGAAGCACATTATTCTCTTCAACACCCTCACCTACTAACTAAAAGCCGAAATTCAAAGTCTTAAAGATTCTCAACAATTAGTTTGAACATGGAAGTGTGAATTGAGTTATCCACGGTATTTCGCTCCTCTAGTAAGTAGTGTTCTATTCATGAGACTATATACTCTTAAATGTCCGTTTTTCATAGAGTCAAGTATGGAAGCATTAGCACCCAGAATATCATCCTTATCAAAGCTTTCATACGGTGTGCGGTCATTGTAAAGCAAGTTTCTGAGAGACGTTCTTTTTTAGTGTGACCAGTGTGAGAGTTGAGCTGAAACTGCGAGTTTTTCAAGGTGCAATAGTCTAAATAACTCTTAATAGGGTTGGACGTATGGTTGTTAAACTCACACACACACGGGTGCATGATGGTGATACATATGTTATATTTTACTTGGTGATATAGGGGAGCATGTGGATTTCTTTCATGGGTTGATTGAGGATAGTATATCTCTGTAGAGTTAAAGTAACAGTTTAATGGAGGGGGAATTTTACAAGTTATTCTAAATCTTTTTGAGCTTAAAATTGGAGAATTTTGTGGGTATATTCACTGCAAACCCTCACGAGACAACACTCGTCCACTAGGGGGAACCTAGGGGTTTAACGGCTTGTTGCATTCGCTAAATGCAACCGCGATTCCTGCGAAAGTGAGTTAGGAATTTTCTCTCTCTCTTAGTTTAGGTTATTTTTAGTTTTCTTTTGTTTTTCTTAGTCGTGGTAGTATTAGTTTAGTAGTTTTTATTTTCGCTTTATCGCTAGGGACTAGCAATAAGCTAGTTGGGGGTTGTGCAAAGCGGGGGTATTTGTAAAATACAACCGCGTTAAAAGGAAGAATTGCATTGGTTTTAATCACAACTTCCTGTTTTATCTGCAATTTGCATTACAAGGCTAGTTTTCATACAATGTGATTAATCTATGATAAGTTGTATTTTTTTAGCTATTGTTTGTTCAGATCACTGCTGTGTGGACTAAAGAGATGAATATCAGGACAATTGGAATGCTAGAGTGCAAACAAAGAATTCAAAGCTAAAGTTTGAAGTTCGAGCGATCGAAGATAGTTCGATCGATCGCAAGTTCGATCGCTTAAAGAAGGTTGAAGCGCTTGAAGTCCAAATGTTCAATCAATCGAGAAATGTTCGATCGATCGAACATGGTATTTTAAAAAACTTTCGCGTACGCAGCAGTTACGGAATTGTAACCCTAGCCTTTAGGTTTTCTATTTATATGAGCATTGTGTACGTCCCAAAGGACGCCGAACTTTGCTTTTCATCAGTTTCTAAAGAGAGAGATAGAGAGTTTACATTGTTTTGTAGGTTTTTATTCAAGGTTTTACGTTGTGAGCTTGGATTCTTATAGTTCAAATGCGAATTTTTCGTTCCAGGTTACTTATTTATTGTTTCAGTTACATTTTGCACTTAGTTAATCGTCGTTTAATCTTCAATCTCGTAGTATTGCATGCTAGATAAGTTAAAATCACTAGTTTCATAGTTTTCATGAAAAACTCACATCCAAACAACGCCTTAATGTTTTCATATGTTAAATACCAACCAGTGACACTCCAGACGATGTCTGAGTAGTCCTAAGGTTGGGAGAACACAATGAAACAATGATCTTTAGCCTCTGCCATGCAGCAGAATAAATCCTGTGTTCGATCGATCGGAGGTCGTTCGATCGATCGAACCAGAGATAGTCAATCGATCGAAGGACATTTCGATCGATTGAGGGATGAAGGCTTTCGATCGATCGAACTCTCTGATTCTTGAGGATGTTCCCTGCAGTATTCCAGGACCTTTTGTTTTTGAGAGTTGTTATCATACTGTCCCCAAATGCTCAGTTTATCAAAACAGTTTTTAAAATCAACGCCCTAAGGCATTTTCCTTCAATATATTTTGCAAACCACTTTCAATGCTAACACCATTGTAGGTGCGAGTCTTACCTATTGAATTAAACCGCTTTCATGTGTTTCAAGTTAACTGTGATGATATAGTCCCGGTCATGAAAGGGCTATGGATTTTTTATTTTTAGAGAAATACGAAAAACTGTGGGCAATATACTCCTTAGTGTTTCAAAGTAACTGCATGGTAGATGGTTAGATTATTGTGGATTTGTGTAATCCCAACACTTTCTTCTTAAAAGTTAAATCTTATTTTAGAGTGTTGTTTTAACTAGCTAATTAGTTCTTTAATTTAATCTGAATTGCTTTCATTAGTAGTCTTAGCTTGCGGAAATGTGTGTTCTGCACCATTATATAATTTTATTGATTTTTTTCTTTTTCTTTTGAGCTTAGTCTAAGTTAATAGGTCAACACCTTCCCTGTGGGATCGACCTGGTCTTACCAGTTACTACTTGCACGTCTACCTACACTTGGGTATTGCACAAGAGCACACAAGATTATTCGCGTGTCAGGAGGTCTTCTGATCCTGAGTTCGGGTCAACAATTTGTTGACGTCCGTGGGGTCCTTGGCCAAAGATAGTATCTTTGCCTGACACTCGTCTGAAATGCTGGGCGCATTGACTGATCCCACTGCAGAATAAAAGGCAGTTAGCTCCGTGATAATAGCAAAGTAAAACAAAACAAGAAAGAAGACAGGAGCTTATTCCTCAACTTCTCCACCCAGGAAGTCCTCAACTGTATTCCCGGCGCCTCCTCGCAATACCTGAGGGTGGATACTTGGAAGAATTTCTTCTTCCACCCTCTATTGTTGCTCGGACAGTTGACTATGATTCTCTTCCCTTACTTGACTCCCAGCAAAAAGACGTTGGCTTCCCCGTGAACCGAGAACGGTCGATGTGTCCAGAAAAACTCCTGTATGGTAAGCTCGTACCCGAGAACCTGGGCCCACAGGGAGATAGCCCCTATCAAGAACCTCTACCCATTCGGTACGAGCTGCCCGAGAGTAATCTCGAGTAATATCAGCACGTCCTGGGCTAGGGGGTGGAAGGGAAGGCGAAGGCCCGCCATCAGGGCGTCCTCGTAGAGGGTAACGAAATCCGACTGGTGGAAGTGAGCCCTGTTGGCGTGTATGGCCAAGGAGCAATGGTCGGGAATGTCATACCTATCCCTGATCCAACTCAGGTCAGGGGTACGCAAGATGCCAATGATCGGCTCACAAGCAAAGACTACATCGGGGCTATTCGGCACTGACTCCTCATCACCCAACCCTCTAGACACCGAGGCAATGGGGATATCCTGGACTACCTCATCATCGGACACCCGAACAGGAATCCTGCCCTCACTATGCTGGTCGAACGGGGTTGCGCTAGGAGGATCCAGGCTCGTATTCGTAGTCCCCGACCTAGATTGTTTGTCTTCCGATCGGGATGACGAGTTGAAGCCAGAGTGACACATCCTTGGAACTCCTACAGCGAAATGAGATAGTAGCTGGCGACCTACGTAAGGGTCTGCAACCCCAAGCCTAAGGTACAAGGGGGCAGGTCTTGAATCCTATGGGGTAAGGCGTACAAGGCCTTCAGGGCAACGTAACACTCAGTCAACACTACCTCGGGACAACTCGACTGGTTCAACCACTCTGCCAAGGAGGATGGGTTACCTGACCTAAAGAGGAAGATGAACCTAAGAAAGAAAAAGTCCTACTCCCTCGCAAGCCCTAGCGGTTTCCTATTCTCCAGCCTTACTCGGGAATGAGGGAAAGAGGAAAAGAAGGAAAGAGCAGTGAAATCTAAAAGCTAGGAGGGCAAAGACTTACAAGAATTAAGCGCAGAAAGAGCAATATATATCACTCACACGCATACACCCGGCCGGTTTTCTGGTAGTGTCACCCTCTTTGTTGGTTCACCAAAGGCCGCCGGTGATTTGTTAGAGAACACACTCCGATGCACACGTGGACGTAGGTCACCTAGTTAACAGGGCCGAACCACATACAAACTTTCTTTGTCTTCATCTTCTTGTAGTTACTTTCATACCAGTTTTTGGCATCATCACGTGGCTTAGATCTTATGAATGATATCTTGTCTTTTGATATTCCATTTCAAGATTCTTATGCAATGGAATATACCTATCATATTATTAATTTTTAAACTAAGCATAGTACAAGATGATTATTTAGATGCTAATTGAGGCACGTCGAAAGATGGGGCAAGTTGAGGGT
This sequence comes from Hydrangea macrophylla, assembly GCA_033977485.1. Taxonomy (NCBI): domain Eukaryota; kingdom Viridiplantae; phylum Streptophyta; class Magnoliopsida; order Cornales; family Hydrangeaceae; genus Hydrangea; species Hydrangea macrophylla. Next base: position 53,141,628 of record CM066983.1, read on the forward strand.
GTTTTAGTCGTGACAAAGACTCCTTCCTCTCTCATACCAAAACCCTGAGCCAAGTTCTTTGGTTATGAGGACTCGGTGCCCTTTATCCATTTGGGTGAGTCAAATTGGGTTTCTTAGTTCCCTAAAGACCAAGTGGCGACTCTGTTTCTATTTTTATAGACTTTTCTTTTTTCTAAATTTTTAAAGGAAAATCAATTCCAACACCCGGAAAGGGGGTGGACCCCTAGAGGTCGTGTGTCCATACTTATGTATTGAGAGGCTATGTAAACTTGGGTGCTATGAGTTTAGTAAGGGTTGGTTAACAAGTTCGTCATGCTAAAGATTTTATCACGTTGGTTATGTATGGGTATTGATCGCATTTGGCAGGTGTTGAGTGTGTTTGGTTTAGTTTTGGTTAGAACTTGTGTTGCTGCAGAATGAGCTCTACTGACTAAAAACAGTTGACCAGGGTGCTAATCCAGTCGATTGGATGTTGTTTTAAAAATAGGACATTCTGGAGGTGGGGTACAGTCGACCGGATATGGTCCCAGTCAACCGGACTCCCGCATATACTGTCGATTGGATGAGAACTTTTAGGTTTTTGACTCTCTGTTGTTAACCAAACAGTCGATTGGGTCCCCGATCAGTCGACTGGATTTTCCTACTTCAAAATGAAATATTTTATAAGTGTTTTAAATGGGAAAACTTTTTTATAACTTTGTATTTTATGGTTATTAATGGACCTTTGGGAGTACTAAGAATGCCTTGGTGGCGTGCCATGTGTCCTAAAATCGTATGTGTGATTCCGGGGCGTGACAATATAAGTCCCTCTACTTTGAATATTTTATTTATTCCTATTAAGTGGTAAGTCCTATATGTTTACCCAAGGAGGTGTTTGAGTGAGTAATAAGTGAGCGAATTTTGGGTGAGCAAAAATGCAGTCTTTAATTTATAGTCAAAAGAAAAATCATCCATGTTTTTGTGAAACTTGATAAGCTTTAAAACGATGTCGTGTGGGGTGGTTATGTACTTTGCAGTATTTCCCTAACACTTCGTTTAGATTGAGAGAAATGGAGAGAAGAAAAGAGAAAGAGTACCACTTTCTCTCCAGTTATCTTGTTTGGTAATTTAAGTGGGAGAGAAGAGAAGAGAAATGGGGAGAAAGTGGAGAGAAAAGAGCTTACTTTTGCTTCTCTCCAAATCGGAGAGATTCTGGAGAGAAAAGAAGAGAAACTTAATTACATAATGAGTAAAAGACCAATAAGCCCCAATATATTATTATTTCATCTAACATATATCCTTAATAGAGGATAAAAAAGTAAATTAGTTATAAGTACTTTCTTTTCTTTTCTCTTATGAAAGTTAAACAAACGAGAAAAAGTTAATGTTTCCCTTATTTTCTTTTCTCTTCTCTCCTCTATTGTCTATCCAAATATGATGGAGAAAACTCAACTTTCTTTTCTGTCTTCTCTTCTCTTGATAAGTTTCTTTTCTCTTCTATTCACTTCTCTCAATCCAAACGAAGTGTAAATGACGAAGCACCTTTTAGAGAAAAGAAAAAAAAAAAAAAAAAAAAAAAAACTTCGTTCTGCTTCTTCCCTACAACAGTGATAGCTCCGGTAGCCCTTATCAGCACCATTGACGCTGACGAACAGTCAAGCTCTCATCCCCTTTGAGGTGAGCCCTTGGTCTAATTTAATTTCTTGATATTTCTCTCTTTTTTTGTCGTCTCCGATTTGTCGATTGTGGGTTTTGTGCAGCTATAAAGTGCTACTGCTAGTAGTTAGTTGTTTATTGCTCCTTGATGTTTCTCTGATCTATTTTATCAGCAATGCTACGCAAACTCGTAATTTGACACTGAAATTGACACAAGGGACTAAGTAGCAAATTTTGTAAAATTTGTGGGGCTCTTCTGAGAGCGAATTTGAAAAACACACACACACACACACACAGTTTTGTTGATAATTTTTTTTAAGATCTTTAATACTGATCACTGCATTGGATTTCAGTGTGTGTGGCCAAGGATATATCAACAAAAAAAAGGCTAACATTCAGGGCCGGTCCCGAGTACTTGGAGGCCCGGAACGAACTATTAAAAGGGAGGCCCTTATTCGGAGATTCGGGGGCAGCGCCCCCGAGGCAATTTTTTTGGGGTCTACTAATATTTTTTTAGGGTTTACTTATACATAATTGGTGATTTTTTTGGGATCTACTTATAATATGAGAGTCTATTTGTGAAACCTAAATATTGTATAGTGTCTTTCAAAATTCTTGGGAGACCTATTTCTAAAACTCTAAAAATTCTTAAACTAAAAGTGTAATTTTCAAAATTCTAAGGGCCTTTGCTTTTGAGTTTTATATGTATGTATATCAATATATATGTAGTTGATGACACTAAATTGGGCATTGGGCTCCTTTGGGGCCTAAACATAAGTTGAGGAGAGGCTTAAACATAATTAAGGGAGACTTAATGTAAAATGCTAAAAAAATCTCAAGATAAAAATATAATTATGAAAATTTTATGGGGCCCTCAAAATTTGATGAACTTTGGTGGCCCGGGGCGGTTGCCCCACTGCCCCCCCATTGGGCCGGCCATGCATATCACCAAGATTGTGTTTGTCCAAGGGTAGATAAAATATATATATATATATATATCATCAAGACTGTGTGTGCTGTGCTATGTGTGTGTGTATCCAAGGGTAGATAAAATTAAAAATAAAAATAAAAAATTGAATAAGTTCACTCTCACAAAGGTACCTCAAAGTGACTACAGAATGGTTTCTAGCGACAATATAATATCAAAACAATATAATAATGTACCACATATGCTTAAATAATTATTTAAGCATATAAGTGTGTTCTCATTGGTACGTAATAGGGATAATTTCGTACTTTTACCTACTTTCCGTTAACTTTAACAAAAAAAATGACAGTTTCACTTTAATCCAGACCACAAAGGGTATTAGTGATGCAATTTAAAGTAAAGGATAACTAATAAAAGGCCTAACGAAGGGGTGTTTCTGTAATTAACCCAATAAAAAAGCTAGTGTAGTAATGTTGTCTTTACTAAAATCGAATTAAAAAATAAAATCGTAGTTTTGGTCCTACTAAAAACGACATTACAGAGTTGCATTGTTAATTTGTTAAAAAATTTCCAGAAAAATGGAATAAAAATAAAATATTATTATGAAGACCGACCTAACCTACAACATTTACAGTGGGACCTTAATAGTAGAAAATTTTATTTATTTATTCTATTTTGAACGTGGAAAAATTTATTTGCAGACTATTGATTTGGAACAAGACCTTAAGGGGCTGTTTGGCAGACCAAGAATTCCCGTAAGCCTAGGCTAAAACTGCAAGGCCACGAATAAAACTTGTCATTTATACTTAAACCAATTTGGAAAATTCTAGGATACATCTTAAGTTGTTTTTGATGTATCATTCTTAGTGGTTTTAGTCCCAAATTGGTGTAATTTGGTCCCAACACGTAAGAATCATTAAAAACCACTAGTATATGTTGGACCAAGGTGAAATTTTGTACAATTTCATCAAGATCTTTTATGACACATCCTAGTGTTTTGGTTATATCATACACTCCATTTTATTGTCAAAATGTAATAGCTACTTTCAAAAATGATAAAAATACGTCTCAACATGTTATCCCAACGTGTCCGAGTGACTTTCAAGAGTCTGCCAAACAGCCCCTTAAGATCTTATTCCAAATCAAGAGTCGACAAATATTTCTATGAGTACCGTGAATGTTGTGGTTAATGTCCCTTTTAGTCAAAACCGATTTTACTTTTGTGTTTTTTTTTTCTTTTTTTAAATTATTACTTTTTCATTTTTTTTTTCCTCTTCTTCTGAAAATTGAGAAAAAGAAAACCATAATTGATACACTACAAATTTTTTTCCTTTTAAAGTCAATTCTAGTAAAGACGACATTACTGTAGTCATTTTAAGTAAATCAACATGCTTTATTCAAGTTGTATTATTAAGTTTAAAACCACTCTATTTTAATAAAAAAAAAAAAAATTAAAAATATTATTTTCTTGAAAACAGCACCTCTTAATACCTAAAGATCTCACACTCACTCTAATGGGTGGTTATAGCATATGGGAACTCAGCTGTTCTGAAGTCACTCAGCTAATTGTTCTCATGTCACTACTTGACCAGTTGACTAGATAACCAAAAGCCAATACACATAGCCAACTTGGAAAGAAATTTCCAAGAAAGCCTCAATGCCTATGTCTATGTCCATCCAATGCCCTTTTTTTAAAATACCTGGATTACTCACGCCATACACACAGGCACGCATTCATACACACACAATTTAAGTAATAGAATTTAAGAGATAAACCCAACACGAGCACACGAAGCGATTCCACAAAGAAAGAGGGGAAAAACCCCTCCCATTCTTCCATTGGAAAATTTGAACCCATCTCCTCCCACTTAAAAGAGAGGAGGTGATGCCACTTGACCACAAAAATTTTCAAATGAAGCAAAAACATGTGATTTACTTGGTATGGACCCACATGAGTTTAGTGCCAGTGCTGTCACTGCTGTGTGGCTCACAAATTCCACCAAATCACACACACACACAGAAAAACAAGATTTGGCATTATTGGTATGGACTCCACATGAATTTGGGACCAGTGCTGTGTTGCACTAACAAAGAAAGTACTATGTGAAGAGAGCAATTTCATGATTTTTTTTTTTTTTTAATGTTTCATGTGAATTTGACAGTTCGATTCTCATTCCAATTTGTTCAATCTGTTCGTGGTGGTTACTGTTCACAGCCTCCGCTCTCAGTGATCTCAATTCCAGGTGTGTTAAAAGTCTTAAATATCCTTTTCTTGGGTTTGTATTTCTGGGTAAATTGTTTTTGCAAATTGGATTAAAAGGAAACTTAGAAGGATTTCTCATGAGCCAGGTGTTTTCAGAATCAAGACTCGGCTTACCTTTTTATTTATTTATTTATTTTACTTGTTTTGTTTTTCTGTTTTCATCTAATCAAATCACCTAATAGGGGTTTTTTTTTTCTTTTTTATGTCCCTCAAGGTTGAGTTCTTCAGATATGTAGGATTAAAAAGAGGGTTGTCTATTTCAAAAACATCTCTTTGATCTTTTGTTTAGAAAACAAAATATTCTTGTGTAGTTATGTAACGCCCCAAAATCGAAGGAATTAAAGAGTTAAAAAAAGAGGTTAATGAGAAGAAGAACGTGGACCAACCACACAATGCAAAAGCTACAAAAGAATCCTACGTGAATTTCAAAGTAAAGTCAAAAAGTCAAAGGTCAACTCACTTAGACCAAATGGGTCAAGTAGGATCGACCCACAATACTCTGGTTTTCAAAGAAGTTAAAAAAAAATAGAAATAAGAAGTGTCAAGAGTAGAAGAAAAGAAGAAGAGGGTTAATTGAAAGTTTTAATGAAATCAAGGTTTGAGAATTTACGACCGAACGGTCCCTTAGAAATTAAAAGTAATATATTCCCCACAACATACAATCCATAGGCTTAGTATAAACCAAATTAGATTTTAAAAGTTTTCGAGTTAGTTCCAAATTTATAAGTCGGGTTGCAGGTCTTTCGACTGGTCAAAAGAGTTTAAAAGCATAAATAGATCATAGGGGATTCGAAGATCCCAGATACATAACAACGAATATTAACAATTGGAATATTACAAGTTGTGAAAGAGTTCCAATACAAGGACTCCACTAACATTACCAAAAGCATAAAGAGGCTAACGTGTGCCCAAGCTAGGTCATAGCTTACAATTTAACATAGATGGAAGAATTTAAACCCAAATACTTGTTAGTTCCATAATTCGATTCCAACATGAACGATATCGAATTACAACTATTACAAGTCTAATAAATGAACTATGTTAAGTAAGTTCAAAAGAATATGATTTCCCGTGAGTAGCTTTCAAAATATGAGGCTAGGGTATCTGGCTACTCGTGGGCCTTGCCCCTATCAAGATCACCTGAAAAAGAGTTTTTTTTTTTATTTTTTATATAGATTCATTAAGCATAACGGCTAGTAAAAGCATCATAGATATACAAGATAGATCCCATAACTACCAATGAGATGTGGTGCCATGCATGTTGCCTAAGCCTTGCAACTAATGAGCCATCGGGCTATGCATACGTGTTCACTTGCCTCGTTACCTGACTGTGAGCCACCCCCCACTGGGAATGTAGCATACCAACTTTTTGATAGCTAGTCAAATATAAGTTAGAGTTTGGTACGTTCTTAGGTACGTCTACCCTGTCCTCACACACAACCCACATTCGAATTTTTTTCACATCTTTTTATTCCCATTTTTGGGATTTCTCATATGCAAATCATGCTATGCTGTGAGATATGCCCATTTGGCAACAATGCACATGAATTCTATGATTCGAATGCAAATATCATATATCAAGAATGAAATCAGTAATTCCATTAGACATTTGCAATATTTGAACTTTCACGATAATCAAGGTAAGCATGAGTTCTACCATTTAAAGAACTAATACTAACACAAACTCATCAAATTAGCAATAAGGTTTAATCCATATGAACAACTTAGTCATCAATTAGCAACTTAAGCATCTAGTCAACTATTCAACAACTAGACATGTAAATCACATGAACATGTGTATTAATCCTAGCAATTAATCACAAATCAATTAAAGAGATAGGAAGTCATATGTATATAGACAATATAATCTACCTTTTTCCTTGAGAATATAAGTGCAAGAGAGGAGATTATTCCAAGAGGAAATAAAAAGACCCAAGTGGTAGAGCTTCAAGAACAAAATAAATAGAAATCCTTCTCCTTCCTCTAAGCCATATTTTGAGCTAGAGACCACCAAGGGGGAAAATTATAATACCAATAGAGAAACCTGGACTAGTAGACCACTTTTGCTTCAAATGGTTTACACCCAAAAATGAACCTTAGACTTTCAAAATGGAGCCTAAAGTCATAGTAAACATGGGGGGTTTTGGTTCTTCCAAAATAGAAGAGAGAATGAGGAGTAGTATAGAGAGAGATAGATAAGAGAAATGAAAGGAAAAAGAAAATAAAAAGGGAGGGAGAAGGAGGGTAGGAAGCTTCCTAGGAAAGCTTCAGTGGTTGGGGTGGTTGAGAATGGTTGGGAGGTGAATTGTGGGTCTCGTCCTTGTTTCCCCCCCCCCCACACACACACACACCCACACACAAATATGTAACATACATATACACACATGTGCCATAACAAATACCAAAGTGATACCACAAGACTAAATGTTAGGCATTAAAAATGTATAAGTCCAAAATGGGTCCACACATTGACCACCAAAATTATCACAATACCCATAATAAAATTCTGGATTTCTACAAGTTATTTCATTTTGCTTCATTTTTATCGTTTATTTGACTTGTATTCTCCAACAAAAAAATCACTTTTTTTTATTAAAAATTTTTTTTGGCTCTCTATTTCTGATCGTTTATTTGACTTGTATTAACAGAAAACTCAAAAAAGAAGAAGAAAGAAGTGTGAAACAGAAGTAATGGAGATTGTTGCTGCCATTGCTGCAAAAATTGCAGAATACACTATTGTACCAATTGGACATCAGTTCGGTTATCTAATCCACTATAACAGCAACATTGCTAGTTTGGGAGATCAAGTTCATAAACTGAAGGGTGTTCAGAATGGGGTCCAAGGATTGGTTGATGCAGATGAAAGGAATGGACAGGTTATCCGACAAGATGTTCAAACATGGCTTATGACAGTGAACACAATGACTGCATGGTCGGACAACTTTTTCCGTAATGAAGTCAACCCAAACCAGAGGTGTTCCTCCTTTTCCTCGTGTCCTAACTTTCTTCTGCGGTTCAAAGTGAGTCGGAAAGCCAAGAAGAAGAAATTGGTTGTTGATGAGTTATTGGGCAACAGCAAATTCGATGGTGTTTCTTTCCCTCCGCCTCCCCCACCACTATTTGTTGGTGATGGTGTTGAGGTTTATAAGTCTAGAGAGTCAACTTTAAATGAGATTATAGAAGCATTAAAAGATGATAAAACAAACATTATTGGCGTGTATGGAATGGGGGGTATCGGAAAGACCACGTTGGTGAAAAATGTTGCCAAGGACTACAAGCAGCTGTTTGATGAGATAGTGATGCCAGTGGTGTCCCAAACTCCAAGCATAAAAAAAATTCAACATGAAATTGCATCACCTTTGGGCCTAACGTTAGATGAGAAGGATAGTGAACAAATTAGGGCGGGATGGTTACGTGAAAGAATAAACAAGTCAAAGCGAATCCTGGTGATACTGGATGACTTGTGGGACGGACTTGATTTGGACGAAATCGGACTTCCTCGGGTTGATGTTCATAAAGGGTGCAAAATTTTGTTAACCACTCGAAACTATCAAGTGTGCGTTCAGATGCAAAGTCAAAGAAATTTCCCAATCGAAATCTTATCGGAATCAGAGGCATGGGATTTATTTAGAAAAATAGCAGGTGATGTTGATTCGATTAATCTGAAACCTATTGCGACTAAGGTAGCTAAAGAGTGTGCAGGTTTACCGCTTTCTATTGTAACAGTTGCAGGAACTTTGATGAAAGTTAAGGATCTAAGTGTTTGGAGAGACGCTGCTCGCCGCCTACAAAATCCTCCAGCTACAAACATCACAGCATTGCATGAAAAGGTGTATTCATCGCTGCAGTTGAGCTATGACTTTTTAGATGTCAAGGAAGCAAAGTATTGTTTCTTGTTTTGTTGTCTAGCTGATGAAGATTCAGATATTCGGATCGAGAGTTTGGTGGGATTTGGAATGGGCTTAGGGATATTTGACAGTGGATGTACGTTACTAGAAATAAAAGACACGGTAAAGGCATCAGTGAATAAACTCATAGACAGGAGTTTGTTATTAGACAGCAAACATGAAGGCTGTGTTAGAATGCATGACGTTGTTCGAGATTTCGCAAAATCAATTGTATCAATTCAACATCGGAGCTGGGCAAGAATGGATGTAGGTTCTAAAAATCTATCTGATTGGAATAATGATCAATTTGATTGTCGTAAGCTTAAGTTGTTATTGTTAACTAGTTATGATCATTCTCGGGTAATACTTGACAAATTTTCTGACTGGATGGAGGATCTCAGAGTTTTAAGCATGCATTATATTCCAGAACTACCATCATCTGTCCAATATTTAGCGAACCTCCGGACATTATGCCTAGAGGATTGCCATGTACAAGACTTATCCTTTATTGGAAAGCTGAAGAGCCTCGAAATTTTGAGCTTTTTTCGTTGTGATATACAGGAGTTACCAAGGGAGATTGAACAATTGAAACGACTAAGGGTCTTAGAATTAAGGGAATGCTTCGGCTTAAATGTAATTCCGGCCGGCGTCATATCAAGCTTGTCCCAACTGGAAGGTTTGTACATGCGCCAGAGCTTCAAGGACTGGGGAAAAAATAGTAATGCGAGCCTAGTTGAGTTGAATGGTTTGCCTAATTTAAGCACCATATACATGGACTTACCAGGAGATGTTAAGCTTTTCCCCAATGATCTACACTTTGTAAGCTTGTTAGAGTTTAAAATTTCTTTGGGAACAGAATTTAACACATCACCGTGGTTTCCTTCTTCGACTTTGAATGCCTCATACCAAGAGCAAGACCTGTCATTTTCGACAGCCTTCAAACTTGGAAATTGCCATCAGAGTATTGCATCACATGATGGAGTTAAAATGTTGGTGAATAAAGCTGAATCTTTAATATTAATAAAGGTTTTAGAGGAGGATCCAGAGTATTTTCTATCTGAGTTAATAATAGAGGGGTTTTCGAGATTGAAGTATTTGAATGTCAGTGAGAATAAAAAGATTGAGTATCTTGATAACACAATGAATGAAGAGATGCCTCAACACAGAATCTTCTTATTTCCTGTGTTGGAGGGATTGGTGCTCGAAAACATGCAAAACTTGAGAGGGATATGTTGTGGTCGTCTCCCAAGGGGATCCTTTTGTGAACTAAGGAATTTGATATTATACAACTTACCTAATCTAGAAAATCTGTGGGTTGGAAATGCAAGCCTTCCCAACTTAAGGTTAGTAAGGATAACATTTTGTGGTAGTATAAAGAAACTCTTGTCACTAAACAAAGCTAGTGATTTCTGTCGGCAGCTCGTTGTACTAATAGTGGATGGCTGTCGAAATCTTGAAGAGATATTCACATATGACGTTAAGAATGGAAAAGCATTAGCAAGAGAACACGATGAGATTGTCGTCTCGGAGTTCAGAATCTTGAGACTTTCTATACCGAATCTCACTACTTTTTGCAGCAGGAGGAGTAATCACATTTCAGATCTACAAAAGGCTCTCTTCAGTGAAAAGGTATTTCATATATATATATATATATATGTGTGTGTGTATATATACAGTTCGGATGTTAAGCGGACCCTAAGGGACGGACCACTTTTAGCGATGAAAATACTGCTTTTAGCGACAAAATTTTCGACGCCAAAAATCATTGTTTTAGCGACGAAAATTTTCGTCGCTGGTCGTCCCTCTGGATCCGCACTTGATCCTCATCGTGTATATATATATATATTTATATCTATACTACATATAAGTGTACAAATGCCCATAAGTGTTTCACTTTTTATCAATCGGTGTACTTTTACTAAAGTGGTTTTTCTTGAAATTTTATTAAGTTTGGTATGCCACTTTTTTTTTTGTCGTCCATGAGAGTCCTATTTTTTTGTTCTCTATTTTTTAATTAGCTACTAGTTTGTTTCCCCTAAGGTTGAAGTGTTTTGAATTTTCACACTAATTGAGTCCTAAAGTTAGTTCTCTTCCATCTATCCAATTAAACATCCACGACATTACGGTTTTTAATTTATTTTTTTTTGGTTCAAAACGGCATTACGCTAATATCCCATTTTTATGATTTTTTTTTAGGCAAGTCTTTAGGACTTAAAGAGTCACTATTATTCTAAAATTTTACCATAAAAAAACACATGAGGAGTTCTAAAAAAGTACGATCATAGAGGGTTAATTGTCCACTTTTGAACCACAAGGGGCTAAATTGAATATGGGTCTAACCAATTAACCCAAAAAAAAAAAAACAAGAGATTGAACAACTGAAACTCGAAGGAAGTTAGAAGAGAAACATTGAAAGGAAAAGTTACTTTTGAAAACACGCCATATAACTAAATGTGGTTTGTAATAATCTTGGAGTTAATTACAGTTTTTGAAACATAAAAATCGTAACGCAATTAAGTTAGTTCACTTATAGCTAATTATACATCACTTTGATAGTACAATTTTTATATTAGAATAAAATTTGTAACAATCTATTAATTATAGACAAAGTTCTTGCAGTGAATACACATAATTAGTTTAAGAAAATTACATATATTGTAAACAAATTAGAAGTGTTATTGTTTAAAATTTCATGCAATTATATGAAATCCAATATTAACATACTTAAAAAATTCTGAAACTACAGTATTCAAAATTATTGAAAAGGTCTTGAATAATTATTCATGAATAACTACATAGCTTAGGATGGTTAGAAATTGTGACTTAATGGAATTTAGAAAATGCATGAAATATAGACTAAATGTGTTTCTCAAGAATAAATCGTCAATAAAGAAAGGATAATCAAAAAGATTTCAATTGAGGTAGAAGAGACCCATGGTATTCAACTATTTTGTAAATATTTGTTGGAATAAGAAAATTAGGAATTGGAAGAGGAATGTGAAACTAGAACTCAATTCTTTTAAAATAAATAGTAACACAGATAACTTAAAAAATTAAGAGTGTGTTTGACAACCCAATTAAGTGGTGAAAATGAAAACTTTCAACACTTAAATTTTTTTTCAGTGCATTTAATAACGTACCAATAATTGAAAAAGCAGCTAAAAAACCACTGAAAACTTTAAGCAAAATTTTTTTACTGAAAATAATCACTAATGCAGTATATTTCAATATTTGAAAAACTGTTTTCAATATTGAAAATTCGATCAGTTAAAATTTTTAGTATTTAAAATTTAGCACTCAATATTCAAGACTTAAATATTTTCGGTTTTATTAAACGGACCCGAAGACTTTGAGAGAGTGGGAAGACGATCAAAGATTTAATTAATCCCGTAATGTATCTTTTCAAAATAGCCATATGAGACATCAAATTAGGAATGAACTAAGAATAGACAAAAAAAAAAAACTAGATTACTTTGAGCTTAAATTTTTTAGGCCAATTGAGAGACTGACAAAATGGGATCTATAGGAGTCAAGAGAGAAATACAATAAATATTACTAACAAATAATTTTTAAATTACATCGATTCAATTTGACTTGATTATCTTTTAACTCCAATATCGTACATAAATTTAAAATGCATGATTAAGAAAATTTATCGATTAATAGTTTAGTTGAAATAATAAAGTAAAAAAACAAAGAGAAAACTATTTAAAACCATTCTACTTTACAAGTGGTAAAATACGAACCACTCATTTGTTTTGTACATGCAACCAAAACAAGGATTAATTCAACGTTGTGATCTACTAATACAATCATACAAGGTTCTTTTAAATTTTCATTTAAAAGATTACGATGATGTGATTATATTATGTGCCTGTAAAACAGCATTGTTTGTACTAGTCTTACGTCACGTGCGTTGTTCGTGGATGATGCACATGAAAGTAGATACTAACAAATTGAAGGATTAAATCGGCTAAACACTTGACTCGTACAAATAGTTTTTAATATCTTTTTAGAAGAATTAAAATCTAGAAGAACCACATCAGACATCTAATATTAATTTGTTTACATTATAAAATATCTTTCTAATTGTATGCCTTAATTTATGCCTCAATTCTTTAAGAAAAATATTCTCACAATTTGACTATGTTCCATTTCTTGCTAATTATGTGGTCATGTGGGTACAAGTTGGAACAATTCTTAAACTAATTTGAAAAACTACGACTATGAAATTGTAAAATTAGTTTCGAATTGCAAAATTCAATAAATCTGGAATATATATATATATATATATAAGAAAAGGAAAGAAAATTGCATTCGAATTGAAATGGTGTTGGAAATTTTAAAATTTGTAATTTCTAAAATATTTCAAACAACTTCCGATCCGAAAATTCTAACATAAATTAATTATATCCCCATATTAATTTTTTCTAAACTTATGACATGGAAGGTTTTATGTTGTTTTTAACTAAAATTCAAGATTGCTCATTTAAAATTAATTAAAATTTTGAGAAAAAAAAAAAACTGAATTCCAAATATTTAAAAAAAAAAGTTCCAAATTTTGGCATCCAAATAAAATTTTGAAATTCTGAAGTTTCGGAATCACAATGAGTTTCTCTATTCCAAAAGTTATGAAATTTTTTTTTAATACATCAATTCTAATTTAATCCATCCAAAAAACAACACTGTGTTCATATTTCTTTTATTGATTATGTTGAAGGAGAACTAATGCGTTTTTTCCCTTCTTAGGTTCTAGAGAAGATTATAAATTTTGTTGCGATAACATGAAGAGGTGTTTTGCTAATAACTTGTTTTTACGAAATGAGAGAAAATTGTTTGTAGTATTTCTAATTTAAAAAAAAATGAATAAATCTAATATTATTCACTTCCAATGTTTGGTATCAAAATTATTTTTTCAAATCATTTTTAAGTTTATATCTTTTTCCTTGACACGAAAGATTTGAAGTACTGCATGTAAATTAAACATTAACAAAACTCAAGTTGCTTTTAATATTTCAAAAAGCTTAGCTGAAGAGAATGATAAAATAAGAAGCAAAATTCTAAATTTTTTTCGTAGTCAATGAATTAAAAACTAAATGAACATGAATTTTTTAATTCATATGATACAAGGTAAATATCTATACTATGGCTGATGACTATTTGATATATATTATCTTGACAAATCATTCAATTATATCATTTTTTTTTTTTAAAGTTCGTACCTTATTCAAAATGCTCTTAAAAGTAGTGCAAAATCATAAACAAAAAATAGCTAACATAGATAATTTAAAATCACATATGCCTTGTAATGTAAAATTTCAAAGTTGGTGTACTATTTTAACTTTGCCAAACAACTTTGGTGAATAAAGAATTTCATCCAGGAGAGAGATATATAAATGAGATAATGTACATGCTTTTATATATATATATATATACGTATATATATGCAATGCAAGTATATGTATATGTACATTGAAAGAAATTTCTCTGCCGACTCTTATTCTTTAAAAATAGGCGTACAATGCTTGTACCTTTAGAAAAAACTGAACCTAACAGAAAAGAAGAGATTAGTTTGAAGAATTTTTTTTCTTAGAGACTTCTGAAAGACATTGTTACCTGCTTTATATTTATAGTTTAATAGAGTAAGATATTCCTAATACAATGTATTAAACTAAAAGTTTATCACATTTACTTATTATTTGGGTGTTTGTAAACCTTTGAAAATTGACTTCTGGAATTCGTTTGATGAGGTTTGGGAATGAACTTCTTGACAAGATGTACATCTTTAGAATGCCATTTGGAGAAGTCAAATTGACTTCTAAAACTATGATTTTGCACTTCCCTAGAAGTCAAGAACTTTCTAACACAATTATAATTTTATCCCTTATTTTATAATAACCTAATGCCATCTTTATCCAAATTTCCTAACTAATTATATATCCTTAACCAATGGATATTGGTTAAGGGTATTATTGGTAAGTAGTTATAAGTTTGCACGTTTAAGATGTTGTCACCAAACGTTTGTACATTTAAATGCACTTTTTATTTAAAAAAAAATTCGCACTCACCAAACAATTATTTCTTTGAAAAAAGCCATCTAAATATGCCAATATTTAGTATATGGACTCTTTCTTCCTAGTGGGAAGGGAGAGAGTTCGAATCTCCATAGGAGATTCTAGTTGGTTGTCTCTCAATTATTCTTCAGTCTGAATAAGTGGCCTTTGTTGGGCTTTGCTATGGGCTAGGGCCGGCCCAAGGGGGGAGGGGGAGGGAGGGGCACAAAAGGGGCAATCGCCCTGGGCCACCATAGCCCATTAAATTTTGAGGACGCCCAAAATTTGAATTATTTTTAGCACATGTGATAGTTTAGCCCAAATGTAATCTAGTACACCCCAATTAAGTATTCCAAACTCAATTTGACACCATATATTGTTGATAAATAGACCACAAAACTCAATTTGACACCATACATTGTTGATATATACACCACAAACTCAATTTGACACAATACCTTGTTTATAAATAGACCCCAATATGTATAAATATTACCCCAAAAGGTAATACCGTTCTTAAATAAACCTCCCAAATTTTTTTTTTTCCGGGGGCATTTAAAGGCCTCTCTTTTAGTAGTTCGTCCCGGACCTCCAAATACTTAGGGCTAGCATTGCTGTGGGTTGGGGCTGGGGTGTGCGTGTGTGTGTATCCAGTCTGGATCTAGGTATGTATATATAAAAAATAAAAAATAAAAAAAAAAAGTCCATATTGAAAAGTTTCTTCCTGGAATGAACTTTTGTATGAGAAGTTGCGCCAAGCACAAATTATATATTCAACTGACAAAGTAAAGTATAAAAATTTTGTATGAGAAGTTGCGCCAAACACAAATTATATATTCAACTGACAAAGTAAAGTATAAAAATAATTACAAATATATAGTTAAAAGGGTTAATTACACAAACCCCCGAGGTTTATCTTAATTACATGAAGCTCCCTCTTATTTTGAGTTTACACGGACATCAATTTTACTACTTTGTTGGAATTTCTCAAAATAGTGTTATAGGAAGAAAGTACAAAGATGAAAGAACAACTAATTCAACTTGACTTAAATTAGTATAGTTGGAATGCATCTTTAAAATTCAGTAAGAAAAGAAACATGATGATGTTATTCTAGTCGGTGAAAATGCATTCTTGAAATTTTATTCCATACACGCTCTAATTGTCTATTCTTATTAAGTGTACAATTTTATTTATAAATGGTTGTGCTTTTTGTAATTTCAAATTTTTTTATCACAAATATTTTGATTACTGTTTTCAAACTTCCCCTCGAATTTCAAATATATTTGTGATTGGATTATGATTCATCCAAGCTCGTTTTGCTATGGAAATAGCGGCAATGATAGAGAAAGTAATTCGTAAACTTTTTAGGCAAAGGAAATAGAGACAGCAAAAATTAAACATTAAAATAAATAAACAAAAGGAATAGTCTCCAGTTCAAACTCAATTATTAATTCCAATGTAACTGAAAAAAATTGTGCCAATAATTGCTCGTACCATATGCCACTGTTGTGGTACAAATGAAAAGGCATGTGGGAAACCAAATTAGGAAAATTAAAACTGGACACCTAGCCCCTTGTGGTTCAAAATTGGACACTTTAGCCCTCTGTGGTTGTGGACTAATTAAAATTGTTAAATTTCTAAAAACTGATGGAAGATTTAAATTGATCAAAAATTTTAAGACTCAATTTGGGCATAATTTGACACTTTACCCCTCGATGATCAAAAATTTTGCCACCAAACAAAAATTTGAAATTTCTGTCATAATTGATGAATGATCTTAATAGTTTCACTTAAGTCCACAATTGTATGAGATTAAGTGTCCACATTTGAACCATGGGGGGAAAAGTGAAAACTGGCCTAATTGCATGGTGTGGAATGTAATTAACCCTTTTTTATTTGAGGGAGCTAAAAGTTTACTTTTAATTGTGTATTTTATTAACAATAGGAGTGCATATATTGAAAACTTTTTGCTAAGGCTGGCGATAAATGCACATTCATTTTTTAATTAGGGCACCTAATTTTAAGTTTAAAAAAAATCAATTTTTTTTACCTTTTACTTTAATTAATAAGGGCACCTCAATTTTACTATATATTACATTTTATAACTAAACTTAAACCACCCCAACTGATAAAAATCAGTGCAAAATAAACTTGAACCACCCCTAATTGACAAAATTAGTGCAACACAGTTTTCGACATACATAACTTAAATCCAAACTCACCTCCAAAAAAAATCTGAAATCCCTCATAGCTATAGTAACAAAGGAGATCAACATAATCAAGCATCAACACTGGTATGAAAACATAGAATAAAATAAATTGTTAGAGAGCTAAAATAAATAATATTGAGAGAGAGAGAGAGAGAGAGAGAGAGAGAGAGAGAGAGAGAGAGAGAGAGAGCTATAAAACTGAAACTATAAATTTATGTGACACCGATCGAGAAAGAGAGAAGAATCACAGTTAGTGGAAAAAAAAAAAAAACTTGCAAGAGAAGAAGTTAGATTGAAGAAGACGCTGAATACAGATTAAGAGTTGATAGAGAAAGAAATCAGAAGTAGCCAAGGATTTGGAAATAAACAAGGAGAGAGACACAGAGAGATAATATACAATAAAATATGTGAGGTGTCCATATTAATTAAAGCAAAAGGTAAAAAATTGATTTTTAACTTAAAATTAGATGCCCTAATTAAAAAATAAATGTGCCTTATCGCCAAACTTTTGATAAACTTATTTCAACCATAGATATATATATATATATAATATATACAAATATATGGATAAACCGGAAAAAAAAAAAAGAAAAGAAAAAGAAAGAAGAAGTGGTGTTACAATAGGAATTCTATGTGAAAGATGTTGTATTACAATAGGAATGTTTGAATAACTATTGCTAAAATAATCTCAACCGTGTATATATATATATATATATATATATAACAAATTTACATGATGTATTTGAAAAATACAAAAAGGTAGGACTCTGATGTACAGACCAAAAAAAAAAAAAGTGGCATACCAAACTTATTAACGCTCTAAGAAAAATCAGTTAAGTAAAAATGCACCAATTGATAAAAGTAAAAAACACTTAAGGGTATTGGTGCACTTATATATATATATATTATTATAGAATATTATAGATATAGATAGATTGAAGATTATAGGTATAGATTATAGATAGATTATAGAGAGACATAGATAGATATAGATTATAGATATATATATATATATAGATAGACATATCTAATCATCATATAGTTATCTTTTTTTTATGATGTGTTTTTTATTATTTTAGTCATATTGTACAACTTATGCCATTGTTAATTATTTACCAAAAACATGATGAATAGATACTCTATAAATCTTAAAGGGAGGGAAAAAAAATCTAAAGAAGAGATAAAGACTTAAATTCAACCATTACTATGCTGAGAAAAAGAAAAGAGAACAAAGTATAAT
The DNA here is from genome assembly GCA_033977485.1 of Hydrangea macrophylla. Classification (NCBI taxonomy): domain Eukaryota; kingdom Viridiplantae; phylum Streptophyta; class Magnoliopsida; order Cornales; family Hydrangeaceae; genus Hydrangea; species Hydrangea macrophylla. The sequence continues at coordinate 53,159,845 of CM066983.1, forward strand.
TAAAATATGATAAATATCACCTAGACCCCTTGAGGTTTATCCCGATCACAGAAGCCACTCCGCACGTTTGACATACCACACCTACCACCCTTGTCGTTTAACAGACTTAAACGGAGCTAACGGAAAATGCCAAATGACCAGCATAACCTTACTCCAAAATATGGTAAATATCACCTAGACCCCCTGAGGTATGCCTCGATCACAGACGTCACCCCTCACATTTGACATATCACACCTACCACCCTTCAAATATTATCATTGTTAATTTTTTCTTCCTCTTTTTATTCTTTTTCAATTACAGACATATGTGTGTGTGTGTGTGTGTATGTCACACACGAACTTATCACTACCATAAAATCTCATATTGAAACCCTAACTCTACCATCTTCTAGTTCAAAACCCACACAAATTTAGACCCAATTAGGCCCCTAATTGAACCCTAAACCCCTTTTTGAATCTCTATTTGGATCGAAGAGCAAGAACACAGTCTTCAGACACCCAACCACCTATCAAATTGCTTTCATGAATTCAAATGGTCGCTTTGAATTGTTGCTGGCGGTAGTGGGTTAGGGCTAAAATTGCACTTACAGAGAGAATTTTAATGGGGTTCTTAAAAATCCATTTTTTTAGCCCTATATGTATTCACACATACATACATATATATATATACACATATATGTCTATATAACCTATACATTCTCTATTTCTCTCTCTATACTCATGGTGGGAGGAGGAAGAAGAACATGTAAAAGGGAAGAACTTAAGGGTAGTTTTGGCATTAATTTTTTTTTTAAGTGAGGTCAATAAAAATCAGTTAGTCAAAACTAACAAAACTTTAACGGAGGGGAGGTATCTGATACTTACAATCTCTAATAAGGGAGGTCAGTGTGATATTCCAAACGTGAGGGGTGACGTCTGTGATCGGGACAAACCTCAGGGGGGTCTAGGTGATATTTACCCATTAAAATATCAAGAGTATAAAATATGATCACTTAGTCATTTAATATCCGGCTTGGTCAACTCGGGAAGAAAATATTGGATGTAATGGTGACATTTGTTTTAACATCTAGTAGAGCATTCACAGTGGTGTAGTGGAATTTAGGCTAAACTCAGGCTAAGTTGTGGTATGAGTTTTGGGATGCTCGTAGTGGTGCAGTGGGGGAAATGACCGAGTCTCACCCTGTTGAAGAAGAAACAACAAAGTGGTGGCCGTTGGTGATGAAACGGGTGAGGCTAAGCAATTTGTGAACCAAATGGTCACCACCTTTTCTTATGAGAAGTTATATATTGGTTGGATATCTTAAATGGCTAACATGTCATTTGGACACCTAGTGTTAGCCGTGTGGAACCAAATGATTTTATTTTGGCCGTTCCATCTTAGAATGGATTTTTTTTTATGTCATTTCATTGTACTATAGACGAACTTAAGCGTGCCATAAAGTTAAATTTCCTTTTCTTAAATTCCCTTTTCTTAATTCCCTTAAATTCGTGAATGGCCAACACCAATGTGACACCCTAATACCTAAGTTATCCTATGTTCTGGTAAGCAAGAATTCCACTGTGGATGCTCTATGATGCTTATGAGTAGGTGTTTCCAAAAATTAGGATAGTCATGATATATGAATTTGACAAGCTTATTAGTTTGTAATACCAACTCATCAAAATGCATTTGTAACATATTTATTGGATGTATGTAAAAAAAGAAGAAGAAGAAAAGATTGTACAAAGTACATAGAAAAAGTCTTCGGTACACCAAAGGTGATTTTGGTGTATATATACCAAAGTGGTTTGGGTAGGAAACATTTGTTCCCGGGTAAGGACATTTGTTCTGTGATAGGAAACATTTGGTGTACTGAAGTGGGATTCAAGTACATATATTGATGAGGATTCAAGTACATATATTGATGAGAACTAAAAGTCCAAGATCATGATCATCTCTTGAGATGGCGTGCTAGCGCAACTATTGCACAGTACTTTTTCACAATAGAGTACGAGATTAATCTACAGAATTGTAGAAAAAATAAACTGTAAATTTCTTCAAATTCTGAAGAGCATTTATCTGTACCAAATTACCAATCTATTAAATGAAACTTCACTTTGGTAACCCCTCAGTTTTTTCATACTCATGAATTAGCTGTAGACTGTAGAGTTGAAAAGAAATATTATAATATTATTATAGTTTGAATTAATGTTAACTAATGATGCCAATTTTTGGTGTAAGAAGAAAGACGACGTAAAATGATATGATATGATGCTGAAAATAAGAAGAAAGGTTTGTATGTGGTTCGGCCCTGTAAATGAAGAGACCTACATCCACGGGTGTGTCTGAGCACTTTCACTACATTTTAAAGCGATCGGTGACCTTTGGTAAACCAACAATGGACTGGCACTACCAGAGGTTGGCCGGGTCAAATGCTATGTAAGTATTATATAAGGACTTCAATTATCCCCCTTTTGAGGGGGTGTGGGTCTCTTTTATACATGCAAGAGACCTCCTCATACATGGAAACTACCTAGATAAGGCAATGTAAATCCAATGAGGTTTGATTGACACAAATCATGCGGGTTTTCTAATGGGTTTAGGAAACTATTCCATATGCTTCTTTAGTCTCCTAGTTAATGTAGGAAACTATCTGGAAGGTTCTAGATCATGTTCTGGGCTGAGCTGCGCCCGTGACGAGTCGTACCTGGGTAGCGCTCCTGACCTATATTGCGGAACGTGATAAAAAGGCCATTTTTTTTTAGTAAGCTTTAGGTTTCGGCGGCGGCCATTACCTCTTGAATGAGCCGGGAGAGGGGCGTGAAAGCCATCGGGGCCCTGATCCCGACCTCCCTTTTGTTGATCCTTCCTACGCTTCTTCCCCGGGCCCTTCTCAGAGCCTTTGTGCTTCCGCTTAGCTCTGGTAGATTTGTCGTCCGTGAAGCCCGATCTTTTAGACTTTAGAAACTCCTCTGTGTCTATGTACCTCCCAACCCTCTCTGAGAGTTCAACCAACATTGTCGGTCATTTTTTGTGAAATGACGTGGCAACCTTGGCATCTTGAACTCATGAGCAGAAGGCCATGACAGCGACTGTCTCGTTCAAGTCATAGACCTGGAGTTTCTGTGGTTGAATCGGTCAACGAAATCCTTCAGAGACTCTTCTTTTCGTTGCCTGACAGTAAGAAACTAAGTGTCAGGTTGTGGTTGACCGAGTATGCCTATGAATTGACTAATGAACTGCTTGCTGAGCTCCTTGAAATCACTAATCGGTCGTGGTTTCCGGGAGTAGATCCACTGCACGGTCGGACCCTTTAGAGTGCCAGAAAAGGCTAGGCAGTACAGCTCATCAGCGTTGGTGGTGAGGGCCATTTGGGCCTTGTAGGTCAGGACATGGTCGACAGGGCTTCTTGAGCCATTATAAGAATCTAGATGAGGTTTAAATTTGCGAGGGATATCAAACCTTGTAATTTGGGGGGAGAACGGCGACTCGGTCTCGGTGTTAACTTGATCTTGAATGGAGTGTTGGTCCAGCTTCTTGGCCATTCCATTGATCTGCTTCTCCAAGTCCTCGATGCGTGCCTCAACACCTACCTGACCAGTTTTCGTTCGGTAGGTCAGGTCAGTATAAGTGGCTTCGTGCTCATTCTGCGCTATTTTTTGAGACAAGGCTCGGCTACGACTCCGGTTGATCATGTGCCTAAGATCATCTCAGTTCTTGACCGAGTAATCCTGGGCCAATTCCCGAGTCTTGCACACTTGCCCTCCTCCTCTAGTGGCACGCCGATCATTAATGATGTTTCGAGTGTCTTCAACACGGCTCGGTTAGCCCTGGCACGTTGTCGGGTGCGGATCGGTTCCCAACCACGCTTAGCATTCCTGGGCTACGACCCAGCTTGTGTTGAATTGTTCTGTTGGGCCAACAGGGCTTCGATCTGCTGTTGGGTTTGACACTGGCCCTCCAAGAGTTACGCGAGAGTTGCGGTCATCTGCTCTGTGGCCAGGACGGCTCCTGCCAGCACTAGGGCCGGTGGATCCACCTGGTTTGTTTGCAGAGCAGTCTTCTTATTTTTACGAGGAGGTATGGTGATTAGCCAACATATTTTTTTTTTCTAGAAACTGTCGTTTCCCACAAACGGTGCCAACCTGATCATGCCAATTTTTTGTGTAAGAGGAAAGATGACGTTAAATGATATGATATGATATGATGTAGAAAACAAGAAAAAAGGTTCGTATGTGGTTTGGCCTCGTTAATGAAGAGGCCTACGTCCACGAGTGTGTCTGAGCACTTGTCACGCCCCGAAAATCGAAGCGCGAGAAAAGAGGAAAGATAGAGAGAAAAGAAGTAAAACACAATCACAATGCGGAAGTGACTTTGGAAACCCACAGGGATTCCTATAAGGATGACTTACTAATACATAAATCCAAAATGGAATTACATGTTAACACGTCCAACAAAGATGAAAGCATATGAAAATTAAATTAAAGACAATCTGGACAAGCATTAGCTTCAAGGAAGGAAAAATACAATAAATTTTATAAAAGGCCATTTTTGGATTGTTGCTGAATTTTAAAACATCCGTAAGTAGCTGTGTCTTTGAAATTTTCACATTCTGTCCGCACTAGTCCATGTAAAATATGATTCTGCACAACTTTTGCCACATAGCATTTTTTTCTAATTCCTCGCCGTTTGGGCAGAAAACTGAAATAACAGTAGTAGTTTTTTTTTTTTTTTACAGCATTTTGAAATATTCCCAACTATGCTAAATCTCAAGTTTAAACATCAATATATGACTAAACAAGTCCTAAACAACATACAACGTGAGTCTTAGAGCAAACGGAACTTCTTGCACTCAAAATTTATTAAAAACGAGAAGTGAAAGAGATAAAGAGATGAAGAATGGGAGAGGGAGAGATTGGGAGAGAGAGAAGTTTTAAAACATTTTCCTTTGAAAGCAATATGAACAAATCCGGCATGGATTTAATTTAGAAACAATAAGTCCGGCAAGGACGAAACCAAACATGACCGAATCCGGCAAGGATTCAAATCAACTCACATACATAAAACTTTAAAAGAGATGCTACTATCTCAGAAACATAATTACATAATATAAATAAGTTTAACAAGTATAAAAAGCAAAGACTAACATTTGTCCATCAAATTTACAACAAGGCTTCCCAATGACAACAATATGGAAGTCTAAGCCCAAGAAGTTTTGTAATAAAAGTAATACAATAATTTCCTTTTAGAGCACTAAAATATTACAAACTTCCCAAAAGACTAAAGTTCGCATGAGAACTATCCATTTACACATCTAAGCACGAGTCTTCAAAATAGAACAAAAAGTTTCAAGTCTACGCATCGGGTCACATGTGTCTTTTTCCCTTATCAAGCTCACCTAAAAAATGTTTTATCATTTTTATGAGAACGGCGGCTCGTAGAAAACATTGTAACAAGTCTATATGCTATCCATGACTAAAATGAAATAAGGTGCAATGGATCACCACCACGGCTATAATGAAATGGTTAAAGCTGCAAGGCTATGCGTGATATATGCACACCTCTCTCATTACCGGACTATGAGCCACCCACGCATGGAGTGTAGCATACCAACTTCCAGGAGCTAACCGAATATAGTTAGAGTTTGAATGTTTCTAAGGGTCATTCTCCTTGTCTCACATAACAACCCACATCCAAATTTATTAAATAAAATTCCCTCACATGGGGTTTTTCTCTCTTTTTCAAACAAAACATTTATGTCGTGATAAATGGAATACTTGCCGATTGGGCCTCAATGCATATGATGTTAACAATGACATTAAGGATGATCCACTACAACAATTTAAGCAATACTTCTAATGCATTAGACATGATATCAAGGGTATCAAAGAATGTAGTTAAATTGCATAACTTGACAATCCTAACAAGGATTCCTATACTAATGTCTTAGCATGCTTTTACATATAAAGGGAGCATCCTAAGCCCGTCTAGCATCACATAATCAAATATAGTACAACCAAAGCATGTAAGTCACAATTTGGCATACAACTCTAAATTTACAACTTTGGAAAAACCTCATGCATGTGTTTAAATTATTCTCTTAACATCATTTTAATCACATATAACACACCAAAATCACAACTTGCACAACCAAGGCATATAAATTATATTTAGGCATAATAACCCTAACATTACAACTTTGGGGAAAATCCTAATGCATGTGTCTAAGTTCTCTCCTAGCACATATATGTAAACTCAAAGCATCTTAGACAAGCATAACATATGGAAATGAAACAATGTTAATCTACCTCAAAGCTTAGCTTCCAAAAATCAATGGCAACTCAAGAGAGCTAAGCAAATCCAAAATAACTTCAATGCTTGTGCTAGGATCTTGAAGGATGCTTCAAGCATGTACCACTAATCAAGAATAACCTAAGGTTAGGATAGAAATCATGAAACTAGCAAAACCTAGGTTGTTAGAGATTGGGAAAACTTACCTACATTAGAAATCCTCCATGGAAGTGGTTAGGATATGAAAGAGAAATTCTATATACTCCAAGGAAGCTATACAAAGAAAGAGAAGTCCATGAATAACTCAAAATTGGGAAAATTAATGAAACCCTAGAATTTGAGGGTTTCTAGAAAACTCATCAATGGAAGGATTTCAAGCCCTAGGATTGTCAGAAGAGCTTGAAGATGAAGAACTTGACCTTCCTTAGCAATCTTGATGAAAGAAACCCAAAGTAGAAGAAGTTCTAGAAGTTCTTGTCTCTTGGAAGTAGAATAAGAAGAAGAAAAGAAAAAGAAGAGAAAATAACGTGAATGAGGGGGAAGGAGGGGTTTGGCCGGACATATAGGGGTGCGGTGGGACCCACTATCTAGTTTGCTCAAAAAAATGATATGTTTTGGTGCCACAACGGAAGTCTGACCCAACAGTGTAGCCCCAAAATTAAATAAACATACCCGCATGAACAGAAAATAAATTTTAAAGCACATGAAACGTATAATAAAATAATTTAGTCATGCTCTGGAATTAAAAATACAGTCAAATAAAATAAGGGTCCACAATAGGAAAGGCAAAATTACCTGATTACCCTTTATTATAAATTCTGAAACATTACAGTCTACCCCCCCCCCCCCCCCCCCTCCCCCCCGATTACGCAAAGGGAGCAATGACTTGCTCAACCTTAACAACAACAAGGGAAGAAGCACAACAAAACACATAGCATGTAAAAAAGCTTACACTACTCGGGAAAAAGTTGAGGATAACTCTTCCTCGCTACACCCTGGTCCTCCCAAGTCAACTCGGAAATATCATGATGATTTCATTGAATTCTCACCAACGGAATAATCCTACCTCGGAGCACACGGTCCTTCCTTTCTAGGATCTGAACAGGTTGTTCCTTATACGAAACATCTTCCCAAAGAGGCAAATCAGTCCAATAAAGTACATTCGATGGATTGGGATAAGGCTTACAGAGCAGATCGGGATTATACTGATAAAGCATCGAAACGTGGAATCACATTATGAACACTAGATAACTGTGGCGGAAGAACCAAACGATAAGAAATGTCGTCAATCCTCTCAAAGATCTCAAATGGCCCAATAAACCTCAATGCTAACTTACCACTCTGACCAAATCGTTGCAACCCACGACAGGGTGAACCTTTCAGAAACACATGATCACCAACCTCAAACTCAAGTGGTCGACGATGATGGTCGGCATACGATTTCTGACGACTCTGAGCTGAAATCAATTTTTCACGAATCACTTTAATCTTTTCTGACGTCTCTCTAACCATACCGGGCCCGTGAAGAATAGTCTTACCTACCTCACCCTAATACAAAGGAGATCGACACGGACAGCCATACATTGCCTCAAACGGTGCCATTTGAATACTAGCTTGATAACTGTTATTGTAAGCAAACTCGGTCAAAGGCAAATGATCTTCCCAATTACCACCAAGTTCCATAATACTAGCTCTCAACATGTCCTCTAAGATTTGAATAGTACGCTCGGACTGCCCATCTGTCTGAGGATGAAATGCTGTGCTAAGAAGAAGCTGAGTACCCAAAGTTTTCTGTAAACTCTGCCAAAAGTGAGATACAAACTTCGAATCACGATCCGACACAATCGAAACTGGGATACCATAAAGTCTCATAATCTCTCGGATATAGATCATACTAAGAGTATCTGCGGTGTCGGTTACCTTAATTTACAAGAAATGCGCCGACTTAGTCGAACGGTCCATAATAACCCAAATAGCATTATGCTTACACAAGGTCCTAGGTAGCGCCATAACAAAATCCATAGTAGTATGCTCCCACTTCTACTCAGGAATAGGGAGAGGTTGTAACAAACTCGACAACTGCTCTTTTCAAGCCTTTCCACCAATACTGACGACGTAAATCATGGTACATCTTCGTACCCCCCGGATGAACAACGAAACGGGAATGATGGAACTCTTTCAAAATTGTTAAGGATATATACTAAAAGTCATGCCTTATGTAGTTGATTTATTATTCATTTAATAAAATCAGTTAATCCATTTTTTTATGAGAATCTGTGTGGGCAATGTTTGTATTATATTATTTATTTAATATTATGCATGTGTGTCTCTCATTCTATATAGTAGGTGGTTTGGTGTGTAGAGTTCGGCTTACACATGGAAGATCAGGCCATCAGATATTATAGAATGTAAGATTTTGGTTTACAGTCTTAGATGGGATTGGACACACCATCGATAGGACTGCAGCATGGTGTTGTAGTAGGTTTGTCTTGACTACGGAAAACGGTATAGTTTCAACTTACTATGCTGGTACACTTTGTGTATTAAACGGGACTGACTTGGGGTAATTATCTTTATACTGACTTATAAGATAATTAATACCTCATGGCTATTATGAGTGCTTATGCTCTAAATCCCAAGTTAATTTGTAGACACGTACATTTGATATTTACACTTTGATCCCTAAAAGGGTGAGATCCTTAAATGGGTCAATATCTCATTGGATTGGGTGGCAATATTAATTGTGTGGTGGATATTAATTAATGATGGAATCCATGTCTCAATTTTGGGATTGATGATATCCCCTTGAGAAAGCTTATAAGTTTTGATTAGGTCAAGCCCTGCAGGTGGATTTTGTATCCGACATATCAGATAAGTTAAGCAGAGAATCTCAAGGAATTTTAAGAAATTAATTAAATATGATTGTCAGTAATTATATTTAATTAATGGATATCTATAATCTTAACATGGGGAGATAATAAGTATTTAATAACATGGAGCTCGAAATATATTTTTGAGATAAGGGTAGGAGTGCAATTATAATTCTTTAGTGGTATGAATTATAATTTATGGAAATAGGAATCTGATTCAGTTCAAATTAGGGTTTCCTAATTTCATAAGGAAGCCTATTCCTTATTGACTTCTTATGGTCCCTATCGTAGCCTATATATATGCTGCTTTGGCTCTCTCCTCAGTTAGCGTTTTTCTATGTAGAGAATTATAACTCGGAATAGAAAAGAGAGCGTAAAAGAAGGAGAGCAGAAAACAGAAAGGATTTCGAAAGAGCCCATACTCAGTTCGATATTCTGGCAGCAAAGGAATACGGTAGAAGATCGTGAGTTGTTATCGAGCCCGTGTTCTCGATTCGTCTACTACAGCAATCCGTTTTAGTAGTTTAAGGTAACCCTAGTTCCGCCCTTGTAGGGTTATTGTAGTTTTCACGTAATTTTTTTGTAGTACCAACTTATACGCGCTGTCAATGGATTCTGGGAACACAGTTTCCTAACAAAAACATCCACTTGACAAGCTACGGGAACAAAGATTCGGTTTCGAAACCTCAAACCTCTATCATCATCGAAAGTCCAACCCTTTTTCCAATCTCCATTATGCATATGAGATTTCAAGGACATGGTCTCATCGTCGAATTTTCGTACCTCCAAAATTCGATTCAAAAGTGACGGTTGAGCGGTCAATGTAAACAAGGTAGCTCGGTCGGAATTTTCTGCACAGTAAACCTCAAAGTCATCAAGGTGTTCAAACATCTTCCACTCTTGGATAGGTAAATAAGTCAAGGTACCACGTGGTTTACAACTAAGGGCATCGGCCACGACATTAGCCTTACTTGGATGGTATTGCAAGTCAAAGTCATAATCTCCCAAATATTCCATCCAACGGCGTTGTCTCAAGTTAAGGTCTCGTTGAATGAAAATATACTTAAGGCTCTTGCGGTCGAAAAATACCTCGAATTTCTCACCATACAAGTAGAGTGTCTCCAACTTTTTAAAGCCAACACTACGACGGCAAGCTCTAAATCATAAGTAGGGTAATTCTTCTCGTGAGGCTTCAATTGTCTCGAACCATAAGCTATAACTTTACCTTCTTACATTAAAACACAACCCAAACTTCAAGTGAAGCGTCACAATAAACGGTATAGCTCAATCCACGCTCGGGGATAACAAGGATAGGTGCTGAAGTCAAAAGGGTTTTCAATTGTTGGAAAGCATTTTCATAAGAATCGTCTCATATGAATTTCACTCCCTTCCTAGTAAGCTTAGTCATAGGCATAGCTAAACGAGAAAAGTTCTCAACGAAGCGACGGTAATAACCCGCTAGTCTTAAGAAACTACGGACTTCAAATACATTCTTTGGCGATTGCCAATCCATGACAGCTTCAATCTTAGAAGGATCAACGGATACCCCATCGCCCGAAACAACATGACCAAGAAATTTTACTTCCGATAACCAAAATTCACACTTAGAAAATTTCGCATACAAACGGTGCCCTCTCAAAACTTCCAACACAATATGAAGGTGCTCTTCATGCTTTTCTCTAGATGGCGAATAGACAAGGATGTCATCAATAAACACAATCACAAATTTATCCAAGAATGGACTAAAAATACGGTTCATCAAATCCATGAAAGCGGTGGGGGCATTTGTCAAACCAAATGGCATAACAAGAAACTCGAAGTGACCATAACGTGAATGGAAAGCTGTCTTAGGAATGTCACATTCTCGAACTCCCAACTGATGATAACCCAATCTCAAGTCAATCTTAGAAAAACAAGTTGAACCACGGAGTTGGTAAAAAAGATCATCAATTCTGGGAAGCGGATACTTGTTCGTTATGGTAACGTGGTTTAGCTTACGATAGTCAATACACAATCGGAGATCCATCTTTCTTCTTTGCGAAAAGGACAGGTGCTCCCCAAAGAGAAGTACTAGGACGAATAAAACCTTTAAGTTGTAAATCCTAAAGGAACACATCGGTGTACTAACCCACAATGGGAGAGAACTCAATCAAATTTGGTTCATTCTCATCGGAAAATAAAAGAAGCTATTTAAGGAGTCAATACGAATTTTTTTACTGTTAAACAAACTGTGAAGTGGATATATTGGAGTCTCTATATGATCATCCACAAAACAATTAAGATTCCTGGATAGTAATGCAAATGCTACCTTCCTCTCAAAATAAGTCACAAGTGCTCGGTAAGTACTCACTAGTCCATACTCGCAATCACAAATCAAAGATGGTGTGTTGGTCAGCTATCACGGCTCACAGCCACGACACACTCGATCCAAGGGAACTATGCCTCCTACGGAAGTATCAATTGACAACTAACAATGTAGGAACCAAATGACTCATTTCTTAACTCAATGATGATGCATAAGGTGGTATCCGAAGGGATATGATGCACCGATATCTACAGGCATAGTGCCACTGGGACTAAACACGAACAACTTACCTCGGATCACAGAAGCATCGATATTACCCATGGAAGGTGCGGCAGCAAAAAGATTAAACTATCCTTATTGTCCCCCTAGGGATGCTCGGCCAAAAAATCTGAGTTGAAGGAGTTGGCTGTGATGGTAACAAAGTGGCCTACAAGCCTGCTGAAAAGGTGGACGAACTGGGGGTGGTCCAACTGACTGTTCTTAGTCGGTGCACGAAGTTCTCTAACTTTTTATTCGAACTCAAATACCCAAATACTAATATTTTTTGAACCACTTTACTACGTACATTCAACTCAAATCCAACCGCGTTGGTGCTAGGCCTGGACGAAATCCATTCTCAAAAGTTCTTACCTTCATTCTATTGTCCAATGTTATATTGAAAATGAGACTAGCCTTATACTCAGAAACTGTCACGGCTCCCTAACGAAGATTTCAGAAATTCAATCCTCTTAGCTCGACGAATTACGAACAGGAAATACTGCTTACGAAACTGTCGGTTGAGGGTGTCCCATAACATATCTCCAAAGTCGGTGTAGTCAACACTAACCTCCACTTAAATCTGATTGAAAAGTTGCAGCACCCCTCGAAGATCCTCCTCAAATAGTACTAAGGTACTTCAAATTATGAATATGCGCTCAAGCCACAGTTCAACATGAACCGGGCACAAATCTCTATAGGTTAAACATTAATTTACACATCACTTGGAGGATACGCATACTTAGCATGAGATCACATAGCTCACAACATTAATCATGTTCACATATTACATAAAAACGTTTCCCTTCATGATCCCATTTACATTTGCGAACGATGATACCATATTGCTTTATAAATTAACTCGAAACTTAACATAAACAGCAAGGATAGTATAGGAAAGGCAATCAATATCAATATGGATTACTAGTAACCTTAAGCAACTTATATCATGATTCATACTAATCAATGCTTATCATGACCCATGGGAACACATAGCACTGAGAATATGCACAGTTATAACATAATTGTAGGGCACGTTAAACATGAATGCACTTGGCATGTACCCCGAACACATATAAATGTTGGAACCGATAAGCTCATAGCATGTAGAACATGTACACATATCACATGTAGATATTAACATGTCATCTCATCATTAAAAAAAACATCAAATTCACATAGAAGCATGCTCATCAATAATAAGGAATCGCATTACTCAACATGCATCAATACATATGAGAACGATTGAAAATCATATAAACACTTAGCACATCGAGTATGGAACGTGTAATCTTTGACATATAAGCACTTAGCATATACGTACCTAGCCTCGAAGGCATTTAACCTTAAGCATGCTAGCATTACACTCGCCTTGCATGAAATACGTACTCTTCATATCATAGCCAATGGAAATGCACAACACAATACATAGAGCACGTAGGCTTCACATGAACTCATATAACACGTAAGATATGAAACATGTAAACTGGGCACGTAAGTACAAAAGTCTGGAAGACTTCCACTCAATAAAAAAAATTTTGCTCACGCAGCATCTCACTATGTAAAGTAAACGACGGCATAGTTAAAACAATTAGCATTGAAAGAGGAATCGAATGACTATTAACCACATTAAGCAACTCATAAGAGGACTAATGCCATCCCATGGAGTATGTAAACATTTAACATGTAAGTAGATACTATGTCAAATGTGAAACATGTAAACACCTTGAACATGTAACCATATAGGTCCCGAAGGAATTCAACCTCTACGCATGCCCACACAGCATCGCATCATCTCAATGAAAAACCTCAATGAAATAAACAGAAAGCAATAAACAAACTTAAGCATGGACGAAAACGAAACAAGCCTGAAGTAAACACCCATAGCCCCTAGGCATTCAAACCCGTTTAGCTTTGATACCAATCTGTCACGCCCCGAAAATCGAAGCACGAGGAAAGAGGAAAGATAGAGAGAAAAGAAGTAAAACCCAATCACAATGCGGAAGCGACTTTGGAAACCCACGAGGATTCCTACAAGGATGACTTACTAATACAAAAATCAAAAATGGAATTACATGTTAACGAGTCCAACAAATATGAAAGCATATGAAAATTAAATTAAAAGACTATCCAGACAAGCACTAGCTTTAAGGAGAGAAGGAAAAATACAATAAATTTGATAAAAGGCCATTTTTGGATAGTTGCTGAATTTTAAAACATCCATAAGTAGCTGTGTCTTTGAAATTTTCACATTCTGTTCATCATGTCCATGTAAAATACGATTTTGCACAACTTTTGACAAATAGCATTTTTCCCAATTCCTCACCGTTTGGGCAAAAAACTGAAATAACAGTAGCAGTTTTTTTTTACAGCAAATTTAACAGCATTTTGAAATGTTCCCAATATGCTAAATCCTCAAGTTTAAACATCAATACATGACTAAACAAGTCCTAAACTACATACAACACGAGTCTAGAGCAAACGGAACTTCGTACACTCGAAATTTATTAAAAACGAGAAGTGAAAGAGATAAAGAGAGGAAGAATGGGAAAGGGAGAGATTGGGAAAGAGAGAAGGTTTAAAACATTTTCCTTTAAAAGCAATATGAACAAATCCGGCAAGGATTTAATTTAGAAACAATAAGTCCGGCAAGGACGAAACCAAACATGACCGAATCCGGCAAGGATTCAAATCAACTCACATACATAAAACTTTAAAAGAGATGCTACGATCTCGGAAACATAATTGCATAATATAAATAAGTTTAACAAGTATGAAAAGCAAGGACTAACATTTGTCCATCAAATTTACAACAAGGCTTCCCAATGACAAAAATATGGAAGTCTAAGCCCAAGAAGTTTTGTATTAAAAGTAATACAAGAATTTCCTTTTAGAGCACCAAACTATTACAAAATTCCCAAAAGACTAAAGTTCGCATGAGAACTATCCATTTACACATCTAAGCACGAGTCTTCAAAATAGAACAAAAAGTTTCAAGTCTACGCGTCGGGTCACATATGTCTTTTTCCCTTATCAAGCTCACCTAAAAAATGTTTTGTCATTTTTATGAGAACGGCGGCTTGTAGAAAACATTGTAACAAGTCTATATGTTATCCATGGCTAAAATGAAATAAGGTGCAATGGATCACCACCACGGCTATGATGAAATTATTAAAGCTGCAAGGCTATGCGTGATATATGCACACCTCTCTCATTACCGGACTATGAGTCACCCACGCATGGAGTGTAGCATACCAACTTCCAGGAGCTAACCGAATATAGTTGGAGTTTGAATGTTTCTAAGGGTCATTCTCCCTGTCTCACATAACAACCCATATCCAAATTTCTTAAATAAAATTCCCTCACATGGGGTTTTTCTCTCTTTTTCAAACAAAACATTTATGTCGTGATAAATGGAATACTTGCCGATTGGGCCTCAATGCATATGATGTTAACAATGACATTAAGGATGATCCACTACAACAATTTAAGCAATACTTCTAATGCATTAGACATGATATCAAGGGTATCAAAGAATGTAGTTAAATTGCATAACTTGACAATCCTAACAAGGATTTCTATACTAACGTCCTAACATGCTTTTACATATAAAGAGAGCATCCTAAGCACGTCTAACATCACATAATCAAATTTAGTACAACCAAAGCATGTAAGTCACAATTTGGCATACAACTCTAAATTTACAACTTTGGGAATACCTCATGCATGTGTTTAAATTATTCTCTTTGTTAAAGTATAAGGGTATGCTTGTAATTATTTCATTTTTATAATATATATATGTGTGTGGGCTAACCTTTTAGGTTAAGCCTTCATTCTCTCTTTTTTTCTCTTTGTCAACATGGTATCAGAGCCAGTCCCAACAATGGGACAAGACCGACCGTCAGCAAGAATAACTGAGGATTTAGCAGGGGAACGAGTTAACTTTGAAAAATTATTGGACTTACCAGTCATATGGGCAGAAGCTCCTGAGTCGATAACCCATGGGGAAGGAGCAGAAGAAGAGAAACATGCAATATTACCTGACTGAGCAAAGCCAGCGGAATCAGACACGGAAAGCTGTTGTTGTTGCTGGATTAAGGCATTATACTCCGCCCGAGACAGAGTGATAGACTCACTAGAAGATGCAACGGCCTGTGGGAGAGGAGTACTGACTTCCTGTTGAGGTGCAGACGGATTATCAAAAGTGAACAAAACGGGATTAGACGGATTCTCCCAGGGCTTACCATGAAGATCATAACACCGATCAACTGTGTGATTGTCACCCCCACAATGGGTACAATAAAGAGAGCCAGTTCTCCCACGTCCTCTACCAAAACCACAACCACGACCACGAGGACCCCCGCGGCCTCGAGTATTATTGAAACTACGACCTCGATTATTATAATGAAAGTTGCCTCGACCACGGAATGCCCCCTGATTGCTAGAGTCTGTGACAAGAGCAGAATTATCCTTTGCAGAAGATTCTGAGATGGAGGAAGATTCAGTAGTCACACGAAGAATGCGAGAATACACATTACTCAATGAAGGTATGTTACCATCGCCCGCTAAAATTTGTGACTTAACAGATTGAAGAGTAGGGTGTAACCCATCAAGAAATTTAGAGACAAAAAACTCCTCGCGTTGTTTCTTCATAACCTCAACATCATTTGTAACTGGATGATACTGTTGCAATTCATCCATTAAACCCCTGAATGTACAGTAATACTCACTGATGGACTTCTCATTCTGTTGAAGAAGGAATAGATTCTGATAAACGTCATATACTCGAGAAACATTGTTGTCCATTGAAAACATCTCGTGGACAGACTCCCAAATATCCTTGGCCGAAGATAAAAACATAACACTGGATGAAATAGACGGTTCCATACTATTCCACAACCAAGACATAACAGTATAATTGTCAGAAACCCAATCATCATACTCTTTAGCATCCTTCAAGGGAGGGCCAGACAGAATATATTTCAACTTCTTACGAGCACCGAGAGCAACCTTCATAGCCTGAGCCCATAACAAATAGTTGGACCCATTCAATTTTGTTGTGATAATTTGCGCACTGATAATATCATGGGCAGTCTTGGTGGAACCGGAATCGACCATAGTGATACCAATGGATGAATAGGAGTCTCAAATCAACACACGAACACACTCGGAGAACATGAACAAGAACTCATACGAGAGACTAACACATGAGGGCCATGAAGGACCAAGAGAGGACAAAGAGAGAAACACCAATCAAAATGGCACTGAAAAAGAAAATCAGTGGAATTGTATGTCTACAGGGCTGGATTAGGGTTGAAAATCAGAGAGACTGCAGGATAGAGAGAAGGGGATGGCCAGGGTGGTGTTGGAGGGCTTCGGCGCAGGTCTGAGAGGGACAGAGGGCTGCGGCGCAGGGCTGGGTGATGTTGGAGACTGCGGCGCAGGTGTGAGTGATGGCAGGGAGGTCCGGCGAAGGTGTGGGTGGTGGTGGGTGGTGCGGCGCAGGCCAGGGAGGGGCTGGGTTGGGCGGCGCAGGCCAGGGAGGGGCTGAGGTGGTCGGCGCAGGCTAGGGAGGGGCTGAGGTGGTCGGCGCAGGCTAGGGAAGAGCAGGGTTGGTCGGCGTAGGGCAGGGAGGGGCAGGGAGGTCCGGCGAAGTGAATAGAGGGGCTGGGTGGGGGTATGATTAGGGTTGGATGTTAGATTTCCATGGTGGCTCTGATACCATGTTGACCCTGATGGTACTGTTGAATGACTGAAAGCTCGGTTAGTTGCGAAAGGGTATACTCAAACCTTCGGTGTTGATTACTTTGAAACCTTCTCTCCTGTTGCTCGTCTTAGTTCGGTTCGCCTGCTATTGTCTGTTGCTATTAATCAAAGTTGGCCTCTTTACCAACTCGATATCAAGAATGCTTTTCTTCATGGTGATCTTCAGGAAGAGGTTTACATGGAGCAACCTCCTGGGTATGTTGCTCAGGGGGAGTCACATAAGGTATGTCGTTTGAAGAAAGCTATCTATGGACTTAAACAATCTCCAAGGGCCTAGTTTGACAAGTTTAGTCAAGTAGCTAGCTTGTATGGGTTAAAGAGGACGAGTTCTGATCACTCGGTGTTTGTGAGACAATGTGAGAAAGGCACCATTATCCTAGCAGTTTATGTGGATGATATAGTGATAACTGGCAATGATAATGAAGGTATACAGTTGTTGAAGACTCATCTGAGTAAGCATTTTCATATGAAAGACTTGGGATTACTGTGTTATTTCTTAGGCATTGAAGTTGCTAGATCTAAGGAAAGAATTTGTTTGTCTCAGAGGAAGTATGTGCTTGATCTTCTAGAGGAAACAGGATTGATGGGTTCAAAACATGTTGACACTCCGATGGACTCGAATATAAAGTTAAGTAAAGATAATGGAGAAGACTTCAGTGATGCTGGGCGATATAGAAGACTTGTGGGTAAGTTGATTTATCTGACTGTGACTCGTCCTGATATCACCTTCTCTGTAGGCGTTGTTAGTCAGTTTATGCAGAATCCCAAATTATCACATTGGGAGGCAGTGTGTCGTATTTTGAGATATTTGAAAGGTGCTCCTGTAAAAGGTTTAGTGTTGAAACCTTCAGATAACTTGGAAATAGAGGGGTTCTCAGATGCTAGTTGGGCAGGAGATCATCTAGATAGGCGTTCAGTGTCAGGGTTCTGTGTATTTGTTGGTGGTAATCTTGTTACGTGGAAAAGTAAAAAGCAAAATGTAGTGGCAAGATCGAGTGCTGAAGCTGAATATAGAGCTATGGCTCATACTGCATGTGAGATGTTGTGGGTGAAATCTATTCTGCAAGAGATGGGGTTCTCAAGTGATCAACCTATGAAGATGTATTGTGATAATCAAGCTGCCATGTACATTGCCAGTAACCCAGTGTTCCATGAGAGAACCAAACACATTGAAGTCGATTGTCATTTCATTAGAGATATGGTCTTGAGGAAACAGATTATTACGTGTTTTGTTAGGAAAAATAATCAGCTAGGAGATATTTTCACTAAGGCTCTGAATAAGGGACCTTTCTATGATATTTGTAACAAGCTGGGCATGATAGATATATATGCTCCAGCTTGAGGGGGAGTGTTAAAGTATAAGGGTATGCTTGTAATTATTTCATTTTTATAATATATATATATGTGTGTGGGCTAACCTTTTAGGTTAAGCCTTCATTCTCTCTTTTTTCTCTTTGTCAACACTCTTAACATCATTTTAATCACATATAACACACCAAAATCACAACTTGCATAACCAAGGCATATAAATTATATTTAGGCATAATAACCCTAACATTACAACTTTAGGAAAAAATTCTAATGCATGTGTCTAAGTTCTCTCCTAGCACATATATATGAACTCAAAGCATCTTAGACAAGCAAAACATATGGAAATGCAACAATGTAAATCTACCTCAAAGCTTAGCTTCCAAAAATCAATGGCAACTCAAGAGAGCTAAGCAAATCTAAAATAACTTCAATGCTTGTGCTAGGATCTTGAAGGATGTTTCAAGTATGTACCACTAATCAAGAACAACCCAAGGTTAGGATAGAAATCACGAAACTAGCAAACTCTAGGTTGTTAGAGATTGGGAAAACTTACACACATTAGAAATCCTCCATGGAAGTGGTTAGGATATGAAAGAGAAACTCTATATACTCCAAGGAAGCTATACAAAGTAAGAGAAGTCCATGAATAACTCAAAATTTGGAAAACTAATGAAACCCTAGAATTTGGGGGTTTCCAGAAAACTCACCAATGGAAGGATGTCAAGCCCTAGGATTGTTAGGAGAGCTTGAAGATGAAGAACTTGACCTTCTTTAGAAATCTTGAAGAAAGAAACCCAAAGTAGAAGTTCTATAGAAGTTTTTGTCTCTTGGAAGGAGAATAAGAAGAAGAAAAGAAGGAGAAGAGAAAATAACGTGAATGAGGAGGGAGGAGGGGTTTGACCGGCCATATAGGGGTGGGGTGGGACCCACTATCTAGTTTGCTCAAAAAAGTGATATGTTTTGGTGCCCCAACGGACAGTCTGACCCAACGGTGTAACCCCAAAATTAAATAAACATACCCACATGAACAGAAAATAAATTTTAAAGCACATGAAAGGTAAAATAAAATAATTTAGTCATACTCTGGAATTAAAAATACAGCCAAATAAAATAAGGGTCTACAACAGGAAAGGCAAAATTACCCCATTACCCTTTATTATAAATTTTGAAACATTACATCACTTTCACTATATTGTAAAGTGGGCGGTGACCTTTGGTGAACCAACAATGGGCTGGCACCACTAGAGGTCGGCCGGGTCAAATGCTATGTAAGTATTGTGTAAGGAATTCAACTATCCCCCTTCTGAGGGGGTGAGGGGTCTCTTTTATACATGCAAGAGACCTCCTCATGCATGGAAACTACCTAGATAAGGCAATGTCAATACGATTATGTTTGGTTGACACAAATCATGTGGGTTTCCTAATGGGTTTAGGAAACTATTCCATATGCTTCTTTAGTCTCCTAGTTGATGAGGAAAATGTCTGGAAGATTTTGGATCATGTCCTGGGGCCTGTTTAAGCTATGCCCATGACTAGTCGTACCTGGACGGCTCTCCTGACCTGTAGGTCAGGACCTAAGGAACCTGATAAATAAACCAGTTTTTTTAGTAAGCTCTAGGCTTCTACAGCAGGGATTACCTCTTGAATAGGCCGGGAGATAGGAGTGAAGCAATTTCGACCTAATCCCGACCTCCCTTTTGTTGATCATGCCTACGCTTTTTCCCCGGGCCCTTCTCAGAGCCTTCGTGCTTCTGCTTAGCTCTGGTATATTCGTCGTCCGCGAAGCCCGATCTTTTAGACTTTAGAAACTCATCTGTGTCTATGTACCTCTCCAACCCTCTCTAAGAGTTCAACCAACGTTGTCGGTCATTTTTTGTGAAACGACGTAGCGACCTTGGCGTCATGAACTCCCGAGCAGAAGGCCGTGTTGGTGACTGTCTCGTTCAAGTCGTCGCCCTGGAGTTTCTATTGGTTGAACCAGTCAACGAAATCCTTCTGAGACTCTCCCTTCCATTGCTTGATAGTGAGAAGCTGAGTGTCAGGTTGTGGTCAACCGAGTATGCCTATGAATTGACTGACGAACTATTTACTGAGCTCCTTGAAATCATTGATTGATCGTTGTTTTCGGGTGTAGAACCACTACGCGGGTAGACCCTTCAGAGTATTGGGAAAGGGTAGGTAGTACAGCTCATCGGTGTTGATGGTGAGGGCCATCTGGGCCTTGTAGGCCTGGACATGGTTCACCGGGCTTCCCGAGTCGTTATAAGAATCTAGATGAGGTTTTTTAAATTTGCGAGGGATATCAAACCCTGTGATCTGGCAGGAGAACGGCGACTCGATCTCGGTGTTAACTTGATCTTGAATGGAGTGTTGGCCCAGCTTAATTCTTGGCCATTTCTTTGATTTGCTTCTCCAGATCCTCGATACAGGCCTCAACGCCTACCCGACCGATTCCTTTTGGTAGGTCAGGTCGGTATAAGTGGCTTCTTGCTCATGCTGCGCTATTTTTTGAGACAAGGCTCGGCTATGACTCTGGTTGATCGTGTGCCTAAGATCATCTCGGTTCCTGACCGAGTGATCTTGGGCAGATTCCCAGGTCTTGCGCACTTGCCTTCCTTCTCTAGTAGAATGCATATCGTTAATGATGTTTAGAGCATCTTCAACACAACTCGGGTTAGCCCGGGCGCGTTGTCGGGTACGGATTGGTTCCCGGCCATGCGTAGCATTCCTGGGCTACGACCCATCCTATGTAGGATTGTTCTGTTAGGCCAGCAGGGCTTTGATCTATTGTTGGGTTTGACACTGGCCCTCCTCGCGGTCATTTGCTCCGGGGGTTAGGGCGGTTCCTTCCAGTACCGGGGACGGTGGATCCACCTGGTTTGTTTGCAGAGCAGTCTTCTTATTCTTATGGGGAGGCATGCTGATCAGTCAAGAGATTTGTTTTTGGAAAACTGTCATTTACCACAGACGGCGTCAAACTGATGATGCCAAATTTTGGTGTAAGAGGAAAGATGACGTCAAATGATATGATATGATGTAGAAAATAAGAAGAAAGGTTTGTATGTGGTTTACCCCTGTTAACGAAAAGACCTACGTCCACGTGTGTGTCTAAACACTTCTACTATATTGTAAAGTGGCCGGTGATCTTTGGTGAACCAATAATGGACCGGCATTACCAGAGGTCGGCCAGGTCAAATGTTATGTAAGTATTGTGTAAGGAATTCAATTATCCCCCTTTTGAGGGGGCGAGAGGTCTCTTTTATACATGCAAGAGACCTCCTCATGCACGGAAACTACCGAGATGAGGCAATGTCAATCCGATTAGGATTGATTGACACAAATCATGCAGGTTTACTAATGGGTTTAGGAAACTATTCCATATGCTTCTTTAGTCTCCTAGTTGATGTAAGAAACTATCTGGAAGGTTTTGGATCACGTCCTGGGGCTTGACTGAGCTGTGGCCGTGACGAGTCGTACCAGGGCGGTGCTCTCGACCTATAGGTCGGGACCTGTG
The DNA here is from genome assembly GCA_033977485.1 of Hydrangea macrophylla. Classification (NCBI taxonomy): domain Eukaryota; kingdom Viridiplantae; phylum Streptophyta; class Magnoliopsida; order Cornales; family Hydrangeaceae; genus Hydrangea; species Hydrangea macrophylla. Next base: position 53,182,137 of record CM066983.1, read on the forward strand.
GAACCTGATAAACAGGCCAGGAAATGTCAGCCTTTTCCTTGAAAATGACATGATCAGCCCCTCGATGGCTCGGTGCTATTTGAGGTGGCCGCGGAGCTTCGCTCTCATTAGTTAACTATTTTTGTACGTATCATTGACTAATTGATTATTTTACTTTCACATTTACCCACTTTGTTTTGGTACCGTGTTTATCTTTTCTACTTCTACCTTTCTGTCCCATTCTCTCCCTCTCTAGCTAATGCTGTATACGTATTTGAGAAAAATATTTTATCTAAGTTCAAAACACCAAAAAATGAGGAGAAATAATTGGTTACATGTGAATTCTTCTGAAGAAAAATAATTTACTCATGTAATTAAAGAATTTTACAAGTAAATCATTTTTCAAAATTACATCAAAAGGGCATCTCCAACTCATGCTCAAAACCCTAAACATATATATGGGTTAATATTTTTGAGAAATCTCATCGAGTCCTTTGAAAATGTTTTCTCAAATTTAATTGAAGATATCCTTATTCAAATATTTGCCCTTGTTATGGGAAAGTTGTAACTTACAAGATCATTTGAGTAAATCCATAGAGAGTTTTCATATCAAATAAAATTTTTACTCAAATTGACACTGAAACTTCAGTAAATATTTTAGCCAAGTGTTGAGTATGGCGTAAAGAAGGAAATAAGTACATCTTCACCCAATATTTATTCTCTGTAAAGAGTCATTTTAATTTTTCACTTTTTTATTTTTTGGTTTATGTAACATACAGATTGCATTTCCCAACTTGGAGGAATTGGAAGTTAGCGGACGGTTCCAAGAGATATGGCCCCAAAAAATTACTGGCAACAGCTTTTGCAGATTAAGAGTTTTGCGCATTAAATATTTTCACAAAATCATAACAGCAATGCCATCCCATATGCTACATCGGTTACAAAATTTAGAACTACTTACTGTTAGTTGGTGTTGGGGTTTGAGGCGTCTTTTCTCTGCTTCCCAAGCCAGAGATTTAAATAAGCTCAAAGAAATTTATATTGAAGATTGTAGGATGATGAAAGAGATAGTTGGCAGTACCAAAGAAACAGGTGATATGAAGATTAATGTGTTGCCTCAGTTAGAAAAAAATTATAATTAAATTATCTTGAGAAACTTACTTACGTTTCTGCCATTGCTCAGGGAATTGCACTTTAGAGCTTCCATTGCTCGAGAAACTGATAATTAGAAGCTGTCCCAAATTGGACTTATTTTTTGATGGTTCTGGATGTGCTCAAGGCAAAGAAAGTCAAAAAGCATTAGCACCATCCAACAATACAACAAACTTGACAGACATCTTTAACCATGATGTGATACAATCACTTTTCAATAAAAAGGTATTTATTACGAGCTCCTTTGATTTAAAGTTTTAACCTTTAAAATAATAAGTTTCGGAATATACGGATCTTTTAAACATACAAGTTTAAGCTTTTTATTTATTTATTTATTTATTTTTATACTTACTTGGATTATGGCAGGACATACACACACCACACACCCCAATCCCATCCTAACCCAACTCTAAAGCCCCACAATAGTCCACAACAAAGCTCAACAAGAGCCACTCATTCTTATTGACGAACAACATGACATAAGCAAAGGGATAATCCTAACGGCATTCGAAACCTCAATCTTGAAGTTTTTTAGAAAAAACTTTTACTTTTATCTTGTTTCAACCCTTAAGAAGATGCTGATGTGATACAATCACTTTTCAACGAAAAGGTATTTATTAGAGCTCCTTTGGTTTAAGTTTAACCTTTAAAATAATAAGTTTCGGAATATATGGGATCTTTTAAATACTCTCTCTGTCCCAAATTAAGAGTCCTTAATGCCATTTTTTGATGTCTCATTTTAAGAGTTCTCTTTGAAAAGCCAAAGTACTTTAATACACACTTTCCAAATTTGCCCTTTATTATATCCAACTCTTCCCTCTTTTATTTTTTTGATGTGACACTATAATTTTGAATTTCAAAAAGGGCAATATTGGAAAGTGGAAAATCTCACCAAAATCAAGATTGTCCTCTTAATAAGTTGGAATTCCCAAAAGAGACTATTAATATGGGACGGAGGGAGTATAGAAGTTGAAGATTTTTAGAAAGACTTTTACTTTTGGGTAATGATTTAGTAAGCAGCTTCTCATAGGAGAAAACAATTTTTAATTATTTGATGGAGATTTAGTCTCAAGATAGTAACTAAGAATATTATTAAATAATTACCAAATCTTCAACTAACGGTTAAAAATTGTTTTCTCATATGAGAAGTTGCTTACTATATCATTATCCTATACTTTTATTTGTATCAAATTTTCTACCCAAAAAAAAAAAAAAAAAGAAGAAGAAAGTTAATCCTAGCAGTCAACTTTTTGAACCCCCACTTATAAATGATTGTTCACCCCCAAAAAACAATTAGGCTCTTAATGCACTAATAGCTATTTCTTCTTGTGTTTTTAAATAATTTACTATAGTTTTTCTCAATTTTTTTGGGTCAATTATACTTGGTACAGCCTATTTTTTTAAATTTTAATTTTAAAACCTCTATTATAAATTGAATGGCTAAAGAACTTTTAATTGTAATTGATATCTGTGTTGTTTTCAATTGGGAACATTATTCAAGCACATCAATTGTTATATCCAGATGTCATCAATTGTATGGCTTAAGAACTTAAAATCAATAATATGGAAAGACTTAGTGTTACTATTGTTGTGATAGAGTTCCCTCAAAAAGATTTGTGTACGTAAATAGAAATCGCACTAATACGTGTATAGAAAAGATGTCCAAAATGGAGTGGGTATTATTAATGTTCTGTGGAATTTAGCAAAAGAAATAGAGAATTAGTGTTCATAGTTAGAGCTTAAATATCAAAAGGTTGAGAAATACTGTTATGCCAAAACATTGTTTTGACAACTACAATGCTATAAACAAATCCGCTCAAATAATCCTATTAAGGGAAAAAAACTGAATGTTGGAACATCACATGAAGACAAAAGTTTTGAGGTTTAAAGTGCTTTAAAGTTTTGAGGTTTAAAGTAGTGTGTTTACTTAACAAGTTGCCTAATGAAAAAAAAAAAAAAAAAGGTTGCCTAATGGAACATCAGTAAATGGCAGGGCCTGTAAATGGCAGCAGATTTGAAAAAATTAGGAGCAAAGAGAAACAACAAAAATAAGTACCTCACCATCACTGTCCAACAAAGGCCTCGCACACCTCTGTCTGCCGGATAATAAGAGAAGGGGAAAACCCAGAATTTGAAATCCAAATTGATCTCGTCCGTTCACCTAATTCTGAAACTCAATCCTAACCATTCATTCTTTATCAAAGATAGACTCTTGTCACATCACTCCTTCCTCATTTGTTACATAGTAATATCTTTTCTTTCCAAATGTCATCATCATTTTTTCTTATTAACCATACAAGGAAAATATTTTCTTTTATGTTGTCTTTTCAAAATTTTACATGTTGTGAGTCATTTCTTTTCCATTATCCATATATTACAATATTATCTTTGATACTTTTAGTTTTTAATATTATTTTAATATGAAGGAAAATCCAAGGAATAAAATAATATGAGAGAACTAGTTGTCCTTCTTGTATTCCTTTGCCTTTTCTTTTCTCTCAACAAATCCATGAACCAAACAGAGCCTAGTAAATTGGACATTAGTTTCCCTTCCTCAATTAGAGGAAATCCTTACTTTCATTTCCATATAAAAATTTTCTCTCGCTAATGAAAATATTTTCTTCTTATTTTTGTTAATGAGAAGAACATTATACATACACAGGACTTGAACTTAGCTTCCTCCTTTAACCATTTTGAGCTATATACCTTGTTGCTAGAATAAAAAAAAAATCTAAAATTGAATACCAAAGAGACAAAAATACGTTTAGTACATTGTACTTGGTTAATTGACAAAAGAGATTTATTGATTGATCAAAATGTATTAATTAACAGGTTCTACTGCCTAACTTGAGGATATTGAATGTTACACTTTGTGATTCTTTGAGAAACTTATTTACTCCTTCAGTGGTCAAAGCTCTGGCATGTCTTGAAGAACTAAGTATAAGAAATTGCTCGTTTTTGGAACAAGTGGTGGTAAAGGAAGAAGAAGAAGAAGAAGAAGAGAGAATACAAGTTTCTGATCAAGACAAAGTCATGGTGTTCCCTAAATTACGTATAATGGAACTAATACGTCTACCAAAACTCGGGAGTTTCTACCCAGGGAATCTAACTCTTAAATTTCCATCACTGGAAGCACTCTATTTGAGTGATTGTCCCCACATGCAAATTTTCTCTTCTAGCCCCGCAGTTGCACCAGTGAATACTCAAGTTTCTGTTGTTGCACTATATACATATCCACCGAAGAAACCTACACTGATTACAGATTATTCTCCAGAAGGCGACCTTAACATCGTCGTACCATATTTATTCAACAAAAAGGTGCGTAATAAAATAAAAGGGCTAATTATATTTTTCCTCCGCGTGGTTAGATCTATTTTCACATTATCGTCTTTGGTTAAAAAATGGACAATTAACCCCCATCTATTTTTTTTTAATAACTAAAGTGGAACTCTTAGGATGTTTGATAACCTCATTAAGTGCTGAAAATGAAAAATCTTAGCACTTATTTATTTTCCGTGCGTTTGATAATGTTTAAAAAAATTTCACTTAATGGAAAAAGTACCGAAAACTCCGCTTAAAAGATTCAGCCAAAAAAAGCTACTAAAAAAAAAGGAGAACGCGCTCTGTGATTTTAAGTTTTAAATTTTTTTGACTTTTGACAATAATGCCCTCAAATTTTATGTACACTTACGTGTCCATATATATATAAACACAAACGTTTATGTAAAACCTATGGATATGCGTCGAACTATGAGGAAAAGAAGGGGGAGAGAAGAGACGTGAACGGCGGTGGTTCATTCCGAAACTTCAAAATAATCCTCTTCGCACAAATTAGGTGAGGATTCCTTACTTTGTTAATCCTTTTTCTTTTCTGTAATAATAAACCCCACATAGGAGTGTTTAAGGATTATATTAAACCCCACATAGGCAGTTAACCCCAAAATTAGCCTCACAAACAGTTAAATGTTAAAAATAAGCTCCACATAGGTGGGTTAAATGGAAGGATTATCCCTACATAGGGGTTAACCGCAGAGGGTATGTTAAAAGTACATGTGGGTAAAGTGTCTTTGTTAAAAGTACATGTCGGTAAAGTTAAAAAATGAACCTAACCGCAGAGGGTAGTAAATAATACTTAAATTTGTTGACTTCCTCAGTAAGCATATCTTATCTTTTTGTTGTATATGATATGTATTGATAGCTTTTAGATGATTTTCCTAGCTAGAAGAAGCATGGGATGAACTTAAATTAGGTCTTCTTTTTCATTTCCAGTACATATTTTGTTTAGGTAACTAAATTTGTTTGAGAAAATACATAATATCAACAAAGAAGGGGGACACCCGTGTATTTTATATTTAAATCTCTGTACCAGTCTCAAAATTAATTAACAAGAAGAATAACAAAAGACAATCCCTCAACACCTATCCAGCATTGCAAAAGAATTTCTTATTCATTTCCAATCTGGTAAAGTTTTCTCAATCTTTGGCCAAGAGTTGGCTTTAGCCTTGGCCAAAGATTCAGTCTTTTGATCTAGTAACTAATTTAGTTCTTGATGATATCTTCAGATCCTTTCACGCCAAACCTCAAAAGTTGTGGCACCCAAAGCAAGTTTTGTTACTTTCTGCTTAAAGGAGTTCGTAGGCAATCTTTGAGAAGCCCAAACCATCTCTTCGTCCCAGCTAGTGGCTTTCCCATCATGATAACACAATGATATTTGCTATATTTCATACATTGTGAACTTCTTTACCAACAAAAAAAAGATGATTCAAATTCTCAACTTCTTTCTTGCAAAGGCATCGCTGGTCATCACTCAGTGATTCCCCATTGGCCCATTCCAACAATATGTCCTTCATACTTGGTTTCTTTTAGCATATATATCGCTCACAATTATATAGAGCATCTAGGCATAGAACCTTTGAACCAGATCACATATCCGACAATCGATTTTCTCCCCAAGTTTTTACTTCTAATGTGATCCCATGTTTTTTTACCAATGAACGTGCCACTGGAAGCTACTACCCATAGTACCCGATCCTCGATCTCTAGTGCTATCAGATTTTAGATCTTCTAGGATATGTTTCCTCACCACCCAAAAGATATTATTACTTGTTTGTGAGCTATTTCCATAGGTTATCATTTGTATGCTTTTTTAGAAGGTCATTAGGAGATCTAGTAGAAGATATACCCTCTCTAATCGATCCATGATTCAATGAGCCAAGAAGGTGCTAGTTGTCTACCCACATGGAAGTCTTGAAGCCATATAAAACATCTATTCTTCATTAGATAAGTGTGACATCAAATCACCCATAAGCTTTAATTCCTTTTATAGACACCTCATTTGGAATGACTTCAAAACTTAAGAGACCAAAATTTGGTATCCCAATGATAAGAACAAAAGTTGACCACAATTTGACTAATGTTGACCACTGTTCCCCTAGGTTAAGCCCTTCTTTTGACCTTAGAAATCGTAGAAATGTCTATTAAGTCTCTACCTTTGACCCCTTTAAGGAGAACCATATACATGAAAATACCAAATAAATTGTTCCTTGGAGACCACTGACTTGGACTTAAATATTGGGTAAAACGGATACCACCACCTTTTCCGTGGTCCTAAATCCGAGTTGAAACATGTTCGCTATGAAAACATATTTCAAACTACTTTGAGAGTGACCTTGTTACACTCTTTTGATCATAACTCATAAACCAAATCAAATTCTTTGTCCTCTCCTGATGAAACTAGACTTCCTAAGCTTTCCAACAAAAGGAGGAACACCTCAATCCGAGTTCGTTCAAGAGAGATATGACTGTACAAATTTGACCCTAAAAATTGGGTGTCTACACCGAAGACTATGGCACTCATAGAGGGCATTGGGGAGCATTTTAGTGTTGTGGAGGCACTATTCAGCTCCTATTCAACCCATAGAACATTTTTTTGCCTTGAAATAACATTTGGGTGTAGACACCCTAATTTTGACCGACCGTCGAACTTAGGGGGATTTACCTCTGAAAATCAGTGATGAATATGTCTTGTCGGAATCAAGACTCTTACAAGCAATCTGACTCTCTTCCAAGAAGAATCTCGGTCCAAAATCGCCTCTGGGCTAATTTGCAATTTTAAGCCAAAATTCCTTTTCAATCATTGATCAAACGAATGCACCAAACGATGCCATTTTTTGTATACATGTTTACTACTCTTAGGTCATACAAACCATGCTTTTCTCCCACCACCTCAAATTGACCTATCTACTCTTATCTTAGTCCCCAAGAGAATCAAAGCCTATAAAAACCCATTTTCTCTCATTTGTTGGAGATGAGACTTGAATCTTAGAGATGATACTTTAATCTTAGAGAGAGAAGCTAAATTTTGAAATTAAGTGAGTTCTTATAGAAATGTAGAGAGCTAAAAACCAAAGCCCCACCAAAACTCTACCCAATTCATCAAATCACCATTGAAGGACCTTGAAGCTTCAAGGAAGAACAAGAAGATGAAGGTTTGTAAGGGTTGAATCTCTCCAAATCAATCAAGTTCTGAGTATTTCCAAAGGTTAAATCCTTATTCGTATTCTTATTACACATAATTCAATCACAATTTATAGAATCAACTAGGATTTTACACATTTTCAAAAAGTCTCTTCTCCATCTCCTTCTTCACACACCACTTCGAATTGTGATTGAATCTTCCATAATTATTGTTGTTTTGTGTTTAGATGATCTTCTAATCTCTGTAAATCGTGTTTTTAAAAGGAATTGTAATTTGGATCATCAAAATTTGGATTGATTTACCACTTTCTCTCTTATACTCTTCTCTATGAACTTCAAGAGACCATCCAATGTCTCCTTGAAATCCATGGATTCTAATACCTTGATTCTCTATAATTCCTCATTTACATAAGGATTGGGGTTGTTTCCTTTCATTATTTTCATGAATTTGATTAGATCTATGTATGTATTTCATTCTTCCCACTCTCTTGAAGTTCATGGAACCTTCAAAGTTCCATTGAAAATTCTTGAGGTTAGATCCTTTGATTCTCTATGATTTCATGTTCATATGAGAATTAGAGTTGATCTAAGTCATATCTATGAATAATTTACGGATCAAAACCCACATCCATGGTTTGGTTCATTTATTTGTAGCCTATGAAACTCTTTATATTTCATTTGAGTTTTATGGAAGTGGTGTTTCAATCCTCAAGGACCATCAATTTGGTAGAGGAATTTGATAAATATTCTAGCAGATTTCATGATTTGAATATTAGATTCAAGTGAATCCAAGTGTTTAAGTTCATTCATAGGATTGAGTAAAACCTTAGAACACCATGAGATCTATGATGGGGTTTCTTCAAGGCTAAATCCATGAATCTATATAGTAACTGAGTATTATTTTGTTGATTACAATCATACTTGATCTATATTCTCCATAGAATTATAGATCAAGTTTGGTTTGAATCATGAACACCAATTCATCAATGGTGTAGTAACTTCAATGACAATCTATGATCAATGATTTTTAATTAAATCATGATCCGTTGGATTTGAATGAGACCAATTAATTGGAATGTGTTCATAACACAGAGGTCTACCTCTGTATTTTTACTTTGGTTCAATTATGTGGTTAAGTTGGTTTGATCATGGGTTTTGTAAACTAGTCACTCTCTGTCCAAAATTCCAGAACAGTGAATCTCTTTTGAAATGGGTGGATCAGAATCTTAATAAAATAATCTAGGTTTCAAAATATTTTTCCCATGAATCTTAGTGAGCTAGTAAAATTCCCTGAGAAATTTGAGTGGTTTAAAGTTAATTTGCTATTTTTAATAAATCATACAATATTGCTAGACAGAGAGTTTATAGAATCTAAATGGTTTCTAATATGAGTCCAATTCCTAGAGTTTGAACCATGTAATCTTTTATTTTATTTTTGATTTGAAACTAGACTCATAGAGACACATTATACTTGAAAATCATCCAGATCAAACCATGAGAACCATTGTTTTCCTATTTTTGAATATTTTGTTTCTTCTTTGCAATTCCTGAAATCCTGAGACAGATTTGGTGAATCTAACCAATTTTTAGATCCAAATGACTTCTAAATGCCTTAAGGCTTGAAATATGTATTGGTTGTGAATAAATGAACTTAAATCCAAAGGATAGATGATCCAAATATATTAGTTCATGTTGTGTTTGTTGTCATGCATCTTTGATCCTTATGTTTAGAGGTAGATCTTGTATGCTAGAAATGATAGGATGTAGAATGTGATGGTGCATCTTGATTGTTAGTTTAGTTGAGAATTTTTTCTGGTCATGTTGAAGTCATGTTGCTTCTATGTGACATTACATTGGCTCTAGGTTAAGGTCTCTTTGGATCTTCCCGTTGAGACTTGTATGTCCCTAGAAGCGTTGTGATTTCCTTGATGGCGAAGAATTCAAGACTTTGATATTCTTCCCTTTTCTCATTAGATTTAGGTGAATAATTCGATATTTTTAAGCATGTGGTCTAACCTTTGTTTTGTAGCGCACCCGAGGTGAGTCGCTCATTTATCTCTCGAATTTATTTTATTGATTTTATTATTTTTACGACTTCATGCGCGACACCTTTGATTAGGTAAGTGCCTTATGTGTTTATGTGTATTAGAGACTCTTTTATTAGGATTTCTATTTTTGTATGCATTACACGTTTCCTTACCACAGCTAGATCCCTGGTACGTTCTCCCGCTCTCTATTGCATATCATTCGCTTGCTATTTGAACCTACTTGGTTTTGTATGCCTTTTTTCTATTAGCATTCTTACACCCATTTTGACATGCTTTTGATATGTATATGTATATCTATATATTAATTGAGGACACATTTAAATTGTTAATTTGATTATAAGGATGTTGAGTAGAATCCTATCGCAAGATAGAATGAGATGGGGTGCTTTAGTCCCAAAGGGCTCTTTCTTCTCTCATTCCATAATCCCCAGACCTAGTTAATATTTGGTTTCACAAAATATCGGCTTCTTAAAAAATGGTTTCTTAGTTTTTCCTTTAAAAATTAAGTGGCAACTCTTTCTTTTGAAAAAGCAAATGTGGCATGCCCCAAATGCCCAGTATCCACATTGGGGTTCCAAGTTTAAACCAATTTTGGCCATAAATTTTGAATTTTAAGTACAAATTCAAAAAATCAAATGGTTTACATAGTCCAATGAATTGGTTTCCATTCCAAACTTCTATGTCGTTGGTTATAAATAACAGCTTCATAGTTCATTCAAGGGGTTGGAAAAACTCCTAGAAAGATTTTAGAGACCTTCAGTGTTTGTTTTTGAGAAGAGACTTGAGAGACCTATATTAGTGAGGGACTCCCATCTTCTTCTTCCTCAAGGAAGATACCTTGAAACATGAGCCACCATTAAAAAAACTTGAAGCGTGCTATAGTAAAGGGTTAGAGAGGAAAAAGATAAGGAAGATGGATATCTGAGGGGTCTATTTCTCAAAGCTTATTGGGTTTCTTTTTCCCTTCTATTATTTTTATGCACGTTTTCTACTTCTTAGCAATTGTGTTTAGATTTGCTTCCAGTAATGATTAGCATTACTATACGTCAACAATGCTCTATCACGGCTTTAAAGGCGTCGATTTTAGTTGCAATTAACTTAAGCAGGATTTGTATTACATTTTAAAATTTCTAGATTTGCTTCTAACTTTAAAATTGGTTCTTCATAATCTTAGGGTCCTTGGAATATGTTTTTGATATTTTATGGATTCCTCATGTTTTGTTTTGGAACTCTTTTGTCGGTTAATTTCATTTTCCTTGGTGTTTAATCATGATAGGATTTTTGTCATCATGCTATGTTTTTTGTTCTCTGTTTTGAGTCACCCATTCAGACACTCGTCATATGCTCTTTGCATGGATATTTTGGTAAAAAATTCTTTCTGACTAGGAGTTTGAGCCACCAAACAATACTATTTTTGCGTGCTTAAGCTAAATCTTTTTTTTTTCTTGTCGATTGGTTACCACAACACAAGGTCATGAATATTAGTAGATAGTTTTGTCATATTCATTTTAAATTTCTAACTCTCATGTTATTGACATAGTCATTAAAATGATTTTTTTTCATATGTTCTTAGCGAGAAGAAGATGAAAGGAAGGAAAAAGACAAGGAAGAAATAGCAAGCTCCAGTAATCTTAGAAAATATGTCTGAAAAAGATGAGGAATTTTGCACTTCTTCCAAAAGTTTTTCAAGGTAAGACAAAAACTTATTTAGCATACAAATAATTGTCACACACAAAGAAACACATCTTAGTAAAGTAATGAATACAACATTTCATGAGGAAGGGACTCAATCTTTTCACGTTAGTCATTAAACAAACAATCACGAAAACAGAAGGGGATACGGAGATTGTGAGAACCCAAATTTTTGTTGTTGACACAAATGTTATTATTTCCATTTGGGTTAGAGCATAATTAAGTTTTATTCCCATGTTTGGGTTGAAGCAACATAATTAAGTTGCATGGGCTTAAGTTAAAGTTCAAATAGGACAAACCATTGAGTTTTGAAAATTGTAATAGCATTACTGTATTTATTATTTTGTTATTCGAACTATTAAATACGGCGATCACTTTGCCCACACACACATTTAACACTTTGTTAGTTAGGTAAGTGAATGTGTACATCTATATAATAAATTATGAATGGATTTGTCTCCAATCGAGACAAAGATAAAGAAAGGTTGTGATTGAGTCTTGCAAAGACAACCAACGACTGAGATTGTCTTTGGAACCTTCTCCTATACCCTCTCCCTCACAATTAACCCCTCCTGCTTATCTCTCTCTCTCCTCACCTTAACGTTTCCAATTCAAATTTTGAATTCCTATCCAATATCTCTACCATCTCTCTCTCTCTCTCTCTCTCTCACTAAACTATATGTTTTTCTTCCTCTCTCTTTCAAGTCTTTTATTATGATTTCCCCCCTTTGTTATTTTAAATCTGGACTGGAGAAGTAAGCCATAGAAGAGCTAGAAGCTTTATAGACTTTGAAGACTACTTCGAATTTCTTTGAGATCTTTTTGCTGGTGTTTTTTGATTTCAAGTTTTGAGCTTCTAAACACACACACATACACACACACACACACACGTGTCTACATCTGTGGGATTTGACCATTTCTCATCTAACCCTAATCCTATATTGATTTAGTATATACATTTTTAGGGTTTCTAATTTTGTGATTATAATCTTTAGGTATTCATGACAGCTTGGAAAGGATGCAGTGGATTTGAAGTTTCATCCTTGAAGTATTAAGTGGATCAGGTCCTCAATTGATTTTCTTCTGAATTTTAATTTCATTTTCTTCATCCTAACCTCTCTTTTTCTTATTTCCTACTAATTACACTAAAATCCATGGAGAAGGCAATTGGAGATACCTTCTTCAAAGTTTTTATTGGTTTTTAGTTTTATTCAATGTGAGTTTAGTTCGTTGGATGCGCAAAACAGGGGTATATGGTAACCCCATGTTAAAACTATTTTGATTAGAGTTCTCTTTATTTGTTTTCCCACTAAATCAATGGACCAAAGGAAGCATTATGCTACTATTGAACCCACTAAATCAATGGACCAAAGGAAGCATTTATGCTACTGTTGAATTCTATTCTCCCTACCTTTGTACCCTTTTGATTTCCTCTTTCTATGGGTTTGATTTTCTTTATGTGGGTCTGATTCTCTGTGGCATTCAGAATTGTTTCTGTGGGTCTGATTCTCCGTTTTGATTGGTTGAATTAGTTCCCAATGGCGATCTGAAAAATAATGTCATACTCTAAAGAAAACTTCTCCTAAACTCATGGGTCTGTAATAGGTGTGAATTGTTCTCTTTCATACTCTAAAGAAAAGTCCTACCATTTTTGGGATTTTCAGTTTCTCACTGTTTTTTGCAAACTGTGGTATCCCTATTTGACATTTTTATTTGATTGGGTCTCTATTGATTTAGTAAAGAAACACACATATCCCTATTTGTGTTGATTGCTATCAGTATTCCGCATAGGTTCACAAGTGTAATCTTCCTAATTTGCCCAAGCATACCGAAGTTTGGTTGAAGGTACCAACTTTCAAACATGTATTAAAGCATATGTGTACATGCATTCAAGCATATCTAAAAGTATCTTTTTTATTTTATTTTTTGCAATTCTATTTGCTTAGTCCTTGACACGAATATTTTTCTGTGCACTTGTATGCTATACCCAAGTGTAGGTAACCGTGTAAGTAATAAACTGGATTAAGTCCAGGTCGATCCCATAGGGAAGGATGAGAATTAAATTACTTAGATTAGACTCTAAAAGAAAAGAAAATTCAATGTTTTAAAAGAAGTGTAGAACACAAAGTTCTACGCTCAACAACTACTAAAATGAAAAGCAACTAAATTAAATTAACTAATGATTAACTGTTTAACTAAAGCGAGATTTTAAAAACGGTTTTACTTAATAAAAGGAAGTGTTGGGATTACGCAAATCCACTGTGACCTGGCCATCTACCATGCAATTACAATTAAGCTCAATGGAGTACATCTTCTACAGAATTTCGTACTTCTCTAAGGATCTAGAATCAATAGCCCTTTCATGACCGGGACTATATCATCTCAATTAAGTGCGAAATACATGAAAGCGGTTTAATTCAATAGTTAAGACTTGCACCTACAATGGTGTTAGCATTGAGGGTGGTTTGCAAAATGCATTGAAAGAAAATGCCTTAAGGCCTTAAGTTCAAAGACTGCTTTGACAAACTGAGCATTTGGGGACAGTTTGATAACAACTCCTTAAAACAGAAAGTCTTGGAATACTGTATTGGATGTTCTCAAGAATCTGAGAGTTCGATCGATCGATGCGCTTTCGATCGATCGACAATCGTCATCTCTCAATCGATCGAAATGTCTTCGATCGATTGACTATATTTCTGTACCGATCGATCGAAATAACTTCGATCGATCGAACACAGGTATTATTCTGATGCATGGCAGAGGCCTGAAAATCACAGTTTCATCGCAATTTCCCAGCCTTGGACTACTCAGACATGGTCTGAAGTGTCCCAGATGCGTTCTTAACGTAAAGGTTCATTAAGGTGCCGTTTGGTTGTGAGTTTTTCATTAAAACTATGTAAACTTGAGATTTTAAATTGTCTAGCATAAAAAAAACAGTAAGATTAAACCCTAAACTACCATTAACTAAATGCAGTATGTAAATAAAATGATAACTTAGTAACCTTGAATGAAGAACTCGTATTTAAACCAAAAAAAATCCAAGCTATCAATGTAAACTTTGAGTAACAACCTACAAAACAAGAAAAACTCTCTCCTCTCTCTATGAAAACTGATAAGAAGTAAGTGGGGCGTCCTCCTGGACGTAAACAATACGAGTTTTTATAGTAGATACCTAATGCTAGGGTTAAAACTCCGTCTTTCGTTGCGTGCGCGTATTCTGATAAAAGGCATGTTCGATCGATCGAACAACCCTCGATCGATTTAACTTCTAGAATCTTCGATCGCTCGATAAAAGTTAGATCGATCGAAACCTCAATCGCTTGAGAGGAATTCGATCGCTCGAACTTCAATTTTCAGCTTTGAATTGTCTTCATTGGAGCCAATCACTTCCTTTTTATCCTGCTCCTTCAATTATTCACACAGCGACAGAAATCTGCACAAATCACAGCTAAAACACACAACTTATCATAGATTAATCATACTGTGTAGAAACTGGCATTGTAATCCAAACTGCAGATAAATGAGGGAATTGTGAACTAAACTAGTGTATTTTCTTCTTTTAGCGCGGTTGTATTTTACAAATACCCCCGCTTGTCACAACCCCCAACTAGCGAGTTGCTAGTCCCTAGCAATAAAGCGAAAAATTAAACAAGCTAACTACTATTACAACGATTAGAATAAACAAAATAAAATTAAAACAGACTAATCTAATAAGAAAGAGACGCTACCTAACTCACTTTCGCAGGCATCGCGGTTGCATTTAGCAATTGCAACAAGCCGTTAAACCCCTAGGTTCCCCTAGTGGACGAGTGTTGTCTCGTGAGGGTTTGTAGTGAATATACCCACAAAATTCTCAATTTTTAAGATAAAAAAGATATAGAAAAACTTATAAACATTACTTCCTATTTGGCTATCAGTTTAGCTCTACAAAACATATCATCCTCATACAAACCATGAAGAAATTCACATCTTCCTCATGTCGCCGAGGTAAATATACATATGCAGTCCATCCATGTAACCGTGTGTGTGTGAAAATAACAGCTATGCATCCAACTTTATTTTAGAGTTGTTTAGACTATCATACCCTTTGAAATTTGTAGTTTCAACTCAATTCTCACATGGGGTTACGCTCCAAAATGAACATCTCACAGAAACTGGTCTAATAATGATTGCTCATGGTGTGAAACTTTAATAAGAATGATGTTCTAGCTACTAGTGTTTCACACCTAACTCGATAAAGGACGAACATTTAGAGTGTATAGTCTCATGAAAGGAATACTACTTACTAGAGGAGCGAAATACCGTGAATACTCAAATTACACGTTCATATTCAATCTAAGTTGTTAAAAATCATTAAGACTTTGACTTTTTGGCGTTTATTTAGTAGGATAGAAATAAGAGGGGCAAGATGTGCACATCCTTAGCATGTGATAGGGACTAATTTATTTCTTCTTTATTCCAACCATCCTCTATTCTCATATACATTTATTTCTTTTTACTCCTCCTTCCTTCATTTTTTTTTAAGTAACCTTGATCTCCTTGCATATTTTTCTTTTTTTTTTTATAACGTCCTTCCCACGACTACTACCTTCTCATCACATACCTCAACAATTTTAATCACATTAGATGTGCAATCGAGTTTTTAGAGGTTAAAGTATCAGATGAAGGGTTTTAGGCTTTCATATTGGCAATATTTAATCGGTGTGGGGTTAAGAGATTCTTGGATGTTGATACAGGTATATGAAAAAGGTAAGGAATGAATAACGATGGCTTAAATCATTTTCTTAACTTCTTAGTTTTAACACTTCAATGTTCATTGAGTTTAGTTGGTAGATCCTGAACGTTCTCCTCTAATAAACAGCCTAAATGAAGAATTAAAGACTACTCAACGAATTTAAAATATATTCAAGAAGAACAATTCAAATTTATTGTGATAAGTCCCTCAGAATTGAAGTTTGGGCTCAAAAACTCACTAAGGGTAACTAGTTTCCACTACTTGTTCCTTAAAGCATAACAGTCGTATTAACTCTTATTTAGGTTTTCAGCATAGCTATTAAAACGTGCAAATGGATATTGGATACTAGAATGGTCAACATATGCATTCGTCTTGGTGACAGTAGAAAACACACGTGAATGTAATTCATAAAAGGATGAGATTAATATGAATATATCATCGCTGGATAGCAGCTGAATAAGAGAGAATATTTACAAGTATTCTACCGATAAAGTTCATAATAACAAATATTTCAAAAATTGAAATGTAATATTTGTTCTTTGCTTATAGCTCAATTTTCAAAATTTCTTCGTTTACGTGCGCATTTGTGATTGTATTCAATGTGCAATAAAGTAAATCAGATTGCTACATAACCTAAAACATGCTCAGGTGATAATCTATTTACATTCCACCCCCCAACTGAAAATCGCGATGACCTCAAAAGTTGATTTTCAACAATAGATCAGAAGATATCACCTGCTAAAGCAACGCAATAACTGCAAGCGTAACAATCTGTAAAGAAATATACAATCTCCAAGCAACCAAGATCAAACGAAAGATATACAAGGGTATAATCAGCGTATGATATATGAATAAAAACAGAAACGATCACTGCAAAAGTAAAGCACTAGAAATGACAGGGCAGTGATAATAGAGGTCATACAATCTCAAAACATCCACTAGTCCAAAAATAACCACCGACAGTCCCACATAATCCAAAAACCAAAAATAAATAAAAAGAGCAGAGAGATGGAAATAAGAAAGAAAAGATACAACAAAACTCTCCAAACACTCTCAACGTCAATACCTAAACATCATCTGCGACATCTGATAATATCTCTATCGGCGCAGCGGGGGTATCCTCAACCCCACCCTCAGCAACAGTACGGGCCATCGCCGGGTCACTCTCAGTCATGACTGGAGGTGGTGGAAGTGGGGGATCCGCAGAAGGCGGTGCCGCGGAGGATGATGGTGCAGCAGGATCAACAGGTGGTGGTGGGGGATTAGATGTGGATGGATCGGCGGTAGGATGTGCAGTCGGGTGAGTAGTGGTAGGTGGGGGAGTACGTAATGACTGGTCAACCCCCAACTGAATCAGAATGGCCTCGAGCAATGTCGTCATGTGGTCCACCCGGCCCTCGAGTCTGATACGAGCCTCTCTCTCCTCCAGTAATAACTCATGAACAGTCGGAAGAGGCACGGATGACGAAGACTCTCCCTGGGCCTGAGTTTGAGCCTGAGATCGCTGTCTCAGCTCAAACTGTGCAATCTCAACCCGAGGATCGACCTCGTCATCAGAATCAAGCTCCTCAGTCTCTGTCGGCGTCCCTGAAGCTGCACCCTCAGTATCGGTGCCATCAAATCTCCTCCTCTTCTCCCCAACTTTCGCTTTCCCTTTTCCCTTCCTCTTCTGAGCATCAGATCGGCGTGAAGCTGTCTTGCCAAAACAACTGCGAGCCTGAGAGGTTGCATCATCAGGTAAGGGAACGAGACCAGCCTGCTCGATCACCCGGTGAATGGCCCAAGCACCTTTCAGGTGCTTCTTGGCAGCAATATAGCGGGTGGGGTGCCTCATGAAGTCAATATACAGGCGGGGCAAACAGACTGGTAACCCCGTCCCTATGGCATATAACACGTGTGCATACCAGGGTACAATCTTCTCCCGGTAGGAGGTCACCAATAGGCAGTTGCTTAAGGCAAGGTGGAGCATGTGATAATTATCGGTCAGATAAACGTCGGCAATGAGGGATGTACCATCCCAGCTCGGTAACGCACCCCCGGTGAGCTCTCGAATGACAGCAGTCGGTGGGAGCACTGGCGTGTCAGCAGGGTGCGGGCATACACAGTCAGGCACCTCTGGGACCCCTAGAGCAGCTGAGACGGTGGCCGGATTGAACACAATCTCCCGGCCGCGGAAGAATGATCGTAACGTGAATGCGGCATCTGGATCTCTAATCATCGTCGCACAAGCCGCGCGGATCCACGAAAGATTCACTCTCTTTGCCTGAGAGAGAAAATCGTACCAGTGTGGCATAGCTCGGAGGCGGGTGAGATACCAAGGAGTAGTGAGCCATGCCGTCTCAAGTGGTCGCTCAAGCATGACCTTTCTGGACTGGAAATAGCGCGTGAACCACTGACGGTCAGGGGTGTTCCGGAAGCCATGATGTGGGACCGGGTCAGGAATAGCGAGGTCAAAGGGCTTCTCCCTGTGATACCCTGTAATAGGGTTCATTGCGAGGATCCTGAAATAGAAAAGGAAAAGAAACGATAAATGAAAACAGAAAACTAAAAAGAAAAAAGAAAACTGCCATTGCCATAGTTCGAGCGATCAAACTTTGCTCAATCGATCGAACATGGGTCATCCTCGATCGCTTGAGCCTAGCTCGATCGATCGAGCACAGAGATGCGGCAGCGACGAGGAAAAAGAATGGAAATGAAAGAAAAACAATCATAAGATGACTAAAACACAACGAGAATGTTCATAGGACCAATGGGGGGCACCCCCATCAAGATTCGAACAAAAGAAGAAAGAGGAAGTGGCCCGGGCCTTACCTCGGGATATGTGCAGAGGGGGAGGTTGATGATGATGGAGATGATGAGTGGAGGGACCAGGGGCCTTCAAAAATGGTGTGGTAGTTGGGGGTTGTGAGAATCGCCCCAAATCACCTCTGTCGCCGATCGCTCGAAGAGAGAGGGAGATGAAGAGAGACTGAAGGAGGTGTACGCAAGACGCCTCGTTTAAATAAAAGTCTCAATCGATCGAAATGGTTCGATCGATCGAAAAGTCGATCGATTGAATCCTACTCAAGCGCTCGAGTTTTTGATACTTTCGATCGATCGACATATGTTCGATCGATCGAACATAGAGATTCCACAAAATGCCTGAATTGAGGAATTACACACCCCCAACTGACCCAAGTTATTCTGGACATACAGTAGAATGATAAAACAGTGCAATGATAGGACATGTAAGCCAAAAACGCATCCTCCTAATAGAAAAATTGCAATTTTTATATAAATAAAACTTTATAATAGCATCCATATTGCAAAATTATTGCCCCCACTTGATATTTAAGACCTTATTTAACTGAAGAAAACTAAAAATACAACTAGACTAATGAAATAGTTTGTCTAGGATTACACTTCAATTGATAACAGAAAGACCAATGACAAAATACAATTGAAGTGGACACTACTCTTCGATCAAGAAAATTTCTTCTTCCACCATTGCTTCATTCCCCGCTAAATCTTCGCATGTGGAGTCCAAACAGGATGATTCCCTTTCCCAGAACAGTCGGAAAGCAACAAGGATATCATCGAGCAAGTCTGAAGTCTTTAAGGAATTGAAAGTCCATGCAAGAGGTGATCCGGAGGATAGCGGAGTATAATCATACAGCGGACCTTCCTCTTGCGGCGGAGTGCCCGGGGGCCATATGTAGGGCCCAAAGCCATGAACCAGTTGATGTAGAAGATAAAGAGGCGGGAACGGTGGATTCATAGTGCCAATCTTGACAAAGGAAAAAACAAAACGAAAACAAAGAAAGAAAAGAAATTAAATAAAAACAAAAGGCAAAGACAACAGAAAGAAATAACTAAATAAAGAAAACAAGAGAAAGACAAGTGACAACGAATTAACCTCACTATTGGCATGAGATGCCTATGTGCACTAGCAGGTAACGGGCACTGGAGCCGGAACAGCAAATAACTCGTGTGCACATAAATGTAAGGAACCACTGCGATGACAAGGAAATCATCAACAAAAGTGAATACAGCATTGTGGCGTTCGGGCACCACATCCTGTAGGTCTTCTTCGTCCCATGGTTCCCACATGGTGTCATTCTCCCACTGCTCCATCAGAGCATCATCCACTTCTCCAACAACATACCCTTCAGGTTCTCCTTCCTCACCAGAAAGGTCCATATGCTCGAAAGGGTTAATTTGGAGGAGAGCAGGATCATAAGGGATGTATCCATAGGTCAGGTCCACTACACCATCCACCCCCGGACCTTCATAGGGAGATAAGCAGAATGCTATCTCTTCGGTAGTCCAAGGTGGGTTCTGATATTCAGAATCAGCCCATGACCCAATTGAGTGGACATCATCATCTCTCATATTGAATAGCCTGCATGGGAGAGATAATATGAAACAGCAAATTAGAATCGAAATCACTTGCAGAAAAAGAAATAGAAACAGAAGACAGCAACAAAATGGAAAACGACAAAAGTAAAGGTATACAACAACAACGTGGAGAAAACGCTTAATGTTTGGGATCAAGAGTAGTTGGGTTCATCCAGTTGGATGAACTCAACCTCTGTTTGGAAATTCTCCAAGAACGGTTTTAGCCTTTGGCCATTGACCTTGAAAACTGCATCGTTCTTGGGGTTTATCAGCTCGACTGCCCCATGTGGAAAGACAGATTTGACTATAAATGGTCCTGTCCACCTAGATCGGAGTTTGCCTGGGAAAAGGTGGAGGCGAGAGTCGTACAGCAAGACTTTCTGCCCCGGCTCGAATGATTTACGACAAATAGTTCTATCGTGGCAAGTCTTCAACCTTTCCTTGTGTAATCGAGCATTGTCGTATGCATCTCGACGTATTTCTTCCGATTCAGCCAGTTGGAGTTTTCGAAGATGCCCTCCCTCTTTAATATCAAAGTTCAATGAGCGTATCGCCCAATAAGCTTTGTGTTCGATTTCGACAGGGAGGTGACATGCTTTTCTGTAAACTAACCTATACGGAGACATTCTTAGATTTGTTTTAAAAGCCGTGCGGTAAGCCCATAATGCATCAGTCAGTTTATATGCCCAATCCTTTCTGTTGAAACTAACCGTCTTTTCGAGAATATGCTTAATTTCTCGGTTAGCTAACTCTGCTTGCCCGTTTGTTTGTGGATGGTAGGCGAGAGCGATTTTATGATTGACCCCATATTTCTTAAGTAGTGACTCCAAAGGCCTATTGCAGAAATGCTTACCTTGGTCACTTATTAAGGCTTTCGGGGTTCCAAAATGCGATAGGATATGTTCCTTAAGAAAGGGTATGACTGTTTTATGGTCGTTGCGTCTCGTTGGTATCGCTTCCACCCATTTTGACACATACTCCATAGCTAGGAGTATGTATACACAATTATTAGATTTAGGGAACGGGCCCATGAAGTCTATGCCCCAATAATCGAATATTTCAATCGTGATAATAGGGGTTAAGGGCATGGAGTTCCTTTTTGAAATTGTACCAAGCTGTTGACAGCGTTGGCACGTTTTGCAGAAAGCGTAGGCATCTTTGAACAAGGTGGGCCAATAGAAACCGCTATGTAGAACTTTTTGTGCGGTCTTTTGTGATGCGAAATGGCCACCGCATGCCTCAGAATGGCATGATGCTAAAATGACGGTTATATCCTCGTTTGGAACGCAACGTCTGATGACCTGATCAGCATAATACTTGAATAAACACGGGTCATCGAAGAAGAAATGACGTGCGAAAGAGAGGAACCGCTTCTTGTCTTGATTTGACCAATGTCCAGGAGTCTCTCCCGTAACCAGATAGTTCACTATATCTCCCGAGACTGCCATAAGTTGCTCGTCTGGGAATTCATCTTTGATTGGTACAGGCTCAGTGTTGTCAACAAAAGTCAACCGAGATAAATGGTCGGCGACCACATTTTCTACTCCCTTTTTATCTTTGATCGTTATATCGAATTCTTGGAGTAGGAGTATCCAACAGATAAGCCTTTGTTTCGCATCTTTTTTAGAAAGTAGGTATTTAAGGGCCGAATGGTCCGTAAAACAGATGATTGGAGACCCTATCAGATATGACCTGAATTTATCCAGAGCGAAAACTATCGCTAGTAGCTCTTTTTCGGTAGTTGTATAATTCATTTGAGCTTCATTAAGTGTACGAATGGCGTAGTAGATTACGTAAGGCTTTTTATCCTTCCTCTGTCCTAGCACTGCGCCAATGGCGTAGTCACTAGCATCGCACATTAACTCAAAAGGCAAACTCCAGTCGGGTGCCTGTATTATCGGTGCAGAGGTAAGGTGTTCTTTTAGTGCGTCAAAAGATGTTTGATAATTTTCTGACCATTCGAATGGTGTGTCTTTGACTAAGAGCTGACACAATGGTCGGAATATCGTACTAAAATTTTGGATAAAGCGACGATAAAATCCTGCATGCCCCAGAAAAGATCGAATGTCTTTGACTGTACGAGGGACAGGTAGATTCGAGATTATATCGATTTTAGCTTTATCGACCTGGATACCTTTATCAGAAATGATGTGGCCGAGGACAATTCCCTTGGTCACCATGAAGTGACACTTTTCCCAATTTAGTACTAGGTGTTTGTCCTTGCATCTTGCTAGCACGCGTTCCAGATTGTCTAAGCAGTTTTCGAAACTATGGCCGAACACAGAGAAATCATCCATAAAGACTTCGAGTATTTGTTCGACCATGTCGCTGAATATGCTTAACATGCATCGCTGAAATGTAGCTGGTGCATTGGATAGCCCGAAAGGCATACGTCGGTAAGCGAAAGTACCGAATGGACACGTGAAGGTTGTTTTCTCTTGATCTTCAGGAGAAATTTCAATCTGATTATAACCGCTGTATCCGTCCAGAAATCAGTAGTATTTATGACCCGCCACTCGTTCTAGCATTTGATCCATGAATGGCAATGGAAAATGGTCTTTTCGGGTCACAGTATTCAGCTTTCGATAATCAATACACATCCACCATCCAGTGGGGACGCGTGTTGGTACTAATTCGCCATCTTTATTTGGAATAACTGTTATACCTGCCTTTTTAGGCACCACTTGGGTCGGACTGACCCAGGGGCTGTCAGATATTGGATATATGATCCCAACATCAAGTAGTTTCAGCACTTCCTTTTTGACTACTTCTTGCATGTTGGGATTCAGACGCCTTTGCATTTGTCGCGAAGGTTTAGCGTCTTCCTCCAAATATATCTTATGGGTGCACACAGACGGGCTTATGCCTTTGAGGTCGGCAATAGTCCATCCTAATGCTCCTTTATGTTGTTTCAACACCTCGATTAACCTATCCTCTTGTTCAGAATTTAAAGTAGATGAGATTATGACAGGATAACTCTTCTCAGTTCCCATAAAAGCGTATTTGAGCTCTTTTGGAAGCTCCTTTAATTCTAAATTAGGAAACTGCATGTTCGAGGGCATGACTAGCTTTGTTTTAGGAGGCAGTGGTTCATATGGTGTTATCCATATGCAATCAGCTCTATCCTCCTCTAGTGCATCTAACATGAGGCAAGTGTGATTTAAAGCAGCATCCAATGGAGTGGACTCTTTAGGTTGATAGATAGCATCAAATTGTGACACGACTACCTCCAAAGGATCTTTGTAATCAACGAAATCGGCCTCATCTTCGATTACAGTGTTGATGTAATTCACTTCCTCCTCATCATCGTATTCTTCATATCGGGGGTTTGAAAAAATTTTGACATTTAACGTCATATTCCCGAATACGATGGTCATGATACCACTTTTCACTTTTATTGTGGCATCAATTGTGTTTAGGAACGGACGTCCAAAAATGACTGGGATTTGTGAACCTGGATTGGACACAGGTTCAGTGTCTAAAATGACAAAATCAACCGGGAAGACAAATGAGTCTATTTGAACGAGGACGTCTTCCAAAACTCCTCTTGGGTACTTAACCGACCTATCTGCCAATTGCAATGCAACTCGGGTGGGTTATATTCACCTAGCCCTAGTTGTTTATAAACCGAGTATGGCAGAAGGTTTACGCTAGCTCCTAGGTCGAGGAGTGCGTTATCTATCTTTTGATTCCCAATTTGACATGAGACAGTGGGAGTGCCGGGGTCTTTGAGTTTAGGAGGCAATTCATTTTGGATAATTGCACTTGCTTGGCAAGCGACGTAAGCGTGTTTCTTAACACTTTGCCTCCTTTTGACCGTACATAAGTCTTTGAGATACTTAGCGTAAGCCGACACTTGTTTTATAGCATCAAGGAGTGGGAGATTGATTTTAACTTGTTTGAATAATTCCAAGAACTCCTGATTCTTTGCCTCATTTTTGGGTTTCTTTAACCTTTGAGGATAAGGCGCGGGGAAAGGGCATTTTGGTACTTCATCATTAATGGGTTCCTTTTCGGGCCTTCTCTCAACTTCTTCCACTTCTTTAGGAGCTTCAGTGTTTGTTTCTAATGGCTTATTACTAGTAGTGGGCTCCTCTTCTTGAGTCGAATGTTCATTTGTATTCACCACTTCGTCATCCTCATACTCTTCGGGAGTAGAGAGAGGCATGTTTTGCCTTATAATCTTGTCGCTTCTCAGAGTCGTCACGGCTTTTGCTTGTTCGTGATTTGGGGGACCATTGTTGTATCCCTTAGGGTTTTGAAGTGGTTGGACAGGAAATGTTCCGCCCGATCCCTCTTGACGTGCATCCATTCTATCTAACGTCGCAGACATTTTACTCATCATTTGAATTAATTGTTGAGTTAGGTTGACATTAGAGAGAGGATCTTCCTCTTGCACCTTTTTGTGCGGTGGCACGTACACATTAGAATGTTGATTATTGGAGGGTTGCACTTGGTTGTAATTATTAAATCTATTTTGATTGTATGGCTGGAATTGCCTATTGTATTGCCCTTAATATTGGTTATTGTTATAAGGCTGTTGTTGTTGGTGTTGATTTTGGGTCCCAGCATCATTTTTCCAATCAAACCCAGGGTGATTCCATCGATTGTTATTGTTTTGTGAATTATTGTTGTTATAGGAATTCTCTGCCCCCCTATACCCTTGCATGGCATTCATTTCCATGGGGGGTTGTTCTTGAAAATACGGCACATTAGGACAATACTGAGTAGTATGTCCCAACATATTGCATGTGCCGCATGGTTCTTCAGGCAAATTCTGCCTCAAACTTCCTCCTTTCATGTCTTACTCCTCTACTTTCTTTGCTAGTTCTTCATATTTAGTCATGAGGTGCTCTTCACTGTTTAGTTGGTATAGGCTTTTCTCTTCTACACAGGATATCTATGAGCGTGAGACATCATCCGAATTCGACCATTCATGAGCGTATTCAACCAAACAATCAAAATGGGCTTCAGCCTCTTCGGTGTTTTTACGGAGAAAGGGGCCTGAACTCATGGTTTCCACCAACTTTTTCGTTTCACCATTCAACCCATGATAAAAGAAGCTGATAGTTCGCCATTTCTCAAACCCATGACGTGGGCACGAGAGAAGCAAATCTTTGAAACGCTCCCATGTTTGAGTGAAGGTTTCATTGCTCTTTTGTTTATAGGAATTAATTTGGCGTTGAAGGCCGGCTGCTACCAGCGGGTATTGGAGAGCGTGGGAGGTATATTTTCACGTTTCATTGCCCTTTTTATGCTTTCAGAATTTTATTCAATCTTGAAAAACTAACCTCCTCATTTTATTATTGCAGATCTGGTCCCACGAGTACTTTCGCATGATGTCTCCAGTGACACGTGATGCTGACGCCCTCGCCATGCCCCAGGGGCTGAAATGGGCGAAGGACAGGGTTGGGCGGAAGACCGGAGCTCATGACTTTGTTTCGTTCAGGAACTTCCTGACGAACCTACGGGAGGAGCACGTACATTGGCAGCCGTGGCTCAAGGTGTTGCCCGAGGCTAGTGTGGGGATTCGAGAGTCGGCCGGGTATGACCCGACGAGACGACTCCTATGTGGGCCAGAGGGTCAGGCGTGGTATCTAGGAGAGAGGGTGACCAGACAGTCGCTAGCGGCCCCCAGATTCTTTGTGCCATTCCCTCCTCCTGACTCTATGAGGGCCACGGATACACTTCAGGGCAGCGAGTTCACGGCTGATCGAGCCGACTTCGGTATCCACGGCTTCTTGGACGATCCTGACGGATATGCGGCCTTCCGTGCCGCTAAGCTGATGCCGGACTTCCCTCTGATGGAGGTGACTCGGGTGAGTAAATGATTCCTTTATTACCTCTGTGAGTTCTCCTTTTATTCCCTTTTTTATGTTTTACTACCTTTGTTTGCAGCCTGTTCCTGCCGCGGTTCGACCCCCTGCCTTGCCCGAGTGGGACTGGACCATGTCGACCGTCTCATTCGGTGAGCCCCACGTGACGACGATCCCTCGACTTTCACATGGCGCTCCCACTATACCTCTACACTATGACGTCGTCCCTCGTGCTTACGCGGAGGAGGGCCTGGCGTATGCCCACAGCGTGCGACAGTGGGTTCTCGGGCGAGAGTGGATGGTAAGAAATTTATCCTCACTCCTATTTTTGACTGGGACTGTACCTCTTTTTACTAATCTTTATTCTTGGTTCTTGTTTTCAGGCTGAGGGAGCTCGGGCGACTGCTGCGGTTCAGTTGAGGGCCCAGGTATGATCTTCTACCCTTTCCATATTCTTAGTATTCCAAATGTCTTTTCATCGCTTTTCTGGACTCATCCCTTCTCTTCCAGATGGAGGAGAACAGAGTCCTATCTCAGCAGGTGGGACAGCTTCAGCATCGGCTTCAGCAGTTTGGCATCTCTCTCAGCGATGCCCCCAGAGGTAGCAGTGCTGGGCGTGGCGGAGGCATCGGCGAGGGTACTAGCGGTGGCAGAGGCCGAGGCAGCGGGCGTGGAGAGAGTGGTGGAGGCAGCGGGACCGAGTCAGAGGAGAAGCCTCTCAGGCGCACGACTCGTCAGACTCGCGGCCGGGGTCGGGGTCGGAGCTGATCCTGCTTATTTTTTTATTTTTTTTTAGAGGATTTTTTATTTTATTTTGGTGGATGACTGTATATATACACATATGCTTTATTCTGATAGCTGCTCCCTGATGGTTGGTAGGATAGGCTTTCTTAATACTTTACATTATTGCTTTTTACCGTATGTGTGACCATAGCTTGGTCCAATTCTTGCCGTATGTGGGATCATGGCTTGATCCTGTCTTTATTTTGAATGCTCTTTTATCTTTTTATCTTTTGAAAATAAATGAAATGAATGAATGCATTTGTACGTGCTGCATGATGCACACGTTTTTACTGCTTCCCAATTAGTTTTCTTTTTGCAGGTGGGCTGACCGTGTTACAAACAGATCCTGGCCATTGAAAAACTCAGAACGGCACTCAGTTAGGTCTCCGCGGCACTCAGTGAGAGCCGCGACGGCAATCAGTAAGTGCCGCAATGGCATTCTCTGACTGCCGCGCGGCACTTCATCTAGTGCCGCTGCACTTTATCGAGTGCCGCGGGTAGGTAGACAGCCTTATTCTTCTATTTATATCCCTTCATTCTCAAAGTTCCGCAAAACACTTCTCATTTCTCCCCATTTCCTCTCCAAATGGCCCCCATTAGTTCTCAAATCCTCTTCCCATGGATGGATACTCTCTCTGGCATTGACAAGCTCAATTTTGAGTGCTTCAGACTAAACGATCTCTTCTCTTTCCAACAGATGAATCTAAATGAGGGTCTACTTCGCGTCGCTATCCAATGTTGGGATCCTGCTTTCAATGTCTTTCGTTTCGGCTCTCAGGAGATCTGCCCCTTATTTGAGGAGTTTAGCGCTATTCTCCACATGGATCCTTCTGCTGAATTGATGGTTCCTCAGATTCAGGCCGGGTATGTTCGGGACTTAGCCAACCTTCTCCACATGTCTCGGAATGCGGCGGGCTCTTTTGTTCATGACAGGCAAATTGACTTTGAGCGCCTTTCTTCTGTTTATGCTCCCATAGGGGACCCTTATAATGGTGAGTATCAGATCATTCGACGTAGTGCCTTGTCGATTGCTATGCTCTCTTACTTTCTCTTTCGGTCATCTTCGGACATTCTCATACCCATCGCCTGCGGTTTGTGGGAGATGAAGAGTGCTGTTATGCTAGTCCTTGGTGAAACCCTGATCGGATTGGGTCATGCTCATGCCACTGGGGTCATGTTATCCACTGGGGCACCTTTTGTCTTGCAAATTTGGCTCATGGAGCGCCTGGACCTCTTCATACATGCTTCCCATCTCCGTGGGTCACTTCCTTATGATCGCATAGAGATTCACAGCTTGTTTCAGTCCACCGACGCGTGGCTTGGTTGGCTTCAGGGCCTCTCTTCTAGTGACATATGTTGGGTCTGCCCGTTGTGGATCTGTCGCTCTGTTGCTGTACGCTTCCCTAGGCGACCTGGCATCTGGCTGCCGGGTTTATATGTTACGACTTTCTACATTCCTGACCGAGTTGTCCGTCAGTTTGGACTTGTGCAAGATGTTACCGAATCTGTGACTGCTGGTTTCACCAGGGGATTCCCTTTGCGTCCTCCTATCGTGAAGGCTTTCATGGAAGCTTGGCCCAGCAGAATGGCTGCTCCTTTCCCGATGGTTCCTGCTCTGACTGCGACTACTACCGAATATCTCCTAGAGGTCCAAGCCTTGGTTGCGAGGCGAGCTTGACGGACACATGCATAATAAAGTAGCCGAAAACAGGGAAAAGCTTGCTATTTTACAAAACTTTCAGACAGACCCTGTCTACTCTTTTGTTTACGCTTTTGAATGTGATTTTTCTCTTCAAAAAGTGGTGTTATCTTTTAGGAAAGTTCTAACATGTTCAAATCAAAGTGTTCCCCCCTTTCAGTTAATCTTTTATGAAGAATTCTCCTTTCAAGTGTCTTTTCTCGGCTCTTCACCTTACTTTGAACTTTGCTTTTAGGCTTCATTCTTTCTATGCCATGAACTCTCATTTGTTTCTTTACAGTATGTATCTTGATAGCCAGGAGATCCAAAGACGGGTTTTAGACAGATATCTGGGTTCCTCGGCTAGCAAACGAAGTTTGCCCCTAGCTTTAGGGCCTTGAAGTAGTTCTGGGCAAACGCCAGTTTGCCCCTAGTTTAGCATAGGTCTCTCCGAGTGGACCGAGGGCTTTGGAGAGTCCGCCTACTTATCCCCGAGTGGGTGTCAGGTCCCAAGTAGTTTGGCTTAAGGCTTGAAGAAAGATGCTGCTCAGGCAGTTTTATTTAAGTGACCGAACCAAAATAGGTTGCCTTCGTATCCCCTAACGGGAATCAGGTCAAGCGTAGTTCATCAAGGTAGGAGGCTTTGAAAAGAAAGGTTTCAAGCAAAATATTTCTTGAGGCGATCGAGGTTAATTGGTTGTTTAAATTCAACCCCGTCTGGGTCCATGAGATAAGCCGCCCCTCCGGAAAGGAGAGTCTTAATGATGTACGGCCCGACCCAGTTGGGTTTGAATTTACCTCTGGGGTCATAAACAGGCACTTTCAGTTCTTTGAGGACAAGGTCACCCTCAGCAAGCTTCCTTGGGCGGACCTTTTTGTTGAAAGCACGGGCCATCCTCTTCTGGTACCCCCGAGTATGGTTGATCGCGGCCAGCCTCTTCTCGTCGAGTAACATCAACTCCTCATATCTTCCTTGTACCCATTCTGATTCGGTTATTTCGCACTCTGCCAAGACCCTGAGAGAGGGTATTTCTACCTCAATTGGGAGGACCGCCTCCATTCCGTAGACCAATGAGTACGGCGTAGCACCTGTTGAGGCTCTGACCGAGGTCCGGTATCCCCATAAAGCAAATGGCAGCTTTTCATGCCAATCCTTATATGTATCCGTTGTTTTCCCCAAGATTGCCTTAACATTTTTGTTTGCCGCCTCCACTGCTCCATTCGTCTGAGGCCTGTACGGGGATGATTGGTGACGAGTGATCTTATACTTTTCTAGGAGCGGGATGACCTCTCCTTGGAAATGACTGCCATGATCGGAGATAAACTCATTTGGGACCCCATACCTGCAGATTATGTTTTTCTCGATGAAACTTACCACATCCTTGGCTTTCAAAGTTGCATATGAGGCTGTCTCTACCCACTTTGTAAAATAATCAATTGCCACGATTATGTACTGGTGCCCATTGGAAGCCCTCGGAACTATCTCACCAATGATATCGATCCCCCATACGGAAAATGGCCAAGGGGTGGTCATACTATAAAGCTGCGACGGCGGAGTGTGCATTAGATTTGCGTGAACCTGGCATTTGTGACATCTTCTAACATAATCGCAACAGTCTTTGTCCAAGGTTGTCCAATAATATCCCTGCCGGATGATCTTCTTCGCTAGCATGTGCCCATTCATGTGGGGCCCACACACTCCCTCATGAATTTCTTCCATTATTCTCTTAGCTTCCCTTCCAAATAGGCACTCTAGATTGTACCCGGTGTAGGACTTCTTCCATAGTTTATCCGCGTAGATCACAAACTGAGCAGAGAATCGCCGAACTGCCTTCTTGTCCTTTTCTGAGGCTCCCTCGGGGTACTATCCCTTTTTAATGAAATTCCAGACGTCCTCAAACCAAGGCACCTCACCCTCTTCTTCTATGGCCGTGATCATTTCAAACGACGGTTGACTTCTTACTTCTATGGATAGTGGGATCATGGTAGTCTTGGAAGGGATTTGGATCATTGAGGCTAGGGTTACTAAGGAATCGGCTAGTTGGTTCTCTTCTCGGGGAAGGTAATAGAAGGAAATCTTTTGAAATTGCGCTTTCAGACTTTCCAGGTAATCATGGTAAGGTCTCAGTTTCTCATGCTTTACTTTCCAATCTCCCCTGACCTGGGATATGATCAAATTGGAATCTCCGAAGACATCAATCTGTCCGACTTTCAAAGCCAAGGCCGCCTCCATCCCAATTATGCAGGCTTCGTACTCCGTGGTATTGTTGGTTGAGTTGTATTTGAGTTTGACAGCTAATGGGGTAGGGGTCCCATTGGGTGCTATGAGAATGATTCCGACCCCGTAACCTAACTGGTTGGCTGCTCCATCAAAGTACATTTTCCACAACTCCTCCTTCACCTCCAATATTCCTTCATCTGGGAACTTGAATTCTCCTTTGTCCTCGGATTCCACAGCGAGATCGGCTAGAAACTCGGCGACAGCCCTCCCTTTCACGGACTTGGCAGTGACATATTTGATATCGAATTCAGCCAGCATCATGGTCCAACGGGAAATCCTACTGGTCAAGACGGGTTTTTCGAATAGGTATTTTAGTGGGTCCATTCGGGATATCAAGATCACAGGGAATGCTAGCATGTAGTGGCGAAGGCGACGGGTACACCAGGCTAAGGCCCAAAGGCTTTTTCCAAGGGTGAGTACTTCAACTCGTATCCGATCATTCTCTTGCTCAGGTAATAAATGGCTTTTTCCATGCGCCCCTCTTCTCCTTCTTGGGCCAACATACATCCCATCGAATCTTCGGATACGGAGAGATAAAGCAACAACGGTTTCCCGGGTGATGGTGGTGACAGGACAGGGGGGTTTTGGAGATAGATTTTGATTTTGTCGAAGGCTTGTTGGCAAAGGGCGTCCCACTCGAACTTTTCTCCTTTCCTAAGCAGTTTGAACAATGGGTCACAGGTCAAGGTGAGTTTGGAAATGAAGCGACTGATGAACTGTATTCTCCCCAGAAACCCTCTCAATTCTTTCTCACTTTTGGGTGGGTTCATTTCGGTTATGGCTTTTATCTTGGCTGGGTCTACTTCGATCCCCCTCTGGGTAATAAGGAATCCCAACAACTTTCCTGTGGTAACTCCGAAGGTACATTTCTGCGGGTTCAGACTCATCTTAAACTCCCTCAATCTCCCAAAGAATTTTCTCAGAGCCTCTAGGTGCCCTCCCCTCTCTTTGGACTTCACAATCATATCATCCACATACACTTCCACCTCCTTGTGGATCATGTCGTGTAGTAAAGTGGTGGCAGCCCTTTGATAGGTCGCACTAGCATTCTTAAGTCCGAACGGCATAACCCTATAGCAATATGTCCCCCATGGAGTGATGAATGTGGTTTTCTCCCTATCCTCGGGTGCCATGAGGATTTGATTATACCCAGAGAATCCATCCATGAAAGATAGAAGCTCATGTCCCGCAGTGTTATCAACCAACACATCGATGTGGGGTAATGGGAAATCGTCTTTAGGGCTTGCTTTGTTCAAGTCTCGAAAGTCAACGCAAACCCTAACACGACCATCCTTCTTTGGGACAGGTACAATGTTGGCAATCCATTCCGGATACTCGGTGACCATCAAGAATCCAGCCTTTAGTTGCTTTTCAACCTCCTCCTTTACTTTAAGTGCCCATTCTGGCCTCATTCGCCTCAATTTCTGCTTTATGGATTTCGAATTGGGAAAGAGAGGGATGTGGTGTTGGACTATCTTTGGATCAATACCTGGCATATCATTATAAGACCACGCAAAAACATCTTTGAATTCATTTAGTAGATTGATTAGTTCTTTGTTTTCTTCATTGCTAAGTGTTGAGCCGATAAAGATATTTTGAGGATTATCTTCACTTCCTAGATTAATCGTTAGAGTGTCTTCAATGATTTTACATGCAGATTCTTTGTCAATTAGTTTTTGCAATTCATTAGGTATTCCATGATCATCACATTCATCACATTCATTAAGCGCATTCGAGTAGGCAGAATCAGTCATACTTTCATTGATTTTGTTAGGAGTGATTACAACAGACATAGCAATAGTAAGACGCCTCATTTGGGCCATTACAGACTCTGGGTGAGGGGGATACTTATCACTAGACTCAAAGGCCCACTCCTTGTTGGCTCATTGCTTGAGCTCTAAAGTGACGCAACCTGGCAGTCCTCCGGTGTCTGTCTTCTCTCCCTCTTCTAGTTCCAGCTCTTCTTCCAGCGCATCCTCTTCCAGCACATCCTCAACATTTCCTTCCTCGGCCTCGACCTCCAAACCCTTGTTTTCTTCCTCTTTTCCTTCGACTTCTCCTCCTTCCTTGCTCAACAGATTCTGCATGACTGGTCCTTCTAGTACACCGATCCAATCGTTGACAGTAACAGGCTTTTCAGGCAGTTGCAGAAACGGATCCTCGTGTTTGGAGAACTCTTGGGAGAAAAAGATTTTGAACCCTGGCTTTAAGCGCTTGTCCTTCTGGTCCACCCATGGCTCCGGGAAACCACAGAAAGGAAAGTCTTCCCCCTCCTTCACGAAGCATCCATTGAGCGTTTTGAGGTAAGGGTCTAGCGGCGCATCGAAAGCCTTCTTCTTTGCCCTTAGTTCCTTTTTTGTTGGCTGATACCCCAAGCCGTGAGTGTGAGTCTGAGTAGGAATCCTTGGGAACTCCGGCAGGCCCTGAAGGTTCTTTCCCAATCCTAACCCCGGAAAGAAACCCATCTTCTTCATGATCCCTGCGACCACTGGACTGGCATGTTGATCAAAATAAAGCGGTAGGAACTCTCGCGGCTTCCCCTCTTCCAGCATGTTAATGAACTCGAATCCCCCCAGACCTGTCCCCTCTTCTTGCAGTTGTACCTCTAAGACTGGTGCGCTTGATGAAGCTTCAGACGGACGAACCCAGCTATCCCCGAGGATGTCACAGACCCTGCTCTTCCAAACACATTTGACCTTCTGGTGGATTGTCGAGGGTATGGCGCCCAAACTGTCTAACCACGGCCTTCCAAGTAGCAGGTTGAAGGATGCAGGAATGTCGATGACCTGAAATTCGGCTTCCTTCTCAAGTAGACCGACAGCGAGGTGAAGGAGAATTATGCCCATGACAGTTCTCTGAGTGTTGTCGTATGCTCTCACCCTTTGCTCAGACGGCATGAAAGTTGATTCGTCCAAACCCATGCGCTTGGCAGTTCGAAACGGGCACACGTTCAAGGCTGATCCATTGTCCACCAGACAAGCAGGCACAGTGTTACCCAAGCATTCAACAGTGACATACAGAGGCTTGTTATGCACGGGCCCTCCGGGAGGTAGGTCGTCGGACGAGAAGGTAATAGCTAGAGCCGGGATCCTACTGATCATCCCCACGAGGTCTTCTGGCGCTGTATCGATAGAGACATTGGATTGATTCAAAGCATCCAAGACTGCCTGCCTGTGCTTTTTGGAGGCGATCAGCAATCCCCATATAGTGATGTTAGCTTGCGTTTTCCTCATCTGCCTTAAAACCCTATCTTCTTCTTCTTCTTCATTCACCTTCCCTTTTCCTTTTTCCAGTTCTCTCCCTGGGTGATCCTCTTCTAGTTCGTGCGGCTTGAAGTGTCTGCCTGACCGGGTTAAGTGACTGACTTCTTCTCTCATCCACAGATTATCGGTTTGCGAATTGACCTTCAAAGTACTCTCTAACACCTCTGTTTCCTTATCGCTTTCGTACCAAATGTCGTCCTCCACTCGGCTTACGTCTTGCTCGTTGCTCTCTTGGATCCACCAATCTGACTTTTCCATTTCATTTTCCTTTAGTTGATCCCCCAAAGCACAAATCGTTGAGTCCTTAGGCAGCAGGTATAGTTTTCTTGGTTCCCCAGACTTAGTGATTAGCTTAGATGGGTCAAAGGCTGCTTCTTCTATCCCCAAGAAATAAAGGCCCCGCGGTGGCGGCACAGCACGATGGTTCGGCAGAAGATTCTTGGTGACATTAGGGGCTTTGACAGGCGGTTCGGATATCACTTTGTTGTCAATGAGGTCTTGTATTTCATGCCTTAACCTCATGCACCGATCCGTCGAGTGGCCTTTCTGCTGATGAAATTTGCAGAAGAGGTTCCCTTGGAAATTTGGCGGAAGCGGACTCGGCAGAGGTCGTGGTTCCAACTGACGGAGATGCCCCTTTGCTAACAGCCTGTCAAGAGCGGTTGACAATGATACTCCCAGATCTGAGAATTTTCTTGGTTGCTTATCCCCTCCTCCTCTTGGCTGGTTTCTGGTGATATCAAATTTTCTTTCTGGCTCACTAAGTGCATTGACATCGGTGGGGCCAGAGTGACCCCCTGAATGCCCTCCATTTGATCCATAACTGGGCCTCCGATACCGGTTTGGTGGTTCTTCTTTCTTAATCACTCCTTCTTGAATCGCGTCTTCTATCCTGGTTCCTACATCGAACACCTCGGCAAAAGTGTTGATTGACTGAAACCTCATCTTCTCTTGATAGACTGGCTGCAGGTTTTTCATTAACATCCGGATTTGATCTTTTTCTGATGGCCTCTGTACCATTTTTGCGGCTTTCCCCCTCCATCGGCTCAGATACTCAGCAAACGATTCTTTGTTCCCTTGCCTGGTTGTTTCTAGATCTCGAACAGTGACGTCCAGGTCTTGATTATACTCATACTGGGCCACAAACAATTTCACGACTTCTTCCCAAACTCTGGTTTTGCTTGGCTCAAGTGTAAGGTACCACGATAGAGCAGCTCCTGTTAATGTTTGTTGAAATAGAACGACCATCATGGTAGTGCTTAGACCGCTAGGCTGAAAAGCTCCTATGCACATCCGGATATGACTGTGAGGATTTCCGGTGCCATCAAACTTATCAAAAACTGGCATTTTGAACCCGACCGGCAATGTTTCGCGTACTCCGTCATACAGACCTTCCAGTTCCATTAGGTAGGTATCCACTCCCTGAGCCTTGCGCATTACCCTTTCCAACTTTTCTATCTTCTCAGTCAGCAGCTTCTCCTTCTCATCTTTTTCTCTGTCCCTGTTGGCTCTTAGTGCATCATTCCATTGTGCTTCCTGATCGTCGAACCAATCCCCGTCCCCTCCTCCCAAAGGCGGGTCCATAACAGGCGGATTCATTTGTGGTGGTCGGCGATTCAGTTCTTCTATCATTCCCATCATGCGGTTCATGTTCTCGGCCTGCCTTCTCATCTGTTCCGCTTGTTGTTCGACTAATACCCTCAAACCGGACATTTCTTCGTTGTTCCTCTCTTCGGCCATGTCAGCACGTCCTCTTCTTACTAGCCTTGCTGTGGGGTCCCTAAACCACGCTTGATTTTCTATTTTCGCTCCTATAGCGAATTTAAAAAATTTATTTTTAGAAGACCTTTTACCTTTATTTTAACAAAACTTTTATTTTGTATATCATGCAGATGCAATGCATGTGTGTGTGTGTGCCTACTCTATATGCCAAAAAAAGAAGAAAAATCCTAATCCTAACACATAAGCACATAACCACATAAGATCTTCACTCATGTCGAGTACGCCAGTTTCTCCTCTCATTGTGATCTTTACTACCCCCCTCAAAGATTGGTTATGCAGAAAAAATTTCGGAATTCATTTGAAGAGCATTTTTCAAAAACAATT
The DNA here is from genome assembly GCA_033977485.1 of Hydrangea macrophylla. Lineage (NCBI taxonomy): Eukaryota > Viridiplantae > Streptophyta > Magnoliopsida > Cornales > Hydrangeaceae > Hydrangea > Hydrangea macrophylla. Next base: position 53,218,524 of record CM066983.1, read on the forward strand.
CCCAAAGATTGGAGCTTTAATCAAAAGTGAACTCCAAAGATTTTTGAAAGAGCAATTTGAAAACTTTGGGATGAAGATTACAAAAATCCACTTGCTTTCAAAGATGGTTTTAAAATTCTTTCAGGGTAGAAGGATCACATGATCGGATTATTACCGTACTTTTCATAAATTTGGATGCATACAAAGTCAATGATGCTTAACTAAACATGATATAAGAAGTATAATCTTATAATCAAGGTTCGGCATGTCCTCCAAATGTCATGTAACACGAGGAGAAATTGCTAAAAAATGATTAAAAGATTACTCATCTTTCATCAAGCAAGTATCGTCATCATCTCAAGTAATCCCTTCCGGGCATACAAAACTTCCTAACACATAACCCTAATCAAGAATTGATTTCCTAAGATTGAAATGTTCTATAGACACTACTATGCAAAGGCTGGGTTTTGGTCAAATAAGGGACCCTTGACACACACCCGATAGGATGCTTCATATACCAAATCATGGTACGAGATCAAGGGTGATCACACAGTCCCATGATGACTTGACCGACCGGGTTGTCCCGAGCCTCCAAGGTCATAGTTCCGTGCAATCGACTGGCTGGACATGCAAGTGAAATGCAACAGGCACACAAAGATTGATTAATTCGATTAAAAGGATGTTTTTCAAGTCTAATCCTCAAGTGAACCCAAAATCAAAATTCTGGTCTGCGAAACCAGAGATTCTGGGTTCGATCCCCAGCAGAGTCGCCAGATTGTGGATATCGCAATTTTCTTACCCAAAGCTTTTCAAAAATCAAATTCAAAAAAATAAATGAGTCGCCACTTAATTTTTAAAAGGAGAATTAAGAAACCATTTTAAAAGCAAACTGATCTTTTAGAAACCAGAGATTAACTAGGTCCGGGGATTATGGAATGAGAGAGGAAGGAGCCCGTCGGACTAAAACACCCTCTCTCATCCTATCTTGCGATAGGCCTCTACTCAACATCCTTTTAATCAAATTTATTCATCTAAGCATGCCCTCAACTAATACATATATACATATACATCACAAAAGCATGTTCAAAGGGTGTAAAATTGCAATTGACAAAATACCATTCAAAAGCCACATAATTCAGGTAGCAAGCGATATGATATGCAATAGAGAACGAGTGAACTTGCCCAGGATCCAGCAGTGATAGTAAACGTGCAATGCATGCGAACAAGAGAAAATCCTAAGAAGAGTCTCTAACCACATATACACATAAGGCAAAACCTAATTCTAAGGTGTCGCGCATTAAGTCGAAAAATCAATAAAATCAAGAAATTAAGATAAACTAGAGAGGAGTCCTAGAAATCATACCTTAATAGCGCTACAAAACAAAGGGTTAGTCCACATGCTTCACATAATAATAATATGATATCAAGCAATCAATCCTAATTCTCTAGCTTATACCTAGCAAGCAATGAAATCCAACTTTATCCAATCACTAGTCCTAATTATAAGCATTAATGTACATGAATTCATGAATATGAATAAGAGTAAGACATGGATTTATTCACTAATTTGGGTCACCTAGCCTCTGGATTTAAGCTAAGTTACCATTATTCAAAGTATGACTTGAGTCCTTAAGCATTAAGAGACCATTTGAGTTGAAATAAGTAAGATTAGACAAAAATAGTAGCAGTTTTTATGAATTACAGAGAGCAGACCAGATGTTCAAAAATAGAAATAAAATGCTTCCAACGGTTGGATCTGAATGATTTTTGGGTATGTTATGCCTCTGTGAGTCTAGTTTCTAACCCAGAAAGCAAATCAAGATTTGAACGGTTAGATCTCCGGGAATGTAGAAAATACTAGGCATCACTCAGTACTTTGCAACTCCCTGTCCAAAGATCTTGTATGATTTTTTAAAAATAGCAAACAAGTCCTAATTGCTTCATTCTTTTTAGGGAACCTTCATAACACATTAAGGTTCTTATAAAAAATTATTAGAGGTCATGAAAACTTGGTTAGATTTCTGATTTATTAATTTCAAAATGGACTTGCTGTTCTGAAACTATTCTGAAACTCTTGACAGATTGTGGTTGGCTCACAAAACCCATGATCAAACCCTTCTAAACATAAAACCAACTTAAAAAAAAATTACAGTGGTAGAATGATGTGTTATTGATACTTTCCCGTTGGTTTCACTTGATTTCAACGGTTAGATTTCGAACTAAAAATCTTTGATCGAAAACAGTTTGTGGACTCACTGTTTTTATTTTGCTAGTTCAACTTTGTTGGTTAACCTCAACTATTGAAGACATGGAGTTGAGATTAAACCAAACTTCTTTTCTTACCATTTAATGGTCCTTGAAGACTCAAAGTCACCTTATGCTTATGGGTTTTGATGAAGTATGGGATGAACTTCTCAAAATTCTAAACAATGAACTCAAAACCTTATAGACCAAAGCTTGAATTCAACTTAGTACTCCTACCATTTGATGGTCATGGGAGACAAAGACATGGATAATACTCCTAAGTTTCAAGAAGAATAAAGGAATGACTTCATTAAACACCAAGCTTAGGAGATCCAAGTCATGGGCATGGACTTGGATTCAACTATGTAAAGCAAAGTGATGATCAAATATTGACTCTCATGTAGAGTATGAGCTTTACATGAGGTTCAAAGGATCATACTCAAGAGAATCAAGGGATATATTGAAAATCTCCAAGACTCTCAAGAGAAGAACACATACAAGAAATTGAAGAGAGAATTAGAGGTAGAAACTCCTAAGCTTTCTTGGCAAACAAAGATAACAAGAGATTTTAGTACAAAAGAAAAGAATAACCAAACAATCTAAGGCATAGGGGATCACCTCCAAGTTATCCTCAAAGTATTCTTTGAAGATCTTCCAAAACTCTTCTTCTTAGTTCTCTAAACTCTCTTCTCTTTTCTCTCCAAAATGTGTGATGTAGTGGTAATGGATGTTCTATCTCTTCTTTTTGTTGTATATCTCTCCTTCTTTCTTATAGGCAAAATTACCAGGTATTTTTGGTGAATTTCGGAGCAAAAAACAGGTATAATTCTCTCATTTGTTGGTACAATGTGTACTTTCTGAAATTATGCAGACTGCTACCCAGGGCGGCGGTCGACAAACTGCCGCGGCAGTCCGTGAATGCCGTCGCGGCACTCCGGGACTGCCGCACGGCATTCATCCAATGCCGCGACAAATTAATGGATTGCCGCATTTTTGTCAGTCTTACTTTATCAGTTTTTGTTCTTATTCGCATGCGCATACGTATTGCTCTGCAGAATACAGACTTTAAAAGTGAACGGCAGTCAGAAATTTATGGCGGCACTTGGTGAATGCCGGAACGGCACTCTGTGACTGCCGTGCGGCAGTCACTGAGTGCCGCGGCAGCCCGCCGTGTGCCGGTTTTGGCTAAAATTCCCCCTTTTGGATTTTTCTTTTTTCAAAGCAAAACGATTCTTGAGGATATTTTCCGAAAATCATGTTTTATACCTGAATTCTCCTAAATACCTGGTATTTTCTTCTTTCTGTGAAATTTTACCGCGTTTTAGAGAACTTTCCGAAGAGCTTGGAATACTTCGAATCTTCCGGTCCTTGTCATCATCGGATATGGAGGCGACATTCCCCTGAATTCGACGGTCGGTCGGTCAAAATTGGGGTGTCTACACACGTACACATTAGAATGTTGATTATTGGAGGGTTGAACTTGGTTGTAATTATTAAATCTATTTTGATTGTATGGCTGGGACTGCCTATTGTATTGCCCTTGATATTGGTTATTGTTATAAGGCTGTTGTTGTTGGTGTTGATTTTGGGTCCCAGCATCATTTTTCCAATCAAACCCAGGGTGATTCCATCGATTGTTATTGTTTTGTGAATTATTGTTGTTATAGGAATTCCCTGCCCCCCTATACCCTTGCATGGCATTCATTTTCATGGGGGGTTGTTCTTGAAAATACGGCACATTAGGACAATACTGAGTAGTATGTCCCAACATATTGCATGTGCCGCATGGTTCTTCAGGCAAATTCTGCCTCAAACTTCCTCCTTTCATGCCTAACTCCTCTACTTTCTTTGCTAGTTCTTCATATTTAGTCATGAGGTGATCTTCACTGTTTAGTTGGTATAGGCTTTTCTCTTCTACACAGGATATCTGTGAGCGTGAGACATCATCCGAATTCGACCATTCATGAGCGTATTCAACCAAACAATCAAAATGGGCTTCAGCCTCTTCGGTGTTTTTACGGAGAAAGGGGCCTGAACTCATGGTTTCCACCAACTTTTTCATTTCACCATTCAACCCATGATAAAAGAAGCTGATAGTTCGCCATTTCTCAAACCCATGGCGTGGGCACGAGAGAAGCAAATCTTTGAAACGCTCCCATGTTTGAGTGAATGTTTCATTGCTCTTTTGTTTATAGGAATTAATTTGGCGTTGAAGGTCAGTGGTCATGCGAGTTGGATAAAATTTCTTTAGAAATGCAGTGTTCATCGCTTGCCAGGTGAAGATTGAATTAGGTTTTAAGGTGAGTAACCACGCCTTTGCTTTATCCTTCAAGGTGAAAGGGAATAGCATTAGACGTGTCACGTCCACAGGACAATTCTGTGAGAATGTTTTGCAAACATCCTCGAAGTCCTTGACATGTAAGTACGCCTTCTCACTTTCCATCCCATGAAAGGTGGGAAGAAGTTGGATCATCCCATTGCGAAATTGAAATTCGCCAGCGTGTGGTGGGATTAGAATGCAAGAGGGCGTAGGTGCGTGTTCTGGTTGCATGAGATCGCATAAAGGTCGTAGCGCCTCATCAAGTGGTGCAACCACATTATCGCCATGTTCACTTTGATTATCACCCATTGATTCAGTAGGAGTAGCTACAGGGTTAACAGAACTAGAGGAATCTGATAAGTAGAGTGGATTTTCGAAAATTCCTTCAATGGAATTGTTGGACATGAACTAAGAGAGTTCCTAAGGAAAGTGTTTTACCTAAGGAACTAAAAGAAAAAGAAATTAAAAACAGAAATAGATTGAGGTAACCTAAGTATTAACTCGTCGCCTTCCTCGGCAACGGCGCCAAAAACTTGACACGAATATTTTTCTCTGCACTTGTATGCTATACCCAAGTGTAGGTAACCGTGTAAGTAATAAACTGGATTAAGTCCAGGTCGATCCCACAGGGAAGGATGAGAATTAAATTACTTAGATTAGACTCTAAAAGAAAAGAAAATTCAATGTTTTAAAAGAAGTGTAGAACACAAAGTTCTACGCTCAACAACTACTAAAATGAAAAGCAACAAAATTAAATTAACTAACGATTAACTGTTTAACTAAAGCGAGATTTTAAAAACGGTTTTACTTAATAAAAGGAAGTGTTGGGATAATGCAAATCCACTGTGACCTGGCCATCTACCATGCAATTACAATTAAGCTCAATGGAGTACATCTTCTACAGAATTCTGTACTTCTCTAAGGATCTAGAATCAATAGTCCTTCATGACCGGGACTATATCATCTCAATTAAGTGCAAAATACATGAAAGCGGTTTAATTCAATAGTTAAGACTTGCACCTACAATGGTGTTAGCATTGAGGGTGGTTTGCAAAATGTATTGAAAGAAAATGCATCAAGGCCTTAAGTTCAAAGACTGCTTTGACAAACTGAGCATTTGGGGACAGTTTGATAACAACTCCTTAAAACAGAAAGTCTTGGAATACTGTATTGGATGTTCTCAAGAATCTGAGAGTTCGATCGATCGATGCGCTTTCGATCGATTGACAATCGTCATCTCTCAATCGATCGAAATGTCTTCGATTCATTGACTATATTTCTGTACCGATCGATCGAAATAACTTCGATCGATCAAACACAGGTATTATTCTGATGCATGGCAGAGGCCTGAAAATCACAGTTTCATCGTGATTTCCCAACCTTGGACTACTCAGACATGGTCTGAAGTGTCCCAGGTGCGTTCTTAACGTAAAGGTTCATTAAGGTGCCGTTTGGTTGTGAGTTTTTCATTAAAACTATGTAAACTTGAGATTTTAACTTGTCTAGCATAAAAAAAACAGTAAGATTAAACCCTAAACTACCATTAACTAAATGCAGTATGTAAATAAAACGATAACTTAGTAACCTTGAATGAAGAACTCGTATTTAAACCAAAGAAAATCCAAGCTATCAATGTAAACTTTGAGTAACAACCTACAAAACAAGAAAAACTCTCTCCTCTCTCTATGAAAACTGATAAGAAGTAAGTGGGGCGTCCTCCTGGACGTAAACAATACGAGTTTTTATAGTAGAAACCTAATGCTAGGGTTAAAACTTCGTCTTTTGCTGCGTGCATGTATTCTGATAAAAGGCATGTTCGATCGATCGAACAACCCTCGATCGATTTAACTTCTAGAATCTTCGATCGCTCGATAAAAGTTAGATCGATCAAAACCTCAATCGCTTGAGAGGAATTCGATCGCTCGAACTTCAATTTTCAGCTTTGAATTGTCTTCATTGGAGCCAAGCACTTCCTTTTTATCCAGCTCCTTCAATTATTCATACAGTGACAGAAATCTGCACAAATCACAGCTAAAACACACAACTTATCATAGATTAATCATATTGTGTAGAAACTGGCATTGTAATCCAAACTGCAGATAAATGAGGGAATTGTGAACTAAACTTGTGTATTTTCTTCTTTTAGCGCGGTTGTATTTTACAAATACCCCCGATTGTCAGTCCTAAACAGCTCTTATCCAGCCCAAAGCCCCTATCATTCCGCAATGCATAAATTATTGTGTTTTTCAATCCCATTAGTCATGGATTCTGATTTGATAATTTGTATGTTTAAATCCCATTAGTTTGAGATTAGTTACATGGATACTGATTTTTCATGTTGCTAGAGTTGCTTCGTTGGTTTATAATTTGTTGGATTCAACTTAGTGCCTTTAAGCATGTGTTAAAGATTATTTTTTCATAGTCGGATCTAAATATGAAGTATTGTTATTTCTTAGCTGGAATTTCTATGTTACAAAAAGACTATGAAGATAATGAGCATTCCAACTTCCCAATTTGAATATGGAGAATTTGAGATTTGAGGCTAATTTTCATTTTAGGTGACTTTTTCTCTTGGTGCTGTCCAGTTTTGATCTAAGTAGCACAGGTACGGACACATGACACGGGTATGATACAAAACGGGTACGGGTACGACTAGGGTACGTCGAATAAATCCATAGCATATTAGCTAATAAGTAGTCTAAGCACTAAACAACATTTTTTTAGCATAACAAGTCCACAACATTAAAGAAAAATAAAAAAGAAGTACCCGTGTCCCTTTCGTACCCACGCCTACCCAAATCGTACCCAGATTAAATCTTTCAATTAAACTTAACAGGACATGGCTCAAGGAGTACCTGACATGTACCTAGCCGTACCATACGCGTACCCGTACTTCTTAGGTTTTGATTTGTTAGTGTTAATGGTAATAGTTGTAGATTTTCTGTAGCTGACCTTTATCAATTAAAAGCATTAGTTCTTTGATTTTTGCTCTATTAGAAAACCCGAGTTCCTAAAATTGGAATTTGTTACATAATTGTTGTGGTCAATGTGTTTAGCTTACTATTTCTTATTTCAATTTCTCAAAACATAATAGATATTGTAACAACCCATGCATTAATTGATGAGTTTATTTTCTGTTGTAGTTGAGGAATGCTGATGAGTCAAGAGAGGAGGATTCTCACTAATTTATTGTATTTTATTGAAGGGATGGATTACAGTATTGATTAGTTGATAATGGAGGAAATTGTAATTTTGTCCATGGAACCACAACTGATAGATTTTGTATTGATAATACTCTCGAAGGATGTGCCTCTTCTGCTTTTATGTCAAGTTTATGATTTGATCAATACTCTTTACTTGAATAGTGCATTAGGCAGTGTCCACAACTAAATCGACCACAGATCACCCTTGCTTCTGCTTCTCCATAAATGACCACTTTGTTTATGTGTATTGGCTTCCTATGTTTAGAAAATAAAAGCAGTTCTCTTTGTTGTTAAAATACGTGTGGAATTGTATCAAGTTACGAAAACACGCAAGGTTAATTATAGGTGGAAGATACAAATGAATAGAATTGTTTGGTAGTGGCTTTAGCCACGGGTAATTCCTAGTATATATACATATGTACATATGTGTACCATAAAGTGACACCACAAAGACCACCATTCTCATTTCACGATAAAATGCATTTATTATATCGAATGTATATAAAGGAAGAGAGCGATAAGAGATGAAAAAAAGGGAGAATTAATTAAAGGTTTTTGTTAACATGTGCCCTTAGGGCATATGTTAAGGTTCTAAAAGTAGAAATAAACAAGGGATATAGTGTGGGTTTCAGGGTCCAGTGTAGGGTTCAATGTTTATCTTCCTTGTTTATTTCCACTTTTGGAACCATAACATATGCCCTAAGGGCACATGTTAACAAGACCCTTAATTAAAAGTCCCTAAAAGTCCCTAAGGGCACATGATTTTTTGAATTATTTGGCATTATGGCCATTTTAAAACTGAAATAAGTTTATTGACCAATTTTGCCTCCATTTCACACATGTAGAACATGTTGCTTTTCCACCTTAGCACGTGCTTCATGGTAGGTTTTTTTATTCAAACTTTAAAATGCTATACCTTTCAAACCACAACTCCATTTTGAATAAAATTTATATGTATGCAATCTAGAAAAAAAAGATCTATCAAACAGATCTACAGTGACTATGAAAAAAAAATCATGTCACTGTCAGACCAATATAACATAATGTCATTGACTTTGCGAAATTGACATGTTACTATCTTTGAAAGAACATTTCGTTTTTGATAATATGTTACTGTCTTTACTTGGATAGTATTGTAAAGGCAGTAACATATGTAGAATGGCCATAATTTTGCGATCATTTGTTCAATTTAAAGCGATGTTGCTGTCGACGTGTTATTGTCTCCTTTGTGCAATACAATGTCACTAATCTTTGACGATATACATGTTACTGTTTTTACTTGAGCAGTAATGTAAAGTTAGTAACTTCTGAAAATTTGTCAATTTTTTTCTATTTTTCGCGACAGTGACATTACTATCCTTGAAAAAAACGCTTTGTATTTGATGATATGTTACTGTCTTTACCTTGGATAGTATTGTGAAGGCAGTAACATCTGTAAATTGGCCATAATTTTGCTATTATTTCGTCGATTTGAAGAAATGTTACTATACGTCTTTACCTAGGCAATACTATAAAGACAATATCATCTGGTAAAATGACTATAACTTTTTAATTTGATTTTTTGGCCATTTTGGAATTTTCTTTTTTCAATTTGGGGTAATTTTCAAGATCTGTGCAATGGAAGTATTGATTTTACTAAAAGCATTTTTTATATCCATCTTTGAGTTGCAAAATTAAAAAAAAATAAAAATAAAAATAAATATTTTTTTTGAAGAATTTAATAGTTAATATGCATATTGTTTCATAGATATTGTTTTGTAACTCACGGATATATAATTTTTATCGAAAGTCAATTTGTAATTTGAAAGTTATGGTATTTCAAAGATTGAAAACTTAAAAAAAAAAAAGATTTTGGGAAACATGTAGGTTAGTTGTTGAAAATATGGAAAGAGACATGTTAATAACATTTTAGGGTCATTTTGGTCCACAAAAAAAAAACTCAAGGACTTTTGGCATGAAAAAAAAATGCATCGGCTGATCTTGGATTTTGATCCGTGTCAGGGAGCTATAGCCAACGGCCCCTTAAAAAATAACCCAATTCGGTCGATCGAGATCGAGATCGAGATCGAGATCGAGAGAGAGAGAGAGAGAGAGAGAGAGAGAGAGAGAGAGAGACAGAGAGAGAGTCAGGCACAGAACACTTTTGAACAAAATTAGGAGGACAAATTGGAGGCTCCCATTGGGAGGTGTAGATATTCTTTGGAGTTGGAGAATATAAGCAAGAGAGGTAAGTGACCTTTTTATCTCTTCTAGATATTTTAAAGTTATCTACTTTTCTATATATTTTATGTCTTTTATCTCTCCCCCAGAATAGTTTTTTTTTGTAATTTATTTTATGGGTCAATTTTGAATAATTGAAAGCCAAAATGATATAGTTGCTTGTTTACAAAAGTTTTAGACTAATGAGAGCACTTTTTAAATCCCAAAGTCTCCCCAAATTAGCCTATATAAACTAGGGGTGAAATCAGTCGATTTTGGGCAGAAATGTTAACCGAACTGAACTAACTAATTCAGTGTTTCAAAATTGACATCGAATCCGAGCAAAGAAACTTCGAATCATAAGCACACTGACTGTGTTTTCACATTCGATTTTCGGTCGGTTTCGATTTTCATCGACAGCTCTTGAGAAAGTGCCAAACCAGGAATATTGAAAGAGAAGAAAGTCATGTTTTGAATGAAAGAATGATGGGTAGAAGAGGGGCTAGACTTTACTCTTAGATCTATATACACACACAACCACCTGGAGAAAGAGAGAGAGAGAGAGGTTTTTTTAGAGAGATTCACTATCTCAGATCTGGAGTACAGAAACAAAAACAATGTTCACATAAGAAACAATCTCAACAGATTTGCTAGATTCCTAAACAAAATCAAATGATCATATAGAGAGAGGTTTTTTTAGAGAGATTCACTATCTCAGATCTGGAGTACAGAAACAAAAACAATGTTCACATAAGAAACAATCTCAACAGATTTGCTAGATTCCTAAACAAAACCAAATGATCATATAGATCCAACACAAAATCCGTAGATTTAAAGTATGGCTACCTTGCTTCGACGATGGCTTTGATGATCTCGATTGATGGCTTTACTGATGTCTTCAAGATATGATTTAATGGCATTTTGCCTCCGGTGATGGATTCGAGTTATTCAAGGATGGTTTTGACAATATATGTGGATGATCGACATATATAATGAGAGAGAGAGAGAGAGAGAGAGAGAGACGACTATGGTGAGTGGTGACCTTGAGTTGAGAGGGAAGGGTAGGAGAGAGAGAGATAGAGGACGCGATGTGGAGTGGAGGCTAGGTTTCTCTCTCCAGATGAGAAATTGTTAGAGAGGTAAGGTTTCTGAAAATATTGATATTTTTTTATTATATATGTAAGTATATTATAATATGTAAAGTATAAGTATCCTATTACGGTCATGTTTCGGTAGGTAGCGGTCCTATGGAAATCAAAACCACAGATCGAATCGAATCGAATCAGCAGTTTTTTAAAAGTAAAAATCGTGAAATGACCAGTACAATTGGGGACGATCAAAGCTGCCAAAATCGATCGGTTTTTGTCAGTCGAGGCAGTTTTTTAAAATTTCCTTACAGCCCTATGTAGACACCCCATTTTGTCGGCTATCAGATTTAGGAGACCCATAGCTTGGCGATTCACGATGATCCAAAAAGACTCGAAAAAGGATTCCTGGAAGTTAGTTCTATCTCTCAAGATGCTTAGAATGACCAAAATACCCCTGAAAGTCCAAAAACTCCCAGATTCGGACCAAAAGTTCTGGAAACATGCTATGTCATAAGAAAAGTGGTAAAATAAGTTTTTGAAGCAAAATCGAATGAAATTGTCAGCTCCTAGAGACCCCCGGAAGTCTCGGAAGTTCCTGGAAAGTCCCCGTTGACTGGTTTGACCAAGGTTTGACCAAGTTTGACCGAAATCATCCAAATTCGCCGAAAAGTTCCGAGATCATTCTAGATCATGTGGAAACTACTCAAACAAGTTTTAAAAGAAAATCAGACGAAAACGTCAGCCCTTGGGGGCTCCCAGAGATTCCCAAAACTTCTTGGAGGTCCCTAGTTTAACCAGTTTGACCAAGAGTTAACATTAAAATCAGAGCACCGTATCATTTTTTAAACATTTTTCATAGATACTAGAGGTCAATAGCTTTCCAACAGTATATTGCACATAATTTCTGGATTTAAAACGAATTTATTATGAATTTCCGAAAGTGAAAAATGCTATTAAATTGACTTTTATGGCGAATACTACAAATCTTTTCAAAGTGACCTATCTCTTAACTATTTTTTATGTAAATTAGACTCCATTACCTTTCCAACGGTATATCACAACCTCAGATTGGAGTTCATATGCATTTTCTGTGAATTTCAGACGAAATATGGCCTTTTAGCGAATATCGGAACCTCTGGGGGCTTAAACAGCATTATCTGGACATTGGAGGAGCAGTGCCGCCGCGACACTCTCCCCCAGAACTGTCTATTTTTTTAATTTATTTTGGGGGTCCATTTTGATTAATTGAAAACCAAAACAACGTAGTTCCTTGTTCACAGACATTTGGAGCCAATGGGTGCACTCTTTAAATTCCAAAACCACCCCAAATTGGCCTATATAAACCCCCCTTGACTTCTCATTTAGGGGGTGGTAAATGAAATCTTAGACAAGTTTTAGAGAGAAAGTTGTAGAGATACAGTTAGAATAGAGAGAAAAGAAGCTTCCTTCTTTGATTTTCAACTAAAAAGTAAGTTCTAAACTTTGTTTCTACTTTATTACTCCCATTTACTTCACATTCAATACATTCAACCACCATTTTTGTGAGCATTCATGAGATAGGAAGCTACTTCCATGTCCAAAGTCATTATATATGAGTGAAACACCAAGCTACAAGTCCAATATCTCAATGATCATCAACTATTGATTGCTTTTTACTTGCTTTGTTTATGTTTGTTCATCTCTCCTTATCCCATTTCTTTTTTATTTTTCTTTGATTGTTTACAATCCATCATCATCTAAGTGATGACATAGTGTTGGAGGTGAGTGAATCCTTATGGATAGTAACTTTTGACCTCAAAAACATGTTTGATAGATGATGATCCTAGCTTCAATACATCCTTATGTATTCTTGAAGTTATCTTCAAAAATAAAAACAATGCCCTCCAACAATCTTGGAGGTTCTTGATACAAGTCTAATGTTTATATTGTAAGTGGTTATAATCCTCATTTAAGTGCTGAAAATTTACTTTCAATACCTCTATTTTAAAACCCCTATTAAACCCCTCTTTTGACTACAAGAAATAAAACCCTTTTCTTCTCAAAAATCATCAAAACAGTGAACAATCTGAGTTCAAAGATTTCTCTAGAACTCAATACTTAAATGGGATTACAAGACCACTTGGAAAGTCTTCCTGACTTGTTAGAGAACACCCATTATTTTTGGTTTGACTTGGAAACACTTGGAAGGGTCTCATTTGGCCCAAACATTCCTTCCAGACATTATGTTTTTACTGTCACAGCAGTTTGGTTGACTTTCAACTTGTTTTCCAAAAAATTCAAAAGAAGTGGTCCCAACTCATTTTTTCCTTGAACTTCAGTGTCTTGGGGAACTTTCTGTATAATATGGGCCTCTAGATGTTTTGTTTTCATTTTCTAAGATTTTTTGACATTTCCGTCGACAGTACGGATTCTGTTTCTGAGTGACCTCTATTATTTATATGATTTCTCTCAATCTGTAATAGTTATTGAAGTTTGGCTTTTTGATATGTGTTCTAGACAATAAGGATGATCTCCATAAAAAATCATGCTTTGAAAACATTTCTTACCCCACTTTTCAATTTCTACAAGGTCAACTCATTGTTCTGTTCACTATTCACAGCAAGTATACTTTTATTTTCATTCTTTGATTTGTTGCATATATGTACTTCAAATTAGTTCATATCTTAGGAAGTGGTCCATACTATATTTGTACATATCCCATGATGATTTTCTCCATGCAACATTCATATTTTAGAATTCTAACTCACTTTAGAAAATTCTTGTACACAAACACTCTACAACCTTTGCACATTATAAGACCATGCATTGCATCCATGCAAGATTTGGGGTTTTTGTGACTCCTAATCTAAGAAGATTATAAGGAATAAACTTGATCACACGTTCATGCTCCCTCTCGATCAAAACTTCCTTTCTCATCCGTCCCGGGGATTGAGAAATCTTCTTTTCTAAAAAATTAACATGCATCATATTAGTTTGCTAAGCATATTTTTAATTTCTTTGATTAATTTGTTTCAAGAACAATTCATGTCCCCTTTAGATTAGGAAAACTTTATTACTTGATATGTGATTAGAAGATTTTTCCTAGGTTTGTTTGTGTGATCTTTCACTTTGCATTGTGTGCTACTTGGCTTAGATCTTATGAATGATATCTTATTTTTTGATCTTCCATTTCAAGATTCTTATGTGATGTAATATACCTTCATATTATTAATTGTCGAACCAAACATAGTATAAGATGATTATTTGGATTCTAATTGAGGCTCGTCGAAAGATGGGGCGAGTTGAGGGTGTTTTAGTCGTGGCAAAGGCTCCTTCCTCTCTCGTACCAAAATCCCGAACCAAGTTCTTTGGTTATGAAGGGCCGATGCCCTTTATCCATTTGGGTGAGTCAAATTGGGTTTCTTGGTTCCTTAAAGACCAAGTGGCGACACTGTATCTGTTTTCAACAGACCTTTTTGTTAGCCTTAAGGTATATTAAGGCATATTTAATTATGTTTTGATGATGTCAAATATGCTATGATAATTACATGATTCATATTGATTCATTCTTTATTATTATCATAGTCATTTTTATGCCCATATATAATCTCATGTATTAATATTGTATCAATGTTTTAACATCTTTGTGTGCATGAGATTTAATTGATGCAGATCAAGATTACAAGGAGCTCAACAAGGATCAAGCTTGAAGACTTGAAGATATTTCATCCTTGGTTGAAGTCTAGGACCATCATTGTAAGGCATCTTGATCTCACACTCATAGGGGCTCAAACAAATTCTAAAAGTTAAAGTTTTGGAAATAAATTTTAAGTGGATCATCTTTAAAGCAATGCCCCAACCAATTGGAAATTAATTAAATTTTGAATCTTATATGGTTGGAAAGGTATTTGAATCTAGTTTCCAAAACATCAAACGGATCGAAAATCCGAGTTTTGTAGAGGGAGTTATGGTCATTTTAGTGGAGATGTGTCAGGCTGTGAAACAGGGAGGGGCAGTCGACTGAAGGCCCGATGCAGTCGACCAAAGTGAGCAGAATGCAAACATGTCACGCCCCGGAACGGCATAAATAGAGAAAAATAAATTTCCTTTATGGGTCCATAAGGAATGACAGGTGAAAGTCACTAATAATCCACACCACGCAGTACTAGTCCAAAAAAAAAACAACAGTAATCAACTGAAAATAGCACAAAGTGCTAACTATTACAAACTATCAGAGTATGGTCCACAGGATCACAACAGGTCTGAAGACAACAAATGCCCAAGTACCCGTTAACAAAAGATTAACAGAACAACTGAAATTAAATCTAACTATAACGTCTTCAGTCTTCAACTGGCATAAGGATAATCCTTCCTGGCGTAACCATCATCGGTGGGGCCCTCCTCTGGATAACACTCATCAGTGTACTGGTCATCACCTGTAAAACAAGGGGCAGGATATTCTGGACGGGGAATGTCCAGGCAATAAAAAGGCCGTCAGCTTACTGAGAGCTGAGTGAGCATAAACTAACGAGGTACCAGTTATCTGAAGTAAACACAAGCTTATGAAAACACGAGTTAACATCTTATTATAACCATATCTTGTTTCTCTATTCATTCTTGTAAACCGACCCTTAACGTCTTGTTACTCGAATACTGAACTCAACATATTCTGATCTTTCCTGAACAGACTCAATCGTTTAACTCTAGGGATACACCCTTATTCTGTCCATCGCTTTTAAGAGCATATGAACAGCTCACCGCATGTCATGGACTCCACGTCAGTCTGTCCCCAGCTTTTAAGAACAATGGTCCTGTTCACCGCATTTCAGGGATATAACGTTTCGAACAAGGCATATCAATCTTATTGCCACGACTCAACGTCATCTACTAGTGATCCCAGCTCACCGCTTTTAAGAACAATGGTCCTGTTCACCGCTTTTAAGAGCATATCATAGATCATCCAGTCTATCTTAAGACTTCTCGGTCCAGCTCACCGCTTTTAAGAGCATATGCACAGCTCACCGCTTTTAAGAGCATATCATGACCGAACGTCCATCCACGTACCATTCCCGGAACTTACCAAACCTACTTACGTTCCATTCTATATCGACACATGACAATTCCCAATGTGGCTTGACTACTCTGATTAAAAGAAACGGATATCGAACTCATATCAGGAACAACACGTCAACCCACGTCTTCATATTACTTTTTATTCATTATCCATAAATCTTTGGTGTCACATTTCTCCTGTCTACCCCATAATCGTATAATGGAATAATCCCGAATCAGAAATCGAACAACTAAACCTCTTATAAAATAAACGGGCAAAAGAATCCATGTACTGATCATGTCAATCGATTGGAACAAAAGTTCAATCGATTGGAACAAAAGTTATGTCAATCGATTGATAAATATGTCAATCGATTGGAACAATGTCAATCGATTGGAATCCTATTCAATCGATTGGGATGCAACTGATGTCAATCGATTGAGATTTATGTCAATCGATTGGAACTACGTCTTCTCCAGCAGATTGTAAAAACAGCATATATAAACGTGCACTACATGCATTTAACTCATCTAAACATCGTAATAACTTGCATAAACATCACATAAAGAGACCAAGTGAGTTAGAACTCACTTAGGGTGCGTTTGGGTGTGTTTAAAGCTTGAAACCAACTTCTCTCTCTCTCTTTCTTCCTTCTCTGTCCAGCCTTCTCTCTCTCGGTCTCTTCCTTCCTTCTTTCTTCTTCTTTCTGTTTCTTCTCCTTCCTCCCAGCTGCCACGGCAGTGAGTGTGTGTGAGGGTGTGTATATGTGTAGATATAGAGATATATATATATGTATGTGTATATATCTCACAAGAGGTATATATCTCTCTCTCAAGCTGCCAAAGTGACCCAAGGCCACAAATGGACGAGTATATATAGGGGTATGGGAGTGCCACGCGTTTAAAGCTGAAGGAAAGAAGAAAACATTTCTCAGGTTATGTCAATCGATTGAGAAATATGTCAATCGATTGGTAACAGATATTTGTAGTCAATCGATTGGAAACAATGTCAATCGATTGGGAATGTTGACACGTAATCACTTTTAGTCGGTTGAATGTAAATCGATTGGGATAACTTATCAATCGATTGGTATCAGAAAGGTGTCAATCGATTGGGAATATGTCAATCGATTGGTATCAAAAATCACCAAAAAGAAGGGAAAGTTTATACGAATATAGAAATGAAATACCGGGTCTTATTAAAATACCAAAATACAGGGTATTACATCATCCACCACTCAACAAAAGATTTCGTCCTCGAAATCAAAAGCAACAAGGTCTAAAACAAAAACGAAAACTTCTCGCGCATCTCTGACTCTAGTTCCCACGAAGCTTCTCCTTCATCATGATGTTTCCACTGAATCTTTACTAACGGAATCTCCTTGTTCCTGAGTTTCTTGATTCCTCGATCCATAATACGAACAGGTCCTTCATTGAACGTAACGTCGCTGTTGACTTCGATATCCTCAAAGTTGATCTCGTGCGCTGGGTTGTGAACACACTTCCTCAGCATACTGATGTGAAAAACGTTGTGCACTCCTGACATCTTTGGTGGCAACGCAAGGCGATAAGCAACTTTTCCAACACGCTCCAGAATCTCGAATGGTCCGATGAAACGTGGCGATAACTTGCCCCTTTTCTGACCAAATCTGACGATTCCTCGAACAGGTGAAACCTTGAGTAATACGTGATCTCCAACGACAAACTCCAAGTCTTTGCGTCGCTTGTCAGCATAACTCTTGTATCTGGTCTGGGCTGTCTTCATCTTCTCACGTACGACTTGAATCTTCTCACTGGTTTCCCGTACCATCTCTGGCCCAAGAAGTTGACTATCTCCGACTTTGGTCCAACATAGCGGCGATCGGCAAGGTCTTCCGTACAAAGCTTCGAATGGTGCCATATCTATGCTCGAATGATAACTATTATTATAGGCGAACTCAATCAGAGGTAAGTGTATCTCCCAAGAACTCTCAAAATCAATGACACAAGCTCGTAACATATCTTCCATCACTTGATTAACTCGTTCCGTCTGTCCATCTGTCTGTGGATGAAAAGCTGAACTCAAGTTCAATGTCGTTCCCATCGCTGTCTGGAGACTCTTCCAAAATTCTGCAGTAAAGCGCGAATCTCGGTCTGACACAATAGATACAGGCACTCCATGTAATCGTACAACGTGTTGTAGATACATTTGGCTCAAACGTTCTACTGAGTATGTCATGCTATAGGCAATAAAATGTGCCGTCTTAGTAAGTCGATCCACGATTACCCATATAGCATCGTGATTCTGCTGTGACTTCGGCAATCCTACCACAAAATCCATGGTTATGTGTTCCCATTTCCATTGAGGAATAGGTAACGGCTGTAACAATCCAGGTGGTCTCTGATGTTCTGCCTTTACTTGTTTACAAGTAAGACACTGAGCTACATACTCTGCCACATCTCTCTTCATTCCTTCCCACCAAAAATTTCTCTTCAAGTCTTTGTACATCTTCGTACTTCCGGGATGAATAGTCATTCGTGACTTATGAGCTTCATCCAATATTTCCTTCCGGAGATTTCCTTCATTAGGTACACAGAGTCTACCTTTACATCGTAAGGCTCCGTCGATACTAATACTCCAGACTTCTGGTTCCTTGGCTGACATCTTGGCAAACCATAACTTCAAATCTTCTGTTGTCTGTTGAGCCTCTATGATACGACTGATTAAGGTCGGTTGTACCATCAGACATCCAAAATGTTGTCCTTTCATTGGCTCCACTGGCTGAAGATCAAATTCAGCAATTTCTTCCAATGCTCTCCATTCTCTAATTAGTAATGCAGCGATCACTAATCGAGGTTTACGGCTCAAAGCATCTGCTACTACGTTTGCTTTGCCGGGATGGTATTGCAAAGAAAAGTCATAGTCTTTGAGTAACTCCATCCATCTCCGCTGTCGCATATTCAACTCCTTTTGAGAGAACAAATACTTCAGACTCTTATGATCGAAAAATAAGTCAAACTTTTCTCCATAGAGATAGTGTCTCCAAATTTTCAATGCAAACACTATTGCTGCTAATTCCAGATCATGCGTCGGATAATTCTTCTCGTGTACCTTCAATTGTCTTGATCCATATGCGATAACATTTCCATCTTGCATAAGCACACATCCAAGTCCTTGGTGCGATGCATCACTGTAGATCACATACTTTTCTCCACTCTTAGGTAATGCGAGTACTGGTGCAGAAGTCAATCTTTCTTTTAACTCCTGAAATGCACCCTCATGCTTGTCTGTCCATTCATACTTCGTCTCCTTCCTTGTTAAATTCGTCAATGGTCCTGCTATCTTGGAAAATCCTTCTACAAATCTTCTGTAATATCCTGCTAAACTAAGGAAACTTCTGACTTCGGTCGCATTTGTCGGTCTGTTCCAGCTTAAGACTGCATCAATCTTAGATGAGTCTACCGAAATACCGTCCTGAGATATAACGTGTCCCAAGAATTTGACTTCCCGTAGCCAAAACTCACACTTGCTGAACTTTGCATACAACTTGCTATCTCGAAGTGTCTGCAAGGCAACCTTTAAATGCTCCTTGTGATCCTCTTCTGTCTTTGAGTAGATCAGTATATCATCAATGAACACAATAATGAACTTATCCAGATATAGTCTGAATACTCTATTCATCAAGTCCATAAATACTGCTGGCGCATTCGTCAATCCAAAAGGCATAACTAAAAACTCGTAATGCCCGTATCTTGTCCTGAATGCAGTCTTCGATACATCCTCTGGTCGAACTAACAGCTGGTGATATCCAGAACGCAGATCGATTTTAGAAAAGATCCTAGATCCTTGTAACTGGTCGAATAGATCATCTATTCGAGGTAACGGATATCTATTCTTAATCGTAACCTTGTTCAACTCCCTGTAGTCTATACAGAGTCGAAGTGTTCCGTCCTTCTTCTTTACAAACAGAACTGGTGCTCCCCAAGGCGACGTACTCGGTCGAACAAATCCTAGATCTTCGAGTTCTTGAACTTGCTTCTTCAATTCCAACATCTCGGTTGGTGCCATCCTATATGGAGTCTTAGAAATAGGCAATGTACCATGTACTAATTCCATACAGAAGTCTATTTCTCTTTTCGGTGGAAGTCCTTTAATATCCTGAAATACATCCTGAAAGTCTCGTGCAATAGGAATTTGATCCATCGTAAGCTCCGTACTTGTACTAATGATCGTAGCCAAACTACTCGAACAGGTCGCTTGTCAGTTGACAATGAAATCTGATCGTCGGCTTTCCTTGTATTGGAAATACAATCGTCCTAGTAGGGCAATCCAAATTGGCACTGTACTTAGTTAACCAATCCATCCCTAGGATAACATCGAATTCTGACATCGACAGAACGACTAAGTCTGCTGGCAGATTCCTATCTCCCAAAGTCAAAGGGCAATCTTTACACACTTTACTCAACTTAACTGTCACTCCTAATGGTGACACAGCATTCAGTGTTGACTCAAGTGTCTGGGGTTCTAAACCTAACTGACGCACAATCTTAACAGCAATAAAAGAACGTGCGGCTCCAGTATCAAATAAAGCTTTAACTGGACTATGAAAGAGTACAAGTGTACCTTCCAAATGTTGCTGCTCATCAGCATTAAAGCCTGCTCCTTCCGGAATAATAGCGTTCATCCTCGTCTGATCAGGAGGTCCTTGAATTCCTTGTACTGGTGCTCCGTAGTATCCTCCTTGTGGCGCACGACAATCCTTGCTCACGTGCCCTGGTTTGTTGCAGTTACGACAGACGATATCTGGCCTGCGATTAGATCTATGGGCTGTGCAGTTCCTTGCAATATGTCCTGGCTTTCCACAGTTAAAACATCCTCCACTATTGCTGGGTGGGGCTGTTAGTAATGCCTGTGGCTGTGACCCCTGCTGGCGATATTGTTGAGGTCGATTATAACTCTGCTGTGGTTTCCTGGTTCCTTCCCAGATTCTCTTGTTTCCTTGAAAATTTTCCTGAGGTCTCCATCCTTGGGTATTTCTCGGTGGTCGATTAGGAAAATTTCTCTGTTGAAACCCTCGTGACAACTGAGGTCGATTTGTCTGTGATTGCTGTACTGGATTAGCATCCTTTTCTAATCCTGTAGCAAATCTAACAATTTCCTCATACGACTGGTTCAGATGACCAACCATCATATGTCTGAGGTGGGGGTTCAATCCTTGGTGAAATCTCTTCACCTTCTTCTGCGGCGTGTCTATCATGTGCTGAGCAAATCTGGATAGACGCTCGAACTGTGTTGTGTATTCCCGTACATTCCATCCTCCTTGGATCAAATTGAGAAAGTTCCTTTCCTGTTGATCTCTCTCATCTTCTGGAAAATACTTCTCCAAAAATCTGCCTTTGAATGTCTCCCACGACATAGCTCTAGCGGCATCGATCCCAACAGTGGCTTGCTCAGCTTCCCACCAATCTGCGGCGGCATAGGTGAGCTGAAACGTAGCAAGGCGACGTTTCTCTTGTTCGTTGCATTCCAATGCTCCAAATATTAACTCCATCTCTCTTATCCATTGCTCTGCCTTCCATGGTTCTGTTAGTCCATCAAACTTTTCGGGACGTAACCCACGAAAATTTGCTAACAGCTTATCTCCAGTCTGTCTTGGTGGCGGGGGTACAAAAGGTCTCTGGTGGGTGGAGTGATTATAAGTATCCCCCACATGCTCCATCCTCTGCATAAATGCTTCGAAAATTCCCGTCGGATCCATCCCTTCCGGTATAGGTGCTCCATTACGTGCTTGGTGATTTCTCAAGGGTCCTACCATGATGATAACGAGTATCGTGTACAAACGACATATTGATCAGCTGAAAGTCTTCACGTAGAAACGAACTCAAGATAGAATAAGAAACAGCTAGACTAACAATTCTACTAAACAACACAGCACAACGCAATAATCAAACAATAACCAAAAGTACTGCTCATATATATATATATCAAAAGATGTACCGTATAGTACACACTAATCAAACTGTGTACCATATGGGACAAGAGTTACAACAACTAAAGTCAGCTAATACTATACAAAGCTATGGTCAAATAGCTATCTCTCAAGCTCCCAAAAATCTAGTGGACAACATGTCCTAATATAAACTAACAAAATCTACACCCTGCCGATCCTGACTCAAAAGTCGTCAGTATCTGATCCTGCTAGTGGTACCTCGTCCTCTGGGTCTATATCCATCTCCTCGAGTGGATCATCCTCAACTGGTGCGACAAGATCTCCGACTACTACTCCTATATCCCAATCCTCTATCATCTCTGCATCATCGTCCTCCATCACGTCTACTATCGCTTGGTTAGCGACATCAACAGCTACTGCAGCAAAACCGTCAGCTATGTCAAGAGCTCCTGCTATAGCCACCTCTCCCATAACAAAATCTGCTGGCTGTGCTATCATCTGAGCTATCCATCCTACTGCCATATGCATAATCGGTCCGGCTGGTATCTGAAACACAACGGGTACCTCTGGCACAACTATCTCCTCGGGGTCATCCTCCTCATCTACTACTACGTCTGCCTCAATAGCCTCTGGGTCTGGTACGGGATCCTCCGGCTCAAACTCTGGCTCCTCGGGGTCATCCTCAGGTTCATCATCACCTGCATGCTCATCCTCTACTGGGTCCTCGTCATCTATCGGCTCCTCCTCTCCATCTCCGTCCATGTCCTCATCGGGATGCTCATCCTCAGGCTCTAGATCCTCCTCATCCTCAATCGGCTCAGGCTCTGGAACTGGTACATCGGGTACTGGTGATGGTGGGGCTGCTGCTGCTGCTGGTGCAACTACGGGCTCTGGCGGGCCGGCTACAATAGCTTTCAACTCAATCTCATCCATCTCTGGCTTACTCAAAACTAGTCGCAACATCTCCTGGCAAATGTCTCTGCCAACTCTCGCTAAGTGGTAAGCATCCATGCGCATCTGGGTCGGGTGAGTACTCCTGGTCACATAAAGCGCTCTCCACATGTCCTCCTCTAAATGTCGACTAGCTATCTGGCACACACGCTCATGATAAAACTCTGGGTCAGCTGGCTCCACGGTATCTCCATGGATAATATGTCCTCCATAAGCATCGGTAACAAACAGGTGAAACTCTGGATCCATGCTATCCTGCAAAGGAAACTATCTATCGTCAGGAAGACGAACTTATCTTATACTCATATCTCATCTCAAAGAATCTTAATACACTAGGACCAGATGGTGTGGAATGATCGGTGAACGACAGTATCACTCCCCTAGAGTACCAAACTCAGGCTCTGATACCAAAAACCCTGTCACGCCCCGGAACGGCATAAATAGAGAAAAATAAATTTCCTTTATGGGTCCATAAGGAATGACAGGTGAAAGTCACTAATAATCCACACCACGCAGTACTAGTCCAAAAAAAAAAACAACAGTAATCAACTGAAAATAGCACAAAGTGCTAACTATTACAAACTATCAGAGTATGGTCCACAGGATCACAACAGGTCTGAAGACAACAAATGCCCAAGTACCCGTTAACAAAAGATTAACAGAACAACTGAAATTAAATCTAACTATAACGTCTTCAGTCTTCAACTGGCATAAGGATAATCCTTCCTGGCGTAACCATCATCGGTGGGGCCCTCCTCTGGATAACACTCATCAGTGTACTGGTCATCACCTGTAAAACAAGGGGCAGGATATTCTGGACGGGGAATGTCCAGGCAATAAAAAGGCCGTCAGCTTACTGAGAGCTGAGTGAGCATAAACTAACGAGGTACCAGTTATCTGAAGTAAACACAAGCTTATGAAAACACGAGTTAACATCTTATTATAACCATATCTTGTTTCTCTATTCATTCTTGTAAACCGACCCTTAACGTCTTGTTACTCGAATACTGAACTCAACATATTCTGATCTTTCCTGAACAGACTCAATCGTTTAACTCTAGGGATACACCCTTATTCTGTCCATCGCTTTTAAGAGCATATGAACAGCTCACCGCATGTCATGGACTCCACGTCAGTCTGTCCCCAGCTTTTAAGAACAATGGTCCTGTTCACCGCATTTCAGGGATATAACGTTTCGAACAAGGCATATCAATCTTATTGCCACGACTCAACGTCATCTACTAGTGATCCCAGCTCACCGCTTTTAAGAACAATGGTCCTGTTCACCGCTTTTAAGAGCATATCATAGATCATCCAGTCTATCTTAAGACTTCTCGGTCCAGCTCACCGCTTTTAAGAGCATATGCACAGCTCACCGCTTTTAAGAGCATATCATGACCGAACGTCCATCCACGTACCATTCCCGGAACTTACCAAACCTACTTACGTTCCATTCTATATCGACACATGACAATTCCCAATGTGGCTTGACTACTCTGATTAAAAGAAACGGATATCGAACTCATATCAGGAACAACACGTCAACCCACGTCTTCATATTACTTTTTATTCATTATCCATAAATCTTTGGTGTCACATTTCTCCTGTCTACCCCATAATCGTATAATGGAATAATCCCGAATCAGAAATCGAACAACTAAACCTCTTATAAAATAAACGGGCAAAAGAATCCATGTACTGATCATGTCAATCGATTGGAACAAAAGTTCAATCGATTGGAACAAAAGTTATGTCAATCGATTGATAAATATGTCAATCGATTGGAACAATGTCAATCGATTGGAATCCTATTCAATCGATTGGGATGCAACTGATGTCAATCGATTGAGATTTATGTCAATCGATTGGAACTACGTCTTCTCCAGCAGATTGTAAAAACAGCATATATAAACGTGCACTACATGCATTTAACTCATCTAAACATCGTAATAACTTGCATAAACATCACATAAAGAGACCAAGTGAGTTAGAACTCACTTAGGGTGCGTTTGGGTGTGTTTAAAGCTTGAAACCAACTTCTCTCTCTCTCTTTCTTCCTTCTCTGTCCAGCCTTCTCTCTCTCGGTCTCTTCCTTCCTTCTTTCTTCTTCTTTCTGTTTCTTCTCCTTCCTCCCAGCTGCCACGGCAGTGAGTGTGTGTGAGGGTGTGTATATGTGTAGATATAGAGATATATATATATATATATATGTATGTGTATATATCTCACAAGAGGTATATATCTCTCTCTCAAGCTGCCAAAGTGACCCAAGGCCACAAATGGACGAGTATATATAGGGGTATGGGAGTGCCACGCGTTTAAAGCTGAAGGAAAGAAGAAAACATTTCTCAGGTTATGTCAATCGATTGAGAAATATGTCAATCGATTGGTAACAGATATTTGTAGTCAATCGATTGGAAACAATGTCAATCGATTGGGAATGTTGACACGTAATCACTTTTAGTCGGTTGAATGTAAATCGATTGGGATAACTTATCAATCGATTGGTATCAGAAAGGTGTCAATCGATTGGGAATATGTCAATCGATTGGTATCAAAAATCACCAAAAAGAAGGGAAAGTTTATACGAATATAGAAATGAAATACCGGGTCTTATTAAAATACCAAAATACAGGGTATTACAAAACAGAACCCTCTGTAAACACATCTCAGTCGACTGCTTTAAGGTCCAGTCGATTGCTTCAAGGTCCAGTCGACTGAATCGACCTGAAAGGCAATAACGGCTAGTTTTTAAAGGGGTTTTTAATTACCAAATGTGCCACCAACGGCTATAATCTTCCAAGGCCTATAAATACATATTTTCCCAAGCTATTTGGGGTTGAGATTTTGATTGGAAAACATCTATTTCAATCACACAACTTGTTGATTCTTAATCATTCAAAATTGAGCCCTAGTTGTGTGAGTTTATCAATTTGCTCTAGCCTTCAATTGTAATCTTTGAGAGAGTGAATTGTAGTGAGCTTTCAATTGTATTATCCACTCTATAAAGAGAGTTCAATTTGTATCAAATCAATTGTAAACGTTGAGGGTTAGTAACCCTTGTGTGCAAAGAAGAGGCGTTCTTCTTTGGGAGAGATCATAGGCTCTTGTAACGGTTTGGTGCACACCCGTAAGTGCTCCGGGAAACGGTTTGGTCTACACCCGTAAGTAGATCGGATTAAGGAATCCTCAAGAGGTGTTCTTGAGGGGTGGACGTAGGGCGCGGGGTGCGATTTCCGAACCACTTGAAAAATCGGTTTGCAAGTTTCTCTTCCCTTCTCTCTTTACTTAATTTCTTGTGATTGTGTTTTAATTTGCAATTAAGTTTTTAAAAGGTTAATTTCCGCTAAAACCTTATTCACCCCCCCTCTAAGGTTTCCACTTTTGGGCCAACACTTTTCAAATCAATTTCAAATAAACGAAAGAGTGGACGATCGATTCCGCGTGTCCACACCCTAATATAAACCCCACTTTGCTGTTTATTTTGGGGGTGACAATTACAAAGTTTAGATAAAGTTGTAGAGAGATAGGGATAGAGATAAGGTTAAAGGAGAGAAAGTGAGCTTTAGCTATTGTTTTTCTATAGAAAAATGAGTTCTAAACTTGATTTCTCTTCGTTACTTCTCTCTATACCTCATATTTAATACATCCAACTACCATTCTTGAGTATTTATGAGCTAGGAATACTGTATCCAAATGTCATTGCATATGAGTGAAACACTAAGCTACAAGTCTAAATATCTCATTGATTCTCATTATTGATTGCTATTTACTTGCTTTTCTTCTCTCCTTACCTCATTTCTTCCTTTTATTTATTTACTTATTTTCTTTGATTACTTACTTGTTTATCATCATCTAAATGATGACATGGTGTTTGAGGAGGGTGAATCCTCATGGATAGTAGCTCTTGACCTCAAAAATATGTTTGATAGATGACAATTCTAGCTCTTGACCGCGGCACATGTCCAGTGCCGTCGTGACACTTTTTCCCTGAATAGTCCATTTTTGTAATTTATTTTAGGGTTCAATTTTGAATAATTGAAAGCCAAAATGACGTAGTTGCTTGTTTACAGAAGTTTTAGACCAACGAGAGCACTTTTTAAATCCCAAACTTCCCCTCCCCCCCTCCCTAATTGGCCCATGTAAACCCCCCTTTGTTCTTCGTTTTGGGGGTGGGAAATACAAAATTTAGAAAAAGTTTTAGAGAGATAGGGATAGAGATAAGGTTAGAGGAGAGAAAGTGATCTTTAGTTACTATTTTTCTATAGAAAAGTGAGTTCTAAACCCGTTTTCTCTTCATTACTTCTCTTTATACCTCATATTCAATACACCCAACTGCCATTCTTGAGTATTTATGAGCTAGGAATCTACTTCCATGTTCAAATGTCATTACATATGAGTGAAACACCAAGCTACAAGTCCAAATATCTCACTGATTCTCATTATTGATTGCTATTTACTTGCTTTAATTCTCCCCTTACCTCGTTTATTTTTTTGATTTTCTTTGAGTACTTACTTGTTATCAACATCTAAATGATGACATGATGTTATAGGAGGGTGAATCTTCATGGATAGTAGCTCTTGTCCTCAAAACATGTTTGATAGATGATGATTCTAACTTAAATACATTCTTATGTATTCTTGAGGTTATGTTTCAAATGAAACCATACTTTGCAAACAACTTTGGAAGTTCTTGAAATGAGTTTTGAGATGACATTCCTAGTGGTTATAATCTTCATTTAGTGTTGGAAATTTACTTTTAAACCCCCATTCTAAAACCCCTCTTAAACTCCAACATTTTGATCCCAAAGAATAAAGCTTGCGACACGTGTTGCATATAGCATGTTCATGGCAAAGAGGGGCAAACTGTAGACACCCCATTTTGTTGGTTACCAAATTTAGGAGATTGAAATTTTTGGTGGTTCATGATGATTGAAAAGACACGAAAAGGACTCTTGGAAGACAGTTTTATCTCTCAAAATACTCAGAAAGTGGTTCTAATGACCAAAATGCACCTGTAAGCCCAAACGCTCCCAGATTTGGACCAAAATTCTGGAAATGTACTACGTTGTAAGAAAAGTAATAAAATGAATTTTAAAGCAAAATCGAATCAAAGCGTTAGCTCCCAGAAGTCCCGAAAGTTCTCGGAAGTCCCCGTTTGACCGAAATTCTCCGAATTCACCCAAAAGTTCTAGAATCACCCTGAGTCATAAAAAAGTACTAGAATGAGTTTAAAAGAAAGTCGAACAAAAAGGCCGGTTCCTGGGAGCTCCCAGAGGTTCCCAGAACTTCCCAGAGGTCCCAAGTTTGACCGGTATGACCTAACAGTTGACTCAGAAACTGGAGCACCTTATCATTTTCAAATATTTTTCATGGATACTATAAGTCATTTGCTTTCCAACGGTATATTGAACATAATTTTGGACATAAAAATGAATTTATTATGAATTTTCTGAAGGTGAAAAAGGCGATCAAATTAGCCTTTTATGCGAATACTGCAAAACTTTTTGAAGTAACCTGACCTGAACATTTTTATTTTATGAAAAGTAGGCTTCATTACCTTTCCCACAGTATATCATAAGCTCAGTTTGGAGTTCGTATGCATTTTCTATGAATTTCGGATGAAATAGGGCCCTTTCGCAAATACCAGACCCTCTGGGGGCGTAATGAAAATAATCTGGGCATGTGACGAGCAATGTCACCACGGCACTAGCCATGTGCCGTTGCGGCACATGCCCAATGCCGTCGCGACACTCTCCCCCTGAATAGTCCCTGCGGTACATGCCCAATGTCGTCGCGACACTCTCCCCTTGAACAGTCCCATTAATATTTTGTAATTTATTTTAGGGGTCAATTTTGAAAAATTGAAAGCCAAAACGACGTAGTTACTTGTTTACAGAAGTTTTAGACCAACGGGAGCACTATTTAAATCCCAAACTCCCCCCTCCAAATTGGCCCATGTAAACCCCGCTTTGTTCTTCATTTTGGGGTTGGGAAATACAAAGTTTAGAAAAAGTTCTAGAGAGGTAGGGATGGAGATAACGTTAGAGGAGAGAAAGTGATCTTTAATTACTATTTTTCTAAAAGTGAGTTCTAAACTTGATTTCTCTTCATTACTTCTCTTTATACCTCATATTCAATACACCCAACCGCCATTCCTGAGTATTTATGACTAGGAATCTACTTTCATGTCCAAATGTCATTGCATATGAGTGAAACACCAAGCTACAAGTCCAAATATCTCATTGATTCTCATTATTGATTGCTATATACTTGCTTTAATTCTCCCCTTACCTCATTTCTTTTTTTGATTTTATTTGATTATTTACTTGTTTATCAACATCTAAATGATGACATGATGTTTGAGGAGGGTGTGGATATTCGCAGTTTAACCACGCTTTAAAACTTTTTCTAATTCAAATTCAAATAGGAGTCCCCACTTAATTTTGAAAGAAAAATTAAGAAACTATTTTAAAAACAAACTGATCTTTTGGGAAACCAGAGATTTCTAGGTTCGGGGATTATGGAATGAGAAGGGAAGGGGCCCGACAGACTAAAACATCACCTCTTATCCTATCTCGTGATAGGCCTCTACTCAACATCCTTTTTAATCGAATTATTAATCTCAGCATGCCCTCAACTAATACATACATATAAATATACATTCCACAAGCATGTTGAAAGGGGTGCAAGATTGCAAATAATGAAAGGCATACAAAACCATATAATTAAACTAGCGAGAAAATTATGATATGCAATAAGGAACAAAGGAACTCACCAAGGATCCAGCCACGAAAGGAAACATGCAATGCATACAAATAAATAGAAAGAACCTAGAAAAATGGTCTCTAACACATATATACACATAAGGCAAATCCTAATTCTAAGGTGTCGCACATGGAGTCAAAAAATCAATAAAATCGATAAATAAATAAACTATAGAGGAGTCGAGAAATCATACCTCAATAGCGCTACAAAACAAATGGTTAGTCCACATGCTTTGAACAAAATATAATGTCGAATCCTAAATAACATACTCGAACTTCTAGCTTAAATCTATTAAACATGGAAAGAATTGACATGATCATGAATTCCTTCTAACTAGTCCGAAACACAACATCTCTATAGATATACAAGTCTAAACTAAGAGCCAATGTAATGTCCATACAGAGATGGTATAATCTCAACACGATCACAAGGAGCCCACAACTAGGTTCAATTAAATGCAACTTAACTCAAAAAATAAGTCTTAATTACAAGTATCAACATACATGAATGAATACATGGACATGAACAAGAACAAGCTATGAATCATTCATTGGTTTGGATCATTTAGCTCTAGATTTAAGTTCAAAAAAATCATAATCAAAACATGTTTTAAGTCTTAGGTCATAGAAAAGCCATTTGGATCATCATTTACAAAGTTTATTAAATTTGTCACAGAATTCTGGAAATTACAGAGAGCAGACCAGAACTTTAAAAATAGAAAATGTATATTTTCCATGGTTTGATCTTAGTGATATTTGGATATGATGTGCCTCTGAGAGTCTAGTTTCTAACCCAAAAAAAAAATCAAAGATCAAACGGTTTAATCTTCGGGAATTAGATCAAAACCATACTTCACTTAGAATTTAACAACTCTCTGTCCAGAGATTTTGTGTGATTTGCTAAAACTAGTAAACAGATCTGAATTGCTTCATTCGTTTTAGGGGATCTTACTAGCACATTAAACTTCAAAGAAAAATTTATTTAAAGTAAAAAATATTTGATTAAGGCTCTGATCAATTCAAATAAAAACTGATTTACTGTTCTGAAATTTTGGATAGAGAGTAGCTAGTTTGCAAATCCTAAGACCAAACCATCTTAAACATGGGATCCCATCAAAACAAAAAATTCCATGGTGGATTTTTGTATTATGAACATTTCCCAATTGGTCTTGTTCAAATCCAATGGATCATGATTTAATTAAAAATCCTTGGTCAAAATTGGTTTATGAATTCACTGCACCATTGTTGAGTTCATCATTTTTGGTTAAATTTATCAACCAAACCATAGAGGTTGACTCATCCTAAGACTAATTCTCCTTTCCATTGATGGTCATTGGAGATTAAATATGACTAATCCATATGAGCCTTAATGGAACATGGAAAGGATTCCATAAGACTTCAAATTAGAGGACCTAAGTCACGAACTAAGACTTGGACCTACTAATTATGTATGGATATGGATATTCCCATTTGAACCATAATAGAGAAGTTAAAAGATCAACTCAAGGGGATCAAATGAGATATTAAGGGCCTCATGAATCCCAAGAAAGGAATGTGACAAAAGAAAGGAAACCAAAGTTCAAATGATATTCCAAGTTAGGCTTTACTCTATAATTTATTTAACCTTAAATCTTAGGTTACTTTGATCCAAATCAAATGAAAAGAACAAATGGGCGTTCAATCACAATTCTAGTTGTGTGTGATGAAATGAGATAGGAAAAGACTTTTTGAACATGTGTAAAAGGCCCTAAGTAGTCCTATGAATTGTGATTAAGCTTAAACTAGGAACTAATTAAGATTAGAGGTTACCTCAAATTATCCTCACCTTCTTTGTGGTTTAGAGATCTCCCAAAGGTTCTTCAAGCTCTCCTTCTAACTCTTACAATGATTCACTCTTTAATTCTCTTAATTTTCTCTAAGATTCTCTCCTAATTATCATAAGAAAATTGTTTCAAGAAGAAGATTCCCCCCTTTTGAAAATTGTTCAAGATTCAAGATACTTTGTAATGGGGATATTCATTCCTTTATGTAGGCAAATTCCTGAGGGATATTTCAGTAAATTCAAGGTGAAAACCCTAAGTTCGGATGTACTTTTGATGGTACAAAATGTACTATTTCAAAAACCAAACTGTTGAAAAATGAGACACTTGGTGGAGTTATCTGCGGCATTCAGTAACCGCCGGAGTGGCACTCACTAACTGTAGCAATAGCATTCATTGAGTGCCAGAACGACATTCAGAGGGTGCCGCAAACAACTCACAGACTGCCATCTTTTTGTGTTTCTCATTTTGCTTTGTTTTTTATTTCCTTTTTCTTTTCTTATCCTTTTTCTCTCTTTTTTGCTTTAAAAACTGCTTCTATTATCGCGGCATTTGGCGTGTTGTCTGCGGCATTCAGTAATAGCCATAGCAGCTTTTAGAGAATGCCAGAATGGCACCCAGTGAGTGCCGCAAAGGCACCATGTGACTGTCGCAGTTCCTACCATTTGTCGTTTTCTTTCCTTTCTTTTTTCTTCAATTAATTTCCCTTTTGAAATTGAATTTGGAGAGCCTTTCGAAGAGATTGAATCACCTTGGAAACCCAAAATTCGTCGAACACTGTCATCATCGGACATAGAGGTAATACTCCCCTGAATTCGACAGTTGATCAAAATTGGGGTGTCTACAGTTTGCCCGTCTTCGACAAAGCTTGTGGAGCAACTCGTATCACAAGTGAATGTTGAAGCCTGTGTGAAGACAAGTCTTTGACCAGATAGTCGAATCCAGGTAAAAACAAAATGCGTTGCAAAAACGGCTATGCAAATGGTCCAAGCTGGTCATGCTCGATGGTGAGCTGCCTACGTATCCCTATGGGAATCAGACCAGGATGTAGTTCGTGTTAGGAAACTGTGTTCCCAGAATTCGTTGACAGTGCGTATAAGTTGGTACTGCAAAAAATTTACATGAGAGCTACAATAACCCTACAAGGGCGGAACTAGGGTTACCTTGAACTGCATAAACGGATTGCTGTAGTAGACGAATCGAGAACACGGGCACGATAACAGCTCACGATCTTCTACCGTATTTCTTTGCTGCCAGAATATCGAACTGAGTGTGAGCTCTTTCGAAATCCTTTATGTTTTCAGCTCTTCCCTTTTTACATTCTGTTTTCTATTCCCAGTTATGACACTCTCTTTGATTGCTGTGATGATTCAATCCCGATCACATTGATCCGACAAAGATGTGTTCGTCAGGAGGACTAAACGATCTCCGATTTACTTGAATTTTTTACAGCAGCTCCGTCTCGACGTCAGGAACGTCGTGTAAAAAATTCAGCAACTTTCGATCAGTATCGAGCAGTCCAAAGTTCTTTAAGGGAGCGTTGTACGACGCTAGCGATCTTTACTCCTATGTCTCTTGAATGGTCACAGAGACTAGGGTTTGGTGGAAACCCTTCTAGAAGAAAGCTAGGAGGTCAAGGGAAGCTTAGAATGTGAAATCATGCAACCTGAGAGAAGAGCCAAGGCAGCATATATATAGGCTACGATAGGGACCATAAGAAGTCAATAAGGAATAGGCTTCCTTATGGAATTAGGAAACCCTAATTTGAACTGAATCAGATTCCTATTTCCATAAATTATAATTCATACCACTAAAGAATTATAATTCCACTCCTACCCTTATCTCAAAAATATATTTCGAGCTCCATGTTATTAAATGCTTATTATCTCCCCATGTTAAGATTACAGATATCCATTAATTAAATATAATTACTGACAATCATATTTAATTAATTTCTTAAAATTCATTGAGATCCTCTGCTTAACTTATCTGATATGTCGGATACAAAATCCACTTGCAGGGTTTGACATAATCAAAACTTATAAGCTTTCTCAAGGGGATATCATTAATCCCAAAATTGAGACATGGATTCCATCATTAATTAATATCCACCACACAATTAATATTGTCACCCAATCCAATGAGATATTGACCCATTTAAGGATCTCACCCTTTTAGGGATCAAAGTGTAAATATCAAATGTACGTGTCTACAAATTAACTTAGGATTTAGAGCATAAGCACTCATACTAGCCATGAGGTATTAATTATCTTATAAGTCAGTATAAAGATAATTACCCCAAGTCAGTCCTGTTTAATACACAAAGTGTACCAGCATAGTGAGTTGAAACTGTACCGTTTCCTGTAGTCAAGACAAACCTACTACAACACCATGCTGCAGTCCTACCGATGGTGTGTCCAATCCCATCTAAGACTGTAAATCAAAATCTTATATTCTACAATATCTGGTGGTCTGATCTTCCGTGTGTAAGTCGAACTCTACACACCAAACCACCTACTATATAGAATGAGAGACACACATGCATAACATTAAATAAATAATATAATACAAACATTGCACACACAGATTCTCATAAAAAATGGATTAACTGATTTTATTAAATGAATAATAAATCAACTACATAAAGCATGGCTTTTAGTATACATCCCTAACAATCTCCCACTTAGACTCAAAGCCATGAAGTGACACTCCTCACTCCAACTAATGGCTCTACCTCCTAGGGTAAACATATATCCTAAGGTAGACTTTCTGGAATCCCTATCTGACATGAAATCAAAATCTGTGTACCCTATGGGTACAAGACTGTCTGCTTGGTAAACTAACATATAGTCTCGAGTCCTTTTCAGGTACTTGAGAATATTTTTCACCGCAGTCCAATGTTCTTGCCCTGGATTAGACTGATATCTACTAACCATGCCAACAGCAAAGCAGATGTCAGGTCTAGTACATAGCATAGCATACATTAGGCTTCCTACTGTCGAGGCATAAGGAACTGCCTTCATCTTCTCTATCTCATCTTAAACTTCAAAATCAGGAGTCTGTTAGACTCAGTTTTTACCTAGCTTTAAAATCGGGAGTCGATTCAACTCAAACCAATTTCTATTTCAACTAATCAGGAGTCAATTGGACTCAAAGAATTCCAATTTTTTTGAAATTGGGAGTCAATTTGATCCAAAACAATTTCTATTTCAACAAATCAGGAGTCAATCGGATTCGAAATTTTCAAACACTAGGAGTCAATTTGACCCAACAAGAATTTTAATTTTACAGCGTCTAGAGTCAATTAGACTTAAACGAATCTTTTATTTTCAAAATTGGAGTCAATTAGGCTTGATTCAGTTTAATTCACGAAAATCTAGGGTCCTTCAGACTCAAATCTTTTCAAATTTCTACAATCGGAAGTCGGTTAGACTTAGAATCAACTTTTATTATTAAAAACTCAGGAGTCAATTAAATTCAGATCAATTCAAATCTCAAAGTTGGGAGTTAATTAGACTTAATTCAAATTCAAATTTCAAAATTCGGAGTCAAAATCTACTCAATTTTGAAAATCAAAAGTCAATCAGACTTATCTTTCAAAATTCGAAGTCACGTGCACTTGAAAAATTATTTTTCGGGGACCAAAGTGTAAAACGCGGGCAAACCTTGGGGGTTTAGAGTACAAAATTCAGGATCCAATTTGAATTTTGGGGGGAAAATCAATGACCCTTTAGCTGCCTGCTTTGCGGCACACGCTCGGGAACGCGACAGTCCATGAATGCTGCTGCGGTACTCACGGAATGCCGCTGCGGCACTTAGCAAGTGCCGCGCGGCAGTCAGAGACTGCCGTTCACGAATCCTCGAGTGCCGCTCGAGACGCAGAATGTTATACATACTTTTTTTTCATTCATTTCTTTCACTTCTCACCAAAATTGTCTAAATCGGATCCTTCTCTCGCAAAATTTTTATTGATCTAAAGCGATCTACAGGGTCAGCAAGTTAGTTTCCCCTGATTGGAATATTAATTTTCTCCTTATTTTTGTTATTTTCTTGATTTATTTCTCAAAAACTAAAATTTTAACTTTCTTTCTCTTGACAGGTTGATTGGCATGGCTAGCAGCTCGGGCAGCTCAAGCAGGAAGAGGAATAAGTACAAGGCTACTCCTCATCCTGACCCCACTTTCTTACTTCGAGACCCTGATGAGCAGCTGTCTGCCAGAGCGTTTCGACGAGAGGTATACCTTCCTTTTCATTTTATCAACTTTCGATTTTCTGTTATCACTCCCTATGGATGCAATGCATCATAACATAAAATTTTGAAATGCTCTCTTTTGATTATCAAACGGCTTTTGGAATGCATGTGCTCTACTCTAGAAATTTTCAAGCGCTCTGATTATTCCTTTCTCATAAATTTTATTTAATCATTTTTTATTTTTCTTTTCTTTTCCTTTAACTCATCAATACGCTGAAGGGTCATGGTAGCCTAGCTTATGGCTATGAGTGGTACCAGTCTTTGAACGAGATTGTGAGGGGCTTCATCGATGCTGCTGATTTTGGAGATTTCGTCAAGCTCTTAACGAAGAGCTTGAACAACTTGAGGTAGATTCACGCTCTTTCGGAGCGGTGGTGGGACACCACCAACACATTTCATTTCGAGTTTGGGGAGATGATGATGACCCCACTTGACTTTTGTATGATCGCTAGGATCCCCTTCGGGGGTGAGTGCCTCTGGACGCTAGATACAGTGACGGAGTGAGATCAAGTGCCTAAGCTTTTGGGAGTGGTCCCTGATGAGCCTCTGGTCATGGCTAAGTGGTTCCTTGACACGTTCAAGGACTAGGAGGGTTTCACAGGTGAGTAGATGGCCCGAGAATTTCTTATATACTTATTGGGGTGCTCTCTGCTGAGCATCAAGGGCGACCAGATCTCTGTCGCGCTATTGGAGTCTCTAGAGCGCATGGACCACATTTATGAGTATGATTAGGCCAGCGCTGGACTGGCTATCCTTTATAGACACATGGGAGAGCTCTTCTGGGATCGTCTAGCCTCCATGGGCCGATTTTAGAGAGCGTGGGAGGTACATTTTCGCTTCATTTTTTTTTATCTTTTCCATTAATTTTTTGAATTCTGAAGGTACCTCGAAAGAAAGTTGATCAAACCCCATATAAACAGTGGAATGGTCGAAAACCTTCTTATAAATTCTTACGAATGTAGGAGTGTCTTGCAAAGGTTCTTGTACTTACTCCTAAGAAAGAGAGGATATGTCCAAAAACTGTTGATTGTTTATTTATTGGCTATTCACATAATAGTAGTGTGTATCGGTTTCTTGTACATAAATCTGAAAACCAATATATACACAAGAACACGATCATGGAGTCTAGAAATGCGTCGTTCTTTGGGAATATATTTTCTTGTAAAGAGGAATATAGTTCTAAAAAATGCTCATTTGAGACTGTTGGGGAAAGTAGTAAAACCCAATAAGAGAATGTTGATGTTGAGCCTAGACGTGGGAAACAAGCTAGGACCTTAAAATATTTTGGTTCAGACTTTCTAACTTATGTTATAGAAAGTGAGCCTCAAAGCTATAATGAAACTATTCGATCACTAGATGGTCCATTATGTAAAGAAGCAATCAAGAGTAAAATTGATTCTATCCTACAAAACCATACTTGGGAACTAGTAGATCTTCCTCCTGGATGTAAGCCGTTTGGTTACAAATGAATTTTTAAAAAGAAAATGAAGACAGATGGTACTATTGATAAGTATAAGGCAAGACTTGTCATTAAAGGGTATAGACAAAAGGAGGGTCTAGACTACTTTGATATGCATTCTCTTGTTACGAGAATAACATCCATTCGTATGATTATTGCGATCGCAGCTTTGCGAGATCTCAAAATACATCAAATGGATGTTAAGACTGCCTTCCTTAATGGAGATTTGAATGAAGAAATCTACATGGAACAACCTGAAGGATTTTCTGCTCCGGGGTAAGAAAATAAAGTGTGTAAGCTTGTCAAATCGTTGTATGGCTTAAAGCAAGTTCCAAAACAATGGCATGAAATATTTGACAAAGCTATACTCTCTAGTGGATTTAAAATCAATGAGTATGATAAATGTGTTTATGTCAAAGACACGAATGAAGGCTATGTCATCTTATGTCTATATGTTGATGACATGCTCATAGTGGGTAGTAATGATAAGATCATTAAATCTACAAAGTGGGTAGTAATGATAAGATCATTAAATCTACTAAGAAAATGTTGAATTCTAAATTTGATATGAAAGATATAGGACTTGCTGGTGTTATATTGGGCATCAAGATCTCTAGAAATACTAATGGACTTGTTCTGTCACAGTCACATTATATAGACAAGATTCTAGAGAAGTTCAACAAGTCAGATACAAGTGTAGCCAGGATGCCTATGGACTTAAGTCTACACCTATCTAAGAATACTCGTGAGAGTGTCTCTCAACTAGAATATTCTCGAGTGATAGAAAGTTTGATGTACCTAATGAGCTACACAAGGCCTGACATTGCTTATTCAGTTAGTAGACTGAGTAGATACACTAGTAATCCTAGTGCTGAACACTGGAAAGGGATAGTAAGGGTACTGCGGTACTTACGATATACACGTGATCAGGGATTGCACTCCATGAGATATCCAGCTGTATTGGAAGGATACTGTGATGCAAACTGGATATCCGATATGAAAGATTCAAAATCTACAAGTGGATATGTTTTCACGCTTGGTGGTGCAGTTGTATCATGGAAATCTTCAAAACAAACTTGTATTGCTAGGTCGACAATGGAATCTGAATTCATTGCGCTAGACAAGGCAACTGAAGAGGCTGAATGGCTTCACCATTTTGTAGAAGATATTCCTAGATGGTCAAACCTATGCCAGCTATTTGCATACACTGTGATAGCCAATCTGCTATTGGAAGGGTACAAAGTAATATGTATAATGGTAAGTCTAGACACATTCGTCGTAGACACAATACCATTAAAAAACTACTCTCAAGTGGGATTGTCTCGATTGACTATGTAAAGTCAAAGGACAATATTGCGGATACACTAACTAAAAGGGTTAAATCGAGAGTTAGTTAATAAATCATCTAAAGGAATGGGACTAAAGCCTATAACATTACAAGGTACCGGAATGGAAACCCAAGCTAGTTGATTGGAGATCCCAAGATCTAGGTTCAAAGGGACAATGTAATTTCATGTACCTTAGGAGAATCACTGAGGAGATATGTTCTTCTGCCCATTTCTATGAGACAGCAGTGATACCTGCATAGTATGAGGGTATGCTTAGCTTTTAATAATTATGTGCGTTGGTATAACCAAGCAGAGTATAGCAGGATACTCTAAATAAGTCACCTATGTGAATGTGAAGTGGGGCCGCTTCTAAAAGAATTTGAGAAAGGCGAAATTCTTTGATAAACATTCACTGAACCAGGCGAGTGTTCAAGACCAAAATGAACACAAGTGTCAGAACTAAACTATGTTTGGAGAGCTCCTGTGTGAGGTCTATCAGTTGTTTACACTAACGGCAATGAGTTCAAGACTACACGTTCACTGGTCAGCCAGTAAATCTGATAGACTATCATAAGGGAAGGTTCAAAGCCAAAAGCTACCTATCCTTTAGCAGGAGTGATCCGTAGTGCTCTCTCTCTCTCTCTATATATATATATATATATCTCTCCCTCTCAAGTATCCGCTATCTCACATCATTTCGATCAATTTCATTCATGTGGGGGATTGATGGATTAAAGTTGAGTTTTGGCCAATTTTAGGGTCAAATAAAAGTGGGGGTCCTTGTGGATTTGTGTTCTCTTCCATGAGGAGATGAAGTTTGGATATTCACATGTCCAAAACTATTGATGGGTGAATGAGAAATTAATGCTTAAAGGTTGCCCCTTACAAGGAGTTGTTGAAATGAAAAAGGTTCACAACTTACCTTGTCCTACATAGGAAAAATAGAAGTAGTTTTTAGTGTATTTATAAGGCTACTTCATATTTTGGGTTTGGGCCCCAAGGGGTACCCAGTTTTGTGGAAGGGGGAGGACCTAAGACTCTTTGGGTTTACTCTACACATGCGCGCGCACGCGCGCCGCCGCCACTGTCCGTTTGACCGGTCAACCGTGCTGGGTCGGGTCGGGTCGGGATAGTGGGTGTGGGTGTGGGTGCGATTGTGGTTGCGGTTTCGGGTCGCACAAAATATTTCTTTTTGGACCCCAGAACTTTCCAGAGTTGCAAAAGACCTTTGGAATTTCTCACTTAACATGTGACAGAAAATGAAAGATCCAAGAGTTACAGAACTCCAAAAGGTTGTTGTTACAACCTTTGGAATTTCTAAACTGATTTGGATTAGTCCACAAATATCAATCCACTCTTTCCTCTGTCAATATATTGAGGTTCTTCTTCAATTTGGAGATACACACAGAAATACAAAGTTCTTCTTCGTCCATATTTCCCTTCCTTGGTTTCCTGAGAGAGCACGAAACATAGAAGTTTGCCAGAACAGTTGTACACTGTGCTAGTACTACTGTTTGAAGTCGTTGTATCTTGGGAGACAAACGCCGACGATTTCCTCAAGCACATCTAGTGAGGCGGCGAATATGTTTTAAGGAAACTGTGAACTATCACGAGCCTCGATTTGATCAATTTTCAGTTTCTGCTTTGTTTATATTTTCTGTAATTTTCCTATTTTCTAAAGTTGTAATTCAGAATCTGTTTCTGTTTTTTCGATTATATCAATATAATTTTTCCAACATTAAATGTATCAAATTGTTTAAAAGATTATAAGTTATTTATAGGATAGATTAGTTTGCACAAAAAAAAAAACACATAGAATTATATTATTTCTATCCATAAAAAATAAATAGATTGATATTCCCTAGAACTCCTGTATATGCTTCTGCTCCCACTGAACTACACTCCTGGGTCTGTCCCTGCACATGGGGTCATTTTTGGCTGAAAATAATGTGACATTCCCATTGTGCCCTTGCTTTTTGTGTAATTAGGTGGATTTTGCATAATTTTCAAACTATAGGGTGTAAATTGCCAAAATTAAAACTATAATGACCAAACTATCACAACTCTCAAACTATAGGAGTGTAATTTACAATTTACCTTTGTTATAATTTGCAGTGAAGAGAATTACATGCTTCATCCGCTATTTGTACATAGAGATAGGGATGGCAATGGGGTGGGTTTTCCGGGTTCCCCGCCCCGCCCCGCCCCTAATAAGTAGGGTATGGGGGGCTTAATAGGGTTAGGGGCGGGTATGGGGGAGATTTTCAAAACCCGGGTCGGGGTCGGGGCCGGGGTAGGGTCAAAAAACCCGCCCCCCGCCTCGAATATACTTGTATTTATATTTTTACCCCTCAATAGTTATGTGTATTACCATTTTAAAAAAAAAACTGCACTATTAGGGAACTAATTGGGTAAGTTAAAAAAAAACTGCTATTAGAGAAAAAATGCATTAAAAAAATGGCTTTTTTAATTTGTGTACCAAAAAAAAAACATAATCGGGACGGGGCGGGGGCGGGGGCGGGGGCGGAGGCGAG
Organism: Hydrangea macrophylla; assembly: GCA_033977485.1. Lineage (NCBI taxonomy): Eukaryota > Viridiplantae > Streptophyta > Magnoliopsida > Cornales > Hydrangeaceae > Hydrangea > Hydrangea macrophylla. The sequence continues at coordinate 53,259,626 of CM066983.1, forward strand.
GAGAGCACTATGCGGGACGGGGCGGGGCGGGGACGGGGGAAGGGTTTACTGAAACGGGGCGAGGGCGGAGTATGAGGGCTCCGTCCCGTACCCGCCCCGTTGCCATCCCTACATAGAGATAAATGAGAGTAAATACCAATTGCGCAGTTTGAGTTGAGTCTTCTCTTTTTTTTTCTTTTTTCTTCTTTTTTTTTTCTTTCTCAAACACTCACTCGCCTTTCTTCAAAAGTCATACATTCTATATGTATATATATATATATATACAGAAAACCAATCTGTATCATAGGGTTTGGAATCGCTTTCTTTTTCTATTCATCGATTTCCCAATTGTGTCAGAGAGATTCAAACTTTTCCGCCTTCATTGTTTTCCACAATCTCGAAATGATAAGGAAGAAAATGTGGAAATTCTCTCATTGATTTCCTACTCAAACCCGCTTCACTTGAGACTTGTCTTCTTTCACTTTAATGGAAGGTATGACCAAACCTACCATAGCTCTGAACTCAAATCCTCAACTCAAACCTCGCCCTAGATTGCTCTCCTTCTGGTTCGCCCCCACCACTCGCCCACCTGGTTCAGACCCTTATATTACATAAACCCACCCTTATACACACACACACACACACACACACACACACAAAATAAATCCTTTTCGAAGAATTTAGGTGGGGTCGATGTCGGTTTCAAAGTCTTTGGCATGACATACATATAGATTTTCATGCTGAATCTCGAAAATTTTATGCTCTGGATCCAATCATTCGGGTCTTTTGGATCCATTTCTGAAGACTTTAGGTGGGTTTAGTGGGAATTGAAGAATTGGAAAGTCTTTGGTATGACATACATGTAGATTTTTCGTTCTGAATCTTGAAAATTTCAAGCTTTGGATCCAATCATTCGGGTCTTTTGGATCCATATCTGAAGAATTTAGGTGGGTTTTGTGGGAATTGGAGAATTGGGTCGATGTCGATTTCAAAGTCTTTGGTATGGGATAGTGAAAAGGGAGAGTTGGTGAAAGCTCCTCCTGTGAAGGTGGAAATGATGAGTGGGGTTTCAGATGCGAAAGCTATGGCGGCTTTGAAGAGTCATAGTGAGGCAGAGAGGAGGAGGAGAGAGAGAATTAATCTTCATCTTGCTACGCTTCGTGGCCTCATTCCCTGCAATGAAAAGGTCAGTAGAGTTTTCAATTTTGGTTATGATTAATGGTACTAGTTTGTGATTTTTAGTATCTGAATTGTTCTTTGATCTATCCATTTATTGCTTATCTAGTTACATTTTTGTTTATACTACTGACTAGTATGAATAAAAGAAGGCTATGCTCCTCAAATTTGAATCCCAACTAGTATGAATAAAATAAGGCTATGCTTCTCAAATTTGAATCCCAAATTTGATTCCCAAATAGCTTAACAGTCTTACCAAATGTTGTAACAGTGATTAGTGATGCTACTTGTCATTGCATGTTGTACAACAGACAAAGCATTTGGAAATCAAATTTGGGATTCAAATTTGGGAAGATTAGTATTGCTCATATGAATATAACTAAGGATACCAGATTGGTTTATTTGGCTAATGATTCAACATAATACGATTTGATGAATTTTGGTACTTTATGTTTTTATTGATTGCAAAGCTATTGAATTCACTGTTGAAGGTCTTGCTTTCGCATCTTTTATAGTATCTGTTTGTACATTTGGGCGTTCAGGAATGCCATTCATAGATGTTTTAGGACCCGTCTGGATCAGCTTTCGGCTTTTGCGTTTAGATACAGTAGAAGCAGAAGCTTTAATCACAAGGGCTCCATGAGTATTAAGAAAAATATTGAAATCCAAATCTACTTCATGCATCACGTTTGGACTAAAGCGCACCTCTCAGCCAATATGTACTGTTGAGGCTCTAAAGTCGAAACAGGGTAATCTACGCGTTTTAGGTCCCATAAGCACTGTTTGGTCCAAATGTATTTTTGAGAAGTGATTCCAAGCAGGGCCTTTGTTTTGATATGTGGCTTCGGTAACTGATAATTTTGTGTTTGTTGGCTTTAATATCAGATTTGATGCGTGCAGTTATTTGTAAGTTTTTACTGTCGGAATTAACAGTGATACGGGCTAGTGATTAACTTTTGAGTACTTGGTTGGGTTGTTTTACAGAGTTTTATACCTCGAGATTTGTAATTACTCCCTCTGTCCCATTTTATGTGACTATCTTCGTATACCCACCCTTTTTAGCAAACATCATTTAATGCGTTGTCTGGCATTAATTTTTTTTATTCTTCTAAATCTGCCCTTTAGATAAACCTTACAACCAATTTATTTCCCTTTATTAAATAGTTGAGGTTTCAAATTTTGGAAGGGCATTGTTTGAAAGTAAATGAAATATATGCATTTAATAGTCAAAGAGATTACTAGATTTTGGCCGGCTAAAAAGGGAAAAGTAGTCACATAAAGTGGGACGGAGGGAGCAATAAATAGCTTCTTGGAAACTTCTTGGCAATGATTAAGTTTGTATGTGATTTTGTTCTATTATTGATTACTCCTTATGTTAGATTGAATTATAGGGGAGATTGATCTATTGCACCAGTAAAACATTCCTTTGGAAATAAATTGACCTAGTAGCTGCAGATTTTAAAATTCTGTCAAGCATTTGTGATTAAGTTGACAGGATGGGGATATTCTGATTAGCATGATGATCTGAAAAATTCATGTTAGCTTTTTCCATGTAATTGTATTGTGCATTTTAGACAGTTATGTGAGTTAACGTTATTTGGGATTCTAGAATGATGAGATAGTGTTCCTGGACAAGAGATTGGAAAAAGGGGGAAAAAAAAATAGGATCATCGATTCACCAAGAACATCAAGATTATTTATTTATTTTATTTGTTTGTGAGGTTCTGCCCCAAATTGGTAAGTGTCACCAGCCTCCAAACTCCAAAGCACTTTCACATAGCGTAGAGTAGTTTGATGATTCAAACTTGCAATTGCAAGTCACAAGTTCAAAGCACCAACTCAATTGGAGTTGCAGTTCTCTGCCCAGTCACAAGTTTGATGATTTTTAATAAATTGAAGCTAGGAGAAGGAAAATAAACAGTTTCTTGGTGGAGACTCTATATACCATGTGAAGGTAGTTTTTTCTTTATTTTCAGTTTTTAGTCTTTTGTATTTGCGCTTATGCTATGTTTGGTAGGAGGATTGGAAAAGTGGCAGGAAGGGAAGAGAGGAGTGATGGAAGAGGTATCCTTAGGGATAGGAAGGGAGTTATCCCTCCTCTTATTTGGTTAAACAAGGAGGAAGTGAGGAAGAAAAGAATGGAATATTGTATATTTTACTATTATATCCTCACATTAAATTCAAAGTTATTATTTTTAAGGACAAATAAGTGAAATGATAAGAGCTTGGTCTTTGTGTTGCATGTTTTTGGGGGCCGTTTTATTGTTGGGCCATGCTTTAGCCTGCTTGCTTAAAGTTTTATTGTTGTTTGGGTAGGTTCTCTTTATTGGCTGAGAAGGGTGCCTCTCTGCCTTTGGGTCGGATAGCCTCCCTTCCCTTGCATGAGTTGTTCTCTTTGTATTTGAGCAGAATGTCTATCCAGGGGTATGCCCCTTTGATTCTTTTGTAGATGCCGTTTGGCTTTTTTATTTAATTAACCCTTTTTCCGGGGAAAAAAAAAAAGGTGAAAAGATAAGAGTAGCCTGTTGTCTCTCCTAATCCATCCACTTTTGGACGGATTGAAATTTGTGGGCCTGGAGGGAAATAGCATCCCTCTCCTCTCTTCCATCTAACCAAATAAGTGATTTTAACCTCTTCCTTCTGTTCCCTCCACCCCTCTCCTTCCTTCCCCTCACGCTCAAACCAAACATAGCATTAAGCAATTAAATAAAGCAACAAAGGTCTGAGAAAATAAACACCCCGTAGAGCCGTTGAAATTTAAAAACCTGTTTTTTTTTTTTTTTTTTTTTTTTTTAAGTTAGTCACAAATTCACGAGGCTATTGGTTAAAGGTGAGTTTCTTTTATTTTAGTTTGGTGCTTTTGAACAGCCTATGTTACCCGGACCCTTCACAATGCATGGAGTACTTGTGCCCGACACCTGGGCAAGGGTACTCCTCTCTCCAACCCTTCAAAATAGTGTAAAATCTTTGAAATTGGGACGAACCCGACGCTTGGATAAGTGTCCGACCCGACACTAGTATAGGGAGGAAACACAATTGTATTTCACTATTTTTGTTAGAAAAATTGCTTTTGAACAGCCTATGTTACCCGAACCCTTCAGAATGCATGGAGTACTCGTGCCCGACACCCTGGCAAGGGTACTGTTCTCTCCGACCCTTCAAAATAGTGTAAAATCTTTGAAATTGAGACGAACCCGACGCTTGGATAAGTGTCCGACCCGACACACATACCCGAGTCTAGGTAACATAGTGAACACCTGAATGTTACATGATATTTGTAATCTAGGACTGGGAGCAACAAATATACATTTGGGAAGAAACACAATTGTATTTCACTATTTTTGTTAGAAAATTTGCTTTTATGTGATCTCTATTCTAGCAGAAATTGACTATATCAAAGAAGTCATTACTCACTTTGCACAACCTAGTATGAACTATTGTGGAGTAATTATTTGGGTCCTCACATGGTAGAATGTGTATTTTATTGGAATATTGCCGACTTAGGTTAGCCTTTTTAAACCAGTCCAAACCTATGTAGTATCATCTATTTTTTGTTTTTTGTTTTCCGCCATTTAATGAATCCGTTGAATCGTGAGAGTCGTATGAATCGTGCAATTCACTCGCGTTTCATATGGAATTCTAGGGATCTTCAATTCACACACGGACTTCATATCGAGACGTGTTAGAATTGAATCGTATCGCATGAATCATATCGTGAATTGTACAATTCTAACAATCATTACTAGGACTGGATGATGCGTTACTTGATATAGAAGGTAGCTAAATGACGTTTCACTTCTTTCTTCTGGAATGTCTATCAGTTTTTTGCCAACCCATTGAGGTTGAGACATGACCATAATATTGCAGTTATTTCTCATGGCTTTATTTTGAACAGGATGTGGCGATGTACTCGGGCCTAATTTCATTTGTATTCCACAGAATAAAAGCAAATATTACTTGCACTTGTATTTGCTACATATAGTCTAAGGTGGTTTGTTTATAATTTATCACACTGAGTCAAATTTGTCTTTACTAAGGAGAAACGAAACTAGACTTCATTCACAATATCTGATTAACAATTTAAGTTCCCTCTCAACTTCCAATCCTGATTTGACGGGAACTAAAAAAAGAATTGGAATCCTACCAATTCTTTCATCTCAAGGGATAACTGCCTAGTGTTGTCAGAAGCTTGATAGTTAATACGTAAATACACGCACACACACACACACACATATATATATATATATATCAATATGTCGACAGATATCGACATTTATGTTGTAACATTTCTTGCTAGAAGCAAATATACTGGGTCAAGTTTTACTTCCATATTTTACTGATTCCATGCCTTTTATTGTTGATTATGAAATCCTAAGCTCAACTCTACGACTCTATCCATTACATATACATATATAAGTATGTGTGTGTTTAATGACTGGAGGTGATGGTAATATCCGTGATATTTCTTGAGTTTAACCCCGAGTTTGAATTGTTGAACAGATGGACAAAGCCACATTGCTAGCCGAAGTCGTTCATCAATTGAAACAACTGAAGAAGAATGCAGCAGAGGCTGCTAAAGATTTACTAATCCCAATGGACACCGATGAAGTAACAGTTGAACCACACGATGAGGACGGTGGAGTAGGGGACCGAATTTCTTCTTTCAGGGCATCCCTTTGTTGTGATTACAGGCCTGAGCTCCTATCTGACATTCGAAAAGCTCTGAGTGCCCTTAATCTGAATCTAGTGAACGCAGAAGTCTCAACCTTGGCAGGTCGGGTTAAGAATACATTTATATTCTCAATCAGCAAAGAAAGGAATGGTGATGATCCCAAGGCATGCAATCTTCTTGTGAGCTCTGTACGTGAAGCTTTGAGTTCGATCTTGGATAAGGTTTCAACGTTATCGGAGTACTCACCACGAACAACTCTTGCGAACAAGAAAAGAAGGGTTTCATATTTTGATTCTTCGAGCTCATCTTCGTGAGAGTAGTATTTCTGGTATGCCACGATGTTAAATCGCTCCTCTCTTTTTACCGATTCGAGATGTGTATTTGCGCATAGAATGCGAATAGATTTGTCTTGTACTGTTGATATTGAATGGTCTTCAAATGTTCTGGTGATGATGTACATTCTATATGGTGTTGCCATGTATGTAGTTGGGACTCCACAGGTTATGTAAATATTTAAGTCTACCTATTCTCATGCCTGGTATATCAAATGAACACTGTTTTCTTTGTGTTTGTATGTAATATGAACATTTCAGAATCCAATGATACTTTGGATATTCGTAGAAAGAAAACACTCTTCTACTTTTACTGTCACTTGGGCTTTGTTTGGTTCTTGGATTTAGTGAAGGAAAGGAAAGAAAACATGGAGGAAAATCTTTTCCTTTGGTTGGTTAATAAGAAAAAGGGTAAAATGCATTTTGCACCCTCAAACTATATCCTGTTTGGCACTTTGGTCTCTAAACAATTTTTTTTTTTTTTTTTTTTGCATTTTGGTCCCTCAACTAATATTTTGTGACAAAAGTGGTGGAAAAATTCACTTTTAGTGACGCCAAAAAAGAGGCTAAAAGTTACAGAGGGGGTAAACTACCACAAAAATATTAGTTGAGAGACCAAAATGCGGAAAAAATTTATTTAGGGACTAAAGTGTCAAACTGTGTATAGTTTGAGGGTCAAAGAAAAATGATGAGAAAAATAGGAAAGAATAAAAAATAAGTTGATAAATATGTTTAAAACATTTTGAATGTTAGACATTATAAGGGTTAATTATATCCTCACCCTCGGAATTATGATCCATTTTTACCTCAGCCCCCTCATTGATAAGACCTGATAAGTTACTCTAACGAGTTGACTCACTGTTAATTTCTCTGACTGAAGTTATGAGTTTATCATTTTACTCCTGCTTAAGCAATTGACTATTAAATGAGCATATAGCTCTTGATCGTGCAGAATGGAGAAAAGGGATTCATACAGCCGACCTCAATTAATTGGGACATAAGGCTTGATTTGGTTTGGTTTGGTTTGGTTTGGTTTGATTTTAAGCAATTGACTAATATGATGTCATGGGTCAATATTGCATAATCCATTTCCCTCTCTTGTACATTCAGAGAGGAATCATCTCTCTCCCGTCTCTCTCTCTTGATGTGTTGATAAACTAATTAAGTATTTGAAATGAAAATTTTAGCACTTAATTCTTTTCAGTGCGTTTAATTATGTACCATACTACCATTTAACTGCACACACAGCAAAAAATTTGTTGAAAACTTTAAGTAATAAATTTCTAAATCACTGAATGCATAGTACTGTGAATTCACAAACTTATAAATTTTCAGCACTAAATATTCAGTGTTTAATTTTAGTACTTAATTTTCAGTTTTATCAAACGGGCGCGGCCTCTTTCAATATATCTTAACTTCCCTCTAATTTTTTAGGGTAAATTATAGTAACACCCCCTCAACTATCACTCTTTTTCAAATAGCCCCCTAACTATAAAACTGACCCCTACTGTTGCATTTTTTTCACTAACACCCCTTTTGTTAAATTTTGCCAAAAAAAAAAACTAACGTTTTTGTATCATGTGAGAAACATATGATACAAAAATATTAACAATGTGATATTTATATATCTCTTCTTTGAGCCGTGGGAAATTTTAAGACGGTATTATCAATTGTTGCACACATAAATGCCCTTTGTTGTACACAAAATTTTAAGCAATTTTGTTCTAAAATTTTCAAGTACTCAAACTTTTATTATTATTATTATTATTATTATTATTATTATTATTATTATTATTATTATTAGTATTAGTATTAGTATTAGTAGTATTATTATTTTCATGTTTGTGTTAAGAGGGTCCATTTTATACTTTTACTGCTGATTGGAGGAGTACCATAGGGGGTACCACGTGGCATACCAACGTGGTACCTTCTAACCAATGAGAGAGAGCCTTTTAGGTGCTACATACACATATATGTCTCAAATCATTACATTGTGTCTGCACATTTACATCATTCTGAACTGAAACCCGATTATAGCACTTGCAATATTCAGTTAGCAAATGAAATAGCAAGAAAAATGGCTTTAGCACCCGATTGAAAGCTGTCAATTGCAATGTTTTTTTATTTATTTTGGGAATGTGTGCTTCTCAAGCTGCCTCGAGGACGCTTCAAGAACTGTCCATGACCGAGAGACGAGCAATGGATGGCTCGTTATGGACGGGTGTACAAGGATGATGTAGAGAAGGAAAAGCGTTTTAAGATATTCAATGACAATGCCAAGTTCATTGAGTCTTTCAACGATGTTGAGATTAAATCGTACAAGCTTAGCATCAATTAATGCATTAGCTGACTTAACTAATGACGAATTCCAAGCCTCTCGCAATGGATACAAGATATCTTCACTTTCGAAGACATCCAAAGCAACAACCTTTAGGAATGAAAATGTCAACCATGCACATAACTTGTGTTTTGAAGACTCGGGCCTGTGGAATCCTGGAAGAGAGAGAAGGAAGTCTAGAACACTTATAAAGGGGTCTGGACTTTCTAGGATCTAAAAAGGATGATCAATATGTTCTGTCTCGCAAGTCCCCTATTTATAAGTTTTCCAATCGACTTTAGGGTCCAATCGGTTGGTAAAAGGCCAAATCGATTGCCCTTCCGAATTGATTGCCCTTCCTAAAGTCCAATCGATTGGTTCTCTCTTTCTATGTCTTCCTTGCATTCTTTATGAAGCCAAGAATGAAACCTCCAATGTTCTTAATTATCGACTTAGATTAGTTATTAATCCATCTTAGATTATACTCCTTAATCAGAGGATTAACTAACTGATCAGTTAACGTTAGTACCACTAAATAACAATAGCTGCACTCTGACTCATAAGAACATATTTGAAGCGGTAACTAAACTTGTAAGATGATACTACTGTCCCTCTACCTTCAGTATTCATATTCTCATTCAGGCAGTCAGATTATCAATACTGTCAACTTGAACTGTGAATATATTTTTCATTCCTTAAGTCTCATTCACCTCTTAAGATTACTAAATATGTCGATAACTAATTATCAACAAGACTGCAGTTCTCAGTAATCAACTTGGTGACATTCTTATGGGAATGATTATTCTATTACAGATAATGTTGACAATATCCACAACATCATGAAATACGATTACCCAAGATACCCACGTGTTAATCTTGAAGATCCCTCTCTGATTGGTAAGTCAAAGTAAACATACACATGACTTGTGTACGTAATCGTTTTAAGATTAAGAACACGTGTTGTATGCGCTCTTGTGCAACACCTAAGTATAGGTGATTGTGCAAAAAACCTGGATAAGTCCAGGTCGAACCCACAAGGAAGGAATAGGAAGAATATATACTAAGTTATAACCTAAAGAAAAGGAAAAGAAGAATGTAGGAGTGGAGATTCTAACTAATCTTAATTAATTAATTAAACTAAATAATAAACAAAAACATAGAAAAACATAATAATGAAGTAAATAAATTAAAGGTATTGGATGCACGAGAATCCACATTGATCCTAACCGTCTGATGTGCACATTCATTCACGCTCTATGGAGTTCATTCCTCTTCAGTATTCCGTATTTTTCTAAAGATTAAAAATCAATATCCCTTATATAACAAGGACTATATCATCACAAGTAATTTAAAATACGTTAAAGACAATCTAAAACAATGATTGAGACACGCACCCTCAATGGTGTCAGCATTCAAGGTGGTTTGTAAAAGTCTTTGAAGAAAATAGCCTTAAGGCTTAAATTCTAAAAATTGTTTGTGACAAACTGAACTTACTGGAACAATTTAATGACAGATTTCTTAAACAAAAAGTCTTTGAATGCTTAAAAGAATCATCTCAAGGATCAACAATTTCGATCGTTCGATGCGTTTTCAATCAATCGAACAGTATCATCCTTCAATCGATCAAAATATCTTCAATCGCTTAACTATGGCCTTGATTTTGACCAAACGTCGAATTAAGGGGAGTGCTACCTTTAAGATCCGATGATGACAATGTCTGGCTTATCTAGGACTTCCAAAAGGTGATCAAAGCTCTCCAAAAGGCTCTTCAAATTCAAACAAAAGAGAGAAAAGAAGAAAAAGAAAGAGAAAAGGAAAAATAGAAAACAAGCGACACATGGCTTATATTTGCGGCACTCTCAGGTTGCCGCTGCGACACTCCCTGATTGCCGCACGGCAGTTGGTAAGTGCCGCAATGGCAGTCAGTGAGAGCCGTGAATATACATCAAATGCCGCGAAATTTAGAATTCCAGAAAAATGGCAGTCCGCAGAGTTGTCCGCAGCATTCATTGAATGTCGCGTCTGTTGTCAGTGAGTGCCGATCCGGCACTCATTGAGTGTCGCTTCCATCTCCACCGAGTGTCGCATTTTTTTGTCTGCCAGCTTTGCAATTGTACGTTTTGTACCTTCAAAAAGACGTCCAAAATTAGGGGTTTTGCTATGAAAATACTGAAATACCCCTTTAAAAATTACCTATATATAGGGGATGAATATCCCATTACAAAAGATCTTGGTTTTTGAGGCGTATCTTGGCTTAGATTCCTAAATTCCTTTGTTTTCAACCTCTTAAAATTTTCTAAACACAATTAGGAGTAAGTCTTTTTTCAAAAGAAGAGCTAGAAGGAGTGTTTGATTAGCTTGGGAAAATTCTAAAACAACCAAGAAATTGAGGATACTTTGGAGGTAACCTCTAAGTAATTAGTCTCTAATTCTAAGTTCAATCACAATATATGGGACTCTTCAGGGTTCTTTGCACATATCAATGTTGTGATTGAACTTCTATTTCTTGATTTGGATCAAAATAGCTTTAGGTTTAAGCTTGAATAATCATAAAGTTTATTTAGATATTACTTGAATCTTGGTTCCTTTTTCTTTTTATTTTCTTTGATTATAATCATCTCTTAGGACTCATAAGACTTTCAATGTCTTTCTTGAGCCCCTTAGACTTGAAATCCCTTAATCTTCTTGTGAACTCATGATTCATGAGAGGGCTAAGGTTGATATTTGTATGTTTGGTCAATGAATCTAAACATACCATCATGGTTTAGGTTCATTATTTTGAGATTTCATGAAGTTCTTTCATGCCTCATTGAGGTCTATAAATACAAGTGTCATTAGTTTCCAAGGACCACCAAGTGGGAGGAAAAGTAACTTGGGCTAAGCCAAACTCAATGTTTTGATAGCCAAAGTTAACAAGTAAAAGGTATATTTGACAAAAGGTGCAGTGAATTCACTAACCATTTTTTATCAAAGATTTTTAGCTAAATAACGAACCGTTGGAGTCAAATGAAACCAACTGGAGATTATCAATAATACAAAGTTTTACCACTGTGATTTTTGTTTTAATGAGATTTCATGTTTAAAGTGGTTTGGTCTTGGGTTTTGTGAAGCAATAACAATCTGTCCAAAATTTCAGAACAGTAACACCTTTTCGAAATAAGTAAATCAGAGCTTTAATCAATCATTCTTGGCCCCAAATAAATTTATTGTATGAAGTTTAATGTGTTAATAAGATCCCCTAAAAAGATTAGAGTCTTTCTGATTCGTTTACTATTTGTAGAAAATCATACAAAATCTCTGGACAGAGAGTTGGAAATTTCTGAATGATGTCTATTGTTTGTCTAATTTCCGGAGATCGAACCGTTGATCTTTGATTTTTCTTTTTGGGTTGGAAACTAGACTTACAGAAGCATCTTGTGTCCAAAATCCATTAACATCAAACCATGGGAACTATGCTTTTCCAATTTTTGAAGTTTTGGTTTGCTCTCTGTAATTTTCAGAATTTTTGGACAAATTTGATAAACTTTGTAAATAATAGTTCAAATGACCTTTCTATATTCTAGGGTTTAAACCATACTTTAATAATGATTAGTTAAACTTAAATTCAGAGGTTAAAGGATCCAAATCAATGAATAACTTCATAACTTGCTCTTGTTCATTTTCATGTATTCACCCATATAGATTTATACTCAGAGTCCACTTTGTATTAAGAATTCATAATTATGCCAATTCTTTAATACTTGATAGATTTAAGCTAAAAACATAGGATTAATTAATTGATATCTCGTTTAAAGCATGTGGACTAACCCTTTATTTTGTAGCGCTATTAAGGTATGATTTCTCGAACCCCCTCTTTAGCTTATTTAATTTCTTAATTTTATTAATTTTTCGACCTCATGCGTGGCACCTTAGAATTAGGTATTGCCTTATATATATATATATGTGATTAGAGACCCTTTTATTAGGATTTTCTATTTTGTATGCATTGCACATTTAACATTCGCGGCTGGATCCCGGGTAAGTTTTCTAGTTCCCTAAATACGCATCATATTCCTTGCTATTTGGAATTATGTGATTTTGAATGATATTTTATTATTTGCAATCTTACACCTTTTAGACATACTTTTGTAATGTATATTTATATATATATATTAATTGAGGGCATGCTTAGATTAATAAATTCGATTAAAAGGATGTTGAGTAGATGCCTATCGCGAGATAGGATGAGAGAGGGTGTTTTAGTCCGTCGGGCTCTTTCCTCTCTCATTCCATAGTCCCCGGACCTAGTTAATCTTTGGTTTCACAAAAAGAACGGATTGCTTTTAAAAAATGTTTTTTAATTTTCCCTTTTAAAAAAATTAAGTGGTGACTCGTGTTTTGTGTTTTGAATTTAGAAAAAGCTGTGGGTAAGGAAAAATTGCGATATCCACACTGGCGACTCTGCTGGGGATTGAACCCAGAATATCTGGTTTTGCATACCAGAATTCCTAATTTTGGGTTCACTCGAGGATTAGACTTGAAAACATCCTTTTTAATCGAATAAATCAATCTTTGTGTACCAGTTGCATTGCACTTGCATGTCTAGCCAGTCGATTGCACGGAACAATGACCTTGGAGGTTCGGGACAACCCGGTCGGTCAAGCCATTATGGGACTGTGTGATCACCCTTGATCTCGTACCATGTGTTGGTATATGAATCATCCTATCGGGTGTGTGTCAAGGGTCCCTTATTTTGACCAAAACCTAGGCTTTACATAATAGCATCTATAAAACCTTTCTTAGGAAATCAATTCGTGATTACGGTTATGTGTTAGGAAGTTTTGTTTGCCCGGAAGGGATTACTTGAGATGATGACGATACTTGCTTGATAAAAGATGTGTAACCTCTTAATCACTTTTGTGCAATTCCTCTTCATGTCCCATGGCATTTGGGAACCTGCTTGATTTAGATTATAAGATTACATCTCTTGTATCCCGTTAGTTAAGCATCACTGACCTTGTATGCATCCGAGTTCATGAAGAATACGGTAATAAGCCGATCATGTGATCCTTCTACCTGAATAATTTTAAATGCATCTTTGAAAGTAAACGAATTTTCACCATATTTATTCCAAAATTTCAATCACTCTTTTTGCAAAAACCTTGGAGTTCACTTCTTAAACCTTCAAATTAATCTTTTGCAAAATATTTTAAGGAGAAAAGCTTTTTAAAGCAAACCAGTCATCATTATTGAGAAATGTTTTCAAAATCCTTGAGAATTGTTTTGCAAGATCTCATCATTTAAAGAAATGCTTTTTGAAAAATTTTAAAAGGGTAGTGGGGATCATAAGGAGGGGTGAGATTGGCACATTTGACATGAGTAAGGATCTTATATGCTTATGTGACTATTTGTTAGGGCTAGAATTTTCCCTTTCTTTTGCATATAGAGTAGGCACACACGCACATATGCATTACATCCGTGTGACATATGGATCATTTATGAAAATTTTACCAGTATCTTTCAAAATAAAAAGGAGGTCATGTAAAAATAATAATAATAACCGATTTTTTTTTTAAATCATTAAAATTCTTTTGTATGGCAAAAATAGCATCAAGTTCGGGCACGATCTGGTTTAGAAGTCCCATAGCAAGGTTAGTAAGAAGGGAAGATAACATTGAGATGGCAGATGAAAGGAACAATGGGGAAGTGGCAAAATTAATGACACTGGTAGAACAACAGGTAGAACAGATGAGGCGACAGGCACAGAATATGAACCACATGATGGTCATGATAGAAGCAATAGCACGCCCGCCACCAGTGCAAACCCCCCAAACAATGATCTGCCTATTAGGGAGGAAGGTTGGTATGATGACCCAGAGATGCCAAGGGCCGAGGTTCCCAGAGCAGAAAGGGAAATGGTGGAAAGGGAAAAGACTGACAAAGAGAGGATAATGACCGAGAAGTTAGAGAAGCTAGAAAGGGTGATGCGCAAGGCTCAGGGGGTCGACACTTATCTGATGGAGTTAGAAGGTCTGTACGATGGGGTCCGTGAGACGCTGTCTGTCAGTTTTAAAATGCCAATTTTCAATAAGTTTGATGGGACAGGGAATCCTTACAGTCATGTGAGGATGTGTATCGGGGCCTTCTAGCCTAGCGAATTGAGCACAACCATGATGGCTGTCTAATTTCAGCAGACTTTAACCGGGGCTACTCTGTCTTGGTATGTCACACTCAAACCAAGTAAAACTAGGGTCTAGGAGGAGGTGATCAAAGCATTCATGGCACAGTATGAGTACAACCAAGATTTGGATGTCACCGTCCGAGATTTGGAAATCATCAGGCAAGGGAACAAAGAATCATTCGCTAAATACTTGATCAGATGGAGGGAAAAGGTAGCCAAGATGGTGTAGAGACCGTCCGAAAAAGATCAAATCTGAATGTTGATGAAGAACCTACAGTCAGTGTATCAGGAAAAAATAAGGTTTCAGTCGATTAACACTTTCGCTGAGGTCTTTGATGTCGGAACAAGGATAGAGGATGCAATTCAAGAAGGGGTGATAAAGAAAGAAGAACAACTGAATCGATATAGGAGGCCGAACTATGGATCAAATGGAGGACATTTAGGAGGTCACTCTGGCCCCACCGATGTCAAGGCATTGAATGGACCGGAGAGAAAATTTGACATAGCACCGAGAAGACGAGGGGACAAATAACCAAGGAAGTTTTCATATTTGGGAGTATCACTGTCAACCGCTCTCGATAGGCTAACAACAAAAGGGCACCTTCGCCCGTTGGAATCTCGACCTTTACCAAGTCTGATTCCACCGAGCTTCTGAGAAGATCTCTATTACAAATTTTACCAACAAAAGGGTCACTCTACGGATCAGTGCACCAAGCTAAGGCATGAAATCCAGGACCTCATTGATAACAAGGTGATATCCGAGCCACCTGTCAAAGCTCCTAATGTTACTAGAAATCCACTACCGAATCACCATGTTGTACCACCGCCACAAGTCCTTTATTTCTTGGGGATGGGAGAAGCAACCTTCGATCCATCTAGGCTAATCCCTAAAGCTGGGACACCAAGGAAGCTATATCAGCTGCCGGAAGAATTGATAATCTGTACTCTAGGGAATCAGTCAAGAGGATGTGGAGAGGGAACATTAAAGCAAGCAGATTGGTGGGTTCAGGACACTAACAGTACCGATGTAGATCAAGTGGAAGATGACTTGTGGTATATGAGTGACGAAGAAATAGGAACAAAAAAGGAAAATGAGAAAGATGTTTCAGAAATTGACAATTTATTGTCAAAGGAAGAAATCAGTCATCTAACCCGGTCAGGCAGACACTTTAAACCGTATGAGCTAGAGGAGGATCACCCGGGGAGAGAATTAGACAAAGAGAAAGGGAAGGTAAATGAGGAAGAAGAGGAGGACAGGGTTTTGAAGCAAATGAAGAAAACTCAGGCCAATATCACCATATGGGGTTTGTTGATCGCCTCTAAGCGCCACAGGTAGGCAGTCCTTGATGCTCTAAATCAGTCTGGTGTTTCCATCAACACAGCACCAGAGGACCTCATAGGAATAATCGACAAAAGTCCAACTCTGGCCATCACCTTCTCCTCAAATGACTTACTGCCCGGGGGGGCTGTTCATAATAAACCACTATACGTCACTGTGGAATGCTTGGGGAATACTGTACCTGCCTGCCTCATTGACAACAGGTCTGCCTTAAACGGTCTGGATGAATCGACCTTCATACCGTCTGAGCAAAAGGTGAGAACATACGACAACACTTAGAGAACAGTCATGGGTATAATTCTTCTCCATCTCGCTATCGGGCCTTTAGAAAAGGAAGCCGAATTTTAGGTGTTTGACATCCCTACTTCTTTTAATTTTCTACTAGGAAGGCTATGGTTGGACAGTCTGGGTGCTTTACCATCTACGATTCATCAAAAAGTCAAATGTGTCTAGAAAAGCAAGGTCTGTGACATTCTCGAGGACAGTTGGGTCCGTCCGTCTGAAGCTTCGTCAATCGCACTAGTTCTAGAGGTATAGTTTCAGGAAGAAGAGAAAAGTCTGGGAGGATTTGAGTTTATTAACATGTTGGAGGAGGCAAAGCCAAGGGAGTTCATGTCTCTCTACTTCGATCAGTACGCAAGTCCGCTGGTCGCAAGGATTATGAAGAAAATGGGTTTTCTTTCTGGGCATGGGACTAGGAAAGAATCTTCAAGGTCTGCTAGAATTTCCAAAGATCCCTGCACAGACTTATACTCGTGGTCTGGGTTATCAACCGTCAAAGAAGGAACTGAGGGAAAAGTAGAAGGTAGCAGACGTACCATTGGTCCCGTACCAGAAAATGCTCAATGGGTACTTTGTGAAAGAGGGAGAGGATTTCCCCTTTTGTGGCTTCCTAGAACCATGCGTGGATCAGAAAGACAATTGTTTGATGCTAGGGTTTGAGATCTTTTTCTCCCACAAATTCTTTGAGTATCAGGATCCATATTTACAAACGCCCGTGAATTCTGCTACTGTCAAAGACGAGATAGGTGCGTTAGAAGGACCGGTTATGTAAAGTCTGTTGAACGAAGGGGCCGCAGAAACCGAAAAAGGAATCATAGAAGCCAAGGTTAAGGAAAGATGTGTTGAGCAGGAAGTGGAAGAAAAAAGTGGGAAAAATGGGAAAGGTCAAGATGAAAGGAAGACCGGTGAAAATGAAGCAAGGAAAGTTCGGCCAGAGAATGAAGAAGAACCAGGGAAAGAAGAAATGGAAGAAATTACGAAGACTGAGGATCAGGAAGAACGCTTCATTACTGAGCTGGGAGGAGAAAGCAAGAAGGAGTGGATTTTTGAGTCTAGTGATAGGTATCCCCCACACCTAGAGTCTGTAATGGCCCAAATGAGGCGTCTTTTAATTTCCATGTCTGTTGTAATCGCTCCCAAAAACAAAATCAATGAAAATATGACTAATTCTGCCTACTCAAATGCGCTTAATGAATGTGATAAATATGATTATCATGAAATACCAATTGAATTGCAAAAATTAATTATAAAAGAAAAAGAATCTACATGTAAAATCATTGAGGACACTCTAACAATTAATCTCGGAAATGAAGATAATCCTCAAAATATTTTTATTGGCTATATACTTAGTAATGAAGAAAGCAAAGAATTCATCAAACTATTAAATGAATTCAAAGATGTTTTTGCATGGTCTTACAGTGATATGCCATGTGTCGATCCAAAAATAGTCCAACATCATATCCCCCTCTTCCCTAACTCAAAACTTGTAAAACAGAAATTGAGGCGAATGAGGCCTGAATGGGCACTTAAGGTTAAAGAGGAAGTTGAAAAGCAATTGAGAGTCGGATTCTTGATGGTCACTGAGTATCCTGAGTGGATTGCCAACATAGTGCCAGTTCCAAAAAAGGACGGTCGTGTTAGGGTTTGTGTCGACTTTCTGGATTTGAACAGAGCCAGTCCTAAGGACGATTTCCCTTTACCCCACATTGATGTGTTAGTGGACAATACTGTAAAGCATGAGCTCCTGTCTTTCATGGATGGGTTCTCAGGTTATAACCAGATTCTAATGGCGCTTGAGGATAGAGAGAAAACCACTTTCATCACACTGTGGGGAACATGCTATTATAGGGTGATGCCGTTTGGGCTCAAGAATGCAGGGGCAACGTACCAGTGGCCAGCCATTACATTGCTGAATAATATGATCCACAAGGAGGTAGAAGTGTATGTGGACGATATGATTGTGAAATCTAAGGAGAGGATAGGACACATGGAGGCGTTGAGAAAATTCTTCGAAAGGTTAAGAGAATATAGAATGAGGATGAACCCGCAGAAATGCACCTTTGGAGTCACCACCGGAAAGCTGCTAGGATTCCTTATCACCCAGAGAGGAATAGAGGTGGATCTGACCAAAATAAAGGTCATAGTTGAGATGCAGCCACCAAAGAATGAGAAGGAATTGAGGGGATATTTGGGTAGAATACAGTTCATAAGCCTTTTTATCTCGAAACATACTTTAACCTATGACCTTTGTTTAAACTGCTTAGAAAAGGAGAGAAGTTTGAATGGGATACCCTATGCCAGCAAGCCTTCGACAAAATCAAAACCTATCTCCAAAATCCACATGTTCTATCACCGCCCTTACCTGGAAGACCTTTATTGCTATACCTTTCTGTGTCCGAAGATTCAATGGGGTGTATGTTGGCCCAAGAAGGAGAAGATGGGCACGTGGAAAGAGCCATTTATTATTTGAGCAAAAGGATGACTGGATACGAGCTGAAATATTTACCCTTAGAGAAATCCTGTTGGGCCCTAGTCTGGTGTACCCGTTGCCTTAGGCACTACATGTTAGCCTTTCCTATAACCCTAATGTCCCGAATTGACCCACTTAAATGCCTGTTTGAAAACCCTATTTTAACTAGTAGAATTTCCCAGTGAACCATGATGTTGATTGAGTTTGATATCAAGTATGTCACTGCCAAATCTGTGAAAGGAAGAGCTATCGCCGAATACCTAGCCAATCTTGCAATAGAATCCGAAGAAAAGGGCGAGTTTCGATCCCAGATGAAGGAGTGATGGGGATAGAGGAGAACTTATGGAAAATGTACTTTGATGGAGCAGCCAACCAACTGGGCTATGTGGTTGGAATCATCCTTGTAGCACCTGACGAAACCCCTACCCCTTTAACCCTCAAGCTTAAGTATAACTCAACCAATAACACGGTAGAGTATGAAGCATGCATAGTCGGGATGGAAGCAGCACTAGCCTTAAAAGTTGAGAAGATTGATGTTTTTGGGGACTCCAATTTGATCATATCTCAAGTACGGGGTGATTGGAGGATAAAACATGAAAAGTTGAAACCTTATCATGACTACCTGGAGAGCTTGAAGATACAGTTCAAGAAAATATCCTTCTATTACCTTCCCCGAGAAGAGAACCAATTGGATGATTCCCTAATGACCCTAGCCTCGATGATACAAATCCCCTTAGGAGTCACCATGATCCCATTATCCATATAAATAAGGAACCAACCCTCATTCAAAATGATTGCAGCACTAGAAGATGAAGGAGAGGCACCCTGGTACGAGGATGTTTGGAAATTCATTAAAGAAGGAGAGTACCCCGAAGGAGCTTCAGAAAAGGATAGGAAGGCGATCCAAAGGTTCTCAGCCCAATTTGTGATCTATGCGGATAAGTTATGGAAGAAGTCCTATACCAGGTATAATTTGGAGTGTTTATATGGAAGGAAGGCTAAGAAAATGATGGAGAAAATACACGAAGGAGTTTGTGGGCCCAACATGAATGGGCATATGTTGGCAAAGAAGATAATCCAGCAAGGGCATTATTGGACAACCTTGGACAAAGATTGTTGTGAGTACGTCAGGAAATACCATAAGTGCCAGATCCATGCAAACCTGATGCATACCCCGCCTTCCCAACTCTATAGCATGACCACACCTTGGCCGTTTTTGGTATGGGGTATTGATATTATCGGCGAGATAGTTCCGAGAGCCTCCAATGGACATTAGTACATAATTGTGGCAATCGATTATTTCACCAAATGGGTGGAGGCCGCATCGTACGCAACTTTGAAGGCTAAGGATGTGGTAAACTTCATTGAGAAGAACATAATCTGCAGATACGGGGTTCCAAATGAGTTTATTTCATATCACGGTAGTCACTTCCAAGGGGAAATCATCCCGCTCTTAGAAAAGTACAAGATCTCCCATCATCAGTCATCTCAATATAGACCACAAACAAATGGGGTAGTGGAAGTAGCAAATAAGAATGTCAAAGCAATCTTGGGAAAAACAACAGATACGTATAAGGATTGGCACGAGAAATTACCGTTTGCACTGTGGGGATACTGGACCTCTATGAGAACATCTACGGGAGCTACGCTGTATTCTTTGGTCTATGGGATGGAGGCTGTCCTTCCAGTTGAGGTAGAAATACCATCTCTACGGGTTTTAACAGAGTATAAAGTAATCAAACTAGAATGGATTCGGGGGAGGTATGAAGAGTTAATGTTGCTCGATGAGAAGAGGTTGGCTGCAATAAACCATACTCGGGGATATCAAAAAAAGATAGCTCGTACTTTCAACAAAAAGGTTCGCCCAAGGAAGCTTGCTGGGGGTGACCTGGTCCTCAAAGAACTGAAAGTGCCTGTTTATGACCCCAGAGGAAAATTCAAACCCAACTGGATCGGGCCATACAACATTAAGACTCTCCTGTCTGGAGGGGCGGCCTATCTTATGGACCTGGACGGGGTTGAATTTAAATAGTCGATTAACCTCGATCGCCTCAAGAAATATTTTGCTTGAAACCTGTTTTCTTTCAAAACCTCCTACCTTGATGAACTACGCTTGACCTGATTCCCCCTCGGGGATACGTAGGCAACTAGCTCAGTTTGGTCATTAATAATTTGCCCGAGCAGCACCTTCTGTCAAACCTTAAACCGAACTACTGTGGACCTGATACCCACTCAGGGATAAGTAGGCGGGCTTTCAAAAGCCATTGGTCTGGGAAAACCCCAAAGAAAATCCCTATGCAAAACTAGGGGCAAACTCGTGTTTGCCCGGAACCACTTCAAAGCCACAAAACCAGGAGCAAACTTTGTTTGCCAAACTGAGGAATCCAGATAATACCATAAGCCCATCTTTGGACCCTCTGGGTGTCAAAATAAGTACTATAAAGGAACAAACGAGAATTCTTGGCATAGAATGATTATAGCTATAAGCAATATTCAAAGCAAAGTAACGAAGAGCCAAGAAAAGATTTTAAAAGGAGGATTTTCATAACCTAAGGATAGATCGAAAGAGTGAATACATTGATTGAACATAATAGAACATTTTCTAAACATAAACATTCTTTAGAAAATTAAAAAATCTCATTCAAAAGCGCAGGGAAATAGGCAGGACTTGTCAAATGTTTTGTAAGAGAAAGCTCTATCTTGTTTTGCTTTCATCTACGTGTCTATGGAGTCTGTCTCTCAACTAGGGTCTGGATCTGTAAAAGATACTCAGTATTAGGAACAACTGAAACTGAAATCCTTCAAAAGGGAGTGGCCACCCTGTCATGCTAAGCCTCAGCAAAAACTTTCATACTAGAAGGGCGCATGACCGAATTCCTCGCAAAATCTGCAGTAATGTCCTGAGTAACATCTTGGAGAAGTCCGTACTGACGAACCACCCGATCGCGAACATAGAAAGTGGTAGCATGCAAGCCAGGTAACCAAATACTAGGCTGCCCCAGAAATCGCACAACAATATAACGGTAAGACCATTGCAGGCAGGTCTAGCAGATGTCGCTAGGAGAGAGGCCCTGAAGCCAACCGAGCCAAGTATCGATAGAATGGAATAAGTAGTGAACCTCCATATGATTGTAGGGAAGTGACCCATGAAGGTATGAGGGGTGTATGAAGAGATCAAGGCATTTCGTGTGCCAAACATGTAAGACGAAAGGTGCTCCCAAGGATAACATGACCTCACCAGCGCGGGCACGATCCAAGCCCATCAAGGTCTCTCCAAGAACCAACATAATGGCACTCTTCATCTCCCGCAAACCACAAGTAATGGATATGGGAATGTCAGAAGATGACTGAAAGAGGAAGTAAGATAGCATGGCTATCGATAAAGCACTACGCCGAATGATCTGGTACCCGCCGTCATAAGGGTCCCCCATGGGAGCATAGACGGAGGAAAGGCGCACAAAGTCAATTTGCATGTTACGAACAAAAGAGCCTGCTGTATTTCGAGATGTATGAAGAAGAGTAGCAAGGTCCTGAACATACCCGGCTTGCGCCGGAGGAATTGTCAAATCCGCAGAAGGATTGGTATGCAGGATATCACTAAACTCCTCTAACAAAGGACAAACCTCCTGGAAGCCAAAGAGAAAGACATGGAGAAAAGGATCCCAACACAGAATGGCGGATCAAAGCAATCCCTCATTCAGAGCCATTCGCCAAAAGGAGAAGAGGTCGTTTAGTCTAAAACACTCGAAGTTGAGCCTATCAATACTGGAGAGGGTATGTATCCATGCGAAGAGGATTTGGGAGCTAATGGGGGACATTTGAGAAGAAATAAGAAGAAAGTGAATGGAAGAGGAGAGTGTTTTGCGGAATCTTGAGGAAAAGAGGATATAAATAGAAGTAGATCTGCCAAAAACACAGGGTGGTACTTGATACTATAATACCCGTACCCGAAAAAGATAGTAATATTTATTTTGACATGCATTAATTAGTATAAATAATTGCATGTGATAATTTGGGTAAGTTCCAGTTACCCCGATGTGATAAGTGCTTGATAAATGGCACAGTTGGACAAATGTGAAATGGGACCCACGGGAGGTCCAGATTGGATAAACTGCATAAAGATGCATTTATGTGATTAAATGGTAGACATGTAAATGTAAATGTGTGTATTATAATACATGTTCATGCTATATGATTATTTAATTGATGAAATATTAAATGCTTTAATATTTTATTGTTGTTCATGTTTATTTATGGACTAGTTTGGGTACCATTGTAAGAACGTAATTGAACATATGGCATAATTAGTAAGTTAATCAGTGCTTCCATATGATGTTTGGGACCACGTTTGGGACCCACACGTGAAATAAACACATACCCATTTAGATATTGGGGTAGTTTATATTATATTCAAGGGATTTCATAATAAGAGATTAGAAGTTATGGGGGTGTAAATACAATTATTATAAGTTTAGGTAGATAACATTGGTGACTCATCACAATGTTAAAAAAAAAAAAAAAAGGACAAAACTGTGTGTTTGTTAGTGGCTAACTGTGGGGGCGGCAGTTTTTATATATATATAATATATATATATATTAGTTAATCCATAGTATAAGAAAAGAATAGTCAAGGAAAGAAAAGAAAAAGAAAAAAAACAGAGAGAAAGGGAGAGCAGTGAGCCGAGATAGAAGAAGAGGAAAGTGGGGGTTTCGACCTTCTCAATGCCATAGTTTCGCCGTACGTTGCCCAAATTGTGATATGAAGTTATATTTGAACTCGTGGGGGTAAGTTTAACCTTTTGGTATAATTTATTTTCAGTTTAATTGATAGATTTTTCGTGACCCAAATGGGTTGGTAATATTTAGTTTACCAAAATTGTGTAGAATTAACTACAGGTTCATATTTGGGCCGAATCTGGGGAAAATTCTGGGTTTCTAGGCTTATTTGATTATTCGTAGAGGTGAGTGTCCTAATCTCAAAATTGGATGTTTAATGTTATTTATTTGTTAATGAATGCTTAAATTGCTTAATTGTGATTAAGTAGAAAAGCATGTGATTAATTATTATTTAACATGTCTAAAAATGTTGAATTGCCATGTTGACATGTTGAGTTGCTTATGTGCTTATTTGGGTCAAAGGGTGTCAATTGATAATCACCATTATTTAGCCCGTATATAAGGGACGCCCATTCCTCAGAAAAAAGGGGGATGATGATGAAGTCCTCAGAGAAAAGGGGACGGTGGTGACGACCACCAGCGAATTGACTACGGTCACGAGTGAATGAGAGTGATTTCGCTATATGCGATGGAAAATGTGAGAATGGCCCGAAATCAATGGGTCCAGAACGATGGTGATTGATTACTTGACACGCCGGCAACCATTTATTGTTGTGAATGTTTAATTGGTGTTATGAATCATTGAATACTCCAATTGCATGATTAGTACCACGTACTCACTAAGCGAAAGCTTATTCGACTTTTGTGGCTAATGACCACGCAGGTTCAGATGAATACCACAGTGAGAAATGATCGAGACTACGGGACTGGGTCTAGCTTGCTTATATGTTTGTATGTGAGGAGTTGAATAAGGTTGTAATAAACTTAAAGTTTATACTTTTAAATATGTTTAGAAATAAATGTCAGAATGAGTTTGTAATAGTTATATATTTAGTTGGGTTTTGATGTGTTTTGAAATATCTAAATAAATGAGTACAGCAGGGGTTAAAAATGTTTTAGTTTATGAAAACAGGGTGAAAGGTGCTATATTGGGGAAAACTTTGCCCAAGTACCATTTGACGGTTTTAAAACTTTATTTTATTCTTTTTAATTAATTTATTTGATAAAAGGATATTTTACCCTGGTATTTCAGTAAAAATGTAATTTTTGGAACGTAAAAAAAAAAACAAATAATTGTTTGGTCCTTGGCTTTGTTACACGTGTCCTAGCCCGCGGGGGCGGGTTGGGGTGTGACAGATACACTGCAACGGCACTCACTGGAATGCCGATCGGCAATCAGCAACTGCCGCTACGACACTCACTGAGTGCTACGCAGGATTAATTGAGTGTCGCATGGAGTTTTATTTTGGCCCAGATTCGTTTGTAATATTTTCAGCCCACCTGCAAACAAAAAACTGAATAAAAACAATAAAAATGTGTGCATCATGCATCACGTACAACAAGACCAAGCCATGGTTGCATTCATTTCATTCATTCATTCATGTAAGAGAAAAAAGTAATAAATGCAAAAGGGTTCATTTGTCATAGAAAATTAAAATAAAATAAGAAGGACCAATCTATGGTCACACATACGATGAGCAGTAGTAAAAGAAAAGGTGAAAGCAGTCATAGCAAAAGTATGCAGATGCCTATCCTATATCGGCTATCCAGGAGCCGTCATCGAAAATAAAAAGTATATATATACAGTCATCCATGCGTATATCAGAAAAACCAAAAAAATTAAAAAAAGTCAACCCCCTGGCCTCAGCCACGAGTTTGACGAGTGACACGTCTGAGAGGCTCCTCCTCTAACTCCGTGCCACTCCCGCCGCCTCCATCTCTGCCTCTGCTACCTTTGCCACCACTGCTACCTCCACCGCTACCTCCACCTCGACGGGCACCTCTGTGAGCTCTGCTGGGGCCTATCCCGAACTGTTGAAGCTACTGATGAAGCTCTCTCACCTGCAGGACCAAAGCCATGTTCTCTTCCTCCTGAGCAAAGACAGATATTGCATAATCAGGTTTCATTTAAAAATGTTAAAATGAGTATAAGTGGAAGGCCAGTGGGAGTTTTACCATGGCTCTCGCATGAGCCTCAGTAGATGCCCGCGCACCGTCGGTCTGAATCAGAAAATCAATAAAAGAAAGATTAGAACATCAAAGTTAGAAATGCAAAAGTTAAAGGAAAATTTCAGAAAATTACCCTCCACTCCTGACCATGGATCCACTCTTTCACAATGTGAGTGTAGAGTAGGCCCTCCTCTGCATAATCCCTCGAAATGTGGTCATACTAGAGCGGAATGGTAGGAGCGTCCACCTGATAGCGAGGGATCTTAGTCATGCCCTGCTCACCATAAGAGACCGTCCTGACCCTCCAATGCCACAGCGGCAAGGCTGGAGGCCGGGATGTAGTAGGAACAGGCTGCAAAAAAAAAAGGCGAATTCAGTGAGAAAGCATATATGTATGATAAGAGCTAAAAGAAAGACTGAAAAGTTAATAGAAAACTCGCCTAAGTCACTTCCATTAAGGGGAAGTTCTTCATCAGTTTAGCTGCACAGAAAACTGTGTACCCCTCAGGGGACTCCACAAAGTCCTAAACAGAGAACCCTTCTAGGGCAACCGTGAGAGCAGAACCCTGGAGAGTCTCGGTAGCTCTCATAGAATCAGGTGGGGGACATGGCACGAAATATCCGGGAGCCATCAGTGACTGTCGGGCCACTCTCTCTCCCAGGTACCACTCCCGGGCGTCTGAACCATCCAAGAGTATCCTCATCGAGTCATACCCAACCTAATACCAAATCACCAAAGGGGCGACAAAATGAACATCCACCCAAGGCTGCCAGCGGACGTTCTCGCAAATTCGTCAGGAAGTTCCTGAACGAGATGAAGTCATGAGCCCTGGTCTTCCACCCGACCCGCTCCTTATGCCATTTTAGCCCTTGAGGTATAATGTGGACGTCCGCTCATCGCGTCTCGGGTGACATCATCTGTAGATACTCGTGGGACCAAATCTGCAAGAAAGTAAAAGAAAAGGAACATGAGTTTCAAGATTCATGAATAAAGAAATCGAGAGAGGAATGTAAGGTTTACATTCATAAATAAATAAAAATTAAAAAAGAGAAGAGGTATACCTCCCACGCCCTCCAGAAGCCACCAGTGGAGCACGGACGATCCCGAGAAATGTCTCCCATATGCTTGTACAGGATGGCTAATTCTGCACCGGCCCAATCATACTGATAGATCTAATTCATGCGCTTGCCCCTGTTGCTCAACAGGGAGCATCCGAGCATGTACATAATGAACCCTCGAGCCATCTGCTCGTCTGTGAAGCCCTCCTGGTCCCTGAACGTATCCATAAACCACTTGGTCGTGACCAAGGGCTCCTCAGGAACAACTCCCAGCAGCGGTAGCACCCGATCCCACTCAGCCACCGTGTCCAAGTACCGCAAGCACCCCCCCCCCCCCCCCCCCGAAGAGGATCCCAGTGATCATACTAAAGTCGAGCGGGCTCATCGTCATCTCTCCAAACTCGAAGTGGAACGAGTTGGTGGTGTTCCACCATCGCTCTGATAGGGCGTGAATCTGCCTCAAATCCTTGGAGCTCTTCGTCAAAAGCTTGACGATGTCCCCAAAACCCGCATCCTTGATGAACCCCTATACGGTCTCGTTCAGTGTATCGAACCATGCAAAACCATGTACCAGGCTACCATGCCCCTTTAGCACATCAGGATAGAGCTGCAAAGTTATAAGATTCAATGTCAGTGAACAAATGGAGGTAGGAGTTGAATAGAAATATAATAAAATAATAAAAGAAAAGATAAAAATAAAATAAAAAATGGTAATAATGATGATAAAAAAAAATAATGATAAATATTATCGAAGCATTTAAAGAATATGTAGGATCGAGAGCATTGAAATCGAACAGTGAATGAATAAAAGGGCAGCCAAGACACTCGGGAAATTCCATAAGCATAGCATTCATGTTCGTGGTGGAATAAAGAACACAGAAAGTGAAAAAGAATGAGAAAATAGATCAAAGCATTCAAAGTCTTGAAAAGGGCGCATACAGTCGAGAGTATATTTGAAATAAAGCATGTTATTGTACGTTATAAATCATTAGAAATTCAAGCAAAAAATCAAAAAAGAAAAAGATAAGAGACGTGTATACCTCTCATCTAAACGCTCGTGCGGACAGATGCTTGTCCGGGTCTTGGAGAAGGAAAGTAGGATTAGAATGGGGAGTAGCCATGCATCTCGCCTTCTTCCTACTGCTCAAACCACTAGCCATAACTGTCAAAAGAGAGAGAATTGGGAGTTAAACATTGAAATTAATTAAGAAAAATAATAAAATAGAGAGAAAAATAAAGTATTGATCGAGCAGAACCTACCTGTGGATCTTTTAGATCAATGTGAGAAAAAGAAGAAAAATCTCCAGAGGAATTTCGGTGGGGAGATTGAAAAGAGTGAATGAGAAATGAATTGAAATTGGGTGTATAAGCATTCTGCCCGTCCCGAGCGACACTCGATATTTGTGCACAACAGTTGATGAGGTGCCGTGCGGCACTCACAGAGTACCACAGTGACATTCCGTAAGTGCCGCACAGCAGTCACAAACTGCCGTCAAAATTAGTGTGTGCCGCATTTGAGGCAGTTAAGAAACCTTTGATTTCTCCCCAAAATTCAAATTGGGTCCCGAGATTTAGATTTAAACCCCTGGAGTTTACCTGTTTTTGCTTCCTACCCCCAAAAAAAGGATTCTTTGAGTCCGATTGACTCCTAATTTTGTGAATAGAAGATTCTTTGAGTCCGATTGACTCCTAATTTTAGAATTTAAACTACCTTGGGACAATTAGACCCCTATTTTTGGGATTTCTAAACTTTTTAAGCATGATTTTGAAAATTTGAAAGAATTTGAGTCTGATTGACCCTGATTTTGAAAATTTGCAAAAAAAATTTGAGTCTGATCGACTCTTGATTTTGAAAATTTGAAAGATTGAACTCTGGATACTGAAAATTTTCAGTTGAGTCTAATTGACTCTTGATTTTGAAATTTTGAAAGATTTAACTCTGGATGCTAAAAATTTTGAGTTGAGTCTGATTGACTCTTGATTTTGAAAATTTGAAAGATTTAACTCCGGATACTAAAAAATTTGAGTTGAGTCTGATTAACTCTAGATTTTGAGAATTTAAGATCGAATTAAATCTAAATATGATCGACTCCTAGATTTTAGGAGTTCTGAATTGAATCAAGCCAATTGGAGAATGTAACGGATTTGCGTTCTCGATCCTTGCAACAAATTTGCATTGCCTCGCTTTGAGAATATAACAAATTTATATTCTCGATTCTCATAACGGATTTATGATGATAAAAATTGGAGAATGTAACGGATTTGCGTTCTCGGTCCTCGCAACGGATTTGCATTGGCCTCGCTTTGAGAATATAATAAATTTATATTCTCGATTCTCGTAACAGATTTATGATGATAAAAATTTGAGAATGTAACAGATTTGTGTTCTCGGTTCTCGCAACGGATTTGCGTTGGCCTCGCTTTGAGAATATAACAGATTTATATTTTCAATTCTCATAACGGATTTACGAGAATCAAATTTGAGAATGTAACAGATTTGTGTTCTCGGTCCTCGCAACGGATTTGCGTTGGCCTCGCTTTGAGAATATAATAGATTTATATTTTTGATTCTCGTAACGGATTTATGATAATCAAATTTAAGAATGCAACGAATTTGCGTTCTCAGTCCTCGCAATGGATTTGCGTTGGCCTCACTTTGAGAATATAACAAATTTATATTCTCGATTCTCGTAACAAATTTATGATGGTAAAATTTGAGAATGTAATGGATTTGCGTTCTCGGTCCTCGCAACAGATTGGCGTTGGCCAAAATTTTCAAAAAAATCATATCTTCTTAATCCTTGCAACGGATTTGCATCGACCAATGTTCAGTAATCTTCTTCGGTTATTGCATCATGCAGCATGCATCATGTAAAGAGAACATAAGATAGAGCAAACCCGCATTGACACTGGGGCCTAAATCGCGAAGCGCCGTCCAGTCAATTGCGTTCGTCTTTTCAGCAGAAACGACCGCGTATCTTGAAGAGAATTAACATGAGCATTGAATAGCATAGGGCATTGATTACATCTAAAAGAGTTAGTATTGCACGTTTTAGAATCACATCATTTATAGAGCACGTGCATCACGATAAGATAGGTGCATTCATTCGTATGACTATTTGTGCTTGTGTATGTGTTTTACCCCTGCCTGAACTACGTTTTGGTCTGATTTCTGAGTAGATATATCGGCAGCTCATCATGTAGCATGACCAACTAGAACTTTATCGTGCCCGCCTTCTTTTACAATGCGTTTTATTTTTACCTAAATTCATCGATTTGGTCAAAGGATTGTCTTCACACAAGCTTCGACGTTCACTTGTGATAGGCGTTGCTTCACAAGCTCCGTCGAAGAGGGGCAAACTGTACACACTCTAATTTTGACCAAACGTCGAATTAAGGGGAGTGTTACCTCTAAGATCCGATAATGACAATGTCTAACTTATCTAGGACTTCCAAAAGGTGATCCAAGCTCTCCAAAAGGCTCTTCAAATTCTAACAAAAGAAAGAAAAGAAGAAAAATAGAGAGAAAAGGAAAAATAGAAGACAAACGGCACATGGCTTATATTTGCGGCACTCTCGGGCTGCCGCTGCGGCACTCCCTAATTGCCGCACGGCAATTGGTAAGTGCCGCAACGGCAATCAGTGAGAGCTACAAATATACATCAAATGCTGCAAAATTCAGAATTCCAGAAAAAACGGCAGTCCGCGGAGTTGTTCGCGGCATTCATTGAGTGCCGCACCAGCATTCATTGAATACCGCGTTGGTTGTCAGTGAATGCCAATCCGACACTCATTGAGTGTTGCTTCCATCTCCACCGAGTGCTGCGTTTTGTGTCTGCCAGCTTTGGAATGGAATGTTTTGTACCAACAAAATGACGTCCAAAATTAGGGGTTTTGCTATAAAAATACTGAAATACCCCTTTAAAAATTACCTATATATAGGGGATGAATATCCCATTACAAAAGATCTTGGTTTTTATGGAGTATCTTGGCTTAGATTCCTAAATCCTTTGTTTTCAACCTCTTAAAATTTTCTAAACACAATTAGGAGTGAGTCTTTTTTTCAAAATAAGAGCTAGAAGGAGAGTTTGATTAGCTTGGGAAAATCCTAAAACAACCAAAAAATTGAGGATACTTTGGAGGTAACCTCTAAGTAATTAGTCTCTAATTCTAAGTTCAATCACAATATATGGGACTCTTTAGGGTTCTTTGCACACATATCAATGTTGTGATTGAACTTCTATTTCTTGATTTGGATCAAAATAGCTTTAGGTTTAAGGTTGAATAATCATGAAGTTTATTTAGATATTACTTGAATCTTGGTTCCTTTTTCTTTTTATTTTCTTTGATTATAATCATCTCTTAGGACTCATAAGACTTTCAATGTCTTTCTTGAGCCCCTTAGACTTGAAATCCCTTAATCTTCTTGTGAACTCATGATTCATGAGAGGGATAAGGTTGATATTTGTATGTTTGGTCAATAAATCTAAACCTACCATCATGGTTTAGGTTCATTATTTTGAGATTTCATGAAGTTCTTTCATGCTTCATTGAGGTCTATAAATACAAGTGTCATTAGTTTCCAAGAACCACCAAGTGGGAGGAAAAGTAACTTGGGCTAAGCCAAACTCAATGTTTTGATAGCCAAAGTTAACAAGTAAAAGGTATATTTCACAAAAGGTGCAGTGAATTCACTAACCATTTTTTTATCAAAGATTTTTAGCTAAATAACGAACCGTTGGAGTCAAATGAACCCAACTGGAGATTATCAATAATTCAAAGTTTTACCACTGTGATTTTTGTTTTAATGAGATTTCATGTTTAAAGTGGTTTGGTCTTGGGTTTTGTGAAGCAATAACAATCTGTCCAGAATTTCAGAACAGTAACACCTTTTTGAAATAAGTAAATCAGAGCTTTAATCAATCATTCTTGGCCCCAAAAAAAAATTTATATGAAGTTTAATGTGTTAATAAGATCCCTGAAAAAGATTAGAGTCTTTCTGATTCGTTTACTATTTTTAGAAAATCATACAAAATCTCTGGACAAAGAGTTGGAAATTTTTTAGTGATGTCTACTTTTTGTCTAATTTCTGGAGATCGAACCGTTGATCTTTGAATTTTTCTTTTTGGGTTGGAAACTAGACTTATAGAAGCATCTTGTGTCCAAAATCTATTGACATCAAACCATGGGAACTATGTTTTTCCAATTTTTGAAGATTTGATTTGCTCTCTGTAATTTTTAGAATTTTTGGACAGATTTGGTAAACTTTGTAAATAATAGTTCAAATGACCTTTCTATGTTCTAGGGTTTAAACCATGCTTTAATAATAATTAGTTAAACTTAAATTCAGAGGTTAAAGGATCCAAATCAATGAACAACTTCACAACTTACTCTTGTTCATTTTCATGTATTCACCCATATAGATTTATACTTAAGAGTCCACTTTGTGTTAAGAATTCATAATTATGCCAATTCTTTCATACTTGATAGATTTAAGCTAAAAGCTTAGAATTAATTATTTGATATCTTGTTTAAAGCATGTGGAATAACCCTTTGTTTTGTAGCGCTATTAAGATATGATTTCTCGAACCCTCTCTTTAGCTTATTTAATTTCTTAATTTTATTGATTTTTCAACCTCATGCGCGGCACCTTAGAATTAGGTTTTGCTTTATGTGTATATATGTTATTAGAGACCCTTTTATTAGAATTTCCTATTTTGTATGCATTGCATGTTTTAACATTCGCGGCTGGATCTCAGGTAAGTTTCCTAGTTCCCTAAATACGCATCATATTGCTTGCTATTTGGAATTATGTGATTTTGAATGATATTTTACTATTTGCAATCTTACACCTTTTAGACATGCTTTTGTAATGTATATTTATATATATATTATTTGAGGGCACGCTTGGATTAATAAATTCGATTAGGATGTTGAGTAGAGGCCCATCGCGAGATAGGATGAGAGAGTGTGTTTTAGTCTGTCGGGCTCCTTCCTCTCTCATTCCATAATCCCCGGACCTAGTAATCTTTGGTTTCGCAAAAAGATCGGTTTGCTTTTAAAAAGGTTTCTTAATTTTCCCTTTTACAAAAATTAAGTGGCGACTCATGTTTTGTGTTTTGAATTTAAAAAAGGATTTTTTAGAAAAAGTTGTGGGTAGAAAAAATTGTGATATCCACAGTTGGGAATCACAGTTTCATCACATGTCCCAACTTCTAAACTAAAAAAACATAAATAAATAAAAACTAATGCAGAAATAGTAAACTAGATCCATCATATCATTTACACTAATAAACAATGAAAAAACAGGGATTGGAAAAGCAAAACCTGGAATTAATCTAAAATTAACTAAAAATCAACTTGAATCTTGAGTGTAACAATGGAAAAGTGGAAGAAGAACATTAAACTAACCTAATGTACTCCTAAACTAACCCTAAAACTACCTTAAAACTGTTGTTTTTCATATTATGGAGTGTCCCCTTGCGTCTGCTATCATAACAGGTTATTTATAGGGTTTGTACAGGTTGTGCGCAACTTTTGTGGAAAAATCATCTTCAAGCGATCGAACCTTTTCAATCGATTGAACCTTCAATCGATTAGAAGTGGTTTCAATAGATTGAACTTCACTGCTTTTGACAGCTCTACGCACTGATGGGAGAATGATCATATCTCTTCACTCGAATCTCGGATTGACCTCCGATTTGCGGCCACGCGACTGTAACTTGTAGATCTACATTTTGTATGGCTTGGTATATCTTCCAAATCTGAGGTCTTCAATGTTAAAAATGGAATTTTCTCAGCTGCTTCTGTTGTTTTCTCCACTAGAATCACTTTTCTTTAGCTCCACTTTATTCACTTACTTTCTAATACATGTTAAACAATGCATAAACATAAGTTTTAGTATAAACACAGTAAAAAGAACATTTTTATTAGAATGCACCTACATTTAGAGACTTGGGGGATAAAAGTATGCATAAAAGACCATGTAATATGCTATGAATATGCACTTTTCACCTCTAGTCACACCCCCTAAGTAGCTCATTGCTAGTCCCTAGCAATGAAGCAAACTAAAGTAAGGTTTATTTAAACTCTAAAAATTGAAAACAAAATAAATTAAAAAAAATCATAACTCACTTTCGTAGGAATCGCAATTGCATTTAGCATATGCAACAAGCCTTTAAATCCCTAGGTTCCCCCTAGTGGACGAGTGTTGTTTTGTGAAGGTTTGTAGTAAATTTATCCACAAAATTCATGTTTATCGTAATGGTTCTCGTTTAAATGTTTTCAAGGAATTTTTTTTCTCTCTCATTTAGCAATGTGGTTAAACTCAACAATCTAATGGAACTCTCTAGTATGCCATAGTCATGCAATACACACATTACAGTTAATCTACTATCAAAGTCATTAGAATATTCCATACCTATTAATCATCAAGTGTGTGTGAATAGACAACCAAAATACAAAACTTTAATTCCAAAGCTCGCATAACCTAAGACACTATGTTCATTTTGACTCAACTCTCACCGAGATTACACTCATGATATAGAAGTCATAAAGAGTAAATGTTAATGGAATCTAATACTTCTCATATCTAAATAGAACAACAGAAATTTTAGTGCACAAAGTCTCATGAAATGATACTTTTCATTAGGAGAGCGAGATACCGTGGAAAACTCTCTCATTACCTTAACTTCAAATCTAATTTACTTAAAATCATCAAGAATTTGAAAAAGAGGTGTTAGGTGAAAGAATAAAGAGGTTCGTGATTTTCAATTAGGTCAAAGGATGTGATTGAAATGTCTAATACAACTTTTCAAACTCCCCCACATCTCCAATCTCTCTCTTCTTCTTTTGTCCACTCTTTTTTTATTAATTTCTTTTGTAACAACCATTGGTATATATATATATATATACTTTTTTTCTTTGCCAACTTTTCCTTATTTACACAACTAATATTCACACAACCATACTTCTTGTCACGTCAACACTACCCCAATCACTGCTAGATAAAGAACTGAGGCTTGAATTCCTAATTTGGAGTTAGGTATAAACTTTAGGACTGTGAAGATAAGGCACATATGGTAAGACTCAAAGGGTGAAATAAAGGAATACCATAAAAGTAGACTAAGGTTGTTTTATGCATTTATGGTCAAAAGATGGCCTAAACCATCTTCTAAGTTTATTAGGATTATTCATTTCAGTAAATTTAAGAGCTCTAGATTTTGGTAAATCCAAAATTTTCTCTTCCAATGATCAATCAAAATGAAGAAAATTGAGAATTTCAACGAATTAAAACAGTTTTCAATAAGTTGGAGTAATTATATAAAACCCTCAAGGAAAAAGAATTGCTCAAAAACTCACTTGGGTTATTAGTATCCACTACAGTCTCTCAAGACACCTGAGCTATGCTTACTAATCCATTTTAGCTAAGTACAAGGTTGTCACAACGTGCTCGAAGTTATTTGAAGATTAAAAAGCATAAAATATACTATAACTAAGATAGTAAACAAACTACCATTGTGTATCACATAGTAATAACATACAGAAAAATAACATTACTGTATCATAACTAACTACATTAACTATGAGAGAAATATAAGAACCATTTTTTTATCTTTAAAAAGTAAAATTTTTTAAAATTATTATAATTTTAATTTACTGAGTTACATGTTGCTAAGCAGGTATATGACACTAAAGCATAAGAAGAAGGAAACGAAGTATGTAATGACTCACTCCCCCTCCCCCCCCCCCCCCCCCCCCCTAACCCAAACTAAAACTATACATTGTACTCAATGTTCTAAACTGAGCATATGGACATGTAAACGCGAGAGAAGGAATGATGTTACCTCGATGCGTTAATATTCAAAAAAAAATTCAAATTACCTGCAAAATCATTAGTAGCAACAAGGAAAAACATGTAATAGAATACAACTACTCAGTAAATAAATTCAGTTTATCAAGATTTTTATCATAAATGAATAACTAAAATTTTTGAGTATCTTCCCAATAAAATAATTTAGCAGTGAGAAGAATGTGGGGATCCTCATAAAAATATAACTCCCCCCAACTAATGTCAGGCTCAAGGTCAAAGGAGATTGTTGGCCCAAAAGTGGAAACCTTAGAGGGGGGTGAATAAGGTTTTAGCGGAAATTAACCTTTTAAAACAAAATTGCAAATTAAACACAATCACAAGCAATTAAGTAAAGAGAGAAGGGAAGAGAAACTTGCAAACTGATTTTTTAAGTGGTTCGGCAATCGCACCCCGCGGCCTACGTCCACCCCTCAAGAACACCTCTTGAGGATTCCTTTAATCCCGGAGCACTTACGGGTGTGCACCAAACCGTTACAAGAGCCTTCAATCTCTCCCAAAGAAGAACACCTCTTCTTTGCACACAAGGGTTTCTAACCCTCAACCTTTACAATGATTTTAACACAAATTGAAACTCTCTCTAAGAGTAGATGATACAATAATAGCTCATACTATAACTCCTTAGTGAGTGGATAATACAAGTAAAGCTCACTACAATTTTGCTCTCTCAAGAAATACAAATGAAAGAATTGAGCAAATTGATAAACTCACACAACTAGGGCTCAATTGTGAATGATTTAGAATCAACAAGTTGTGTGATTGAAATAGATGTTTTCCAATTGATTGATCAACATAAAATGGTGTGGGAAAACATATATTTATAGGCCAAGAAAGATTATAGCCGTTGGTGGCAAGTTTGGTAATTAAAAGCCCCTTTAAAAACTAGTCGTTATGCCTTTCCAGGTCGCTTCAGTTGACTGGACCTAGAAGCAGTCGACTGGGCCTTGAAGCAGTCGACTGAGATGTGTTTATAGAGGGTTCTGTTTTCATTCTGCTCACTTCAGTCGACTGCATCGGGCCTTCAGTCGACTGTCCCTCCCTGTTTGGCAGACTGACACATCTCCACTAAAATGGCCATAACTTCCCCTACAAAACTCGAATTTTCAATCCGTTTGATGTTTTGGAAACTAGATTCAAATACCTTTCCAACCATATAAGATTCAACATTTAATTAATTTCCAATTGGTTGGGGCATTGCTTTAAAGATGATCCATTTAAAATTTGTTTCCAAAACTTTAACTTTTAGCATTTGTTTGAGCCCCTGAGAGTGTGAGATCAAGATGCCTTACAATGATGGTCCTAGACTTCAACCAAGGATGAAATATATTCAAGTCTTCAAGCTTGATCCTTGTTGAGCTCCTTGTAATCTTGATCTACATCAATTGAATCTCATGCACACAAAGATGTTAAAACATTGATACAATATTAATACATGAGATTTTATATGGGCATAAAAATGACTATTATAATAACAAAGAATGAATCAATATGAATCATGTAATTATCATAGCATATTTGACATCATCAAAACATAATTAAATATGCCTTAATATACCTTAAGGCTAACAATCTCCCCCTTTTTGATGATGACAAACAACCAATGAAAGATATGCCAATATAAGCACAATTTGGTCATTTTCATATTATCATTCATAATGAATATCAAATGTTAAAGAACATGAATGATAACTACCCAAATACATCTCCCCAATACTTCTCATATTTCTCCCCCTTTGACATTATCAAAAAGATTTGGGGATAAAATACGAAGCTCCTCCTCACAATAGGCATACAAATCAAAAGTCAAAAAGATACCAAAAATAAACAAATATAACCATATGTGAGAAAATAAATACATGAAATGTCCCCCTAAGCATGTGCAATGATAAAAGATACCAATAATAAAGTTGGAGAACTTAAAAACAAAGAAAAACAAACATTCAGTCGGATCAGTCGACTGAAGAACTAATTAGGGCTCAGAAATTTGGGGCTAACAGAGGCTCAGTCGACGCCTCAGTCGACGGAAGTGGGCAGGGATTAAGTTGTGCAAAAACAGTCAACGCCTCAGTCGACGCCTCAGTCGACTTAACATGTAGAATCAAAAAAAATTCAAAGCCTCACAGCTAAATCAGTCGACTGTGTCGGGGTACCAGTCGACTGCTTTGTTCAGCAGTTCATAAAAATGACAGAACAGCAGCAAAAAAAATTTGAAGGATTCACAAAACATCATTTGGTCTAATCATTCTAAAAACTTTGTCTAATAAAACAAAAATATATCATCATTTTTCAGATAAGCAATATCAAGAGCATGATGATTTGAAACAAATAAGTGTATGATATGAAATCAATCAAAACAAAATTTAAGTAGGATGATGAAAACAAATCAAAGCAAAATTACCTACTAACCTACCATTACCAAATCAATACTTAACCTTTGTCCAAGCATTTCTTGGATGCTCCATTTGCCGAGGTGGTAGGAAAGGCCCTTTCCATTGTCATGAGGCAAAGATTGACAATCTCTTCACCATTTGAGTCGTCGTCCGATGATTCGCTCTCGGAACTACTATTAGTGGCCTTGATTGTCTTCTTTTTGTGTTTTTCCTCCTTGGGTGACTTCTTCCCCGATTTTTCTTTCCTTAGAAACTTTGCAAATTTTCGGGTGAGCTTTGTCATTTCCTCATCCTCATCACTCTCAACATCTTTCCTCTTTTTCTTTGAGCTTGAGGATTTTAAAGCCATGTCTCCCCTTTTGGCCTCTTTCACTTCCAATTTCTTGTCTTCACTTTCGAAGACGGCCAATTCCATTTCATGAGTTATGAGAGAACCCATGAGTTGTTCCAAGGAGAGTGTTGAAAGCCCCTTTGCTTCACGAACCGCCGTGACCTTTGGTTGCCAATCCTTTGGTAAAGACCTAAGCATTTTCTCAATCATTTCTTCATTAGTATAAACTTTACCAAGGTTTTTCAAATTATTAATAAGAATAGTAAAACGAGAAAACATATCTCCAATAGATTCATATGGCAACATTTTAAACATTTCATAAGTTTGAACAAGCAAATTGATTTTAGACTTTTTAACTTGGCTTGTTCCCTCATGAGCATTTTCAAGTTTATCCCAAATTTCTTTTGCGGATTCGCAAGATGAAATTCTATTGTATTCATTTAGGTCTAAACCACAATATAATAAATTCATTGCCATAGCATTTATTTTTATGAGTTTCTTATCGGCATTATTATATTCATCTACCATCTTTGGAATAGAAAAATCATTTTCAATTTTTGTAGGTAGATGAGGCCCTTTGACCACGATTTGCCATAAATCAAAATCTTGAGAAATCATATAGATTCTCATTCTATTTTTCCAATAGGCATAGTTTGAGCCATTAAAACATGGTGGTCTTAATGTCGATTGACCCTCACAATAATAAATGCAAGAAGAGTCGATTTCCATTTGGATCTTAACTCAAAATTTTCAAAAACTTTTGAAAATAGAAGAGCCGAGGCTTTGATACCAATTGTTGGCCCAAAAGTGGAAACCTTAGAGGGGGGGTGAATAAGGTTTTAGTGGAAATTAACCTTTTAAAACAAAATTGCAAATTAAACACAATCACAAGCAATTAAGTAAAGAGAAAAGGGAAGAGAAACTTGCAAACCGATTTTTCAAGTGGTTCGGCAATCGCACCCCGCGGCCTACGTCCACCCCTCAAGAACACCTCTTGAGGATTCCTTTAATCCCGGAGCACTTACGGGTGTGCACCAAACCGTTACAAGAGCCTTCAATCTCTCCCAAAGAAGAACACCTCTTCTTTGCACACAAGGGTTACTAACCATCAACCTTTACAATGATTTTAACACAAATTGAAACTCTCTCTAAGAGTAGATGATACAATAATAGCTCACACTATAACTCCTTAGTGAGTGGATAATACAAGTAAAGCTCACTACAATTTTGCTCTCTCAAGAAATACAAATGAAAGAATTGAGCAAATTGATAAACTCACACAACTAGGGCTCAATTGTGAATGATTTAGAATCAACAAGTTGTGTGATTGAAATAGATGTTTTCCAATTGATTGATCAACATAAAATGGTGTGGGAAAACATATATTTATAGGCCAAGAAAGATTATAGCCGTTGGTGGCAAGTTTGGTAATTAAAAGCCCCTTTAAAAACTAGCCGTTATGCCTTTCTAGGTCGCTTCAGTTGACTGGACCTAGAAGCAGTCGACTGGGCCTTGAAGCAGTCGACTGGGCCTTGAAGCAGTCGACTGAGATGTGTTTATAGAGGGTTCTGTTTTCATTCTTCTCACTTCAGTCGACTGCATCGGGCCTTCAGTCGACCGTCCCTCCCTGTTTGGCAGACTGACACATCTCCACTAAAATGGCCATAACTTCCCCTACAAAACTCGAATTTTCAATCCGTTTGATGTTTTGGAAACTAGATTCAAATACCTTTCCAACCATATAAGATTCAACATTTAATTAATTTCCAATTGGTTGGGGCATTGCTTTAAAGATGATCCATTTAAAATTTGTTTCCAAAACTTTAACTTTTAGCATTTGTTTGAGCCCCTGAGAGTGTGAGATCAAGATGCCTTACAATGATGGTCCTAGACTTCAACCAAGGATGAAATATCTTCAAGTCTTCAAGCTTGATCCTTGTTGAGCTCCTTGTAATCTTGATCTACATCAATTGAATCTCATGCACACAAAGATGTTAAAACATTGATACAATATTGATACATGAGATTTTATATGGGCATAAAAATGACTATGATAATAACAAAGAATGAATCAATATGAATCATGTAATTATCATAGCATATTTGACATCATCAAAACATAATTAAATATGCCTTAATATACCTTAAGGCTAACAGAGATGATGCAAAACCTATGGCCTCCAAATTTGTTAGGGACAATAATAAGAGGTATACCACCTTTTTAGGAACTATACTCAATAAATGATCTTTGGTGTTGGTATTTCCTATAACGGCCTCTATTTTTTTAATACTAAAAACAAGAGGAGGCCATGGTTCAATAAAAGGGGCAGAGTCTAAGTGATGTTCTAATTTAGCTTCATTACCCTCCTCTTGTTCTGGAATAGAATCTATAGAGATATGATCATAGGAATTGGATTTTTGTTCTATGTATATAATTTTGGAAGGGACTTGGATAAAACTATCTATTTGGGCCTCTATGTCGTTGTTACACAAGAAGATCAAGTAGTCTAGAAAATTACTAGCTTCTTGTGGAAGGTGAAGATCATCTAATGTGGGTCCAATATTTTCTAAGTCCTCTCTCAAAGAATTTTGAAATTTAAAATTTTGTGAAGTGCATGTGCTAGAATCCCTATCATCCTCTTCTACAACACATTTTTTTTTGTTCAAGTGTGGGGTACACATCACTTTCTAGCTCGGGATGAGAACTTTGATTGACAGCGAGGATAGGTGATGGGCAACTTGGTGACACCACCCCTTCGGCCGAAAGAGGTGAGGGTTCATGAATATCACATGAATCTAAAACAGATTTAGATTTTTCAATTACGTCCTCCCTAGGGTCACTATAAAAGGTAGGGTAGAGTCAATAGGGGACTCTTCCTTTCCTAATTACGTGCAATCCTCTAAGCTCTCATTATCTTTTAAAACCTCATTCTCGTCCTTGTAACTCTCCTCACTTTATATGTCATCTATTAAGGTGCTCTGGACAAAGAGATTGTACAACTTTATCCAGGCAGTGAATGAGTTGATGTCTGTGGGTGTATATTAAGGAGTAGATGGTTCTACAACTTCATGCTCAATGGTTTGGTTTTGGAGTTTAGACATCATTATACACTTGTCATTATCCTCCAATTCCATTCCATTGTTAGTGTCTTGAAATTCGGGTTGTAGTGTTAAAGAACTGGTGTAGTCTTCTATAGTTTGGCTAGCAAGTACTTGTTGATATCTAGTTTCTAATTATTAATTGCATTATCTAGCCTTTTCATTTCACTAAATAATAATTCTAACATACCATTATACTCAACTTGGTTATTCTCCTCACTATAACTATACGAAGCTTCGCCCCATTATTGTTGATGATAGTCCCCTTCCCATTGTGTTTGTGTGCAAGACTCCCCAGAAGGAAAGTTTTGGTGCATTTGGTAATCGTGGGAACTACTACTATATCCTACACTATCATTTTGGTTATATCCCCATTGCGATTGATTGAATTTTCCATATGGAGGTTCTTGATATGTTTGATAACATGGGGACTAATACTATTGTTTCCCCCATTGCGGCGGTTGGTAGCACTCGGGTTGATAACGCTCGTCACAGGTGGATGCTTGCCAATTTGGGGGATAACTATTTTGATTACCTAATGTGTACCTATTCGCGGTGTTTGTGTTGTGTGAAGGATTTTATGGATATGACATGTTTATCCAAAATTTTTAGAATATTCCTTTTTATTTTATTTATTTTATTATTATTATTTTTTTAAGAGAAAAAGTCCAAAGTTTTTTTTTTTTTGAAAAAGAAGAACAATGAAAATAACTTAGTAAAATCCTAACCTAGTTGCCCTCCCCGGCAACGGCGCCAAAAACTTGACACGAAATAAATTTGTGCACTCTTGTGCAACACTTAAGTGTAGGTGATCGTGCAAGTTGTAATAACCTGCATTTCCATTTAATTTAAAATTCATGTCCATATTTAATTTGTGTATTTGCATTGGCATATTTAAATTCAATTAGCATGGTCTGCTTTTACTTTAATTCCAGTCACTTGTTTGGAATATCTATTTCTTATCTAATTCACATTTAAAGTTTATTGGGGGCCAAACTGCAATTTTACAAAAGTTAGTAATACCTGTGTGGATTTCAAAATCTGTATTTCAAAACGGTGAAAATAACTTCTATTAACTCAATCAGTATTTTTATAAAACCAGAAAATCAATTCTTAAGTTAAAATGAATTTCCTGTATTTTTGTGGTGACCACCGCGCCCCGAAAATACCAGTTTATGTCCAAAACTGTCTGCGCTGTACTAAACTTCCCCAGATTTTGGAAGTGACGTAAAGTTGGACATGACATATGCTTTATTTCCATTAATGGCAAGTGATCATTGGCTTAGGCCTTGTTTGGCAATGCTTTATGTGTGTGTGTATTGTTAGGCCATAAGCTTGAATTCCCAAACAACTCAACTTGACCCCCTACATACCTATGCTTGGCTCTTGGGAGATTGTTGAGTTGAACAATCTGCAGATAGGATTGATATATGTATACGTACTGTGTTTTCTTTCTGCATATTAGAAATTGTGATATTAAAATCAATTGTTGAGTGTATTAGGATCTTCTTGGAGGCCAAGTATTGGGAGCTCTATATATATATGTCCAATATACACACACACACAATCTGCACCTTGCTCTAGTAGTCTAAACCAGAGAGAAAAGAGATAAGTTGAGAGTTCATTCCACAGATTATTTTAGAGAGAGGGCTAATCCACCATTGTTAGGAAGCTTGGAGTTGGGTCCTTAATTGCTTAGTCTTTCTCAACAACTATTAATCTTCTTATCACAGTGAGTATTACTAACTCACTAAGAATGTAATTACATGTCTATTTACTGTGTGTTTGTTTAATTTTGTAAGACACCATGGTTGATCTCACGTATGAACTCCATGGCTTGAAAATCAAGATTTTCCAAACTTAACTAAAATCTGTTTTTAGAGATGATTATGAATGATTATACATCACAAATGCTATGTTTGAAGTTTTAGAGCTTAATTTATTCATATGGCAAAGTATATTGAAAATGAAGTTTTGACATGTTTTAGTTTTTCCTAAAATTAGAGAGCTATGGATCAAATGGTGTTAAATTAATCATAGATTCTTAATCCTTGTTTAAAAACAAAGAGATCCATATATAACATGATATATATACTTACAGAATTGAAATGGGTCAATTTTAGACCCTGTTTTCTGAAACAGAAC
Organism: Hydrangea macrophylla; assembly: GCA_033977485.1. Classification (NCBI taxonomy): domain Eukaryota; kingdom Viridiplantae; phylum Streptophyta; class Magnoliopsida; order Cornales; family Hydrangeaceae; genus Hydrangea; species Hydrangea macrophylla. The sequence continues at coordinate 53,303,032 of CM066983.1, forward strand.
AGTTCCTGCGGAGAAGATGAAGCTTCAGCTTCATCTCGCGCCACGATCGCGCGCGCGAGGAATCGCGCGAGCGGCCCGCGCGAGCGACCTTTCGCGCGAGCGGCCCGCGCGCGCGAGGTAGGCGTCTCCAGGCAGACGTAAGAGTTTTATTATATAAATGAAAAATTGGCTGGTCGCGCGAGCGAGGGTCGCGCGAGAACCCCTTCGCGCGAGAGATCCGCGCGCGCGACCTTGGCTTTCTCAGGCAGACAGAAAAGTTATATTATAAAAAGGAAAATGGGCATATCGCGCGAGCGGCCCGCGCGAGCGGCCCGCGCGCGCGAGTTCTGACAGTTTCTGTTTTTGTCTGTTTTGTGTTTAAGGTCTGTTTGGTTCAACTTTTTAGTACTGTTAAGGCTCTGTTTGGGAATTTAGTTGATCAGAACTCTATTTGGTTATGTTTGAATGATTAAAACATTGTAGTATGACTCATTAACCCCCGTACGCGTGTTGTTCCTTTAATTCAGCATTTTTGTTTTTGTTTAAGTGCATACCATTCATGTGGGTCAGTGGTACATGCATAGGGGTGTCAGTCTGTGTGGAAAAGAGTAATGGTAGTGTGGAAAGAGTATGAGTTTGTGTTTATGGTCGTGGTTGTGGTTGTGGTTGAGTATGAGTTTGTGGTTGTGGTCGTGGTTGTGGTTGTGGTTGTGGTTGAGATTGTGGAGAGGGTATCTTTGAAATGCGACGGTGGCAAATATGGACACTCCCTGACGCCCATGGAAGCGTTAAAGTGTGTGAAGCCGAACTCGGACATTCCCTGGCACCCATGGTAGTGCTAAAGTGTGGCCTACGGACACTCCCTGATAACTCGAGTCTGGATACTGTGTGAGGGGTTGCCCCGGTATTTGCATGGCGGTTAGGGTATTCAAAGTGTGAGGCATTGGACACTCCCTGGTACCCCGGACCAAAGTGTGAGGCAAACTGGACATTCCCTGGCGCCTCGTTGCTAAAGTGTGGCTATCTGAGTGTTTCAAAGATACCAGGAGTAGGATAGTGGGTTGTTGTGGCTGTCGAGAGAAAAGAGTCGGCAAGATGAGTGTGGTGCATTGTCTCATTACACGAGTGTCTGTACTTATGAATGAACGACTTTTATTATATTCCTTGTTGTTTTATAAAATGAATTCTTTCTGCGGTTTAACTATTGATTTTACAAATTGAAAAATGGAATAAGGTAATTGGGTATGTTTTACATTCAAAGTCATGTTTTTAATACTCACCAGCTTCTTGAAGCTGACGACGTTGATGCGTCCTGGACATTCGTGTTCAGGCTTTTCAGGTTACAATCAGGAGGAATCTTATGACTACGCTAATTGAGAATGGCTGCTGTTGGGACGAGAAACTGTTTATTTACTATGTGTTTTAAGTTTTAAATTGCTTTGTTTTAAGGATGACTGTAACAGACTCTAAGTTATTGTTTTATTTTAAGGCGGTCTGTGCCTTAGTTGACCCCGTATCATAAGATGTAATAAGTTAGAAAATTTTTGTAAGCTTTGATTGCTTTACTCTGATTATTATGTTTTGTTGTTCGACGTTTGGGACGGAATCGATCCTTCAAACTGTCGCGACCTACGGGTCCATAAAGGAAATTAAACGCTTTCCTTATTTATGCTACGTCGGGGCGTGACACAAGTAATACTGGATAAGTCGAAATCGAACCCACAAGGAAGGAATAGGAAGAATGTATACTAAGTACAACCTAAATAAAAGGAAAAGAGTAATGCAGGAGTGAAGATTCTAACAAATCTTAATCAATTAAATTAACTAAACAATAAACAAAATCCTAGAAAAACATAATAATGAAATAAATAAATTAAAGGTGTTCGAAACACGAGAGTCCACATTGATCCTAACCATCTATCATGCACATTCATTCACGTTCTATAGAGTTCATTCCTCTTAAGTATTCCGTATTTTTCTAAAGATTAAGAATCAATAGCCCTTACATGACAGGGATTACATCACCACAAGTGATTTAAAATACATTAAAGACAATCTAAAACAATGGTTGAGACTCGCACTACAATGGTGTTAGCATTCAAGGTGGTTTGCAAAAGTCATTGAGGAAAATAGCCTTAAGGCTTAAATTCTAAAACTGTTGTGACAAACTAAACTTACTAGAAAATTTTGATAACAGATTTCTTAAACAAAAGTCTTTGAATGCTTAAAAGAATCATATCAAGAATCAACAGTTTTGATCGATTGATGTGTTTTCAATTGATCGAATAGTATCATCCATCAATCGATCAAAATATCTTCGATCGCTTAACTATGACTCTGGTTTGATCGATTGAACACATATTTTCTATAGAATGCATGGTAAAGGCTGGGAATCATAGTTTCATCACATATTCCTAACTTCTAACCTATAGAAAGATAATAAAATTAATGCAGAAACAGTAAACTAGATCAATCATATCATATAAACTAATAAACAAGGAAAAAACAAGGATTGGAAAAAGCAAAACCTGCAATTAATCTGAAATGAACTTGAAATCAACTTGAATCTTGAGTGAAACAATGGAAAAAAGGAAGAAGAACATTAAACTAACCTAATCTACTCCTAAACTAACACTAAAACTACCCTAAAACTGTTGTTTTTTGTATTCTGGAGCGGATCCTTGTGTCTGCTATCATAACAAGTTATTTGTAGGGTTTCTGCAGGCTGTGCACAACTTTTGTGGAAAAAACACCTTCAAGCGATCGAAATTTTTCTATCGATTGAACCTTCAATCGATTGAAAGTGGTTTCAATAGATTGAACTTCACATCTTTTGACAGCTCTGCACATTGAAGGGAGAATGGTCATATCTCTTCACTCGGACCTCGGATTGACCTCCGGTTTGTGGCCATGCAACCGTAACTCGTAGATCTACATTTTGTACTTCTTGGTATATCTTCCAAGTATGAGGTGTTCAATGTCAAAAATGATATTTTCTCAGCTGCTTCTATTGTTCTCTCCACCAGAATCACTTTTCTGTAGCTCCACTTTATTCACTTACATTCTCATTCATGTTAAACAATGCATAAACATAAGTTTTAGCATTAACACAGTAAAAAGAATATTTTTATTAGAATTCACCTAAATCTAGGGACTTGGGGATAAAAGTATGCATAAAAGACCATATATTATGCTATGAATATGCACTTTTCACCTCTAGTCACACCCCCTAACTAGCTCATTGCTAGTCTCTAGCAATGAAGCGAACTAAAGCAATGTTTATTTAAACTCTAAAAATTGAAAACAAACGAAAGTAAAAATCATAACTCACTTTCACAGGAATCGCGATTGCATTTAGCATATGCAACAAGCCTTTAAACCCCTAGGTTCCTCCTAGTGGACGAGTGTTGTCTTGTAAAGTTTTGTAGTGAATTTACCCATAAAATTCATGTTGTCATAATGGTTCTCGTTTAAATGTTTTCAAGGATTTTTTTTTCTCTCTCATTTAGCATTGTGGTTAAACTCAACAATCTAATGGAACTCTCTAGTATATCATAGCCATATAACACATACATTACAGTTAATCTACTATCAAAGTCATTAGAATATTCTATACCTATTAATCATCAAGTGTGTGTGTGTGAATGGACAATGATTCGTGTCCAATATTGCATTTTTAACTTCATGATTTTTTGCTTAGTGGACACGAATCGTTACTTAAATCGGAGATTTAATGGATAAATTGTGCTTTTGGTTGTTCTTGTTGTTACTCTCGTTGAGCTAATAAAGATCTTTTTCTTGTAGGTTATGCAAGCTTGGGTGAAGTGAAGCCTAACCCTTGTAGTATTCATGTAGTGAAAAGGGGAAAAGAAGAGATTCCAGGAAGGGCGGATCGATCCGCACTTTTGAGGGGATCGATCCGTGTGTTTCTTAAGGAATTACTATCAGTTTCAAAAAGAGCGGGTCGATCCTCCATTGAGAAGGGATCGATCCGCGATCTTCCTGTGACATTCTGCGACAATGAGCCCGAAATGGATCGAACCGGCTAGAAGAGCGGATCGATCTGCGTCTTCTCGAGAAACCAGTAATTGCCCAGATGAAAGGCGGAACTATCCGTCCCAAAGAAGGGATCGATCCGCGGCTGCTGTGTTTTGCCCCTTTTTAATTACAACTTTGCCATTTTGTGTATGTAGTATATATAATTAGAGATAAGTTTTATTTAGGGTTAGCTTTTTTTTTCTTGTATTCCTAGGGTGTAAACTCCTTCTCTCTCTAATCCCCTCATCTCTCTCCACCATTACTCCTCAACTACCTATCATCTACTTTCATTTAGTGTTAGAGAGAGAAGAGTGGTTTTGTATTGAATACTTTGAAGCTTTTTGTTGAAGAACATCTTGGGATTTTTATGGCATTTATTATGGGTTACTCTATTTGGTATATTTCCTCTTTCCTTCTCTTTAATATTGTTGTCATTATGATTATGAGTAGCTAAATCATATAGGTTGGGGATCATAAACCCACCATTGGACCCAAGTGTGTTTTATTGTAGGACTCTCACATTTTGTAGTATTTCTAGAGTTCATGGGTGTATGGTTGGATGTCTTGAGACCCCACCTCCAATGTCAAGCATTGGAAGTTGTTAAATCTCTAAACTATAACCATATACCCATGTATTGCATTAGAACATTTATCTAGCATGTTGGTTGACTACCACATGTTTGATAGTTTGCCACAATAGAATTTTCTACTCTAGGATGTGCTACAAGTATGAGAGCCATGTGTTGTTTGGTCCAAGGTGGGGGAATGCTCCCCAACCTCAATTTCTCCTTTTACAAAACCCCCAATTGTCAATCAAACTTAGCTTTACTCAAAGTTTATTTTCTCCTTTACTAAATAGTCATTGTAGTATAATCTTATACAAATTAAACCAATCTCAAAGTTGCAAAGATTCAATTTTATTTATTAGTTTGTTAATTGCTCCTCGCATTATAATTGGTTATTAAGCGCCCAACAAGCCTTGTTGCATTGCAATCCATGTGGACTCGACACCCTACTTCCAACATACTTCATTTTTAATAGGGTTAAATAAGAACTTGATTTTGACATCATCAGACAACCAAAATACAAAACTTTAATTTCAAAGCTCGCATAACCTAAGACACTATCAAGACGTTCATTTTGGCTCAACTCTCACCGGGATTACAGTCATAAGATGAAATCACTCCGAATTAGGTGTAATAATTATCACTCATGATATGGAAGCTATAAAGAGTAAATGTAAATGGAATCTTATACTTCCCATATCTAAATAGAAAAACAGAAATTTTAGTGCACAAAGTCTCATGAAAGGATACTTTTCATTAGGAGAGCGAGATACTGTGGAGAACTCTCTCATTATCTTAACTTCAAATCCAATTTACTTAAAATTATCAGGACTTTGAAAAATAGGTGTTAGGTGAAAGAAGAAAGAGGTTCGTGATTTTCAATTAATTAGGTCAAAGGATGTGATTGGAATGTCTAATACAACTTTTCAAACTCTACCACATCTCCAATCTCTCTCTTCTTCTTTTTTCTACACTCTTTTTTTTATCATTAATTTCTTTTGTAACAACCATTGGCATTTTTTTTTGTCATTTTTTTATTATTTTTTTCTTTGCCAACTTTTCCTTATTCACACAACCAAACTTCTTGTCATGTCGACACTACCCCAATCACTCCTAGATAAAAAACTGAGGCTTGAATTCATTATTTGGATTTCGGTATAGACTTTAGGATTGTGAAGATAAGGCACTGTTAGCCTTGAATTTCTTTAAGGCATTATTTATGTTTGTTTTGATGATGACAAATCTATTGATAATAGCATGTTTGTAATTGTTCTATTCTAAATTGTTATCAAGTCATTTTCATTGTGTTAATATTTTGATTTATGCATTTAAATGTTCTAACTTTGTTTAAGATCATGAGATAGCTATGATGAAGTTCAAGAGTGATGGAGCTCAATAAGGATCAAGCTTGAAGATATGAAGATCTTTCATCCTTAGCTGAAGACTAGGTTTACTTGTAAAAGCATTTTGATTATCACTCATGAAGGGCTTAAAAGTTTAAAACTTGGATAAACCTTTCAAAAATAAGAAAACTATTTTTCACAAGAAAAACAGTCATCTGGACATTTTCCCAATCAACTGGATCATTTAATTTTCAGTCGACCGGACCCCCTTTAAGTCGACTAGTTTCTACAAGAAAAACAGAGGTTCTGGTTTACCACATTCAGTCGACTGGATCACTTTTTAGTCAACTAAAAAAGGCATCAGTCGACTGGGTCGCGGCATCAGTCGACTGGATTGTGTAGTTTTTGCATAATGACTAGTTTTCTTAAAAGGCCAAATATTAACCTACAATACATATACATATACATATATTCGTATATTGAGGCTTGAAGCCTAATGTGTATATGAAATTGAAATTGAAGCCTAATGTGAAATTGAAATCAAAACCCTAAGCTCATCATCCAATAAAGCCTCAATAAGTAGATTAGATCATTTAAATTTGTTTTTCAATTTTTTGTGTGTGTGTGTGTGTGGGGGGGGGGGGTGTTTGATGTAGGAGATGCATTTGGTATTGTACTGTATGGATTGAAAATTTAGATCCAAGATAAAAATTGAAGCTTCCATTAACAAGTATGTGTTATTATTGAAATATGAGGGGTGGCGAGTGTGAGTGGAGCAAACCTCAGGGGGTCTAAATGATATATATCCTTGACTTTTGAGAATGAGAGTAAGGGTACTTTAGGCATTTTAAACACATTAATACATTCTCCGTCAATTTTTTTAACGAATAGTTGACGGATGGAGGATTTGATACTCAGTTCAAACCTGAAGGAAGGTATGTGTTAATATTGAAACGTGAAGGGTGGCGTCTGTGATCGGGGCAAACCTCAGGGGGTCTAAGTGATATTTACCCTAATACAAAATAATACAGAGGTTTGACTCATAAGAAGCATCCTTAAAATCATCTTTTTACTTTGTCTGGTTCACTGCATTGCACGCTGCATTACCCATCCCAACTGTGTCTGAAACGCGGCGCTGACATTGTTCAAGTCTTGTTGTGCCAGGGCACAAGTCACCGTTGATACTATACCTTCCAAGGTATATCAAAAAGAGTAAAAACCTCCGTACTGTCTCCCTGACGGTATATTGGAACTCTCGTCAACGGACCCTCTTTGACTAAACCCAGCCTTTGCATATAGATTCCTATAGAACCTTTCATAGGACTGTTCATTTATCTTTTCAGATAGGACAATGTGATATAACTGCTGTATGCCCTGATGGGATTACCTGAGTGGTGTAGACGCTTATGTAACATAGAACAGAACCTCTTTCTTATGATCCCCAAGGCAATCACTCACATGTGATCACATTGAGTTGATCTACCTAGGCACCATGACAAGGATGTCTGCTCCATGCTCACAAAGATATACACCGTAAACCTTGTTGGTCGGTCCTAAGACATAGGAGTATGAAAACCTGCTAGACAGTATGATCACTATCACCACATATTAACCATATTCTCCCAGAAACTCTGTCCAGATATAACCACATTAACCCGTTTCTCCCAGAAACTCTGTCCAGATATCCCAGATATAACCATATTAACCAGTTTTTCCCAGAAACTCTGCTCAAATTTCCCAGAAATGCCAGAAACTATGTCCGGATATCCTAGTTTCTCCCAAAAACTCTGTCCAAATCAACCAGAAATGCCCAGTCTCTCCTAGAAGCCTCCATAGAACCCTGAAAACCCCTGTTATCCCTTGGTGATCGTACTGGAAAATAAGGTTGGCACACTCTATATGGATAGGACCTTAATTGTTTAACTGCTATCTGTTAGAAATAGGAGCATCATATAGATTAGGGCTTACATCCGCGTGCTTGTCTCATTTGTACACACCCTTCCTATCAATGTGCACGCACTGTCTCGACCATTCTTACATAAGTCAGTCCACGTTTGTTAAACTTCACTGTCTTTGTCTGTCTAAAGTCATCACTATCAAAATCTGATCTAGTCCTCTCGAAATCTGTCAAGTCAGTATAGATTCCCGAAGTCAGCAGCTGGGATCCTCGTCGTGGGTCAGGAGTTCAGATAATCATTTGGTCAGAATCAGTCCGACAACTTACTTCAGCATGAATCGAGAAGAGTTAGAAAACAAGGTTACCGAGTTGAGAGCAACCATAAGCCAACAGTCTGACAGCCTAGCCCAAGTTCTGAAGTTTATGGAAGAATTGAAGCAGCAGCGGCCTCAACCTCCGCTTGGGTTTCCACCACCGGGGTTTGAACCGCCCCCACATAAGAATAACGGGGAGGAAGACTGGCTTCAAAGGGTCCCACCGTTTTTATATGAGAAGAAGCTCCAAGAGAAAATGGATAAGGTTGACAAACTGGAAAATGTACTGAGGAAAAGCAAAGGGATTGATGATTACATGCTGGACTTGGAAGGCCTTTTCGAACCTGTTAAGTTGAAGCTGCCGGAAAACTTCAAGATGCCTACCATTGACCATTTCAATGGAACCGGAAATACAAAGAGCCATGTAAAGCTGTGTATGAGCATCTTCCAATCCATGGGCTGTACCCACGAGTACCTCGCAATGCTGTTCCCACAAACTCTCACGAAGTCTGCACTATCATGGTTCCTTACCTTGGAAGCTTCCAAAACTCGGGCATGGGAAGACATAGTTTAGGTATTCATTGATCACTACTCCTATAACCAAGAGCTTGATGTCATCATTCGAGATCTGGAAACTACCAGGCAAAATTTCAATGAGTCCTTCATTGCATTCTTGAGAAGATGGAGGAATAAAGTAGCCCAAATGATCCACAGGCCTGTTGAGAAAGAGCAAGTACGTATGCTGGTCAAGAACCTGCAACCAGTATACCATGAAAAATTATTCTACCCGTCCATCTCAACATTTAAAGAGTTGTTTGAGGTTGGGACTAGAATCGAGGATGCTATCTGTGAAGGCAAGATCAATGGAGCTGGGTCACTGAAAAAGGAGAAGAGACCCCATACCTTTGGTGAAGATCAAGAGAGCCTATATGTCAATGCCTTAAGCCCATCATCAAGCCAAAATGACTGCAGTAAGAGGCACAAGAAAGGAAACCAAAGAGTCTTCACACCACTTGACATGAGCCTATCCTCCGCTCTCAATCGCCTTGTTCAAAAGGGCCACCTTGTACCTTTGGAGCCCAGTAAACCTCCTAATCACCCACCTCTTGGGTACAATGAATCCAAGTCTTGTGATTACCACCAAGACCAAGGCCATGAGACCGACAACTATAAGAGGCTCCGTCACTCAATTCAGGATCTCTTAGATGATGCGCCGCACCCCAATCCAGTCCACTACCTCGGTCTGGACCAACCCTTGACCTATCCGTTTAAATGATCCCCTTTGCTGAGGACCATGAATGTTGAACCTGTGCAAGTGAAGTGATGGTGATTGGGGCTCTTGCTAGAAAACCAAATGAAGATGCTCTTTAGAACAAGAAATAAAAAGAATAAGCGAGTCACTGTGACATTCCATTGAGACCAGGTCAAGTCTAGTCTTGTCTATTCTATGTTTGGAGTCTATTTCAAGTTTAGTCTTGTGATCGAGTTTGTTTGTCATCAAGTTGTTATGAGTCTGTAATCTTTCTCTTTGGATGGAATGAAATCTCATTTTGCTTAACCCGATGTGTATGTAAGTGCATGAATCACTGAACTGTAAGGTCACTTTTCAAACTATCACAGATAATAAATTTTTGCATCAAACAAACAAAAAAAAAGAGGAATCCTGAAAAGGTCAAAGTCGATTTCAAGCTGACCCCGAAGAGGAGCTGAGAATTGAATAGTCTTACTTTAAGAATTCAAAGATGCTTTTGCTCATATCTCGAAAAGACATACTTAGAACTGATTTGGGGCTTGCCCAACACCCTTTTCCACCATTTTAAAGCCTTGAGCCCAGTCTAATCAAGAGCCATACAAATCTATCCAATGCAGACTTAGTCATTTTTGATAGCCAAACATTTCAATGAGTTTCTTCCCCCTTCAAAAAAAAAAGAAAAGAAAAGCTCGCTAGGTTGAAAACCCGAAAAGGGCACCTAGCCAAAAGTGAGAGCTAAAAAGGTGTTGATTTCCAAAATCTGACCCTAGCCAGTCAAAAGGTTGAAGAAAATTTTGATGAAACAAATGAGAAAATTGTATGCTTCAAGGTACGTCATTAGAACGCGCCTAGATCATGTTTCAAAGGGCTCGAAACGACCACAAACAAATTCTGAGAGCTGACACGCACATCATGAAATTTCGAGATTGTGATTGAAAGATCTCATATGAATCAACTATAAATTGACTGGCTAGGCGAAAGTGAAAAGGATCAATCCTCAAAACAAAACAAAAAGAACAAGAAAAAAAAAAAAGAAAGGGGGATTGAAACTGAATCCTTTTATTCAAAGCTACCACAAGTGGCTCAAGTTTGAACTTATTTGACGATTGGTTTGAAAAACCCTCATACCCAATTTCTTTCAAGCCCTGCCTTGAACTCTGCTCGACCTGATTCCCACTCGGGGATACGTAGGCAACCACATCGGTTCGGTCGACACCATCATAATCAACCCCCCCCCCTTCTTTCAAAGCCTTGGCTCAAACTACGTTGGACCTGATCCCCACTCGGGGGTACATAGGCAGACTTTCAAAAAGAAAAGAAGGATGGCTCGTTAGGTCGAAAATCTGAAAGGACGCCTAGGCAAAAATTAGAGCTAAATCCAGAGTGAGCAATAACAAAAGAGAGAAAATAGCTCGCTAGGTCACTTCACCAATGCCTAGGCAAAAGTTATGAGCATATGAGAGATTAAAGTCACAGTCCTTGCCTCAAGCCAGAAATCACCTTCCACACTAAGGGAAAACTTTGGCTACCCGCCTCGTTTGCCTGAATTTTACTATCGACCCTTCATACAAGGGGCAAACTTCGGTCACCTACCTCGTTCACCCAAAACCTTCAAACAACCATCTTCCAAACTAGGGGCAAATTTCGGTCACCTACCTCATTTGCCTATGAACTAAGGGCAAACTCCATTTGCCTAACACGATCCCTTCACACCAAAGGGTGAGTTTTCAAGTCACCAAGTTGTTTTGAAAATTTTGAAATAGAGCAACTTTTATTCTAAAAGCTAAGGCACTAATCCAAAGCACATTTTGGGAGAAGCAAAGAATCGATTAGATCAATAGGGAAGAACTTTCAAAATGAGATTTATCATCAAAATTATGCGGAGTGAACTCGTAAGAGAATCGTACATCATTTATGATGAAAGCACATCAAGTTTTAGCAAGTCGAGCTTGTTTCATTTTGGTGTCAAATGTGTCGCCCTCGCGTGTCGGTGTCTGTCAGTTTTTGAGTCTGTCATAGTCTTTTTCAGAAAAAGAGTCTATCGTAGTCTCCAATGTGTAAGTCAATAGTGACTAATAATGAATCTTTCAAATCAAGTTATAAAGAGCATTCCAATGACAATACAAGCAGGAGTACCAAACATCATTATTGCACTAGACAAGGCGTCAGCATGAGAAGTGTCCAAACTTAGGGCAAATACAAATGTTATCGCTTTCCAAACCGCCAAAAGTTAACCATCATCTGCATGCAACATAAGTCCATGGGTGGTTGTTGATCTTTCATCTTTCTTCATGCAACATAAGTCCATGAGTGGCTGTTGATGATCTTCCTTTCTCCTAGCAAAATAAGTCCATGAGTAGCTGTTGATCTTTTGATCGGGAGAGAACAAATCCTAATTATACGCCTTAATTCACATTTGTTAGCCATTTTTATCCTGTTTTTGTTTAGTTTTACTTTATTTTCTATTTTCTGTCAGGTTTTAGAAGAAAACATTGATTCTAGGTTAAATAAGGAGAAAAAGCAAGAAGAAAGAAGCTGAAAAAAGTCCTTCGCTCGCGCGAGATCCCAGAAATTGCTCCGTGATCCGCCGCACGACCTTCCAATTATGCGCTCGCGCGGCCCGCTTGCGCGATCCGTACAAAAATTGAAGTTGCGTATTTTGCTATACTGAAGAGCCCTGTGCAAACAAAACTGCTTAATGACATTCAGATTGCAAATAACAGTTGTTTTAATTAGTTTTGGGATAGGAAAGCTTTCAAAAACTTCTTGTAAACTCTGTATATACTTAGTTTTTATACTTTTGAGGGGGACACACACCTAGAGATCAATATACACATCTTTACATACATTCATACTTTCATCCATTGGAGGCAAGGAGAAGAAGAAGATCTAGTCTGAAGGTTCTGATAGCTTCATCCAATTCCATCTCACTATTTCCAGAAATTAGGAGCAACTAAACCACTCCTCTAGGGTTTCAATGAAACCCTAGCTATGTAAAGGGGGATTTTCTATGCTTTCTTACTTTCTAAGTTCTATGTAGTGGATAGTAATTGTATGTTGGTGAATTACTTTTATATAATCAGTTTTTAATGATAATAATCAAGAGTGTTTGGATTTATTCTTGTCTTAGAATTTTCACTTATGCTTGTTGAACTCAATCTTCCTTGATTTCTATGATTGATAGAAAGATTTACATACAATAGTGCTTATGTGATTGTGATGTTTACATCTTTTATAATTCATGCTTAGGAAAGATGAGTTATGCTACACCCTAGTTATAGGTAGATAATTCATGTGAACCATAGATGGATTATGCTTAGATTGAACTAACAATATCCTCTTGACGATACTATTGGGCTTGTAGCCACGATAGATTATAACTATCCAAACATAGAACTTAGAATAGAAAGTTTAGACCCCCGATGCATAGTTAGTGGTGGATTTGTAATCCTAGACCTCATCTATTCATATTTAAACCAATTTTCAATTTAGCATACAAGTTTACTTAGATTTAATTCTAGACTTTATTTCCATAATTGCATAGTTTAATTAGTAGTAATAATCAAATTATAAATCGATCAAACTTTCGATCTTCTTATAACTAAATAGATTAGATTTTATTAATTAAAGGATAAAAATTAGCAATCTCTGTGGGTTCGGCCTTTACTTTCACTACTGCAAATCTTTGGAAAAGTAAAGTACACTTTTTATATCTTGATTCTGACAAGATCAATTTTTGGCGCCGTTGTCGGGGATTGAAATAATTTTCGCCGTTAATTATTAGAATCGTAATTTACTTAGTTAGTAAATATTAGTGTCTATTTTATTTTCTTTGTTTCTAATTTTATTTTCGAGTCGCTAAAATTATCCTTGTTTGCAGATTTCATTTTATCAATTCTAGCACAATCGAGTGGAGCAGTTGTGCACGTCAACGGAGCTTACGCGGACCTGAAAAATAAAAATTGCAATCAATTTAAAATCACCAACTAAATCCGTTATTTAAATTTTGCATCGAACCACTGTAAGTCAGGGCACTGAGACGCAATACTTGCATTAGGGTAGGTGTGGAGTGAGTATTGCATTAGCTAGGAAACCCGAGGCGCTGGGCTTGACGCGGTCATTGCATTACAGGATAATTTCATGCATCATATTAGTCTTGTGTGCTTGCATGCTTGGTTATTAGCGTAGCTTATTTTTGCTTCAATTGAGTCAGTCCTTAGTTTATGTTTGGTATGAAGGAAAAAGTGGTTTAAAGTTAGAGTTCAAACGCGCAGCGGAAATAGGTTAAGTTATAAAACTTTTGGTATTCCAGGATCTACTACTTGTCAATTCCATAGATGCGTACAAGGGGTGCAAGAATTATACCTTAGTGTCTTGAACCCAATTCTGAAACTTCAACTTCCAGCAGCCTCCACTAGATGATCTTCACCCTTATGACTCCTGCGGATGCCTGCCGGAAAGACTAGGGTTGGTGGGAACCCTAATAGAGAGGATAGGAAGGTTTTGGGAAGACTATGATAGTTTCTGCAGCTTCTGCGTATAAAAACGACGATCACTTTCTTCCAGAACGCAGCTGCCCTATTTATAGATTTCCATAACCGACCTAGACTTCGATCGATCGAAGTGACTTCGATCGATCGAACCTTCGATCGATCGAACCATTCTCGATCGATCGAACCTGTTGACTTCAATCGATCGAACATACTTCGATCGATCGAACTTGTCTTAACAGCTTCCTCAATTGTCTTTCTAAGCATCCTAGCGGAGCTAAGAGTGGGACCATTTGCTCTTTATTGTTGGCTCAGACCAGTTTGTTAATTACCATGACCAAACTCTTTGATCAGCAAACTAACTAACTGGTCAGTTAACGTTTATTCCACTATAAAACGATAACTGAACTCCAACGCAAAAGAACATATCCGAAGCGATAACTAGACTTGTATGGTGTACTAATGTCCCTCTACCGTCAGCATTCGTAATCATATTCAGGTAGTCGGATAACTGTTACTGTCATCCTGAATCATGATTACTTCTTGTATTCCTTGAGTCCCATTCACCACTCATGATTACCAAACATGTTGATAACTCTTATCAACAAGACTGCAGTACTCAGTAATCAACTTGGTGACATTCTCAAGGAAATGCTTACTCTGAATCAGAGGGTAGATTCTATCTTGACAATATATGTTCACAACCCTAAGGACATGACATACCCAAGATACCCAGGTGTTGATCTTCTATAGACCTCACTGATTGGTAAGTCAAAGCAGCCATATCCATAGTCTGTGTTCATAATCATCTCAAGATTGAGAACACGTACCTTATACAAGTTATGAGTTCCTATTGACTGTTGACAGCCTTAAGCGTCAATAGGAAAGCTCAGGTCCGTCAATGCACTATAAGCACTAGCATATCAACTAAGAGCTACACTCTAGTGATTGAGATTAATCACTCCATCCAATGGTAGTTAAGTATGCTACAGTGTAGACCTGATGAGGTATCCAGTCTCATCATCCACTGTGACATATTCTAAGTATCAAAGAATAGTAATCCGTATCTCACTTGTGTGTATCTCATACACACACGAATTGCTTACTATGATACTTAAGGACAAAACAATCATCTCATGAAAGAAACATACACAATGAAATGTAAAGCTGATATCCATATATTATAATGCTAATGTCTCATACATAAAGTAATGGTTTGAGGGCACAAACCCAACAAACTCCCACTTGCACTCACAACCATTCAGAACTACATCTAAGACCTAGACTATCTAGATGACGATCAAAGACCTTCTGTGGTAAGGCCTTTGTAAACGGATCAGCAAGATTGTCAGCGGTGGCAATCTTGGTAACAGTCACATCTCCACGTTGAACTATATCTCGGATTAGGTGATATTTCCGCTCTACGTGCTTTCCCTTCCCGTGGTTCCTTGGCTCCTTGGACTGAGCCACTGCCCCACTATTATCGCAGTATAGCGTAATAGGTGACAGCGACGCTGGTACCACCTCGAGTTCCATAAGGAACTTCTTGAGCCAAACAGCTTCCTTTGCGGCTTCACAAGCAGCCATATACTCAGCTTCTGTAGTTGAGTCTGCAATGCATTTCTGCTTAATGCTCCTCCAACTAACAGCACCACCTCCCAAGGTAAAGAGATGTCCGGATGTCGACTTTCTCGAATCTTTATCTGACATAAAGTCCGAGTCAGTGTATCCTACTGGAATTAACTCACTACCGCCGTACATAAGCATGTAATCTTTAGTTCTTCTCAAGTACTTAAGAATGTGCTTAACGGCTGTCCAGTGCTCTGGACCAGGATTCGATTGATACCTGCTAACCATGCCAACGGCAAAGCAGATATCTGGTCTAGTGCATAACATCGCATACATGAGACTTCCCACTGCCGAGGCATAGGGAATTCCTGCCATGCGATTCCTCTCCTCTTGTGTCTTTGGACACTGGTCCTTGGAGAACGCTAAACCATGCCTGAAAGGTAACAAACCTTTCTTCGAATTATCCATTGAAAACCTAGTTAGCACTTTCTCGATATAACCAGCTTGAGATAATCCCATTATCTTTCGCTTGCGATCCCGAAAGAGCTTTATCCCAAGAATATAGCTCGCCTCTCCTAGATCCTTCATATCGAAAGTACTAGCTAGCCAAACCTTGGCCGTTGACAGTGCCACTACATCATTCCCAATGAGTAGAATGTCGTCAACGTAAAGCACAAGAAAAGCCACTACTTTCCCTTCACATTTCTTGTATACACAAGGCTCATCCAGATTCTGTATGAAACCAAACGACTTGACCGCTTGGTCAAATCGGATGTTCCAACTTCTGGATGCCTGCTTAAGCCCATAAATGGACTTTTGCAACTTGCATACCAAGTTACCTTTCCGACCAGCTATGAACCCTTCTGGTTGTTGCATATAGATGTCCTCCTCAAGATTGCCATTCAAGAATGCAGTCTTGACGTCCATCTGCCAGATTTCATAATCTAGGCATGCAGCAATGGATAAGAGTATTCTGATGGACTTGAGCATGGCTACCGGCGAGAAGGTTTCCTCATAGTCAATGCCCTCCCTCTGAGTATAGCCTTTCGCCACAAGCCTTGCCTTAAAGGTCTCAACCTTTCCATCAGATCCTCTTTTCCTCTTATAGACCCACTTGCAGCCAATGGGTTTAATATTGGCTGGAAGTTCTACAAGATCCCAGACCTGATTGGAATCCATAGATTCCAATTCAGCCTTCATAGCTTTAATCCAATGAGCTGAATCAACACCAGCCATTGCCTCTTCGTAAGTGGTAGGATCAGATTCAGATTCTATGGAGACAGCTTCAAAAACTTCTCCTAAGAACATGTATCTATCAGGCTGGCTGATAATCCTCCCACTACGACGAGGTACCGGTGCGAAAATGGGTGAAGAAGTGGTATTTTCTTGATTTTCATCGTTATCAACTGCGGGTTGGACTGAGGGCTCTCCTTCTATCTCTCTAAGATCTATCCTTCCCTTAGGTTTATGGTTCATGATATAATCATCCTCCAAGAAAACAGCATTTGTACTAACAAACACTTTCTGTTCTCTTGGATCATAAAAATACCATCCATAAGTACCCTTTGGATACCCTACAAAGTAACATACTTCCGATCTAGAATCCAACTTGCTCATCTTTCCTTTAAGCACATGTGCCGGACACCCCCATATCCGGAGATGTTGCAAAGAAGGCTTGCGCCCAATCCACATCTCTCGTGGTGTCCTGGGAACAGATTTGCTTGGTACTAGATTTAGTATGTATGCAGCGGTTTCCAAAGCATAACCCCAAAGGAATAATGGCAACTCTGAATAACTCATCATCGACCTAGTCATGTCTAAAAGAGTCCGATTCCTTCTCTCCGCTACACCGTTCTGCTGAGGCGTACCAGGTGCAGTCAACTGTGACAGAATCCCATTCTGTACGAGGTGATCAATAAACTCATTAGAGAGGTACTCGCCACCTCGATCAGATCGAATGGCCTTGATATGTGTGCCCGATTGCTTTTCCACTTCAACCCTAAACTCTTTGAACTTTTCAAAGGCTTCAGACTTGTGCTGCATTAGGTGCACATATCCATACCTAGAGTGGTCATCGGTAAATGTTATGAAATACTCATAACCACCCCTTGCTCTAATATTTATTGGTCCACACACATCAGTATGAACTAATTCCAACAATGCATTGGTCCTATTGCCCTTTGCAGGAAAGGGCCTTTTGGTCATCTTACCCTCCAAACAAGACTCGCAGACTTCCATTGGTTCGAGAACCAAATCGCCTAAGACCCCTTCTTTGACTAGTCGTCCAATCCTATTCAGATTGATATGGCCAAGCCTCATATGCCAAAGCCTTGTTGGATTAGTGGAAGGTTCCTTTCTTTTAGATGGTAAAGTTACCACTGAGTTATTAAGTTCCAAACAAGAATCTTTTGAAATATTGGGAGTAATCACATACAAACCATTTGATTTAACACCAGAACATATAAAAGAACTGTTTCTTTTAATGACAACTTCAGTTCCAAAATGAAAAGAATAACCATTATTCGTTAAATTAGAAACTGAAATTAAATTACGTCTCATTAAAGGGACGTAAAGTACATTTGATAAAATCAAAACTTTATTGTCTGAAAATTCTAAAACTACGACTCCTATAGCAACCGCAGATACGGTTGCGCTAGAACCTAGAGTAAGCACGATCTCCCCATCACTGCATTTCCTGGTTGATCTGAACCCCTGCAATGAATTACAGATATGGTTAGTCGCACCAGAATCAATGTACCAAGTGTTTGAAGTATCCTTAATAAAACTTACTTCAATCACATGTGATTCAATCATACCTTGAACTCTTGTAGCTAAGAATTCTGGACAGTTCCTCTTCCAGTGGCCCTTCTCACCGCATTAGAAACACTTTCCTTTGCCTTGGCCACCCACCTTCCCTTTGCCCTTACCTTTTCCCTTAGATTTTGCAATCTTAGGGACCGGTCCAACACTTGAACCACCAGTGCCAGCCTTCTTCTTTCTTTTCTTACCTTTCGGTGTAGATCGGGAAGAAGAAGCGCTTTTCTCAACGTTTAAAACGCTGCCCCCAGGTTTGATCACCCCTTCTGCTGCCAGTAAAGAACTCATTAATTTGCTCATTGAAAAATCCATTTGATTCATATTATAGTTAAGTTTGAATTGAGCGAATGATGGCGACAGCGAGTTGAGGATCATATCAACTTGGGTCTGTGCATCGATGTTGGCTCCCAAGGTCTCCAGTTCGTTTAAATAACCAATCATTTTTAAAACATGTTCTTTGACTGGAGTACCTTCCGACATCTTTGCACTCATTATCTTCTGCATGGCTACCTGTCTGGCAGGCCTGCCATGCTCCCCAAACATCTTTTTCAGGGATGTGATAATGTCACTGGCAGAATCGTTCGATTGGAATTGGTGTTGTAACACACCAGCCATTGAGGCCAGAATGTAACAACGGGCCATTCCATTCGACTTCTGCCATTTGTCGAACTCGCGTCTGGCAGCTGTCGAAGCATTTGCCGCGGGTTCTTCAGGGCTTGGGGTGGTGAGGACATATATGTGATCCTCCGCAGTTAAAACGATGTCAAGGTTACATTTCCATTCAATGTAGTTATTTCCAGTTAACTTGTTTTGAGTGAGTATGGTGGCAAGTGGACTAAATGCAGATCCAGACATTATGATTACTGAAAATCAAACAAACAAAATAAATATGGATATCAGAATTGACAGTTTGAAATAAAAGAATCCTTAAAACTCTTATTTAAAAACAAAGTCGCCGGAATATCAAAACGAAAGAATAAAGCCTCCGTGTGGTGGTCAATGTTCGATCTTTCGATTTATCATGACTTATCCGCTATGCAACTCTTGCAAAATAGCCACCATGACTCTCGAACCTATTTGATCTCTAAGTTTCTGAATAATGCCCCGTATGGGATCCCTTATCCATAGCTTAGCTAGTGTGTACCATTAACTAGGATCCAATCACAACTGTCTCAAGTAGCGCCTCCGTGTGGTGGTCACCCTCTAACACGTCTGATTGATCCTATCCATAGGAAGTTCACATCTAGTAACCAATGAGCAGTGTACCCTCCGTATGAAATGATCACCCCTGGCGAGGTGACACAGAATACACTACTCATCTTACAATGAACCGTTAATGGAAGATCGTGGGTGTTATTTGATAAGACCCTCTCCCACTAGATTTAGTAAATTAAGGATTTTGCTTTTGAAAAATGTTTCCACACACTACCCATAAACATCCAATGTTTACTAATGTGTTGAAAAACGGTTTTTGAATTTTATTTTAGAAAACTTGTTTTAAGTGCATGCAACAATGTATTATACGCCAATCACAAAACAAGCACATAAAACAAAAAACTAAAATGAAATATAGGCATTCAGACAATGCCTCTATCTCCCATGGCTCTATTTCCATAGATCCACCTTCTTGGTTTGGTCGCCTCCGGCTCCATCTTTATGGACAACGACTCCTTGCTCCATCTTCATGAAATTTCTAATTCTATTACATTGGACCTATGCTTCTTTTGAAGCTTACAATTTATCTAGGAAAAAGAAATAGCAAAAAGGAAATTAAAAGGCTAGGGAAACCGGTGCGACTTTCCTTTTCGTAGGATTGAAGCCGCAGCGCCCTTTACATACGCCTTAAAACCAAACCATTAATAAATTACAACATGCACCAATCTCAAACAATTTAAATATAAATATTTAAACGACTTGGTGCCATGGGAGATAGCGACTAATTTTGCTGCAAAAGGGTTAGTCGTACACGCATCCACACATACATAACAAATATATGTAACTATTGGAACACTTAATTGATTCACACAGTATATAAACACTTTACATACTGAATTAGAACTTAAAACAGCATCTTACTTCTCTGTCACAGTTCGATCGATCGAAGACCGTTCGATCGCTCGAACCTTCGATCAATTGAACACTGTTCAATCGCTTGAACATTCTGTTTCACAGAATGATTTAAAAATTTTACAGAAATAATTTAAGATTAAAGTATAATTTAAAAAACCCTTACAACTGTGAACAGAACACCTGGACAGAGAATCTGTCTCGATCGATCGAACACTATTCGATCGATCGAACACCAGAAGGCTTCGATCGATCGAAACGAGTTCGATCGATTGAGAACAGAATGTTCGATCGATCAAAACAAGTTCGATCGATCGAACCCACCTTGCATCCTATGCAATCACAGTTTTGTATTCTGCTGCGATAACACTGCAGAAACAGAACTGTGACGATGCAGTTTCGAAAACAGTTCTAAAATCAACATGCAAATCAAAACTAGGGTTCCAAAACGCATCTATAGATCCAAACGAGCGTGGCTCTGATACCAATTGAAGGAAAAAGTGGTTTAAAGTTAGAGTTCAAACGCGCAGCGGAAATAGGTTAAGTTATAAAACTTTTGGTATTCCAGGATCTACTACTTGTCAATTCCATAGATGCGTACAAGGGGTGCAAGAATTATACCTTAGTGTCTTGAACCCAATTCTGAAACTTCAACTTCCAGCAGCCTCCACTAGATGATCTTCACCCTTATGACTCCTGCGGATGCCTGCCGGAAAGACTAGGGTTGGTGGGAACCCTAATAGAGAGGATAGGAAGGTTTTGGGAAGACTATGATAGTTTCTGCAGCTTCTGCGTATAAAAACGACGATCACTTTCTTCCAGAACGCAGCTGCCCTATTTATAGATTTCCATAACCGACCTAGACTTCGATCGATCGAAGTGACTTCGATCGATCGAACCTTCGATTGATCGAAGTGACTTCGATCGATCGAACCTTCGATCGATCGAACCATTCTCGATCGATCAAACCTGTTGACTTCAATCGATCGAACATACTTCGATCGATCGAACTTGTCTTAACAGCTTCCTCAAGTGTCTTTCCAAGCATCCTAGCGGAGCTAAGAGTGGGACCTCCTAGGCTCTTTATTGTTGGCTCAGACCAGTTTGTTAATTACCATGACCAAACTCTTTGATCAGCAAACTAACTAACTGGTCAGTTAACGTTTATTCCACTATAAAACGATAACTGAACTCCAACGCAAAAGAACATATCCGAAGCGATAACTAGACTTGTATGGTGTACTAATGTCCCTCTACCGTCAGCATTCGTAATCATATTCAGGTAGTCGGATAACTGTTACTGTCATCCTGAATCATGATTACTTCTTGTATTCCTTGAGTCCCATTCACCACTCATGATTACCAAACATGTTGATAACTCTTATCAACAAGACTGCAGTACTCAGTAATCAACTTGGTGACATTCTCAAGGGAATGCTTACTCTGAATCAGAGGGTAGATTCTATCTTGACAATATATGTTCACAACCCTAAGGACATGACATACCCAAGATACCCAGGTGTTGATCTTCTATAGACCTCACTGATTGGTAAGTCAAAGCAGCCATATCCATAGTCTGTGTTCATAATCATCTCAAGATTGAGAACACGTACCTTATACAAGTTATGAGTTCCTATTGACTGTTGACAGCCTTAAGCGTCAATAGGAAAGCTCAGGTCCGTCAATGCACTATAAGCACTAGCATATCAACTAAGAGCTACACTCTAGTGATTGAGATTAATCACTCCATCCAATGGTAGTTAAGTATGCTACAGTGTAGACCTGATGAGGTATCCAGTCTCATCATCCACTGTGACATATTCTAAGTATCAAAGAATAGTAATTCGTATCTCACTTGTGTGTATCTCATACACACACGAATTGCTTACTATGATACTTAAGGACAAAACAATCATCTCATGAAAGAAACATACACAATGAAATGTAAAGCTGATATCCATATATTATAATGCTAATGTCTCATACATAAAGTAATGGTTTGAGGCCACAAACCCAACATGGTACTAGTTCAAGCAAACCTAAATTAAATCCGCTTAATCTCGAACTTGAACGCACACTTAGAGTCCTTAGGTCTTCAACACAAGCTTCTAGAGCTCGGTTGATGTTAGACGACGAGTCCACACCGGAACCATCATCTTTGTTCGAGTCGGAAATCCGAAGCACTCTTAACAATCTAAGAAAAACCAAAACGATAAAATCGAACCGATTCCAATGGCCGATTTTGGACATAATCAGAATAATGGAAATAATCAGAATAACGGGGATAATCTTAACATACCTCCACCACCACCGTTAAAGAATTACTTTACCCCTACCGCCTACACACCACCATCATGTATTGCATTACCGGAAGTGACTGCAGCCCACTTTGAAATTAAATCGTCAACTATTGCACTCCTTTCGTCATTTCACGGTCGTGTTAAGGAAGACCCTTATAACCATTTAGGCAAATTTTAGGATATCTGTGCTACGTTAAAAATTCAGAACTTAACAGATGATGAATTGAAAATGCATCTTTTCCCGTTTTCACTTAAATTCAAAGCGAAGTATTGGCTCCAATCCTTGGAGCCAAATTCAATAAGAACATGGGACGAATTGCCTACTGCGTTCCTATAGAAATTTTTCCCCATCACTAGAACAAATCAGATTAGGAAATCGATAACTAACTTTACAATGCAAGATGGCGAAACCCTTTATGATACATGGGAACAGTTTAAAGAACCCTTATGTTCTTGCCCTCATCATCAAATACCCAAATGGCAACTGGTGCAAGTCTTCTACGAAGGACTAATTCCTGCCGTTCGTAATACCGTCGATGCTATTTGTGCAGGGACGTTCCTCCATAAGAGTGCCGATGAAGAAGATATTTGAAACATTAAGTGAAAACTCTATGCACCAAGCTGTATCTGTACGACCCGAGGGACACCTTCCACCACACCCAAAGAGAGAGGCTAAAGTTGAGTCTAATCATTCTTATGAAATCCAAGAACTAAATAGAAAAATGGACCAACTCATGATGATGGGCCACATGCAAGGCCCACCTCCTCCTGCTGAAGTATGCCAATTATGCTCAGATTCGTCGCATTCAACATTAGCATGTCCGTCCGCGTCCCAGTTTTCGTAATTTGTAGAACAACATATAAATGATGTCCAACTGTTCCAACGACCCAATTATAACCCCACGGGTTATAAACCAAACACGACATGGGGACCTCACCCGAACCTTTCATGGAACTCTAATAGTGAGAAACCGTATTCGAAACCTAATACGACGAATTTTCCTAATGCGTATAGGCCACAATCTAATCAGTATCAGCAGCCTCCGAATCAACAAAATCAATACCAACAGCCTCCCTTCCGTGCTAATCCTCCTAGGGATAAAACTTTCGAAGAAAGCGTGTTGGCATCGTTAAAGACCTTAGAGGCCCAATCGCAATCACAGTCGCAACTGGTCAACTCTAACACACAATCGATAGCTAAATTAGAATCCCAAATGGGACAACTTGCTAATACCTTAAATCGTCGTAATGAGGGAATGTTACCAAGTCAACCGGTCCAAAACCCTAAAGGACAATATGAGGTGAGCTCGGCGAGTGATCAAGTTAACGCGGTGTCGACTAGAGCGATTGAACATCCGAAGGAGATTATACCTCCTCCTGAATCTCAAAAAGATAAGGGTAAAGGAATAAGTAAGGAATAAGATGGAGATAACAATAAAGTTACGAAGGATCCTGATCATTCGGTACCTAATACGTCTAAAGCGACAAATCCATCAAATTATGTACCTCGAATGCTGTTCCCTCCAAGCGTGGATGTCCCAGCGCACTTCTCGAAGAAGGGAACACGCCCGAAGGATATTCTTGAGACATTTAAAGAGGTGAAGATTAACATTCCATTACTTGAGGCTATTAAGCAAATACCTCCATACGCTAAATTTTTAAAAGACTTATGCATTCAAAAGAGAAAATCTAGAAACCACTTATCTAAGAAAGTCTTTTTAACGAAAAAGGTTAGCTCCATGTTTAATCACAACACTCTAAAATACAAAGACCCGGGTACTCCAACCATCTCTTGTCACATCGGTGATGAATGCATTCATCGGGCTCTTCTTGATTTAGGAGCGAGTGTGAATCTGCTACCCTATTCAGTATATGAACATTTGGGTTTAGGAGAACTAAAATCGACTGCAGCTACCTTACAATTAGCTGATAGGTCAATTAAAGTTCCACGAGGGGTAGTAGAAGATGTATTGGTCAAAGTTGATAGATGCTATTATCTGGTCGATTTTATCGTGCTAGACACCAAGCAGTCTTAGATGCTAGTAAACAAGTCCCAGTAATTCTAGGACGCCCTTTCCTAGCCACGGCTAATTCTATTATTAACTGTAGGACTGGAGTGATGGATATAACTTTTTGTAACATGACCGTGCGTCTTAACGTCTTTAATGAATCTAATCAACCATATAGAGATGATGAAGAGGCAGACTGCTATGCCATAGACTTAATTGACGAATTAGTCGAAGAGGTAGTGCCTTTTATGTTGACAAAGGAAGCTTTGGAAGAATGCCTATCTCATTTCAATTTTAATGAGTTCAACATTGACATAAATATTGAAGATGTGAACACTTTATTGGAATCGGTAAACATGCCTTATGCGCTTCCATGGAAACCTAAAATAGAGGCTTTACCGCCTCTTGCACATGAACTGGCATTACCATCCATTGAGTGTCCCCCGATGCTCGAACTCAAACCATTGCCGGATTCTCTGAAATATGCATTCCTAGGATCTAACGCAACCCTTCTAGTTATAATCGCATCAAATTTAACTAAAATTCAAGAAGTACAACTAATACAGGTTCTAGACAATCATAAGAAGGCAATTGGATGGACGGTCGCCGATTTAAAAGGAATTGACCCATCAGTTTGCATGCATAGAATTAATTTAGAATAAAATGCTAAACCATCTAGGGAAATGCAACGACTTCTCAACCCTAACATGAAAGAGGTGGTTATGAAGGAAGTTATAAAATTCTTAGATGCAAGTATCATCTACCCGATCTCCGATAGTAATTAGGTCAGCCCAACTCAGGTTATCCTAAAGAAATCAGGTATTACGGTTGTACCAAACGAAAAGGGAGTCCTTATACCCACCCATCAAACTACTGGTTGGCAAGTATGCATTGACTATAGAAAACTTAATACGATGACTTGTAAGGATCATTTCCCTCTCCCATTCATTGATCAAATCCTAGAACGTCTGTCCGGTCAGAGCTATTATTGTTTCTTAGATGGATACTCTGGTTATAACCAGGTGCCCGTTTATCCCGATGACCAAGAAAAGACAACGTTCACATGTCCCTTTGGAACCTTTGCCTACCGTCGTATGCCGTTTGGTTTGTGCAATGCACCGGCAACCTTTCAACGGTGTATAATGGCAATTTTCTCGGACATGGTTGAGAAATTTCTCGATGTATTTATGGACGATTTCTCAGTTTCGGACCTACATTTGATGAATGCCTTCAAAATCTTACGAAAGCCCTCACCCGTTGCGAGGAAGCAAATTTGGTATTAAGTTGAGAAAAGAGCCATTTCATGGTTCAAGAGGGAATAGTCTTGGGTCACGTTGTTTCCAAGCGAGGTATAGAGGTTGATAAAGCAAAAATCAAGTTAATAGACAAACTTCCACTGCCATCATCCATTCGTCAGATCCGTTCCTTCTTAGGTCATGTCGGCTTCTATAGACGATTTATCAAAGACTTTAGTAAAATTTCACGGCCCTTGTGCAACCTGCTTGCCAAGGATGTTCCTTTTGTCTTTGACAACGAATGCCTGAAGGCTTTTGAAACATTGCCAACCTTACTATCCACGGCCCCGGTAATCCAACCCCTTGATTGGTCACTACCGTTTGAATTGATGTGTGATGCTTTCGATTATGCTGTTGGAGCCATTTTGGGACAAAAAGTCAATAAAGTCCCTGACGTAATTTATTATGCAAGTAAAACACTAAATGACGCACAATTAAACTATACAACAACTGAAAAAGAATTACTTGCGGTTATGTTTGCCCTCGACAAATTCCGTTCATATTTATTGGAATCAAAGGTTATAGTGTATACCGATCACGCCGCATTACGTCATTTATTGAATAAGAAAGAAACAAAACCGAGATTAATCCGATGGATTTTACTCCTTCGGGAGTTTAATTATGAAATACGTGATAAAAAGGGTTCTGAAAATGTTGTAGCTGACCACTTGTCACGAATTCTTGTAGAATCTAACGATATTACACCTCTAAAGGATTCATTTTCGGACGAGCAATTATTTGCGTTATCTACCGTAAATCGTCCATGGTTTAGTGACATCATCAATTTATTAGCTACGAGATATATCCCACTTACGTTGTCTCGTTTAGACAAAGATCGGTTCTTTTCTCAAATTAAACACTATTACTGGGATGACCCACTATTATTTAAACATTGTTCTGATCAAATTATACGACGTTGTGTTCCAGAGAGTGAGTTCCATTCAATTTTGAACTTCTGTCACTCCTTAGAATGCGGAGGTCACTTTGGAGGCCGTCGTACGGCCGCTAAAGTCCTCCAAAGCGGGTTATATTGGCCAACACTGTTTAAAGACGCACATGAATTCTGTTAGAACTGCGTACGTTGTCAACAAACAGGTAACATGTCACATCATGATGCGATGCCCATGACCCCAATCCTTATTATAGAAATATTTGATGTGTGGGGCATCGACTTTATGGGTCCGTTTCCATTGTCCTTTGGGTACGAATATATTCTAGTCGCGGTCGACTATGTTTCTAAGTGGGTGGAGGCAATTGCAACTAAAATGAACGACCATAAAGTAGTGGTTCAATTTATAAAATATAACATATTTTGTCGTTTCGGCACACCACGAGCGATTATAAGCGACGGAGGTAAACATTTCTGTAATCGTCACTTTGAGGCACTCGTCCGGAAATATTCCGTCACTCACAAGGTTGGAACCGCGTACCATCCGCAAACCCAAGGCCAAGTTGAAGTTTCAAATCGAGAAGTAAAAAGTATACTAGAAAAAATGGTACGTCCAGACCGTAAAGATTGGTCGCAACGACTGACTGATGCACTTTGGGCATATCGTACAGCTTTTAAAACTCCTATTGGAATGTCTCCTTACCGACTAGTATTTGGAAAAGCGTGCCACCTACCGGTGGAACTTGAATATCGATCCTATTGGGCCGTAAAAATGCTTAACCAATATATAAAAGCGGCAGGATGCCACCGTAAACTTCAACTACAGGAACTTGAAGAATTGAGAAATGAAGCGTATAAAAATTCGAGAATCTACAAAGAACGATCTAAAGCTTTCCATGATAAAATGATTATAAGAAAGAATTTCGAAGTTGGACAACACGTCTGGTTGTTTAATTTAAAATTAAGATTATTCCCGGGTAAGCTACGGTCCCGATGGGACGGTCCGTTCATTATAACACATGTGTTCCCGCATGGAGCAATTGAAATCCAAGATACAAACGGTGGAGCACCTTTTAAGGTAAATGGCCAACGGCTTAAGCCGTATCAAACTGAGGAAATAGAGGAAAGATAAGTTGAATCAATAGATCTGGTTGACCCGGTCTATCTCAACTGAGCCCGTGCATCGGTCAAGCTAATGACGTAAAACTTAGCGCTTCTTGGGAGGCAACCCAAGCTTTTAATAAAATTTTCTTTAGTTTTATTCATTTTTAGGAGTTTTTGGCCAATGTCTGAGCATTTGAATGCCCAAAAGATGAAAATTTTAACTTTTGCAACACTTATACAAGAAAACAGAAGAGACAAAGAGAAAATTGGCTTCCCGTGTACGCGGACCGCTCGCGCGAAATGTCGCTCGCGCGGCCCGCGCACGTGAGATATCCCCTTAGACAAAAATTTTACACTTTCTTTATAACAAGCCTCAGCTTTTACTCGCACTTCAAATCGCGCGAGCAAAGGTCTCGCTGGAGTGTCCTGCTCGAGCGAGATGGGGACTTAGAAAATTTTCAAACAAACAAAAAAAAGGGAGCCTCAGCTTTTGCTTGCGCCTCAATTCGCGTGCGCAAGTATCTCGCTGGAGCGGTCCGCTCGTGCAGATTTGATACTTAAAGAAAAAATTTTGAACTGAAAACATAACCTCAGCTTCTCCTTGCGGAGGGATCCGCGCGCGCGAAGCTCGCTTGCGCGGCCCGCTCGCGCGAGGTTGCCTTCCCTTTAAATATAGGGCTGAGCCCTAAAATTTCTCAGAAATCCTCTCTCTCTCTCTCTTCGTCTTCTCTCCCTCTCTCGCGATTCTCTCTATATCTCTTCCTCTCCTCGAAAAAAACAACCACCACGAACCACCGCCGGCCATCATCACCTCCAACACGCCACCACGAGCCGCCGTCGTATCAATACCACCCCAACCACCGCCGCGGGTGCCATACCAAACGAAGTCGCGGCCAAATTTGCGGCCAAAGTTCTCCTTCCCCTAATCCGCACACACAGGTGTTCACACACACTTTTCTATACATATATATTTGCACACACTTGTATGCAAGCATACAATCACAAAGGAATTCACAAACCCTAACTCTTGTTAGGGTTATACAATTTCCATAACCAGATTTATACGCAGACTCGCACATGGGTTTAAAACACAAACCCTAACCATGTGAGTGAATTAGGGTTTGGGTTTTTAGGGGAATTTCAGTACCCACATATTTATAGACATATATATCTATATATAAGCAAACCCTAACTTTTGAACCATGTACATCCCTTCGTCCTCTACACACACACACACACACACACAAATTCATGTCTGACACTCATAAACTGATGAACCCTAACTTCTGTCTTGGACCACACTGATACAGTTTTAGGGTTTATGATTTGTGGGTTCTAGATTCCCAGGTGTATAGATTTATATGTATCTGTTTAGATTTGCAGCTCTATACACACACTCAAAAACACTTCTTGATTGGAAATAAATTTTCAAAAACTCTCAAAAACACTAATTGATTTGAAAATAAATTTTCTTTCAAAATTTTCTTTCAAAGTTGACCTCCACGGCCAATTTAAGATTCAATCTAGGTAGCTGCTAGGTTTAATATGCTGATTGACAATAAGACTTTAGGTCAACACAGTTGGTGCTGACTGGACTCTGTCTAGTCTCTTCCAATCAATTTTGATTCAATACATATTGACACAAATTGGATCGATCAGTTGAGAATTCAATATGGAAGCTTTTTTATTGTATGGAAATTCAGTACATCAATTTTTGAGTAGTTAATTAAATTCTTCCTACATCTGTCCTACTTAATTAGTTAACTAAATACATAAGCGTTCATACAATACTTACTGCTTCTCCAAGAGCTACTGATTAAATAGTCAACTGAATTCTGACTACATCTATACTAATTGAATCATAAAGCTTCAGCTACAACTAGTCTTGATGTTTCTTAATATTTTTTTTTCTTTTTTACGTTTCTTCTCATCCTGTGTCCAACACCAAATCATATTCAAATTCAACTTACATTGAAATACGCATACGTAGAAATGGATGTCAACTCTCAAATCTCTATAATATAACCTTGACTTTTCAAATTCAAGAAAATAACTCCATGACACACACTCTTCAACATTAACTAGGTGTCTTAACTTAAATGTTCGAAAACTAAGATAATCTCAACTATATTTACATTTATTCACTGAACACGCGGCAAGTACCCCGTGACTTGCCGCAAAGTGTATGCCCTTGTCAGGGACAGTGGGTGGGAAGGGATCGGCTCTTCTCACAGTTGCTGGGTGTTCCCCCGTGAACCCCAATTTCTCTTAAACTGTTGAATTATACATTAATTGTGTCCCTTGTCGAGACGTTTCTCTTTGCAGGTTACCCATCCCCAACACCTTTTCCCTTTTCCTTTTCTAGGCATAGACCATTTTAAAGCCCGCATTTCCAAATTTTTCCTAAAACTTTAACCCATTTCTCCAAAAGATGACAAAACGACCAGCAAAATCCGCCTCATCTTCCCAACCGCCCCAAAAGAAGTCTAAGGGCAAAGAAAAACAAACAGGCCCACCTCCACAACCTCCTCCAGACGACCCGAACCCAAACGAGTTGTGACCAAAATACGCCAACCGCGGCCTCAACTACGAGGCCGCTATAGACGCTGACTACTTCGCGTCTGATAAAGACACAAAGTGGGGCCACAACAACCTAGTTGCCCGTAAGCTGGCCCCACAGCTCTATTTCAGAAACCCCGACCTTATCAGCTACCCCCGCCTCATCCGCCTATTCTACCAGAACATGCGATACCATAAACAGTCCCTTAGTCAGCACGCCTTTTTGTCAACAATAATAGATGGCCATGACATCACCCTCAACCCGGACAACATCTCTAACATCCTCCAACTCCCCTCCCATTCCTACCAGGTTCCCAAACTAAATGTCCTCAACAAAGCCCACTCCTTTATACACATTATCTAGGATATGTGTGGTGGTCGGTCTGGGTTGGGGCAATCTATACGACGCTCTCACATGCCCCGCCAGATGTGGTTCGTCGACCATGTCTTTAAACGCAACCTGTACCCCCTTGGCCACGAACAAGAGCGGACCAAAGAAGTCCACCATGCCCTCCACGCTGTCTACTGCAGCGATTGGTTCCATCCTGGCCTAGTTATTATGGATGGCATGCGTCTTGCTACCCAGGCCATAGACCACTCCGTCAATTCTAAGCTCCTTTTGCCCTACCCTCGCACAATCACTGCTATTCTCCGGGCGAAGGCCTTTCTTATCCCAGCCGATGAGCCTATCGATGCACATATCCTGGAGTTCGCTTCTGCTGATTGGAAGTTGAGCTTGGATCACCTAGATTTGGAGGTTAGGAGGGCCCAAGAGTAGGCCTAGGTCCGGCTGTCCCCTCCTACGGAGGATACCCCGTACGCTTGGACATATGGGGACATTTGTGCATTCTGTGGAAAGACCCTGCGGCTTCAGTCCTATATGCGTTCGTATTTCCAGCTGGCCCACCCAGACCAGTTGGATGATATTCTAGCCCAGGGCGAGGCTGCATACCAGTCCGCCTTTCTGAGACCGACGCAGCAGGTGGCCGAGGAGCAGGGAGAGGTGCAGGGCTAGGAGGAGGAGACTAGAGACGATGATGGAGGTGACGGGAGTGACGGGGATGGTGATGACGCTGCGACTACTGGTCAGGGGAGAACAGGTTTGGAGCTAGTGCTGATGGAGGGCGGGGATGATTAGACTCATTTTGGGAGGGGTGTCAGATATTCTTTTTTATTTTTCTTGTATTTGGATGGGTAGCGTTGGATATTTCCAGATATTTGGGCCTGTATATTATTTTATGCTTTTGCTTTTCGTTCCGTGTTTTTATTATTATTAGGATTGTGATGTACCCGGCTTCGGCCGGTTAGTTTATTTTCTGTCTTTTGTTTTATTATTTATTTTTGCTACATGGGTCTGTAATTATTTTGCTCTGCATTTATTATTTTTTGTGTATGGTTGTTTTCTTCCTGTTACTTCTGGTTAGTCACATCAGTCACATCACTATTAATTAGTTCTGCTTCCACTTTCATGATTGGCTATATAATGTCTTCATTTATTCATTTGGAGCGGTTGTCATTGAATTAATATTGCACAGCAATTTCAAACCCCATTGCACTATAATAGGAAACTCTTAGGTTCAGGTTTGGGGGTACTTATGTCGGGATTTCTATTTAATTCAAACCTACATTGCCTAAGTTTAAAATTTGAAATTCATTAATGCTACACAATCATGCAAATAGTAACGTTAATTTTTTATCTTCTAATAACTCCGACTAATAAAGTTAAATTGTGGTTTATTTTTGGTTTCAGGGTTTTAGTTTTCTGATATCTGTATAGTTACCTCGACCCTCATATCTCATTTTTATCCTCGTATTATGGACTATCCTATTTCTCCTCCTACTTCACCTGATAGGCCTTCGAGTGAGTCGAGTCGTTATTCCGCCTCTAGTTCTTTCGATTCTGATACCATATCGAGTCCTAGGGTAGCCAAGTCCTATGTTCCAGTCAGTCGTCCCGGCTAGAATCGTCGTCGTCCTCACTCACCCATTCATATCCATTCTGATTCTTCGGACGAGGATGACCTTTTCAGGGATGACCCTACTATCATAGACGGCCCTTATGGCCCTCCACCGACGTCTTCTGACTCTTCTTCATCTGATTCGGTTGATTCCTCGACCGATGATGACAATTAGGAAATTCTTTCGGGTCTCGCTGCCATCTTAGTGTCTGCTCCTATTTCGACCAATGTACCTATATCTGAGGTTACCTATCCCTATAGGGATCTCCCTAATTATGTGCCGGACATTGTTCGACAATGTCTGGGTCACCCTAATTGGTCACCTGAGGATATTGCCTCAATCTTTGCGCTCTATTTCGGTCCTGAGGATGATGCAATTTATTTGGGTCTGGGTATTATTGAGGAGACTGAGATAGATGTGGTTCCAGAGATGACTGCTGAGGACGATTTTGATGAGATGGGCCCACCTTTTGATCCTGCTACGCATCCGGAGTGGGAGCTAGTCGATTGGTACTTCCGTGCTGGCGTGTTACCTCCCTCAGACATGTTTCGTGGTGTGGATGTTCTGGTTATCTTCTATGAGGACTACATCCATGTCATTGTCATGTTCCCACCTGCATAGGGACATGCGGTGATTTGGTTTGGGGGAGTATATAGATATTCGTTCATTTTAGTATAGTTGTTTTTATTTTTAGCAATTCAGAATAATTTTTCTTTTTGGTTAGTTCGTTATTTCTTTATTTATTTCATTGGTTATTTCTTTTATTCATTGTAAAAAAAAAACAAACAAAAAAAGAACAAAAGAGAAGTAATAATAATAGAAAAACAAACATTTTATTAGTTCTACAAATAAATGAAAACAGTTTCTTAATATTGTTCAATGTTGCGTTACTTCTTATGTCACGCCCCAGATCCACACATGTGAACCCAAGACACGTGGCACGCCATCAAGGCCTTCAAACATCAAGTTAGGAATGAAAAGGAATGAAAACACGCTCAAATCAACCTTTAAGTTAGACAAAACAAGCCCAAGGGAAAAATGGTCATTAATAAGGTATAGCAAATTTTATACCAAAAGATAGGTTTTTGAGTCCCGGTTCCAACGCAAAAAACGGTGTGCGAAACCAAGTTTTCTAGAGAGAGTTATGTCTTTTCCGTAAAAGTCGACGTGCTGCCAAAAATGTGAGCGGATCGATCCGCCCTAAATGCCGAATCGATCCATTTAAGATTTTCGCAATCAGAATGTCCCCGAAAAAGGCCGGATCGATCCCCTCTTTAACCCGGATCGATCCGAGCTCTGCAGAAGTCATTTTTACTGTCAAAAACTCTGCTAAACATGCCCAAACATCACCAACATCAAACCAAACCTCTTGGAAACTTACAAAAACATTTCAAAATCATTTCTAAACCATTTCTAAACATTCCCAAGGGACTCTAACATGTTCATATACAATAAACAAGATATGAAATGTAATCTCTCCCACAAACTCTCCAAATCTCTCCCAAATCTCTCCCAAGTACTCCCAATGCTATCATGATCAACCAAAACATATTTTTAAACCAAATTTTCATTCAAACATGCCCAAAACTACATTATCAAGGCATGGAAGATACCAACAACATTCTAAGCTTCAATTACCATATTTACACAAGTCTTGGAGCGATTAAAACAAAACTAACATATCTCTCCAAATTTTAACATAAACTCAAGTTAACTATTACAAACCACAAGTTTTGCACCAAAACTATAAGTTTAACTCAAAAACAACTATATACATGAAACTACAACATTTACAAGCTTCCTCGACTCTATGAACCCCAAGTTCATCTTCTCGGATTCTCGCTGTCGTGCTCACCTACAATGGTTATTCAATAACCACTACAATATATAAGCTATAAACTTAGTGAGAGATATCGATCAAGCACACAGATGACATATCATGTTTATATTCAACTCAACAAATAAATTGATCTCCGGATAAGCAAGCATTTCCTCCACCACTACCCGTAAGTCCGCGACTCCCCCAATAGTCCACGGCACAAGCCAATGACCCACGCCACAAGCCAATGACCCACACCACCCACATGCGGTCTAATGCCGTTGTCGGCAACAAGTGGTCGTCACCACGGAACAATCTCATGGCGGATTCATACGAGTTTTCCCTTGACCCAAATAGGCAACTAAACATGCTCACATAAACATATCACCATGCTTTTCACAAAATCATAGCTAGGCATATGTAATTAAGCTAAATAGGCATGTTATCAACATTCAAAGAACATAACTATGATTCTCATCCAAAAACAAGATTGAAACCACTCACCTCTTAGCAATTCGTTCCTAGTTGTGAAATTGAAGCCCAAATCTACTCCGGGTTAAAATCCTACATGAATTCGACCAACTACGGATTACCGCTCCGAATTGGGTCTCAAAAATTACGACAATTATACTCAATAAAATCAGTACCAAAACGTAGAACTCACCTCTACGAGTCCAAATCCGGTCTCGGAATTGAAATTGGTAGTCGGACGCGCCGTCAATCGTTGCCGAGAAGTTCCGACGAAACCCTCGTCTATTTTCCTCTCTAACTGACTGAAATTTGAAGAAGAAGAGATATGGATCTCCTCTTAATTCCCAGCTCATATATGGTTTTATCTTTTTATTATAAAACCCACCAATTTTTTGGTTATTTGCAATTTCACCCCTAACTAGTTTTATGACTAACTATTTAGTCCTCCAAACTTAAGTAGGTATTTTGTCTATGTTTCGCATGGGTCCCATAAGTGGTTCCACATAATTTTATGAAGTTGCTAATTAGCCTACTAATTATGTAACGTGTTCATTTCGTCCTCACCAAGGAATTCCCAAATGACCACACAAATGGTCTCTAATAATAAACAATATATTCTAAACAACATATAAATATCTCACATATGCCTTAATAAACATTTAAGCACATAAGGGTGATTCCACCATCTTTGTCCCATCACAATGGAACTTTCTCAACTCATGTCCCAATTTGGGACTGCCCCATTGGCCAACATTGGGTTCCCAATTTAGACACCCACAATCAACTAGTGAGTTAAAACTCACTTAAACATGTGTTACTAAACACCAATTAATTATGCTAATGCATGCCTAAATCATGATTAACAATTAATCGCGGGAGCGGGTGTTACATCTTATTGCGATTAGATTTCGTTGAAATTTTGAAATTAAGAGAGTATGTAATCCGATGTCTACCGAATCTATGAAGGTATGTCTTGAGAACTATATATCCGTAGAATCATTGTTTGATATCTTATGCTTGCATAACTTTTTTGCACGACACGTAGTCATATGGATATATAGGAACATTGAACTATAATATAACTTGGATTTCTAAATAGTAATACTGTGGAGACTAGAACCGGTGAGCTTTAGAGCCTTTCATTCTTTTTGAGGGTTTTATTATGTTATTCAAATCTCATTGGCATAGCGCATTATTTCGTTGATTAGTCTCTCTATTCTTTATTTTGATTGAAAGTCGAATTAGTATTATAATTACCAATGTTTAAAAAATGAAAATAGAAAACATTCTATTTCCTTTGGTGTCGTAACATTGAAGAATCATGTGACCTTAGAAAATGACATTAGGCCATCTATTTTAATAAACCCTTTCGACCTTTGGCCTACCCAATACAAATATTTAAATCCTTTGTTAACCCTTTGGGCCTTTAATTAAGCCATTTCATTGTTCACCTATTATCCTACCCACTCCGATATGGAGTTCACCACTATTAAATGTTACCTAACCCATGTCTAAGAGTAGTTAGAGAATAGTTTTTCATAAAGAACTCGGGCTAATAAACGACTAAGAAAAAATGATATAGTGAGTAGTAAAAGAAAAGGAGTATAAAAAGTATATTAAAAAAAAAAAATAGTTACTGAAAAAGAATTAAAAAAGAATAAAAAAAAAGGAGATGAATCTCTTGAAAGAGATAAAGAAAAGTAAAAAAAAAAAAAAAGTGAAATGACTAGTCGTTGTAGTAAAGCCCTTGCATTACACATTAAGGTTATACCTATGTACTTACGGACTCTTTGAATCCTTTTTTGCCTTTCTTTTCTGAGCTTTAACCCTTGACCAACATTACAACCCTTATAAGTCCTAGTTGATTCTATGGACACATGATTTGAATATGGAACCGATAGGAAAAGGGAGTATAAGCATGGTAGTAATGGTATTCACTTGACGATCGATATCTATTCGTGAGACCATTTTTCAGTTGTGTCATACATTTTTCTGAGTCATATGCGAGTTTATCTGTTTTGCACAATAATTCTTTCTTGCATATATATGAGTGGTTACACCTGTTTCCGAGTGATTTCATTTTAGTGCAATTGACAACGTGAGATTTGTAGTCGAAGCATCACTAAATAGTCATCCGATTTATATTCCAATTTCATAGTTATCGTATATCCGCCTGATTACTATTTCACACACATGCGAGTCTTTGATACATTCTATTGATTCTGGTGATACATGTTCTCAGATTATTTTCATAATATAGGAGGGCATACGATTGTTTTACTCTTGATGATTTGAAAAGTTTCATTTGAAGTTGATTTTATCAAAGAAGGATGTTGACATTGAAGTATTTTAAATTTCGAATAAAATTCTTATTTTCACGAGTTAATAAAGATGGTTGTGTGTGACTTGTTGATGAGAACCCTCACGAGACTTCACTCGTCCGACTAGGGACACCTAGAGGTTTAAAAGGCTTGTTGCACAAACAAAGTGCAATCGTTATCCATACGAAAATGGAGTAGGAGTTTTATTATTATTAGTTTTATTCTTTTTGCTCAAGGACTAGCAAAATGTAGGTTTGGGGTGTGATCTGGAGAGAACAAATCCTAATTATACGCCTTAATTCACATTTGTTAGCCGTGTTTATCCTATTTTTGTATAGTTTTACTTTATTTTCTATTTTCTGTCAGGTTTTAGAAGAAAACATGGATTCCAGGTTAAATAAGGAGAAAAAGCAAGAAGAAAGAAGCTAAAAAAACCTCTTCGCTCACGCGGTCCGCTCGCGCGAGATCCCAGAAATCGGTCGAGCGATCCGCGCACGCAACCTTCTAATTACGCGCTCGCGCGATCCGTACAAAAACTGAAGTTGCGTATTTTGCTATACTGAAGAGCCCTGTGCAAACGAAACTGCTTAATGACGTTCAGATTGCAAATAATAGATGTTTTAATTAGTTTCGGGATAGGAAAGCTTTCAAAAACTTCTTGTAAACTCTATATATACTTAGTTTTTATACTTTTGAGGGGGACACACACCTAGAGATCAATATACACATCTTTACATACATTCATACTTTCATCCATTGGAGGCAAGGAGAAGAAGAAGATCTAGTCTGAAGGTTCTGATGGCTTCATCCAATTCCATCTCACTGTTTCCAGAAATTATGAGCAACTAAACCACTCCTCTAGGGTTTCAATGAAACCCTAGCTATGTAAAGGGGGATTTTCTATGCTTTCTTACTTTCTAAGTTCTATGTAGTGGATAGTAATTGTATGTTGGTGGATTATTTTTATATAATTAGTTTTTAATGATAATAATCAAGAGTGTTTGGATTTATTCTTGTCTTAGAATTTTCCCTTATGCTTGTTGAACTCAATCTTCTTTGATTTCTGTGATTGATAGAAAGATTTACATACAATAGTGCTTATGTGATTGTGATGTTTACATCTTTTATAATTCATGCTTAGGAAAGATGAGTTATGCTACACCCTAGTTATAGGTAGATAATTCATGTGAACCATAGATGGATTATGCTTAGATTGAACTAACAATATCCTCTTGATGATACTATTGGGCTTGTAGCCACGATAGATCATAACTATCCAAACATAGAACTTAGAATAGAAAGTTTAGACCCCCGATGCATAGTTAGTGGTGGATTTGTAATCCTAGACCTCATCTATTCATATTTAAACTAATTTTCAATTTAGCATACAAGTTTACTTAGATTTAATTCTAGACTTTATTTCTATAAATGCATAGTTTAATTAGTAGTAATAATCATATTATAAATCGATTAAACTTTCGATCTTCTTATAACTAAATAGATTAGATTTTATTAATTAAAGGACAAAAATTAGCAATCTCTGTGGGTTCGACCTTTATTTTCACTACTGCAAATCTTTGGAAAAGTAAAGTACACTTTTTATATCTTGATTCTGACAAGATCATCTTTCATCTTTCTTCATGCAACATAAGTCCATGAGTGGCTGTTGATGATCTTCCTTTCTCCTAGCAACATAAGTCCATGAGTGGCTATTGATGATCTTCCTTTCTCCTAACAACATAAGTCATGAGTGGCTGTTGATCTTTCATCTTTCTTCATGCAACATAAGTCCATGAGTGGCTGTTGATGATCTTCCTTTCTCCTAGCAACATAAGTCCATGAGTGGCTGTTGATCTTTCATCTTTCTTCATGCAACATAAGTCCATGAGTGGCTGTTGATGATCCCCCTTTCTCCTAGCAACATAAGTCCATGAGTGGCTGTTGATCTTTCATCTTTCTTCATGCAACATAAGTCCATGAGTGGTTGTTGATGATCTTCCTTTCTCCTAGCAACATAAGTCCATGAGTGGTCATTGATCTTTCATCTTTCTTCATGCAACATAAGTCCATGAGTGGCTGTTGTTGATCTTCCTTTTTCCTAGCAACATAAGTCCATGAGTGGCTGTTGATGATCTTCCTTTTTCCTAACAACATAAGTCCATGAGTGGCTGTTGATCTTTCATCTTTCTTCATGCAACATAAGTCAATGAGTGGTTGTTGATGATCTTCCTTTCTCCTAGCAACATAAGTCCATGAGTGGCTGTTGATCTTTCATCTTTCTTCATGCAACATAAGTCCATGAGTGGCTGTTGATGTAATTCCCTGTATTTCTGTTATATATTATGTGAATAGGACCCTGTGCGTTTCTTTTAATACTTGTATGAGCTTGGCCTTACCTTTGGTACAATTTGGATACCAATCGATTGACTTTTTTATCAATCGATTGGAGCATTAATAACTAATACCAATCGATTGAACTTTATACCAATCGATTGCTTATATCAATCGATTGACTCTTTTACCAATCGATTGGAGGCAGTTGGGCAGATTCTTTTGCTCTGGCTGGGGTTTGTCCACGTGAACACTTCTCCATCTATATATATGCGACTCAATCTCGCCCATTTTCTGTTTGCAGAAACTAGAGAGTGAGCGGGAGTGTTTGTGTGTGTTTATATATATATATATACACTCATATATATATATACACACATATATACATATATCCATACACTCACACACACAGATGGAGTGAGAGAAGAAGAGAAGAATATCAGAGAAGAAAGGAGAAGAAGAAAGAAGAAAGAAGAAGGCAGAGCAAGATAGAGAGGGAGGAAGACCACCATTGGAGCTTCCAAAGCTCAAACACACACAACCAAACACACCCTAGACACCTAAGGTGAGTTTTAAACTCACTTGGTAGCTTTATATGATAAAAAAAATAGGTTTAAAATTATTTTAAACGCGCAGCGGAAAAGATTCAGTTGTAATAACTGATTGGTAGCCCAGGATCTACTACTCGTTAATTCCATAGATGCGTACAAGAGGGGACAAGAGTTATACCTTAGTGTCTTGAACCCAATTCTGATTTTCTTGAACTTCTAGCAGCTTCCACTAGATGGCCTTCACTCTTATGACTCCTATGGATGCTCGCAGGAAGGACTAGGGTTGGTGGGAACCCTAATGGAGAGGAAGGAGAAGGTTTGGTGCTCTAAAACAGTTTATGCAGCTTCTGACGTTCAAAACGATGAACTTCTTTTCCAGAACGTAGCTGTCCTATTTATAGATTCCCAAAACCGACCTAGACTTCGAGGGATCGAAGACCTTCGATCAATCGAACCATTCTCGATCGATCGAGACTTCCAAGACTTCAATCGATCGAACATCCTTCGATCGATCAAACTTGTCTTGACAACTTCCTCATGTGTCTTTCCAAGTATCCTGGCGGAGCTAAGAGTGGGACCTCCTAGGCTCTTAATTGTTGGCTCAGACCAGTTTTTCAATTACCGTGACCAAACTCTTTGATCAGCAAACTAACTAACTGGTCAGTTAACGTTTACTCCACTATAAAACGATAACTGAACTCCAACGCAAAAGAACATATCCGAAGCGATAACTAGACTTGTATGTTGTACTAATGTCCCTCTACCTTCAGCATTCATAATCATATTCAGGTAGTCGGATAACTGTTACTGTCAATCTGAATCATGATTACTTCTTGAATTCCTTGAGTCCCATTCACCTCTCATGATTACCAAACATGTTGATAACTCTTATCAACAAGACTGCAGTACTCAGTAATCGACTTGGTGACATTCTCAAGGGAATGCTTACTCTGAAATAGAGGGTAGATTCTGTCTTGACAATATATGTTCACAACCCTATGAATATGACATACCCAAGATACCCAGGTGTTGATCTTCTATAGACCTCACTGATTGGTAAGTCAAAGCAGTCATATCCACAGTCTGTGTTCATAATCGTCTCAAGATTGAGAACACGTACCTTACACAAGTTATGAGTTCCTATCGACTGATTGACAGCCTTGAGTGTCAATAGGAAAGCTCAGGTCCGTCAATGCACTATAAGCACTAGCATATTAACTAAGAGTTACACTCTAGTGATTGAGATTGATCACTCCATCCAATGGTAGTTAATCATGCTACAGTGTAAACCTGATGAGATATCCTAGTCTCAATATCCACTGTGGCATGTTCTAAGTAACAAAGAATAGCAATTCGTATCTCACTTGTATGTATCTCATACATATACGCATTAATTACTATGATACTTAAGGATAACAATCATCTCATGAAAGAAACATACATAACAAAATGTAAAGCTGATATCCATATATTAAAATGTCAATGTCTCCTATATAAAGTAATGGTTTGAGGGCACAAACCCAATATTATATTGGTGTTAGAACGTGTTTTGAGCAAAGAAATGGAGTGTAAACCATGTACTCTCGTTTATATGTTACTGGACAGTCTTCACTGTGAAGAAGATGAAGTACCAATCGATTGAACCTCTTACCAATCAATTGACATCTTTCAGGTTCCAATCGATTGACACTTTATGCAATCGATTGGCATGGATTATGATCCAATTGATTGAACCTTTTTCCAATCGATTGATACTACTTTTATACCAATCGATTGACCTCTATACCAATCGATTGGAAGTTTCAGAATACAATTTTCTTATAATAACTGTTTAGTTGTTTATTTACTGTTCAGTATTTCCCAGCATGCTTTATTATTGTAATACAGACATGATAATGAGTTAATACGGCGTAGGATCGTAGTAACAACAAGATTAACGGATAATGTTTATGATGTTAGATAACGGAATAGTCGTGAATCCTTTGGATTTAACGTTCATTTCATTCAGAGTAGTCGGGCCACATTGGGATTGTCATGTATCGGTGATAGAGTTGAACTTAAGTAGGTTTGCTAAGATTCGGGAACCTTGCGTGGGCGGGCTTTGGTCGATCATATGTTCTTAAAAGTGGTAGACAGACGAAGGTGTCTATGACTTGCGGTGAACCGGACCATTTGCCCTAAGATAGCCAGATGAGCTAATCATATGTTCTTAAAAGCGGTAGACAGACGAAGGTGTCTATGACATGCGGTGGACCGTGATCACTGGTAGACATCGCTAAGTCGTGGCATAGAATGATGTACTGTTGTTTAAAGCGTTATATCCCTGACATGCGGTGGACTGTGCATATGTTCTTAAAAGCGGGGGATGGACTAACGTGGTATCCATGACATGCGGTGAACTGTGCATATGTTCTTAAAAGCGGTGGATGAGCAATGGTGTATTTATAGAGTTAAACTATTGTCGAGTCTGTTTCCCCCATCAAGATGTGTTATCGGTCTTAAAATGAGTAAGACGTTAGTAATCGGATAATCGGTTTGATGTAAAGGAGTTACCCTCACTAAACTCTAACTTGGTTACTATTTATAACTTGTAATAACTTCAATAGTTGATACCCTGTTAGTATCTAACTCACTCAACTTTCATTAAGCTGACGACGTTTATGCCGTTGGACATTTCCATGTTCCAGCGCACCTTGGTTATGACTATACAGGTGAAGGGCCCGCAGGAGAAGACTACCATGCTAGTGACGACGTCCCCGTGGAGAATTTCCCCGACGGAGGTCAGACCGAAGAAGACTACTATGCCGAGGACAACCTTTACGCCAACTGAAGACTAGACTAGAGTTGTGGCTAATTATCTTTACCATTTCAGAACCCTTTTTGTAGTCAGGCATATGTTGCCTTGACATTTGTACTTCCGCTGTCTTATATTTGATTCAAGACTCTGATGTGTAATAGTTAGTAACTTCTGTTGACTTTATGTTACGTTGTGATCATAACCTAGACTTCATTCTTGTTACACTATTACTTCTTGTTGCTTAGTACTGCGTGGTGTGGACAATCATGTGACTTCACCCGTCGCTGCCTTTGGACCCAAAAAGGAAATTTATTTTTCTCTATTTTTGCCATTCCGGGGTGTGACAGTTGATGATCTTCTTTCATCCTAGCAACATAAGTCCATAAGTGACTGTTGATCTTTTGTCTTTCTTTATGCAACATAAGTCCATGAGTGGCCGTTGATGACCTTTTTTCATCCTAAAGCAACATAAGTCCATGAGTGATTGTTGATCACCCTCCTCTTTCAATATCAAAACCTTAACTGCCGCAGACCATCTTTGTATCCCTCATCACAAATAAAATGATACCTTGACTCCCATTCAATGGGCGAATTTTCTTCTTCCTAGCAGAGTGCATTATCCATTCTAGTGGCCCATTTCAGTCAAGATTGACAAGGTTTCATCCCCAGCAGGCATATCAATTCTTCAGTTCTTTTGACCATAGTTAGTCCAATTGTTGGTTCAATCCTGACAATCACAGTAGTTCACTGTCAACTCGTCATCTCGATTTCGTACATCATCAGTGCAATCCATGACAGTCGCAGTAGTTCACTATCGACTCGTCATCTCGATTCGTACATCATCAGTTTAATCCTGACAGTCACAGTAGTTCACTGTTGACTCGTCATCTCGATTT
The DNA here is from genome assembly GCA_033977485.1 of Hydrangea macrophylla. Classification (NCBI taxonomy): domain Eukaryota; kingdom Viridiplantae; phylum Streptophyta; class Magnoliopsida; order Cornales; family Hydrangeaceae; genus Hydrangea; species Hydrangea macrophylla. Next base: position 53,346,665 of record CM066983.1, read on the forward strand.
GTACATCGTTAGTTCAATCCATGACAGTCACAGTAGTTCACTATCGACTCGTCATCTCGATTCGTACATCATCAGTTTAATCCTGACAGTCACAGTAGTTCACTATCGACTCATCATCTCGATTCGTACATCGTCAGTTCAATCCATGACAGTCACAGTAGTTCACTGTCGACTCGTCATCTCGATTCGTACATCGTCAGTCCTTCTAATCACGGTTAGTCCAACTGTTGATCTAATCCATGACAGTCACAGTAGTTCACTATCGACTCGTCATCATCAGTCCAATCCATGACAGTCACAGTAGTTCACTGTTGACTCGCCACCTTAATTAGTGCATGGTAAGTTCTTCTTATCACGGTTAGTCCAACCGTTGGTCCAACCCATGACAGTCACATAGTTCACTGACTACTCGTCATCTCGATTCGTGCATCGTCAGTTCATTAATCATCATTAGTTTATCATCACTCCCATTCAAAATGTGTTATGTTCATCATTCTCATTCAAAATCTTGGGCTTCCATGTCCATTAATGGTGCTTCCGTGTCTGTCGCTTGACATCTCTGGTTTTCATCACTTGAATTCTTAGGGTTTCTATGTCCAGGATTTCCATGTCCATCGGTTATCTGTCAAACTTCATCTTTGATTAACGTCCTCATGGACCCCACATCTGACTACATTCACTTGCAAAGCACACTTCCCAAATTCCAAAAGTTTTCCCCTAGACCCAGAGTCTTCTAAACCTTGATGTCCTTATCCGAGTCATCCACCACATCACAGTCGCAAACACTAGCACAACACCAGCCCACTCGGAGTGGCACACCCTACAGCACCTGCTCATACTAGGATCATAACACTAGACATGATAGGACTCATGACACAATTCATATCACATCCATGCATTGCATATCACTCTTTTAGCATAGCATCTGCCTGATTGTTGTGTATGTGCATGTGTGATTTATTCCTTTGTGCCCCGAACTACGTCCTGGTCTGATTCCCTTTGGGATACATAGGCAGCTCACACAGAGCACGATCAGCACTAGCCTCAACATCATTGCATCTTTTGCAACGCTTTTATCCTAAATCTATAGCCTCCAAAAAGACATGTGTCTTCAAAGCTTTGGCACTCGCTTGCGACATGCGTTGCCTCGCAAGTTCCATGCCAAAGAGGGGCAAACTGTAGACACCCCATTTTGTCGGCTATCAGATTTAGGAGACCCATAGTTTGGTTGTTCACAATGATCAAAAAAGACTCAAAAGGACTCCTGGAAGTTAGTTATATTTCTCAAAATGCTCAGAATGACCAAAATGCCCCTAAAAGCCCGAAAACTCCCAGATTTGGACCAAAAGTGCTGGAAAGATGCTATGTCATAAGAAAAGTAAGAAAATAAGTTTTTAAGTAAAATCAGATGAAATCGTCAGCTCCTAGAGACCCCTGGAAGACTCGGAAGTTCCCAGAAAGTCCCCATTGACCAGTTTGACCAAGGTTTGACCAAGTTTGAGCGAAATCGTCCAAATTCACCGGGATCATTCTAGATCATGTGAAAAGTATTAAAATGAGTTTTAAAAGAAATTCGAGCAAAAACGTCAGCTCTTGGGAGCTCCCAGAAGTTTCCAGAACTTCCCGGGAATCCCAGGTTTGACCAGTTTGACAAAAATTTGACTTTGAAACCAGAGCACTGTAGCAATTTTCAAATATTTTTCATGGATACTAGAGGTCAATAGCTTTCCAACGGTATATCACACATAATTTTTGGATTTAAAACGAGTTTATTATGAATTTCCGAAGGCGAAAAAGGCGATCAAATTGGCTTTTATCGCAAATATCGCAAAACTTTTGAAAGTGACCTATCTCTAAACTATTTTGTATGTAAAATAGACTCCATTACCTTTTCAACAGTATATCACAACCTCAATTTGGAGTTCGTATGCATTTTCTGTGAATTTCGGACGAAATAGGGCCTTTTCGCGAATACCGGAACCTCTGGGGGCCTAAGCAGGATTATCCAGACGATTGAGGAGTAGTGCCGCTGCGGCACTGGCCCACTGCCGCCGCGTCACTGGCCCACTGCCGCCGCAGCACAGGCCCAGTGCCACCACGGCACTCTCCTCCAGAATAGTGTGTTTTTGTAATTTCTTTTGGGGGTCCAATTTGATTAATTAAAAACCAAAACGATGTAGTTTGATGTTCACAGATGTTTGGGACCAATGGGAGCACTTTCTAAATCCCAAAACCACCCCAAATTAGCCTATATAAACCCACCATTGCTCTTCATTTTGGGGGGGCCAAGTACAAGGTTTGATAAAGTTGTAGAGAGAAAGAGAGATAGAAATAGATTTAGAAGTGAGAAAGGAGCTTCCTCCTACTATTTTTCTATAGAAGTGAGTTTCAATCTTGTTTTCCTCCACCATTCTTCTATATATTTCATCATCAATACACCCAACCACCATTTCTCTAAGCATTTTTGAGTTAGGAAGCTACTTCCATGTCTATATGTCAACATCTATGAGTGAAACACCATGCTACAAGTCCAAAATCACATTTGATTATCATCTATTGATTGTTATTTACTTGCTTGTTCATATTATGTTTATCTCTTCCTAACCTCATTTCTTTTTATTTTTCTTTATTTACTTACTTGTTCTTCATCATCTAAATGATGACATGAAGTTTGAGGTGAGTGAATCCTTATGGATAGTAGCTCTTGACCTCAAAAACATGTTTGATAGATGATGATTATAACTTCAATATCTCCAAGGTATCCTTGAATTTATGTTCAAAATAAAAATGAATCTCTCCAATAATATTGGGGGTTCTTGATGATGAGTTTGATATTGATATTCCAAGAGGTTATAATCTCTATTTGATGTTGAAAATATACTTTCAAAACCTCTATTTCAAAACCCCTCTCAATCCCTCTCATTTTGATTTCAAGAAAGAAAACTCAAGTTTTTTCCAAAATCTTCAAAACGGTGAGTCAAAACAGTGAGTGGTCTGAGTTCAAAGGTTTCTCTAGAACTCAATACTCAATGTATGGATGCAAGACCACTTGAAAAATCTTCCTAACTCATTAGAGAACACCCATGATTTTTTTGTTTGACTTGGAAATACTTGAAAATGGTCCGTTTGGACCCAAACATTCTCTCCAGATATTCTGTTTTTGCTGTCACAGCAGCTTGGTCTACTTTCAACTTGTTTTACAGAACACTTTTCCAAAAGGGGTGATCCTAACTTATTTTTTCTTTGAACTTCAGTGTCTTAGGGAACTTTCTGTATAATATGGGCCTCTAGATGTTTTGTTTTCATTTTCTAAGATTTCTTGACATTTCAGTCGATAGTACAAACTCTGTTCTGAGTAACCTCCATTGTTCATATGATTTCTCTCAATCTGTAATAGTTATTAAATATTGGCTTTTTGGGTTGTGTTCTAGACATAATAAGGAAGATCTCCATAAAACATCATGCATTGAAAACATTCCTAACCCCTCTTTTCAATTTCCAAAAGATCATGTTACTGTTCTGTCCACTATTCACAGCAAGCATACTTTTACTTCCATCCGTTGATTTAATGCTTATATGTACTCCAAATTAGCTCATGTCTTAGGAATTAGTTCATACTACATTTGTACATATCCCATGATGATTCTATTCATTCATTCATACAAATTTTAGACTTCTAAGTCATTCTAGGAATCCATGAACACAAAGCACACTACAACCTTGGCACATTTTAGGTGCATACATTGCATCCATGCAAAGATTTGGGGCTTTTGTGAGTCCTAATCTAAGAAGATTATAAGGAATGAACTTGATCAATACGTTCATGTTTCCCTCGATCTAGTCTTCCTTTCTCATCCGTCCCGGGGATTGAGAAATCTTCTTTCCTCAAAGATTAACATGCATCATAATAGCTTGCTAAGCATTTTTTTTTATTCCTTTGATTATTTGTTTCAAGAACAATTCATGTCCCCTTTAGATTAGGGAAGCCTAATTACTTGATACATGATTAGACGATTTTTCCTAGGTTTATTTGTGTGATCTTTCACTTTACATTGTATGATACTTGGCTTAGATCTTATAAATGATATCTTATCTTTAGATCTTCCATTTCAAATTTTCTTATGTGATGTAATATACTATCATAGTATTAATTGTCGAACCATACATAGTATAAGATGATTATTTGGATGCTAATTGAGGCCCGTCGAAAGACGGGGCGAGTTGAGGGTGTTTTAGTCACGACAAAGGCTCCTTCCTCTCTCGTACCAAAACCCCGAGCCAAGTTCTTTGGTTATGAAGGGCCGGTGCCCTTTATCCATTTGGGTGAGTCAAAATTAGGTTTCTTGGTTCCTTAAAGACCAAGTGGCGACTCTGTATCTGTTTTCAATAGACCATTTTCTTTCTTTGATCCAAAATCAAATTTCAAACAAAAACAAACAAGCAAGTGGTGGAACGCAGCGTGTCCACACCCCACTTCTAATGTCAAGCATTGGAAGTTGTTAAATCTCTAAACTCTAACCATATACCCATGTATTGCATTGAAACATCTATCTAGCATGTTGGTTGACTACCACATGTTTGATAGTTTGTCACAATAGAATTTTTTACTCTAGAATGTGCTACAAGTATGAAAGTCATGTGTTGTTTGGTCCAAGGTGGAGGAATGCTCCCCAACCTCAATTTCTCCATTTACAAAACCCCCAATTCTCAATTAAACTTAGCTTTGTTCAAAGTTTACTTTCTCTTTTTCTAAATAGACATTGTAGTATAATCTTATACAAATTGAACCAATCTCAAAGTCGAAAAGACTCATTTTTTATTTCTTAGTTTGTTAAATGATCCACGCATTATAATTGGTTTTTAAGCGTCCAACAAGCATTATTGCATTCCAATCCCTGTGGACTCGACACCTATTTCCATTTACTACATTTTTAATAGGGTTAAACAAGAACTTGATTTTGACAACATCATAAAGTTTTGGTGCATTTGGTAATCGTGGAAACTACTACTATATCCTACACTATCATTTTGGTTATGGTCCCCATTACGATTGATGGAACTCTCCATATGGAGGTTCTGGATATGTTTGATAACGTGGGGGACTAATACTATTGTTTCCCCATAGTGGTGGTTGGTAGCACTCGGGTTGATAACGTGCCCCATAGGTGGCTGCTTGCCAACTTGGGGGATAACTATTTTGATTACCTGATGAGTACCTATTCGCGGTGTTTGTATTGTTTGGAGGATAATATGGATATGACATGTTTACCCATAATTTTTAGAATATTCTTTTTTATTTTAATTAATTCTTTTTTTATTTTTGAGAGAAAAAGTTCAAAGTTTTTTTTTTTTTTTGAAAAAGAAGAAAAATGAAAATAATTTAGTAAAATCCTAACCTAGTTGTCCTCCCCGACAACGGCCCCAAAAACTTGACACGAAATAAATTTGTGCGCTCTCGTGCATCACCCAAGTGTAGGTGATCGTGCAAGTAATACTGGATAAGTTCAGATCGAACCCACAGGAAAGGAATATGAAGAATGTATACTAAGTTACAACCTAAATAAAAGGAAAAGAAGAATGTAGGATTGGAGTTTCTAACGAATCCTAATTAATTAATTAACTAAATAATAAACAAAACCACAGAAAAACATAATAATGAAATAAATTAATTAAAGGTGTTGGAAAAACAAGAATCCACATTGATCCTAACCATCTACCATGCACATTCATTCACATTCTATGGAGTTCATTCCTCTTCAGTATTCCGTATTTTTCTAAAGATTAAGAATCAATGGCCCTTACATGATCGGGACTATAAGCGATTTAAAATATTTAAAAGACAATTTAAAACAATGGTTGAGACTCTCACCCTCAATATTGTTAGCATTCAAGGTAGTTTACAAAAGTCATTGAAGAAAATATCCTTAAGGCTTGAATTCTAAAAACAATGCTCAAGAGCTAGAATGCATGTCTTCATAAGGTATTCGAATAACTCGAATGGCTATGTTATGTATAATGAACAATCGGGTATAGGAATGATAGAAATAGTGTCACATGATATTGAGAATAACGTCCCCAGGATTGGTAATACTAAGTGATATCTTGACCTCTATGAGTTGGAAGATGTTAAAGACAACATACCATCTTTAAGTGAGGGTGGATAAATTGAGATTCCACATCCAGTAATCGCTAAAAAATGGTACTAGTCTCCAACTGAGTGGGAATACACCTCTAGAAGCTAGTGGGAGTGTACCAGATAGTGGGAGTACATCACTAGGCACTCAAGATTCTGAGGTCATACGTCGTAGGTGATAACGAAAAAGTTCCCTCTCACCGTTTTGAAATTAAGGGAGACATTTTCATGTGTGCAAATGTGTGCACAAGTGGATGAGGATGAGTCTTCTTCTTTTGTTGAAGCATTTTTTTTCATCCTCTGAAGTAGAGTGTATAATTGTTATGCAAATTGAGATAAGCTCTATGGACGCGAATAAGGTCTAAGAGTTAGTTGATATTACGCATGTGCGTAAGACTATAGGAGACAAGTGTTTTCAAAATCTAACGCAAGACAGATTGTTTAATTGACAAGTATAAGGCGTACCTTGTGGCGATAGTTTGTACCCAGAGAGGGTATAGACCATGGAAACATGTTCTCCCAAAGGGTAAGATCTAACTCCATTTGCCTTATCCTAGCGATTGTCGCACGTTTAGTTTAACTTTTTCAGTTTAATGTTGTTTTTTTCAATGGAGAACTCGACGAAGAGATCAATATGAACCAGCCCATTGCTTTTGTGACCAAAGGGAATGAGCGCAAAAGTATGTCGTCTCAAACGTTCTATTTATTATCTCAAGCTAGCAATCGTCTAAGAAGTGGTACTGTGTGTACATTAAATGGTCCAACAAAATTATTCAAATTCTTTATATGCTGACGACATTCTTCTAGCTGGGAATAAGATGAGTTCCATTGTCGCCACTTGAGAGTGGTTGTCTTCTCACTTTGAGATCGAGGCATGGGTGATAGGGGTGGGCAAACAGTTCAGTTAACCGAAATTTTTAACCGAACCGAACTAAAATAGTCAATTCGGTTCAGTCAATTCGGTTTTTAGCTTCGGTTCGGGCCCAAACCGAACTGTTTTATATGTATCGGTTCGGTTTTCAGTACCACTTAGCGAAACCGAACCGAACCGAAAACCGAATTAGAGACTCATATATATATATATTCGCATATTTACTATTTAGGGTTTGACTTAAAAGTTAAAACTTAAAAAGATCTCTTCACTTCTTCAGTCTTCATCTTTCATTGCGGCGACGCCTCACCCTTCTCTCCAGCCTCACCCTTCTCTCCAGCCTCACCAGTCACCCTCACAGTCACAGACTCACAGAGTCACAGTCTTGCACAGTACCAACCGTCGACCACAGTACCACACACCAGCTGCCTTCGGCGCCTCGCCACCAACTCCTCACGGCTCCACCACCAAGCACCAGGTATTCTCTGATCTCTCTAGAAAATCTCCATACAACCTCATGATTCTCATATATCTAATTATCTAAATATCTAATTGATGTCTCATATCTGGGCTTTTTCATTTGTAGGGATTTCAAATTTGTGGACCTTTGTTGAGATTTCAGATTTGTCTCAAGACTCCCAACAAAGGCAACAATCTCAATCTCTCGGATTCTTATATTCCTAATTTTCTAGGGCTTCTTTGTTCTCACTCTTGAACTTAAAGATAAGGTAACTAGTAACTATTTTTTATTTATTTATCATATATATCATAAAATATGTTGAATTAGATATATATATATATATATAATATATGCACACACACATATATATCATATATGTTGTTGATGCCTGTTGAGTGTTGAGGTTTTTTTTTTTATTTATAATTTTGGCAAAGTTGAGTTTCTACATTCTTCTACTACTGAGTACTGCCTATTCATGGTCATGGGCCTCATGGCTATTGAGATTGAAGAATTTGAAGGGGACTTTTTAGGGAGTAGGCTAGTTTAGGACTTGCTATGTTTTCTCAGTTTTGAATTATTAGAAGGGGACTTTATTTATGATTTTTGTTGTTTAAAAATAGTTCATCAAACAGTGATGATTCTCATTCACCCAGAAGTGCAAAGAAATTATAGGTGTGCTAATTTCTTAATGGTGATAAATAATGATGATGATATCTCCATCCTTAATTTATACATGCCAATTCTGAAACCATTTGGCCTTTTTTCAAATCCAATCTATCCATTTGAATATTTGATGAGCCCAATATACGGGTTAGGTTAAAGTTGAGGAGATTCAAATTCAATAACTTGTGATTTGTGAATGAGTGTAGCTTTGGTTTAAGAACCAATTATGATTAACAAGAAGGTTACAAAGATACATCATCAATTAAAGACTTAAAGTGGAGGCACCGATCAAAAATTTCTTTTGTTTCTGTTGAACAAGCCAAAATGTTTCAGTTTACTAGTAGTGAATAGAAACAAAAAATGGGTGCAATATGTAAATCCACGTAATTGCAAAGAACCAAATTTGTTTTTGCTGAAACATACCAAAACATAGTGGAAACAGTTTAGGGAGGTGTTTTCCTTTAGGATTTATACTTCTTTTAACTTTTTCACTAACTCTAAAGTAGTAAAGTCTAAGTGTTTAACAGTTTAGGGAGGTGTTTTCCTTTATGTTTTCCTTTTTATGTTTACATGCATTTTGCCTTTTCTAAACTTATTAATAAAATTATTTTCACAGCTTCTAAAATTGTTATACACTATGTCGGGTGGAAGTGAATGTGAGAATGATCACATAGAAATTGAACCTGAAGTTGACACTGATGAAGTAAATTCGAGTAATAAGAAAAGGAAAAACATGAAGCCTAGGTCAGTGATTTGGAAGCATTTCATTAAGTTCACTGATGACAAGGGGATGAAGAAAGCGAAGTGTAAATATTGCGATAAACCATATGCTGCTGATCCAAAAACTTGTGGAACTGCTACAATGAGAAATCACATGTCAAGTTGTAAGGCTAATCCATATAATCATGATCTTAGCCAAACAAAGCTTACCGGGTATCAACAAACCGGAGGTAGTGAAAATACATTAGGCACTTGGAGGTTTGAGTCTGAAGCTGTTAGGAAGGCACTAGATCAAATGTTAATTACTGATGAGCTCCCGTTTAGTTTTGTTGACAGGCCTGGGTTTAGACAATTTGTCTCAGTTGCTTTACCACCTGAATTTCATGTTCCATCACGTAGGACCATCAGTAGAGATTGTTATGATCTCTATTTGCAAGAGAAGTCCAAATTGAAAAATGTATTGAAGGAATCGAATAGGAGGGTTTGTCTCACCACAGACACTTGGACATCTTTGCAAAGAATTAACTATATGGTTCTCACAGCACACTTTATTGATAATAACTGGAATTTAACTAAAAAGATCTTGAATTTTTGTCCAATTAAAAGTCATAAAGGTGAGGACATTGGAATGTCCGTGGAGAAATGCTTACTTGATTGGGGTGTTGATAAAGTACTAGCAATTACTGTTGATAATGCTAGTTCTAATGATGTCGCAATTTCATACTTGAGGAGAAGGTTTGAGACTTGGGGTACAAATGTGTTAGGTGGCAAGCACCTCCACATGAGATGCGTGGCACACATTATAAACCTTGTAGTTGTTGATGGCGTCAAAGAAGTCGGTGAGTCCGTTGCTCGAGTTCGGGGGGCAGTGAGATTTATAAGGCAATCACCTGCTAGACTAAGAAGATTTAAAGAGTGTGTTGAATTTGAAAAGATTGAGAGTAAGAAATTGTTATGCCTTGATGTTCCCACTAGGTGGAACTCCACATATTTGATGTTAGATACAGCTGAGAAGTATGAGAGGGCCTTTGAGAGGTATAGCATGCAAGACTCAAGTTATAAATCTGATCTTTTGGATAGTGATGGAAAAGGGGTGCCAAGTGAGGAAGATTGGGTTAATGTTAGGCGTCTAGTACATTTTTTAGAACATTTTTATCACCTAACTTTGAGGATTTCAGGCTCTTTATATGTCACATCCAATTCATTCCTCACTGAAATTAGTGAGGTAGACTGTTTGTTGAAAGAGTTGCAATCTAGTGATGATTATGAATTGAGTTTTATGGCAACAAAGATGAAGGCCAAGTATGACAAGTATTGGGGAGATCCAAAAAAGATGAATATGTTGATTTTTATTGCTATGGTATTGGATCCTCGTCACAAATTAGCGTTTGTGGAGTTTGCCATTGTCACAATGTATGGGGAAGATGTGGGAGTAGCCATGGGAAAGTTGGTAAAAGATGGAACATATAGTATGTTTAATGAGTATAAGAGGTTAAATGAACCCAAATCCACTACATCTCCCTCTTCCAATACATCAACTATCCGATCTAATGTGGAGCCAGAAAATAGGAGGAGAGCAAATATCAAGAAGGAGTACAAGAAGTATAAATCTGAAAGTGGGAATACGGATGCTAAATCAGAATTGGATAGGTATCTTGGTGAGGATGCTGAGGATGATGATGATGACTTTGACATCTTGAAGTGGTGGAAAGTCAATTCGCCCCGATTTCCTATTCTTGCACAGATTGCCCGTGATGTGTTGGCAGTTCCTATCGCTACAGTGGCTTCCGAGTCCGCATTTAGTACTGGAGGGCGTGTTCTTGATGCATTTAGGAGCTCATTGACTCCAAGGCTAGTACAAGCCATTATATGTGCTCAAGACTGATTGCGTCCCAATTCTTGCCCAATTAGTGTTGAGGAGGATTTGGATAATCTTGAGAAGATTGAAGAAGGTAAACAAATTTTTATTGTTTTACAATTTTTTAGTTGGTACATATTAAATATTTACTCATGACTTTTGAGTTTTTATTTTTTCTTTTAAATGTTGAAATGTGTTGTGACCTTTGCCAAATTTTTCTATTTGTAGATTTGTTGAAGATTGCAAATGACACAAACATTGTAGATCTTTGATCTTTGGGACGGAGTTGGTTCGGTTTCGTACTTCAAGAAGTTTAAGACTTTGTATTAATTTGACTATTTGTATTTTCACATTAGTTAGACTTTATAATGTTGTATAATTTTGGATGTTTTCATGGACATTGGTTTGGTTTCATATGTGTGTGTTTTATATTTTTGGACTGAATTTCCATGGACATGGTTTGGAGTTGGAATCTTGGAAGTTGGAAATGTCATTATGTAATTTATGTGTATATTGTTTAATGTAACCATAACAGGTACACTGGTGTTGGCAAATGGCAATGGCAACTTGGGCCTTGGCAAGGGCCAATGTATTGCTTTGGCTTTAATTTGAATATTTTTTTTTTGTTTGTAAAATGTGTCAAAATGCATCACAGACAAACAGACTCCTCACAGTTTCAAAGCCTTCTATGCTTTGGCTTTAATATAAATTTTTTTTTTAAACTGTTTTTTACTATTTCAGTTAACCGAATTTCTTAACCGAACCGAATTACTAATTCGGTTAACCAAACCGAACCAACCGAATTACATTTCGGTCAGTTAACAGTTGCCATTCCTCCAAACCGAACCGAACTCAAACCGAACCGAATAAGCCCAAACCGAACCGAATTAACCGAATGCCCAGGCCTAATGGGTGATGCCAATTATTATCGCGCCCGCCCCGAAAGTAGGGGCCTTCAAGGGTCGCAATTGTTACGTCGAGAGACATGTTAAAGTAGGTAAGATGGAAAAGTACATGAAAGTGGGATTAGGGCCATATAAAAGTTCAGAGTCGCCACCTAACGTTATCGGGAGTTAGGAACCCTGCAAAGATAATTAGAGTAATCATCTTTGACTTTTGAGAAATAGTTTGAGAAAAGTAGGCCCTTTTGAAAGTGTGACTCTTGATAGTCATGTGAAACCAGAGTTCTTGAAGTGGGTTCGGGGACTCGATTATGTCGAGGGAAGGTATTAGGCACCCTCAAGCATCTGTGACAGACAGTTACCGGTTTAGTGGTTTTCATAGTAACGGGATGTAAGTAACAAGTAGTAGAATATATATACAAGAAATTGAACTCGAGCGTCCGTGACACGCAGTCGCCAATATATATATATATATATATCTCGACTCGAGATAAGTAAAAGATATTTAGAATGTGAGAAAGTATAAGTAGTGGATGGTTATGGTCGCACCCTAGTAAGGGTTGCATACGTATATCGACTCGAGAATCAGGCCGTACGTAGTTCTGTGCTATGTATGTGTGTGAGTGTTTGGTTGATCTAGACCGTGAGTGTGTAAAATAGTGTTTTGAGTAAAGTTGGGTTAACTTGGAGCTTTAACATGTATGGTGTAGTCCAAGACTTTAACCTTGAGAAAGTAGTGAGTTATGAGATGCCATCGTAGGTCATTAGATCTCTTTCCGGCTGACGCAGGATATAAAGTCCAATCGGGTGGGGTTCGAAGGTCTCCTTCTGACTGGCACAGGATATAGCAATTTGATAAAGTTCAGCCGGGTGGGTCGTTAGATCTCCTTCCGGTTGACGGGTGGTGTTTGAGGCCTCCTTCTAACTGGCGTAGGATATAGCAGATTGATAAAGTTCAACCGGGTGGGTCATTAGATCTCCTTCCGGCTGACACATGATATAAAGTCCAATCGGGTGGAGTTCGAGGCCTCCTTTCGACTAACATAAGATATTGTAATTTAATAGAGTTTAGCAGGGTGAGTCATTAGATCTCCTTCCGGCTGACGCAGGATATAAAGTCCAATCGAGTGGAGTTTGAGGCCTCCTTCTGACTAGCAAAACAAAGAGAGAAAAAAAGGCAGAATATCCGACCAGTGGATTTATAGGGAGCCCAGACCACTAAGAATAAGAGTTGAGGATGTTATCTATGCATAGGCGACTATTGAAGTTCAGTCGATGTTTGTTGAGAAATAAGGAAAGAAATCCGAGAAACGTTGCAGAAATTATCCGAGAAAGCTCAAGTCGTATTTCGACACAAAATCGACTTAAATGGACGTCATGGTTGGGTCCCAAGTCGTATCCATATGTATGAATAGTACACGTATGTATGAACAGTACCCATACATATACTGTATGTATGACATTAGAGGTGTTTATGATGGAGTTTGGATTTTATTTGGTTAATGTAGCCAAACAGGGCTTAGGAGAGGAGAAAGGTTAGAGATTCCCAAACAAAGCTTAAGGGAGAAAGTGAATTAGCAGATTTTTTGGAAGGGGGGACCTCCTATTAATAATAATAATAATAATAATAAAGTAATAAATATCTAGATATTGTGTGTGTGCGTCGCGTTCTCCGGGATTTTTCGGAAAGCTACGCGGTTGAAAACTGGACTGCTGGGTTCTCTTGACTGACATAGAATTTTGAAGTCGGAATTGTTTTTAAAACGTTGTTTCGCCCACATTCGGCACCAGTTATGACAGAACGCGCCAATCGAGGCACTTTTCAAAATCCAGTGTCGGAATGAGACGAAATTACATAGATCCTTTTATTTTAATGTGATGAGTATTTTCCTCTAATCAGAAAGTGACTCCTATGGCGCGATTGACCCAAATCTGGATTACTTAGTCATTAAGCAAAGAAAATATCTAGATATCTATACAAGCGTCGCGCTTCTGAATTTTCTGGAAGGCAATGCAACGAAAACTTGGACCTCCATAGTCCTCTTGACAAACACGGAATTTTGGTGCAAAATGGAATTCTTGAATTCTATCTGACTCTTATTAAGCACCTGTCTTGACAAATCCGTTAATTAAAATGTACTTTTTCGGAATCTGGTATCGAATTGAGACAAAATTTTATGGATCCCTTTGTTTCAATGTGAAGAGTATTTTCCTCAAATCAGAAAGTGATTTCTATAGCGCGATTGGCCCAAATCTAGATTACTTAGTCACTAAGTAAAGAAAAAATCTAGATATTTGTACATCCGTCACGCTTCTGAATTCTCTGGAAGGTAGTGCAACGAAAACTTGGACCTCCGTTGTCCTCTTGACAATGCTAAATTTTAGTGCAAAAATGGAATTCTTGAAATGCTATATGACTTGTATTAAACACCTGCCTTGACAAATCCGTTAATTAAAATGTACTTTTTTCAAAATCTGGTATCGGATTGAGACGAAGTTTACGGGGATTTCTCCGTCTCGATATAAAAGGTGTTTTAATCCGGACTGAAAATGCCACAGTCGATTTGATCTTGAAGACCAGGACTTTCTGATGATTTATCAGTATAAATTGACGTACTTGTGAGCGATCTTATCGCAATTTTGCAACTTTCTTCGTTTGATGGCAAAGAAATTTCTGAAGGCTCTTTATCTTGACAAATATGGATTTTTGGCATCAATTTTAAACCTTCCGAAGTTTTTCTGGCGATGAAATGGAATTTTTCTGTTTGATTTCCACGCCTGATAAAGTATTTTTTCAGATTCAGTGTTCAATTGTGATGAAATTTTAGGGAGTCCTCAGTAATGTCACGCACTTCCATTTTATCGTGAAAAACACTTATTCTGACACTTGAAAAGCTAAAAAAGTAATCTCAGTCCCTCTTTGGCAAATAACATATTTGTCTGAGCTTTAAACAATGATTATTTCTTCGCCTGTGGTTCAATTTTGACAATTCAAAGTCTAGGGACCTTGAATTTGTGAGCTCTTCACACCCGTCGAACTCGATGTACATTATCTATCCGCCTCTTTGTAGGTGGGCAAAAATTGGGTGTCTATAGCTAATCTGGCATGCTTTTGAAACCATGCTGGTGGGTAATCAAATTGATGACAAATTGATGACAACTTGATTTAACATTTGATTTGACCTCCAGATATTCCGATTAGGACTCCAGCTTTTTCTTCTTTGATTTGCGTGCCAGGTGGGCTCCCCCTGCGACAGTTATTTCTTTTTTTGGTAGGTCAAAATGGGGTGTCTACAGCTGTCCCTCTTTGTCATGTTTTGTGAAGTAAATCATGACAAAGAAACAAGACTACCCATTTTGTCCCTTTTTCTTTTAAGTGATGAGAACAAGTAAAAAGACGTGTCAAAGTAGGCAAGTGAGTATGAGATGCCATCGTAGGTAAGTGATTGGTGTGCCAAAGTAGGCAGCTGGGGATTGGGAGCATTGTCAGAGTGGGCAAATAGCTCCGCTAGGAATTCACTTGAGAATCGAGTAGAAGAGGGATTGTGTCGTCAAGAAGTGCGTAATCGCATAATCTCAAACTTTAACCAAGAATGTAATAAAGTGAGGGTATAATCGAGCTCTTAGAGCTGCCTACGTATCTCTCGTCGGGAGAATCAGACCGTGCGTAGTTCGTACAAACCTGGGTAGCTGAGAGATGGTGGGAAACGGTGTAGTCAAGAAGTGTGTAGCCGCATAATCTCGAATCTTTAGCCAAGAATATAGTAAAGTGAGGGTATGGTCGGGCCTTTATAGGTGCCTACGTATTTCCTACTAGAGAATTAGACCGTACGTAGTTCGCAATAGGGTAAAGAGGATGCTATATTAGGATAGTGAAGAGCAAAATGCCATGTCAGTGCGTGATTGCAGTGGATATGAAAGAGCGAAATGCCACGTGGGGCATGATCGTTGTTGGATAGGAGAGCAAAATGCCACGTGGGGCGTGATTGTTGTAGATGTAAGAGAGTAAAATGCCACGTGGGGTGTGATCACTGTAAGATAGGAGAGCAAAATGCCATGTGGGGGCGTAATTGCTGTGGATATGAGAGAGTGAAATGCCACGTAGGGCATGATCGCTGTGAGATAAGAGAGTGGAAAAATATGATACGCATGATTGTCGTGAAGATGAGAGATGAAAGTAGCAAAATCCGATACGGGTATTCGCTGTGGAGATAAGATCAGTAGAATGCGATGCACATAACTGTTGAAGATATGAGAGAGCAAAATGCCAAGTGGAGCATGATTGTTGTAAAGAGTTTGAGATAAGAGAAGCAAAATGCCACATGGAGAGTGATTGTTGTGAAGATTCGAGAGAAAAATGCCACATGGGGCGTGATTACTGTGAAGAGTGATGAAATTAGCAAAATGCGGTATGCTTGATCGTCGTGGAAAGGTGAGGACAGCAAAATGCGATGTGCGTGATTGCTATAGAGTGCAGGAGGGTAAGAGAAATACCTGATGCTTGATGTCGATGTAAGTTGGATGCCATTTGAGGGACTTATACCTGATGGTAAGTGATATGAAAAGAATGCCACTTGACGGACTAATTCTTGATATTGAATGATAGACGATGACATGAATAGGATGCCCTTTGACGAACTTACTCTTGATTTTGATGATTGATAGTGTGAATAGAATACCACTTGACGGACTTACTCCTGATTCCAATGATAGATAATGTGAAAAGGATGCCGCTTGACGGACTCACTCCTGATTCTAGTGATAGATGGTGTGAAAAGGATGCCACTTGATGGACTCACTACTGATTCTAGTGATAGATGTGTGAATAGGATGCCACTTGACGAACTCACTCCTGATTTTGATTAGGGATTCTGATGATGAGTGAACAGGATGCCGCTTATCAGGCTCATACCCGATAGTAAGATTGTGAATGGGATGCCTCTTGACGAACTCATTCCTGATGTCGAGAGTGCGAACAGAATGCCACTTGACGGCTTCATTCCCAGTGGTGAGATACGTGAATAGGAAGCCTCTCGACGAACTCACACCTAATTCTAATTATGATGATGTACAGTGGATAGATGACGTCTGATGCTTGAGATGAAGACGAATACAAACAGGATACCGCTGGGGGTCTCATACCTGACTCTGGAAGCAAACAGCGAATAGGATGCCGCTTAGGGCCTTATACTTGATGCTTGTGATGGAATATGATGTCATTTGAAGGACTCACTATTGATTTTGATTATGGATTCTGATGATGAGTGAGCAAGATGCTGCTTAAGGGCCTCATACCTGATTCTTGATTGGAGCGTGAACTGTTATACCTGAGCAAGGGATAGATTCCTTGACAATCTACTGAGGAGAAGACTGATTTGATATGTGGATCCGAGTAGATGGATCAGTGTGAAGTTGGCGAGTCTGAGCAAGGGTTGATATCGTGGCTCAGTTAGTGGTGAGCTTTTGGGCTATTTGAGAGGATTGTCAGAACCAGTTGCCCCTGCTATAAAAGTATGCATTATCTTCTATGCTGAAAGATATGAATGCATTTTTAAAGTCATGCCATGCTAAGTACACGTACTTACAAGAGTATAATGCATGGATCTATCATCTATGAAAGAATGCTCATGAGTTAGTGGATATTGACCGTCTTATCGCCTGTTGAGTACTAGAAGACAAAGTATTTGACTATATAGGCTCAGTGCCCCAGTGATCGTCCTTCAGAAGGACCCATTTTTTCAATATTTGATTTCTCTTGAGCTCTCATTCTCTGAAACCATTTTTACCTTCAGCGCCCTCACGGGTTTTCACCGAATCCGGTTATGTGATCATTGCGCTTCAGTGTATCTTGTGATCTTGAAATTATGTGGCACGCCCGTCATTTGGAATGATGCAAGTATGTGATCTTGTGAACCCAACAAGGCTTGTATCAATCAAACTGGACTTTATTGGGTTATAATGAAGGCCAGGGTCCTGGGATGAGAAATGAATGGATCGCATGAAGGCTCAAAGTTTATTTTGAAAAGTCGGTTGAGATTCCTGAGATCACCTTATGCCCTGCGTCTTTCCTTCTTTTGATTTTGCCCTTTTTCTTTTTGTTTTTGTTTTTATATTCATCCCAATCTAATGTGGGGTACGTTATTGCTGAGTAAAGTATGTACTAAGGAGAATTGCCCCATTTTAAAGTATGTATCCGAGTTGGATCGTATCTTTTATGGATTTGCTCCAACTTTGCATTGAGCTCTATTTTGTTTGTTTTCTCTTTCATTTTCCTTTTGGCATTGCCCCAGTATAGGGGGTGATCCTTAGGGGTTTAAAAAGAAATTATCGGATGGCTCAAGTGGGCTAGCGAGGGAAAGTAGTGTATAGATAGCTGAAATGATTGCCTCTAATCATTTTGGCACAAGTCGAGTCGGGTTCAGAGATCACATATATGCATCATTGAAGTTAGGGATTGTGGTAACGCGTATTTACTTTCCTGACCAGGATTGAGGGGCCCCATGTAGGCTAGCAGTGATCGTGATGACCTCTTTTGCTGAGATGTGGGGGGCAAAGGCTGTCCCAGTCGATGTATGTCATGATCCAGAGAATGGACCGAGGTGTTCTTATCCCTGAATGCTCGTCGGCTGTCTGCACTATTCTTATGTACTCAAATGACATCAAGCGATCGTAGAGAAGTATGCATTGATTATGCTTTTGTCATTTGATTCTTATTGAGATGTGAGTATCGTCATAGATGAAATGGCCGATTTGCGGATATGAGTTTGTTCTTGGCATGATTTTGCATTGGTCGCACTTTTAATTAAACCCGAACATAGTTTGTTACGTTCGAAAGTCTAGTACGATGTCTAAGTCATACTCAACAAGTAGTAAGACAGTCATATCTAGCGAATCATGAGATTTAAAGAATGAGAGCAAGATAATAGTTATTGAATGATGTAAAGAATGAGTTTTGTTTTTGTTTTTTCATTTGAAAGTATGTACTTATTGATCGGGAGAGAACATATCCTAATTAAATGCCTTAACTTACATTTGTTAGTACCTTTTATTCGATTTTTGTATATTTTTACTTCGTTTTTTATTTTCTGTTAGGTTTTGGAAGAAATCAAGTAAACCAGGCTAAACAGGGTAAAAAAGCAGAAGAAAAGAAGCAAGAAAAACCACATCGCGCGCGCGCGGCCCGCTCGCGCGAAAATCCCGAAATCGCTCGCGCGACTTCCCCATATCGCGCTCGCGCGGCCCGTTTGCGCGATCTGTGTAAAAATGGACCTTGCGTATTTCATTCTACTGATGACTCCTACGCGAACGAAACTGCCTAATTGCGTCCAGATTGTAAAATAAAGCAGTTTTAGTACGTTTCGGGTTAGGAAAGCTTCCAAAACTTATTGTAAAATCTATATATACCCTATTTTACTTCAATTTAGGGGTTGGCAATTAATATACACACCATATACAACTAAATTTCAACCATTGAAGAAGACTAAGGATTCCCATGGCCTCCTCCATCAACCTCTTGCTGTTCATCAATTCTATGGACAACTAAACCTAGATCTAGGGTTTCAATGAAACCCTAGCCAAGTAATAGGATGTATTTTATGTTTTTATTTTAGTTTTATTATGTATGGATGACAGTTACATGTTCCGAGGATTTTCATAAATAAATTGCGCTTTTATTGATTAAATCATTACTTTCAAAATCTATTCTTGTCTTAGATCTATTTTGATGGTAGTGTGCTCAATGATCTATGCTTGCTGTGCTTGTTTAGATTATTTACATATAATGGTGCTTAAATTGAATTGTGCTATCAAGTATCTGAATAGTCCATGCCTAGATTAGACGGATTATACCACAACCCTAGTTTAGTTGTGGGATAATTCGTGCTAACCGAAGATGGATTATGTTGGTGCTTGAACCACAGTTATTTTCTTGACGGAGGAATTGGGCTTGTAGCTACAATTCCCCATTATCATCCAACTTAATAAGCTAAAGTAATTCATAAATACCCTTATTATGAAGCTAGTGGTGGATTTGCAATCCTAGGTTCCTTAAACTTATTATAAAAACAACTATTTAATTGCTTTCATAATTTAGATTTACTTCTATTGTTATTAGTTTAATTAAAATTAAATCAAAATATGTTTTTCTTAAATTAGCTAAATTTAGGTTTTAAAATTAAAACGCGATAGTTAATCAATCTCTATGGGTTCGACCTTTACTTCCACACTGCAAATCTTTAGAAAAGTAAAGTATACTTTTATATCTTGATTTTGACAAGATCACTTATGTAAAGCAGACAAAGCATAAATTTAATAGTATAGAGAAACTGCCCCTGTGAAGTAAAGTATACTTTTATATCTTGATTTTGACAAGATCACTTATGTAAAGCAGACAAAGCATAAATTTAATAGTATAGAGAAACTGCCCCTGTGTTGCATATGATGAGGAATAATGTTTCAGGATAGTGGGCTGAGTATTGGGTGTCTTACGAGAGTCCTCTTGGACATGACCAAAGGCTTGGGAATGTATATGGGTAGAAGTAGGTCTATTGGTTCAACGGCATGAGGGTTCGAACAATTGCGAATGCGCTGGTACTGCTTGGATTTGATCTCCTTGGATTTTGTCATCCGACCATGCTCAGGTTTGACGCTTGAACATATTTGGATTCAAAAATTTAGAGTTATTTGGACTAGTTGTCCATTTGGACTTTCTCGATCCGTGGAGAAGTTGGTGATGCCGAGAGTAGGCTGAGCGTACCTGTAGTGGAGGTCAAAAAAAGTAGAGGTAGACGTAGTAAGACGCTTCAAAGAAATGAAACGGGGATTCTTCTCCCAGTGACTCGTTACAGATGGGAGAGTACTGCCCCAGTGTGATGTATGTTCCCAAGGTATGAGATGAATCTGGATAGCCTTTCGGCCTCACCAAATGTCTTTGAAAAGTGAATTTGTCCTTGGGGAGTTTTATTTTTGCTTTGAAAGGTAAGAACGAGTTTGGAAAAGCCCAGTTGTCTTTCGACGCAGTTTATGAGTTTTTAAAAGTTTATCCACCCCTGGTCTTTATACAGGTGCAGGGGGGAAGATGGAGAAGAATTAGGCAGCCTTAGACGCCGTTTATTGATTTTGAGAAAGTCGTATCAATCCTTATTAAAATGTAAGGAAAAGATAAGTAAGAATGGGCAGCCTTTCGGTGCCATTATGAAGTTTTGAAAAAGTGTATCCATCTTTGTTAAAATGTAAGGAAAGGATAAGTAAGAATGGGCAGTCTTTCGGCGTAGTTATTTGATTTTGATAAGTTTTTTTGCCCCCTGGTTTGTAAAAAAGTGCAGGGAAAAGAAAGAGAAGGATCCAGTAGCTCCTCAACTCTATTTGTTGTTTTTAAAAAGTTTTTCCATCCCTAGTTTATATAAGGGGAGGATAAAAAAGAATTGGGCAGCCTATCGGCCCCGTATTATGTTTTTTTGAAAAGTTTTTCCACCCTTGGTTTATATAAGGGGATGATAGAAAAGAATCGGACAGCCTATCGGTGTTGTTTCGTATTTTGAAAAGTTTTGAATGCATACGTGTAGAATATGACTATGTGGAGAGGTTGACGTCTAATGTAGACTTATTTAGGTCCGGTTCCCGAACCTTCAAACCTCCGGTGCCGTAGCACCTTCTCAGGTCGGTGGTTTCGAGCGAAGGAACTTTCGGTGTTGGTACCGATGATACTATCGCAATGGCCATGCCACTTACTGATCCTTCTATCTAATCTTAAAGGGTTTTAGTTTCAGAACCGGGTTATGTTATGCTTGATGCAAGTGTGTAGTGTGTAGAGCGGTAAAGTACGGCATTGGCCTTGTAGTTTTAGTATGGCATTGGCCTTGCAGTTTCTTTTGAGTCACAGGTACCTATGCAAACAAGATTATAACCTAAAAAAGAATTATAAAAGTATAGAATAGTTAGTAAAAGAAATGCCCCTTTAGAATATGAAAACCACCAAAGGGTCGGCCTGAGTCCTCTTAAGTGTAATCCCCAGCAGAGTCGCCAGCTATCGCGCCTGCCCCGAAAGTGGGGGGCGATTAGTTCGAGGGTCGCGACCGTTTATGTCGAGAGACGTGTGAAATTAGGTGAGATGGGAAATTACATGAAAGTGGGATTAGGGCCATGTAATAGTTCAAAGTCGCCACCTAACATTATCGGGAGTTAGGATCCCTGCAAAGACGATTAGAGTAATCATCTTTGACTTTTGAGAAATAGTTTGAGAAAAGTGGGCCCTTTTAAAAGTGTGACTCTTGATAGTCATGTGAAACCAGAGTTCTTGAAGTGGGTTCGGGGACTCGATTATGTCGAGGGAAGGTATTAGGCACCCTCGAGCATCCGTGACACACGGTTGCCAGTTTAGTGGTTTTCATAGTAACGGGATGTAAGTAAGAAGTAGTAGAATATATATACAAGAAATTGAACTCGAGCGTCCATGACACGCAGTCGCCAATATATATATATATATATATATATCTCAACTCGAGATAAGTAAAAGATATTTAGAATGTGAGAAAGTATAAGTAGTGGATGGTTATGGCCGCACCCTAGTAAGGGTTGCATACGTATCTCGACTCGAGAATCAGGCCGTACGTAGTTCTGTGCTATGTATGTGTGTGAGTGTTTGGTTGATCTAGACCGTGAGTGTGTAAAATAGTGTTTTGAGTAAAGTTGGGTTAACTTGGAGCTTTAACCTGTACGGTGTAGTCCAAGACTTTAACCTTGAGAAAGTAGTGAGTTATGAGAAAGTGTTTTGAGTAAAGTCGGAGTAGATCGACCGCGTGATGAGTTTTTTTGTATTTATGATTTTATGATTTTTTTGTCTTTTTGTTTTATGTGCCGGAAGTAAGGGTCGGTGCCCAGAAAGTGCGGGAAGTAAGGGTCGGTGCTCAGTGGTTTAGAAAAGGTAATGTGAAAGGTTTACCAAAAGTACGGGTAGGTGCCCAGTGGAATGGAGAGAAGTATCAAATTTTTTATGTTCTCTGATTTTCATCAACGAATATCGATAACAGGAGATAAAAATGCAGTCGGGTAGGTCATTAGATCTCTTTCCGGCTGACGCAGGATATAAAGTCCAATCGAGTAGAGTTCGAAGGTCTCCTTCCGACTGGCGCAGGATATAGCAATATGATAAAGTTCAGCCGGGTGGATCGTTAGATCTTCTTCCGGCTGATGCAGGATATAAAGTTTAATCGGGTGAAGTTCGAGGCCTCCTTCCGAATGGCGCAGGATATAGCAGTTTGACAAAGTTCGGCTGGGTAGGTCATTAGATCTCCTTCCGGTTGACGCAGGATATAAAGTTCAATCAGGTGGAGTTCGAGGGCTCCTTTTGACTGTCGCAGGATATAGCAGTTTGATAAAGTTCAGCCGGGTGGGTTATTAGATCTCCTTCCGGCTGACGCGGGATATAAAGTCCAATCGGGTGGAGTTCGAGACCTCCTTCCGACTGGCAAAAAAGAAAGAATAAGGCAGAATATCCGACCAGTGGATTTATAAGGAGCCTAGACCACTAAGAGTAAGAGTTGAGGATGTTATATGTGCATAGGCGACTATTGAAGTTCAGTCGATATTTGTTGAGAAAGAATGAAAGAAATCCGAGAAACGTTGCAGAAATAATCTGAGAAGGCCCAAGTCGTATTTCGACACAAAATCGACTTAAATGGACGTCATGGTTGGGTCCAGAAGGGCCGGAATAGTCAAGATGCCTACCGTATGTTTGAATAGTATTCGTACATATATTGTATGTATGAATAGTACCATATGTATAAATAGTACCGTACGTATGAATCGTATTTGTATGTATGAATAGTACCCGTATGTATGAATAGTACCAGTACACATACTGTATGTATGACATTAAAGGTGTTTATGATAGAGTTTGGATTTTATTTGGTTAATGTAACAAAACAGGGCTTAGGAGAGGAGAAAGGTTAGAGATTCCCAAACAAAGCCTAAGGGAGAGAGTGAATTAGCAAATTTTTTGGAAGGGGGTACCTCCTATTTATAGAAATTATTTGATTTAAAAAAATAATTTAATCAAAATAATAATATTAATAATAATAATAATAAAAGTAATAAAATATCTAGATATTGTGTGTGTGCGCCGCGTTCTCCGGGATTTTTCAGAAAGCTACGCGGTTGAAAACTGGACTGCTAGGTGTAGACACCCCATTTTGTCGGCTATCAGATTTAGGAGACGCATAGCTTGGTGGTTCACAATGATCGAAAAAGACTCAAAAAGGACTCTTGGAAGTTAGTTCTATCTCACAAAATGCTCAGAATGACCAAAATACCCCTGAAAGACCAAACACTCCCAGATTTGGACAAAAAGTTCTGGAAACATGCTACGTCATAAAAAATAATAAAAAAATGTTTTGAAGTAAAATCAGATGAAATCGTCGGCTTCCAGAGACCCCAGAAGTCCCGGAAGTTCCTGAAAAGTCCCCGCTGACCGGTTTGGCCCAAGTTTGACCAGGGTTTGACCAAAATAATCCAAATTCTCCAGAAAGTTCTGAGATCATTCTAGATCATGTGAAAAGTACTAAAATGAGTTTTAAATGAAAATTGGACAAAACGTCAGCTCTTGGGAGCTCCCAGAGATTCCCAGAACTTCCTAGAGGTCCCTGGTTTAACCGGTTTGACCAAAAGTTGACTTTGAAACCGGAGCGTTGTGTCATTTTTCAAACATTTTCATGGATACTAGAGGTCAATAGCTTTCCAATGGTATATCACACATAATTTCTGGATTCAAAACGAATTTATTATAGATTTCCGAAGGTGAAAAAGACGATCAAATTGGATTTTATCGCAAATACCGTGCAAAACTTTTCAAAGTGACCTGACTCTGAACTATTTTTTATGAAAAGTAGACTCCATTACCTTTCCAACGGTATATCACAAGCTCAATTTGGATTTCATATGCATTTTATGTGAATTTCGGACGAAATAGGGCCTTTTCACGAATACCGGAACCTCTGGGGGCCTAAATATAAATTTTTGGGCATATGAGGAGCAGTGCCGTGGAGGCACTGGGCCACTGCCGCGGCGGCACATGGCCAGTGCCCCGACAGCACTCAACCCCCGCAGAACCCATTTTTGTAATTTATTTTGGGGGTCCAAATTGAATAGTTAAAGACCAAAACGATGTAGTTTTATGTTCACGGATGTTTGGGACCAATGTGAGCACTTTCTAAATCCCAAAACCACCTCAAATTGGCCTATATAAACCCCTTTTTGCTCTTCATTTTGGGGGTACCAATTGCAAAGCTTGAGAAAGTTGTGGAGAGAAAGAGAGATAGAGATTGGTTTAGAAGAGAGAAAGGGAGCTTCTCCCATTGATTTTCTATAACAAAGTAAGTTTTAATCTTGCTTTCTTCCATTACCTCTCTTATACTTCACAGTTAAATTCTCCCCAACCACCATTCTTGAGCAATCTTGAGTTAGGAAGCTACTTCCATATCCAAATGTCAATATCTATGAGTAAAACACCAAGCTACAAGTCCAAATTTACATTGATTATCATCTATTGATTGTCATTATTTGCTTGTTCATATTATGTTCATCTCTTCTCGCCTTATTTCTTTTTTATTTTTCTTTGATTACTTACATGTTTATCATCATCTAGATAACATGTTGTTTGAGGAGAGTGAATCCTTATAGATAGTAGCTCTTGACCTCAAAGACATGTTTGATGGATGATGATTCTAACTTCAATACATTCATATGTATTATTGAAGTCATATTCTCAAACAAAACTATGTTTGTGATAACAATATTGGGAGTTCTTGATGATGAGTTTGATGTTGATTTCCTAAGTGGTCTTAATCCCCTTTTTGTGCTGAAAATGTGCTTTTAAAACCCCTATTTCAAAGCCCCTCTAAAACCCCAATATTTGGATTCCAAGAAACAAGCCTTGTTTTACCAAAAATCTTCAAAACAGTGAATGATCCGAGTTCAAAGATTTCTCTAGAACTCAATACTCAAAGGGTGATTACAAGACCACTTGGAAAGTCTTCCTAACTCATTATAGAACACCCATGATTTTTGGCTTGGCTTGAAAACACTTGGAAGGGTTCCATTTTGACCCAAACATTCCTTCTAGACATTCTGTTTTTGCTATCACATCAGCTTGGTTGACTATCAACTTGTCTTTCAGAAACCTTTTCCAAAAGGAGTGGTACTAACTCATTTTTCCCTTTAACTTCAGTGTATTAGGGAACTTTCTGTATAATATGGGCCTCTGAATGTTTTGTTTTCATTTTCAAGGATTTTTTGACATTTCAGTCGACAGCACGGACTCTGTTTCTGAGTAACCTCTATTGTTCATATGATTTCTCTCATTCTGTAACTTCAAAAGTGATTTGACTTTTTGATATGTGTTCTAGACACAATAAGGGTGATCTCCATAAAAAATCATGAACTAAAAATATTTCTAACCTCACTTTTCCATTTTTACAAAATCAACTCAATGTTCTGTCCACTATTCACAGCAAGCATGCTTCAACTTTTATTCTTTGATTTGATGCTTACATGCACTCCAAATTAGTTCATCCCTTAGGAAGTAGTTCATACTATATATGTACATATCCTACAATAATGTCCTTCATTCATTCATGCATATTATAGACTTCTAAGTCACTTTACAAATCCATGAACACAAAGCACACCACAACCTTTGCACATTCTAGGATCATACATTGCATCCATGCAAGATTTGGAGTTTTGTGTCACATAATCTAAGAAGATTATAAGGAATGAATTTTATCATACGTTCATGCTTCTCCTCAATCTAATCTTCCTTTGTCACCCGTCCCGGGGATTGAGAGGTCTTCTTTTCTCAAAGATTAACATGCATCATTCTAGCTTGCTAAGCATATTTTTTTTATTTCTTTGATTATTTGTTTCAAGAACAATTCATGTCCCCCTTTAGATTAGGAAAACTTAATTACCTAATATGTGATTAGATGATTTTTTTTCTAGGTTTGTTTGTGTGATCTTTTACCTTTGCATTGTGTGGTATTTGGCTTAGGTCTTATGAATGACATCTTATCTTTTGAACTTCCCTTTCAAGATTCTTATGTGATGTAATATACTATCATAGTATTAATTGTCGAACCAAACATAGTATAATATGATTATTTGGATGCTAATTGAGCGTAAAGGCTCCTTCCTCTTTCGTACCAAAACCCCAAGCCAAGTTCTTTGGTTTATGAAGGGTCGGTGCCCTATATCCTTTTGGGTGAGTCAAACTTAGGTTTCTTGGTTCATTAAAGACCAAGTGGCGACTCTGTATCTGTTTTAATAGACATTTTCTGTCACGCCCCGGCGTAGCCAAAATATGGAAAAATTTAAAATTTTCATCTTGGACCCTGAGGCACGTGACTGGTTACAGTACCGAATTGTCCTCACCAAATGCTAATAATAAACAACATAACGAAAGGGATAAAACCAACAACTGCTAACAAGGATATATTATAATAAGAGGCCACAATACTAGTTAACTATTACATCATGGTAGATACATCAGAGTCTTATGGCTCTAGGGCATTACAGAACTATTACAAAGGATAGACGAAGTCCTCTGCTAGAGGTTACAACCAAAAACATTTACAAAGACATCTACTAGTCTTCTCTCTAACTAGCATATCCATAGCCATCTTCGGTGTACTCTTCCTCCATGATCTCCTCTTGCGTAGCATCACCCGTGTACTCATCACCTGGATAAGCTGGACATGGGAATGTCCAGCGACATGAACGTCGTCAGCTTATGAAAGCTGAGTGAGAAAACTAAATCAAATGGAACTTATATAGTCACACACAATAAGAAATATATTTACTACTATTATTACGTCTATTAAAGTTCTCTCACGTTCTCACCGTCGGACTATAACCACTTACGTGCCCATACAGGCATTCTAAGAGAAAACCAACAATCGATACAACTCACTTCAACATCTCGGAACATTATCACAGTCCATTACCGAAGTCTATTTCGGAGTTCTAACTCCAATCAACAACACCAAAAAGGCTGTCACTATTGCACAACTAAATCACTTTATACTTGCCAATTGTAACCAATCCCTCTTTCATTAACCAAACCATCTTACACTGATCAAAATATCTTTTATTAACCAAACCATCTTACACTGATCAAACCATCTTTTATTAACCAAACCATCTCGCACTGACTAAACCATCTTTTATTAACCAAACCATCTCGCACTGACTAAACCATCTTTCATTAACCAAAACACTTGTAACCTTCACTTTGTCACGAAGAACCAGAGTGTTCCCACAACCTTCATGGAACCATCTTGTACTAACCAAACCATCTCTCATCAACCAAAACATCTTTCACCAACCACCTGGTCACAAAGAACCACCACTTCTCAATCACGAAGAACCGAAGCGTTTACGGAGTGCAAGAACATCCATTCCATCACTAAGAACCGAAAGGAGTCTTCACTCTAAGAAATACTGTTTCATCATCACGAAGAACTGAAACGTTTAAGGAGTGCAAGAACATCCATTCCATCACTAAGAACCGAAAGGAGTTTTCACTTTAAGAAATACCGTTTCATCATCACGAAGAACTGAAACGTTTAAGGAGTGCAAGAACATCCATTCCATCACTAAGAACCGAAAGGAGTCTTCACTCTAAGAAATACCGTTTCATCATCACGAAGAACTGAAACGTTTAAGGAGTGCAAGAACATCCATTCCATCACTAAGAACCGAAAGGAGTCTTCACTCTAAGAAATACCGTTTCATCATCACGAAGAACTGAAACGTTTACGGAGTGCAAGAACATCCATTCCATCACTAAGAACCGAAAGGAGTCTTCATTTTAAGAAATACCGTTTCATCATCACGAAGAACTGAAACGTTTACGGAGTGCAAGAACATCCAATCCATCACTAAGAACCGAAAGGAGTCTTCACTCTAAAAACCACCACTTCTCCATCACAAAGAACCGAAGTGTTTACGGAGTGCAAGAACATCCAATCCATCACGAAGAACCGAAAGGAGTCTTCACTCTAAAAACCACCACTTCTCCATCACAAAGAACCGAAGTGTTTACGGAGTGCAAGAACATCCAATCCATCACGAAGAACCGAAAGGAGTCTTCACTCTAAAAACCACCACTTCTCCATCACAAAGAACCGAAGTGTTTACGGAGTGCAAGAATATCCATTCCATCACGAAGAACCGAAAGGAGTCTTCACTCTAAAAACCACCACTTCTCCATCACAAAGAACCGAAGTGTTTACCTATACCCCCTTTCGTCCTGAAGACTCGAAAGGATACCCAATAGTCATCACTTCACAACCAATCAATCACACCCTTTACTCACTATCCCGGCCTCCGCGGTTGATACACACATCACGAAGACCATATCCATTTTGTCACGAAGGATCAAAATGATACACACGTCACGAAGACCGTATCCATTTCTTCACGAAGAATCAAAATGATACATACGTCACGAAGACCATATCAATTTCGTCACGAAGAGTCGAAATGATACACAACTTTTACATTCGCCAACCATACCTTTTTCTCACTATCCTGGCCTCCGCTACCCAGATTACCTATCCGACAATTATCCTTAGCATAATCTGCTTCTAACATAGCACAACCGACCCTTACATTTTCCCGACCGCGCATTCGTCACTCATTTCGGAATTTAGTACATTAAAGGACCTCCGAATATACTTTCGAAGTTATGTTTATACATCCGTCATTCTGTTTTATGTCATAATATACTTACAATGGAAACTTATCCAATCACTATCAACGCAATAATCGTGCCGTACAACATACTTATAGCTTGGGTATGAGCTCTCTATGGTCATTACACTATATTCATAACAACGGAAACCTAGCGTGTAGCTCGTGGATTTAATACCAATAATATATATATATATATATATGAAGCCCCTAACATACTCATCTACTCGATAGCACTACCATAGCACAAGATATCCATATCCACACAGGTACCGGTAAGCAAGCATCATTAATAAACACATCATACAAGCATTTATACAATCTGCCAGGAATTAATTTTACTATGTCGACTGAATTGATATGATTTATTTGGACATGATAAATTGATTTGTAGATCAAACTCAAAACTAGAACATTGTAGATAATTGGATTAGATTCATGTACAAAAAAATCTAGCTTCAATTGCATTTTTGAGCTGCTCAAAACATTTATTTTACTTAGACATTTCTATATTTTCGGACTGCTCTGTCCCAGATTTATAGTACTGCGTTGCATGTGCATTTTACCTATCAAGGAGTCATTTTTAGACTAGGCTATAGAAGAGTTATTTGTAGATAAATGAGTTAGCTTTCTCCACAAAAAAAACTAGCTTAATTCAGATTTCGGAGCTGCTTAAAACACTCATTTTACTAGACTACATTCTGCTGGAGGTTTCTGTTTCTCAGATTTAAAGTTCTTCGTTGCATGTACATTTCACCTATGAAGAAGTGATTTTCAGACTGAGCTATAGAAGAGTTATTTGTAGATATATGAGTTAGCTTTCTCCACAAAAAAACCTAGCCTCATTCCCATTTTTGAACTGCTCGAAATGTTTGTTTTACTAAACAACACTCTGCTAGAAGTTTCTGCTTCCCAGATTTGAAAATTTATCTTGCATGGCATGGATCTCTCAAACTATCAACATCAAGCACTTAATAAAACATTACTACATGCTATATAGGTTCTAAAGTGAGTTAGAATACTCACCTAAACTTGAAATTGAGCTTGGGCTTTGGATTTGAGCTTAGGAAGCTTGAACACAAGCTTTAAGTGATGGAATCTTCTTCTTCCTCCTCTTCTAATCCTCTTTCTTCTCTTCTATTTTTCTCATGGACATGCAAGTCTCCTAGCTTCCTCTCTAAATGCAGATTGTAATGTCTAAAAGAACTAAAAATGTATATGCATGGAAGCTTATATAATGTTAGACTTATGCTAGGTGTCACATGCATGTATGCATGCTAGGACAAGTGTCCTACAAGTGGACAAGTGTCACATGGGGTGGTGACATGTGTCAATGGGGTTGCATGTAGCTTCCATGTGGCCGACCATGTAGGGCCCACCTTGGGTTGCGTGCTACTTTCTCGATTTGCGTGCATAAGTTCCTCGTTATGCGTGTCAATCTCAGTTTACGTGCAGACGGGTATTATTTCTAATGTCCGGGTCTAGGTACGGGACTAAGTTAATTCTAATTACGGTCGAGTCGGTGCAGTGATTATAGTCTAATTAGTAATTACATTACACTGATACAGTCACACAAATAAATTAATAATATAATAATAGACCAGATATAGAAATTCATAAAACTCGTATTATTGCACGTAGAGAAATTACAGGTATTACATCTTCTACCACCTATTACAGGATTTCGTCCTCGAAACCAGAATGAGCTAGTACTACACAGAGATGGAAACTTCTCTCGCATCTCCGATTTCGGCTCCCAAGAAGCTTCTCCTTTATCATGATGCTTCCACTGAACCTTTACCAGTGGAATCTCTTTGTTCCTTAGCTTCTCAATTCCGTGATCCATAATTCTTACAGGTCCTCCGACGAGTGTAGCATTGTTGTTTACTGTAATATCTTTGAAATCAATCTTGTGTGCCAGGTTGCGAAGACACTTCCTCAACATACTTACATGGAAAATATTATGAACTCCCGACATCTTCGGTGGTAACGCCAATCTATAGACGACTTTCCTTATATGTTCTAGAATTTCAAATAGTCCGATGTGGCGCGGTGATAGCTTTCCCCTCTGTTGTCCAAACCTTACAATGCCTCGAGCCGGAGAAACTTTCGATTGCACATGATCTCCAACTCTAAATTCTAGATCTCGACGTCATTTGTTCGCGTAGCTTCTTGTATCTGCTTTGCGCTGCTTTCATCCTTTCCTTTTATCCGTCAGTCTGTGGATGAAATGCAGAACGTAGCGTCAGAGACGTTCCTATTGCTTTCGGAAGACTCTCCCAAATTCTAGTAGTGAATCTCGAATTTCATTCTGATACGATTGACACCGGTACTCCATGTAATCGCATAACCTGTTGCTGGTATACTCGACTCATCTTCTCGATACAATAGGTCATGTTATAGGTAGTAAAATGGGCTTATTTGGTCAGCCGATCAACAAATACCCAAATAGCATCATGGTTCTGCTGAGATCTCGGCAATCCCACAACAAAATCCATGGTGATATGCTCCCATTTCCATTCTGGGATGGGTAGCGGTTGTAGTAATCTTAGAAGTCATTGGTGTTTCTCCTTGACTTACTAACAAGTTGGGCACTTGGCTACAATTTCTACGACCTCTCTCTTCATGCCTTTCCACCAAAAGTTCCTTTTTAAGTCTTTGTACATCTTGGTTCCGCCGAGGTGTATGGTCATTCTCGACTTATGTGCTTCATCCAGAATGTCTTTCCTCAACCATTTGTGTCGGTTACACATAACCTTTCCTTACATCTGAATCCTTTGTCTGTTCCAATATTCCACTTAGTCGGATTCTTTGCTTTCGCCTTCTCAAACCATTTTCTCAATCCTTCATCCTTCTTTTGAGCTTCGAGTATTTGATGAATGAGGGTTGGTTGCTCTATAAGACGTCCAAAAGGTTGTCCCTTATCTGGTCTTGCTGCCTGAATGTCAAATTCTGCTAAAACTTCTAAGGCTTTCCATTCCTTGATTAAAAGTGGGGTGATAAACCCTCGGGGTTTCCTGCTCAGAGCATCTACGACCAAATTTGCTTTACTGGGGTGGTATTGCAAATTAAAGGCATAGTCGTTAAGTAGCTCCATCCAGCATCATTGTCTTATGTTTAGTTCCTTTTGAGAGAACAAGTATTTCAAGCTTTTGTGATCCGAGAATAGGTCAAACTTCTCTCCGTAGAGGTAGTGCCTCCAAATCTTAAGTGCAAAGACAATTGCAGCCAATTCCAGATCGTGTGTAGGGTAGTTTAATTCATGTGGCTTTAATTGCCTAGATCCGTAAGCGATCACCTGACCATTCTGCATAAGTACACATCCTAGTCCTTGATATGAAGCGTCACTGTAGATAGTGTACTGTTCACCACTCTTGGGTATAGCTAGCACTGGCGCTGAGGTCAACCTCTCCTTTAATTCCTGAAAGGCGCGTTCGTGCTTGTCCTTCCACTCAAACTTTATATCTTTCTTTGTTAGTCCGGTTAAAGGAGACGCGATCCTTGAGAAACCCTCCACGAATCTCCTGTAGTATCCAGCCAATCCAAGGAAACTTCGTACTTCCGATGCGTTGGTTGGTCTATTCCAACTAGAAACTGCGTCCGTCTTGGTTGAGTCCACTGAAACTCCGTTCTGTGAGACTACATGTCCCAAGAATTTGACTTCTTTCAGCCAAAACTCACACTTACTGAACTTAGCATAAAGACAATTTTCTCTAAGTGTCTGAAGTGCAATCTTTACATGCTTCTTGTGTTCTTCATCTATCTTTGAATAAATAAGGACGTCGTCGATAAACACGATGATGAATTGATCCAAGAAAGGTCTGAACACCCGATTCATCAAATCCATGAATACCACCGGGGCATTAGTTTATCCAAAAGGCATAACTAAGAACTCGTAGTGCCCATATCTTATCCTGAAAGCTGTTTTCGGTATATCTTCCAGCCTGACAAGTAACTGATGGTGCCCAGATCGTAAGTCAATCTTTGAAAAGGTCGTCGCTCCTTGTAGTTGATCGAACAAATCGTCTATCCTGGGAAGCGGGTACTTATTCTTAATAGTAACCTTATTCAACTCTCTGTAGTCGATACAGAGTCGAAGATTTCCATCCTTCTTTCTAACAAATAGAACCGGGGCTCCCCAAGGTGACGTGCTTGGTCTAATAAATCCAAGATCTTCTAACTCTTGTACTTGCTTCTTCAACTCCAGCATTTCTGTTGGGGCCATACGATAAGGAGCCTTGGATATCGGGGTTGTTTCGGGTATCAACTCAATACGAAAGTCGATCTCGCGCTTTGGTGGTAATCCAGAAACGTCCTGAAAGACATCCTCATAGTCTCGGACTATCGGAATCCGAGCGATCGTCAAATCTGAGCTTGTAGTTTCCATAGTGGCTAAACGACTTGTAAGAAAGGCGTCACTAGTAGGGTTGCATTGATAACTAAAGGGTGCACTTCCAGGTACTGAAAATGTGATCGACCTACTAGCACAATCTAACTTTGCATGATACTTAGTAAGCCAGTCAAATCCTAAGATTACGTCGAATTCCTTCATTGACAGAACAATTAAGTCTGCATATAGGTTCCTATCTTCCAATGTCAAAGTACAGTCCTTGCACACCTTTCCTAGCTTCACGGTCACTCCCAAAGGTGATACCGCGTTCGGGGCTACCTCAAGTGCTTGGGGTACTAAACCCAATCGTCGTACAATCTCAAAGGTAATAAACGAATTCGTAGCACCGGTATCAAAAAGTACTTTAACTCTACTAGCATATAATGAGAGTGTACCTTCCAAGTTCTGCTGTTCCTTTTCATTATAGCCAGCTGCCTCGGGTATGATAGCATTGAGTCGAGCCTTACCAGCTTGGCCTTGAGTAGTAGGCCCATGATAGTTTCTTTTTGGTGCCTTACATTCTCTGCTCATGCGTCCTCTTTTGCGTCAGTTATAGCATATAACATTAGCTCGGTTGTTGGTTCTGGGGGCTGTGTAGTCCGGGGATCCCACAATTGAAACATCCATCCTTGTTGTTCCCGGTAGTAGTGGTTGGTACTTGTGGTGCAGTTGGTTTTGCATGCTTATTCCGGGGAAAGGTGTATCCTGGTTTCTTACAACTATTCCATGGGTGTTTGTTTCCTTGGAAACGGGTCGGAGGTCTTCCCCTTGGTCCATTCCTAAGCTGAGGTGGCTGACTTGTCATCTATTTGTGTGTTATGAACCTAACTGAATAACTACTGGTTACCCTCCAGTCCTAACTATGGTTACGAGATATATAAACGATATAAGGTATAGCTAACAATTCTAATATGAGTACATATCACATAAATACATTTCATCAAGTAGAGGAAACAAATCTTTATAGATAACTTCAAATATTTACATAGAAAGGCATACACGCTACCACTAGTTTGTGTTATATGCCTAGGTACATACTATATACACAAAAAGATGGGCTACTAGTCCTAATACAAGTAAAGCTCTATATCGTGGGAGTCCTATCTCAAAAGTCCTTCATATCTGACTTATATGGTAGAACATCATCCAAGATTGGAATCTCTATAGGTGGAACCCATTCCAAGTACGGGTCAAACTTATCAACCATCTCATCTTCATCCTTATCCAAAGGCTCTATATCTGCATCCTTAGAGTCATCCTCAAAGTCATCCTCAACCTCTGGCTCTCCAGCCTCCATGACTATCATTGCTTCCCCCTCACCAGCACCCTCTGTTGGGTCAATCTCCTCATCAACCCCATCCTCCATATCCATCCGGGATGTAATAAGGAGCCATGCTAATCACAAAGCTACCATAAGGTTTATGTATTTATGGATGGAAAAAGGTCTAACAGTTTATAACTTAAGTGTGTAGGACAATCGGTGTACACGTCTTAACCTAAAGCTCTGATACCAAGAATCCCTGTCACGCCCCGGCGTAGCCAAAATATGGAAAAATTTAAAATTTTCATCTTGGACCCTGAGGCACGTGACTGGTTACAGTACCGAATTGTCCTCACCAAATGCTAATAATAAACAACATAACGAAAGGGATAAAACCAACAACTGCTAACAAGGATATATTATAATAAGAGGCCACAATACTAGTTAACTATTACATCATGGTAGATACATCAGAGTCTT
Organism: Hydrangea macrophylla; assembly: GCA_033977485.1. Classification (NCBI taxonomy): domain Eukaryota; kingdom Viridiplantae; phylum Streptophyta; class Magnoliopsida; order Cornales; family Hydrangeaceae; genus Hydrangea; species Hydrangea macrophylla. The sequence goes on from CM066983.1 coordinate 53,382,148, forward strand.
ATGGCTCTAGGGCATTACAGAACTATTACAAAGGATAGACGAAGTCCTCTGCTAGAGGTTACAACCAAAAACATTTACAAAGACATCTACTAGTCTTCTCTCTAACTAGCATATCCATAGCCATCTTCGGTGTACTCTTCCTCCATGATCTCCTCTTGCGTAGCATCACCCGTGTACTCATCACCTGGATAAGCTGGACATGGGAATGTCCAGCGACATGAACGTCGTCAGCTTATGAAAGCTGAGTGAGAAAACTAAATCAAATGGAACTTATATAGTCACACACAATAAGAAATATATTTACTACTATTATTACGTCTATTAAAGTTCTCTCACGTTCTCACCGTCGGACTATAACCACTTACGTGCCCATACAGGCATTCTAAGAGAAAACCAACAATCGATACAACTCACTTCAACATCTCGGAACATTATCACAGTCCATTACCGAAGTCTATTTCGGAGTTCTAACTCCAATCAACAACACCAAAAAGGCTGTCACTATTGCACAACTAAATCACTTTATACTTGCCAATTGTAACCAATCCCTCTTTCATTAACCAAACCATCTTACACTGATCAAAATATCTTTTATTAACCAAACCATCTTACACTGATCAAACCATCTTTTATTAACCAAACCATCTCGCACTGACTAAACCATCTTTTATTAACCAAACCATCTCGCACTGACTAAACCATCTTTCATTAACCAAAACACTTGTAACCTTCACTTTGTCACGAAGAACCAGAGTGTTCCCACAACCTTCATGGAACCATCTTGTACTAACCAAACCATCTCTCATCAACCAAAACATCTTTCACCAACCACCTGGTCACAAAGAACCACCACTTCTCAATCACGAAGAACCGAAGCGTTTACGGAGTGCAAGAACATCCATTCCATCACTAAGAACCGAAAGGAGTCTTCACTCTAAGAAATACTGTTTCATCATCACGAAGAACTGAAACGTTTAAGGAGTGCAAGAACATCCATTCCATCACTAAGAACCGAAAGGAGTTTTCACTTTAAGAAATACCGTTTCATCATCACGAAGAACTGAAACGTTTAAGGAGTGCAAGAACATCCATTCCATCACTAAGAACCGAAAGGAGTCTTCACTCTAAGAAATACCGTTTCATCATCACGAAGAACTGAAACGTTTAAGGAGTGCAAGAACATCCATTCCATCACTAAGAACCGAAAGGAGTCTTCACTCTAAGAAATACCGTTTCATCATCACGAAGAACTGAAACGTTTACGGAGTGCAAGAACATCCATTCCATCACTAAGAACCGAAAGGAGTCTTCATTTTAAGAAATACCGTTTCATCATCACGAAGAACTGAAACGTTTACGGAGTGCAAGAACATCCAATCCATCACTAAGAACCGAAAGGAGTCTTCACTCTAAAAACCACCACTTCTCCATCACAAAGAACCGAAGTGTTTACGGAGTGCAAGAACATCCAATCCATCACGAAGAACCGAAAGGAGTCTTCACTCTAAAAACCACCACTTCTCCATCACAAAGAACCGAAGTGTTTACGGAGTGCAAGAACATCCAATCCATCACGAAGAACCGAAAGGAGTCTTCACTCTAAAAACCACCACTTCTCCATCACAAAGAACCGAAGTGTTTACGGAGTGCAAGAACATCCATTCCATCACGAAGAACCGAAAGGAGTCTTCACTCTAAAAACCACCACTTCTCCATCACAAAGAACCGAAGTGTTTACCTATACCCCCTTTCGTCCTGAAGACTCGAAAGGATACCCAATAGTCATCACTTCACAACCAATCAATCACACCCTTTACTCACTATCCCGGCCTCCGCGGTTGATACACACATCACGAAGACCATATCCATTTTGTCACGAAGGATCAAAATGATACACACGTCACGAAGACCGTATCCATTTCTTCACGAAGAATCAAAATGATACATACGTCACGAAGACCATATCAATTTCGTCACGAAGAGTCGAAATGATACACAACTTTTACATTCGCCAACCATACCTTTTTCTCACTATCTTGGCCTCCGCTACCCAGATTACCTATCCGACAATTATCCTTAGCATAATCTGCTTCTAACATAGCACAACCGACCCTTACATTTTCCCGACCGCGCATTCGTCACTCATTTCGGAATTTAGTACATTAAAGGACCTCCGAATATACTTTCGAAGTTATGTTTATACATCCGTCATTCTGTTTTATGTCATAATATACTTACAATGGAAACTTATCCAATCACTATCAACGCAATAATCGTGCCGTACAACATACTTATAGCTTGGGTATGAACTCTCTATGGTCATTACACTATATTCATAACAACGGAAACCTAGCGTGTAGCTCGTGGATTTAATACCAATAATATATATATATATATATGAAGCCCCTAACATACTCATCTACTCGATAGCACTACCATAGCACAAGATATCCATATCCACACAGGTACCGGTAAGCAAGCATCATTAATAAACACATCATACAAGCATTTATACAATCTGCCAGGAATTAATTTTACTATGTCGACTGAATTGATATGATTTATTTGGACATGATAAATTGATTTGTAGATCAAACTCAAAACTAGAACATTGTAGATAATTGGATTAGATTCATGTACAAAAAAATCTAGCTTCAATTGCATTTTTGAGCTGCTCAAAACATTTATTTTACTTAGACATTTCTATATTTTCGGACTGCTCTGTCCCAGATTTATAGTACTGCGTTGCATGTGCATTTTACCTATCAAGGAGTCATTTTTAGACTAGGCTATAGAAGAGTTATTTGTAGATAAATGAGTTAGCTTTCTCCACAAAAAAAACTAGCTTAATTCAGATTTCGGAGCTGCTTAAAACACTCATTTTACTAGACTACATTCTGCTGGAGGTTTCTGTTTCTCAGATTTAAAGTTCTTCGTTGCATGTACATTTCACCTATGAAGAAGTGATTTTCAGACTGAGCTATAGAAGAGTTATTTGTAGATATATGAGTTAGCTTTCTCCACAAAAAAACCTAGCCTCATTCCCATTTTTGAACTGCTCGAAATGTTTGTTTTACTAAACAACACTCTGCTAGAAGTTTCTGCTTCCCAGATTTGAAAATTTATCTTGCATGGCATGGATCTCTCAAACTATCAACATCAAGCACTTAATAAAACATTACTACATGCTATATAGGTTCTAAAGTGAGTTAGAATACTCACCTAAACTTGAAATTGAGCTTGGGCTTTGGATTTGAGCTTAGGAAGCTTGAACACAAGCTTTAAGTGATGGAATCTTCTTCTTCCTCCTCTTCTAATCCTCTTTCTTCTCTTCTATTTTTCTCATGGACATGCAAGTCTCCTAGCTTCCTCTCTAAATGCAGATTGTAATGTCTAAAAGAACTAAAAATGTATATGCATGGAAGCTTATATAATGTTAGACTTATGCTAGGTGTCACATGCATGTATGCATGCTAGGACAAGTGTCCTACAAGTGGACAAGTGTCACATGGGGTGGTGACATGTGTCAATGGGGTTGCATGTAGCTTCCATGTGGCCGACCATGTAGGGCCCACCTTGGGTTGCGTGCTACTTTCTCGATTTGCGTGCATAAGTTCCTCGTTATGCGTGTCAATCTCAGTTTACGTGCAGACGGGTATTATTTCTAATGTCCGGGTCTAGGTACGGGACTAAGTTAATTCTAATTACGGTCGAGTCGGTGCAGTGATTATAGTCTAATTAGTAATTACATTACACTGATACAGTCACACAAATAAATTAATAATATAATAATAGACCAGATATAGAAATTCATAAAACTCGTATTATTGCACGTAGAGAAATTACAGGTATTACATTTTCTTTCACCTTCTCATTTCTTCAAAGCAATTTCAAACTAAAAGTGGATGATCGATTCCGCGTGTCCACACTGGGTTCTCTCGACTAACATAGAATTTTGAAGTCGGAATTGAATTTTTAAAACGTTGTTTCGCCCACATTCGACACTAGTTATGATAGAACGCGCCAATCGAGGTGCACTTTTCAAAATCTGGTGTCGGAATGAGACGAAATTACATGGATCCCTTTATTTTAATGTGAGGAGTATTTTCCTCTAATCAGAAAGTGACTCCTAGGGCGCGGTTGGCCCAAATCTAGATTACTTAGTCGCTAAGCAAAGAAAATGTCTAGATATCTGTACATGCGCAGCGCTTTTGAATTCTCTAGAAGGTAGTGCGACGAAAACTTGAACCTCTGTTGTCCTCTTGATAAACGCAGAATTTTAGTGCAAAAATGGAATTCTTGAAACACTATCTGACTTATATTAATCACCTGTCTTGACAAATCCGTTAATTAAAACGTACTTTTTTCGGAATCTGGTATCGGATTGAGATGAAGTTTACGGGGATTTCTTCGTCTCGTTGTAAAAGGTGTTTTAATCCAGACCGAAAATGCCATAACCGATTTGATCTTGAAGATCAGGACCTTCTGATGATTTATCAATATAAATTGATGTACCTGTGAGCAATCTTATCGCATTTTTGCAACTTTCTTCGTTTGATGGCAACAAAATTTTTGAAGGCTCTTCATCTTGACAAATATGAATTTTTGGCATCAATTTTAAACCTTCCGAAGTTTTCTGACGATGAAATGGAATTTTTCCGTTCGATTCCCATACATGATAAAGTACTTTTTTCATATTCGGTGTTCAATTATGATAAAATTTTAGGGAGTCCTCGTTAATGTCACGCACTTCCATTCTGTCATAAAAAATACTTGTTCTGACACCCGAAAAGCTAAAAAAGTAATCCCGGTCCCTCTCTGGCAAATAGCAGATTCATTCGAGCTTTAAACAATGATTATTTCTTCGCTCGTGGTTCGATTTTGATGATTTGAAGTCTAGGGACCTTGAATTTGTGAGCTCTTCACACCCGTCAGACTCGATGTACATTATCTGTCCGCCTCATTGTAGGTGAGCAAAAATCGGGTGTCCACAACTGATCTGACATGCTTTTGAAACAATGCTGGTGGATATTCAAATTGATGACAACTTGATTTGACATTTGATTTGACTTCCAGATATACTGATTAGGATTCCAGATTTTTCTTCCTCGATTTCCGTGCTAGGCGAGCTCCCCATGCGACAATTATTTCTTTTTTTAGTAAGTCAAAATAGGGTGTCTACAGCTGCCCCTCTTTATCATGTTTTGCGAAGCAAATCGTGACAAAGAAACAAGACGGCCCATTTAGTCCCTTTTTCTTTTACGTGATGAGAACAAATAAAAAGACATGCCAAAGTAGGCAAGTGAGTATGAGATGCCATCGTAGGTAAGTGATTGGTGTGCCAAAGTAGGCAGTTGGAGATTGGGAGCATTTAGATGGCGAACAAGATGAGACATTTGTGTTCATGGCTCTTAAATAGTTGGATATGACATGTGTGACGGTGGTTCTTCAATTCAATACATGATTGATACCTCTCTTTTATTTTGTATTAAGCTTTAGGGCAAACAATAGGGGGAAAAGTTAGGAGGGATCATTTGGGGAAAAATGTTGAAGTGTATTTACAAATAACTTTTTTTTTTGTCAGAGAGTTGCATTTCCGTCACAAAAAATGTAACGACCCATCTCCCATCTAGCAACAATATTGTCTAAACACAAAGAACTTCCCAGGGGGTCACCCATCCCTGGTACTGCTCTGGCAGCAGCAATCTTAACTGTGAAGTTCTTTCATGTTTAGCTTCCTCACGGTTTAAAAGACCTTGTTGCATATAGAGAGGCGATTAATCCTTATAAACTAGTCCAGGAACTTCACCCCAGGCAATGTAGGACAAGCCTCCACACCCGACCTCACCTCATCCATCTTGGCCATCCTGCCTCAGAAGTATTGGCTCTTGGTTGTCACAAAAAAAAATGTATTATGTTAGATAGTGTCACACCTGTTCCAAAAATTTCATGGTTTTAATATGCATATTCAGATTTTGTGGATTATCAATGTTAGTTGATAATGGTGGATTGAGGTTGACTGTAGGTCAACGGTAATGTGTCAGTAAGGACACGGGAATTATGATAGTCCATTTTGCATTGGCACGGTTAAATAGCATTTATGTGATTTAAATGTTATGTAACTTTATCTGGTATTTCTGTGAATAGTAATTTTATCTGTGTTGTGGGAATTCTGGTAATCTTTGATATGGTTATACCATTTTGAGAACTGTGGTGAGAACGTGAGTGACAAGTTAATTAAAAAGGTAGGTTGTGTAGAGATTCCACAGAATATAGTTTTCGGACGTTATTTTGGACCCAAACGAAACTTAGTCGAAAACTTTTGGAATTTATAATTTTCACTCGTAAAGGCATAAAATGGACGTGTGCGAAGTTTCATGGATTAATGAGAAGTTTTGAGAAACTTGCGGGGAGGTAAACGTAATTCCCCAAAAGTTTGCCTATATATAGATTGGGATGAGATTTCAATCTCATCCAAACACTCACAAATATCTAGAGAGAGGAGAGAGAAGGGAGATTTGGAGCCAACGGGCTTTGCGACGCCGATCGACGACCGTTCGTCCGTCAGATTTTCTCCAGATTTCAGATTTGAACTCGTGGAGGTAAGATCTACGTTTTGATACCACTTAGGTCATGTTTGGCCAAGTTTTGTAAGAATTTTAATTTTGGACTTTTGGGAAAAACAGGTATAAACTTGTAGGAATCGTACCAAATTCGAAATCCGATGTTTATTTAGCCTCCTAGTCGATCCTTCAAAGTTTGGGGGAAATCGCACGATGTATGAAGTTCTAACTTGTGAAATATAGGAAAATACATGTTTTATATTTCGGCGACGAAATTGTGATCCGGGCGAAATCCATGTGTTAATTGTAGGCCCGTTAATTATGCACGCGCTAAATTGTGAAAAGCATGTCTAAATTTATGCGAGCACGTTAAGTTGTCTATGTGGGTCAAAGGGGAGTCTTATACAATTTCATGCCGGAGTAAGCTTCTCGATGTTTGAGAATTTAGTAGCGACGGCTACTGTGCATGGTTGATAGACTTGGACTTGCCATGGCACTTGTGGATACAATGGTTGATAGACTTGGACTTGCCATTGGTATCGCGGTTTAAGGCTTGGATTTGCCGCTACCGGATGAATGCGTATTTCTCTTCCTAGAGACTATTGTATGATTTATGAGATTAAAGCATGTTTCATCATATATTGTACATGTTAGACTTGTACGCTCAGCATATAGCTGAGCAGTGGAGATGTACTCCATTGCAGGTAAGAAGACGGAGAAAAAGAAGCGCGATGAGTGAGGCCGATGAACGCCGGGGATAACACTTGTATATGTTTTTGTTTTAAATCCTAAACTTGTGTAAGGATTGGTAATATGTTGTAATGGAACCATAGATTAGTCCTGCAGTACTGTAATCGTGTAATTGAATGTCTGTAGTTATGTTTTAATGCGTTAAAAACATTTGTGGTCGTGATTGTTATTGGTATTGAGTAGTAGGACTTGTAAATTCCAGCACAGGGCTGCCAGCAGAGGAGCAGTCGACTGGACCCCCTGATCAGTCGACTGGATCTCGTGTATGTGAGATACTGTAAGTGAATATCAGAGAAGCAGTCGACTGGACCCCTTGGGCAGTCGACTGAACACTGTTTAGTTTAGCTACTGCTTCCATTAATTGAAAAGCAGTCGACTGGATCCCCAGATCAGTCGACTGGACCCCTTGCAGTATGATGTATTTTTGGTTCTGCTTAACACAGTCGACGGAGCAGTCGACTGGACCCTGGTGCAGTCGACTGAGCCTCTGTTTTCCAAAACTGTTTTCTTTTAAAGTGCTTTCCTTTGGCCAAAACTTTTTATAACTCTGATTTCAATGTATTTTACAACACAGAGGGGAACGTTTCCCAAGTTTTAAACTACCAGGGTTGTTTTATAGAAGTTCTTTCTGCTGCGCATTGTTAGATGAAGTTTGGATGAGCCTTGGTGGCGTGCCACGTGTCCTATTTTCACGCGTACTGGGATGGGTCGTGACAGATAGGTACGTTTCCGTCACGAATAAAAATTATTTGTGTCGGATAGGTATGTTTCCGTCACGAATAAAAAATTAGTTGTGTCGGATATATTTCCGTCACAGAATCCGTCACAAAAATATTTTTTGTGATTGATTTTGATCCGTAACAAACACTTCCGTCACAAAAGGTCTATTTTCTTGTTGGGGACGACATTACCTTTGCCGGTCACTGCAGAACGACATTACCTTTGTCGGCTGGGCATGACACGACATTACCTTTGTCGGCTGGGCATGAAACGACATTGACTTCGTTGTTTGGGTTGTATAGTAAGTGAATTTAGCGAAATGTCAAACTTAAGTTTCACTATCATACCCATCCAAGTTCCACTACCACCCACACCATTGCCTAAATGTGTAGGGTAAAAAAACTTAAGTTGCCATATGGATTTATCACTATTGAAGATGCTTTGACTATACACGGTCAAATGACATTGCGTTTGCTAGTCCTCCCTAGTCGGCATTCCCCAAGTCATTGGTTTTTTTTTTAATTTTTTTTAATTTTTTTATACACACAATGACCCCAACCGACATTGGCAATGCTGACTGGTAAATCCTTTGTCGACTGGGATTGATTTTTTTTACTTTTATTTTTAAAGTGAAGAATTGATTAAAATATTTTAAAAAAACATTGGACCAATAACGGACATTCCATTGACTGGCTTGATTTTACACCTATATGGGATTTCTCTATTCTGTCTAAAAACTTAGGTTAGATTTGCCCTATACATGGGCACACTACTGGTAGGGGTGAAACCAAAGCGACAAAAATCGAAGACCAAAAATCGAATCTGAATTGAAAAATTGACCGAAAAGGATCGAGCCTTTTCGATCGATTTTTCCAAATATACTATAAGCCAAAAATCAAACCGAAAATCCGAACAAAGCTGACAAAATCGAGCATAGTCGATCGATTTTTTTTTAATTGCCAATAAATCGAAAAATCCAAATCGAACCGAACCAAACTGAGTCACCTCTAACCACTGCAGATGCTTTTAGGCTTAGTTTGGCCCCTACGTGATTTTTTAAAAGTCGCTTATAAAATTTATTATTAAATTATTTGATAATTTTGTTCAATGACACATTACTTTTCAAAAAGACATCATCAAACCAAACAACAACCTTGAGGTACGGAAAAAAGAGATACTAACTAAGGGTGTACTTGATAAAACTGAAAATTAAGTACTGAAAATTAAATGCTAAATTTTTAAGTACGGAAAATTTTAAGCGATTGGATTTACAGCACTGAAAATAGTTTTTCAAGTACTGAAATAGACTGCATTCAGTGATTATTTTCAGTAGAAATTTTTCACTTAAAGTTTTCAGAGGTTTTTTGACTGCTTTTTTCAATTAAGTGATATGCTATCGAACCCACCGAAACAAAATAAGTGCTAAAAATTTTCACTTTCATCACTAATTGGGTTATCAAACACACACTAAGCCTTATTTTAGAGAATCCGCACTTGAAAAAGTCGAACCGGTCGAACTCACAACCGGTTCACATGTGCCTCCGGTTATTAAAATCGCCCGCCACTGAAGCGCAAAACCCTAGGCAAATCTTTTTGTTTCAATCACTCCCTCCAAAACTCAACTCTCACTGTATATATAATGTTTGGAAATTTTGATTTCCCTTTCCACAACTATTTTCCAATCTAGTGGTGCCGAGTTCCACTTTAAAAGCCCTAGAAATTCTAGGGTTTCAAACCTTAATCCGAAGAGAAGACGAAGGAGATGTCGTCGGAAAACGAGATTGTGATGCGTGACGTCATGAACGCAGGTCTCGTGGTGAGCGACCGCATTGCCCGTGATGTTGCTGCTCAGCTCGACGTCGAAGAAGCCCTAGAAGCTGCTAGATATGCTAGTCATCCATATTCAACTCATCCCAGAGAGGTACTTTTTTTTTTTTTTTTTAATATAAAACATTCATATATGTAATGTAAATGTGTGTAATCAAATCTTAATATATTTCTGTTCTTCAAATTACTATGGACAAATAGCCAAGTGGTTGGCTAGAAAGTTGAGTTAAATTGGGTTTCTGTTTCACATTGCTATGGTCTGTCTGGTCACACTTTATTACTCCCCGAAGGAAGCGTCACTGAGTTGGGGGGGTTTGGTCTTCAGGGTCCCTATTGATAAAAAAGATTTGAGTTTGGAGTCATGGGAATTGGTAATATAAAGTTACAGGTTTGGTCTTTGGAATGTGTTGGTGTCCTACTAAGCTAAAAAAGTTTTTATGTTAGGGTTTTGTTGTTGGTATTATTTGCTATGATGCAAGTTATGTGATGTAATTATACTTTTAAGGCTTTGCTTGGTTCTTGGATTTTGGGAGAGAAAAAGAAAAGAAAATGAGTAAAACCTTTTCCTTTGTTTGGTTAATAAGGAAAACGATAAGGAAAATAGGAACGAAAAGAGAATAGGTTGAGAAACAAATTAACTAGGTTATGAGTCATTTCCCTTTCTTTTTTTACATATTACAATCTATGATGCACGGACACTTCGAAAAGGCCGCCGCACCTGTACTTAGTGCGCATCCGCACTGGGTGCTTCGATGATCCTTTGAGTTCTTTTGGAGTTCAATTTTGGATTTTGGGTGCCCAAGTGTATACACTAATGCACTAATATATTTGTAAACACTAATGCACAAAACATCGTTTTCTTGTTATTTCTTTACATAAGCAAGTAAGAAACAATTAAAAAGATAATGTATTCATAGAATAATCTATATATACTATTATAAACCAAACCAAACCAAACCAAACCAAACCAAACCAAGCCTTGTGTCCCAATCAATTGGGTTCGGCTGTATGAATCATTTTTCTTCATTCTGCACGATCAAGATTGTATAAATTATATATATTCATATCTTGTTGCACTACATAGTCTCAAGTCAGTCTAGGTCTGCCTCTCCCTCTAACCATTCCAGGCACTACGATCTTATCACTCTTTCGCACAGTTGCATCTACAGGTCTTCGTTGCATATGGCCGAACCATCTAAGTCTATTCTCCTCCCTCAACTTATCCTCAATATGTGTCACTCCTACAGTCTCTCGGATGTATTCATTTCTAATTCTATCTTTCATAGTCTTACCACACATCCATCTTAGCATCCTCATCTCCGCTACACTCACTTTGCTAATGTGTTGTTTCTTAGTTGCCCAACACTCTGTCCCGTAGAGCATAGCTAGCCTAATAGCTGTCCTATAAACTTTTCCTTTCAATTTTGCTGGTATTCTCCGGTCACATAATACTCCAGAAGCACTCCTCCATTTAAGCCAGCCCACTTTAATTCTATGGGTCACGTCATCACCAATCTCTCCGTCTCTACTGATCATTGAACCTAGATAGCGAAAGTGTTCCCTCTTTGGAATTTCCTGGTCTTCGATCTTCACTGCTTCGTTGTCTCTACTTCCACTGTTGCTAAAAGTACATTCCATGTATTTTGTTTTCGTCCTACTTATCTTTAGCCCCTTAGTCTCTAGTGCTTCTCTCCAAGCTTCTAGTTTAGTGTTGAGTCCCCTTTTAATCTCATCAACCAAGACAATATCATCTGCGAACAACATACACCATGGGACCTCATCTTAAATGTGTCTAGTCAATTCATCCATAATTAGGGCGAACAAATAAGGGCTCAAGGCCGACCCCTGGTGCAGGCCTACGGTAATTGGGAATTCGCTTGTTTCTCCGGCTGGTGATCTAATTGTAGTAACCGCTTCATCATACATATCCTTCACCACGTCAATATAACCCTTGGTCACTCCTTTCTTCTCTAGCACACACCAAATTAAATCTCTAGGCACTCTATCATAAGCTTTCTCTAAATCAATAAAAACCACATGTAGATTTTTTTTCTTCTCTCTATACTTTTCCATTAGTCTTCTAAGTAAATAAATTGCTTTCATAGTTGATCTCCCAGGCATAAATCCAAACTGATTTTCTGACACTGATGTTGCGCCTCTTAAGCGATGCTCCATCACTCTCTCCCATAGCTTCATAGTATGGCTCATCAACTTAATACCTCTATAGTTGTTGCATTGTTGTACATCTCCTTTATATAGGCACTAGGATGCTCTTCCTCCACTCATCAGGCATTTTTCTAGTCATTAAAATCCTATTAAAAACTTTTGTTAGCCAAGATGCCCCCACATCTCCCAAGCATTTCCAAACCTCAATGGGGATTCCATCTGGTCCTAAGGCCTTGTTGGTTTCATCTTCTTCAAAGCAAATTCCACCTCAAACTTCCTTATTCTTCGATAGAATCTGTATTCTCTAGTTTCATCGTAACTTCCAGTTTCTTCTTCCATTGTGTTATCCATATGTTTTTCATTCAACAACTTCTCAAAATAGCTGTTCCGCCTTCCTTAATCTCTTCGTCGTTCACTAATACCCTAGAGTCATCGCTTTTTATACACTTAACCTGATTAATGTCTCTTGTTTTTCTTTCTCTCGACTTAGCAAGCTTATAAATACATTTTTCTCCCTCTCTAGTGTCTAGTTTGGTGTAGAAGGCGTCATAGGCTTCCATTGATATACTATTATATACTATTATAGTATTATATAAATATATATATATATATATTTATAGATTTTATACAAGTACTCCCACCGCACCCGCACCCGCACCTTTTTTTAAAAATTGGTGAATCCTCCGCACCTGAATCCCCGCACCCGCACCCGCACCGGTGCTTCCTAGATTACAATTATGTATTAAAAAATTTAATTTTTATTGTGATTGAAGCATACAGGAAAACACTAGGGAAAACACGAGGGATTATATATTAAAAGAAAACCACATGTTTTTGTTAGTGGAATGTCTTTCAGGCATTTCTAATTACCATATGTTTTTGTTAGTAGAATGTTTTCATAGTGGATGGTAGTATGGTACTTTCTTCATAAGTTGACTGAAATATAGTATGCAAGTCCTACACGTCAAATGAATTCTCTTAAAGTTCACAACCATCTTTGGCTATTTCTTCTCTCATAAATTCTTAACGCTTTCATCATTCACCTAAATGAGAATACAACTCTCAGTTAATCCTAATATCAAGTTGTTGTATTTGCAAAGCCTCATGCTCTAACTCTTACGTCATAACATTTGCAAAAACACATACTCCCCTAGTCTCATAGATTACTCTGCTTTGATTCCTTAATTGCTGGTGTATTGGATATCAAAACATTAATATACATGGGTTATAAAATTGACATGACAATTATTTCTCTAGATGATGTACTTCTTTTTTCCTATCCTTGCATAATTATACAGTTCATGTGGCTGCAGAATCTTTAGATTAGACTTATATCCTTATTTATTTATTTATATTGGTAAGACGCTCTCTTAGTATGTGCTTTGCAACATATGCTCATTATCACCTTGACTTCCATGTCCATTTTTTTTGCAACTACATACCTTTGTCCATTTTTTCTGTGCAGTTCCCCGACTCTCATGCCAAATGCTTTACTTCATTTTTTCTTCTTAAAACGTTGGAACTTCTCAGTGCACGATGCTTTTGTTCAATATGACTGCTTTTCAGTTATGTCTACCACCTTTTCGCTCTAAGAGAGTTACTCGGAGGATAAATGATGACATGGCCTACATTGAAGCTTACTTGAAGTGAACCTATTTAAAATAATGTGTGGCAAACCTGGTATTCTTTTATGTGTAACAATTGAGGTTTTCTTATCTTTTTGTCTCACTTCTCTAAGAAAGGCTCACAATTTTGTTTATCTACGCATCAATTTTTATTTTTATTTTTATTTTTTGCTTATTTACTCGTCTGTGCCCTGGAGCCGGAGGACCCTACATATAGTGGTATATTCATGTCTTTCATCGAATTTTATTGATAAAGAAGCTTTAGTTGCCGTGGAGGACCCTATATATGGTGGTATATTCATGTCTTTCATTGGATTTTATTGATAAAGAACCTTTAGTTGCACTTTGTTGTGCCATACATATACTTTTCATGTGCGTCTCTAATATATGATCTAAAACTCTCATTGACCAAAAAATTGTGGTAATAGTATTATTCTTTAAGCACTGTATGTTTCTGCCTATATATGGTGGTATATTCATGTCTTTCATTGGATTTTATTGATAAAGAAGCTTTAGTTGCACTTCATTGTGCCATACATATACTCTTCACGTCTGTCTCTAATATATGATCTAAAACTCTTATTGACCAAAAGATTGTGGTAATAGTATTATTCTTTAAGCACCGTATGTTTCTGCCTATTTTCTGTTTCATGTGTTTGTGCTTGGTAATGGTTTTTTTTGTTGTTTGTTTATCTTGCTGTTTAATGCCATTGCAGTGGCCTCCTTTGGTGGAAGTGGAGGATACTTGGGAGTTGCCCCCTGTACTCATTGAAAGATATAATGCAGCTGGAGGGGAAGGGACTGCTTTGTGTGGAATATTTCCAGAGATACGCAGAGCCTGGGCATCGGTTGATAACTCTCTATTTCTTTGGCGTTTTGATAAGTGGTGAGATTCATTAATGTGTATAAAAGATTACATAGTTTCTAGTGGGCACAAAATGTGCTTTGGGATTCTGTGAACCACTTCTAAACCACACGTTTGGGCTCAAACGTGATTCTGGGGCCCATATTGGATAAATTTTAGAGAAGAACTTATTGGCTGAAGCAGGTTTAGAGGTGCTTCAGTCCAAATGTGATGTTGTAAGCAGATTGGGGTTTAAATGATTTTTCCCCCATTGTGCCCCAGGATGCATGTTCAAAATAAACAAACTTGTTTTTACCATATGTAAAAGTTTTGGAAGTATCTTACATGTAGGCATTGATAGACGAGGAGTATTAGTGTCCAATACGAATACTATTTCTTGTAGAAATATTCCTGTTTTGTTGACTGTGTGCTAAGTACAATCCAGTGCATGTCAGATTTGGCCAAAAGGAGCTTTCCATTTGATGACCTATTATATCATGACCTAATAAAAATGTTGATGGATAGATAGCTTAATAGACACATGAAAGAAATTGCAACTTGCAAGTTGGTTTACATATTTGTGGGCTGCTTATGGTCAAGTCGTGAAGTTGGGCTTTCTGGAGCTCATCATTGCATCGACATATCCTGTATTCTTAGATTCTTTTCAGTAAAAGTAAATAAGATTATCTTGGCACATATTTTTTTACAATTCTAGTGATCTCCTTGGGATCTAACATTAAGATATAAAGTTTGGAGACGCTTTCCTGTTAGAAACTGTATGTATAAAAGTTCTTATGTGAACTCCTTGAACTTTGGCCTGTATTAGTGCTCTATTTTGTGGCAAAAAGCTATATTTTAGGATATGCGTGTTTAAGCAATGAAAGACATCTTATTTGAAATTAATGCTACCTGTGAGCTTCATATTTTCTATCTGTGTTGTGTTTTTTTTTTTCCTGGATGCACACTCTTGTCAACTTTTATTGAACCCTGTATTTCCAGTTGGTTAATCATGAGCTTTGCTGTTCCCTAATCAAGGAAAGTTCAACTTTTAGTAGAGAAAGCAAATCAATTTGGACCTTCGAAACGTTTTGGTCTTTTTATCTGTGTCCATAATTGTTAGTCAAGCAATGCTCAACCGATCACCATTTTCTAATACTTCCGCCCCTATTTTAGCGAATGACTATACCAGCCATCTGGGTTTTCCTTGGGAATGTAAAATGGTATTTCAAATTAGCATATTTATGAGAGGGGCGTATGGATGAGTTTAGACTTTTGGTTTACCTTTGCCTGTCTTAGCAAGCTTGGGCTGTGGTTGGTTCTTTACATATTTGGTGTTCTCAATCTTCCGTTGCCAAGTTGTGTTGTTCCATCACGATCATATTCTTTGAGGTTCTATCTTCCATGAGGCTAAGAAGCACCAGTCCAAAGACTGCAACACGACATGACACGACGATTCCTAAAAAAAAAAAAACGTGACATGATACGGCGGATACATGGAAAATATTATATGTATATTTTGTTGTATACTTGTATATCTAACTAGTAACTATGCAACATAAAAATAACAACATTCTTAAAATAACTAAGAGCTAAGATGTTAAATAAATTACCTTCGCACAAGTATTACACCAATAACATGACAATACTACAAACTCTACCTTTAAAACATTATTAACAAAGCAGCGACAATGATAACATCCATAAAGCCACAAAATGCATATAATACTACAAGGTAAAGCGCTTCAATATCTACATCCATTCAAAGCAACTTTTCAAACCCCCTATCTTGCAACCTTATTTTACATGTTAAGACTTTCAGGCCAAAATTCAAATCTTCTCTTTAAAAAAATCCCCCATACCGTGTCGGGAAAACAATGGAGCGGTGTCAAATTTCAAAAATGAGGTAAAACAATTTCAGACGTGTTTTTGGGTGCATCCTTCACATCGCACGGGTGCCTGCGTCGGACACAAACACGGCGCTTCATTTGAACTGTTGGTGTTGGGCCGTTGGCACATAAATTTCAACTCAAGTTCTAGCCCAACCCAATAAGGTTCGAAGTCTCGGCCGAAACCGAGTCGTCTTGGCTGAGTCAACTCGGTTTCGAGGGGCAACGAAACGAAATCTACATACGATACAAATAATAATCAAAACAACGACGTCTCGGTGGCCATCTCGGCTGTTTCACATTGTATCGCGCGAGATGGCGAGACGAATCTCTAAAAAAAAGAAAGACGTCTGAAAAAGAGGGAAAAAGGGTTGAAACTTACCTTTTGTGCATTATTCACAGATCTGAAGCAAAGAGGCTTCGTCTTCGTCTTCTTCCCTCACAAATCCATCGATTCTCCCTCTATGTTCAGTGATCTGTTCGATTCTTCTTCCTCACGATGCTTCGTCTCTCTCTCTCTCTCTCTCTCGTTGCGCCCGATCTGTGTCTCTGAGTGTCGAGCTCTCTCCATTTCTCTCGCTGGCTGCTCTCGAAGGCTGCGTGAGAGACCAGGGGGCAGGGAGGTAACGATTAGGGTTTTGTTGTGTTTTGTTTTTTTAATTTGTAAGTAACACACTATATATACCACTAAGTTTATAAATACACTAGTATATTATATTATAAATAGAATATAATACACTATATTTATGGTTTATTATCTTCTCCCAAAAAAAAAAAAGGAGCATAATGTGGGTTTAAGACTTTTAAGTACGGAGTAGTATAATATTGTGCTATATACTACTTATTTCCACCCCCTTCCCCCCCTCCTTTTTTTTTCTTGGCGAAAAGTGTATTATATTATACTTATTTTGCTACTTTTTTTTATTTGGTAGTTATTGAACAAATGTTTACCCAATGGGTGTAGTGTTATCAAATACTCAATTCGCAGCGTGTGTATTGGATATTATGTGATTTTGTAATTGGTACATTGAGTATTGTGACAATCTATTAGGCCAAATTTGTTATTCTAATTATTTTAGAATTTTGCATTATTTTCCCAGAATTTTTTGAACCTTAAATCTAGTGTATCTTTGCGTATCGCCCGATGCCAGTCCGCGGCGCCGTGACCGAGTCGTCTCCGCGACCTTAACGACGGCGACCGATACCGCGACCTTGAACCATGCAACCCAAAGAAATATTAAGACCTGTTTATTCTAGATAGCCAATCGAATTGGCCCAATAAAGTTAGGTGAACCTGCAAAATTGGTTTCAAAACCCAAAAGGTCGTTATCACTCTGCGAATAAAAGAATCAATTATCTTTACAACACAAGTGAGATGCTAAGTTCGAATGTCAAAGCAAAGATGACAACAACAATTCGAATTTTGAGTAAGATATTGCAAGGTCAATTGAGGTTACATATGTCATATCAATATTCGAATTCCGAATAAGATATTGGAATGTTAGTTGAGATCCTGGCAAAAGATGCGTATCATCTCTTGAAAATCTAATTTCAAATAGAGATGATACAAACAAAAGAGACATCATGTCATCAAAGGCATTTAAAGTCAAATATGGCATATCATAATTCGACTTTCGAATCTGATTTGTAACATCAGATGAGATCCTGGAAAAAGATTCGTATCATCTCTTGAAAATCAAATTTCAAACAGCGATGATACAAACAAAAGAGGCGTCATGTTATCCAAGGCATCCTCTATAAATAGAGGACGCGTGCACCAAAAAAAGGGGATTTGAGAAAGAATTAGAAAGTGTTAAGAAGAAAAACAGAGTTAGAGGACAGATGGAGAAAGAGAGAGAAAGTTTTTTACTGAGAGAAACACCTCCTCCTTCTCAGAAGAAGACGATACAAAACTACAGAAATGTCGAGTTGCAATGGAGTTCATCAGTTAATGGGTTCGAATCCAAACCCTCTGGTAGAATGTACTTTGAATCTATGTAAAAAGGGCAAAACCTTCAATCAATAAAAATTCCTACTTTGCCATCTGCTGTTTCTCTTATGTTTGTTTTATTTTGCTTTTATTTTCTTTTATAGTTAATCGAAGGTTAAAATAATTATGCAGATCGAAGACAAGAACACCACAAATCAAACAATCAACAGTCGTTCGATTGACAGTGCCGCTGTGGTTATTTGATAAACACAAAATTTTGAAATCCCACAAACAAATACGTCACAACGGGGTAACGAGAATTCGTGTCAACAGTTTGTTGCTTCCTAGCCACGGGGTTGTTGATGTAGGACAGGATGGAGAGTTGTTGTAAGGTTAACAAATAGGAAGCAAAAGGGGTTGTTTTGAGGGTATGAAAGTAATGGTGCATGAGTAATGAGCTGTTTTGTGTGTGAAATAAGATATAGAGAAGGTTGGGAAAAAGAAAAGGAATGAATTAGTAAGATAAGTAAATATCTAGGCCTCACTCCTAGGTAACCTTAAGCATCACACCTAAGGGTCCGTTGGAATCACACCAAAGTATTCTTGGATTCACTCCAAGATCACTTCTGCATCACACAAGAGGAAAGTAAAGTCTAAAAACTTCATTACATTCTATCTTTCCAGAAGCTTACATCAAGACCCTATTTATAGGCCACAAGTACAAGATCTAGAAGCATTGATTAGTCTTTTTTAAAGCCCCATAAGATACTTCCAGAAAGACCAAGACACAAAACATAAATAAAGACTCCAAACACTTCTAGAACTCTTGAGATTTGTGACTCTAGAAGACACTTCTAGAAATTTCAACTAAACTGTGTCTTATAAAAACACATTATGGCTCCAAAATATGCTTCTAGAAACTAAGACACAAAACCTTGACCCCGACTTTTCTAGACATTCCTAATAACAAAGTTAAAAAACCTAAATAAAGGCTATTCTGGAATATTCCAAAGGACAAAAAATACACAAATTCTAGAATCTTCATTTTTGCCACATCTCCTAGCCTTCTCAAGACTATGATCTCCATCAACTAAAATTACAAATATACCCTTGTTCTCCATCAATTGTGCCCTCCTCCATAAAATATACAAAACAGCCAAAAGAGTTTTATTAGCTATAATTCTAAGTGCTTGCAAATAAAAAAAAAATGTCACCCAGTTTTGATAGACATACTTATTAGTCTATGTTGCATGGACTCAGGTATGGTTACACGTATGGGTCTAGTTTCCGGAATTCATGAATTAATTAATGGCACTGGGATAAATCTACATTTTTCTTATAGTTCTAGTAGAAAATTGTGTTTCTATATGTTTAGATGATTTTAATATGTGCATTTCATCCATTTTGAAGGAACTTTCTAGCAAAAGGAACACAACTAGAGACTTTGACATATAATTGTACACGTAGCTTACATGCTTTTCTGTGAGTGTCCGACACAGGTAGTCCAACCTATTAAGAAGAGTATGTAACATAGCTTTACATAGTACAACTATACAAATAGCCTGCAGATGTACTTGGTTCTATTACGTATGCTAAATAGCTTTTCCCTGACCCCTCAACTTGTGTTCCAAGTCTCCATCTGAGTTCACTGCTTGTAGTAGCTGAAGATAATTGTGCCTCAAACCTCCAATAGGGGTGCTAGGCTTCCCTTTCTTTGGTACTACTGTCTAGTTGTGAGGTTCAGGTATTTTGTATGTGGTAATAAACTCTAGAGAATTGAAAAAAATTTAAAATCATAAACAATTTTAATCTAGTCAAACTTATTTAACTTATTTCTATAGGTTGTGCTTATTCAACTTATTTCTTTAGTACGGGCTTGCCATTAGATAAACTAAGATTACAATCATGCTTTTTCTCTTAAGAACTCTGTTTGGACAGCAGTGGCATTGTCAGAGATTATGCTAAGAGCATAGTTGAGTGTATACTTAATTTGATCCAGGTTTTGGTAATGCCTCTCTTGCTTGTGTGAAGATTTTTTGTATTTGAAGCCTATCTACCCTCGTAGTTAATGAACCATCAGAGCCTCTTCCTTTCTACTGTTGCTTTGAAACAGGTGGGAATCTGTCTTTTAGGAAAGGAAATTATATGTCTTTGCCTTCATTCCAAACTCTTTTCATCAATGTAAGATCAACAATGTATAATTTCTCTTGACCTAGAGAGTAATTGATGTAGAGTTGCTTTGCCTTCATTCCAAACTCTTTTCATCAATGTAAGATCAACAATGTATAATTTCTCTTGACCTAGAGAGTAATTGATGTAGAGTTGCTTTATTGCTTAATCTTCTGTAAATCTGAAATTGCAAGGGTTTGTTCTTGTAATTTTTCTGGCAATAGGAAATTTATTCTTTTGATCATCTATGAAATTAATGCGACGACATCCGTCTAAACATGTTCACTTGATATCTAGTCACTAGCTATGTTGCGTGGACTCAAGTACGTATGTCGAGTGCAGGTGTGTGACAGACCTTGATAAGCTCCAAATCTTAGGTTATAGGAACTCAGCTTGACATGTGCCCAGAAGTTGAACACGGATATGCGGTCACGTGCTGGACATATAGAAGATACAATTTTTTTTTTATAACATTATAGCATGAGATTTTATTTTTCAAGAATATTCATTTTTATAATTTAGTTTGGGAGTGTCATCTATCTCTTCATATGAAAATCTCTCTCCTCTTAAGATTTTGAGCTTTTCTTACTTATTAAGATCATATGTAAATTACTTGAGTGCATGTACATGTATTGAGTGCATGTCTGTGTTGGACCTTGATAAGCTCCAAATCTTAGGATATAGGAACTCTGCTTAGACAAGTTAGACTGCTTGACATGTGCCCACACGTTGGACACGGATTTGCGGTCACGTGATGGACATATAGAAGATACATTGTTTTACTCCCTTCGTCCCAAAATAAGTGTCCACTTCAAGTTTGCACATTGTTTAAGAACAATGTATTATATTAATTTTTTTGGTTCATTACATTGTCACTTTCCAATTTTACCCTTGGATGTGATGGGTGTTTGATTTTCTACTTATTTTGGGACTACACAAAAATGCTACTTTGTTTTTATTATAAGGGTATTATAGGAAGTTCATAAATTTTGTAGTTGACTTTCAAAAGTGGACACTTATTTTGGGACATCCAAAAAAGGAAATGTGGACACTTAATTTGAGACGGAGGGACTATAGAACATTATAGCATGAGATGTTATTTTTCAAGAATATTCATTTTTATAATTTAATTTGGGAGTGACTATCTATCTCTTCATATGGGAATCTAGAAATCTTTCTTTGCTCTACGATTTTGATCTTTTCATACTTTTTCAAGATCATATGTAAAGGATCTGAGTGTTCGACTTGGGCATTGGGCCAGGCACATATTTTGTATAAATATCCATTCAATAATCGATAGACGCATGCATAGTTGTCAAAATTGGGATTTGTAGCGTGAATCGGAATGATACAAGTGAATCGAATCAGGATTCACGAATCGTGAGATTCGGTGACAAATTTTAAAAAACTTATAAAAATGATAATAAACTATGTAGAACAAAAGTAGAGGAAAAGAACAATTGAATAATGATATAAAAACACATCTAATTATATTTATACAAGCAAAAAAGCAAAGTATAAACCCAAACTAACTAGAATATACAATATACTTACCTTACCCCAATAATGCCTCTTTGAAAAAACCCTAGCATATTTGGGGAAGAGGAGAAAGGAGGAAAAGCGTTTTTTTTTTATGACAAACACTTATATATAAACATATATCTTAAAGGTGTTGGGACCACCTTTTGTTTAAATTTTAAAAAAAAAATTGTCAAAATGTGGGTTTTGCTTTAGTCAGCAGTTGCAGGTCCTCCTAAGGCTAGAAGAGGCTTTTTTTGGGTTGATGAAAGGGTATAAAAGGTAATATCCAATAACCTGTAGTATGTATATATTATAAGGGTTGGCCCATATTTAAAAAAAAAAAAAAAACCAATAAAAGATGAAAAATGGGTTTCAAAGCAGTTGACAGTCACTAGGTTTACATAACTTCGAATAGAAAGTGAATTGATTGTATCGTACAAATCGCACGTCTAAATCGTATAAATCGCATGATTCTTGTGATTCCCATGCGATTATTGATGCTATGCGATTCATGTAACGTAATTGTATCGTTTTCTTGGCGAATCGTATCCAATCGTAAGATTCGAATCGTGAATCGTACGATTCTGATAGCAAACACATGCACTTTTGGTGCGCGGGGGGGGGGGGGGGGGGGGGAGGGGGGTGGGTGTTGGGGTTTTATAGGTTTGATGGTTAAGGAAGAAAATAGCGGCCACTTATTGTTGTGAAATTTAAATATCTCACTAATTCACACTCTCCCCAATGATAGATTTGAGGATCACTGAATATTTGAATTTTGAATAGTGGTCTGATATTCGGTATTTAATTGAGTACTGTATGTTTAAGTTCATCCTATTCCTTAGTTTGTTTAATTCTTTGGTTTCCATATGCTTTTCATTTCTTTTGAACATTTTCCTTTTTATCTAGGGATGGTCAATGTCCTGAATATAGCGGGGAGGAACAAGCTATTTGTGCTGTTGGCTTGGCCAAGGCTAGACCTGGCATTTTTGTTGAAGCTATCCAGTATCTCTTGGTGTTAACAACTCCTGTTGAGGTAATAGCATTTCTTGCCCTTTGCTATCTTTTTCCATATGCCTTTTTTGACTTATTCTGAATTTGTTCTGTGAATGATTTATGTGTTAATATGTTGTTGACATGCTAATAAAGTGTCATTTTATCTATACGCTATTGATCAATTGTCTGGATTTTATTTCCCTTTACTTTCATTTCCACGAAATGGTGCTGTTCGATAAACGCAAGTGTTTGTAGTACGAAAATGTTGTATCGGCACACAATTCTTTCAAGTGTATTTGCTCTTCACAAGTTCCCAAATTTAATCTTCTAACACTATCTTGGCGCTGTCTCTAATACAATTCTTACATTAAAAGAATTATTAGTTCCTATTGCAGTATTCCTCCACCCTATTGTTAAACTTTATTTTTGGGGTAAAAATATTATGCATCACTTTTAGGATGGACAACAACTTTTAGTGAAACCCCGATAGGTTTTAATATTGCAAGTATACAATTTATTAAGCCTTTTGGTTTTGAGATCCTTGAAACACTACATATGGCGAAGTTTTTACCGAGGAGCTCTATTTAGGTCATTAATGGTGGTTACGGAAGATGGATGTCAGTAATTGAGTTAACATAAAGGCTATTAGCAATTGTTTGAAGTTGGTGCAATTGAACCTACATGTAGTAAGATTACCTCTAAAACCTTCATTGGACTATCTTACATTTAGTGAATCCCGATAGGTGACTGTAATAAGTTCAATATTGCACGTGTACAATTTGTTGAGCCTTTTGGTTTTCAGATCAGTTGGGATGATCTACAAAGTTCCGTTTTCCATCCCTTGAAATTCCATATAACCTCTCATTACAGTTTTATATCTTCTCATCCCTTTTTGAAATTCCTAGACTTGAAGTGGAATTTATTATTTTGATGTTGATAATCATCATCATTGTCATCATCTTCTTCATGTCTCGGTTGTCGCTGTGATATAACTGCATCGTTTCAGAAAAGGTCTGCAAAAAGGGAGTTTTTCATGTTTGCAAATCTATGCAAGAACATTATGCAACATAAATGGCAAAACGTTAAAGGGTTAAAGAGATCCAAAAATGAGATATCATGGTCAGTTCTCTTTTCTAAGGAACGTTTATGAGCATTACATGAGGGGATTGGAGGAGGACCGATAATGTTCTGACTTCTTAGTCATCATCATCATCATCATCATCATCATCATCATCTTGACACACAACATTATTTGATTTGGATGATTTCACTTTGTTTCATCTTCTGCAAGTATAAATTTTTTAAGATGGATGATAGGATAAGTATAATATATGAAAGAGTAAAACATAGAAAATAGGGAAGAGGGAAGAGAGGAAGGAACACAAAGACATTACGTGGTTCGGTCCGAAGACCTACATCCAGACCCAAAACCCCCAAAAGGCTACATCGTGATAATACTGTCTTGAGATACAATTACATGCCTCCCAACCCCCCTATATTTATAGGGTGGAGATGGAGAAAATAACATAACATCCCATCATGGTTCGAAAACTCGGCCGATCCCGAGTTGACTCGACCGAGTTAGCTCGGTTGAGTGGGGTCTGATACGAGTTAACTCGGCAATACGGAAACGAGTCAAAAAATTCTCGGAAAAAGGAAGAAAGGTACCAGATCTGAGTCTTGCATGCTTTCCCAAGGGTTTCTCTCTCTCTCTTTTGAGCTCCATCTTTCTAGATTTGAAGCATTGGAGCTCTGTTCGCTGCGTATGTGTGTCTGTGTGAATCGATTTGTATGTGTGTGTGTGTATTGTGTGTCTGTCACTGTGTGTGTGTGTCGATTTGTATGTGTGCGTCGTTGTGTGTGTGTGTCGATAAAGAGAGGGGTTGTGGTCTTTGTTTTTCTTATTGATTATCAGGGGATGTGGCCTGTGGGTTTTTGTTAGGGGTGTGGGTACTTGTTAACATTTTTTTTTATTTTTAATTTTAATGAGGGGCTGTGGGTCTTTGTTAGGGCTGTGGGTATTTGTTAACATTTTAAATTTAATTTTTTTATTTTAATGAGAGGATTTACAATTTGTGAGGGACTAGGGGTCTTAGTTAGAATCTTAAATTATTTATTTATTTATTTATTATTATTGTTATTTTTTTTAATGAGAGGATTTACAATTTTGTGGGACTTTGTTAATGTATGGTGTACAAATGTGTGTTATTTTTTCTAAATGGTTTTTGCCCCCCTCAAATGGGAGTATTTATATTGACTAAATTGTATTTCTTATTATCATGTTATTGTAATGTATGTATTTGGTAACATTGAACAATTTGTATCAAATTATGTGTATAGAGTTATCAGACACTGGATCGATAGCGTGTCAATTGAATAATTTGTGACTTTAAAATTGGTACATTGTGTATTATGATAATCTATTAGGCCAATTTTGCTTTTCTTATTATTTTAGGATTTTTCATTATTTTTTCATATTTTTTTGAACCTTAAATTTAGCATATCGCCCAATACCAGGCCGCGGCGCTGCAACCCCGAGTCATCACAATGGACTCCGATACCACGACCTTGATCATACATCCCATAATCATGGGATCACCATAAGATCAAATCATACCAAGTCTTCCTAATATATATATATATCCCACAATTATACATATTGCTATAATTGTGGGATTTACATTCCATAATAATGTTGTTTTCTACAGGATATAATTTGTTGGTAAAGTGTCATGTATCCTGACACATCAATCTTGCTTAATTTAAGGATTTGTGCACAAGAAATGGCACATAACAAAAGATTTTGTACTGTACATGCCTAGTGGATTCTCGGTGCAAGTTGAAGAACACACCTTTTCACCTTTTCTTGGGCGAGAGAATATTATTCTATAAGTCGAATCTCTTTCGTGCCTCTTATCTCATGCAACTTCCGCAAAATATTATTACACTATAAGTTATACTATTCTTGGATCCGGTATCATTTGTTTGTGTCTCTTAGCTGCTAGAATTGTACTTTCCTTTTCATACTTAATGCACACGGAGAATTGTCTAATTGAAGGCAAAACTATAAGCAACTCGGACTCTGTAAATGGAATTTTGAAACTTAGAGATATACTAGCATCTCTTCTATTGTATTTTGTTGTTAAATCATTCACTAGATTGGTGAAGTTTGGCAATTACTCTGTTTATGTGTGATCTTATTATTTTTGTAATGCTAGAATTTTTAGAATGCAATGGAAAGTAATATTTGTGCAAGGAGCGAGAATTTGACATGTCGTTTGAAATATACCTTGGTGGTTATACATTTCTCAAGAGTTGGTACCTTCAGTCTATTAAGTGCTGTTATTCAATGTATATTTTTTTTAATCAATACTTGATACAAAGTATATCGACAGCAATCAACTCTTTGTTTTGTTTTTTTTAGTCCTAGGGAGTAGTGAAGTTGAGACATGAGTGGTCAAAGTGCCGAACTGAGCTTCAGTCATTCGAAGCGAAGCTTGGTTCGTTCATATGGATTGACGAGTCCTAGCAATTTTTTTTTATCTATTTTTATTTTTATGGTTGAGCAGTTGAGTCTGAATATACTTGCCTAAGCTTATTTAGTTAACGAGCTTGAAATCATGTAACACACTAATGCCTAAAGTAGTAGAATTTCGCACTTAGTTACTGATGTCAAATATTCATTTTTCATATCTCATTTCTTGACAATTTGTTTCTTTATAGCACTTTCTGAGTATTTCATTATTTTGTTAGATTTTTTAGAAAGCAAGTGTATCAAACAGATATACATATGAGGGCGGCCCTCGGCACAACGGTAAGTGTAGTCCGTTGTGATATGGTCGTCACATGTTTGAAACAAGGAAAAAGCCTCTCCACATGTCCGTTAACACAAAGTTGAAATAGCTTGAGTCAATCCAACCCAAACTGGGTTAATTGCAACTGGGAAGTTAAGTCCTAAACTCTTACTGTGACCGAGTTGTGTTGGCTAAGCTTTGTTTGAGCATGAGCTAACCTTGGAGTATCGAATGCAACTACATCATTTATGCCGAAATTCAATATTTGTCTAGGCTTGAGTCATCTGCAGCCCCCAAATTTTTGATGGTGATTATTTTGAAATTGTTGCGTAGATATTTGATTTTGTGGTCTTATACTGCATGAATTATCACTACATATAGTTGATATATGGTTGGAGTACCTGAATAATTGATGTTATGATTTTCACTATTCTTAGCTGTTGAATGTGATAATGATTATGCATGCAGATTTAGTTAATCTTTCAGTTATTTCATTTGCATGGTATTGTTGAAATCCTATCTTCTCATTTTTCTCTAATACATGCTGTTTATATTGTGTTTTCCTACTACTTTAATTTTTGGGTGAACCTAACTTAGCCTCTTATATAAGAATTTTGGTTTTTTGTTGAATCCCTTCCAACTAGTTGAGTAGTATACTTTCAATAGAAGATGCTACCATGGCTCGAACTCTCACATGGAGGGACAACAAACACCACCAGGGTGTAACTACAAAGCCACTTAACCCCCAAGCTCTGTTGTCAAAATCGTACGATACGCGATACGTATCGTACGATTCGATACGATATAGCTAATAAACGATGCATATTGTATGTGCGAATCGCAGGTCTTCATTAATTGTAGGGCGTATCGCTGAATCGTATGGGTATCGTACTATACGATACGCGATACGCATTCTAACCAATATTTTCCCTTGTTTTGTTTTTTGTTTTTGTTTTTTGTTTTGTTTAAAAAAAAAAAAACCATGTGTGGCCCTAAACCTATTATAATATTATAACATAAATAATAGTATTGTTTATAAGTTAAAACATATTGTCTTTTATCCAAAAAAAAAAAAGAAAAAGAAAAGAAAGAAATGTAATAGACCAAATACAATATGCATGACTAGTGATTTTTTTTTAAAGGTGGGCCAAACTCTTATAACATTTATCATTATTTGATTGCTCTTTTCTTCTACTTTTTATTCTACATATATATATATATGTATATTTTAATAATTTTGATTATTTGTTACCGTATCTTAGGATTCGCGAATCCTGATTCGATTCACTTGTATCATTTCGATTCACGATACGAATCCCGATATGACAACTATGCCTGCAAGGGTTTGTGTAGGAAATTGTTCATTCTTAAACCTCCCAAGGATTTATTATGTTTTTGCTGTAAAATTTCTTGATTTTGCATACTACTGGAGTATTTAATATATACCTTCTGTTGTGGCCAGCTGATTCTTGTAGGAGTATGCTGCTCTGGAAGGGGTGATGGAACTGATCCATATGCAGAGGTTTCTCTGCAGCCTTTGCCAGAATACACAGTTCCGTCTGATGGAGTGACTATGACATGTATCACATGTACTGATAGAGGTCATATTTTTATGGCCGGCCGTGATGGCCACATTTATGAATTGGAGTATGCGACTGGTTCTGGTTGGCACAAGCGTTGTCGTAAAGTTTGTCTAACCGCAGGTTTAGGAAGTGTCATCTCAAGGTAATCTTATGTTTGATGCCTTTCATATCATAGCTTCTCTCTGTCTATCATGGTCATGGTTTGTGGACACCTGAGTAAACTTCTTAGAGCCCATTTGGGATCAACAGTCACTTCTTTTGGGATTATTGAGAGATTAGAGTCCTCTTCGCGAATATTTTTTTTCACAGTTTTTCAAAACACCTGTTTTGATTTTAAGCTAAAAAACAGCTTAAATCAGAAGCAACAACTTGCTGCGTGTGGAAATCTATTAATGGAAAATCTCTTATTCCCACAACAATGTTTAAACAGGCTCTTAGTGGCTATGTAGCACGGGTACGGACATGTGACACGGGTACGATACGACACGGGTTCGGGGGTACTGCAATTTCAAAAAATGTAGGGTACAGGTACGGCTAGGGTACCTTGAATAAAAATATATTTTTAATAATTAAAAAAAAAAAGAAGATTGAACAGCACTACAACATATTAATCCACATATTAGCAAATAAGTAGTCTAAGGACTAAACAACATTGTTTTAGCATTACAAGTCCACAAAATTAAAGAAGAAAAAAAATATATAAATAAAAAAGAAGAAGTAGAAGCAAGTCCACTAAGAACCTACGTCGTACCCACGAAGTACCCCCCATAGTTGTACCCCCCATAGACTTCAAAAAATGCAATCTGACCCCCGTGCTGTACCCCACGAAGTACCCATGCCGTACCCACGAAGTACCCGAGTCGTACGCAAGTTAAATCCTTCACTTAACAGTATCAGGACACCGCTAGAGGGGTACCCGACACGTACCCAGGAGTATGGTACGGGTGTCGGTGTCCCCCAAGTACCCGGTACGGGTACTTGACTCAAAATGGAGTACCCCATGCTTCCTAGCTTAGTGGAAATCTATTAATGGAAAATCTCTGATTCCCTCAGCAATTTTTTAACAGGCTCTTAAACATCCCATTGCACTTCGGGATGCTGAAATTAACCCCAAGTTAATCATAAAATTTCTCAGTTTAATTAAGTTTATAAATAGAATCTAATGAGCTATATAGTACGGACACGCGACACGGACACGATATGACACGGAGACGGCGAAACGGCAAATCCCAAAAATATAGGATACAGAGACGGCTAGTATACTTCGAATAAAAAAAATATTTTTTAAAAATATACTTTGATTTTAATTATAAAAAAAAACTTAAAATATAATGAAAAATACTTTACAAAAAATACGTGAAAAATATAATATTGAGATAAAGATAGTGAGTCATACTTTCAAATTGATGATTTCTTTATGGCTCTTTTAGAAATAATATAAATTTGGGGTAAAAACTAAAAACAATACATAAACACAAGTTATGTGGAGTTTTATTTTTTTATAAGATAAGTTAATGTGGTGTTACTTGCAAAGAAGTAATATAATAGTTGAATTAGGTTTTAATATTGTAAAAACTTATGGGGTTTGTTCATAATAAATGCTAAGTGTTTTAATACACATTATATCTACACATTATATCTAGGGTTTCCTTAAGTTCTTATCCTTTATTATACAGTAGTAGCCATAGGAGAGAGAGAGAGAGAGAGAGAGAGAGAGAGAGAGAGAGAGAGAGAGAGAGAGAGAGAGAGAGAGAGAAGGGGAACCTTGTACACCTTGAGGCGCACGACCAGGAGGAGGAGGAGGAGGAGAAAGAGGCTAGATCAGTGGAGACTAATAGATCAAGAAGAAGAAAGAAAAAGAAAAATCGTGAACAACTAAAACGAAAAAGAAAAATGAAAAATAGAACTTACCTCGTCGAAGAAGAAGAAGAAGAAAAGCAGTTCGCCGGAGTCCTCGACCTCGCGTGAGCCCTCAACCTCGCCGGAGCACTCGCCTTCGCCACAGCCATCGCTGGAGTCAGTCGCTGCCACCATCGTCACTCAGTCTCCTCTCAGCAGCCTTTGTTGGTTTTTTTTTTTTTTTTTTGGGTTTAAGAGGTAGGGTTAGTAATGTAAGAAGTTATATACTCATTGTAGTTTTCTGTATTTCATTTTGACCCTCTTAAGTAATACATATCTTAAAACGACCACCAGATCTCTCTCAAAAAAAAAAAAAAAAAAAACAAAAGACTACCAGGCCGTGTCACGAAAGTGTCCCCAGCGTGTCTGAAATTATCAATTAATTTAATTTAATCCGACACTTATACAGCCGTGTCCCGTACGTGTCCGACGCGTGTCCGTGTCCGCGGAGTGTCAGAAACGCAAACGGCACCCAAAATGGAGTGTCCATACTTCACAGTTAATGAGCAATTACTTGAGTTCTGAACTAATTGCTTGGATCCTAGTCTTATGTAGTTATACGTGTTCTCTTTTTTATTCAGGTGGGTTGTCCCAAACGTATTCAAGTTTGGAGCTATTGATCCCATAGTGGAAATGGTTGTTGATAATGAGAGGCACATTTTGTATGCACGCACTGAAGAGATGAAAATTCAAGTTTTTGTTTTGGGGCCGGATGGGGATGGCCCACTAAAGAAAGTGGCAGAAGAGAGAAATTTGATCAATCAGAGGGATGCACATTATGGAGGTAGACAGTCAACTGGATCAAGAGTCCCTCCTCGATCAACAAAAGCTTCTATAGTTTGCATTTCTCCTTTATCTACGCTTGAATCAAAATGCCTACATCTCGTAGCCGTATTATCAGATGGAAGACGGATGTACCTTTCCACTGCTTCCTCCGGTGGAAACGGTGGTTCTGTCGGAGGTTTGGGTGGATTTGGTGCCAATCATCATAAGCCAAATTGCTTAAAAGTGGTATCAACCAGGCCATCTCCTCCCTTGGGCGTGGGAGGCGGGCTAGCATTCGGAGCAATAGCTAGATCTCAGAATGAAGATCTGTCACTAAAGGTAGAATCTGCATATTATTCTGCTGGAACTCTCGTTCTTTCCGATTCATCTCCATCAACCATGTCTTCTCTTCTGATCGTGAACAAAGATTCAAGCACACAATCATCTTCCTCGGGTACTTTAGGAACAGGTTCGAGGAGTCCTCGTGCATTACGGGAGGCTGTATCTTCCTTACCCATTGAAGGCCGAATGCTGTTTGTAGCAGACGTTTTACCCCTACCCGATACAGCAGCTACCGTGCAGTCACTATTGGAATTCTTTGGTTTTGACAACTCATGGGAATCCTGTGAAAAGGCGTCTGTAAAACTTTGGGCTAGAGGTGACCTTTCCACTCAGCATATATTACCGAGGAGAAGAATAGTTGTATTCAGTACAATGGGTATGATGGAAATAGTTTTCAATAGGCCGGTGGACATTTTAAGGAGGGTGTTCGAGTCTAACTCACCAAGATCAATTTTGGAGGACTTTTTCAATCGTTTTGGAGCCGGGGAGGCAGCTGCAATGTGTTTAATGCTTGCTTCAAGGATTGTCCATACGGAAAATCTCATTAACAACGTAATTGCTGAGAAAGCAGCGGAGGCTTTTGAGGACCCGAGACTTGTTGGAACACCACAACTCGAGGGTTCCGGTGCATTCTCAAGTAATAGAACCGCAGCTGGTGGATTTAGTATGGGTCAGGTCGTTCAGGAGGCCGAGCCGGTTTTTTCGGGGGCCCACGAAGGGCTATGCTTGTGCTCATCCAGATTGCTTTTGCCTTTGTGGGAGCTTCCTGTTGTGGTTGCAAAAGGTGATGAAAATGGGGTTATTGTTTGCAGACTCTCTGTTGGCGCAATTCAAGTCCTTGAAGACAAAA
Source organism: Hydrangea macrophylla (assembly GCA_033977485.1). Taxonomy (NCBI): domain Eukaryota; kingdom Viridiplantae; phylum Streptophyta; class Magnoliopsida; order Cornales; family Hydrangeaceae; genus Hydrangea; species Hydrangea macrophylla. The sequence goes on from CM066983.1 coordinate 53,414,375, forward strand.
TTCGTTCGCTGGAAAAGTTTCTAAGGTCTAGGAGGAACCAGAGAAGGGGACTGTATGGTTATGTTGCTGGTCTAGGAGACTTGACGGGTTCGATTCTGTATGGAGCGGGCTCGGATCTCGGTGCCGGTGGGAGTATAGTGCGGAACTTATTTGGTTCTTACTCTCGGAATGTGGAGTCCGGTGATGGTGGTACGTCTAATAAGAGGCAGCGGATTCCGTATAGTTCTACAGAACTAGCTGCCATGGAGGTAACTTGGAATTGCTGGGCGTTGTGTGTCACGTCTGTGTATGTTGTTGATTTCTTTCTTCACCTATTCTACAACAAGGAGTGAACCCATGCATTGCACGGGATGCAAAATTTTGTAAAATAATTAATGAAGTATATTATAGATCCTTTAATTATACGCAATGAGACATAAAATTAGAATGATCATTATACACTATTGGATTCTTTTGTTATTATTTACATGCCAACATATATTTGGTAGATTATTTCTACGTATACTTAAGGTGATACACATAAAAGTATTAGTAAAACGTATATAGTTGAGTAAATTTTTTGCTAATATCAATTGTGCATATTGAAGTTATTTGTAATTGGAATAATATAGTTAATTATGGATAACTAAATCTACACATATCTAGAGGCTTTTTTTGTTGGATTACAAAAGACAATAATGAAAAAAATGAAGGAAGACACTAAGTTTTTATCTTATCTTTTGCATATTGTTTCAAAGATATGCTTGCAATTTGGCAATCTATAAGGATTCATACATGAGAAATTTGAATACAAGCGAATCATGCCATATCTATCATATAATCTTTAAAAATATTTACATATTTATAGAGAGACATAGATATGTGTATATGATTATTATGTATAATGTGTCAGATTGGCATTGTATTATTAAAGTATGAGCTGAGGTGGCAAAACTAAAAGCCTTTGTTTACAATTATATATGAGATTTGTTTGAACTGTATGCTACAGGTGAGGGCGATGGAATGTATCAGGCAATTGCTCCTTAGATGTGCTGAGGCTTTGTTTTTGCTCCAACTTCTTTCACAGCATCACGTAACACGCTTAGTTCAGGGTTTTGATGGTACTTTACGACAGGCATTACTTCAGTTGACCTTCCATCAGCTAGTCTGTTCCGAAGAGGGTGATCGCCTTGCTACAAGGCTTATATCTGCTCTGATGGAGGTACTTCATAATCAGCTTTAACAGATCCCTTGTATATTGTAGAATTACCCAACTCTATTGATAATGTTTTTCCTTGAATACAACCAAACCAAGTGCAACTTATAGGAGAGAGATTAGCAAACAATGGAAAATATATGAATGACAACTGACAACTATAGAAACACAAATATTATGAAATTATGACACAATCAAATATCACATTCTCTTGATTTGTGCCCATATTTTCTGGATGGATATCATCCATTATCTTCTCTCCGTGAAATCTTCTTCACCCTTTGATCTTATCTTGAATATGATTCTCTACAGCCCCCCTCAAACTTGTGAAGATTTTGGAAAAAATTCTTCATAAGTTTGATGTTAATTACTGATTAGTGATAAAGTCGTCATCATCACTTGATTCTTTGATATCACCAGCAAAAATACCATAGGCCTCAATGGACCAGTCTGTCTTATAGAAAAGTACGGCTTTATTCGGCTAATGGACCAAATCTTGAAATCCATGAGCAAAAATTCAAGCCAAGCCGTTTGATTACAAGTTTGAAGCTTTGAATATGAAAAAGCACCTCCATGTACCAAAGTCTAGGTCATGGGGTAAAATTAAGCCAAACCTTCTTGAAGTTTCAAACCTTGGTTGATGTCGTTCTTTGACGATACAGAAAAGAGGAATAGCGTTGGTGGTGATTGTGACTCTTGATAAATCCGGACAAGGGGATTACAATAGAAAGAAAGATGCTTGGGTTGGTAGTATTTCTTCAAGGCTAACAAACTGACATGAAAACTATGTAAAAGAGGCAAAGAAAAAACGAAGATTTTTTAATGCTGGTATCCGGCGGGCTGCAAGGATCGCCACCCGCCGGCGAAGCGGAACTTATGAATAGGCCAACCACTGATGATCGTTGGCTCTGATACCATGTAGAATGACCCAATTCTATTGATAATGTTTTTCCTTGAATACAACCAAACCAAGTACAACTTTATATACGAGAGAGATTAGCAAACAATGGAAAATATATGAGTGACAACTATAGAAACACAAATATTCTGGAATTATTACACAATCAAATATCATATTCTCTTGATTTGTGTCCATATTTTCTGGATTGATATTATCCATTATCTTCCCTCCTTGAAATCTTCTTCTCCCTTTGATCTTATCTTGATTGTGATTCTCTACATATATATACTACATAACAAGCTAATTTTCAATTAACATCTCATGCTCTGTTTGGCACTTAAGTGACCTTTTCATTGTGCAAGTATCACTTCATTTACTTTATATGTTTGTTGACATAAAACACAACATAAGGGTAGAAATGGAAATCAAACATTGTTGAGAAGTTTTTTTGTATAGAACTCAGGGTTTCGTCAACACCCAACTCATGTCCTCATGTGCAGAACACTTTCTCCAACTTAAGAGCAAAAGCAACTATAGGCAAGTAAGACTTGCTCTTTTGAAGAACTAAAAATTGCATTAGAATGCATCTTTAAAATAAGGTGATAATGAAGAGAGAATAATGTTGTCACAATTGGTGAGAATGCATTCTGATTATGTCATCCCAAGCACACCCTTATATATTCATTCATCTGTTTTTCAAACAAATTTAAAGTGTTTATTAACTTCTTTGGGTCCTATCTTACATACTTGCACTTCATTCTGAACCCTTTTCTTACATTAAATGTTAACCTTTCCTCCAGTATTATACTGGTCCTGATGGCAGGGGAACAGTAGATGATATTAGTGGTAGATTACGAGAAGGTTGTCCAAGCTATTTTAAGGAGTCAGATTACAAGTTTTACTTAGCCGTGGAATGTCTTGAGAGAGCTGCCGCAACTGCTGAAACTGCAGAGAGAGTAAGTCTAGCTAGTGAGGCATTCAACTACTTAAGTAAAGTTCCAGAGTCTGCAGATCTGCGAACCGTTTGCAAACGTTTTGAGGACTTGAGGTATATCGAATCCAAAGAGTGACCTGCTTTGATTACTATTAGGGTTATTTACGTTTTACCCCCCATGGTAAGACCCATTTTCACTGCGGTTGTTTGTTACAAACCCTAATGGGGTTAAATTTTTTACTTCACATGACTAATACACCCTTCATTTATTTTTTACTTTCTTTGTCCATTTTTTTCCTGATAAAATCCGCATCAATCACCCGTATGATATATTTATTTTTATTTGGTGTGGTGTCGGCAGAAATGGTGGTGAAATGATGGTTTGAGAAAGAAAGAGTACGTGGAAGAATGAATAGGATGAAAAATGGGCAAAATTAGTTAATGGGGTCATAGTTGACATTCGTATTTAAGATTTGTTTTAAGTTTTTCCCGGCAAAGAAAATTTTGAAACTTCCTTTGGTTTTGAAGGAGACTTTACATTTTCAGTTTAGTCACCACGGGGGGTTTATGTGTCAACTTTTGAACCTTAGGGTTTAATGTGAAAACGGGCTTAACTACAAGGAGGTAAAATGATTAACCCTCAACATTATTTTTGTTGATTGTATTCTCTGTCCCATAATAAGTGTCCACTTCCAATTTGCACATTGTTTAAGAAAGTTGTATTATATTAGTTTTTTTGGTTCATTAAAGGGTCACTTTCCAATTTTACCCTTAGATGTGATGGGTGTTTTACTTTTTGCTTGATTTGAGATCACAAATAAATAATACTGTCTTTATTATAAGTGTAGTTTTGGAAAGTAGGTAAAAGCTATATGCCAATTTAGGAAAGTGGACACTTATTGTGGGACATCCAAAAAAAGAAATGTGGACACTTATTATGGGATGGAGGGAGTAGTATCTTTATCTGAATGACCTAATATGAGAAGGGGTGCAGATTTTACGAAGCTGTTGTGCGCTTACCTCTGCAAAAGGCTCAGTCTCTTGACCCAGCTGGTGATGCTCTCAACGATCAAATAGATGCAGGAATTCGAGAACATGCACTGGCCCAGCGTGAGCAGTGCTACGAGATTATCACCAGTGCTTTGCATTCTCTGAAAGGTAAATCTCCACAAAGGGAATTTGGTTCTCCCATCAAACCTGTAGCACAAGCTGCACTTGATCCAGCCTCTCGCAAAAGATATATAAGCCAGATTGTTCAACTTGGTGTACAGTCACCTGACAGAATATTTCATGAGTATTTGTATCGGACATTGATTGATTTGGGTCTTGAAAATGAGTTACTGGAGTATGGAGGACCCGATTTGGTGCCGTTTCTGCAAAGTGCTGGTCGTGAACCTTTACAGGAGGTGTTGCCTTGTTATTGACTTAGATATTCATTTATTTACAGCCTGTTTGGTTTAGCTTTTAAAATAATCATTTTTTCGAATAAGAGAAATTTTATAAAGCTACGATTCAGAGGTTTTTTTTGAAAATTTTGAAAAGGGATCCAGCTTTTTAAAAAGCTGTGAAAAAGCTATTCCAAGTGGTCACAGCTTTCAGAAACTCACTTGGTGATTGTTGGCCCAAAGAAACCAACCCAAGCGGGCACTTAGTAAAACTTATTTGACTAATCATTGTGGTTGAAAGCATTTGAATTTGTTTGAGCAAGCATTTTTTTTTGTTTTTTTTTCTTTTTCTTTTTTATTTGTAGATCTTCCATATTTTCCTATTTATCTTTCCTAGGTTCGGGCTGTTTCTGCGTTAACATCAGCAATGTCTCCACTGGGTCATTCGAGGGTATCTATTACTGCTAATAAAGCAAAATATTTTGAGCTTCTGGCACGATACTATGTCCTGAAGCGGCAGCATGTTCTTGCGGCCCATGTATTACTAAGACTAGCAGAAAGACGCTCTGCTGATTCTGGAGATGTCCCTACTCTAGAGCAAAGGTTATCATTTTCACTTGCAGAAGAGTTATACTTGATCTTTTCTCCTTTTAGTGATTATATATGTGAATTATGTAGCAGAAATGCTTATTTGGAGTGTGAACACCATGTTAAAACTGACACTCGCGTTGAAGTGTTGAGTTTAGAATTGAGCTAGCCGGTGTCACTTCTTGTATTAATATGGAGTAGGTAAAGGATTTGTCTGCAGAGTAAACCCCCCTCTCTGACCAAGGCTTACATTTAGGATCGGTTTAGTTTGCATGGAATGGCAACTAAGAAAGGAATCTCTTTATGTAGACTTGCATTTTATGTTTAGTATGCTAAGCATTTCCGGGATGTAACTTGGAATTGTCTCCAACTAAGAATGGGTTCCTTAAAAAGTAAGGAAACTCTTTCTTGCTAGAACCGGTATTTAGATTCCTTTCCACGGGAATTCATATCATAGCACACAAAAGTAGATTGAAATTTCAACTGAGCTTCCTTTTCAATTCCAACTTAGTTTTCTTTTCTATCTACTTTTATGTGTGTTATTTTCTGAATTCCCGTGGAAAGGAATCTAAATACCAGTTCTGGCAAGATAGAGTTTCCTTATTTTTTAAGGAACCCTTTCTTAGTTGGAGTCAATTCCAACTTCGTTCCTTTTCAATCTCACTGTATACAGTATGTATAATGTATACAAATTATACACTATCTTTGGGTGTAGGAGGAAGTAGCTATATGCATATATCCAACATATAGTTACATGCAAAACATGTACATGCATATTTTAATACTCAGTGTGTTTATTCATGACATTTGTTCACTGCCCTCTATGAAACCCTTTTCCTATCAACTTTGATGGAGGTGTATATACATACATGCAAGTATACTGGAACTCACAATGTTTAAGTGTAGTACTAGGAGGCTCCAGATGGAGTGGGATAGGAGAATGAACATTATATATTGTTTATTTAGTGCAATAATATGGAGCAAAGGTTCACTGTTTTTCCTTTATTGAGTAAAGGCTCACTGAAGTTCTCCTACTATGGATAATTCATAATTATACAAGGACAATTATGACTATTTCCTTAAAAATTGGTTGTCCCAAGAATTTCAAAACCAACCAAACTCTTTTAAAGAAATCCACATTGTTTCCAGCATTAAATTTTTGGTTATCCAAACAAAATCAAGAAAAGTACTGTGGCTTCTTTCTTTGATTCTAATTAGTAATTACTTAGGATCAGCTGTCTTTCCCAAATTCTTTTTCGCATACACCAAACGAGGCCTTAGGAGAGTTAAGTGACATTCTATAGTTTCTTTTCCTTATTATTAGTTTGTGACAACTCGGACTGCTCAGTACGGAAAGGAGAACGCTATGATATAAAGGCACATAAACTAAATGGTTTGTCAAAAGGACTCGTGGAACAGATCCCGAGTGCTTGGGTTTCAGTACTTAATGGAGATTGTCGTAGTCATGGATGTGAGAGTCGGTCGATTCATACGAGTCAATTCGAGTTTCATACAAGCCGATACTAATTCAAGATTCATAAGTCTGAGATTTGAAGTTTAAGTGTAAGCTTCAACATTTTGAGTCTTGATATTGCATGAAACTTGTGTTAAGTTGTTTTTTTGTTCATTTTAAGCCTTATGCATGACTTATATATGTATACTCTGTGTGTGTGTGTGTATTCATATCTATTTTCTGAAAGAAAATAAGAAGTAATCTTGTGATTCACATTTGGATACGTTCTTTTGGCTAAAAATATCCACGATTTACTATGGTTGTAGTAGTAATGCTCGTGTTCCGTGCTGCACATTTTCCTCTTTACGCCCTCACCTGGAAAACTCTTAGTTCCTCTTCTATCACTTCTTCTTTTTGTTCTCAAGACTTCCAAAAATTCATCTCAGTAGAGACAAAAAACCAGGTGTATGTCTTTTGGTGGGCTAGAGAATGTGTACCTGAGTTGTCAAATGTATGTTGGTTCTTTGTTGTTATACGCATAGATTTGGCCGATGTCTATAATGGAGTTGAGCTGAAAGCCTGAAACAAACTTCGTCAAATTGTCAAATCGTCAATGCAGTTCTTTTCGTAATTAACAAAATTTCACCTTTAAGCGCTGCTTGCTCTTTGTGGATTTAGAGAAGGAAAACTGTTTCCATTGTGTTTTCCCGAATGTTTTCCTCCTTACTTAAATAGCAATAGAAATTAAAAATTTTTAAACTCTAGTAGGGATGAAATTAAATCATTTGTGAAGTGACGTAGAAAGTTCAAAATTTTAATTAAAATTTTCCATTCCGCACTGTTTTGCTTATTGACGAAACAAAGAAAAGTGCTTTCTTTTCCTTTCGCTCACTAAATCCATTAACCAAAAGGAGACTTAATCTGCTGCTTGTCTGATAAAGTGGCCCCTTTCCTTGTGTCTATGTCAGGCGTCAGTACCTTAGCAATGCAGTTCTGCAGGCAAAGAACGCAAGCAACAGTGATAATGTGGTTGGTTCTTCTCGGGGTGCTTTCGATGATGGACTTCTGGATTTGCTTGAAGGAAAGCTTTCTGTTCTTCGGTTCCAAATAAAGATTAAAGAGCAATTGGAGGCTACTGCCTCTAGCTTGGAGGCTTCCCCTAGCACATCTGAATCCACTCCTGGTGACTCAAGTGATGCCAATTATGTACGTGCTATACAATTAAAGGCCAAGGAGTTATCATTGGACTTAAAGAGTATCACTCAACTCTACAATGAATATGCAGTCCCGTTTGAGCTTTGGGAGGTACATCCTTCCTCCCTTTTCCACTCTTTTTTCCTCTTCACGTAGGATTGTCACGTGCTTGAGTTTACTCATTATCTGGGACTAAAAATAAATATATATACTCATATCTGAATTATCTATGTTCTTAACTTGTAATATATTTGCATACTATGAGAAGATTAGTTGAGTTGATGTGCCGCTCTGAAGTACTTGTTTGATAAAATTAATGGCATCTTAACGAGAGAGGGATTCAGAGGACGAGGTAGCCATTCGAATAAATGAGAGACTACCTATTATGTATTCCTTAATTGTTTTTCTTTTGGCATATTTGTAATTTTGCATACTATGAATTTTAAGTGGTATTTTCTTGGGCAAGAACAATATGATTAATGGTTTTATTATCTTGCTATCATCGTATTCGTGTGGACTAGTCTAGACCTTTGAAGTTCCCACTTATTTCCTTTGCATAATTACCTCTTCTCAAATTATATTTTGGGCGCTAGACATGGGTACTCTATGAACTAATTTTTTTCTTTCTATCATCTAGCTAATGTTATCTGGACTCTCGTACTACCCCGCAGTACCCTGTGGCTGACCACCCATACCCAAACGGACAATCGTATACTCCACATGTGATGTTGAAAAATAAGAAGCTCAAAATTGAGAGCAAATAAGGTTTCTAACTATTGATATGAAGAAACATAGTATATTTATATGTTCAGAAGGTGTCCGCATGCCCGTATCCAACTTTTACACAAATGTCCCCGGATCCTAAGATTTGGAATTGGAGAAGTCCGACACCTAGATACGCACCCGCACCGACACTAGTACCCGAGTCTGGGCAACATAGTTATATAGTATACTTGTTAATTTATTCAGATATGTATATCCTATGAAGCACAGGTACTCCATTTTTCGGGGAGTACTAGTACCGGGTACCTGGAGGGTACCGACACGCGTACCGTACGGCTGGGTACGTGTCGGGTACTCCTCCAGCGGTGTCCGACTATTTTAAATTAAAAGAAAGCATTGGGTACTTCTTGGGTACGGCTTGGGTACGGCGCAGTCAAACAGCAGCAGAAGAAGAAAAGAAGAAGAAGAAGAAGAAGAAGATGAAGAAGAAGACGACTTACTTGGTCGTCGATCTGCCCAGGTGTGTCGTCCTCCCCTTCGTCTCCCTCTCTCGGACTTCTTCTTCTTCTTCTCTCTCTCGGACTTCTTCTTCTTCTTCTTCTTCTTCTTCTCTCTCTCTGTTGTTGACTGCTGCGGCTGGATGTCATGAGACCAATTAACTGAAGTCTAAACCCTCATGTGTGTGCATATAATTAATATTTAAGTTATTATGAATAGACCCCTTATATTGTTAAAAATATTAAATACCTAGTTTCCAATCTTTACTTATTTTCAAATAACACCACATAATTGATTAGTACCTATTACTTAAACCCCAAATTGGTTATTTCTAAAAAACCCACAAAGAAATTATAAATTTAATCTTTTTTATTTATTTAACATTTGTAGTCTTTGTATTTGTATATAAATATTTTAAAAAATATATTTTTATTCAAGGTACCCTAACCGTACTCGTACACTACATTTTTGGAAATTGTCGTACCCTCGTACCCGTATCGTATCGTACATGTGTCACGTGTCAGTACCCGTGCTACATAGTGTATATCAAGGAAGTGCGAATTCTTTTAACAAGACTAGGGGTGCCATTTGGACCGGAAATTCCGATCCGAAAAATTCCGATTTTGGCAACTAAATATGCATTCCGAATTCCGAAAATTCCGAAAAAAATCGGATTGGAATTGTTTTTAGAATTTCGAAAATTCTGAAAATTCCGAATAATATTCCGAAATTGTATTTTCCGAAACTTTTCCGAAAATATTCCAAAGTATTCCGAATAATTTCCGAAAATGTTCCGAAATTGTATTTTCTGAAACTCTTCCGAAAATATTCCGAAATATTCCGAAAATTGTATTCATCCCACCTCGAAAAACACAAAAGAGGGGATATGATATGCTTCTATAAAAGGCCTACAAGTCTCAAGTGAAATCCCATTAAGCTTGAATTCCGAATAATTCTGAAAATATTCCGAATATTCTGAAAAATTCCGAATCTGATGAAATTCCGAAAATTTCGGAATCGGAAATAATTTTGGAATTTCCGAAATTTCGGAACGGAATTCAGAATGCATTTTTGGCTTTCGAAAATTTCGGAATTTTTCAGAAAGGGGTGTTTCCGATCCGTTCCGGCCGAAACACACCCATAAACAGGACGAAGATGAGCACCCGCCTCCGCGCTGGCGTGAATCCTTCTCGGGGATTGCGGGGTGTTGCAGTGTTTGTTTTGATTCTTTTTCAAAAAAACGAAACGAGTCTAACGTACTTTTTTTTTTGTTCTTAAACTGAGATCAATTAAACAATGTTGGGAGTTAGCTTACATGTCAAAAGGCTACACTAGCCTTTATGCTTGTTATTCATGTCTTAACTACATAAAAATCAAGACAACATTATACAAGTGCCTCCCGCTGTCCTGCATCCTAGATTTTGGGGAGATCGACAAATTCCCCGCAACCACTTCCCTGCATCGGCACTGGCTCTTCCTAGATGAATATTGTATTTGTAGCTGTTTGTTCCCACCTTCTCAAGAGAGATGCTTATTGCGCTTATGTTTTCTTGTGCGCTTTGTTTCGTTTCCTTCTTTGCTTTCAGATATGTCTGGGAATGTTGTACTTTGCGAACTATTCTGGCGATGCTGATAGTAGCATTGCAAGAGAGACCTGGGCTAGACTCATTGATCAAGCCCTTTCAAGGGGAGGCATTGCTGAAGCATGTTCCGTACTGAAAAGGGTGGGTTCCCACGTATATCCCGGAGATGGAGCTGTTTTGCCATTAGATACTCTGTGTCTTCACCTTGAGAAAGCTGCTCTAGTACGTCCTTTTCGTTTTTATTTTTTTAAATTTCATATCTCAGTGCTTATTTAAGGGTAAATACACTTTGACCCCCTGTGGTATATGTAAGCATTATACTTCAAATTTGTTCACAAATACACATTGTGGTCTAGACTAAAGTGCAACAATTAAGTTATTAACTCTGTTAATGGAAAATGTTGAATGATGAAAATACCTCTATTTAGTTTCATACCTTTTGATGTTTATGACAAATGGAGTGAGGGTGCGAGAGAACTAGGGTTTGCAATCTTAGAGGTGGATGGTATGTCAATCGAGCAAGAATTGTGGAGTGGATGGAAAGGGTAACTTACCAGTTTCTCCTTTTTCAGTTTTCGGGAATAATTTTTTTTTCAATTCCAGAAACATAGCTAGCACATCCTTTTCTTTATTTTCTTTAATACATGTGAGGACAAACAATTGTTTTACAGGCTGAAACTGGTGGAATATTGTCCCTCTCTGTGAAATCAGTCGTTTGACTCCTTTACATCACGTGTACAATTCACTTAGTGTTAAAATAGATGGAAAGTGCAACTGTTTCACTTTAGTCTAGATCATGGAGGGTATTAGTGAAAAAAATTAATGTTCAAAGACAAACAGAAAAATGCTAAAAGCACAAGGGGTTAGAGCGCATTTTTCCCTTCTGTAGAATTTCATAAAAGAGTAAAACATAGAAAATAGAGAAGAGAGGAACACAAAGAATACCAGAAGGCTACATATTGATATTACTTTATTGAGGTACCATTACAAGCCTCCCAACGTAATATCACATCCCATAAATCATGGGATCACAATAAGATCAAATCATATGAAATCTTCCTAATATATATCCCACAATTATACATATTATCATAATTGTGGGATTTACATTGCCATAATAATAAAGTCTTCTAAACCTTCCCAATGAGTCTTGTGATAATTTAGGAAACTATCTGGCTCTCTTTCACATTTCCAACACCTTCATTTGATTGATGCATATTGCTTAGCTATTAATAGCAATACCATTCGTGACTGGTTTCTTTTTCCTTGGTATGACAAGACTCACAGTGCATGGGGTAAAATTGGCCAAATACAAAGTGTCTTATTGTAAGTTGGTAACTCACAACATTAAATTAAACTGAACACTTTATTGAGCAAGTTAAAAATTCAAAATCCATAGAAGTGATGTTTAACAAAAACCTATGTTTTCAGGTTATCAAGATGACAAGTCTGTTTTGCTACACATCTGATTCCCTAATTTAAGAAATTGATATTTTTTACAGGAGCGATTCGTTTCAGGGGTTGAATCTGTTGGAGATGAAGATGTTGCAAGGGCGCTTCTTGCTGTTTGCAAGGGCGCAATAGAACCTGTATTAAATACTTACGACCAACTGTTATCCAGTGGAGCGATTCTGCCATCACCGAATCTGAGATTACGCCTTCTCCGTTCCATGCTAGTGGTGCTTCGTGAGTGGGCAATGTCTGTGTTTGCACATAGAATGGGCACCAGTTCTACTGGAGCATCTCTTATTCTTGGAGGAACGTTCTCACCGGAGCAAACAGCGGTCGTGAACAAAGGAGTTCGTGATAAGATCACCAGTGCGGCAAACAGGTCGCTTTTACAATCTCTTTCTGTTCCAGCGCCTTGAAGAGCCCGTTTAGATCACAGCTCGTTTGGGACTAACAATTGCTTATTAGGAATTGTCAAGAAACTCAAGTCCATTTGACAAAATCTTTTCCAAAATATGTTCCACGTTAAAGCTGAAAAACAAGTTTAGTCACACGCAGCTTTTTCAAAATTCTAAAGGAAAAATCTTATTCCCACAGCACTATCAAACGGGCTCGAAGTATCCAGTATTACAGTTTTTTTTTTCCTGGTTGTGATTTATATGTTCTTTATATTCATGCAATCTTACATTGGGAGATTGGCTTGCCTGTTGGGTTTTGATGTTCGTGATCTATTGATACAATGATGTTCTTCAAGACAGCTAATTGATGCAATCATTTTTTTACACTGGTGATACAAAACACATGTTTACAAACTCGACAATCTATATTGGATAATTACTTGATTGTTTCCATACTTGCAAAATCCAAAGACGAAAAAAATGAAGGAAGTAGAAATTCTTTTGCCAAAGAAGATTTTCTAAATCCTGACCATGACTTGACAAATTCGTAATGGGAGTAAAAACTTCAACAAACTTCATAATCGTTTATCTGTATACTTGTTTAAGTGCAATCCTTGTCTAAAATTGTTAGAAACACCTATGAGGTATTTTTGTTTTGTACTTTTCCTTTTCTTTTTGGGTGTGTTTTCAGCTGGGGTGATTGTATACATTTGTAAATAAGTTTTCGTGAAAATGAAGACACAAAAAAGAAAAAGAAAAAGAAAAAGAAAAAGAAAAAAAGATGGGAAATGTTCTTTGCACTCAAAAAATTACTACATGCACTCCATAGTACCACCCCCAAAGCATGTGGTATCATCGTTAGCATGCACTCCATGGAGTGCATTTAGTAATCTACGGAGTGCGAAACTGCAATAGCAGTTCCTGAAAAAGATTGACTTGTTTATGTAAACCTTATTGAACAATTTGAAGGTCTTTTAAATTCAATCAAAAAAAATATTGAGAATAAATAATAATGATCCATTATTCAGATATGCTAATTCAATGCATTTTTGCTGAATAGTCAAATAATCAAATACTCCCTGAATAGCTTCCCTAGTTTTAAGTTTCTACCAATAGCAATTCTTTTACCAATAAAAAAAGGAATAAGATATGAGATGGCAATTATTGATTACCAACTTAAGTTGCTCATTTATAGTGGCGAACAACTGATTCTTTATTTGGTGTCTTGATGGACTACTTTTGACTCTTAATTACATTTACACAGAATATGCTTCCAACATTGAAATAAATATCCGATGGAAAATGTAAAATCCGTATCTTTAGGTGAACGTATCGTGTAAAACAATGATGATAAGTTACTTGGTTTTGAGAACTGAGAAGACATTCCCTTCATACTTGTTTTTAATGATTAACAGGCAACCTAAAGTTATGCTAAAATCTGTATCTCTAGGTGAAAGTGATTCTTGGCCTTTTCACCGATTAAATGAGCCGAGCTTAAGGTAAGTGCTGGATTTGTGTGCGAGTGTAGTTGATTCTTTGGTGGGAAAAGAATCAACTATTGGTTGATGGAGTGCAGTTGTCTATATGGACATTGAAGCATCTAATGTTCGCACTCAATAGGGGAGGGGTCTCGGAGAAGTTTTTCTTTCCAACTGATTTTTTTGTGTTACTTATTATTGGATGATGATATGACATAGTAAGTATTTGTATAGAAGTATCTGTATAGATTCTTTTACTAGGTGGTATATAGTTTCCCAGTACACACATCGCATGTTCTACTTCCAGCCTCTTTGCTGAAAAGAACTTACAATCATTACAACTTTTATTGTATTACTGTCCTGTGAAATACAAGTTTGATTGTTATATTGATGTTATTGTACTGAGTTAATATATCTATTTTTCTAGTGAACTAGCCCGCGTTAGAATTCCCATTTCTAATATATATATATATATATATATTTTGTGATTGAACTTGGACCTACAGGTATATGACTGAAGTGCGTAGGCTGGCCCTTCCACAGAACCAAACAGAGGCGGTCTACCGAGGTTTTAAGGAACTGGAAGAGTCAATTTTGAGTAGTCAATTTTGAGGCTTTTTCTTTTGAGCGATTTTGACTGTCTTTATTGTGTTTGTAGTGTATTAAATGGTTATTTTGCAGTAGAAAGTGTGATTTTCTACATCATATTTCATCGAATACCATATGTACACTAATAAGATATGTAAAAGTAGTTTGAATGGAAAGCTCAGGGCAAGGTGTGTAAAGATTGTTGGGAAAGGAATGATCAAAGTGTAAACTGAGATAATTATGCAAAATAAGAGACAGTTGAGTTGTTCATTACATGCTATTCTTTGCAAATCAACCTCTCATGAGCAAGTTCCTAAAATGTAGAATGGTCGGAGGACTTTGATTTCAGCTATGTTTTGTTATTGTTATTATTATTGTTAATTTTCCTTTTTCTTTTAGGTGCTCTAATTATATTTGTGGGATATATGTGTAGATATGTACGCGTGTGTGTGTGTGTTCCGTGTGCTTTAGGAACCCCCGTCTAAGCTTCAAATCATACAACTCTGGGGAAGTTCAGTATGGCCCTGTACTTGTACAAACTAGAGAAACAAATAATAGAATGTGTTGTCCATGAAATAATTGGAATGCCCATGACAACGGTGTGTTTTGGTGGAAAATTGTTAATGTATTTAGTTCCATTTGGTTTCCAAATTTACTCAGTGATAACTCACAAAATTTGAAATGTTGAATTTATTTTGGGTAAATTACACAAACCTTCCCTGAGGTTTGCCTTAATTACACGGACCTCCCCCCTAGTTGTAGAAATTACACGGACCTCCCTCGAGGTTTGTAATTAGGTAACAAAATGCCCCCTCCCCTAACGGCCCGTTAGTTTTTTTTACATTAGCCTCCCCTGAAAATTACAATTAGCCCCCCTAATATTATAAAATTGTCATACTAAGCCCCCTTTCTCTTATATTTTTGTGCTAATTATAAAATCCCTCCTCTCTCTTATATTTTTGGATTAATTTATTTAGCATTAATTTATATTATCTACACAAAATATACACAAAATACATATAAATAGGTCCAAATTTTTTTTTTCCCCGAACAAACTTCTATCAAGCCCCCCTGTATTACTTTTCTAGATCCGCCCCTACTCCTATGCTTCAAAAGTGGACACTTAACCCCCTGTGATTGTGGACTAAAATAGAACTGTTATGATTTCACTCAAAGAGCGTTAATTCCAAAATTAACATCACAAAAGGGGTTAAGTGTTTATATTTTTAACCAATTTTAGAATTTTTATCAATTTTCGTCACTTTTGAAGCATAGGGGCAGGGGCGGATCTAGAAAATTAATACAGGGGGGTTGACAGAGGTTTGTTCGGGGGAAAAATTTTTTTTGGACCTATTTATATGCATTTTGTGCAAATGATATAAATTAATGCTAAAAAAATTAACCCAAAAACATATGAGGGAGGAGGGATTTTATAATTAGCACAAAAATATAAGAGAAAGGAGGCTTAGTATGATAATTTTATAATATTAGGGGGACTAATTGTAATTTTCAGGGGAGTCTAATGTAAAAAAAACTAACGGACCATTAGGGGAGGGGGCGTTTTGTTACCTAATTACAAACCTCGAGGGAGGTCCGTGTAATTTCTGCAACTAGGGGGGAGGTCCGTGTAATTAAGGCAAACCTCAGGGGAGGTTTGTGTAATTTACCCACTTATTTTTAATTCTATATATGTTCCTTCTTATTCTCTTCAATGCGTTCCTTATTAATAAAATTAAATAAATTAAAATGTTTCTTCTTCTTGCCCTACGAAATCAGTGAACCAAACAAGCCTTCTTTCATCTTTTGAAGGGGGTAAAACTACAATACATTATACACTCCCTTAGAGAAGGGGTGGATGTCAACCCCCTCGTAACAGAACCGCATTTCTCATAACAATAGGGCCACATTTCTCATAACAGAGTCACATTATATTTCTCATAACAGAGTCACATTTCTCATAACCAATTTTAATATTTTTTTATAATGATTTTGGTGATGCGGCTAAACCTGAGTCACATGTTGTAGGATTGATATCCACCCCTTTTTGAGGGAGGTGTATGTTAGATTTTCCCCTTCTGAAGATAGAACTACTACAAATGGGGTCAGACTACAATACACCCCCTTAGAAAAGGGGTAGATGTCAACCCCTCAAAACAGAATCACATTTCTCATAGCAATAGAGTCACATTTCTCATAACAGAGCCATATTTTCATTACCAATTTAAATATATTTTTAAAAATAATTTTGGTGGCATGGCTAAACCTGAGCCACATGTTATGGGATTGACATCCACCCCTTTTTGAGGGGGTGAGTGTTGGATTTTTTCCTATAAATGAGTTAGGGGTGCTCATGAGTCGGGTGAGTCGGGTTTGACCCTCATCCGTTCATCTAGGGGTGGCAATTCGGGTTACACGGGTCATAATCAGGTCATAAACGGGTTGCATGATTTTGGGTTGATTTTTAGTTTTGAGTATTATTCAATAAAAAATATTAACTTTCTTTATTTAATCGTGTCGTGTCGTGTCATAATCGGGTTGTCTCAGTAAAACGGGTTGTCGTGTCAAAAATTGCCACCCCTACGTTCATCCATCCGAACATAGTCGGGTTTGCCCTCCTTCCACCCGTCATCCACTCATTTTGGTGAGTCGGGTGAAACCCGATTGTCTCATTTGTCTCAATCAAGCATTTGTTTTACACATGGCTTTGTCTACATTTTTTTTTTTGAATGTCTTTGTCTACATAGTCATGGGCTAACCAAAGCTCTGACCAAACAAAAAATAAAAACATAGTCATGTGCTAGTTTGATGGTTTTAATGTTTTTATATCTCCGCTAGTGACATATATTGATATAAGAATATAACATATATATTTTTAAAGACTATATAATACATAATACACATACTGATATAAACATATTACATACGTACATATATATATATATATATATACTAACATTGACCCGTGCTATGCACGAATATAAAAAAAAGTTTAACAAGAATTGAAAAAATCGAGGAATGATAAATAACAATTACAATCGTTACATCAATTTTCTAGATTTTAAAAATTATATCAAATTAGCAAACTGAGCATACTTGTTTGGTGATGAACATGGTCTTTGGCCCCTCCAGTGCATGTGGAATGTAAATTCCACCCCCACCCCTTCCCCTTCTAACAAAAAAAAAGTATGTCAAGTTTGCAATTGATGTGTAAAATAAAAAGATTTAACACTTGTTGCCAAATTAGAGCAAAATTCATTACTCTTTTTTATTTTAACACCCATTAAATCAAATTCTCTAGCCTATTAAAATTAGTAGTTGGTCTACGTTCTCTCTCAAAGTGGTCTCGGTGCCTATGGTGAGTTTTAGGGGATATTTTTTTAATTACTTTTGTTTCTAGCATTGGCCTGTTGTATGGGCCACGGGACCAAGGGAGGTCTTCGGGTCTGAATGAACCATATAACCGGTGACTCGGCGACTACGGTTGTGTTTCTATGTGTTAATTATAGCATTGCACGTGTTAAACATTCAGTCATGTTAGAATGCTCACTAAGCAAATTGCTTAAGAAAACCGTTTTCCTATTTCTGTTGTGGTACATAACAACCACTGCAGGATAACATTACCAAATAGGACCTTGCACATTGTCAAATGTGTGGATAACTACCCTGATTAAAAAGATCACATTTCAAGTTTTTTGAACTCTATAAAACTGGTGATAAATTCAAAATCATACCAAATCAAAGATTCAATGAATGGTTGCAAAATATACAACTGAGCAGTAAAAGAAACATATATACAATCATCTAATAAAAAAAAAAAAAAAAAAAAACCCTCCCTTGGCCTACTCAAATAAAACAATCAATACCCCCATCCCCATTTAATCCCACATGTACACCGCCAGAACATGCGTAACTACTAAAGGGTGATCAAGATCACAACCAAATATTAAACCAATACCTTTTTCGCAAATGAATCATCCAAGTTTGTTTGCCCCTCTCACACCGATTAAATTTGTCATAATATAATGAAAGATTGCAGAGAGAGGGAGGGAATGAGAGAAACAGTCGTATGCCTTCTTCATTTTCTTTTTCTTTCCTTTTTTTTTTGGATGTTGGGAAGAAGAGTTTTAAAGGAAAAGAGAAAACACGGTGCGGTTTGGTTTTATTTTTTCCTTTTTTTGGGGGGGAAGTGGGGCCAGATGTTGGAAAGAAGTTAGTGGGTATTTGAGTGGTGAGAGGTCAGACGTGAAGTGAGAGAGTGGGGAGTTAAAGAGAATTTGGGAAAACTTTTTGGTTTTATTAATTTCAAGAGTGCCACGTGGCAACTCTTGTGGAATGAGAGTGCCACGTGTTCCACAAAATACATTCCTATCTATATATGTATAGTCAGTCAGGCTATAAAAAGGGCGCCTTTTTTTTTTTTATTAAAGAGAGGACCTCTGTTTTGGCCGTCGGATCGTGTTTTTATTAATGGCAGTTTTGTCATTTCACAGTTTTTTAACACAATCCAACGGCCAAAACAGAGGTCCTCTCTTTAATAAAGAGAGGTGGCCCTCTTTAGAGAATCTTTGTATGTATAGATTAAAAATTATATAATACATAATGCATATATTGATATAAGCATATTACATATAATTTTTTTAAAAATTAACTGTGTTTCGAGTCGGGTAGGGTGAATCTGGTTTTCACCCCCCCTAGACCCATGACTTCACCCGAAACTGTCGGGTTTCCACCCTCAAGACCCGTGACTCCACCCGCACTGTTGAAAAAAAAAAAAAAAAACTACGGATGAGTCGGATGGACGGGTGAATTTTGAGCAGCCCTAAAATGAGTTAACAATTGTGGAGATATGAAGTCAACAATGACACGACAGTCAGTGTCCCATTTATGATCAATAATTTCAAACTTCAACGACTAATCTAGCCGTATGGTTCACGTTCGCAAGAAGTGTACTAAAAAGTCTGGATTGTGCCAAAAGATTGGCTACTTTTTGCCAGAATGAAATGAACTCTCACACGAACTCCGGGAATGTCGAGTAGAAATTCAATTAATATGATAAATCAGATAAAATATAAAATAAAGTAGTGAAAATGAATGAATACCTTAAGACTATTGAAAAGCAAAATGATAGTGTTACAGTTTTATTACAACTCTCTTAAGAAAACAAATTGGGGGTCTCAATCCCAACAATTGAAATTTGTGTCCTCTAGTTGCTGTAAGATCTTGATAACCCAAAACTGGACAGGTACTTAACGAGGAAAAATGGGTATTTGCAGAAGCAGAAAGCTTGAGCACAAGTGCACTATGGAGAATTAACAAAATCAAATCTGCTTGTTGCATTACGTTTGTGCAGAAGCACATGTAGACTGCTTCATTTAAAGCAATACTTTTAGGGGGTTTAGTGAAAAGGTCACGTGGAGAAACATTTTTAGGCTTAGGTTCACCAGTTAAAACATGTTGGTCAAAACTCCTTTGTAATTTTTGTGGACAAAAAGGCCCACCAAGCAACAGTAGCCAAACAACACTGAAATACCCCCAATATATATATATATATATCTCCTCGTTTGACCACGGGCCACTCTTTCTCTCTAAAACCCCCTCTTTCTTTCTTTGCCCCACATTACTTCTCACCAGTTCCAAAACCCTAGCGGGTCTTTAACTCGTGACAAAGAGCCCTACTGCTCTCTCCATGTATCATATACATAGACGCCCAAGATTGCGACGAGGGGCACAGAGACCAATGAGATGGCGCAGAGTAGTCCAACACACAAGGTTTTGGGGTTTGTATTGAGGTTACAGTAATCTACAAATTGGGGCTCGAGCTCATAGAACCTATTTGTGCTCACACCATAGCTCTTCAATGTTGCTATGAATGAGTCTAATACGAACTCAAAATGAGGACCCTTTGGTTTAGGGTTTGTAAAAACTGGTTCGAATTCGTTTTTGGTGATTGTGACCCATGGGAAGCTTTTCACAGTGAACGACACGTTGAGGATTTCTTCGCAGATGCCGTTATAAGTCAACTACTGTTGTTGGCTAGCTTTGGGTTTATCAAAGGGAATTATTTGTATCGTGTTTTTGATTGGCTAAAGTTGATTTGTTTGGTTGGAACATTACGAGGAAGTGTTGGAAATTTATGTGTTGTCTTGGGTGTTATATATCTAGGTGCACCCAAATTGTAGATTTCCATTTGTGCCAAGTATTGTAGCAGTATGAAATGCAATGATTTGCAGAGAGTTGTGTCAAATAAAGCCCTCGTCTTCAAAGTTTTTAACTAAAGTGAGTTTGTTTTAGGCCTTATTTGGCAAAGATTTTGTAGCTTTGTTTTTTGTGTAAAATTTATAAATTTCACATCAATATCTTAATAAGGTTGTGTGAAATTTCAAATTCACATGTGTCACGACCCAAGTCTCGCTCAGTAAGATATTGTTCGCTTTGGGCCTAAACCCGTACGGATTTGTTCTTGGGCCACTACCCAAAAGACCTCTTACTAGGGAGACTTGGAACCACACATATATAACACATTACTTTTCCACACCAGGCGATGTGGGACGAACTTCCCATAGTGTGTAGCTTTCCAATACCTACTGCAGCCACAAAGGTACCTACAACAGCCCGCCCACAACACCAGGGTCATTACATTCCACCCCCTTTAGGGCCCAATGTCCACGTTGGCACACTTCCAGCTGGGTCTAGCTCTGATACCATTCTGTCACGACCCAAGTCTCGCTCAATAAGATATTGTCCGCTTTGGGCCCAAATCCGCACGGATTTGTTCTTGGGTCACTACCCAAAATGCCTCTTACTAGGGAGACTTGGAACCACACATATATATAGCACATTACTTTTCCACACCTAGACGATGTGGGACGAACTTCCCATAGTGTGTAGCCTGCCAGCACCTACTGCATCTACAAATGCACCTACAACAGCCCGCCCACAACACCAGGGCCATTACAACATGACTAGTTAAGAGTAATGCTATGCTACCCAAATTCATATCCTTAATGTTATGTGAAATTTCACTCAACTAGTTTTGTGAATTTTGGAACAACACAAATTAGTTTCTCAATGCAGAATTGCAATCAACAGCCATTTCCCATTATCCAAGCTCAAATTTGCAAGTTGCTCTGTTACATAGTATGACACTATTTGAAGGAGCATGCTGCAGATCCTAGTCGTACATTTTGCATGCCTTAAGAGTACTTCTCAGTTTTAAAACATTCATTTCCAACTTTCTAGCTTTAGCAACACATGTAGCTATTCTTAGCCACATTAATTGACTTGGAATTTGGGTCGAAACTAACAGCTGGCAGCAAAAACCTGTTCCTCAAACCTGCCCAGATTCCTATCGTGCAAGATTTTGAATGTATTTCAGAACATATATGGACTTTCGCCAAATAGAGAGATAGACTTCTGTCTAGAATTGGTGACCGTAACACTTCCAATTTATAAGACTTCATATAGGATGGCACCAACTGAGATGTTGGAACTGAAGAAGCGAGTACAAGAACTGGAAGAGTTAGGTTTTGTTCAACCTAGCACGTCACCTTGGGGAGCACCAGTGTTGTTCGTGAAGAAAAAGGATGGGACTTTCTAACTTTGTATCGATTATAGAGAATTGAACAAATTCACGATCAACAATAGGTATCCACTTCCCCGGATAGATGATTTGTTCGACCAATTGTAAGGATCAACGGTCTTTTCAAAGAAAGATCTATGTTCGGGTTATCATTAAACCAGAAGATGTGTCAAAGACTGCATTCAGGACAAGATATGGGTACTACGAGGTTTTGGTTATGCCTTTTGGTTTGACCAACGCTCCATCAGTATTTATGGATTTGATGCACCGAGTATTTGGCCTTATCTGGACCAGTCCATCATTGTATTCATCAATGATATCCTGATATGCTCTAAAATGAAAGAGGAACACAAGAAACATTTACAGATTGTTGTACAGACTGAATATTGGTCAGGGTATGCACTTGAGTGGATATTTGGCTTTCCAAAAATTGGGGTGTGACAGTTGTCACGACTCAAGTCTCGCTCAATAAGATATTGTCCGCTTTGGGTTCAAGCCCTCACGATTTTGTTCTTTGGTTACTGCCCAAAAAGCCTCTTACTAGGGAGACTTGGAACCACGTATATATATAGCAGATTACTTTTCCACACCCAGGCGATGTGGGACAAACTTTCTATAGTGTGTAGCCTACCAGCACTTACTGCAGCCATAATGACACTTATAGTAGCCCGCCCACAACACCCGTTACACTATCCCACTTTGATATTTTGCAAGACCTTTCCACTCCTTTTGTTTACTTTCCTTCCATAAGCTAGTAAGCTTGTATTGGATAAATGCTCTCTCACGCGCGCACCCCCGGGGTGTAAATCTTGGATTCGGACCATCCGATTTGGCTTGAAAATTGTGACTTGTGCGGGTGTGTCATGCGGACAGGAATTGTACTCTCACACATATGGGTGGTACTGCCATGTTTTGTTAGAATATTTTAACAAAAATTACAAATATATATATCTATATATATATATTTAGGTTGGGATTAAATACACCATCTTTTATGCTAAGTATACCACCCAACAGTGTTAAAAGATATAAAATTTGGGAATGAAGGTGATATATTTAGCAAAAAAAAGTGGTGTATTTAGCCTCACCCTATGTTTATTTATATATGTATATATGTGAGTGTACGAGACAATCTAATATAATTATATGAAAGTTGAAGCTTTTCATTGTGCCATGTGGCATTTTGTATGAATTGTTGTTATTTAATAATTTAATGTATATTGTACATATACGTATATGCTTGCCAATAGCTAACAAAGACAATAATGCTAGGGTCATACTAATCCACACTCAATAAGTATCCACACTTTGAGGTGGACCTATGAGAAGAGATTGACAGTGGACCTCATAGTCTCTATCTCTCTTCTCTGTTTGGGTGTGACTGAGTGTGGCCCAACCATTACTCTTTAAATGAGTTTTTCAAAATAACAATGCTAGAGTGACAAGCACTTTTTAGAAACACTTATAAACACACTCTATCTCTTTCTTGGGTAACACTGTGGAGTCTACTGAAATTATCTGGATCATATAATACCACCTAGAAGAGAGATAGAGTGTTTATAAGTATTTGTAAAAACTGTTTGTCACTAGTCGAATATTACTTTTTTCAAAATGTAAGCTGTGGAATTTTCTGTACAATTTAGGACTCCAATCACGCATAATAATTTCTCATACCTTCTCTATCTCTATGACTCCATGCCTCACTCACTCTCACGTCTCTCAACATTCTCTCTCTCTCATTCTCTCTCTCTCTAATCTTCACAGAAGCTCACCCTCTCTCCCTCTCCATTCTCACTCTCTCAAGTTCTCTCTCCATTTACTCCCTGTCTTTCTCTGTTCGGCTTCTCTCCTCCGATCTGAATCACTGCGATTTGGCTCGCTGGGGATCAACCGAACTCCGAAGTTGATCTCCAGGTGAGTTTTGAAATTGGTCAACCTTGAAATTTTCCTTGCTTTTTGATCCAAATCTAATCTTTTGTGACTTCCTTTTATGTGATTTTGATGTTTTAGGTCAATCATGGGCAAATTTTGAAGAATTTAAGGGCTGACCAATAGATTAGGCTTCCAATGTTGTTGATATAATAGCAAAATTATGGTTTAGGTTTTGATATTTGTAGCAAAATTATCGAAGTTGGGTCTGTTTCAACAAAAAAATTTTGAACCCGATTTAAAATTTCATATTTTGTTTGTTGGATTTTCTTTGTAGGCTTTGGATACATTGATGTTTTAGTTGATTTGGTGGAGAACTAAAATTCAGGATATAGAGTTCAACGAATTGATTAATGGTCTGTTTGGTTGTCTTTGAATGAAATAATTCCATTCATGTTTTCGTACACAATTTTATATAAAAAGATGAAGAGCTTGAATGGTTTCATTTAGAAAACGGATGATCTTCTCAAAAATGATGCTTACAATCATGAATTTTGGCATTCTAGAAAAATGAACAAATTGCCTCATAAGAAGAAATATGGTAAAATCTCTCATATTTGTAAATGAATTCATTCATGGTGATGAATTTTGTCTTTAACTTTTATACAAAATTTGAATGGAATCATTCAATTTGAAGGGACAACCAAACAGGCCTTAAAGTAAGCATATGCTTATTATCCTCCCCAGTCCTCCCTCTTCCTGGGTAAGTATGCTTTAACCATAATGGTTTTTTCCTTTTGTTATTTATAGGCACTGTTATGCTTTTTCCAAAAGTAGTTTTTGGCCTTTTATAGCTAATATTGTTATGTGTTTGCTCTCAAAAGTTGGATCAGTACTTCTTAATCCTTTAATGGTTAGCCATGTTAGAAGTTAAAATAACTTATTATGATTGGTGTTAAAAATTATTTTTATTGCACAGTTTAGTTGGGGAAATTATTTTTTACCGAGCTGCGGTGCAGTCCTTGCCCTTTACAGAATACAGAGGATCACTGGTACTCTTTTCCACTTTTTGAATTTTGTTTCTTACTTTTATTTTTCTTGGCTCCAGTTTTCCAGTTGTTTTATTTTTGTATATCTAATTTTTATTTCAATTGCATTCTGTAATGTAGATTTGTTATTTCCACTAATGGGTTCCATTGGAAATCGTTTATCTTCTTGAGAGTGACATCAATTTTGTTAGAGGTAATTGTCCACTTTCTCTATTTTTTTTTTCTACAAATTTGGTGTGTTATATATTTCATATGGCTCATTTTGATATTCAGGTTCTATATACATGCACCACTCATATTGGCACTTCGGAGTATTGAATACTCTTCATGTTCCTTTTGACTCTAATTTGAATATACTTCAAGTGCAAGTGAAAGACGGAAAGGCTTCACATTCGTAGTTTTATGATCATAATATAATTGTGCTGACAGTGATTGGAGTTTTATGGTCATAATATAATTATCTTGCTCATGTCACCATTAATTTGGAGTAGGAATTCAATAAACCTTTGGCTATAATTAGTAGTTACAACAACATAATAGATTTTAAAGAGGAAAATATAGCATAGCTTTGTGAAACCTTCATGTGAGTCTTTAGTTTTGTAAGAAATATGTGGGCCATACGGGCACCCACATACATTGGATCGGGTCTAATGGGCCATGACTCTTGGAGCCCTAGGGTTTGGATATTATGTGTGTGTATGTATATATGATATAAACACAACATATTTGACCATCCCCTAACATCACAGTAGCCTCTCTCTCTCTCTCTCCCTACGGTTCATCTCTCTCTTGGCCATCACCAAAGGAGCCATGGGATTTAGCATGTGATACGTACGAGGACCGCTCTAGTAGTGATCTTCACGACCTACGCGAAGCATAAGAGAGTACACGGAGGCAACATGGAGCAATAGTTCGTGGGTGAAAACGCTGGGCTTGTAACAACACCTTTCGGCGATCTGTTGGGTTATTCCGCTAGGTAAGTGACCTAAACCCGACTCGTATGCTTGCGTGCATATA
The DNA here is from genome assembly GCA_033977485.1 of Hydrangea macrophylla. NCBI lineage: Eukaryota > Viridiplantae > Streptophyta > Magnoliopsida > Cornales > Hydrangeaceae > Hydrangea > Hydrangea macrophylla. Next base: position 53,440,256 of record CM066983.1, read on the forward strand.
TTATCTACATTGGTATCAGAGCTGGTAGGTGTTGATTCGCCCGTTTAATCACCCAAAATGAATCTGTCATTAAAGCTTTTGAAGCTTTTACCAAAATTTTGATAAAATTGATTTTGATGTGAGTCTAATACAAAACTCCAATAGGGGTCCGAATTTTTTTTTTTATGGTTGTGTTCCATATGCTCCCTAGAGTCCCCCCATAAAATCTCATGGACTGATTATCTGAAACGAGTGAGATATCGCAAACCCTAGCCATGGCTTCCATTAAAAATGAATTTTCTAGCTATCTTTAATTTTTTTTCTTAAAGTTACACAAATCCGGTTGGCTTGTTTCTTGATATTAAACTGTACTACTGTTCAAGAGCTTTCCAATGATATATGATTTGTATTTTTTCAACTTTAAATGAAGGCATGGCAAGTCCGAAAAAAAAAATTGCACGCCAAGCAGCCAAAGGGCTGCGTTTTTCTTGCAAGGGTTGAAGATGAACTCAAAGTTTTTCCTTTCTCTCCCAATCGCACCAATGGGGCGCGTGTGTGACACCGTGTGTGTGTTGTGTCATGTGCGCACACTTGAAATTTTTTTTGGTGGGCCCGTACTTGGTCATTAGTTATGACTCAAGTGACTCATGTGTGGTAATTGGCAATGTTGTGGATTTTTCTCACACGCACAGATAATTGGGCCGTGGGGCCCGAAGTGTTCATGAATGTGGTTTTTTTTTTTGAAACAAACCCCTTATAGTTCTTTAGTTAATTAATCATCTTTTTTTGGTTATTAACAAACTGAAGTTTTTAAATAGTTTAAATATGTTTTAAAATATTTTAAAATTCAAAAAAAATTGCTGAAAAGTGAAAGTAATTTAGAGTGTCTAGTACACTCTTAGGGACTCTAAGATAATATTTTGTGTAAATTATCATGTATTTATGGCATTTTAGAGCATATAATTAATGTTTATGGACGTTTATTTCATTGCTTAAAATGGCCATAATACATTATTAATTTTTGTAATTAATGTGGGACATAAGGGACACTGTTTTAAGACCATGCAAAATTTTGTGGGACCCATAGATAATTTTTGATAAATTATCTCAATCATATTAATATTTTAGAGCATATAATTGTGTGTTTTTATACGCATATTAAATTGCTTAAAATATTTTTATTGATTATTAGTTCGAGGAATTAACACAATGTGTTTAGAACACTAGTGGTAGCTTGAGAATTTTTTTTTTTTTTTTGTGTGTATTTTCTCGCTCTTTGGGACATATTTTAGAGCATATATATTGTGTTGAGTACACAATATTAATTGCTTAAAATATAACCAATTAAAATTGTTAATTCTTGAATTTGATGTCTAGTGTTTTTGTACACTGATTGGAGACTTGAGAAAAATTTTATGAATTATCTCATTTTTGTTTTGGTATTTTAGAGCATAAAATTTATGCATACGAGCATTTATTTAATTGCTGAAAATAGCCAAAATAGATTATTAATTTTGAAATTAATATGGGGTGTTTGGAACACCATATTAGACCACTAAAAATCTTTGGAGCACAAATTCTTGAAAATTTTTGTATTTTTGGGAATTTAGTTGCTCGTAGTTAATTTTGTTTAACTAAATCAATTTATTTCGTTAAATTGATTCAAAATGTTTTTTGGGCCTTGGTGAAATTCCGGAAATTTTTATTTATAATGAAAAATTTGTTTTTCAATTAATTAAACTTTCCATAAGGTTTTAAATTAATTGTTAATTTAAAGGGCCCTTAATAAATTGGTTTTAAATTATGTTTTAAGACCTAAAATTGGGTTAAAATTAATGAAAAATACCAGGATTTTTTTTTTTCATTGATTTTACTTAGCTTACAGGAGCTATCCGGGCTGTGCAATAATCATTTTATTGCACATTTTAGAGGCTCATTGCATTGTACGTTGGTCACGTTTAATTACTGTTGTTTGTGATTGATTGACCTTATGACCTCTAATTCCTCCTCCTTAAGTGGAGTGACGGATGAGTCCATTCATTTTAAAATAAGACCACATGAGTGCTTGATGTGTGTGATTAATACAATTTAATCTGGCTTAAATGAATGGACAATTAATTGACAATTTATGGAGCTTGTGTCCTCACGATGTATGTTTAAGGTGGTTCTTGTATATGTTTATGAACAAAGCATCCCTATTTTTTATGGGCTATAAATGTAATGTGAGGACGAGGGTTTTATTTCTTGTATTGGAAAAGCCTACTTGTAAAGGGATGGTTTTCTTTGTTCATAAGTCATACACTTGAATTACCTTAACATGAGCTCTAAGTTGTCAATTCGGACCCACGTGGGGGTCCATGCGCACTTTTTGTTGTATGACACACTTTATATTTTGTGGATGATCTTAGATAGGTAATTGTACCATCTAATTGATGTTTGTTTAGAAAAATCAATTATAAAAGGTTTTTCTTGATTTACAAAATTAAGATTTGATTAATGAGCAATAGCGAATTTTTTGGTCTTAAATTGTAGAAAGGGGAAAACTCATTTGTAATTGGATTTTAAAACAAACCTTATGAAATGTGCAAATAATAATGTCAATCCCTTGCGCATGTTCTCAAATATTATTCTTCAAAATTTTTTTGGATTTACAAAAACAAATGTTTTCCAAACCACACTTTGTCGAATTTTATAAAAGTAACAAGTTTAAAATGGACTAATTTTTGTAATATGGCACTGCAAAGTAACACACCGATAGAATGAGTAAGTGCTTATGGGCTTTAGGCTTATTCTATAGTCCAACCCATTAAACCGAATAATGGGCCTCCGGCCCAATATCATTATAACCTTAATAGCCTATAATACTTGGCTCGAGAAGGATCATAGCACGCGCTTTATGATAAGCAGCATGCACCATGATCTTGTTGGGAAGTATATGTACTACCCAATAGCCAAGGTATTATGAGATCAGCTCAAATTTGTTTTCGATGGCATACTCACTACTAGATTAAGCATCTAGTTATGAAGTTCGGGAAAGTAAAGGAAACGTTCCAAGTACACGATGACTGGACATCTAAGGTCGATGACAGGTATGATTCGTAATTTCAGAATACTCGGAACATCTTTACTGGCGAAAATCAGTTTCAGGCTATGATTAGTTATTTGTTTGATTCGCGGGTCCATAGAAAACAAATCATGATCCACAACGGAAATGTTAAATTTTTGGGTTTTGACATTTCTGATATGTTGAGCTGAATACGGAGTGCCAAAAAGGTGAGGCAAACTGTATAGCTACACTCTTGACCACTTCTTCCATAAGTGGAAGTAAGCGCAAGGCCAGTGGGCCTAAATGCAATGGTAAGGGTAAACCCGCCTAGAGGCAGGGTAGGGCGAGCAAGTTTGCGCCCAAGGCTGACAAGGTGGAAGAGCGCAATCGAGGGCGTTTTTCAGTTCGGTGGTAACATGATGGACATTTTTGGGTGGTAGTGTTACTAGGACATGGTTATCTAAGGATAACTGCTTAAGAATTGTTTTCATAAATTCTAGTTTTCTCTGTTAATTTATTCTGAGACATAGCATGCTAGACTTGAACGCATAGGATGTGATAGGATGACTTGATTGGCTCGAGAAGCCCTTTTGGGCCCACTCGCTAAGGTTGACCTACCTATGTGTGAGTCTTGCTTAGTTGGCAAAGCATGCCGAAAGCCTTTTAGAGAGGCTATTAGAGCTACTCAAGCATTAGAACTAGTTCACTTAGATATCTGTGGACCTATGATTGTAAAGGCACGCCATGGCGCCTCTTATTTTCTCACTTTTATAGATGATTTCGCGTGATGTGAGGAACGCGAGTGCTTATCTAATCAGTTCTGGGAATTGTGTGAGGAAAAAAGGGATACGCAGACAACTTTCTGTTCTGGAAACTCCGCAACAATATAGTGTTGCAGAAAGAAGGAATAGGACATTCCTAGATATGGCTAGGACTATGATGGCGCAAGTCAACCTCCCAAAGTTGTTTTGGGAGGATGTACTCTTGATTGCTGCCTACATACTAGAGTGCCTCTCCTCAGTCAATTCCTTCTACCCCCTTATGAGCTGTGGAAAGGCGGAAAGCTCATTTCGGAGCATTTGCGCCCGTGGAGCTCAGGAGGCCATGTTCACTATACCTCGCATAAGTGCAAGAAACTACGCTCGAGAGCTAGAAAGCATACATATATAAGGAATTCTAATAGCTCGACAGCCTATGTTACGTATAAAGAACAAACGGGTATAGGAATGACAGAAATGGTACCACATGATATTGAAAATGACTTCCCCAGATTTGTATTACTAAGAGATATCTTGACCTCTATGAGTTGGAGGATGTTGAAGACAACATACCATCTTTAAGCGAGGGTGGGGAGATTGAGAATCCACATCCAATAATCGCTGTAAAATGGTACTAGTCTCCAGCCGAGTGGGAGTACACCGCTAGACGCTAGTGGGAGTGTACCAGATAGTGGGAGTGTACCACTAGGCACTCAAGATTCTCAGGTAGTACACTGTATGGTGATGAGGAAAACGTTCCCTATCGCTGTTTTGAAACTGAGGAAGACATTTTCATATGTGTGCAAATGTGTGCACAAGTGGATGAGGATGAGCCTGCTTCTTTTGTTGAAGCATTTTTCTTCGTCTGCTGAAGCTGAGCGGATAGTTACTATGCTAGACGAGATGAGCTCTATGGACGCAAATAAGGTCTGGGAGTTAGTTGACAATCCACCTGTGCGTAAGATGATTGGAGACAAGTGTGTTTTCAAAATCTAACGCAAGACAGATGGTTCAATTGACAAGTATTAGGCGCGCCTTGTGGCGATAGTTTGTACCCAGAGAGGGTATAGACCATGGAAACATGTTCTCCCAAAGGGTGAGATCTGACTCCATTCGCCTTATCCTAGCAATTATTGCATATTTAGTTTTTGAACCCTTTTAGTTGGATGTTTAAACTGTTCTTTTCTCAATGGAGAACAAGACGACGAGATAAATATGGATCATCCCATTGGTGTTGTGACCAAAGGGAATGAGCGCAAAAGTGTGCTGTCTTAAACGATCTATTTATTATCTCAAATCGTCTAGGCAGTGGTACAATGTGTGTACATTAAATGGTCCAAAGAAAGTGTTTTAATTCTTTATATGTTGATGACGTCCTTTTAGCTGGGAATGAGATGAGTTCCATTGTCGCCACTTGAGAGTGGTTGTCCTCTCAGTTTGAGATTGAGGACATGGGTGATTCCAACTATGTGTTGAAAGTTTAGACTGTGAGATATTGTTCTCAGAAGCTCCTCTGTTTGTCTCGAGGGACTTACAAGATGTAGGTTCTTGAACGTTTTCACATGAAAAACTGAAAACCCATAGACATCCCATTTTTTGGGGGACTCACCTTGACCTTAGATCAATGTCTTAAGAATAATGAGAAGAGGAAACAAATGTCCAGTTTGCCATATCCGTCCGCAATAGGGAATCTGAAGTATGCTAATGTGTGTACTCGGTCAGATGTCTGCTATGCGGTTGGTTTAATTAGTCGTTGCCGTAGCAACCATGGTCCTGTCACTAGAAAGTAGTGAAGAGTATCTTGCGATATGTTCGCAGGAGGACTGTGGACCTTGCCTTATGCTGTCCGCGATGGAAGCATAATATGTGGTGTGCTCTGCAGCTGTTAGAGAAGCTGTTTTGGTTTAAGAGTTTTTGCAGTGTCTAGGCTCTTTATCTCATAGTGATGAGGTTGTGCTTATCTATGGTGATAACACATAAGCCTGAGCATATGCAAAAGATCTCAAAAATCATTTTAGCACATAGACATTCGTTTTTGTCACATTTTTGAGATGTAGTTTGCGCAAACGGAATTTGTCTTGAGGCATATCTCCAATTGGGGATTTGATGTGCTTAGACATTTTATTGTGATATTGACATTATTATTCAAGTTTTTATAAACTAGTTGGTTTCCATATATATATATATTTGTTATAAGTGGAACGAATGCACATTTCTTATATGTCACCGGGCTTGAATCGACCTGCTCACACGGGTGATTCACCTTGGCGCCGAGATAGCGAACTAAGACATGCGTGTCCATGGCGCTTAGATGGCGAGCAAGATGAGACATTTGTGTTCATGGCGCTTAGATAGCTAGCTAGGACATGTGTGTCCATAGCGCTTAGAAAGCGAGCTTGAACACTTATATCTACGCAGTATAAGAACAGCGAGCTAGATATAAACCCTATTATTTCTATATGTCGCCTTAGGTGGATCTAAGATGAGACCTTATACTTGGTCGAACATAGAGATATCCCACGACTCTATGTAGCCTGTTTACAGCCGAATGTGAGTTTTCAAACGGGCGCTAAGAGGAGCGACTGTGCTGGGAGACTCAGGTTAGACGTTTTGTGTAACGTCTAGACTAAGATTCGTATGGCGTTACTTGTTTTTTCAAACACAGAGTGACATGCCCATTTTTATGGAAGAACGCCATAGCATACATTTTATACTGTATGTGCTTTCGCGATCGATTGTGGAGCAGTGAATGGATTCCTCTTCATTGCTGTGTGAGCCATGTAGCATATCCAAGACATTGGTTATCCTACAAACTGGTTGCCTTCACGACTTGAGACTATGTCATGAAGAGGACGCTTGATGACATGTCATAATTCAAAATTTTAATTAAGGGTAAAACCCCAATTAAATGCTTAAGTGTGAGCCTGTTAATTATTTTGGGGCGGTATTTGAATTTATATGAACTTGTGTCACTACATTTAATTATTTATTCATTTATTCATTTTCTTTTCTTAATTGGTATTATTTTATTTTATTACAATATTTTTTTTTACTAGGGTTAAAGTGGGTACATATTTTAAATTGGGTGTGTAGGGGTAGACCACACATACACACACATATGCTACATGTATCTACAATCACTTAAAATGCAAAGACAAAACCAAACAAATGGAGGGCCCCACCCCCCCAATATTGCCGGCCAAACCATGTCTCCCTCATTCCATTTCATTTTTTTTTCTTTTCTTTTCCTTTCTCTCTCTCTCTTCTTCATCTTCTTCATCTATCAAAATGGGTATACATAAACCCTCTTCTTCAACCTCCCAATAGACCACCAAGAAATCATTTTCGTGAGTTTAGCTATTTCACAAAACCTTCTTAAAATTTCATAAGCTTTCTAATGGTACCAACGAAATTCGTTTTGGTGACCTCTACCCTAGTTTTCCCAAATTTCATAGAGCACCCAAACTTCTCATCTTCATCCATGGAGTCTCATTGAGGAATTAGTGCATGCAGTGGACTTTTGGGTCTCCTAGGACCTCTCTTTCCATATTCTTGAAGCCATTTGGGGTCCTTTACTTCTTTCTCAAATTTTTGGGCATTTCCATTTATTTTGGAAAATCTACACTAAGGTAGTTATACATTGTTTCAATTTCATATGTTGTACTTGTCTAAATTGATTTGAGTTTATTTATATGTATTAATAGTGGACTTAGACACATGTATTAGGATTTTTCTCCTAAGTTGTAATGTTGGAATTATTACACTATAATGTGATTTATATGCTTTAGTTGTGACTTTGGGGTCCTAAACATAATTAGAGGAATGTTAGAATGATAATATGGACACATCCCTTAGAATTACTCAAAGTTGTAAATTAAGGGTTGTATGCTAAATTTTGAACTTTGTGCTCTTGTTGTGTTAAATTTGATTATGTGGTGCTAGATATGCTTAGGATGCTCCCTTTATGTGCAAACACATGTTAGGACGTTAGTTTAGAAATTTTCGTTAGGAATGTTAAATTATGAAATTTAATTACATTCTTTGAATTTCTTGATATCATGTCTAATGGACTAGAATTATTGCTTAATATATTGTAGTGGATTCCCCTTAACATCATTATCAACATCATATGCATTAAGGCCTAATCGGCAAGCATTACATGAACACGACATAAATGTTTTGTTTTGAAAAGAGAAAAACCCCATGTGAGGGAATTTTATTTAAGAAATCCGGACGTGGGTTGTGATGTGAGACAGGGAGAATGACCCTTAGAAACATTCAAACTCCAGCTATATTCGGTTGGCTCCCGGAAGTTGGTATGCTACACTCCATGCGTGGGTGGCTCATGGTCCGGTAATGAGAGAGGTGTGTACATATCACGCATAGCCTTGCGGCTTTTATCATTTCATTGTAGCCGTGGTGGCGACCCATTGCATCTCATTTCATTTTAGTCATGGATAGCATATAGAATTGTTACAATGTATCCTACGAGCCGTCGTTCTCATAAAAACGACAAAACATTTTTCAGGTAAGCTTGATAAGGGTAAAGGGCACATGTGACCGACGCGGGTCTTGACATCTTTTGTTCCATTTTGAGGGCCGTGCTTGGTGGTGTATATAGATAGTTCTTATGTAAATATTAACTAGTTGGGGAAGTTTGTAATAGTCTAGTACTCTTAAAGAGAATGGTTGTATTATTTTTATTACAAAACTTCTAAAGCTTGGACTTCTATATTTTGTCATTTTGGGAAGCCTTGTTGTAATTAATGGACAAATGTTAGTCCTCGTCTTTCCTACTTATTAAACTTATTTATGTTATGTAAATTAAGTTTCCGAAATGGTAGAATCTCTTTTAAAGTTTTATGTATGTGTAATCGTATGGAATCCTTGCCGGATTCATTTATGTTTGGTTTTGTCCTTGCCGGACTCATTGTAATCGTATGGAATCCTTGCCGGATTTATCTAGGTTTGGTTTTGTCCCTACCGGACTCATTATATTTGTATGAAATCCTTGCCGGATTTACCCATTTTGTCTTTAAAGGAAATGTTTTAAAAATCTCTCTCTCCCAATCTCTCCCTCTCCCATTCTTCCTCTCCTCATCTCTTTCACTCATCGTTTTCAATAAATTTCGAGTAGATGAAGTTCCGTTTGGGTTAGACACGTATTATATGTTGTTTAGGACTTGTTTAGTCTTGTACCAAGGTTTAAACTTGAAAATTTGGCATAGTTGGTAATGTTTCAAAATGCTGTCAAAATTTACTGTCAAGGAAAAACTGCTACTGTGATTTCAGTTTTCTGCCCAAACGGTGAGGAATTGGACAAAATGTCATTAGACGAAAGTTGTGCAGAATTAAATTTTACTTGGACTTACGCGGACAGAATGTGAAAAATCTAAAGTTATAACCACATAAAGATGTTTTAAAAATTCAGCAACTATAAAAAAAAAAAAAAAAAAATGCCCTTTTTCAAAGTTATTGTATTTTCTTTCTCTCCTTGAAACTAGTACTTGTCCGGATAGTCTCTTAATTAAATTTCCTAGTGCTTCTATCTTTGTTGGGCTCATTAACATGTAAGTCCATTTTGGATTTACGTATTAGTGAGTTATCCTTGAAGGATACCCCGTGGGTTTCCAAAGTCGCTTCCGCATTTCGCGTAAAGATTTTAATTTTTTTTTTCTCTATTTCTCTATCTTTTCTCTTTCCTCATGCTTCGGTTTTCGGGGCGTGACAGATTGGTATCAAAGCTAACCGGGTTTGAATACCTAGGGGCTATGGGAGTTAAATTTGGGCTTACTTGCAAATTATTTTTATTTACTACATGTCTAAGTTTTATTTGTACTTCCATTGTTCTCGTTAGAGATTGCATTGAGTATTGAGTGGCCTAGTGAGCATGCCAATATGTTGAATGCCTTCGGGACTATATGACTACATGTTAAATTTCCATGTTCTATGTGTTTACATTGATTATGGTAATATAATCTTGATTCGATAAATGATTGAATTAGAGGTATAGTAGGATGTTAAAAATCTAATCCCTTGTTACCTCGTAGTTGTTCTCTACCTAGCTATGCCGCCGCGTGTTAGAGGCCGTGCTAGAGGCCGACCTCCTAGCCGTGCTAGAGGTCGTGCTAGGGGCCGAGGTGGAGCCGCAGGTCGAGGAGCCCAGTCTTCCTCATCCGCTTCTGCTCCAGCTCTTACTACTGAATCTACTCCAGCTTCTATACCTGAATCTACTCTAGGAGTTCCCAATGGAGCTCAGTTCTTTCGTGAGATGGCCGCTGGCATGAGGGATTTCACTCAAGCTGCCCAAGCAGCAAGGAATGATATACCACCACCACCGGTAGCTCCCGCCGGCGTGGCTCCTGTAGTGCCAGTTGTTCAGGGGGAACCGAGGGCACAATCGGCTATGAGAGAATTTGGTAGAAAGAATCCTCCAGTTTTCTCGGGAGAAACAGACCCTGTTCAAGCGGAGCTTTGGTTGAAGAGGATTACTCGTATCTTTGAACATCTCGGTATTGTTGAAGATAACCTCCGCATAGATGCTGCTACATTTCAATTGGCGGGTCGAGCCCAGATTTGGTGGGAACTTGTCCTTACTACGCAAACTTTGGAGGGTATGTCTTGGAACACCTTTACCCAGCTATTTCTCGATAAATATTTTCCACCAGTTGCTCGTAATGCCAAGAGAATCGAATTCCTCAATCTTCGTCAGGGTGAGATGTCCGTTACAGATTATGAAGCTCGTTTTGGGGACTTTGCTCGTTTTGCACCCGATATCACCGCCGACGATAAGATTAAGGCTAGGACCTTCGAGAATGGACTTCGTCAGGGACTTCGCGCGAAAGTTGTTGGGTTTGAATTGGACTCTTATAGTAAAGTGGTTCAGAAAGCACTTGTGTTCGAGGAAGAGTATTTGAGTTCGAAGAAAGATAAGGAATTCCGTGCTCCATCAAAGGGTAATCAGTCAGGTTCATCAAGTGGACACCAATTCAAGAAGCAGAAGCAAGAGTATGTCCCTCAACATTCTACATATTCTTCTCCGATACCTGTTCAAGCTCAGCCAGTTTCTCAGCTCCCGCCTAAATCTCAGTCACATCAATCTCAGTCCCGTGGTTCTTATCGTTCTGGTCGTTCCCGTGGAGGGGGTAGCTTCGGTCCGAGGAATTGTTATGGTTGTGGTGACCCAAATCACATATTTCGAGAGTGTCCGTTTAATCAGACAGCATCGCAGGCAGTTGTACCACCACAGGTTCGCCCACCTTTTCCTGGACCTTATCAGCAGAGTTATAGGCCACCTCTTTTGACACCACCGTCAGCTCCTTCTGCTCAGAGCTTTAAGTCAAATGCTCCTAGGGGTCAGTACCATCATGTGGGACATCGTGGAGGAGGACAACACGCTTCAAAGCCACCTCCTACTGTATTCAACCTTGCTGCCGCCGCACCTTCTGTAGTTAACTCCGATGCTTCAGTTATTCGAGGTACGTTATTAGTGTTCAGTTCTAGAGCTTCTGTGCTTATTGATACCGGCGCATCATATTCATTTATATCTTCATCTTGTGCATCATCCTTGGATTTAGAAGTGAGCCATTTAACTTCTACACTTTTAGTCGATACTCCCGTTGGAGGTTTAGTTCCCTTGGATTGGGTATGTCGTGGTTGTGAACTTGTTCTTGCCGACAAGAACATCATTATTGATTTAATCGTTATAGACATGCTTAGTTTTGATGTAATTTTGGGTATGGACTGGTTAACTACCTACCGAGCTTTTATTGATTGTTTCAAGAGAAGAGTTGCTTTTGTGTTACCTTCCGGGGACCTTGGTTATTTTGAGGGTGACCACTTAGACTTCCCGATGCGTTCACTTCACAGTTTGTGTAAAAGAAAGAATCACAATGACTACCTTGCTAGTTTGTTTTCCGATGAAGATGAGCCAACTTTGATTGAATTTCCCCCGATTGTTAGTGAGTATTCTGATGTTTTTCCTGAGGACTTACCTGGTTTGCCACCTATCCGTGAGATTGAATTCGCGATAGATTTAGTTCCCGGTACATCACCAATTTCAATCCCACCGTATCGTATGGCACCCACTGAGTTGAAAGAATTAAAGACACAGTTAGAGGATTTACAACTCAAAGGTTTTATTCGTCCTAGTACTTCTCCTTGGGGAGCACCCGTCCTTTTGGCAAAGAAGAAAGATGGATCACTTCGATTATGTATTGACTATCGTAAGCTAAACCACGTAACAATAAAGAACAAATATCCGCTTCCCAGAATTGATGATCTTTTTGACCAACTTCGTGGTTCAACTTGTTTTTCTAAGATTGACTTGAGGTCGGGTTATCATCAATTGCGAGTTCGCGACTGTGACATTCCTAAGACAGCTTTCCGTTCACGTTATGGTCATTTCGAGTTTCTCGTTATGCCATTCGGTTTAACGAATGCACCCGCCGCTTTCATGGATTTGATGAACCGCATCTTTAGCCCATTCTTAGATAAGTTTGTGATTGTATTCATAGATGACATATTAATCTATTCACCTTCTAGAGAAAAACATGAGGAACATCTCCGAATTGTATTAGAAATCTTGAGAGGGCACCGTTTGTATGCAAAATTTTCTAAGTGTGAATTTTGGTTACCGGAAGTGAAGTTTCTTGGTCATGTTGTTTCGGGTGATGGGGTATCCGTTGATCCTTCTAAGATTGAGGCCGTTCTAGATTGGCAGTCACCGAAGAATGTGTTTGAAGTCCGTAGTTTCTTGGGACTAGCGGGTTATTACCGTCGCTTCGTTGAGAACTTTTCTCGTTTAGCTATGCCTATGACTAAGCTTACTAGGAAGGGAGTGAAATTCATATGGGATGATTCTTGTGAAAATGCTTTCCAACAATTGAAAAACCGTTTGACTTCGGCACCTATCCTTGTTATTCCCGAGCGTGGATTGAACTATACCGTTTATTGTGATGCCTCACTTGAAGGTTTGGGTTGTGTATTAATGCAAGAAGGTAAAGTCGTAGCTTATGGTTCGAGACAATTGAAACCTCACGAGAAAAATTACCCTACTCACGATTTAGAGCTTGCCGCCGTTGTGTTTGCTTTAAAAAGTTGGAGACACTACTTGTATGGAGAAAAATTTGAGGTATTTTCCGATCACAAAAGCCTTAAATATATTTTTACTCAACGAGACCTTAATTTGAGACAACGCCGTTGGATGGAGTATTTAGGAGATTATGACTTTGACTTGCAATACCATCCGGGTAAGGCTAATGTCGTGGCCGATGCCCTTAGTCGTAAACCCCGTGGCACCTTAGCCTATTTACCTATCCAAGAGTGGAGGATGTTTGAACACCTTGATGATTTTGAGATTCATTGCACAGAAAATCCCAATCTAGCTACTTTGTTCACTTTGACCGTTCAACCGTCACTTTTGAACCGAATTTTGGAATTACAGAAATCCGATGATGAGACCATGTCCTTAAAGTCCCGTATGCTTAATGGAGATTTGGAAAAGGGTTGGACTTTCGATGATAATAGAGGTTTGAGGTCTCGAAACCGAGTCTTTGTTCCCGTAGCTTGTCGAGAAGATGTTTTGAAAGAGTTTCATCATTCCCGCTTCGCCGTTCATCCGGGGGGTACAAAAATGTACCATGATTTACGTCGTCAGTATTGGTGGAAAGGCTTGAAAAGAGCAGTTGTCGAGTTTGTCGCAAGTTGTCCAGTTTGTCAACAAGTAAAGGCCGAGCATCAGAGACCCGCAGGTTTGTTACAACCTCTCCCTATTCCCAAGTGGAAGTGGGAGCATATCACTATGGACTTTGTTACAGCACTTCCTAAGACCTTGCGTAAGCATAATGCTATTTGGGTCATTGTGGACCGTTTGACTAAATCGGCACATTTCTTACCAATTAAGGTAACCGACACCGCAGACACTCTTCGTATGATCTACATCCGAGAGATTGTGAGACTTCATGGTATCCCAGTTTCGATTGTATCGGATCGTGATTCGAAGTTTGTATCTCACTTTTGGCAGAGTTTGCAGAAAGCTTTGGGTACTCAACTTCTTCTTAGCACAGCATTTCATCCTCAGACAGATGGGCAGTCCGAGCGTACTATTCAAATCTTAGAGGACATGTTGAGAACTAGTATTATGGAACTTGGTGGTAATTGGGAAGAACATTTGCCATTGACCGAGTTCGCGTATAATAACAGTTATCAAGCTAGTATTCAGATGGCACCGTTTGAGGCATTGTATGGCCGCCCGTGTCGATCTCCTTTATGTTGGGGCGAGGTAGGTGAGACTATTCTTCATGGACCCGATATGGTTAGAGAGACGTCAGAAAAGATTAAAGTGATTCGTGAAAAATTGATTTCAGCTCAGAGTCGTCAGAAATCTTATGCCGACCGTCACCGCCGGCCTTTGGAATTTGAAGTTGGTAATCACGTGTTTCTAAAGGTTTCTCCGCGTCGTGGATTACAACGTTTTGGACAAAGCGGGAAATTAGCACCGCGGTTTGTGGGACCGTTTGAGATTCTTGAAAGGATTGGTGAAGTCGCGTATCGCTTAGCTCTTCCGCCTCAACTCTCGAGTGTTCACAATGTATTTCATGTTTCAATGCTTCGTAGGTGTAACTCCGATCCACTCCGTCAGCATTACCCCGATCCATCGCATATCATAGATTGGACCAAGTTGCCTCTTGGAGAAGACGCGTCGTATGAAGAGCAACCCATCCGTATCCTTGAGAAGAAAGATCGTGTGTTACGAGGGAGGGTTATCCCGTTGGTAAGAATTCAGTGGAATCATCATGGTATTTCCGAATCGACTTGGGAGGACGAGGATGAAGCTAGGAAGAGTTACCCTTACCTTTTCCCCGAGTAGAGTAAGTCTCTTTCATTTAATAATATTAGTTAGTCAAGGTTTGAGCAAGTCGTTGCTCCCTTTTTCGCTTATTTGCTCCGAATTCCGGGACGGAATTCTTTTAAGGGGGGTAGATTGTCATAATTCAAAATTTTAATTAAGGGTAAAACCCCAATTAAATGCTTAAGTGTGAGCCTGTTAATTATTTTGGGGCGGTATTTGAATTTATATGAACTTGTGTCACTACATTTAATTATTTATTCATTTATTCATTTTCTTTTCTTAATTGGTATTATTTTATTTTATTACAATATTTTTTTTTACTAGGGTTAAAGTGGGTACATATTTTAAATTGGGTGTGTAGGGGTAGACCACACATACACACACATATGCTACATGTATCTACAATCACTTAAAATGCAAA
Organism: Hydrangea macrophylla; assembly: GCA_033977485.1. Lineage (NCBI taxonomy): Eukaryota > Viridiplantae > Streptophyta > Magnoliopsida > Cornales > Hydrangeaceae > Hydrangea > Hydrangea macrophylla. Next base: position 53,455,312 of record CM066983.1, read on the forward strand.
GACAAAACCAAACAAATGGAGGGCCCCACCCCCCCAATATTGCCGGCCAAACCATGTCTCCCTCATTCCATTTCATTTTTTTTTTCTTTTCTTTTCCTTTCTCTCTCTCTCTTCTTCATCTTCTTCATCTATCAAAATGGGTATACATAAACCCTCTTCTTCAACCTCCCAATAGACCACCAAGAAATCATTTTCGTGAGTTTAGCTATTTCACAAAACCTTCTTAAAATTTCATAAGCTTTCTAATGGTACCAACGAAATTCGTTTTGGTGACCTCTACCCTAGTTTTCCCAAATTTCATAGAGCACCCAAACTTCTCATCTTCATCCATGGAGTCTCATTGAGGAATTAGTGCATGCAGTGGACTTTTGGGTCTCCTAGGACCTCTCTTTCCATATTCTTGAAGCCATTTGGGGTCCTTTACTTCTTTCTCAAATTTTTGGGCATTTCCATTTATTTTGGAAAATCTACACTAAGGTAGTTATACATTGTTTCAATTTCATATGTTGTACTTGTCTAAATTGATTTGAGTTTATTTATATGTATTAATAGTGGACTTAGACACATGTATTAGGATTTTTCCCCTAAGTTGTAATGTTGGAATTATTACACTATAATGTGATTTATATGCTTTAGTTGTGACTTTGGGGTGCTAAACATAATTAGAGGAATGTTAGAATGATAATATGGACACATCCCTTAGAATTACTCAAAGTTGTAAATTAAGGGTTGTATGCTAAATTTTGAACTTTGTGCTCTTGTTGTGTTAAATTTGATTATGTGGTGCTAGATATGCTTAGGATGCTCCCTTTATGTGCAAACACATGTTAGGACGTTAGTTTAGAAATTTTCGTTAGGAATGTTAAATTATGAAATTTAATTACATTCTTTGAATTTCTTGATATCATGTCTAATGGACTAGAATTATTGCTTAATATATTGTAGTGGATTCCCCTTAACATCATTATCAACATCATATGCATTAAGGCCTAATCGGCAAGCATTACATGAACACGACATAAATGTTTTGTTTTGAAAAGAGAAAAACCCCATGTGAGGGAATTTTATTTAAGAAATCCGGACGTGGGTTGTGATGTGAGACAGGGAGAATGACCCTTAGAAACATTCAAACTCCAGCTATATTCGGTTGGCTCCCGGAAGTTGGTATGCTACACTCCATGCGTGGGTGGCTCATGGTCCGGTAATGAGAGAGGTGTGTACATATCACGCATAGCCTTGCGGCTTTTATCATTTCATTGTAGCCGTGGTGGCGACCCATTGCATCTCATTTCATTTTAGTCATGGATAGCATATAGAATTGTTACAATGTATCCTACGAGCCGTCGTTCTCATAAAAACGACAAAACATTTTTCAGGTGAGCTTGATAAGGGTAAAGGGCACATGTGACCGACGCGGGTCTTGACATCTTTTGTTCCATTTTGAGGGCCGTGCTTGGTGGTGTATATAGATAGTTCTTATGTAAATATTAACTAGTTGGGGAAGTTTGTAATAGTCTAGTACTCTTAAAGAGAATGGTTGTATTATTTTTATTACAAAACTTCTAAAGCTTGGACTTCTATATTTTGTCATTTTGGGAAGCCTTGTTGTAATTAATGGACAAATGTTAGTCCTCGTCTTTCCTACTTATTAAACTTATTTATGTTATGTAAATTAAGTTTCCGAAATGGTAGAATCTCTTTTAAAGTTTTATGTATGTGTAATCGTATGGAATCCTTGCCGGATTCATTTATGTTTGGTTTTGTCCTTGCCGGACTCATTGTAATCGTATGGAATCCTTGCCGGATTTATCTAGGTTTGGTTTTGTCCCTACCGGACTCATTATATTTGTATGAAATCCTTGCCGGATTTACCCATTTTGTCTTTAAAGGAAATGTTTTAAAAATCTCTCTCTCCCAATCTCTCCCTCTCCCATTCTTCCTCTCCTCATCTCTTTCACTCATCGTTTTCAATAAATTTCGAGTAGATGAAGTTCCGTTTGGGTTAGACACGTATTATATGTTGTTTAGGACTTGTTTAGTCTTGTACCAAGGTTTAAACTTGAAAATTTGGCATAGTTGGTAATGTTTCAAAATGCTGTCAAAATTTACTGTCAAGGAAAAACTGCTACTGTGATTTCAGTTTTCTGCCCAAACGGTGAGGAATTGGACAAAATGTCATTAGACGAAAGTTGTGCAGAATTAAATTTTACTTGGACTTACGCGGACAGAATGTGAAAAATCTAAAGTTATAACCACATAAAGATGTTTTAAAAATTCAGCAACTATAAAAAAAAAAAAAAAAATGCCCTTTTTCAAAGTTATTGTATTTTCTTTCTCTCCTTGAAACTAGTACTTGTCCGGATAGTCTCTTAATTAAATTTCCTAGTGCTTCTATCTTTGTTGGGCTCATTAACATGTAAGTCCATTTTGGATTTACGTATTAGTGAGTTATCCTTGAAGGATACCCCGTGGGTTTCCAAAGTCGCTTCCGCATTTCGCGTAAAGATTTTAATTTTTTTTTTCTCTATTTCTCTATCTTTTCTCTTTCCTCATGCTTCGGTTTTCGGGGCGTGACATGACAGTTACTTTAGCATGCTATCCTAGGACGACGAGACAATTCCGTTCTATGGGGCGTGTCTGGGCAAGCGGTCAAGTTAGTCGGATTGACATGTGGACTCAGGGAAGACAATTCAATAACACACCATGTTTTTGTGACTCATTAGCAGGCCTGCGACAATCGTAATTTGTTACTGATATGTCATGAGTGCATTACATTGAGGTGGTGCAGCAATTCTTTTCACCGAGGGATTGAGAATACTGTGTCCGGTGTGGTTGAATCGTCTAAGGCATACACGAGAAGCTTCCGAGTGATGTGTCTTGCTGGTTATGGTGATGATTTGGCATTTCACTCCTGTCGCTGTACTTTCTTTTCGTAAGGTCGCACGTTCTATTTCCCTGTATGAAGAGATGAGAAGTTCTGTTTCGAGAAATTGGTCTTAGGACTAGCCCTATGTGGGTGAGTGGGAGATGTAAGAAATATGTGGGCCATACGGGCATCCACATACATTGGACCGGGTCTAATGGGCCATGGCTCTTGGAGCCCTAGGGTTTGGATATTATGTGTGTGTATATATATATATATGATATAAACACAACATATTTGACCATCCCCTAACATCACAGTAGCCTCTCTCTCTCTCTCCCTACGGTTCATCTCTCTCTTGGCCATCACCAAATGAGCCATGGGATTTAGCAGGTGATACGTACGAGGACCGCTCTAGTAGTGATCTTCACGACCTACGCGAAGCATAAGAGAGTACACGGAGGCAACATGGAGCAATAGTTCGTGGGTGAAAACGCTGGGCTTGTAACAACACCGTTCGGCGATCTGTTGGGTTATTCCGCTAGGTAAGTGACCTAAACCCGACTCGTATGCTTGCGTGCATATATTATCTACAAGTTTTATTTTTAAAATTTGTTCAGTCCGATTCTAGACTTTGGTCCAACGGATCTAGCCAATTATTATCAGTATTGTGGGAGCAAAGATCTGTCCTTCCTTTTTGGCTCAAGTTCATCATAATTTCAATAATATTCACATAATTTGAATATAAATCCTAACCTGGAAATGACACCATCCCTCTGAAATGATGGTTAACATTGTCTCTTTGTTGATCAACTTGCAACAACTCCTTAGAATAAGAGTAGTTCTATGTTTCTTAAGTTTTGTATTCCAAATGTGCTTCTCAATACATATGGTAGTTGGATCACACTTACTAATGGTTGGACCACTTCCATCATCTGATGAAAATCAAGTGGGTCCACTGCCAGATGTGTTGGGAGCCATATTTGAGATACAAATTTGGAAAGCATAGTATTACTCTTAGAATAATAGAAATATTGACCCCTTTCCATTTTTAATTTTTTCAACTAGCATCTGACAAATTGAATATGCTGGGCACAATAAATATTTCAACTCATTTCCTGCAATCAATCATGCGCACCGAATGGAGTCTCAGCAATCTAAAGTAGAAACCAACAAAATTTCGAACTAGGCATCATAGTTTAACTTAATAATGCATGTGATGTATGGCTCTACTTTCCATTGATTTTCTTCGGTTATAATTTCTCTCTCTCTCTCTCTCTCTCTCTCTCTCTCTCTCTCTCTCAAGAAAAAGATAGATTGAGCGATATGTTGGATCACACAATATTGTGTGCAACAAGTCAATAATGATAGATTTGATTTACTGTAGAATTAATTATGCATCTTTGATTGACTGAGTTGCTATATGTAGGCCCTTATGAAATAACTACTAGATTGACCATGGTGATGAACTTTTATCCATCTCCCACGGAAACTAGAATTGGTTTTCACAAGAAATACAGTCATGTGAATTGATCTAGAGACTGAGAAGTTTTTCACCCATGTGGTGGAGTGGTGGACTAAAGATGTCTATGGTGAATTTTGTGGGTAAAGTAAGGAAGAGGTGAAGAATACTCAAATACCAAAGTTGCTCTTAAATACGTGTTTTCTATGATTTTAGTTTATGTAAATTAACTAAAAATTAATTATCAAATGTGTAAATTTGGTTTTAGGCTTTACTTGGAGATATAGTTTCCAAGTCCTATTATAAGATTTCATTTTGGGGCCTTACATGGATTTGGTTTGTATTGGTTCTTTAGAGATTTTATGGATCTGGGGAGACAATGAACAGACAGAACTTTTCTTATAATTAGGTGAATGATTATTTTTCTCTTAACATGCCTAGTACGTAGTCTTTGAACTATTTTTTTTGGGTTAAGCTGATGTTTTTTTTTTTACATACATTGTTTACGTTATTTAATTTGATACCTATTGGTGTGAAATGGTTATGTGATTTCACGATAAATTAAAACAACAAAACCACATAAAGAAATTGATCAATTCCATCAATAAAGCAATTTATTCTCAATTTAAGATTTTCAATCCAAGATGATAAAATTGAAGTAGAAATTGATCTAAGATAGTAATATTAATCAGGGAACAGACTTCCTTTTCTGAGCATGCATGATGACCACGTTTCTTGTGTAACGGTGGTCCATGTCCGATCACACACTATAGATATATATATTCTCAATGTGGTCCGGTCGACAAGTGAGATAAAGTGTTCATCCGAGAGGACTGCATAGACATAATTCTGCTGGTGGTGGGATTTTCCGACAAGACAATCTGATACCCGTCGTAGAAGGATTCCATCCCTTTAGCCATGATTTGCCAAACAAGACCGCCGGCAAATGTTCCACCACTTCTAGCATAATTGTATATGCCTGTGTACACATAGTTCAAGTATGCGTCTCTTCCTTTTATGTTGTAACCTGAGTCGTTGCTTGATTTTGCAAATTCGGCGAAAACAAGTGGTTTTTTTAGGATTGTTCTTGAGTCCTCCCAATGACTTGCCATCCATTTTTGTATAAATGCCATTCGTACGGTATCATTTTGTGTGGGCAACCTGTAAGAACCGAAAAAGAAATTTTAGGCAAAACTCCTCTAAAGTACATTTCTTTAGTCAGTCCAATCTTTTCTTATTTTTTATTTTTATTTTAGTAAAAGGTCGCTAAACAAAACATAATAATTTATTGAAGTTTTTTGGGAATTTCAAATTAATTTGACCGTTAATCCGATGGACATATGTATAAGATTCAAATACACTAAAGTGACCCCTAGCTAATTTTCGCAAAAGTTTCACTTTAGGGGCTCTTCTTAGGATTTTTTTTTTGAACATTAAAAAAGCTTTTTTTTTTCATAGATCCAAAAGGACAACCCAGCATGACCAAAAAAATCCATGGCGGAGGGGCTCTTTTAGGTCTAATTTGAACAATCAAGGCCTCTCAAGTTTTGAATACTTTTGTGTTCTATTTATCTATTAAAAACCAAGAGTCCTACTGGTGGAAGCTGGCTGATAATTAATTATGGGTTATATAATGCATGGGATACTGAAAATACCATTGATCAGGATATGCATGTATGGATGCAAAATCAATCTCCTTGATAAGGTGATCAGTGATAAAATCTGTGCCAACTCGGAAACCAGGATTTGCTTGCTTCTTTTCTGGCATTGAGTCTCCATAAAACCCTTCCACGCCTGTTTCAAGCAAGTGTTGGCTATCTAATGATTTTACATAACTTGCCATCTCTTGAATCCAACCCTGCACGTACTCATTAATTTTTAACACAAAATTTAGCCAAACAAACCCTTAAATATTAATTAGAAATTAATGTCATAATATAAAAATTGCACCGTTTTATGTCCGGCCTACTCACATTGACCGTTCGTCCAGAAAGATCAGAATTGCAACGAGGCTCGTTCATAAGTTCCCATGCCATGATTGTTGGGTCGTCCTTGTAGGCGATTTTCGTGATGGTATTGAACCTAGTTATCACTCTCTGCATGGAATGTGAAGCATATATGTAGTTTATAATTTTATTGTTAAATTAAAAAAAAAAAAAAAAATGGAATACATTTAACCTCCTTAAAAGCGTGGGAACTAAAGTAATTTTCTTTAATGTCAAACATGAACATTTCCTATTCATTTAAAATTGATCACAGTTCCATGTTACTATCTAAATTAATGTAGTAGATAGCTAGGAAGGCGAGCTCAATATATACATAGAACACACATAAAATATGAGATCATGCAAATTAATTTTATATCCTTACCTTGACTTGATTTTTATAATACCCTTTAATAACTGGATTTGTGTAGAAATCATCGTCACTACCTGCCTTCACACCTGCATTCCTTGCCCATTTAACATACATCGCGCGGCCTCCATAGTCAATGAAATTGTTTACCAAACTCAGAATTAATCGAATCCCGTACTTGCTTGCTTCCGAAATCACAAAGTCCAGTGCCTACCTCATCAGTTCAACATCCACAAAAATAAAATTTCTATAAGGACGTAGTTTTAATTTATTAAGAAGAACAATGCTAGCTAAGCAATTTTTTTTTTTTTTTTTTGGTGGTAAACATATAATTCAAATTCAAGTCTAGCTAGAGCAAAACATTTTGCTACCTATAAAACTAGCTACTTAGGGCTTTGTGATTTCTATTTTTGTTTCATTTTTTAGAAAACGAAAAAATAAACACGTTTAGTAAAATTTTTGTTTTTGTTTTTTTTTTTTTAAGAGAAAAAAACAATTTTAAAATTTGAAGTAAAATCTAAAACGAAGAAAATTCATTATCATATATCTTATTTAGGGGGACTGGAAGTAGATGGGCAAGTAAACAATGATGACGATATACGGGGTTTCGGGGGTGGAGGTGAATTTTTTTGGGTCTATTATCTGTATTTTTAGATTGAAATTTTTTAATATCATCTTCTTCTCCTTTTAATTCTATGATAAGGTTTGATTGCTAGTTTGAGTGATGGCAAACTATTCTGGGTTTTCTATAAGCATGTAGTTTTATTCCATCTTACATTAAGAAAAATAATGCTCTTCTCGAATCTACAACTGCTAAGCATATTTTATTTAATATATTCTTTTGTGGTGAACATATTCAAATATAAGTCTACATATTTAAGGCTCTGGTTTTTCGGTTTTTATTTTAATTTTTTAGAAAACAAAAACTGAAAACACGTTCCGTTAACATGTTTTATTTAGGTTTTTTTTTCCTTTTTTTTTTTTTTAAAGATTTAAAATTTCGAGTAAAATCAAAAACCAAGAAAAGGTCTGTCGATCGTGGATTCAACAATGGGCTTAATTGGTACAACAACTTAGGAGAACTTAGGAGAAAACCATTAACAATGGTGTGGGTTTAACTAATGTATAAAATAGTGAAACTGGTACGCCTAATTAAGTTTTACTAATGTACAAGTTTTATGGCACACAATGTGCCGCCCCACTACCACACAGCACACACTATGCCATGTGCTTCCTAAATGGCATAGTATGTGCCGTTTGGTTCATTTTTCTTTTTCTTTTTTTGGTGTTGGTTGCACATTTTTCATCCCAAATGGCTTTGAGAGTGCCGTTTCATCTCAAATGGCAACAAGTGTGCCATTTGGTTGTTGTACCGCTGCAAGTGTCCGAGAACTTATTCATAACTTAACTTAAGATTAGGTTAAGTTTCAGTTGCCCATGGTAGATGCTCTAAGGTATATTTGGCAAAATTAAGTTTGACATTGATAGCCTTACTAACCACATTTCCTGTTTTTGTTTTCACTTTCCAAAAAATTAACAATATTACCAAACAAGTTTTAGATTTTTGTTAAATATATATATATATATATATATAACAGAAACAGATTTCTACTTTTAAAAAACTAAAAACGTACCGAAAATGTTACCACCCGAATCCTTAAATAATACTCCCTCCGTCCCATAATAAGTGTCCACTTCTATTTTGCACATTGTTTAAGAAAGTTGTATTATTTTAGTTTTTTTGGTTCATTAAATGATCACTTTCCAATTTTGCCCTTAGATGTGATGGGTGTTTGACTTTTTGCTTGTTTTGAGGCCACAAATAAATGCTACTTTGTCTTTATTATAAGGGTAGTTTTGGAAAGTAAGTAAAAGCTATATGCCAATTTAGGAAAGTGGACACTTATTGTGGGACATCCAAAAAAGGAAATGTGGACACTTATTATGGGACGGAGGGAGTAGTATTCAATATAGTACATATAAAGTTTATTTCCATATATCTGTTAGAGCATCTCCAGTGGTATTCATGTGTATAGGATAAATCTAAATTAAGTTGCTATACAGATGAATCAAATTCTACAATAGTGTAAACGTGTAGCCGACTATGGAAATGCCGACTAGAGGGTGGAAATGCCGACTAGAGGGTGGCCAGCCAAGCCTCTACCGGCTAGAGGTGGCCGGCTATCACTCTGCCGGCTAGGCCTTTGCCGGCTAACATTTTGCCGTCTACCTGTATGCTATTTGAATTTATGCGAATGGTAGCCTTAAGTTTTGCTACCATATACCTATCTATCTAAGTTCCTATATGTCTAACACCATTGGGTGCCTCATACCCTAAACCAACTTAACTTAGCCTACAGAATTCGTACCGCTGAAGATGCTCTAAGTACGCAAGAAATTTAACTAGATCGTGTAAAAAAAAAAAATAGAAGTTATATACATACATATATCTATCAAAAATGTTAGGCACACAACACATTCCACAACAGACCTTTAAATATGTTATACTCTTTGTTGTTTGAATTTTTCACACTTTTCCATATATGCACCACATATACAGCACAGAATTCATAAATTTAAAGTAATGTTGTAGAATGTATTATATACCTAACATTTCTATATATCTATTCTCCTTGAGAAAAGAATCTATGAGAAAATCACTGTTAATCTGTCCAATCGAGCAACAGTAAATTTATTTATTTATTTTTTTCACGGTTTTGCCTCTTTTGGTCTTTCCCTTTTACTAATGGGTCCCACTAGAGTGAATTTACGGTTTTGCCCCTCTTGTGACTAAGGCTTGTTTGGCAAGAGTCTTGTTTGGAAAGGTGTTTTTTTTTTCTTTTTTTTTTTTTTTTGTGAATTTATGGTTTTGCCCCTTTTGTGAGTAAGGCTTGCTTGGCAAGAATTTTGTTTGGCTAAGGCTTCTATGGAAAGGATTTTTTTTTTTTTTCCAAGGCTTGTTTGGCACATTTTTTTTGTGAATTTACGGTTTTGCCCCCTTTCTGACTAAGGCTTATTTGGCAAGAGTTTTGTTTGGGTAAGGCTTAAAAGAATCTAAACCCAAAGTTACTGTAGCTCTGTCCCATCGAGCTATAATATTTTTTTTTTGGTGAAGTTACGATTTTGCACCTTTTGACTAAGAAAAGAGGCTTGTTTGGTATTCATCCTTTAAGGCTTGTTTGGTTGTGCGAGATTTGAGACACTAAAGAGGCTTGTTTGGTATTCATCCTTTAGGACTTGTTTGGTTACACATCTTAAGGCTTGTTTTACCCCTTGTCCATTGTACCCCTTTTTAATTTTTTAACTTTATATTTTGATATTACACACGCACACATGCTTATAAATTTAATTTTAATAATTTAATGTTACATACACATATGCCTATAAATTTAATCTACACACAACATACCTTTTTAATTTTATATTTTGACACTTAACACACACATGCCTATAAATATCATTTACACACACATACTGATAAATGTAATTTTATAAATTTAATTTTACACACACACACGCTTTGATATTGATTTTGATATTTCACATACACACATGCCTATAAATTTAATTTGCATACACACATGCGTATAAATTTAATTTACGCACTACACATCCCTTGATATTGATTTTGATATTACACACACATGCCTATAAATTTAATTTGCACACACATGCCAATAAATTTAATTTATTACACACGCATGTCTATAAATTTAATTTACTCACACATGCCTTGATATTGTACAATTTAGCTTATTGTCTTAAGACATCTTACAATTTAGTTTATTGTCTTTAAGGCATTTGGCAATTACAATTTTGAAATTATGTCTATTTAGATATTTATATATTTGGTAACTAAAGAATGTTTTAAGGCTTAGTTTGGCCCCCACGTGGCTTTTTAAAAGGAGCTTATGAAATTTATTACTAAGTTCTTTGATAATTTTATACAAGTGGCACACTACTCTTCATAAAGACATCATGAAACCAAAAAGCAACATTGGGCTTTTAAAAGCTCCATTTTAGAGCTTTTAAAAGCTCCCTCTAAAAAAGCCCTAAGTTCAATTTTTGCAAAGCTCATAAACTAGTTACCAAATGAATTAACATTAAATTGTGCTTTAAAAAAGGAGAAGCACCACGTGGGGGGCCAAACTAAGCCTAAGCCATCTACGTTAGCATGTATATTTCTTAGGTATATATATTTTAGAATAATGCTATATACTCCTCGATCTTTAGCGGCCTAATTCTCATTTTAAAATTACTTTCATGCTAGTGTCTTGGGATATCGATATATATATATATATATATATATTAGTATATAATAAACACAATGCAATAACAAAAGATACACAAAGTATCTATTAATCAACCTGAAAAACAGCTTCATCGATAACACCAGGTGATATTTGCAATGGTCGACCAGGACCGGTGACATAAACACCAGGTGAAATTTTTATTCCTCGACCACCACCGTCGGCGAAAGCCCAAGTCCGGCACACGGAGAGATTGGCGATTGCGGCCTCGCGGAACACTTGAGAAACTTTGTACCTCTCAGTTGGCTTAGTTGCAACATCCATCAACCAGTAGGAGTTGAACCCATTGAACAAAAATGGTGAACCATTGAGCACAAACTGGGTACCATTGGTTCCAACAAACCCACAACCATTAGCTCCACAAACTAGAGCTAGTAATACCCCTAGGCCCCAAACAAAGCCAGTTCTACTAATAAAACTAGCCATTGGATTATTATAAGATTGTGAGTATGCTTGGTGCAGTATTAATGCAAGAGAAGACGTGAGTTGGGTAACTAAATGGGGACTATTTATAAGGAGTTTCACATAAGAAAATGTGCTAAAAATAGAAATCAATATGGTTGCAATATGCTACTCTTATTTTGGTTATGCTAGCCTGTTTCTCTATTAATATTCTTTTCGGTTGGCTATGTTTGGCTATGGTTTACTACTATTTTTTATTTTGGGAAAAGGTTGGTTTTTTGTTTTTTTTTTTTTTTGGTTTTTGCTCAACAAATTACAATCAAAATTAGCCACAATGACCAAAATAAAAAAAAGAGTAGAGTATTTTGGGGGGATTCATATCTTATTTTTAGCTTTGCTGTTTCTGATTTGCTGGATTTCTGGCTTAAGCTCTTGTTTTGTGGGAGTATGTACTTTCTTGGCCTGTTTAATAAGTATGCATCCATTTATTGTTCGGAAAAAAAAAAAAAAAAAATTCTTCATCCCAGCATATTGTGGTTTTCAGCTACTTTGATCGTGAATTGTGAATACCAGAAAGTTTGAGAAACAACCAAAAAACGGTGTTAAACTTCTGTCTAAAAAAAAAGTTAGACACATGAAACACCCATTTGTTCAGATGCAGTGAAAAATTTAACACCAGCTCATCAGTGAGAAATTTACTAGGAGCGTATTGGAGTTATGCAGTGAAAAATTTAATAGGTTCAATAACAGAGAGTACATAGAAAATAGCAGCATTGACAAATTCAAAAGTAGTTTCCCACGATTCATAAATGTTTTGAAAAGTTTAATACAAACAGAGCATGTTAACCACAAACAGAAGTGTAAAATTACCTCAAATTCAAAAGGAGTATAAATTTATACACTTATACTAGTTTCATCAGTCTAAAAAATCATGCTCATTCTAATGTGAAATTTAACACTCATGTTCTTGGTTTCTATATTGTGGTGTGAAATTGTATACTGCTAGTATATACTAACATTTCTACAATTTCTACTCTTCAAGAAAAAGTTATTGCAAAAATCCTCAATCTAAAAAATCATGTTCATTCTAGTATGAAATTTAACGCTAAACATAACTGCAACACATCATGAAAAATCGTAAATCACAAAACACTAGTAAGATTTCATGAATATACAATGATGAATAGAGAAAATGTATGAACAACTAATGGCTAATTAACAAAGTCAAAAGATCCCTCTAAATTTTGAAAACCATTATAATGTATAGACCCATACTATTTGGGATTAATTATTTCCATAATTATCTCTACATTCATTGGGTTTGTTTTAACTAAAAATCCTCATAAAATCCTTAATTAATTAAATATTATATATATCCGAATGTATCTGTATATATCTATATATAATTCTGTACATAACACTTGTGGGTAAAAAGTTAAAATTACTTACATCAATTTGGGGATTTTACTATTTTTGGACCTATTATCAACATCTTTTTTAAGTTGGGCCTAATTCAAAAAATTTTGATAGGGAAGAATTTATGGCTAGTTTCCTAATAAATTACTAATTAACCAGACTCCTGAGATTTGATTGATCTGCAGAAAAAAAAAAACCAACCAACAAATAAATAAAACAGCCCCAACTGACTAAAAATAAAGGACACAATTAATCCCCAACAAAAACCAACCCAAGTACTAACCAATCTAAAGGAGGGACAAGATACAAGGGGCATCCCAGTTTGTGATCAGTTGGCTACTCTTATTTGGTAATGTGAGTTGGGTAACTAAGAGGATGATTTAACGATGTTTAGTTTTTTCGGTTGAGGAGTATAGTAATGAATGATTGGCTACATAAATAAAAACTTTCACATGGGATTTAATTACTTATCCTGCACCTATGATGCACGGACACCTCCAAAATGAAGCCGCAGGGGCACTTAGTGCACACCCAGTTCGGGTGCGTTAAGCAACTTCTCCAAAAAGTAGAACCTCTTTACCATTTTTGAAGTTTGAGAAATAAGAGTTTTGGGAACAGTGGATTAGGACTACCCACTGTTCTTGTAAAAATTATAATTAATTCTACGAAAATCATGTGAAGCTCTATTTGGTGTCAAAAGAAAGATATTTCCCTATACTATATGATAAAAATAATTCCATGAACATGTCATAAACTTAAGGTTTCTGAATTATTACTTTAAACAGACTCTGTTATTCTGGACCGATGCAAATCGGATGCACATGTAATACGAGAGAGAGGTATACTCACATTGGCTAGTTGTGGACACGCGGAATCGAATCACTTCTCTTGTTTGAGATTGTTTGAAATTGATTTGAATCAAAGAAAAGGAAAGGTCTGTTGAAAACAGATACAGAGTCGCCACTTGGTCTTTAAGGAACCAAGAAACCTAATTTTGACTCACCCAAATGGATAAAGGGCACCGACCCTTCATAACCAAAGAACTTGGCTCGGGGTTTTGGTACGAGAGAGGAAGGAGCCTTTGTCGCGACTAAAACACCCTCAACTCGCCCCGTCTCTCGACGGGCCTCAATTAGCATCCAAATAATCATCTTATACTATGTATGGTTCGACAAATAATACTATGATAGTATATTACATTACATAAGAAACTTGAAAATGGAAGATCTAAAGATAAAATATCATTCATAAGATCTAAATCAAATATCATGCAATGTAAAGTGAAAGATCACACAAATAAACCTAGGAAAAATCGTCTAATCGTATATCAATTAATCAAGTTTTCCTAATCTAAAGGGGACATGAATTGTTCTTGAAACAAATAAACAAAGAAATCAAAATATGCTTAACAAGCTAGTATGATGCATGTTATTCTTTGAGAAAAGAAGATCTCTCAATCCCCGGGACGGATGAGAAAGGATGATTAGATCAAAGGGGAAGCATGAACGTATGATCGTGATCATTCTTTATAATCTTCTTAGATTAAAAGTTACAAAAACCCCAAATCTTGCATGAATGCAATGTATGTATCTAAAATGTGCAAAGGTTGTAGTGTGTTTTGTGTACATGGATTTCTAGAATGACTTAGAAGTCTAAAATGTGTATGAATGAATGAATGAAATAATCATGGGATATGTACAAATGTAGTATGAACTACTTCCTAAGATATGAACTAATTTGGAATGCATACAAGCATCAAATCAAAGGATGAAAGTTGAAATGTGCTTGCTGTGAATAGTGGACAGAACAGTAGCATGATCTTTTGGAAATTGAAAAGAGGGGTTAAGAGTGTTTTCAATGCATGATTTTTTATGGAGATGTTCCTTATTGTGTCTAGAACACAACCCAAAAGGCCAATCTTGAATAGCTATCACATATTGAGAGAAATCATATAAACAATAGAGGTCACTCAGAAACAGAGTTCGTACTGTCGACTGAAATGTTAGAAAATCTTAGAAAATGAAAAAGAATGATCTAGAGGCCCATTTTATACAGAAAGTTTCCTAAGACATTGAATTTTAAAGGAAAAATAAGTTAGGACCACCTCGTTTGGAAAAGTTTTCTGGAAAAGAGGTCGTAAGTTGACCTAGCTGCTGTGACAGCAAAAACAGAATGTTTGGAAGGAATGTTGGGACCCAAATGGACCATTTCCAAGTACTTCCAAGTCAAACCAAAAATCATGGGTGTTCTCCAATGAGTTAGGAAGACTTTCTAAGTGGCCTTGTATCCATATGTTGAGTATTGAGTTCTAGAGAAATCTTTGAACTCAACTCACTCACTGTTTTGACTCATTGTTTTGAAGATTTTGGAGAAAACAAAGTTTTGTTTCTTGAAACCAAATGAGAGGGATTGAGAGGGGTTTTGAAATAGATGTTTTGAAAACATATTTTCAATACTCAATAAGGATTATAGCCACTTAAAATGTCAACATTAAACTCATCATCAAGAACCTCCAAGATTGTTGGAGAGATTTATTTTTATTTTTGAACATAACTTCAATACATTTCAAGAATACCTTGGAAGTATTGAGGTTATGATCATCATCTATCAAACATGTTTTTGAGGTCAAGAGCTACTATCCATAAGGATTCACTCACCCCAAACTTCATGTCATCACTTAGATGATGATGAACTAGTAAGTAAATAAAGAAAAGAAAAAGAAATGAGATAAGGAGAGATGAACATATATATAATCAAAGCAAGTAAATAGCAATCAATAGATGATAATCAATGTGATTTTGGACTTGTAGCTTGGTGTTTCACTCATAGATTTTGACATTTGGACATGGAAGTAGCTTCCTATCTCATGAATGCTCAAGAATGAGGGTTGGAGTAGACTTTGAATGTGAAGTATATAGAAGGATGATGGAAGAAAACAAGAATAAAACTCACTTTCTTATGGAAAATCAATGGGAGAAGCTCCCTTTCTCTCTTCTAAACCTATCTATATCTCTCTTCTTCTCTACAACTTTTCAAGCTTTGCACTTGGCCCTCCCAAAATGAAGAGCAATGGAGGGTTTAAATAGGCCAATTTGGGGTGGTTTTGGGGTTTTAGAAGTACTCCCATTGGTCCCAAACAACTGTGAACATAAAACTATGTCGTTTTGGCTTTCAATTAATCAAATTGGACCCCCCAAAAAATTACAAAAATGGACTCTGCGAGGATTGAGTGCCGCGGCGGCACTGGGCCAGTGCCGTGGCGGCAGTGGGCCAGTGCCGCGGCGGCAGTGCTCCTCTGAAGCCCAGAAAATTACGTTTAGGCCCCCAGAGGTTCCGGTATTCGCGAAAAGGCCCTATTTCGTCCGAAATTCACAGAAAATGCATACGAACTCCAAATTGAGGTTGTGATATACCGTTGGAAAGGTAATGGAGTCTACTCTACATAAAAAATAGTTCGGGGATAGATCACTTTGAAAAGTTTTACGGTATTCGCGATAAAAGCCGATTTGATCGCATTTTTCGCCTTTGGAAATTCATAATAAACTCGTTTTAAATCCGAAAATTATGTGCGATATACCGTCGGAAAGCTGTTGACCTCTAGTATCCATGAAAAATATTTGAAAATTGTTTCGGTGCCCCGATTCCAAAGTCAAATCTTGGTCAAACTGGTCAAACTTGGGATTCCCGGGAAGTTCTGGGAACCTCCGGGAGCTCCCAGGAGCCGACGTTTTCGCTCGATTAAAACTCATTTTAATACTTTTTTAATGATTCCGGTGAATTCGGAAGATTTCGGTCAAACTTGGTCAAATTTGGTCAAACCTGGTCAAACCTTGGTCAAACCTAGTCAAACCTTGGTCAAACCGGTCAACGGGGACTTTCGGGGAACTTTCGGGGGTCTCTGGGAGCTGACGATTTCATCCAGTTTTACTTAAAAACTCATTTTATCATTTTTCTTACGACATAGCATGTTTTCAGAACTTCGGGACCAAATCTGGGAGTCTTCGGGCTTTCAGGGGCATTTTGGTCAATCTGAGCATTCTGAGAGATAGAGCTGACTTCCAGGAGTCCTTTTGAGTCTTTTACGATCATTGTGAACCACCAAGCTATGGGTCTCCTAAATATGATAGCCGACAAAATGGGGTGTCTACACTAGTCCCGCCCGGGACCGATGCAAATAAAGGAAACATGTCATGACATGCAAAAGGGAACAAGAAGACTTGCATTGGGTTGACTCAAGCGGAGTCACAAAAGCAAAAAGAATGAAAACATGTAATGCAATCATGCAACAATCCTAGATAAGATGCCTTTAACATATAAACACAAAAAACGGAGACTATCCTAAAGGGATTGTGTCATTGAAAAATAAAGTTGTAAACCTAGAAAATTTCTAAGAGAAGGGATAGAGAAAGTACATGATACATGGGCACTAAGCCACATATAGACGAGGCAAGCCAACAATTGAAATCTGGATCCACGGCATTCAATTCTCTGCACTAAGACACCAAGGAATATCCAAGCATTGCAAAAACACAAGCAAACAAATGATATGCATGAAAAACAAAGAAAACATGTCATCAATCGAATTTCCAGATTCAGCAACCTTTAATGAACCGTATCAAAAGTGGTCTTTAAACATGTGCTGGGTTAAAACCCTTTTACAGAAAGTTAACATGTCATAGGGAACTTCTCCAAAAAGTAAAACCTCTTTACCATTTTTGAAGTTTGAAAAATAAGAGTTTTGGGAACAGTGAATCAGGACTGTCCACTGTTCTTGTAAAAATTATAATTAATTCTACAAAAATCGTGTGAAGCTCTATTTGGTGTCAGAAGAAAGCTATTTCCCTATACTATATGATAAAAATAATTCCATGGACATGTCATGACCTTAAAGTTTCTGAAAAATTGCTTTAAACAGACTCTGTTATTCTGGAAATTTGGTATCATTTGACAAAGAAATATAAAATATAATAGAAGCATAATAGAAATTAATGAATCATGTTAATCAAGTAGGTCTAAGCTTTTGATCTCTCATCCAATTATCCTAGATGATATCTAAACCAAGTTTTATTCATCAATTGTTGTTGAGTGATCAAGGTATGACCATTTTGTATAAATGATCATAATTGTAGTTAAACTTAGAAAATTCTAGAATAGTAGTATCAACTTCAAACGCTTTAAAAATGATCTTAACTTGATCGTATGCTCACGGTTTTACATCGGCATATAGATGCATGAGTTAGGAATCACCCCCAAAAAATGGAAAATTGATAACTATTATCGATTTTCTGAAATTCAAGCACAAAGAGACTATGTTCAAATCTGTCAAACGATTTTTCAACAATTTCTAAAAATAGCATATGGATCCTAGAAGTTCCCAAAATGGATCGAATGAAAGCTAATTCATCAAATTTTACCCAAACAATTTGAAATCCATCAAATTATGGGTTTTAATGGTCCAAATCTCATGGACAAAATCAATCTGTTTTGCTGAATTTTATCTAGTTCATTTTAAAGTGTGAGGAAAACATCTTAGATATTGATTGAAGCTTTTTAAAAAGACCAAACTCATAGATCTATTTAATTAACATAATTCCCAATCAATTTAGCCCTCAAGTTCTATGAAGAACTTTAGATCATAGATCAAAGGGGCTTACAAATATCCTATTGGAGATGAAATTCAATAAGAATTCTAGGTAATAGGAATAATCAAGAGATAGGTATGAACATAGGAATCATCCTTCTCATACATCATGATTACAAACCATCATAGAATTCAAAATAGATACATATATATAATCATGTATGCATGGATCTAAGCTAAGTAGAAAGAGGAAATCGAAATTGAAAATCAAAATAAAAATCAATCTCTAATCATGAATTATCAATGAAAATCAATTAAGACTTGGATCTAGCTATGTGAGTGTGTGAAGAATGAGAGAGGAAGAAAATGAGTGTTCTAACAAATAAAATAAAGCTACTAGATCCAAGCCTTATAGATCTATATATAAAAAGTAGGAATTAGAGATGAATTGGATGTTTACCTCTTGGAGGATTCTCAATTTATGCAATCAAAGTGATTTGAAGATCTTCTTCTTCAAGTATTCTTCAAGCTCTTCAAGCACTCATCCATAGAAGTTAGTGGAGGCAATTGATGTTCAATTTGAGATCTAATTAGCCCTAAGATTAATTCATAAAACTTCAATTCATAATTCTCTCTCTTTCTATAGAAATCTCTTAAATTGAAAGTCAGTATATCTTCAAGTATATTCAAAGCTTCTTCAAGATTACCTAAGCTCTGGGTGCTCTCTAGATCTTCCAAGTATATCAAGATGATCTCATATGGATCTATATATAGAGTTTTGAAAACTTAAGTCTTAAGTTTCAGGGTTAAAACAGTAATTTTAGAGAGCAAAAAAGGGCTAAAATGGCCATTGCGATGCCTAAACGCAGATTCCAGGCAATTTCCTCGCAATGGGAGGCTTCTAGAAGGGTCTGGAACTCAAAAAGCTCGATGGAGGGGGCACATGTTGGGTGGCGGCTTAGGTGGGACCCGCCACCCCCTAAGTGGGACCAGCCACCTGCTTTTTATGATCCCCTGGCTGCCCTTAAGCATTGTGTAAAATATTACGTTCACTGCTTTTCCAAATTTTTGTAAAAATACTTTTTGGTGTCTAAAATCGTCCGTTTACGTATCGTTGGAAATTTGTCGAGTTGAATTTTAGTATAAAATTATTCCCAAAGGTTTTGAAATGAAAATTGAAGTCCAATTAAAGTCCAAAAGTCCCCCGAAACTTTTATTGTCTTTTTGAAATCAAACGACATCTTTTTCAAAATTGCTTTTCAGTACGTGTCGATTTTGAACTTTGCTTTGAAATTGAATCTTTGAATACCTAGAATACTATATTTAGAACACTTTATGTTCATATAACCCTAAGTGAATATGAATTCTGAGAGACGATTTTGACAAAATCAGGATTTATGCATAGAAAAGGGCTTTTCTAAGTTTGAAGTCACTTTCCGAAGTTTGATCTTTTGATTGTGTGGAATCTAGTACCTTCCACGGGGTACTTTTCATCATCGAATCCTACAAGATGTTGTCCACCCTAAATCCTATCAGTGTGGTCAAAATTGGGTGTCTATAGTATATGTGGATGAAATGATCGTAAAATCAAGGATTGGGAAGGACACTTAATAGCTATGGAGAAATTCTTCAAAAGATTGCACAAATACAAGATGAGACTAGATTCTAATAAGTGCACTTACGGTGTGACCTCTGGGAAGCTCCTGGGTTTTCTCATCACACAAAGGGGAATAGAAGTAGACCCCTCGAAAATCAAGGCGATTCTAGATATGGCACCTCCACAGAATGAGAAAGAAGTACAAGGGTTCCTTGAAAGGATCCAATTCATCAATCACTTCATCTCCAAGCTCATGGCTACATATGATCCCTTGTTTCAACTACTGAAGAAAGGAGAAAAGTTCCAATAGGATGACCAGTGCCAAACCGCCTTTGATAAAATAAAAACCTACCTCCAAAACCCACCTGTCCTTTCACCACCTACCCTTCATGAGCCTTTGCTTCTTTACCTATCCGTCTCTGAAAATGGCATGGGTTGCATGCTAGCCCAAGAAAGAAAAGAGAACCACTCCAAAAAAGCCATATATTACCTTATCAAGAGATGACTGGAGTGGATACGCGGCCTCGGGGGTCCATCCCCCTTTCTGGGGGTTTCAGAATTGATTTTCCTTTAAATATTTTGAAGAAAATAGAGTCTATGAAAATAGATACAAAGTCGCCACTTGGTCTTTAGGGAACTAAGAAACCCAATTTAACTCACCCAAACGGATAAAGGGTACCAGCCCTTCATAACCAAAGAACTTGGCTCGGGGTTTTGGTACGAGAGAGGAAGAAGGCTTTGTCACAACTAAAACACCCTTAACTCGCCTTGTCTCTCGATGAGCCTCAATTAGCATCCAAATAATCATCTTAAACTATGTCTGGCTCAACAGTTAATATTTATGATAGGTATATTACATTGCATAAGAATTTTGAAATGGAAGATTAAAAGATAAGATATCGTTCATAAGATCAAAGACAAATATCACATAATGCAGAAGTGAAAGATCACACAAACAAACTTAGGAAAAATCGTCTAATCACATATCAAGTAATTTTTCAAATCTATGAGGGGACATGGATTTTTCTTGAAAATAAATAAATCAAAGATGCTTAACAAACTAGTATAATGCATGTTAAATCTTGAGAAAAGAAGATCCCTCAATCCCCGAGATGGATAAGAAAGGAAGATTCGATTGAAGGGAAGCATGAACGTGTGATCGATTTGATTCCTTATAATCTTCTTAGATTAGGAGTCACCAAAACTCCAACTCTTACATGGATGCAATGTATGATCCTAGAATGTGCAAGGTAGTTGTATGTTTGTGTTCATGGATTTTTTAAAGTGACCTAGAAGTCTAAAATATGCATGAATGAATAAAGAATGTCATTGTAGGATATGTATAAATGTAGTATGAGCTAATTCCTAAGATATGGGCTAATTTAGAATGCATGTAAACATCTAATCAAAGAATAAAAGTTGAAACATGCTTGCTCAGAATAGTGGACAGAACAGTGAACTGATTTTGTAAAAATGAAAAAGTGAGGTTATGAATGTTTTTAATTCATGATTTTTTTTTTATGGAGATCATCCCTACTGTGTCTAGAACACATATCAGAGGGCCAAATCAAGATAGAAGTTACAGATTGAGAGAAATCATATAAACAAGAGAGGTTGCTCAAAAACAGAATCCGTACGGTCGACTGAAATGTAGCAAAATATTTGAAAATGAAAACAAAAAATTTGGAGGCCCATATCATACAGTAAGTTCCTTAAGACACTGAAGTTCAAGGGAAAATGAGTTGAGACCACTCTTTTTGGAAATGTTTTCTGAAAAACAAGTTGCAAGTCAACTAAGCTGCTATAACAGAGAAAATAGAATGTCTGGAAGGAATGTTTGGGTCAAAATGGAATCCTTCCAAGTGTTTTAAAATTCATCCAAAAATCATAGACATTCCCTAATGATTTAAGAAGACTTTCCAAGTGGCCTTGCAATCATCCATTAAGTATTGAACTCAGAATGACACTTTAAAGTTGAATAACTCGTTGTTTTGATGATTTGGGGAAAACAAGTGTACTATTTCTTGAATTCAAAATGAGGAGTCTAAGAGGGGTTTTGAAAAAAGAGGTTTTGAGAGTATATTTTCAGCACTAAATGGAGATTATAAACACTTGAAATATCAACATTAATCCCACCTCAAGAACTTCCAAGATTGTTAGAGATTATTTTATTTTGGAAATAACTTCAAGAATACTTGGGAAGTATTGAAGTAAGAATCATTATCTATCAAACATGTTTTTGAGGTCAAGAGCTACTATCCATAAGGATTCACTCACCTCAAACACTATGTCATCATCTAGATGATGATAAATAAGTAAGTAAACAAAGAAAATCAAAAAGAAATGAGGTAAGAAGATATGAACATTAATATAAACAAGCAATCAATAGATGATAATCAATATGATTTTGGACTTGTAGCTTGGTGTTTCACTCATATGTGATGGTATTTGGATGTACGTGGAAGTAGCTTTCTAACTTATAAATGCTAAGCATGGTGGTTTGAAGTATTGAATGTGAAGTATGTATGAGAGTAATGAAAGAAAACAAATTTAGAACTCACTTTTCTATAGAAAATCAGTGGAGGAACCTCACTTTCCTCCCTTCTAACCTTATCTCTATCAATCTTTCTCTACAACTTCTCCTAAACTTTGCATTTGCCACCCCTCAAATGAGGAGTCAAGGGGGATTTATATAGGCCAATTTGGGGAGAGTTTGGGATTTAAAAAGTGCTCTTATTGGTCCCAAACATCTGTGAACAAGAAAATACGTCGTTTTGGCTTTCAATTATTCAATTTGGACCCCAAAATTAAATTACAAAAATGGAGCTGTATAGGATAGAATGCAGTGGTGGCACTGGGCCTGTGCCGCAGCAATAATGCTCCTCAGATGCCCAGATTATTATATTTAGGCCCCCAGAGGTTCTGATATTCGCGAAAAGGCCCTATTTCTTCCAAAATTCATAGAAAATGTGTACAAACTCCAATCTGAGCTTGTGATATACCATTGGAAAGGTAATGGAGTCTACTTTCCATAAAAAAAATTAGCTCAGAGTTAAGTTTCTTTGAAAAGTTTTGCGGTATTCGCGATAAAAGCCAATTTGATCGCCTTTTTCACCTTCAGAAATTCATAATAAATATGTTTTAAATTCAAAAATTATGTGCAATATACCATTAGAAAGCTATTGACCTCTAGTATCTATGAAAAATGTTTGAAAAATGATACGGTGCTTTGGTTTAAAAGTCAACTTTTAGGTTAAATCGGTCAAACCAGGGATCTCTAGGAATTTTGGGAACCTTTGGGAGCTTCCAGGAGCTGACGTGTTCATTTGATTTTGTTTTGAAACTCATTTTAGTACTCTTCATATAATCTAGGATGATCTTGAAACTTTCAGACGAATTCAGATGATTTTGGTCGAACTTGGGTCAAACCGGTCAACGGTGACTTTTTGGGAACTTCTGAAACTTCTGGGGGTCTTTGGGAGCTGACGATTTTATGAAGGCTGTGTAGTATCGTGCTATATATCTGGGAATCCCACAATTGAAATATTCAACCATGTTATTCCTGGTGGTTATGGTTGGTACTTGTGGTGCGGGTGGTACTGCATGCTTATCCCGCGGAAAAGTGGGTCCTGGTTTCTTACCATTATTCCGTGGGCATTTATTTCCTTGGAAAAGGGTCAGAGGTCTTCCCTTTGGTCCATTCATGAGCTGGGGTGGCTGACTTGTCATATGCTTGTACGCTTCTGTACCTAAGTGATTGTCTATTGGTTACCCTCCAGTCCTCACCATGGTTACGAGACATATAAACGATATGAGGTATAGATAATAATTCTAATATGAGTACATATCTCATCAAGTGATTTTGCTTCAAAACTCATTTTATTACTTTTCTTATGACGTAGCTTCTTTCCATAACTTTTGGTCCGAATCTGGGAGTGTTTGGTCTTTCAGGGGCATGTTGGTCATTTGCACCACTTTCTGAGCATTTTGAGGGATAGAACTAACTTCCAAGGGTCCTTTCCGAGTCTTTTCGATCATCGTGAACCACCATGCTATGGGTCTCCTAAATCTGATAGTCGACAAAATGTGGTGTCTATAACTGGGTATGAGCTCAACTACTCTACCCTCAAAAAAACATGTTGGGCTTTAGTTTGGTGCACTTGCCGACTAAGACACTACATGCTAGCCTTTTCGATTATCTCATATCCTGCATGGATCCTCTAAAATGCCTCCTCAAAAAACCCGCCCTGACCGGTCGCATATCCCGTTGGTTACTTCTACTATCTTAATTCGATATCATGTAACGAGTAAGGCGATCAAAGGGAGAACTATAGCTGAGCATCTCACTGAACATGTTATTGATTCCGAGGAAAATGGAGACTTCCCTTCCCCGGACGAGAATATCATGGAAGTTAAAGAAGAGCAGTGGAATTTGTACTTCGATGGGGCAGCCAACATGAAAGGATACAGAGTAGGGATGATCCTGGCATCACCAAATGGGGACCACACCCCACTGGTAGTCAAGCTCAACTATAACTGAACCAACAATACTACTGAATACGAGGCATGCATTTTGGGGATGGAAGCAGCCATAGAATTGAAGGTTCAGAAATTGGACATCTTCGGAGACTCGAACCTCATTGTATCACAGGCCAGAGAAGAATGGAGGGTGAAGGGAGAAAGCTTAAAGCCCTATCATGATCTTCTCGATGGACTAAAGAAGCAGTTCAAAAGCATAGCATTCTTCGACCTACCCAGGGAAGAGAACCAATTAGCAAATTCGTTAGCTACATTAGCCTCCATGATAAAAATCCCCGTAGGAGTCAAGATGATGCCCCTGGTAATTGAGCAAAGATATGAGCCATCATTCAGCATGATCGTCGCAATCGAAGAAGAAGAAAGAGAAATGTCATGGTATCAGGATGTATGGGATTTCATAGAAAAAGGAGCATATCCTCAAGAGTCTGTTGAGAAAGATAAAAGGACCATAAGAAGGCTCATTGCACAATTCATCATCTGTGGAGGAAAACTGCTAAAGAAAGGGTATATCGGTCACAACTTGTTGTGCTTGTTCGAAAGGAACACCAAGAGAATGATGGAAGAGATACACGAAGGGGTGTGCGGTCTCCCACATGAATGGTCACATGCTGGCTAAGAAGATCATAGGACAAGGATATTACTAGACAACATTGGAAAAAGATTGTTGTGAGTATGTAAGAAGATGCCACAAGTGCCAGATTCATGCGAACATGATGCATATACCGCCATCTCTACTCTACAGGATGACCTCTCCATGGCCGTTCTCAAACTGGGGAATCGATATCATTGGCGAAATTGTTCTAAAAGTCTCGAATAGGAATCGATTCCTCCTGGTGGCCATGACTACTTCACACAGTGGGTTGAGGCTACATCCTACACCAAGCTAGTGGCCAATTTCATTAAGAAAAACCTCATCTGTCGCTATGGAGTCCCCCATGAGATTATTTCAGACAATGGGAGTCATTTTAAAGTAGAAGTCAAAGATCTATTTGAGGAATACAAAATCACTTATCATAAGTCATCGCCATATAGGCCGTAAACCAATGGGGAAATCGAAGCCATAAACAAGAATGCCAAGACCGTATTATAGAAATCATCCGATACTTATAAAGATTGGCACGATAAGCTGTTGTTTGCACTTTGGGAATATAGAACATCAATAAGGAAGTCTACAAGACCGACTCCTTATTCACTGGTATATGGGATGGAAGCAGTACTCCCAGTCGAGATAGAATTACCATCGTTGCATGTGATGGCCGAATGTGAAATCTCATAATTCGATTGGTTAAGTAAAAGATACGAAGAGTTGGCACTCATAGATGAAAAGTGTCTCGTGGCAATCGATCATGTCCTAATTTATCAAAGGAGGATAGCCCGCGCTTTTAATAAGAAGTTCGTCTGAGAAAAATTGTCAAAGGTGACCTTGTCCTCAAAGAGCTGCAAGCCCCAATCTTTGATCCGTCAGAAAATTCAAACCTAAATGGGTTGGCCCCGTCAGAAAATTCAAACCTAAATGGGTTGGCCCTTAAATCGTCAAAACTATTCTTCCAGAGGAGCGACCTACCTCATAGACCTCGATGGTGTCAAATTTAAAGAACCAATCAGCCTTGATCGCCTCAAAAAGTAATATGCTTGACTTTCACCACTTCTTTCCGACCTTACTTTGAACTACTGTTGACCTGATTCCCACTCGGGGATACGTAGGCAGCCATTTTGGTTTGGTCGTCCCACCCACCAGAAAATGACCCACTTCCTTCCTACCTTGGCCCGAACTATGTTGGACTTGATCCCCGCTCAGGGGTACGTAGGCAGACTTTAAAAAAAAGGATGGTTTGCTGGGTCAAAAATCTGAAAGGACGCCTAAAATCATAGGGTTCGTTCCTCTTCTTGTTGCCGATCAAAGTTGATCGAGAGTGTTTCTCGTGTTTTATCAATTGCCGGATCTTTGTCCAAGATCTGAGAAGACCAGCAGCCCCTCAAACCCCAGTCACTGCCCCTCAAGTTACTGTTCATCTGAAAGTACTGTTCATCGCAAGTTGCCGTTCATCCGAGGGTATTGTTCATTCGAAAGTTACTGCTCATCGCAAGTTACTGTTCATCCGAAAGTGTTGTTCATCCGAGGGTACTGTTCATCAAAAGTTACTATTCATTCAAAAGTTACTGTTCATCGCAAAAGTTACTGTTCATTGGTAGCCCTTTAGTTTGTCCATATCTGTTCCGATTTGGTCCTTTCTCAATCTATTTTGCTCCCAATATGATTTTTCTCTTTTCTCTTATTCTTCATGGAGTCTAAGGCTCTCCCACAACTCACTACCCGAAAGTTGAATGGTTCCAACTTTCTTCAATGGTCTAGGGCTATCACTATTGCCCTTACTGGCTTGGGTTTCGATGCTCAACTTACCAAGTCTTCTCCCACCACCGACGATAAGGCCATCAAGACATGGAAACAAATGGATGCCCAAATTGTTGCCCTCCTTTGGAACTCTGTGGAACCACACGTTGCGGATATGTGTGGTCACTTGGGCACCTGTAAGGATATTTGGGATTATGCTCATCTCTTATTCTCCAGCGATCTCACTCGGATGTATGATCTCTCCTCTTAGTATTTTCAGTTGCAGCAAAGTGATCTCTGAGTTACTGAGTATTTTGCCTCCTTCAAACGGTTAGTTGAAGAACTGAACAGTGTTATTCCTATTACTATTGATGCAAAGAAACAGCAAGAGCAGCGGGAGCAAATGGCAGTGATAAAATTTCTTGCCAGTCTGAAGCCCGAGTTTGAGCCAGTTCGATCTCAGATTCTTGGTGGTGCCTCCCTTCCTTCCCTTGCTGAGACCTATCAGCGTGTTCTTCGCAGCACTTCTCGGGATTCCTCTGCCCTTGCTCTTCCCGTTACTGATCATTCAGCCCTTGTTACTCAGGCTTTACAGCATCCTATTGGTTGGGGTGGTGGTCCTCCTCATCGTGGAGGGGGTTATCGTGGTGGATGAGGAGGCCGTGGTCGCGGCCCCACACGTCATTGTGATAATTGTAACAAGGATGGTCATACTCGGGAGACTTGCTGGGAACTTATTGGCCGACCTGCACGGTTTGCTAATGCTGCTGTTACTACTCCTAGTGATACTCATCCTCTTATTCCAGTTGTGGCTGATCATTTTTCGGTTTCTCGGGACGAGTATACTCAGTTCCTACAGTTCCAAGCATCTCAGCAGGCATCTTCTCCTAGTACTTCTCTTGTTCAGAAAGGTACATCCACTGCTTGTCTCACCTCTCGTTCTGCTCCTTGGGTAATTGATTCTGGAGCTACTGATCATCTCACAGGTATATCGACCCTATTTTCATCTCTTGAAAAATCATCCTCATTGCCCCCGGTTACATTAGCTGATGGTTCCTCTATTCTTGTTGAAGGAATAGGGACTGTCTCATTGTCTTCATCCTTGTCCTTATCTTCTATTCTTTACATACCCCGGTCTCCTTTTAATTTAATTTCTATTAGCAAATTGACAAAGAATCTTAATGCTTGTGTCTCTTTTTTTCCTGATTCTATTCTTATTCAGGATTTGACGACTCGGAAGACGATTGGAATAGGGCATGAATCCAATGGTCTCTACTATTTTGATGGTTCATCTCCACCACCCACTTCTCCCACTGCTTGTCCTGCTACAGTGTCTCCTCACCAGATTCATTGCCGCCTTGGACATCCTTCCTTGGCCAACTTGAAGCTGCTAGTATCTAGTTTAACTCATTTGTCTATTTTAGAGTGTGAGTCGTGTCAGTTGGGGAAGCATCACCGTGTCCAATTTGCTCCCCGAGTCAATAAAAGAGTGTCTTGTCCATTTCAATTAGTACATTCAGATGTTTAGGGCCCACATCGTATAACCTCTATTAAGGGGTATCGATACTTTGTTAGCTTTGTTGATAATTTCTCCAAAATAACGTGGATTTATTTAATGAAAGATCGTTTCGAGTTATTTTCAATATTTTGTGCATTTTGTAATGAAGTTAAAACTCAATTTAATGTTCCTATTCAGATTCTTCGTAGTGATAATGCACAAGAATATTTCTCTCATCCTTTCACCACCTACATGAGCAAATGTGGGATGCTCCACCAATCATCGTGTGTGCACACACCTCAACAAAATGGTGTTGCTGAAAGAAAAAATTATCACCTGTTAGAAGTCACCCGCACTTTGTTGTTTGAAATGAGGGTTCCAAAATATTACTGGGGGGATGCAGTTCTTACTGCCTGTCATTTAATTAATCGTATGCCCTCTTCTGTTCTAGATGGGTGCACTCCTCATGCTACATTATTTCTGACTGAGTCTCTGTTTTCAGTTAGTCCACGTGTTTTTGGTTGTGTTTGTTTTGTCCATCAGCTTACCCCGGGCACTGACAAGTTAGACCCACGTGCTATTAAGTGTGTTTTCTTAGGGTATTCTCGTGTTCAGAAAGGCTATCGTTGTTATAGCCCTACCCTGCGCCGTTTCTTTGTGTCAGCTGATGTTACCTTTTTTGAGTCCACTCCATACTATTCAGAGTCCCACTCTATGAATGATCCTGATTTCATGCTTTCCTTACCTCCCACATCCCCTGTCCTTCCTACCCTAGAGGTTTCCTCCCGCCTGGATCGCCCACACTTGCAGACATACAATCGTCGTCATCGGACTATTCCAGATTCTGCTACTCCGCCAACCGTCACCATCGGACCATCAAAATCTGACCTTCCCATTACTCTTAGTAAGGGTAAGCGCTCTTGTACTTCTCATCCTATTTCCAACTTTATCTCTTATAATCGCCTATCTCCTATTTTTTCTTTGTTTGTTACCTCTTTGTCTTCTGTGTCGGTTCCTAACACTGTTGCAGAGGCTCTTACCCACTCCGGATAGAGACAGGCAATGGAAGATGAGATGTCTGCCTTACGAGATACTGGTACTTGGGACTTAGTTCCTCTTCCTCCAGGCAAGACAATAGTGGGATGCCGTTGGGTTTATACTATTAAAGTGCATCCTGACGGCACGATAGATCGCCTGAAAGCCCGCCTTGTTGCCAAGGGCTATACACAGGTTTATGGCCTTGACTATTCCGAGACATTCTCTCCTGTGGCTAAGATCGCCTCTATTCGTCTCCTCATTTCTCTTGCTGCCATATTTCACTGGCCCTTACATCAGCTTGATGTCAAGAATGCCTTCCTTAATGGCACTTTGTTGGAAGAGGTCTATATGGAGCAACCACCTGGGTTTGTTGCTCAGGGGGAGTCGAATATGGTATGTAGATTAAGAAGATCTTTGTATGGCCTGAAACAGTCTCCTCGTGCCTAGTTTGGTAGGCTTAGTGATGTAGTTGCTGAATTTGGACTCCAGAGATGCGGTGTCGATCATTTAGTCTTCTATCGATATACTAAAGCAGGTAAAATCTTCTTGCTTGTGTATGTTGATGACATTGTTATTACCGGAGATGATTCCAAGGGTATTTTGGAGTTGAGGTTATTTCTGCAAAGTAAATTTCAAACCAAGGACCTCGGGCAGCTTAGATATTTCTTGGGTATTGAGGTTCCTAGGTCAAGTGAAGGGATTTGCTTATCTCAAAGAAAGTACGTACTTGATCTCCTATCAGAATCCAGGATGTTATCCTAACACCAAGTTACTATCAGATCAAGGGGAATTATTGGACGATCCTGAGCAGTACAGACGTCTGGTTGGTAAGCTTAATTATCTTACTATTACTAGACCCGACATTGTCTTTTCAGTGAGTGTCATTAGCCAGTTCATGAGTTCTCCTTGTACCACACATTGGGAGGCAGTGATACGTATTTTGAAGTATCTCAAAGGAGCTCCAGGCCGTGGTTTATTGTACCAGGATCGCGGTCATATGCGGATTGAGAGCTACAGTGATGCTGATTGGGCAGGATCTCCTGGTGATAGGAGATCCACTACAGGATACTGTGTTTTGGTTGGTGGTAATCTTGTGTCTTGGAATAGCAAGAAGCAAACAGTAGTTGCTAGGTCGAGTGCTGAGTCTGAATACAGGGCTATGACACATACTACGTGTGAATTAGTGTGGATGAAGCATCTACTAGAAGAGCTTGGGTTTACTCGGTCTTGTCCTATGAATTTACTTTGTGACAATCAAGTTGTCGTTCATATAGCCTCCAATCCAGTATTCCATGAAAGGACAAAATACATCGAGGTTGATTGTCATTTTGTTCGAGAAAAGCTTCTAGAGAAAGTAATCAATACCGTTCACGTGAAATCCGCGGATCAGTTAGCCGATTTGTTCACAAAAGCATTATTTGGGACTCGGGTTAAATATATATGTGACAAGCTTGGTGCATATGATATGTATGCTCCAGCTTGAGGGGAAGTATTAGAGGATAATATTGTAAAAGTGTAATGTTATAGTGTCCCACATCGGTTAGATTGTAAAAGTGTAGCTTGTAGCTAAGCCTATATATATTAGG
This sequence comes from Hydrangea macrophylla, assembly GCA_033977485.1. Lineage (NCBI taxonomy): Eukaryota > Viridiplantae > Streptophyta > Magnoliopsida > Cornales > Hydrangeaceae > Hydrangea > Hydrangea macrophylla. The sequence continues at coordinate 53,486,291 of CM066983.1, forward strand.
CTCTTGTAATCATTTTTAGTATCAATCAAATATATTATTTATCTACTTTTATAGCCTCTAATCACCCAATCATGCCCATGCAAGTACCAAAAGCAACATCTAATCAAAATCTTGTTACAAAATGTTTTCAGAAAGCCAAGATGCATTCAATTAGGTTCTCAAAGTAACCTAGGTTTACCAATAAACAAACTTCAAATAATACAAAAGCAAGAATTTTTTTTTCAAAAGCAATCACCAACATCAAAGTCACAGAGAGGAAGAAGTAGAATTTATCAAGTTTGGTCATATTTTGTGTCTTTTATTTCTTTCAAAGTCTTCAGAAGTAGGCCTTTACCCGGTAGGTCCAACCATTCATAAAAGTAGCGATGGTAACAGCTCTGACTCTGGAAGCAAAATCCCTCTCAGTGAATCCATGGGGGACCTCTTGAACTTGTCTGTACTGCCTAGCCAACCAACGAGGATGATAGAAAAAAGTCTCTCTCACACCCATCAACCACACTCTCTGGTGATCCCCAAGGCTTGTGGTCACAGCATGAAGGCCCCAATGCCCCACAATCTAGCAAATATATGCCTCAGATAGAGTACTCATCATGCGAACGCAATCGACAAAAGTATAGTGAGAATGAAGCACAGCCCTACAAAAGTAAACCAGCGGCACACGGCCTGTCCACAACTGAAGACGCTCATACAACCAAGCCTGCAGCATCAAAGGTGTCCCAGAAAGAAAAAGAGTTCTTTGATTGAAGGCGTTGTCCAAACCATTTAGGGTTTCTGCTAAAACCATGGCCATGGGATTCTTACACGATTTTAGTCCAAGGCAAACATACACCAAAGCGATGGAAGTGCTCAAGAACAGAAAATGTGAAGTCATGCACAAGATCAGGGCGGCCCTGCGGGTAACATCATAAACACTAACAATTCTAGGGCTAGCATAACTGGCAATGATAGATGCAATGTTGAGAAAGTCACCCTAAACCAAGCGACGAGAGGCAGTAGTCAAACAGCCAAGATATTCAGCCAAGCCGCGAGTAGGGCTAAGGGTATCAGTAAGAGGAAAAATCAATTCTGAGTCTGGATCAAAGCCAAAAATGGCACAGAACTCCTCATACATGGGACACATCTCCAGGTCGTTAAAGTTGAAAACATAATTTATTGAATCCCAATGAGCAATAGCACGCATGAATTCAATATTCAGAGCCGAGAATAGTTCAGTCAAGTCGCAACTGGAGAGGTTGATCCGTTCCACACCATATGTGATCTTTAACCAAGCAATGAGTTGAGCGGGATCATACAATGCCATGCTTTTCTGTCGTAGCTCTAGCAAAATTTAAAATTTTGGTAGCACCTTATAGACACCCCAATTTTGACCGAACTATTAAACTTAGGGGGATTTTTCCTCTGGAGATCAATGATGATATGTCTCGTTGTAATCAAGACTCTTATAAGCAATCTGATTCTCTTCCCAAACGAATCTCAGTTCAAAATCGCCCTTTTCAGCCAAAAAGACCAAAATTCTCATATACCCGTCACTTTGTAGACCATGAGTTTTGAACAAGTATAGAAACACAACATTGTCCTCGGAGCATCTTAAAACTATTTTCAAAAAGAGATAAATTCAACATGAACTCCGAAAAAAGTCAATAGTTGATCCAGTGAAAAGTCAACGGATCAAAAGGGAGTCAATCATAAAATTTTTGAATTTCAAGATGAAAAGTCCCGGTAATTGGTCATTAGGTCTCCCTTATACTAGAAATGATTTTTAAGAATTTTTAAATGAAAGGGAACATTGAGAAATTGAAAGGTCTTTAAGAAGAATTGTACAGGAAATTAGAAATTTTGCCTTCGGGGGGAGAGATGACTTTTTTCCCTTAAGGATTTTGTTTTTTTAGATATTTTTATTGAATCAAAATGGGGGGTATTTTCGTAATTAAACGACATTTACTTAAATGACATGAAATGAAATTAAGGTGCTGAATTGCTGTGAATAGTGCTGAGTTGCTATGTAGCGGCACTCAAAGTGAATGCCGCTGCAGCAGTCTGTGAATGCCGCTGCGGCAGAGTGCCGCTTCCATTTTCATTGAGTGCCAGCCTGGGCTAGTTTGCATTTTTAAGCCAAAAATCTTTTTCAATCTTTAATCAAATTAATGCACCAAACGATGCCATTTTTTGTGTACGTGTTTACTACTCTTAGGTCATGTAAACCATTCTCCCACCATCCCTAACTGACCTATCTACCCTTATCTTAGCCCCTAATATAATGAAAGTCTATAAAAAAAAAACCCATTTTTTCTCACTTTGTGAGGTTGGAGACTTGAATCTTGAGAGAGAGACTTGAACCTTGAAGATGAGACTTGAATCGTAGAAAGAAAGGCTGAATTTTGAAGATGAAGTTTGTTCTTAGAGAAATATAGAGAGAGAAATCCAAAAAGCCCATAGAAATCCTACCCAATTCACCCAATTCCTCAAATCTCCATTGAAGAACCTTGAAGCTTCAAGGAAGAAGAAGAAGAGTATTGCTTGTAAGGCTTGGAATTGTCCAAATCAATCAAATCCTGAGAAGATCTAGAGGTTAAATCCCTATTCCTACACTTATTATACATTATTCAATCACTATTCATAGATTGAACTAGGATTTTTACACATTTTTAAAAAGTCTCTTCTCCATCCCCTTCTTCACACACCACCTTGAATTGTGATTGAATTCTCTTAAACTTGTTGTTGATTTGGATCTAATTAGTCATCAAATCTATAAGAAACATGTTTTGAGTATAGATCTATCATTAGACCCTTCAAATTCATAAGGATCTCATCTTCTCTCTCTTATGCTCTTCTCTTACGGTTCATGAAACCTTCCATGTTCCATTTGAACTCCTTGAGATTTGATCTCTTAATTTCTATAAATCCATGTTTATATATGTATATTTGAGTAGATCTAGATCATATTTATACATTTTGATAGGTCTTAGCCTATGTTCATAATTTTGGTTGGGTTCAAGTCTTAATTCATGACTTGGATCCTTCAAATTGAATCTCATAGAGTTCTTTCTATATTCTATGAAGGTTCATGTGGTTTTGGTCATATTTAGTCTCCAAGGACCATTAACTTGGGAGGAGACTTGAATAAAGTAAACTCTTATTCCTCAAGGATCGTATGTTTGAGAGGGGAATTAGATGAAGGGTTTAGTTAAAATCAAATGGGTCCTAGTATTCAAGGTTCATAGGATTGAGTAAGACCTTGGGGTCCTCTTGCTAGATCTTTACATTTGAGATCTGAGAATGATGTTCCCTAAGGCTAAATCCATGAATCCTTCTTGTATTTCAATAATAAGTCATAATCATGGTTGATCTAGATTCTCCATAGAATTATAGATCAAGTATGGTTTAAGTTATGAACAACAATTCAACAATGGTGTAGTGAATCCATTAACCAACTGTGATCAAAGATTTTTTATTAAATCATGGTCCATTGGAATTAGATGAGACCAATTGGAGGATGTTCATAACTTATATAGGTATCACTGTGATTTTTTGTTTTGTTGAGATTTTGAAGATAGGATAGTTTGATCTTAGGATTTGGGAACTAATCACTCTCTGTCTAGAAAATCAGAATAGTAAGTCAGTATTGAAATAAGTAATATCAGAACCTTAATCAAGCATTTTTGGCTTAAAATAATTTTTTCTACAAAGATTAATGTGTTAGGAAGATACCCTAGAAAGATTAAAGTGATTCTGATTTTTTTTTACTATTTTTAGAAAATCATACAAAAACTCTGGACAGAGAGTAGAAAATTCCTAAGTGATTTCTGATTATGACCCTATTCTCAGAGATTTCCGTTGGATCTTTGATTTTCTCTTTGGGTTAGATACTAGACTCACAGAGGCACAACACACTCAAAATTTATTAAGCTCCAACCGTTGGAAGTATTTTATATCTATTTTTGAAAGTCTGGTCTGCTCTTTGTAATTCTTACAATTTTGTCGTAGTCTTGGTAAACTTTAAACAACTTTAGTCTAATGGACTCCTAATGCCCTAAGGTCAAAATCATGTCTTAAATAATGTTATTTAAGTTTAAATCCATAGGCTAGATGATCCAAACTAATGAATATCTCATAACTCATTTTCATGCATTCATTCATACATATTGATACTCATAAGTAGAACTCATTTTTGGTCTAAGTTTCACCTAATCGAACCTATATGAACATAATTAGGGGTTCCTTATGATCATGTTGGGGTTATGGAATCTCTATATGGACACTACATTGGATCCTAGTTGAAACTTGTATATCTATAGAGATGCTATGATTCCAACTAATTAAAAGGAATTCAAAGTTATGTCAATTCCCCCTCTACTTGATAGATTTAAGCTAGAAGTTTAAGATTGATTATTTGATATCTTGTTTAAAGCATGTGGACTAATCCTTGTTTTGTAGTGCTATTGAGGTACGATTTCTCAACCCCTCTCTAGTTAATTTTACTTACTGATTTTATTGAATTTTTTACTCCAAGTGCGACACCTTAGATTAGGTCTTACCTTATATGTATATATATATATATATATATTAGTTGAGGGCATGCCTAGATTATTATTTGATTAAAGGATGTTGAGTAAAAGCCTATCACAAGATAGGATGAGAAGGGGTGTTTTAGTCCGCCGGGTTCCTTCCCCTCTCATTCCATAATCCCCGGTCCTAGAATTTCTGGTTTCTAAAAAAGGATCAGTTTGCTTTTAAATGGTTTCTTAATTTCCCTTTTAAAAATTAAGTGACGACTCTTTGTATTTGAATTTGAAAGAAATTGTTGCTTTAAAAGTGTACCCAAATGCTGGTATCCACACACCTCCCCGTTTCACGGACTATCCCACCTGCAAAGCAAACACACTCACTATCATAAAGCTGCTCATTATAGTAAAATAAACAATCACAGAATTACAGTGCACATATATATCGTCACACGATCACCAACTAAAACAAGCACACAACTGCACTACCAAACTGGAAGTTATCTGGCCTAAAAGGTAAAACATCATAATATACCGTCAAAGGTGACATACCATCCTACACATCATCCATCATCACAAAATACGCTAATACAACCCAATCAAAAACATAAAATGGAGACAAAACAAAAGTCCCCACTCAGATGGCCTTAGTCCTCCTCTCCATCCTCCACTGGGCCACCCGAAGTATACGTCGACGTTGGCCTCCTACTGCCTCTGCACTTTGGCCTGGACCTCGACGAGCCAGCACTACCTCCGCAATACTGCACACATAAACAGAACGAAAACAATCAGTCGTGAGCCAACAAATATACAAAAATGGATTTGAATCAGAAACGTACCAGGGATGCCATCTGGTTAGTGGCAAACTACCGCATACCATCCATTTGTCAAGGATAAAGCCTAGGATTAGAATCTCACAACCTTAAGAAGCATAAAATTAGAGATATGCCCTATGGTCTCGTGTAAGGACCAAAGACCGTAGGCTAACTACCAAGGCGTGACCCTCCTCAGCATAAATCCAAGGGATGTTGAGGATGCCTGCTAGCTAGGTAGGATACCTGCACGTGACTCGTGGTACCTCCATAACCTAGGGGGAGTCATCAACACCCAAAACATTGACAGTCCAGTCCCAAGGAGGGATTAGATCAGAGGCTAGAGGAGCCTATCTCCTATATAGCTCGCAAAACTGTAGGCACAAAACAAGTTAGGGAAGGATGAGTTTAGGTGACGAATAGAGACAAAAACATAAACAAGAAGAACTCACATCCAGGAGAGGGAAGTTGGGCATCAGAAAGCGGCCACAGTAGGTCTCATAGCCAGCCTCGGAATGGAAGTGGTCCCAAGCATCAGGGCCAGCCAAAGCCACCTACAGAATGGCACCAGAAAGATCATCGGCATCCATCATGGGAGGATTATGAGAAATGTAGTACCTTGGGCCACCAATCACTTGCCGAGACACTCGCTTACCAAGGTACCATTGCTTACCATCAGTACTCTCCATCAGAAATCGGCGGGAAGCAAGAGGCTTGACCACCTGAATCTCCTCAGGGCCAGCGTAGGAGAGACAAGAAGTTCCTCGAAAGGATAATTCAGTGGGCCCCACTCTTTGACCCCAACAACGTCCCTTCGCAATCTCAAGTCCTAAGGGAACAAAGGCTCGGGCACCATACCATCTTCATCCTCATCTGACTCATCAGCAGGAGAGAGAGCCAACATCTTCAGGTACTCAAAGCTCTAGTGTCTCAACGGCCTCATGATCAATCTCATAAAAGTAGTCCAAAATCAAGCGCTTCCCGCCAACCTTCAAGCCAGTGATCATTGAATAGTCGAAAGGCATCATCATCATCTCACCAAATGGAAGATGAAATGTATTAGTGGTGTCGCACCATCTCGCAGCCAGAGTATAGAAATGTGTCAAATCATTAGTGCTCTTCAAAACTAGGTGGACGAAGCTGCCGAACCCAACATCATCAACCATTTGTCGAATATTGGGTGATAACTGAGTGTACCACATGAAATCATGGCCAAGGCTACCGTGGCCCTTCAAGACCATGTCCAGTACCTACACGTATCAAAAACAGCAATAATAGGCACAAAATCACTATTCGCAACCCAAAGTCCAACTACGCAAAATCAACAAACGAGCACAAAATGAACTTCCAACAACCTCTAGGTGCACACTACAGTTCACAAAACTAGCATAATGCACCAAAAATAGCCATGAACTATAAAAAAAATTTGCATACCTGACTTGCTAGAGCCGTGGCTAAAAGATAACATTGGGGGTCTCGCAAAATCAACTCTGGAGGTTGGTTCTCGATCCTCACTAGTTCCTTAGCCTTCTTGGAAAGCCTTTTCGAGCTTGAAGCCATAGATCTTCAAAGAAAATGGTTGTAAAGAAACGTTCTTCTTGAAATATGGAGAAAAATAAAACACCAATCAAAATTCTAATCGTGGAGAAAGATTACTCACCCGGTGTGCACAAACTGATTTTTGGTGAGTTTTGGTTCCAAAATCACCCCAAAATGGCCAGGAATGCACATATGGAGCTCAAAAACTCAAGATATACAACAATGGAGTATAACCACCCAGTGCCGCTGCAATACTAGCCAACTGTCACCGCGACACTACTTCCCGTGGGCCCTGCTTTATCCTACTTTGCTCTGTTTTAGCCCACTTTGGCCTATTTTAGCCCGTTTCTTGCCCTAATTAGCCCCAGTGGCCAGTTTTAGCCATGATGTGCACGATTTTGTCCCTAGTAGTTCAAAAGTTTGCCAGATTATCCCCAGTGAACAAATACATAAAGGAATCGGCTCCCAGAGGCCTTAACTAGCTCTTTTGGATTGAGCATTGCAAGATTTGATCAACCGTGAGAGATTCAGGGAGGAATCATGGTTCTAGGGTAAGAATTAAAGGAAAACAGTTAAGAGAGATTTTCAGAGAATCTAGAATCATCCCAGTGGACAAATAAAGAAAGAGATCGGCTCTGGGAGGCCAAAGTGGGCTTTTCAGACCAACCATTGCAAAATTTGATCAACTCTGAGAGATTTAGAGAGGAATCCTGGTTCCTGATCAAGAGAAACAGTCAAGAAAGATTCCCATAGAATCCCCTACCATCCCCAATAGAAAAAAATAGAGAAAATCCACATAAGCCTGAACCAATTTTCTGGATTAATCAGTACAAGAATCGGCTGACAATTGAAAACACCGCCAAAAGTCAAGAGACCCCGACTCCGGGGGCAGGCATTGTCTATTAACAATCCAAGGCTCCATGTCTATTAGTTATCATGAGCTTCCTCACCTATTAGTTATCGTGTGAGCTCCCTTACTTTATCAGTTATCATGTGAGCTTCCTCACTTACCAGTTATCGTGTGAGCTTCCTCACTTACTAGTCATCGTGAGCTTCCTCACCTATCAGCTAACGTAACCTTCCTCACTTACCAGTTATCATGTGAGCTTCCTCACCTATCAGTTATCGTGAGCTTCCTCACTTGTCAGTCATCGTGAGCTTCCTCACTTATCGATTATCATGAGCTTCCTCACCTATCGGTTATCATGAGCTCCCTTACTTATCAGTTTTTATATGAGCTTTCTTACTTCTTAGTTATCATGAGCTTCCTCACCTGTCAATTATTGTGAGCTCCCTCACTTGTCAGTCATCGTAAGCTTCCTCATGTTGTGAGCATCCTCACTTGTCGGCTATCGTGAGCTCCCTCACCTGCCACTTATCATGAGCTCTCTCACCTGTTGCTTATCTTGAGCTTCCTTATTCGTTGTTCATATCCAAGGCTCCACATCCATCGGTTATCATTAATTATCATCCTCGTGGAACCCACATCCAATTTCACTCGCTATGAATCACACTACCTGAAATTCAAGATGTTTGCCTCTGAAACCCAGAGTCTTCAGGAGCTTTGTCTAAGTCAACCACTGCACTAGAGTCAAAGCACAAACAAACACAAGTCCACTCGGAGTGGCACACCCCACAGCACCAGCTCATGCTAGGATTAGAACACCAGGCACGATAGGACTCAGGACATAATTCATATCACATTCATGCATTACATATCATCCTCATAGCATAGTGTCTGCCTATTCTATTGTGCATTTACATATGTGGTTTTGTCCCTTGTTTGCTTGAACTACGTCCTGGTCTAATTCCCTTTGGAATACGTAGGCAGCTCATAAAAAGCGTGGCCAGCATTGGCCTCTGCATCATGTTTTCCATCCTTGTATCTGTGTAATGCTTTTTATCCTAAATCTATATCCTCCAAAAAGATATGTCTCTGCAAAGCTTTGGCACTTGCTTGCGACATGCGTTGCCTCGCAAGTTCATGCCAAAGAGGGGCAAACTCCATTTTGTCAACTATCAAATTTAGGAGATCCATAGCTTGGTGGTTCACAATGATTGAAAAAAACTCAAAAAGGACTGCTGGAAATTAGTTCTATCTTTCAAAATGCTCATAAAGTAGTACAAATGACCAAAATGCCCCTGAAAGACCAAACACTCCCAAATTTGGACCAAAAGTTCTAGAAACAAGACACGTCATAAAAAGTAATACAATGAATTTTAAAACAAATTCAGATGAAATTGTTAGCTCCCAGAGATCCCCGGAAGTTCCCGGAAAGTCACCGTTGACAGGTTTAACCAAGTTTAACCAAGGTTTGACTGAAATCATCCAAATACTCCTGAAAGTTCCAAAATCACCCTATATCATGTGAAAAGTACTAAAACAAATTTAAAAGAGAATCGGGTGAAAGTGTTAGCAACTGGCAGCTCCCAGAGGTTCCCAGAACTTCTTGGATGTCCCCGATTTAACCGATTTAACCTAAAATTTAACTTTGAAACTGGAGCAGGATATCATTTTGTAAACATTTTTCATAGATACTAGAGGTCAATAGCTTTCCAACGGTACATCTCACATAATTTTTGGATTTAAAACGGATTTATTATGAATTTTGTAAGGCGAAAAAGGCATTCAAATTGACTTTTATCGCAAATACAGCAAAACTTTTCAAAGTGACCTATCTCTAAACTATTTTTCATATAATTAGACTCCATTACCTTTCCAACAGTATATCACAAGCTTAGTTTGGAATTTGTACGCATTTTCTGTGAATTTTGGACAAAATTGGCCTTTTCGCTAATACTGGAACCTCTGGGGGCTTAAAAGGAATATTTTGATCGTCTGAGGAGCACTGTCGCACTGGCACTGGCCCACTGGCGCTACGGCACAGGTCCAGTGCCACCGCGGTACTCTCCCCCAGATAGGTCCATTTTTATAATTTGATTTAGGAGTCCAAATTGAATAATTGAAAGCCAAAACAGTGTTGTTTCTTGTTCACAAATGTTTGGAACCAATAAGAGCACTTTTTAAATCTCAAACTCCCTCCAAATTGGTCTAAATAAACCCCCCTTAACCCCTCATTTGAGTGGTGGCAAATGCAAAGTTTAGGAAAAGTTTTAGAGAGAGATAGACAGAGATAAGGTTAGAAGAGAGAAAAGTGAGGTTCCTCTACTGAATTTCTATAGAAAAGTAAGTTCTAAAATTGTTTTCTTTCATTACTCTCATACATACTTCACATTCAATACTCCCAACCACCATTTTTGAGCATTTATGATATAGGAAACTACTTCCATGTCCAATCATCATCACATATGAGTGAAACACCAAGCTACAAGTCCAAAATCATATTGATTATCATCTATTGATTGCTATTGATTGCTTGTTTATTTTAATGTTCATCTCTTCTTATCCCATTTCTTTTTTATTTTTCTTATTTTACTAGCTTGTTTACCATCATCTAGATTATGACATGGTGTTTGAGGTGAGTGAGTCCTCATGGATAGTTGCTCTTAACCTCAAAAACATGTTTGATAGATGATGATTCTAACATCAATACTTCTCAAGTATTCTTGAAGTTATTTCCAAAATAAAACAATGCTCTCCAAAAATCTTGGAAGTTCTTGAGGTGAGTTTGATGTTGGTATTCCAAGTAGTTATAATCTCCATTTAGTGCTAGAAATATACCCCTAAAACCTCCTTTTCAAAGCCCTCTTAAACCCCTCATTTTGATTTCAAGAAAGAAAACATTTATCTTTCTCAAATCCCCCAAAATAGTGAGTTATTCTACTTGAAAATAGTACTTGAAAATAGTATTCTGGGTTCAATTCTTAATGGATGATCATCCTACCACTTGTAAAGTTTTCCTAATTCATTAAGGAATGACCATGATATTTGGTTTGATTTAAAAACATTTGGAAGGGTCCATTTTGACCCAAACATTTCTTCTAAACATTCTATTTTTCAGTCACAGCAGCTTCAGTCGACTTCCAACTTGTTTTCCAGAAAACGTTTTCAAAAAGAGTATCCCCAACTCATTTTTCCCTTGCACATCAGTGTCTTAGGGAACGTTTTGTATAATATGGGCCTCCAAATATTTTGTTTTCATTTTGAAAGATTTTTCTACATTTCAATCGACAGTACAGATTCTATTTCTAAGTAACCTCTCTTTTTTATATAATTTCTCTCAATCTGTAATATCCATTTTGATTTGGGTTCTTGATATGTGTCCTAGACATATTAAGGATGATATCCCAAAAAAATATGAATTAAAAACATTTCTAACCTCACTTTTTCATTTTTACAAAATCATATCACTGTTTTGTCCACTATTCACTGCAAGCATGTTTTACTTTCATTCTTTGATTGGATGTTCACATACATTCCAAATTAACTCACATCTTAGGAAGTAGTTCATACTACTACATTTGTACATATCTTACAATAACATTCTTCATTCGTTCATGCATACTTTAGATTTCTAAGTCACTTTAGAAAATCCATGAACACAAGCACACTACAACCTTGCACATTCTAAGCCCATCTATTGCATTCATACAAGATTTAGGGTTTTTTTTAACTCCCAGTCTAGGAAGATCAAAATGAATGAAATTGATCACACATTCATGCTTCCCCTCGATCGAATCTTCCTTTCTCATCCGTCCCGGGAATTGAGAGGTCTTCTTTTCTCAAGAATCAACATGCATCATACTACTTTGGTAAGCATATTTTGATTTCTTTGATTATTTATTTCAGGAACAATCCATGTCCCCTTTAGAATAAGAAAACTTGATTACTTGATATGTGATTAGACGATTTTTCCTAGGTTTGTTTGTGTGATCTTTCACTTTTGCATTGTGTGATATTTGGCTTAGATCTTATGAACGATATCTTATCTTTTGATCTTCCATTTCAAAATTCTTATGCAAATGCAATATACCTATCATAAATATTAACTATTGAACCAGACATAGTATAAGATGATTATTTGGATGCTAATTGAGGCCCGTCGAGAGACGGGATGAGTTGAGGGTGTTTTAGTTGTGACAAAGGCTCCTTCCTCTCTCTTACCAAAACCCCGAGCCAAGTTCTTTGGTTATGAAGGGCCGGTGCCCTTTATCCATTTGGATAAGTTAAATTGGGTTTCTTGTTTCCCTAAAGACCAAGTAGCGACTCTGTATCTGTTTTCATATACTTCTTTTTTCTAAATATTTTAAAGGAAAATTAATTCTGAAACCCCAAAAGGGGGGTGGACCCCGAAGGCTGCGTGTCCACAATGGCAGAATTCATCAAGAAGGGAAACCACGCCAAGATCCAAGTTGGAAGGAAAAGCTCATCATTTCACAGATCTGGGGATTTCACTATTTACCACCCTCAAGCGATTGGTAGAGAAAGGATATTTGAAGCCTCTAGATTCAAGGCCGATACCTGATCCGCTTCCACCAGGCTTGAATGCTAACCTTTACTGTGAATTCCACCAAGCTCATGGCGACACGACCGATCACTGACCAAACTGATTAAATGAACTAACTGAACTAACTAGTTAAACGAACTAATATTTATGAAGTCATGTCATTTAACTTACACAGCTATATCTTATCCTCATTCAATGATTTACATTACAACTTGCCTAATGAGTTCACACTTACAAGAACCAATCCCTCTTGTCTATATGAATTAACCCGACACAGTTCAATACATACCATTGCAACCACGTTTCCATTTACAAGTGAACCACAAAGCCAAAGCTCTCTTTCCATTGCTATCTTCCTCTCACTCTCTAAGTCACAACACACACATAACTAGTTCACATACATTTTTGGGAATCACAAAGAAAGAAAAGAATTACAGAAGCAAGAAGTACATCATAGTAGGGTTCCTAAGCCATTGTCAAAGCTTGAGATTATATATTACGATTTTCAGAATTTCTTTTTGCAAGTCGTGCTACCTAAACTAAAGACCGGTGAGTCTCTTAAACTCACTTATAATGTAGTATTAGTCATTGCACACAAGCTGGGGGTATCAAATATAGAGATATACGTGTATATACATATATATAGTTTTGAAGCTTCAAAAATGGTGGTCTCTCAAACCTTAATGAAAATGATTTCTATAAATTGGGAATGAAATATTATAACCCAGTAAGCTCTATTTCAAATCTTAGGCCTTAATTTGTAACAGTTGCGACGTACGTTAAAGAGAAGTTTTGATGACTCTCGGATTTTCATCAATTAGTAAGGCTACATTAATAATTGAGGCTTAAGACTTACATATTCGTAATCTACGCAGAAAAATGAAGAGAATGGTATATTATACTTACTGTATTGTTTTATTTCATAAAAATCGTATACGCTATGTAACTGTACAGTCCTGAGGTTGAAGATGATCTTGACTGGTCACGCTATTTGACCATGACCGGTCATCAAACATGACCATTACAGTCACAACCATGATCGGTCACGCTAAATGACCATGACTGGTCATGCCCCTCTGAGACAGAATGACTAGCTACTGCGGCTATAATTTTATTAACTACTTAGTACAGTAAATCATTTCTCCCTTCCATTTATTATTTTACTTAAATCATTAATGTAATTAACAAATACCCCCCATTTGGATTCAATAAAAATACTTTTAAAAATCAATTCAATATAGATAAAAAGTCAACTTTTCCTCTGAACGCCCAATTACCGATATTTGCACAGTGTATGATATTGAGGCGTTATTTTTACTAGATTCCCTTCCTTTTAAAAATTCTTAAAAATCATATTTGATATATGGGGATCTAGATGAACTATTCGTGGGACTATTAAACTTTTGAATTGAAAATTTTTATTTTTGGCTATACTTAGCCGTTTTGGCCATTATGGGTCAATGGTCTCCCTAGCAATGCATTCTTTTTCTTATCCGGGGCAATACTAATGTACTCTCTTACTGGAGCCTTTGAATTTTCTGACTTACCCAGAGCCCTCTTTCAGATTTTGTGTACTTCTTCCTCTATGGATTGGTCTACTTAAGATCATCGAAGTTTTCAAAAGAGTTTCAATGAAAGTTTGTAGTTTTATTTTATATATCTGCACTAACGCCCATGCTAGGGATGTGGGGCGTTACAAGTTCCATTTTATGCTGTGAACAACTGTACATTCTATTTTAAGACTTGTACGCTACTGCTACTGTTTATTAAAGGAAAAGAAAACAGATTCTGAAATCGAGATTTCAATAAGTCATTTTAATCGATAATGATCATATGCATAAAGAGCTCTGATACCATATGAAAGAAAATGTAAAACAGAAAAGTAGAAACCACTCTAATACCTTTATATAACAAGAAAGAGAATAATTTACACATTTGCATAATCGAGCTGGCATGTTTGAAAGGGGTCAAGTGGTTCAACATATATGTTTGTGAGAAATGAGTAAAGAGAGAATATCTTGGGACGGGTAACCTTAATTATCCCAGGCTGACTCAGATACGGTAGGTTAATTAGGAAAGATTGAGCCCAAGCCGACTCGGATATGGCAGGTCAATCAGAGTTCTTATGATAATGTTAATTATGCCAGGCCGACGGCATATTAATTAAGAGGATTGAGCCCAGCCTGACTCAAATACGACAGGCCAATCTAATCGCGTCCAGGCCGACTCGGATACGGAAAATCGATCATTGGATATTCCAGACTTAGTCCAAGCCGACTCGAATACAGCAGACTAATAAGGGTGTTCAGTAGGTTATTGACCCTGAATGTCTAGGTAAGTCTAGACCGACTCAAATACGGCAGATATATCGACAGACCTTCTAAACTAGCCGACTCAAATACGGCAGACATATCGACAGTCCTTCTACATTAACAGCATTACGCAGGATGGTTCTTGGTGAACTGAATGAGTCGAGAGATTGAGATCGAGATAAAAGAGTTAATAAGATGAGATGGTTTCATTGTTCATGCATGGTCTTAAACTATTCATTACTCGGATTGCTTATTAATTGTTATTATGCGATGACTAGAATAATGGACTAACTGTACTCTAAGGTGCTGAACATTAATAATAACTGTTAATGTACTTTTATATACATTGCTTGTGTGTTCATTGTACTCACTTGGCTTTCATTAGCTGGTGACTTTATTTTGTCCTGGACACCTAAAATGTTCGGGAAACGATTATGCAGGACAATATGACTATGCTAGCTAGAGAAGCTTGTGGAGATACTTTATTTAAATAAAGTTTTAATAAGGATAAGATAATGCTTCTATTTGAATAGGGCGACATGTGCCTTAAAGAATACTTTTATTTAAGATGATGTAATATTTGAAGTTGTAATAATAATTAATATTTTTCTTCCATGTTGCTTTATATACTCTGTTTTCTGGTGCATGTTAAGCTAAGTACAGGACGAACGATCCATCACATGTCATGACTTACGGGTCCAAAACGGAAATGAAAAGTTTTCCTTATTTTGCTACGCTGGGGCGTGACACGCTTTGAGGTCATGTCATTTTTATGTTGACATTACGTTGGCTCTAGGTTAAGCTCTTTTCTTTTGTTGAAAATTGTTTTCACATCTTCACTTTCAAAGGAAAACCCAAAATTCTTACTATTTTCAAAATTTCTTCCCATTTTCAAAATCTGAATCTTTTAAATGCATATCTTCCAAATTAATTTTTAGATTTTCAAAATATCCAACCTTTGAAAGGGTAACAAAGATCACATCAAAAGGAAAATTAGCACACTTGTCATGGATAAGGATTTTATGTGCTTATGTACTATGTCTTCTTAGGAGATTTACTAAATCAAAACAGAATTTCAGAGATTCCAGAACAGATCCATCAAATTCAAAATTTATACACAAAGTGCCTCTTTGCTTCTAGTATCTAAATCAAAAGAAAAAAACTCAAATGAAATAGTTCAAAATTTCAAAAGTAGGGAAACACAGATTACTTAGATTTTGACAACTCTTTGTCCACTGATTTTGTACATAATTCTAAAAATATCAAACAAATCCAAAAAATTCCAAAATTCTGCAGAATGAAAGACAAGACATAGATATTCATATGAAAAATAGATTTGAAGCCAAAAAAAAATGATTTAGATTCTGATCCAATCATTTGAAGCGTTTTGATGTTCTAAAATTCTGGACAGAGAGTTGTAGGTTTAGGAAAATAAAGACCAAACCATGCTTTAATAAGAATCAAGTCAAAAATGGTGGTAGATCCATGACTTATGAATGCATTCCAATTGGTCTCATCTAGCTTAGGTGCATCACGAATTCATAAAAATTCTTTGATCACAGACCGTCAATAAGATTCACTAAACCAATGATGAAAATAAATTGAAATTTATACATATATTACATTAGTTCTCAATTCTATGAAAAATCAAAACCAAGATTGTACAATACTCCAAGTAAAATATGTATACATAATTAAAGAACATAGATTCCATAGGATTTTGCCTCTTGAAAATCCTAACATGAACTCCAAGAGAGTTTATGCAAATGAGTTCACGAGGTCTTGCTCAATCCTTGTGAATGAATATAGGTTCAAAAGAGATAGAATAAATATGAAACTCAATAATAGAGAATCTAGATCTTCACATAAACAAGTAATTATGGAGTGTTAAGATCTAAATCTCAAGGAATTCAATAATACATCGAAGGTTTCATAAACTTCAAGAGAGAAAAAAAATGGAGAATAAGATGAGAGGGAGATAGATCTAGTCAAATTCAATGAAATAATGATGAAAACAAACCTTAGTCCTCATGTTAATGGTAAATTACAGAGAATCAAACTATTAGAATCCATGAATTTCAAAGAGACATTGAATGGTCTCTTGAACTACTTAGAGAAGAGCATGAGAGAGAAAGAGTAAATCAACCCAAATTAGGAAGATCCAAGGTTCAATTTGATTTGAAAATTCATTTTACAGAGATTATATGATCATCAAAACTCAAATTAATGACAATTAAAAGGAATTCAATCACTATTTGATCTACTGGTGTGTTAAGAAAGGAAGAGGAATAGACTTTGTGAAATGTATAAAATCCTAGTTTAATCTACAAATTGTGATTGAATTTTGTATATTCATGATTAATAATGAGAGAATTACCTCTGGAATGTCTTAGATTCGCGTCTGATTGCTTGAATTTTGAAGTTCCTCAATGGAGTTTTAGGCTCTTCTTCAAGTTTTCATGGCTTCTATGGACTTTGATTTGATTTGTGCAAAGTTTCCTATTGTTTTTGGATGTTTTTCTCTCTTTAAAACTCTCTAGAACTCACTCCAATAGAAGGGAAATCGAATTCTCTCTCAAGGGTTTTTTATATGAAGATTAAGCTTACCAAATGGTGGGAAATGAGTTTGTATTTATAAGCATGAGAAGTGTGGCATAAGAGTGCTGAACACGCATCCAAGGAACGATGACGTTTGGTATATTCAATTGATCAATATTCGCTTCTAGAAAAGTCACATGGAAAGTGTGGTTGTACCCAGAACGGCACTTACTAATGTTGAAACGGCACTCATAGACTTCCACAATGCCACTCGCGGACTACCGCCTCACAGCAACGTGTGTCGTTTCTTGGTTGCTCTTCATTTCCTTTGATTTATACTCTTAAAACATTGAAAATTCATGTAAATTTCATTTTAACTCCAAAAAAATGCAAATGATCAACCATTGGAAATGTATTGGAGTCTACTATTTTATAAAAAATGGTTTAAAAGCCTTTTGGGAACATTTGAAAACATTTTCTCTTTAAGAATCATGTTGAACAGGTTTTGCTTAAAATGTGCCAAGTTGAACTTTCACCTCTTTTCGATGTGAATCCTTGAGTCAAAGGTATATTCCAAGAACATTGTTGTGTCTTGACAGGCTTTTTTGTGCTCAAGTCTGAAATTTTGGTCATTTTGGCCATGAAATTGGCAAAATTGAGCCATAAAGCTTTTGGAAGAGTGTGATTCTTCATCGAGTATCTTGGATTCTATCGGACGTTTTCATCTTTGGTTTCAGAGGTAATAATCCCCTAAGTTCGACAGTCTAGTCAAAATAGGGGTGTCTACGAAGCTTATGTTAGCCTTAAAAAATATTATGTAAGAAGAGTAGATTTGGTTTGTAGTTTTATGGTCTTCGGACCTTTATCTATATTAAGGTATTGTCATGTTGCTTTCACTTTGTGGAAGCTATAGTTATTGGACTGTTAGAAGACCTAGATTTATGACTTGGAGGCTATGCAAAGGTTTATGTAGAAATGTTATGTGCTATTTTCTATTTGATAATACATACAAATACGTATATATGTATGTGTATATATATATGCAGTTCGGATCTTAAGCAGACATTAAAACAAACAGACCTAAAAGACAGACTGTGTAAAGATTGAGAAATTCTCACAGAAGATCGAGGAATTCCCACTCTTTAAAATTTCTTAGTCTTTTGTGAGAATTTCTTAGTCTTTATACAGTCCGTCTCTTAGGTCCGTTTTTTAAGGTCCTCTTAAGATCCAGACTACATATCGATATATTTATATATATGTGTGTGTGTGTGTGTGTGTGTATTCTTATGTAGTCATAACGGTACTAATCACGAGTCGTATTAGTGCATCCAAGATGGACCAAGCAGCAAATGCCAAATTTGAGCGTTGAGAAGATCATGGAAAGGCTACCTTTCGCCGTTCAGGAAAGGGTCCCTTGTTCCGAGACAAGCAGTAGCGGAAGTGGAAATGGAAAATAGCGCGCCTAGGGCGATGCCAATAGCCATGGAACAATTTCAATAATTGCAATGATGCTGATTTATGTCATCAATGTCTAGGTCATGTAAACATCAAAGAAATAAATAGTTTAATCCAAGAAGGACCTAGTTCGTGGAGTTCCTAAACTGGGGAAGAGTCTTAACTCTTGTGTGTGGAACATGCCAAAAGGAAAAAAAAAACGAGAAGACCACACAAGAATTCTTCATATTATATCTCCACCTCAAGTATTCTTGAACTAATAATTCATATGGACAGACCTTAGGGTACCAATGAGAACCTAGAGGTACTGCGAGGACGAAACATATCCTAATTATGGTACACGATTTCTCAAGTGATTTGTTAGAAAGAAATCTGAGGTCTACACACTGGTGAAATCCATCTTTAAGGCTATGTTTGGCTCACAGATTCAGATAATAAAAACTATTTTCTTATGTAACACAACACCTAGTTAAAGGTTAAGAGTGATATTCCTGCGTATGGTCCAGAAAATCAGAGTAGGAGAAGAATGGAATTCCAAGAAGTGACATCAACTCATTTACTCGTAAACAACACACAAAAAAATGGTCAAAGCATAAAAGAAATTTTTGAGCTCCCAAAGATTACATGGTGATAGACTCAATTAAAAAAAGTGTTCCCTTAGAGTTTTTTTTTTTTTTTTTCCCCTTACTAAATTCATGAACCAAACAAAGCCTTAGGGCCTGTTTGGTTGTCCCTTCAAATTGAATGGTTCCATTCAAATTTTGTATAGAAGGTAAAGGCAAAATTCATCACCATGAATGAATCCATTTACAAATATGGGAGATTTCACCATATTTCTTCTTATGATGCAATTTATTTTTCTAGAATGCCAAAATTCATGATTGCAAGCCTCATTTTTGAGACGAACATCCGTTTTCTAAATAAAACCATTCATGCTCTTCATCTTTTTATATAAAATTGTGTACGGAAACATGAATGGAATTATTTCATTCAAGGACAAGGACAACCAAACATGCCCTAAGAAAATTCAAAATCAAAAGGACCTGTCATGAATCAATGGGTTAACTCAGTAATTCAGGCCTCAGCTCACTGGCAATCAGGAAGGAAGAAATTCTTTACGATGTCGTTTAGTGTAAATTCGTTTTAAGCTTTACAAAGTCGTTTAGCCAAGAGTTAGTTCTAACCACCTATTACGTGTCAATTGATAATTGGTGTAGAAAGGTTGTTATGGTGATTAGTTTGATTGTTGTAAATGAGAGATAAATAACTGATTGATCAGCTGATTGAGGGTGGAAAAATTGTTAATAAGAATTCTCTTTTTCTCTCTCAATTCTCTCTCTAAACACTCTCTGTCTCTCCCTATTTTCTTCTCTTTCTTTCCCTCATTTCCGTCTCTGTAATTCTTCTTTACCCTCTATCTTTTGCAATTTCTGATCTAATTTGATGAAAGTTGGGCCTGTTTCTGACAAAGTGGTAACAGAGCCTAGATCCACGAATATTGAGATGGATGAATTTCAACATGCACACTCGATAGAGGCCACATCTGAAATTAGGGTTCAAGATCATCAGAACCTCCCTAATCAAACTCAACAGAACATACTTGCTCTTCAAACACAAATGGCGGATGTGTATAACAAGATGGGAGCAATGAGTTCGAACATAGAAGCGATGATGGTGTTGATGAGGCAGAACAAGACTTCAGCTGAAAAGGAGAGAGATCATAATGGAGTTATACCGAATCCAACATTCATGGCGGATGCTAGAAAAATTGATGGAAGAAATGGAAGCTGTAGCAATGAATTCAGAGGTGGGCATGGCTATAATGAAACAAGGGACTCAAGAAATGGTATGTATACAAACCCACATTCGAATTTTCCCAGAATTGAGTTCCCTAGGTTTAGTGGAGAAGACCCTAAAGGCTGGCTTAAGAAATGCAATAGGTATTTTTTACTAAATCCAACACCCGAAGAACATAAGGTTCTCTTTGCTTCAATCCATCTTGAAGGCAAAGCAGATCACTGGTTTCAGGCACATTTCGAGACCTTTAGAAGGATTGTATTGGACTGCTTTTATTAATGAATTGTTGGAAAGGTTTTCTGTAATAGGGGGTGATGATGTCGTGGCTCAGTTTAAGAGGTTGACTCAAACATGATCCGTAGAGGATTATCAAACACAATTTGAGGAATTGAAACCCCTAATTTTATCACAGAATAGGGGCCTTTCTGAGGAGTATTTTGTGTCCTGCTTTGTAAGTGGTTTGAACAAGAACATTGAGCACTTGGTAAGAATGTTCAACCCTCAAACATTATCCCATGCTATCAGCTTAGCCAGATTACAAGAAGGTCATTTAACAGCCATAGGAGGAGCCAACCAGACCTCGTCTCTTTCCCACCACTTCCAAAAGACACCATATCAGACTCACAAGACTAACCCAACTCCTAATTACCACCAATCTTCCAATACCAACCATACCAGCCCACCCTTTTCTTCATCAACCAGAATATCACCACCAACTCCTACCAACATTTTTCATCATTCCAAATCTTCAAACCAGTCCCAAATACAACCACCAAACCCTGCTAATCTTACCAATTCTTACACCAAACCAACTACAACCAATTCTTACCGAAGTCCAACATCCAGGGCATTACCTAACCAATTTGTGGGAATTAAGAGGGTCACCCCTGATGAGATGCAAAGCAGGAGGGAGAAAAATTTATGCTACTACTGTGATGAACCCTGCTTTAGAGGCCATATTTGTGCAAAGAAGCAATTATATTTGATAATAGGGGAAAATGAATCATTGGAGAAAGATGTAAGTGAGGATATGGATGTGCAAGAGTCATTGGTACAACAATTCTGTGAAGAGAAGGAGAACCCATTGGGTGAAATTGCAATTTCCTTGAATGCTTTACATGGTAGTGAGAGCCTGCAAACTATTAAGATGATAGGGGTGGTAAAAAGGAATACTATATCAATCTTGGTTGATAGTGGAAGTACCCATAACTTCTTGGATCCAGTCACGGCAAAAAAGTTGGGTTGTGAGATTCAGGCCACTAATTCCATACAAGTATCTGTAGCTGATGGTAGAAAATTGGTTAGCAATGCCAAGTGTCCCCAATTGGAATGGACTGTGCAAGGTCATAAGATGAAGGCAGAGATGAGGTTACTTCCTTTAGGAGGCTGTGATGCGGTGTTAGGCGTACAATGGATGAGAGAGCAAGGACCAGTCACTTTTGATTTCCACCAAATGAAGATCACCTTTCAGTTAATGGAGAACTGGTAATATTAAGTGGGGCAAAAAGGAATCAGAACTTACAAGTAATGAATGAAAAAGCACTTCAGAAATATTGTGATACCAACGAGCAGACAGTGGTTTATCAATTATATTCATTAGGGGTATCAGATGCGAGAGAGCTGGTTGATATACCAGAAATTGAAGCACTCATTTGTAAATTTCCAGATGTGTTTAAGGACCCACAAGGATTACCACCCTCTAGATCTCATGATCATCAGATTGTATTGCAAGAAGGTACCAAACCAATCCACGTAAGACCATACAGATATTCCTATCTTCAGAAGACAGAAATTGAAAGGCAAGTCCATGAAATGTTGCAGAGTGGGATCATTAGACCCAGTAGAAGCTCTTTTTCCTGCCCAGTGTTATTAGTTAAAAAAAAAAGATGGTGCATGGCGTATGTGTATAGATTACAGACAACTCAATGCGGCCACAATAAAGGATAAATATCCAATACCAGTTATAGAAGAACTATTGGATGAGTTGGGGGGAGCTTCAATTTTTTCTAAGTTAGATCTGAGGTCTGGTTATCACCAGGTCAGAATGAAGGAACAAGACATTTCTAAGACAGCATTCAAGACTCATGATGGGCACTTCGAGTTTAGAGTGATGCCTTTTGGGCTCACTAATGCCCCAGCTACTTTTCAGTCTCTTATGAACACCATTTTTAGACCTTTTCTCAGGAAATTCATATTGGTCTTCTTCGATGACATCTTAGTGTATAGTAAAAGACTGGAGGATCATCTCCTGCATCTTTCTATTACACTAGAAACCTTGCAAAACCATCAGTTGTATGCTAAGCAATCAAAATGTGCCTTTGGTCAGCCAAGAATAGAATATCTTGGACACATCATCACTGGTAAATGAGTGGCAGCTGACCCTTCTAAGATTGAATGCATGAAAAATTGGCCTAGTCCAAAAAATATTAAAACTCTCAGAGGGTTTTTGGGTTTGACAGGGTATTATAGAAAGTTCGTCAGAGGCTATGGGATTATTAGCAAACCTCTCACTGAGTTGTTAAAGAAGGGACATTATAAATGGGGGGATCAAGCTGAACAAGCTTTCAACCAACTGAAAGAAGCTATGTGCACTACTCCTGTATTGGCATTACCGGATTTTTCCTTGCCTTTTACTTTAGAGACTGATGCATCTTATGCTGGGATTGGAGCAGTTCTGATGCAGAACAGGAGACCATTGGCTTTCTTTAGTAAAAGTCTTGCTAACAAGCATTTGGGTTTGTCTACCTATGAAAAGGAGTTATTAGCCATTGTGCAGGCTGTCAAGAAGTGGAGGTCTTATCTGGAAAGTAAGCAGTTCTTCATCAAAACAGACCATCAAAGTCTAAAATTTCTTTTGGAACAAAAAATCACTACCATGCTACAGCACAAGTGGGTCTCAAAGTTAATGGGCTTGGATTATGTGATTGATTATAAGCAAGGAGTGGAGAATAGAGTGGCAGATGCTTTGTCTCGAGTCAATGAAACAGAAGTTCAGTTGCAATCCATTTCTCAAGTACAACCTATGTGGCAAGAGGAAATTCAAAAAAGCTATGTTAATGATGAAGCAGCCCAACAGATGTTAGCACAATTATTGATAGCTCCTAACTCTTTACCACCATATTCATTATCCAATGGGTTACTCAAGTACAGTGACCAGTTCTATGTGGGGTCAGGTGGGGATCTCAAGCAACGAATTTTGAAGGAAGTACATGATTCTGGCACTGGCGGGCATTCAGGAATTCTGGGAACTTTTAAAAGGGTAACTCAGTATTTTTATTGGCCTAAAATCAGAGCAGAAGTGAAGGATTGGGTCTCCTCCTGTGACATTTGCCAAAGGATGAAAAGTGAGAATATACATTACCCAGGGCTATTACAGCCTTTACCAATCCCTTCTCAACCGTGGGCAGATATCTCTATGGACTTTATTCATGGGTTACCAAATTCTGAGGGGAAGAACTGTATAATGGTAGTGGTGGATCGCTTAACTAAATATGTCCATTTCCTTCTATTTGCACATCCTTTCACTGCGGTTCAGGTGGCAACTTCCTTCTTTGACCAAGTCTATAGATTGCATGGATTACCTACTACTATTGTTTCTGACAGAGATCAGTTATTTCTGAGTGAGTTCTGGAGTACTCTTTTTAATCTTGTGGGGACTAAATTGTTGCAATCCATGGCCTACCATCCCCAAACAGACGGTCAAATTGAGAGAGTAAATCAGTGTGTAGAGAATTACTTGAGAGCCATGAGCAGCGATAGGCCAGATCAATGGGCTAAATGGATGACTTTAGCAGAATGGTGGTTCAATACCCACTTCCACTCAGGTTTGCACATGTGCCCTTTTGAAGCATTGTATGGGTATAAGCCCCCTCATTTCAATATTCATCAACCTTTGAGGTCTCCTATCCAACAATTGGATGAGTTCATCAAGAGTAGAGCTGCAATGACACAGTTATTAAAAGACAATCTCACTCAGGCACAATCTAGAATGAAGCATTTTGCTGACAGGAACAGATCTGAGAGGGAGTTTATGGTTGGGGATTTGGTATACTTGCGACTACAACCATGCAGGCAGTCAAGTGTATAGCTCCGAAGAGATTTTAAACTGGCACCCAGGTTTTATGGCCCCTTTGGAATTGTGGCCAAGATTGGAAAGGTAGCATATAAGTTGGCTTTGCCTCCAGAGTCCCTTATTCATCCAGTTTTCCATGTTTCACTCTTGAAAAAGAAGGTGGGAAGGAGGAACAAGGTAGCACCTCAGTTACCTATGACAGGATCAGATGGCCAAGTACTGGTTTGCCCAGTGACATTCTTGGACAGAAGGTTAATCAAAAGGGACAATTCACCAGTAGTTCAGGTTCTTGTGCAATGGTCAAACTAGCTTAAGGAGGATGCAACCTGGGAGGACTGGACTGTTATGCATGCCCATTTCCCGGATTTTTGTTCTTAATTGATCCTTGTGGACAAGGATTTGCTAAAGAAGGGGGAATTTGTCATGAATCAATGGGTTAACTCAGTAATTCAGGCCTCAACTCACTGGCAATCAGGAAGGAAGAAATTCTTTATGATGTCGTTTAGTGTAAATTCGTTTTAAGCTTTACAAAGTCGTTTAGCCAAGAGTTAGTTCTAACCACCTATTACGTGTCAATTGATAATTTGTGTAGAAAGGTTGTTATGGTGATTAGTTTGATTGTTGTAAATGAGAGATAAATAACTGATTGATCAGCTGATTGAGGGTGGAAAAATTGTTAATAAGAATTCTCTTTTTCTCTCTCAATTCTCTCTCTAAACACTCTCTGTCTCTCCCTATTTTCTTCTCTTTCTTTCCCTCACTTCCCTCTCTGTAATTCTTCTTTACCCTCTATCTTTTGCAATTTCTGATCTAATTTGATGAAAGTTGGGCCTGTTTCTGACAGACCACACAATAATCAAGATTCGGAGTGATCATGGTAGAGAACTCGAAATATCCGAATTAACAGATATTGTAATGAGGTCGGTGTAAAACACCGAGTTTTCTGCATCTACAACACCACAACAGAATGGAGCTGTGTGAGATGACTATGTCAATACTTCAATGCAAAGGAGTGCCAAGGAGATTTCGGGGACAAAGCCCATCATACTGTGAATAGGGTATACTTTTGTCCTGGTACAAATAAAACTCCGCATGAGTTGTGGAATGACCGAAAACCCAACCTACAGTATTTTTGAGTTTTCGGCACCAAGTGTTACATTCATAAAGATAGAGAACAGTTGGGAAACTTTGATGCCAAAAGCGATGATGGAATATTTTTGAGATATTCACTAAACAGTAGAGCATATAGAGTGTACAATCTTCAAATTCTACTGTGATGGAATCCATGAATGTTGTTGTTGATGATCACAGTGCACAAACATTCGACAATTCGGATGATGTATTTGAAATCAAGGAATACACTTTTACACCACTTTTAGAACCCGTAGAGTATCGGGAAGTTTCTCCTGAACCGATTCGAGTAAACCTACTAGAACTCAGAAGAATCATGATCCCTCCTTGATTTTAGGAAACCCTAGCAGCAGGATCATGACTCAGTAAAATCGTTAATAACATAAGCTCTCTTTGCTACACGTCTGAGATTGAGCCTCGTATCATTAATGAAGCTCTAGACCTGATAATATTACATCATCATCATCCCTCCCAATTGACATCTGTTGTCGCATAACACAAATAATAGGGTAATACTTGGGACACAACTTCATACAACTTTCATACAACCTTCCCAAAAGATGTGTCTATCTCTTTCCTGTGTCACTGTGGGGTCTAGTGACATCACAGGAGAGAGATGGACACATCTTTTGGGAAAGTTGTATGAAAGTTGTATGAAGGTTGTGTCCCAAATATTACTCCAAATAATATTACTGTAAGAATTAAGAGGCCCAAAAATCCACATTTGGAAATTGGCAATCTCAAATGTGATTCCTAATACATGAAATTAGTCCATGTGATTAGTCCACATGTACACAATTGGGATACAAAGTTGGAAAGTACAGCATTTGGGATACTAATGAAGCATAGTCCCTTTTCTCCAACTATAAGTCACAGCCCCTCCACCAATCTCATGCACATGATCTAAGTTGAATCATAAAAAGTGGGACCACAACTCAGCCAAACTACCCTTCCACAAACTCATGAGAATCATCATTCTTGTTTGTCACTCTTAGCTTTTCAAAAAGTATATGTTTGATGTGGTGGTAAAAATAAGATGTGTCCCAATATTGTACGATTAATGACACATGCATAAAATTATCGAAAGAATTTCCAAAATCTTGAGGAAATTTATCATTGTTATCCATAATTTATGATAATGGATTCAAAACAGAAAACACAGGTTACCAATGTATGCACTGCCTTCCACATTTCCCAATAACAAATCAAGAAATATGTATAGATCATTCACCCATCATAGAAAAGACAACAGTGAGACTACACTAATGAAACTAATGGTCTATAATAGAACCAGAGAAATCTAATCAACTGTCTACTTCAGCATTAACAAAATCAGGACTATGTCCATGAACCAAAAGTAAACAGATAACTTGATAACCATTTATAGATATTATAGCAGGCATATACTTGAATTTAAGCACTTCAATTGAGTCCTAAACACTGTGTTTACATGATGGTAATGGAATTCAACAGAGCTGCAATGGTAATGAAATTCAGCAGTGCTCGAATCAATTCAAATAGAGAATCTAAGCTCGTCGTGTCGAAGGTTCAAAATATAACCAAAGCATACAATAGATAGCCCATGAATCAATAAAGAATCAACCCAAACTCAAAGTTGAGTGAATCAACACAACCTCAAAGCAATTGCAATCACAATGAACACCAAAACACGAATTAAACACGATCAAAACCCAAGGAATCATGTGAGCACAGTGAATAATCTCACCATATGTGTGTATTTGTGTGCTAATCTGATTCTCTGAAGCAGTTACGGAAAGCAAAAGGAGAAAATAAAAACCCAGACGAAGAAAGAGGTGGATTAGATTCATACCCATTCGGTGCACATAGAAGATGAAGAAGTAAGGAAAATGGAGGATCGGATTCATACCTGTAGATGTGCCGCAAAGAGAGGAAGACGAAGTCGAAGAGGCGACGAGTGATCGAGGGTTTATTATTTGAAAGCGACTTTTTCTTGTTTCCATTTTTGGACAAAATCTGGAGTGGTTTTTAGTTAAATAAAAACAAAAGATGGTTACCAAACGTGATTTTTGTTGTCGTTTTTTAAAAAACTGAAAACAAAAACAACAAACAGAAAACAAAATGGTAATCAACAGACCCTTGGCTCTCAATTTTCAATAGAACATAAAATATCAAGAGAATCAATGAAATCTTAAATATTCTTTTCCACATTTGAATGCTAACCCTAACCAAAATAGCCAAGTATCACCACCCTAAGAACCTACAGACCAATAAGAATATCAAATCCTCCTCTGATTTAGTGATCTTCTATAATTGTGACATTACATAACCACCCATCGGGCACCATCACAAAGTTCTCTTATTTACTTTCATACACATCCAAGTTCTCTTCTTTTTCTCCCACCTTGATACTGCCATTTTCTCCCCTTTCCACTTTCTAAATCTCTGCCGATCCTTTAACCAGTTAGAGTAGTTCTTCCCACTTTTGAATTCAATGAAATCAACTAAATCATCAAAATCAGATGGTTTTTTTGAGTGTTCTAGTATGTGCTTGAGGAAAATCTCCTCATTAGAGGTTTCCTCTGTTTCCTCCTCAATGGTAACAACACGCTCCACCTTAGTTTCCGATAAGGAATTTGCCAAAGCAGCTTCTTGTTCGTTATTGCATCCTGTACAGTCACTTTTAAGAGAAACCGCAGGGCTGCAAAAGAGTACGCAAGCATTAGATGATATGTGAAAGGAGAACTGATGGGGATAGCAATTTGGTAAAACCAATTTCGCGCATTTTTCACTTTTAATTGTAACAAAAGGGACACTACCTATATGATTTAACATAAGCAATTGAATGGCACTGTCATAAAACTCCGGTTTCAGATGTTAACAATAGAAATTAAGATTAGAAAAAGACAAAAAAAGATATCCCAGAAAAATTAAGCTGTTATTTGCCTTTCTATGACAACCCATAAGCTCTTGGTCCTCCAAACATTGCCATAATCACATTATGAACAATAATTGGATAGGCAGACTGCATGAGATATGATGATCATATAAGAAAAAAACAAAAACTTGACCCAAAGGCTATCTAATTCAGGATAACTTCATAAGATATCCATAGTTTGAGGTGCCTAAAGATATTATATGTGTCAATCATTTAAAATAGACAACATACAAAGCCTTTTCACAGCTAATAGATAATGCATGGGATATGCTATTCAACTAAGGAAAATTATTGCACTGACAAAATTACTGATAACCTACATAAGCACGCATCAAGTTGGAGCAATGAAACGGGGCAATATTATTACTGTACACTTCCTAGAGTAACAACCTTTTGTTGCCCCAAGTTAAATTCAAAGGTCAAAAACATGGAACCAGTATTTTCTCTTCTGAGCACAATTGGGTTCTGTAAATTCTCAAGCGAATATTCCCCCCTCCCCCTCGTTTGGTGACAGTGCCAAGTCACCTAAACCACAGCAGAAAACAAAAATTCAATGCTGCTTTATGTTCTTTCTTAATTAGGCTATATGGTTGATGGAAAAAGTGAAACAAAATATACAACAGAAAGCTCATAAAAATGTCAATGCTGCTTTATGTTCTTTTTTAATTAGGCTATATGGTTCATTAAAAAAGTGTCCAGGGAAATTACAAAGGTCCATAGTCACTGTTAAGTTACCAACTACTCCAAAAGCTTAAGCTGTTAGAGAATGGGCCCAACAATGTATATCAAGCTTCAACACCCTCCCTCACGTGCAACCCCGACTTGCACGTGGAGAGCAAACAAACCAAACTCCACCATAGTGGAGACAATTAACTAAATGCAAATATGCACAACAAAGCGGGGATGGAAAGTCAAACCCAGGATCTCCCATAAACAAGGCTCTGAGACCATGTTAAGTTACCTATTATTCCAAAAGCTTAAGCTGTTAGAGAATGGGCCCAACAATGTATATCAAGCTTCAACAGTCACCATAACCGGATTGGACACTGACCCGCCAACACAACTAGTAATAACTTGTATCACAACAACAGACATACTTCATAATAATTTTAAGATAAATATTTTTTGCATAAACTTTTTTTTTTTGTTTGAACGGCAATTTTATTGTAGCAATAACCTTAACAAGACAAGTAATAGAAGTTAACCGGTTCAACCAGTGGATTCTTGGCAATTCAGTCAAAATTTATCCGGTTAAATCGATTCACACGATTTTTACTGGTTCAATTGCACAACGGTCCAATACAGAACCAAACCGGATGACCTATCAGTTCACGGCCCAACTGGTTGAACCAACAGATATGACACAGTTTTGATAACTATGACCCAAATTATAAGCCAAAGCATCCTAGATATCCTCATTGTTATGTGCCCTAGCCAGTTTCAACCAACTTTTTTTTTTCAAAATTATTACTCTTGGTGTTTAAGTATCCAGATGTGTCCTGCATACGTTTTACGTGTTTAAGAACCCAACAAGTGGAAGAAACATCTAGCATCTGTCATAAACGACACTGCGTCAAAACCGTATGGGACCCTTCTAAGAGTATCCATACTTCCTTGTCAGCCACTGCTTAGCATGGGGAGGGTTAGTGTATGCAACCTTAACCCCACAGTTCGAAATCAATAATACAAATATGTTTAATCAATAATAATATGTTCAATATTACCAAGCAAATCACAAACCAAACTTTGTTGGTTTGGAAACAAAATTTCCAATCTCAGAACATCCTAAAATAATACTTATACAAGTTTTCTGCCCAAGGAGAATTTGACTTTTTAAGTTGATTAGATCATACACAATAAATTGGTTTCAAGTCTCCAAGAGATAATGCTTGAATACACTCAAGTTCCCTTACATTAAGTTCAGAAGAAAGTTAATTCTGTTCAAGACTCATAGGAATGAAGTCCAAGGTAAAGGTTTCGACAAAGGCATTGACAACGAAGAATGGAACTGATTTTCATGTAGAAAGTAGTTCAACAAGATAGAAAATAAAGGGTTTGATGCTCACATGATTTGCAAATATTTTTTGGATCTTAGCTTATATTGTGGTCAGAACAATATCATACACCCCAACCATTGTTTGTTCCCCATTTAGGTCTCTTTATCATATTTATTAAATATCACGCAACAAATAAATGAAATACCTCAAGTAGAGTGCCTGGATTTTCTGAAATTTTGAAGCAACTGTTAGGCTAGATCTTTGGTGCACCACAGCCTGAATAATTAATTGATAGTTAGAAAAACGTAGAACATTTAGAGAGGAAAATATCTAGAAAAGGCAGAGTGCTATAAAATTCACCTCTGGGACATTGTCAAGAGGTAATCCGGATGATATGTATTTGGATCCAGAATCCATTAAAGACCTCAGTTCCTCTAAGTTACCACCTTCAAAAATAAATAAGTTCATTGCTGACATCAGTGTCAGTAAGCATCCCTTCACTAAGAAATCAATCCCACTATCAAAACTAAACGACAGCAAGCCTGAAAAATGCAAAAGCATCATCTTTGACTTATTGTGTCTTTTCGGTTGACTCTTCATCATATCACACACAAATTTTTGGATAGGCAGGCAAAGCTTAAATTGTTCGAAACGGCTTATAATGCCTGCTAAGGAATCATATTCCTTACATGAAGAGAAATTTTTCAAGGTTCTCGGACAATCCAAATTACCACACCCATGCCTCAAACACCATAGAATTTGTAACAGCGAACTGCTCATTAACTTCAATGTAGAAGCAAGAAGATATATATCTTGTGGACTTGTATCCCCATTTTTATTTAACGCAGTATCATTATCATCACTAGAGAGGGCTCCCACTCCCAGTATTATGTAACTTACGACTGATAAAATCTCATCCCTGCATGATGTGTCCAGAATAAATTGGCTCTTCTTCATATATGCAATAGAGGAACTTATAAGATCAGATTTTGTTGTTAAGAATCTCCTTTTTAAATGTGAAAGCCAAGAATTGTCTAAGTTGGTGATTAGCTGATTGATTTTATTTCTCGTGGTTGGCTGAATATAAGACTCAAAAGATGACTGAACATCCCACCCAAATGTAGTTGATTTGGTAAAACGACCTTCAGAGGTTACAGGATGGCCATCCATTTGCAGACCAGACATGTGCTTTGTGTACAAGATGACAGACCATTCAAAAGCAGATAGGTAGCAGTCCATAAGCCTAAGATCTGGTGTCATCTTTTCCAAACACATGTCGTCAATGGCAATGGCTTTGGAAACCAGTGAAATCAGATGTGCCTGGAAAATCTTTGGTGCGGAAAGCAATATGGGATTTACAATCAGTGATATGGCTGCATTGAGGCTTAGTTCGAAAGATCTGCACTTCTTTCTTTCTACCAAAAACAATCCTTTGAGACAACTTTCAAATGAGTGCTCATCAATAAGGGATAGAAAAAAATGCGTAGAGATCAGCTCCAACATAGTTCCAACATCACCATGACTCACATGGCGCATAAATAGTAGCTTTCCACTGGTACAAGAAACAGACTCAATCAACTTAAAGTATTCTCTTACTTCTCCATGCACCAAAAGCTCGTCCACAAACACCTGAGGAAGGCAAAGAAAACAACCAAAATAAAAAACAGAAATTCGATTTGGAAAGCTATGACAAAAATCTTGCACCAGTGACCAACTGAAAAGAACACTCAGAAACAAGAGGAATTACCAGAACTAAAATGTTACTAGCTAGGTAGCATGGACACTTTATTTTGGGTGCCGTATGCTTATCAGATACACAGGGATACGCCCGTGACTGACTTCTATATTTAAAAGGTTAATTCCGGACACGGCCAGGACACTCGAGGGACACAGCTCTAACTTTTTGTATTATTTTTTTGTAATGCTAAAACAAAATTTTTATGTTGCTATGAATGAATATGTAATGTTGATGTTCAACACTCTCTTTTTTTTTTTTTTTACTTAAAATATATTTTTTAGAAATATTTTTGTATTCGACATATCCTAGCCGTATCCGTATCCTACCGCCGTCTCCGAGTCACGTGTCCGTATTCATGCTACATAGGTCACTAGAGTTCTCTACACAATTCTTCAACAAAATGAAAACTCGCCGAAGATTATGTAAAGAAGTGTGACTTCCCTCAGTTGGTTTGGGTGGCATAGCCCGTTGCAGAAGTCCCCCTTTTTTTGATCCATGGCGTTCTCCCTGTAGATCTTCCAAATGTAGGTTATTCGTTCTATCGGACCGGTGTCTTGGGGACGCGTCCCAACCTTTTTCCTAGGTTGTAACCCAACGGCGATCTGGTTAGCCCAGAATTCGGATTATTGGATTTCTCCAGGATTCCTTTGTACTTATTTGTCTACCCTCTTCTTCCTAAGCAACGGTCATAGTTACCAGCAGTCGGTTGTGTTACCCGGCCTGCTGAACCAAAGCATGCCCTGAGACTATACTAGTAAGTGTACCAGTACAGAACATGACACCGCTCTAAATTAACCAAAAATAGTATATGATCTAAGTACGCCAAGAGGCAAGAGGTGAAAGATTGTTAGGTTGGGGGTGCAGTACAAATAGTTGCAAGCAGGTCCGGAGATCGGCCAGTCTGGTTCTCTTTTAAGTATTGGACTCTACCAAAATAGGAGATCTCTTGTTAGTGGAAGATATTCATTCTTTCATGGAGTTCTTAGGAGGACTCAATTAATAGTGCTAGTGAGCTTCACATGCACATGAAACTTGTCCATGTTTTGTGTGCACTATTTACTTATAAAAAGAAACCTAGAATGGTGACACAGAAGCAATCCCACGTATTCATTATCAATAATACTCTAGGAGAAATAAAAATTTTCAAGAACAAGAAAGATGGGAAGTAACTAAAAAATCAATCAGAGTTTCCCTTGAAATCTGGAAATTCTAAACTGCTAACAAAAACAAATAGATGCAAAATTCCAGATCCATCTTCAACAACTCAAATGGTTTGAGGGGACCAAATGGTATCCTGGAGATATGGCTTCCCAAGGACATTAATGAGCTTAACTACTACCTTGATTGGTATTCCAACAATTTTCTTCAAGTTCGAACTCACTTTACTGCTAATATCTTTGTTAGACTCTCGCAACTCGAACACAAGGAAGACTCTTTCAACTCTCCATTTTACTAGCCACAAACAAAGAGCTGAAGTGGCTGGGGATGCTTGGCCAAAGCTAAACAAGATTGAGAAAAAATGCTTTGACTACCTGAGGGAAAATATCTTTCTACTGACCATCTAATGCATAGTCACCCTTCCTGTCATCAAATCCCAAAAATCTCGGCAGCGAGTGGAAGCCCGAATACTAAGGAGACCACTCACTACTTTTACACCAAGTAGTTCATTACCTCTATAACTGATCTTTCCAAACACAAATTATAGAATAGAAGTCTTGTTCATGTTTATCATAGCCCTGATACACCTTCAAACAATTTATGTGTGAAGCTAAGGTTGATGATCAATTACACTCGAGCATATTGTCTGTTTTGCAAATTAAAGATGTTAGTGTTAAAAACAATATTTGATCAAGCTTAGGTTGAGACCAAGAGTCTCAACCCTATTTATATTAATCACTGATAAGGGAGAAATAACAAAGATGCCCTTAAGCAATAAAAGAAAAATAAAAAAGCTAACTCAATAATAACTAATTGATAACTAATTGTCAGCTAATAAACAGCACATCTCAACACTCCCCCTCAAACTGGTGCGAAGATATCTCTCATGTCCAGCTTGCTAAGGATATAATGATGAGGCCTACTTCCAAGACCTTTAGTGAAAACATCTGCCAAGAGTTCACTAGATCTCACAAACGGAGTACAGATCACACCACTACTCAGTTTCTCTTTAATAAAGTGTCTGTCAATCTCCACATGCTTAGTTCGGTCATGTTGCAATGGGTTGTGAGCAATACTGATGGCTGCTTTATTGTCACAATTTAGTCTCATAGGATCAGGGGCCGTAAGATTAAGGTCTCTCAATAAAATCATTATCCACAACAACTCACAAATTCCCTGAGACATAGCACGAAATTCTGCCTCGGCACTAAATCTAGATACAACACGCTATTTCTTACTACGCCGAGTAACAAGATTTCCTCCGACAAAGGTACAATACCCTGAGGTAGATCTTCTGTTCGTAGCTGAACCTACCCAATCTGCATCTGTATATCCTTCCACTTGAAAGTGATTATGTATACCAAAGAATAAACCCTTCCCAAGGGCTGATTTCAAATACCTGAGGATTCTAAGAACAGCATCATAGTGAGACTCACGAGGAGCATGCATAAACTGGCTGACAACGCTCACAACGAAGGCAATGTCAGGGCGAGTGTGAGACAGATAAATCAGCTTTCCAACCAATCTCTGATATCTCCCCTTGTCAACCACTTCTCCATCTGTGTCATCCCCTAATTTCTGATTAACTTCCATAGGAGTATCACACTCCTTACTCCCTAGCATACCAGTTTCTTGCAGGAGATCAAGAACATATTTTCTCTGGGAAATGAAGATCCCTTGTTTGCTTCTGGCTACCTCAATTCCCATAAAATACTTGAGGCTCCCCAAGTCTTTTATTTCAAATTCCTTGGCCATGTATCTCTGCAACTCCTGTATATCTTCCACATCGTCTCCTGTAAGAACAATATCATCCACATATACTATGAGAGTCGTTACTTTCCCTTGTGAGGAATGTCTTATAAACAGGGTATGATCACCTTGGCTTTCTTTAAAGCCATATTTGAGCATAGCTTGAGTAAACCTTTCAAACCATGCCCTCGGAGACTGTTTAAGTCCATATAGGGACTTCTTAAGTCTGCAAACCTTTCCCTTAGTTTTGGAGTCTTCAAACCCCGGAGGAATATCCATATAAACCTCTTCTGCCAAATCCGCGTGTAGAAAGGCATTTTTAACATCGAACTGATGGAGAGGCCAATCTAAATTTGCAGCAAGGGATAAAAGAATTCTCACAGTGTTCATTTTAGCAACTGGAGCAAATGTTTCCTCATAATCCACTCCATAAGTCTGTGTATATCCCTTTGCCACCAAACGAGCTCTATAATCCGTCTGCCTTATGCTTGACTGTAAACACCCATTTACACCCCACTGTTTTGTGCCCTCTAGGTATTTCAACCAATTCCCAAGTGCTATTTTTGTGGAGAGCTTTCATCTCCTCAATCATAACATGCTTCCATTTGGGATCAGTGAGTGCATCCTGTATATGGTTAGGGATAGACACAGAAGCAAATTTGGATACAAAGGCTTTGTAATAAGGAGACAAACGACTATATGAGACAAATTTAGATATGGGATGTTGAGTACATGACATAAAACCCTTACGTGTAGCAATTGGAATATCTAAATTATCGGTAATAGTAGTAGGAGAATTAGGATTACCTGGTCCCTCATCAAGGGAAGGAGACAGGAGTGGTTGATCAGGAGGAATGGTCTTATCTATCATCCTCCAAGTTCTTCTCTGATATATTATATCCTCTTTCTCTGGATTTTTTTCCTTTTGCGATGGTGGGTTCCACAAATGTCTCTCGCTCAGTCTCTTGCTCTCCATCAATTTTTCTTACCTCTTCCTCCTTATCAAGTACCTTTTCCTCCGTATCAAGAGTGCTCAATATCTGAAATGAATTAGACACAGGAAAATTAGGAACATGTAGTTCAGGAAACTCTTCTGTACTTGTATTTTCCCCCTGAAGAGGAGCCTGAGGTGTGAAATAGGACTGTTCCTCAAAGAAGGTGACATCCATGGAAACATACCACTTTTGAGTAGGAGGATGGTAACATTTATACCCTTTTTGAGTGGGAGAGTAACCAAGGAAAACACATTTGATAGCCCGAGAATCAAGTTTTCCTCTTGTGGGAGCATGATTATGAACGAAACAGACACAACCAAAGACCTTAGGAGGAATGGCAAAAAGATTAGAAGGACTAGAAAGAACCTCAACAGGTGATTGTTTATTAAGAACTTGAGTGGGAAGCCGATTGATTAAATAAGCAGCAATTAAGACTGCTTCACCCCAAAAAGACTTGAGAGCTTGGGCTGAGAATAACATTGATATGGCAGTATCTAAGAGGTAACGATTCTTGCGCTCCACAACTCCATTTTGTTGTGGAGTATTGGCGCAAGAAGATTGGTGAATTATGCCGTTCTCCAAAAAATACTTCTCAAGACCAGATTTAAAGTACTCCCCCCATTGTCTGAACGAACAATTTTTACAACCGCACCAAACTGGGTACAAATCATTTTGTGAAAAGTTTTAAAAATTGAATGGACCTCACTCTTTTCTTTCATCATGTAAACCCAAGTAGTACGAGAAAAATCATCTATAAATGTGACAAACCACCTATGGCCTTTAAGTGCAATAACACGAGAGGCACCCCAAACATCTTAATGTATAAGAGAAAAAGGAACAGTACTTGTATTATTACTGGGATAAAAGGAAGCCCGATGGTGCTTTCCAAGTTCACAATCTTCGCATCGAAAGGTGGAAACATTTTTATTAGACGACAAAGAAGGAAATAAATGCTTTAAAAGACCAAAGGAAGGATGTCCTAGGCGTCTGTGCCAAAGCATGATATCACCAGATGTAAAGCCAGTGAGAATAGTATGATGAGTCAATTGTTGTCGGTCCCGCAGTTCCAGAATATAAAGACCATTCTCCTCTTTACCACTGCCAATCATCCATCCCGCGATAAGGTCCTCAAACACACAATGAGAAGGAAAAAAAGTGACACTACAATTTTGATCACGGGTGATACGACCAATAGATAAGAGGTTAGTGGTAAAGCTAGGAACATGCAAAACAGAAAATAAAAATGAGGGAGTGACACGAACTAAACCTTTGCCTGAAACCAAAGAGACGGTTCCATCAGCAATCCTGACTTTATCCCGGCCTGAACATAGTTTATAATCGGAAAAAACAGGAGATGAACCAGTCATATGATCAGATGCCCCGGAATCAATAATCCGAGGAAGACTAGTATGGGAGTTGATTGCACTCACTGAAGTAGCTAAATTACCTGAACGAGCAAAAGATGATGAGGCAGTAGTAGGTGTATCCAGACGAGTCTCCAACTCTGAGGAAGATAAAGTACTGGATGAAGGTGGAGGTGAATCATAAACATTGGACGGATCAACAACTTTTGTATGGCAAGCACTAGAATTCTCTCCACGTCCCCCTGAGCTACGTCCCAACTCAAATGTCTGGGTAGGATTGCCCTTTCTAAAGTAAGTGTTAACCATGGTCTCCCAAATATCCTGGGCAATCGCCATGTCCAAGAAATTCTTACCAATTTCAGGGATCATAGAGTGAACTAACCATGTCATGACAATGGAATTTTCCAACTCCCATTTGTCATAAGCTGCATCCTCGATGCTTCATGCTTTGATTCGGCTGTTGATGTACCCCATCTTTCCTCTTCCTTTAAGGAACAACATCGCAGACTTGGACCAAGTCAGGAAATTTTGGCCATTGAAGAGGGAAGTAGTGATTTTAAAGTTCGGGTTGTCATGGTGAGCAACAATTATGTTCTCACTTCTAGACGGCTGCGAATTGACGGTGGATTTTTCAGAATCGTTCGACATCATAAATCAGCCCACAAGAAAATTACCCGCAACAATCACTGAAAACGGAATAGGAGACGGTACCAACGGGGTGGTCGTAGCACACAAGAGAAACTCAAATCACCATATAGGATGCAGAAAGATCAGTCATCACTAATCAAGGATCCATAGAAGGACCAAAAAATTGAAAGAAATTAAAACCCAATCTGCAAACGTTGTTGGAAATTATGTTGGTGAAGAAAGAAGGCTGAAAGAAGGTTTGAACTTTGCTTATGTGAGGCAGCAATGGCTAGCCAGACATAGAGGGGCTGCGGCTTGGTGTAGGGCAGAAGCTGGTGAAGCCCAGCCCTAGGAGGCTGCGCCTGGTTGCAGCGAAGCCCTAAGGGCCGCGCCTGGTTGCTGTGATGCCCTAGAGGGCTGCGGCTGGGTGAGGGAGACCCTTGGGGGCTGCGGCTGGTTGTATGTGGTGGTGTGTGGTGATTGGTGGTGGTGATTAGAGATCCCTCTTAGGGTGGCTCTGATACCATGTTAAAAATAATATTTGATCAAGCTTAGGTTGAGACCCAGAGTCTCAACCCTATTTATATTAATCACTGATAAGGGAGAAATTACAAAGATGCCCTTAGGCAATAAAAGAAAAAATAAAAAAGCTAACAACTCAATAACAACTAATTGATAACTAATTGTCAGCTATTAGACAGCACATCTCAACAGTTAGAGTCTAACTTCAACTCCTCCAGTTCCAGAACAACTAGTTCACGCCTCATGACTTAGACTCGGCAATCAGGACTGAACAAAAGTGAGAGATCAAATCTCCCTCTTTTCAAGACCCCATCACAACTGTAAACCAAACCGTGGGCATACCAGTAATAGAAAACAGATTAGCTAACAAAAGGAGACAAAACCCTTATCATCTGTCTATCCTTGCCAAAGCCTTTCATTTTAGTCCAAAATCTAGAAAGTTAAAAAAAAAAAAAAAAAAATCCACACCATCGTAAGCTTTTTCAAGGTCAATATTACAGAAAATTCTTCTCTGGAAGTCTTATCGTACCTTTAGAGGAGGAATTAGAAGAAATCCTAAAAAAAACATTCCTAAAGCATGTAAAAGCTAATTACAATGACTGGAGGGTCTATAATCCTTGATTGAAATTGACTAACTCTTCTGAAAATCAAAGCACTGAAGAATGAAGATAGCATTGATTCTCCTATTAATAAAGTCACGACCGGAATCCCGTGACACGAGAGCGAGGGTCAAAAGGTCAAAGAAAGCAAACGTAGGCCACTCACTACTTATACATGCTTAAAATGTATACAAGCTCTCAAATTATACATGGTTATCACAACCTCGAGTTAAAAGGTTAATCAACTGTTGGAATGTCCCACATCGCCCATTTATGGCCCCTCTGTGCGATTTACAAGGCTTTAGTTCCCCTCTCCTTAACACCTGGGTTTTAAGGAGTTGAATAAACTGGGCTTTACAAGTGGTATTAGAGCTAGGTTGGGCTTGCCTTCCAGCGTGCCGAGTGTCCGGCAGCTCCGGCTGCTATGGTCCGGCGTGCCGAGTGTCCGGCTGCATTAAATACAAATAGGGATTCAAGTCTCATGCCCAATATCATCACTGGAGAGAGCTCCCACTCCCAGTATCATGCCCAATACCAATGCAATGAATGATTACCGATTAGGCACCAACGAACGAGATTATGAATGTCATGAAAAAACCACAATTATGATATAACATAACGCACTTTTAAATTCCTCGACCCAAACCAATATCTAAATCATGTTTTTCCATTAGATTTCACCCGTGTACATAAAACGTTTAACCACAAAAGCATTCATGTGGATTTTATGTGGAGGCACAAGATTCATTTTGGCATTTAAACAAATAGCTTTATAATCCATTTAGAAGAAAACTACAAGAATTCCATAAATAGCGTTAAGGAACTAAACAAAGCACATCTCATAACTTGGAAATGAAGAGCATAGTATTTAAAAACAATATAATCTTACTCAAGTTAGAACCAACTCCAAATCACATGTCCTTATTTCATAGTAATAAACAATGAATATTACTCAAGTTTAACTTACCAATCTCCAAATTAATCTCACAACCAAGGATCAAAATTTCGTTTTGGTCTATTGTTTCAGTCTACCTAGAAACGGAAACGTTTCGGAAACATTTCGAAAATATGTGGAAACAGTAGAAAAAATTGGAAACATTGAGAAACATGGGGAAGCATAACTTCAAACTTAACCATATGCGTGTATAAAGCTAATAATTGATTAATTGAACATTTGAGAGGTCTATATATGTAGTGCTGCATTAAAAATGTGTAGTTCAAATTGAAAATACATGAGGATTAAGTCGCCAATCTACTGTCAAACACTTCATAGAATCCACAAAACACTTCATAGAATGCAAAAGACACATATAAGTGCATCGTAAGCTAATAAGCCGTCTCTAAAATAAAATGGTTGTTCATATGACAAGTACACAACCACATGATTATCTCGATGGAAACAAGTATGTTTCGTTGGAAGCAAATGAAACGATGCGGAATCACATGTTTGTTTCGATGGAAACAATTATGTTTCAATGGAAACAAAAGAAACAAAGTCGTTTCGATGGAATCCATGGAATTTCAAGATTCCATGGCTGTTTCGTTTCCATGACCTAGGAAACGGAAACATTTCGGCCGTTTCGATGGAAACAGAAGGAAATTTTGATCCTTGCTCACAACATTAGTGTCCATAAATCAACTACTTATAGATTTATCTATATATAACTTCCCAAATTCCAATTCTATAATAGAATCCTCACCTTGATTCCACCCAATGGAAATTCTATAGATATAAATAGGCATGTAGGATGAACATTATATTCCACAATTCATTTCTTTCGATAAGATTTCTACCAAATTACAATTTAATCCCAATGGTCAAGTCCGTAAGGCTACAACCATCATTAAACATCTCTATGGTTTCACACTTAGCTAAAGTCCTCAATATAACTTTATAGTCACCAAATACATACTCTAATGTGGTACTAGCTTTCTATTTCTATCAAACTCGTAGTCGTTATGAGTAAAAGCCCTCAAACACACCTTCAAGAACATTAGGCCGTGCTCAAATCTATTATATATATAAACCTACTTTCAATGCAAGGCCTATAAAACTAGCACTTTTTATTCCTCATTTCAAACATGTATAACTAATTAAAGTTAAGCCTCCAATCGAATGTTGTACTTCAAAATATTTACCATTTAAAAGTCTTCTCCACAATATAAACCACTTAACTTCCTCTTTATAAAAATCCCCAAATTCATGTATAGGACAAGCAATCTAGGATAACTATTCCTTAAGAAAGTTCATATCTAGCATATAATTTGATAATATCCTCAAATTCATGTATAATCATTATCAAGCATTTAATTTGATACTATCCATAAAGTTCATATCTAGTACAAGCACTCATTCTAATATAGGACTGTCATGATAATTTCCACCAATAAGATATCATCTCATAATCTCTAGGTTACCTAACTGACCTAAAAGGTTTAAGAGCGCAGAGCAAGAAGGCAAGCTAGAACTTTTTCTCCTTACAAGCGAAAACAAAAGGAAACAATGGAGAAATATATACAGGCTACACCTACTCGAAATATGGTGGGTACGTCCGACTAAGAAAAATTGATTCTGACACAAGCGCCGCAGTAACAGATGAGTGTAAAGCGCAAAGCAATGTCTTCCCAGTGGATGCTCAGATGTGAGCATTTGTGGGGAAAATCAAACCCTAGGATCCAACGATTCAAAATATCTAAGATATCATTTAAAACCAAGAAGTGCCCTCTGAGCGTCACAATCAAGCCGCCCTCCTGATCTCTAGCAAGACTGAAGAGTAAGGGCGGAGTAGCTGATGAGAGCAAAACGTGCGGACAAATATAGACGCGACACGTGTTTACATCTCACCCAGGGATGAAGAGTAATCGACCTCAAGTACAGGGGTTGAGATCAGAGTATGAGAAAGAAGTTGCTGCAACTGAACACCTGTTGAAGAATAGTACGGAATATCCCCGAAAAGGGTGACATCGGCACTAACAAACTAGTTGTGTAATGTATGACTGTAGGTAGCACCAGTAACGTTTTTTGGAGTATGAAAATAATAGACAAAGTTACATTTATGTGCACGAGGATCAAGCTTGTCCCAATTGGGAGAGAGATTATGAACAAAGCAAAGGCCTCCAAACACTTTCGGAAGAAGAGAGAAAATACTTTTATTAGGAAATATTTTTTGGAAAGGTGGTATTCCTTTCAAAACACGAGATGGGATTCAAATTAAAAGATACGTCGCAGACAGAACAATATCACCCCAGAAGAGTTTAGCCTACATTCATTCGGATCATGAGATCACGTGCAATAGCAAGAACATGTCAGTTTTCTTTTCAGCGATGAGCACAAGATGTTTGATGGATAATACCTCCGACTCAAGGAATTGTTGAAGGTTACTGAGATTGTATACCTGAGACTTATCAGTGCACATGGCAAGAAGTTTAGTATTAAATTGATAGGGAGTTTTAGCATAACAGATT
Organism: Hydrangea macrophylla; assembly: GCA_033977485.1. Lineage (NCBI taxonomy): Eukaryota > Viridiplantae > Streptophyta > Magnoliopsida > Cornales > Hydrangeaceae > Hydrangea > Hydrangea macrophylla. Next base: position 53,528,988 of record CM066983.1, read on the forward strand.
TGAAAAACATTGATGAATTAAGATATATCTTTGAGCACATATAACCAAGTGAAACAAGAACGATCATCAATAAGAGTGACATATAGCGTGCACCAAATAATCCAAGAGTCGAGAAGGTCCCAAAATATCAAAATAAACAAGTTTGAAAGGAAGTAGATGAAATACACAAAAGGGTCAATATTATTTTGATATGATTCAAAGGGACACATGAGTAGCCTTATTTATAGGCAAATACCAAAAATGAAAAGACATAAGTAGCCACTAGGGTTGACCTAATAATGACCTAACCCCTAACAATATAAATGAATAAATTAACCTCCAATAGAGCAAAAGCGCAACACTTGCGGCTAAAATAACAACCAAAGCAATCGACAACAACCAAACAAGGCCTTAGACCACCCCCAAAAGCTTTAAACAGGCTGGACGAACAAATAAATGGACTAGTCAAGCCAAACATGTCACAAAAACCACTCAGCTGAACAAATAGATCCTTAAAGTCATGAGATGAACCAAAAAGGACAACTTTCAAGGGCTGTTCACCACAGAGAGCAGGTAGCATAGCCGAACCACAAAAAAAACCATACACTGACTTTCGCTGCCTTCAATCACTTGTAGACACACATTGGGCTACCAAAAAAAAACATAATCGCATCCCAAGGGATCATATCCAAGTCTCAAACAATTCAAGAAACTCAACAAGAGAAGGCAGCAGCACCAAAATACAAAGGAATAGAGAGAGCCGAACCACTGTTCTTCATCAAAATTGGTAGAAATCAATCAAACCACGATTCACTCCAATAGTACTTCTAATGGCTAAATCGAACCCCATGTATCAAAGAGCACCAAACAGTCCAAAAACAGAGATCGAAAAATATGGCCCAAAAATTCCGGTAATATTCAGAAAATAAATAAAAATTCAAACGACTTCAAACCCCATAACAAAAAACACCACAATGATCAGCATCAAGAGAAGAATCTGGGCAAGTGTTCCCGTTAAGAAAAGATGGCATCATCATGACGTCGTGCGGACAAAAAGGGACGGTAGCAGTTGAAAGCGACGTTTATTCTCCTCTTTTTCCTCTTTTTTTAGGTTTCTTTGGCTTCGATTAGGATTAGGAATAGAGAAGGAAGAAGAAGAGAGGGGAAAGGACAAACAGTAAATGTTGCATATTAGAGGTCAGACAGGTAACGAGCGACAACCCGCCAGTGGAGCTACCACAGAAGGATCTCATTTGCTCTGATACCGAGTTGAAATACAAAAAAGGGAAAGGGTTCCATGAGCGGCCTCTTATTTCTAGTCTTCTAGGCAAATACCAAAAAGGAAAAAACATAAACAGCCACTAAGGCTGACCTCATAATGACCTGAGCCCTAACCTTCAACAGACGTTGAATTAGAGCATCCAACCCAAAACCAATTGGCAATGGGTGGAGTAGCATCTTGAACTTATATATTAAGTAGGAAGGTTAAAAGTCCCCGATGTGGGAGAATCTCAACGCGCCCCCGCACGTGCGTCATGACTGAGAGCCAAACACGTGGATTACTGAGATCGGGTGACGTGGAGCACACGTGAGCAAATTGGGATCAAACAATAACCTGCTATGATACCATGTTAAATTGGACCATCACCCTAACTCCAGATGGGAATGGAAGACCCATTAGCAATACAGACAGATTGGTCAATGGAAGTAAAGGAAGATGTACAAATAGATGATTTGCCAGTCGTGATTATTTGCACCAGAATCCAAAATCCAAGTGGGGTGATATGACTTACCATGAAGAACGGTAGGGGTACCTCTAGCAAGAGCAGCTGTAGGATCAGACCAGACAATGAGGCCGAAGCACCCAATCCCAAGTGTGACTGGAGCTGGGCAATCTGAGACTAAAGCTGACCATAATCAGGAGGTGGAGGTACCGTCTCAACAACGGCACCGGAGCGAGGGCCACCCCTCCCACAACCAGCAAACTTATTCCTGGAGGATTGATGTTTCAATTCCGGATGAAAATCAAAACAGCGATCTATAGTATGGCCGAGCTGACGGCAGTGCTGACAAAATGGACGGGTGCCAGCAGGACGATGGCCAGAAGGAGCACCAAAAGGAGGACGGGAGCCTGAAGAAGTACCAATAGCAGGCCGTGGGCACGAATTGGCAGCAAATGCCATCTGATCAGAAACCGGAGGAGAAGGCCTAGTGACAAGGGTGGAGATAAAATATGACGTCGGCTCACATCACCTTCCACGGTAGCAAAAACCTCAAACAAAGAGGGCCGAGGTGTAGTATTAAGTATCTGAATACGCAGGCCTCGAACACGGGCTTTGGGCCCATCAAAAACTGGTAGGTATGTCGGCGATCAAGACGCTTGACCTCAACATCACCATCATTAGGGAAGTCACTAATGGGCTCATATTGGGCTAACTCCTCCCACCGAGTGTGCAGGTAGCTTAAAATAGTCAGCAACAAAGAGTCCCAAGGAGGCTTGGGAGGCATGGGAGATGTACGGGTAGAGCTCAAAAATGCACGAGTTAGAATGCGCATGTGCATACATCTTAGACAACGCAGTCCAACGACCATGGACGGTGTTATGATACATAAACATATTATAGATTCGTTCCTCCATCGAATGAACATCCACCCCAAAATAATATAATTATCCGTAAACCACTCATCATATTTAGCATCAATTTCAGCAGGTTTCACCATTTTACCAAGTAACCACCTGATCTTCCGTTTGCCTCCAAGATAGAGGCGAAGAGAATTAGACCAGGCATGGACATTCTTTCCATTCGGCAGCAGAGCACTCGTAACACATTGTGCAAATGTCAAGTGAGACATAGATAAGTCGAAACGAGCAAGGGGCGCAGTAGGATCAACCTTACCAGAATTAGTCATGATGCTATAAGATCACACACGAAAAAAAAAAATAGAGGAAATAACAAACTTGCCGGAAAAAGACAGAAATCGGCAACAACGATCACAGTCGGACACTTGATGAACGATGACGAGGGCAACCGGATACTAGGTTACCCAGACTGAAGGCGGAGAGCACGAGACGGCTCTAAGACATCACAAATAAGCCCGAGACTGGCAAGAGGGGCAGCGGAGCGGCTGCTGCACCAAGCCGTGAGGCTTGGGAGGGTGCGCCGAAGGTGAGAGAAGGCCTGAGGGTTACGGTAGCTGGCAAGGGTTGGGTGTGAGCTGGTGGTGATCGACGAAGGTAGAGATGGGGTGCAGGGGGTTCGATGCAGGTGGGAGGAAGGGTTGGGGGTTATTTTTTTTCTTTGCTACTTTGATACCATGTTGAATTGGAACATCCAACCCAAAACCAATTGACAATGGGTGGCGTAGCCCCTTGAACTTATATATTGAGCAACTAGGTTATAAGTCCCCAATGTGGAACAATCTCAACGGACGTAAACCAAGAGCATCGGCTCCAAGCTCAAAAGTAGCTCGATGATGCTTACTAAGTTCAAAAGTATCACAATTAAACTTATAGGAACTAGGTAAAGAAAGAACTAAATGTTTAAGATCAATAGACAATGGATGCCCAAGGCAGTGCCACCGCTATGGAGAGGCGATAGTAGAGCAGAGAGCTAAAAGGTTAAAGACGGTTGAAAATAGTAGTCCATCCTTCTCGAATCCTGTATCAATCGTCCTCTTCATCTTTAGATTTTAAAAGACACAATGAGTATGATGAAAGGTTATTGGACAATTTAAGAGTGAGTAAGTTTGCGCACGGATACTAAATTAAAAGGAAAGTGAGGTAGATATAATGCAAATGAGAAAGAAAGATTAGGAGTGTTAACCATGTATATTCCATCAACTGGTGTTTTAGTACCATTAGCAATAATGAAAAACGAAGGCGAGGAAACACAAGAAAGATTAGAAAGAGATGAATTATCTGTCATGTAATCAGATGCCTCTGAATCAATATGACCAAGGAACAATAGATGATAAGAGAAGACAGGGGTCACCTAAAGCAACTAGATTGGCAGTGGATGAGGAAGAGGCATTGACGCGTTGCAGAATAGAATCATACTCCAACTTAATCATAACAACTTGTTCTTCAGGAGCAGAAGTATGCCGGAGATTCAATCAAGCAAAAGAAAGAAGATTCAATCAAGAGTTAGATTCAATCAACTACCACGACAACCGTTGATACTGTAAACTTAGATTCAATCAAGCAAAAGAAAGAAGAAGAAGAAGAAAAGAAGGAAAAGAGAGAATGTTATTGCTCCACTGTAACAGTTCTAGAAAAAGAATTAATCTAAAATACAGAAAAGTGGCAACCCTTTAGAGTAGGGTTACATAAATAAGCAAAAGACTAATATACCCTTAATGATAAAATAAATTATTACTTATTAATCTAAACTCCCCCCCCCCCCCCCCCCCCCCCCCCCTCTCTCCCAAACCCTTCAAACTGATGATGTGACGGCAATGAGCATCAACAGTTTGTCAAGCAGAAAGCGGAAGCGTGTAATAGTATGCGACTTTGTAAAGAAATCAGCCAACTGCAAGGTTGAAGGAAGAAATGGAAGGGAGATAGTGCCAAGCTGAAGATGATGACACACAAAGTGGCAATCGATCTCAATGTGCTTCGTGCGCTCGTGAAAAACAGAGTTGTGCGCGATTTGAATGGCACTCTTGTTATCACAATACATTGGAGTACGAGCCGACAATGAGACACTTAGATCAGTGTAGGTGGTATTTTAGTAGAGTGAGGCAGGATGAAAGAGATGAATTCGTAAGAGAGTAGCAGTCTAAGAATCAGTGGTATAGAGGGAGTCTCAAGAGAAAGTGGAAAGGGACTATAGAGAAACAGACTAAGGATCAGTGATGGGGGAGTATTCCGAGAGAAACCTGTGTAATTAATGACTAAGCGCCTGCACGTGAAGGAATATTCACAGTGAGCTCATTAATGCACAGATCCCTAAGGAATAATCTCTGAAAATCTCTCCCAGTGTATGCTTCTAGAAAGTTGTGTCCAGCACCTCTGAGGGTACTGTTCCTATTTATAGCAATTGGGACACGTGCCAAGGAACAAGCGCAGCTGATGTGGCTCATTCCTATTGAGGCGTACCAAAAGGCTACGTGTCGTCCGGAGATGACACAAGGAATGTCCTCGGGGTAAACTAGAGAGTTATGTAAGATAGTCTCACTGACCTTTAGAAAGGCTTAGGAAGTGTATCGCGGAATAGACCGTCGCGACCTTCCTAAGCGAATTCTACTCTTAAGCCAACCAAGCCACATAACCTGAGAGTTCCCGATAAGGTAAAGGAAGACTTTACCGCGCCATGGTCTCAAATGACCATGCCGTGGTATAGTCCCATTGCACCAAGACCTGCCCCCAATCAAGGTCTATCTGAGCTGAGTATTACTAAGAGTAATTTGGACGACTTGTGATAAAGTATCGTGGATACTTGTGAGGTATGTATGGCGCCCCAATGATAACTTTTAGGGTTTCGTCCCCATCCCGTAGGTGCTGCGTGACAGCATGTAACGTCCTTGACAATAGATGGACACGTGTCAACCGTCGATATGTAGGTCAGATAATGATACCCACATTTTGCCCCCTGCTTGAGTCGTACTGTCCGGAGGAAGTGTGGCTCGAGCACTGTGTCAGTATTTGGCAGAGGTCTTGTCAGCTTTAAACAAGCCATGATGGTTTCGCGCGGGAAAACTAAAACATCGATTTTGTACAAAGACTTTTCGTTTCGCTGGATCCTTTTGGCGGTTCTCCGATGTTATATAAGAGGGACTACACAGCGGTCTTCTTCCACACTCTTCTTTTTGCCATTCGGAATATTAGCTCCTCTCTTGTGCTTCTCTGACTTTCGGGATTTTCGTGGAGGAGCCCATCATCCTTTCCGACCTTTACCGACTGACTTTTTTAGGCGTTTTGGTGGAAGGGTTTTGTTAATAGTGTGTATTTACTGTATATGTGTTGTCCCACATCTCTTAGTTAGTGATTTAGTCTAGGTGTTGGAAGCCTATATATAGGCTCTTGTAATCTTCTTTTTATTCATTCAATATATTGTGATTCCACACATTTACATGGTATCAGAGCAATTGTTCTTGGGTTTGCTCATCTTGCCGATCCTTAGTTAGGGTTCGAGAATTCATTATCATTGCCGGATTTCCGTAAGAAATTCGAGAGCTCCTTCCTCACTCAACCGCAGCCCCTACAGTCAAAACCCTAACCCTAAAAGTCAAACAAGCAGCAGCCGCACCTTCCCTTCAGCCCACCCTCCGGCGACCCTCCGGCGACACTCCGGCAACTCCGGTGACACTCCGGCAGCTCCGGCGACCCTCCGGCAGCCTTTTGGCTTCTTTTTTTCAAGGTTTTTGGGCTCCGATCTGCTTCTGTGTTACGTTTTTTGGCTTCTTTGCGCTTCCATTTTGTCTCTTTCAATCTCCATGGAGTCCAAAGCTCTTCCTCAACTCACCACTAGGAAGTTGAATGGATCTAATTTCCTCCAATGGTCCCGGGCTGTTAATATTGCTCTCACTGGCTTGGGGTTTGATGATCACCTTACCGAGTCTTCTCCCACCACCGATGACAAGGCCATCAAGACATGGAAACAAAGGGATGCCCAAATCGTTGCCCTCCTTTGGAACTGTATGGAACCACATATTGCGGATATGTGTGGTCACTTGGGCACCTGTAAGGATATTTGGGATTATGCACATCTTTTATTCTCCAGCGATCTCACTCGGATGTATGATCTCTCCTCTCAGTATTTTCAATTGCAGCAAAGTGATCTCTCAGTTACTGAGTATTTTGCCTCCTTCAAACGGTTAGTTGAAGAATTGAACGGTGTTATGCCCATTACTACTGATGCAAAAAAACAGCACGAACAGCGGGAGCAAATGGCCGTAATGAAGTTTCTTGCTGGTTTAAAACCTGATTTTGAGCCTGTTCGATCCCAGATTCTAGGGGGTGCCTCTCTGCCTTCTCTTGCTGAGACTTACCAGCGTGTTCTCCGGAGTACGTCTCGTGATCAGGGTTCTACTTCCTCTGTTACTGATCATTCTGCCTTAGTTACTCAGGCTCCGCCCTCCACTACTGGTCGGGGTGATGGTAATCCCCGTCGTGGTCGTGGTGGTTACCGTGGTGGTAATCGTGGTAGATATGGGGGCCGTGGTCGTGGTGGTCGTCCTCATTGCACCAATTGCGATAAGGATGGTCATTATAAGGAGACATGTTGGGATCTTGTTGGTCGCCCTGCTCGATTTGCACATGCTGTTGTCTCTAGCGATGCTTCGCCATCTTCTCATGCTCCTGCTGCAGGTGATCCGCTTTCCATCTCTGGTGAAGAGTCATGGTTCGTAGTCTCGGCCGAAACCGAGTCGTCTCGGCCGAGTCAACTCGGTTTCGTAGGGTAACGAGACGAGATCTAGAGCCGAGTCAAAAAATAATCAAAACGACTAGGATCGGTGACCATCTCGGCCATACCGCCATGTATCGGACGAGATGGTCCCGTCTCGGACGAGATCTCGGATGAGACGGCGAGACGAATCTCAGAGGTACAGATTTGAGGGAAAAAAAATAGGGAAAATCGTACCTGAGGTTAGATCTATACAAACATGTTTGATTCTCTCTCTCTCTTGCTCGCATAGATAAAAAACAAGCAGATATGGACTTCTCTGGTTCGTCTCCCTCTCTCTCTGTTCCATCTCGATGTGGGATCTCGATTTCTCTGGTTTGTCTTTCTCTCTTTGTTCGATCTCGATACGGACTTCTCTGGTTCGTCTTTCTCTCTCTCTCTCTCGGTTCGATCTAGTCCTCGCTGTGCATCGCCGGCTGGAGTTCTTTCTCTCTCTCTCTCTCCATTTCTCTGTTTGCACGATCTGTAGAGGGCTTGCTTGTGTTTTATTTAATTTGGCTGTGGTTTCACTTGGCTGTGCTGTAATATTGCTCAAGTGACTTAAGCATAGAGTAGGGTTTGCTTAACACTTCATATACATATATATATAAATATTACACTTAACATTATAAGTTATTTAATACACTTATAATAGACTTAATATATTAGTCTTATAATAAGCAGTAGGCTTTTTTGTTTTTTTTTTTTTTTTTTTTTTTTTTTTGTTTTTTTGTTTTTTGTAATTTTGATTACATAATGCTTGGGAAAAAAATTAGGGTGTGTTTGATAACTCAATTAAGTGGTGTAAATGAAAATTTTCAGCACTTAATTTTTTTTCAGCGCGATTGATAATGTACCACTTAATTGAAAAAGCTACAAAAAATCCACTGAAGTTTGAAAACGTTAAGTGCAAATTTTTTACTAAAAATACAATTTTTTTACTGAAAATAATCACTAAATACAGTTTATTTTAGTTATTGAAATACTGTGTTCAGTATTACAAATACAAATTACTTAAAATTTTCAGTACTTAAATTCAGCACTTAATTTTCAGTTTTATCAAACGCACCCTTACTTATATAAGATAGTAGGGTTTGCTTAACACTTTTTTTTTAAATATAAAAATTAGACTTAACATTATAAATTATATAATACACTTATAATAGTATGCAGTGTTATCAGATACTCAATCTGCAACGTGTGTATTGATATTATGTGACATTGTAATTGGTAGATTGTGTATTGTGACAATCTATTAGACCAAATTTGTTCAAATTATTTTAGAATTTTTCATTATTTTTCCAGATTTTTTTGAACCTTAAATCTAGTGTATCTTTGCGTATCGCCCGATACCAGTCCGCGGCGCCGCGACCGAGTCGTCTCCGCGACCTCAACGACCGCGACCGATACCGCGACCTTGAACCATGTGAAGAGTACTCTCAATTCCTTCAGTTCCAGGCCTCTCAGCATACCTCTGCTCCTAGTACCTCGCTTGCTCAGAAAGGTACCTCTACCGCTTGTCTTACTTCCCGTACTCGTCCTTGGGTAATTGACTCTGCTGCCACCGATCATCTCACAGGTATATCCACCCTTTTTTCGTCTCTTGAACCGTCCTCATCTTTACCTCCCGTTACTTTGGCAGATGGCTCTTCAATGCCTGTTGAAGGCATAGGGACTGTCCAATTATCCCCGTCTTTATCCTTATCATCTGTTCTTTTTATTTCTCGTTCACCCTTTAATTTCATATCTGTTGCGAAGTTGACTAAAGATCTTAATGCTTGTGTTTCCTTTTTCCCTGATTCTGTTCTTATTCAGGATTTGACGACTCGGAGGACGATTGGCGTCGGGCATGAATCCGAAGGTCTTTACTACTTTGATGAATTGCCTACTTCTTCTACTCCAATAGCGTGTCCTGCCACTGTGTCTCCTCACCAGATCCACTGCCGTCTTGGTCATCCTTCCTTGGCCAATCTGAAGCTTTTAGTACCTAGTTTAAGTAATTTATCTACTTTAGAGTGCGAGTCCTGTCAATTGGGGAAGCATCACCGTGTCCAATTTGCTCCCCGAGTTAATAAACGTGTGACTAGTCCATTTCAATTAGTGCATTCCGATGTTTGGGGTCCACACCGTATTACCTCTGTTAAGGGATATCGGTATTTTGTTAGTTTTGTTGATGATTTTTCCCGAACTACGTGGCTTTATTTAATGAAAAATCGTTCTGAGTTATTTTCTATTTTTTCTACATTCTGTAATGAAATAAAGACTCAGTTTAATGTTCCTATTAAAATTCTCCGTAGTGACAATGCACAAGAATATTTTTCCCATCCTTTCACCACATATATGGCACAATATGGCATGCTTCATCAATCCTCGTGTGTTCATACCCCTCAGCAAAATGGGGTTGCCGAAAGAAAAAACCGTCATTTATTATAAGTCACCCGTACATTGTTGTTTGCAATGAGGGTCCCCAAGAATTTCTGGGGAGATGCAGTTCTTACTGCTTGCCATTTAATTAATCGTATGCCGTCTTCCATCCTTGATGGGGGCACACCCCATGCCACTTTGTTTCCTACTATCCCACCTTCCCCTGTTGCTCCACGTGTGTTTGGGTGTGTCTGTTTTGTGCATCAACTTACTCCAGGTACCGATAAATTGGATCCCCGTGCTATCAAGTGTGTTTTCTTGGGGTACTCCAGAACAAAGAAGGGTTATCGTTGTTATAGTCCTTCCTTGCGTCGCTTCTTTGTTTCTGCTGATGTTACCTTCTTTGAATCTACTCCATATTACTCTGAGTCTCACTCTATTACTGATCCTGACTTTATGGTTCCCCTTCCCCTTCCCCTCTCCCTACCTCCCAAAGCTGGGCTGGACCATCCTGACCTCCAGACATACACCCGCCGTGTTGAGACCATTTTGGATTCAGCTACAGCGCATGTGGCCTCTGTGTCTTCAGATCCGCCTCCGTCAGACTCCGACCTTCCAATTGCTCTCCGGAAGGGTAAGCGTACTTGTACTTCTCATCCTATTTCAAATTTTGTCTCTTATGATCATTTGTCTCCTACTTTCTCTTCGTTTGTTGCCTCTTTGTCTACTTTCTCTATTCCTAAGTCTACAGCAGAGGCACTTTCCCATTCCGGTTGGAAACAAGCTATGGAGGATGAGATGCTTGCCTTGACAGAAACTGGTACTTGGGAATTGGTACCTCTTCCTTCTGGGAAGTCTGTGGTTGGGTGTCGTTGGATTTTTACTGTTAAAATGCATCCTGATGGTACCCTTGATCGATTGAAAGCACGTCTTGTTGCCAAGGGCTATACTCAGGTTTATGGTCTTGATTATTCCGAGACGTTCTCTCTCCGGTTGCCAAGATTGCTTCCGTTCGTCTCTTTATCTCTCTTGCTGCCACTTATCACTGGCCGTTACATCAGTTAGATGTCAAAAATGCCTTTCTCAATGGCACTCTTTTGGAGGAGGTTTATATGGAGCAACCACCTGGGTTTGTTGCTCAGGGGGAGTCTAGTATGGTTTGTCGGTTGAAGAAGTCCCTATATGGTCTGAAACAGTCCCCTCGTGCTTGGTTTGGAAGATTTAGTGAAGTCGTTGCACAATTTGGTCTCCAGCGGTGTGGTGTTGATCATTCTGTCTTTTATAAGCACTCTTCGGCAGGTAAAATCCTACTTGTTGTTTATGTTGATGATATTGTTATAACTGGAGATGATTCCAAGGGAATTCAGGAGTTGAAGCACTTCTTGCAAAAGCAGTTCCAAACTAAAGACTTGGGACAACTTAGATACTTTCTGGGCATTGAAGTGGCTAGATCTAGTTAAGGGATTTGTCTATCTCAAAGAAAGTATGTTCTTGATCTCCTCTCTGAAACAGGCATGTTAGGATCCAAGCCATTGGATTCTCCTATGGATCCTAATATTAAGTTGTTACCAGATCAGGGAGAGCTCATTGATGACCCAGGACAGTACAGACGTCTAGTAGGGAAGCTTAATTATCTAACAGTAACTAGACCTGATATTGCATTCGCTGTGAGTGTGATTAGCCAGTTTATGGATTGTCCTCGAACAACCCATTGGGATGCAGTGATGCACATTTTGAGATATCTCAAAGGTGCTCCAGGATGTGGTTTGTTATACAAAGACCATGGTCACATACGAGTTGAAGGTTACACTGATGCAGATTGGGCAGGTTCTCCTGGTGATAGAAGATCCACTACTGGCTATTGTGTTATCGTTGGGGGTAACCTTGTTTCATGGAAAAGCAAGAAACAAACCGTGGTAGCTCGGTCTAGCGCAGAATCGGAATACAGAGCAATGGCCCACACTACTTGTGAGCTAGTATGGATGAAGCATTTATTAGAGGAACTTGGCTTTACTCAAACTACTCCAATGAGTTTATTTTGTGATAATCAAGCTGCAGTTCATATTGCTTCTAACCCCGTTTTTCATGAAAGGACAAAGCACATTGAAGTCGATTGTCACTTTGTTCGAGAGAAGCTTTTGGAAAATGTTATTCATACAGTGCATGTGAAGTCTGCCGATCAGTTAGCCGATTTATTTACTAAAGCATTAGGAGGGATTCGAGTGAAATATATTTGTAACAAGCTTGGTGCATATGACATGTATGCTCCAGCTTGAGGGGGAGTGTTAATAGTGTGTATTTACTGTATATGTGTTGTCCCACATCGCTTAGTTAGTGATTTAGTCTAGGTGTTGGAAGCCTATATATAGGCTCTTGTAATCTTCTTTTTATTCATTCAATATATTGTGATTCCACACATTTACAGGTTTATTCTGCTTTCTCAAATGGCCGAGGCTGCTTGCCCGTCAAAGGGGAAGAAGAAGTTGTTGGGTAGCTCCAACCAAGTTTCCGCCGCTGCTCCTTTTATGGATTTATCTATCTGTTAAAGTGCTCGTGGTTTTGTTATGGCCGCCGTCATGTTTCCCTCGAATCTCCCTTTTTTGTCAGAGTATACGAGGGGGGTCATGTGTTATAATCCTCACAGAGTTTCTCGTCAGTTTGGCTTGGTTCAGGGGGTGCCTGCACGTCATACGCTTTCTGCGGATTATGCAGAGAGTTCTAAGTGTTTCACCTCCGCTGAGGCGGGGACTCTTTCTGGCAGGGTCATAGTCCGGATTGCCCCTCGAGGAAGAGTCGGCCAATGTACCCCGAGTTGGGAATCCTTTTGGGACAAATGTCTTGCTTCTTTTGTTCGCTTTCATGCCAACGACCCTGTTAAGGCCAAAGTTTACGATATAGCGGTAAATGATGGGACGCTTCGTGCTTCAAAATCAAAAAGGTCGACTTCTTATGTGAAGGCCGGAGCTGAGGCACCTCATGCGGTTAAAAGTCTGTCTACCGTCGGCGGTCTTCCCCGAGACGACAATGAGGAGATAAAATCGCAGACAACTTCAAAAAGGAGGCGTTTGGTGAAGGCTTCTAAGAAAATGGCATCTTCTAAAGAAATTTGAAAGGTATTCTGTTTGATTTCCTCTATCTCTTGTAGTCATTCTTTCCCTCCCCTTTTTGACATAATAGCCGGGTGTTTCTTTCGTGGCAAGAACTTACGGATTCTGGGACAAGTATAGAGCATATGGAGGATGGTAGAGGGCTTGCTACTGAGGAGGAGGTTGAGGAGTTACCTCCGCTTCCTGTTGTCCACGTGACATGGGCTGGTGACGAAGGTTGTTCCGGTAGGAAGCGAAAAAAAGATAAGGATCGGTCTCGCACCCACCGTAAAAAGAAAAACAGAAAGAGTAGTGGGAAACATAAGAAGTCTCGTGCAGCTGATACTTTGAGGGCCGAGCCAGAGTCTGGTTCCACTACCGTTCGTGTTCGTCTCGAAGATGTTCTTCGAGAAGATGAGCATGGGACACGGTCTCCTACTGCCCGTGAAGCTTTTGCTGATGATGTGATTGTCCGCTCTGATACTAATCTTGTGGGCGATGATGTCGGGTTGCCCTTGGTAGATCGTGGTGATTCAGAGACGACAATGATCTCTGCTCCCAATCGATATGCATCGCCGACTACAGGGAGGGTTGTTTTGAGTCCTGACAATCATAGTGCTTTGAATGATTTCATGTTATCTTTACAGGCAGATTTGGATCCAGTGCTAATAGGTGATATCCCTGTTATTGAGGAGAATTTTCAGCAAAGTTGTGATGATCTGCCGAACAGAGAAACATTTCTCTCTGACAGCGATACTCCCAAGGGCACTTCTTTAAATATACCCTTAGCTCCAACCTGCTCAGTTGAAACCGGCTCTGAAGATTTATTAGAGCGGTGCTTGGAGAGGGATCGTTTTGGCGGAACTCCAGAAATGGGTGTGGAAAATCGAGATGGTGTTTTGAGTACTCCTTCTCGAGATGCTAAATTGGTGACTTGGGGGAGATGTGATGTTAATTCTTCTTTTGTTTCTGCGCTAGAGATTATCAAAGCGAAACGTCCCGAGACCCTTGCTTCGTTCACTTGCAAGTTTCCTGCGATTCGCTCTTGTTTTCTGGAGTCTCTGGCGGCGGTCGTGGTGTATTTGGATATTACGCCAATCAGAGATTTGGATGCTGCACATCTTGAAATGTATATGGATGCCTTGGATGACTTTAAGGCGCAAGGTCTCAATGTTGAGTGGTTGGGCTCCCATTTAACGGATTTGCGCGAATTTTCCATTTTTCATGACTCAGCACGCAGAGAGAAGGTTGTTAATGCCAAGATTGTTGCAGCTGAGGCTGCATTAGCCGTTGTTGAAGCTGTTTTGGGGGCTTTGAAGGAAGAGAAGAAGATCATCAGGGAGGGTCGCCCTACTCTTGGACCAAAATTTGCAAATGTTGATGGTAGGACGCAGGCGACTCGTGGTCTCTTCTAGTTGCTGTCGCTGGACTTGTTGGACCACTCCTCCCCCCCCCCCCCCCCCCCCCCCCCCCACCCCTTTTTTTTTGTACTTGTAGTTTGGCTGTCACATCGGCCTTTTGTATTCTTATGCTTTAAATAAAACGAGATGTTCGATATGCCACGTGTCTATTTTGAATGAATCACTATTATTTTGAGAAAGATGTACAGGTTCATGAATGCTTGTGTAGAGTAGTGATGGGTGAGTTGTCGTCGTTTTAAAGAGACGAACGGGTGCATATATGTTGAGTAGTAATGATGACGCTTGGTGTCACATCTCCTCGTATCCCGAGGTGTATTAAGTAATTTCACCCTATAAAAAGGTGTCTTGAGTGCTGTAGCGATTCACTTTGAATTTCTACGAGGAGTTCTTGAGAGAGAAGTCTTCTATCGTAATTTTCCATTTTACCTCTTTTTTTTTCTTTTCGCCTTAGTCTTGGGGAAATGTCCAGCACTTCATCGAACTCTGAAGCTGATTCTGGTGTTTTTAATTTGCCTGAGGTTTTTGGCGAAGTATGGGATGGCTAGAGAGGTATTGCCGTTCCAGGTTATTTGTGTGGGACTCTGGACCGTGTCTATAATCACCGTCCCAGCACTTTGGTAGGTTTCGCTGATATTCATCACGATTTTCAAAGCAAATATTGCGTGGACTCAGCACGAACCATCAGGATCCATGACGGATGGTATTTTGGACCAAATTTCTTATTTGGTAGAAAAGCTGCAGAGGGGTGGTGTCAATGTTGATTGGTTGACAACTCGTCTTCATATTGTGAGAGAGAGGCATCGTTGTCTTGACCTTAGGCGGAGTGTGCAGTATTTCGAGAGTCGTCGCAGAGATTATTTGGAGGAGTTAACTATGGAATCCCGCAAGTTGGGTGATCTCTCTGTTACACAACTTCAACTCCCTATTATTAGTGACGCTGCTTCCCAAGCCTTTGACGAGGCTTACTCTGAGTTTACCACGGCTTCTTTGCGCCTTAATGAGAAAATCAGGGAGGCCGATGCCTACCTTCTTAGGCTGGGAGCTGATGTCCGAGCGATCGAAAATCGGGTGTCTATGGTTGGCGTGACCCATGACTGGTCAACCGGTACAGATTTGATGGGTGCTTAGATCCCTGGAACGTGGGGCTCCTTTGTCTTTCTTTCCTCTTTTTTTTTTTGAAACTCTTGAGGGCCGGTTGGGCCGTCTTTTGTAATCTTTTGACTAACTTCTATTTGTGAATTTGTAAATGGCGGTGGCTAAAGTAGGTGTGTCTAGTTGAACACTTGGTGCGTCTGGACGAGCATTTGTTGTAGGGGCGGTTTGCCATGTAAGATATGTGAATGAAATAGGCTTATCCTTGTTCGTGCTATGTTCATTACACATGTGAGTATGCTTTATTGTTTATGTATATATATATATATATATATATTTTTTGGACAAATGAGTGTTGTGTAGAAACAGGCTTATCTCAAGTGTTTGTGTGCTAAGTAAGTAACAAACGATCCATATAAGGAGAAAGGAATTTTTCATTCATAATTCTCACAATGGAGGGGGGCCTTGCCCTGGAGTACAGTTAAGCAGGAAATGGTGCGAAAACGCACGATTACATTCGTATGGTGTCACTTCGTATAAGATGCGCTAATCGTATAGAGAGAAAGAAAACTATTTTAGGAATAGAAAAGCTTCACCCATTTGAGGTTTAGGGTTCCTTGATTGCTACCGTCCTCGGGTTGGATCAACTTGCAGTAGCCACTGTCGTGGACTTCTTGAACGAGATAAGGGCCTTCCCATTTGGGAGTGAACTTTGGGGCGGACATGCTTCGCATGACATGCGTTGCTGCTTTTAGCACCAAGTCTCCTTCCTTAATCTGCCTGGGGCGCACCATGGCGTCATAGGCCCGTGTTATTCTCGTTTGATAAATTTTCAGGGCTCCTTTGGCTTTATTCCTTTTTTCGTCTAGACTTTCTCTAACTCCGTATATCGTGTGTCTAAGTCGACTTCGCTTCAGAGTGCGATTCTAGCAGAAGGAACCGAGATCTCGGCGGGGACGACTGCTTCCGTGCCATAGACCAGCGAAAAGGGGGTGGCTTGTGTAGCACGTCCCTTGGATGTTCGGTAAGCCCACAAAGCTAATGGCAGTTGATCTGACCAATTCTTGGGGAAGTCAGTCATGGTTTTGCTCAAAATCTTGGACAGAGTTTGTTACTTGCTTCGGCCTGTCCATTCCCTTTAGGGTAGTAGACCGTGGACTTGTGTTGGGATATGCCATATTTGAAGTATAAGCTCGTGACAGGCTTCGAGGTGAAGGGCTTGCCATTGTCCAATAGAACTACCTTAGGGATGCCGAACCTGCAAATTATGTATTGCTTTACGAAATTTGCGATGCTTTCTCCCGTCGCCTTTCGTAATGGTATGGCTTCCACCCATTTCGTAAACAATTATGTGGCCGCTAAGATCCAGATATTCCCACGTGATGGAGCTATAGCGCCCATGAGATCCATTGACCACGTATGAAATGGCCATGGGGTTGTTAAACACTTCAGCCCAACAGCTGGGGCGTGTATGCTATTAGCGTGTATCTGGCAAGCCTTGCATTTCTTTGCGAACTCCAGTGTCTCCTTCTCCATTGTTGGCCAGTAATACCCTAAGTGTAAGAGTTGCTGATATAGCTTGTTGCCACCCTGATGTTCGAATTGATGAACCTGCTACAAGGCATCGTTTACTTCTTGGCCCGCGAGACACTTCAGCGCTTTCCCGTTAAAGCCTTTTCGGAACAGATTCCCTTCGCTTACGAAGAATCGTGGTGCTTTCTTTCTGATTGAGGCTACGTCGATGTTCTCAGTAGGGAGGGTTCCTTCCGTGAGATAATCAATGTACGGCCTACGCCAATCGTCATTAGCTTCCACGAAGTTACATTCGTTTTGAGAGGGAAACTCTTGGCATGTCGCGCAGCTTTGTTGAAGATTATTTGCTTCTTTTATCATCTCCGGCCAATAGTATCCTCTCCTCTATATGATCCTGTATAGGCTGATGTCTGAATTGCCGCATGTTTGCCTATGGATCGTCTCGAGGCGGAGAACGGCCTCCTCCTTTTCCACGCATTTAGCTATCCATCCTCCTGGGGTTTTAAAATAAAGTTCACCTCGATAGATTGAGAAATTCTTTAAGTACGATGTGAGGATGGATTCCTTATTCTGTAGTTAGCATCGGATTGGGATCCTCCAATCGCCAAGCCTATCCTCCTTATGTCGGAGAAGCTCTGTGACTGTGCATGGGAGGGTTCTCTTGAAGATCTCAATCGTGACAGAATCTCCTATAATTCTACCTTTGATGCCAAAGTTGCAAGAGCATCCCATTATCTCCCAAAAGTTGCAAGAGCATCCATTATCTCCTATAATTTCTACCTTTGTCCAAGTATCTTTGCAATATGGAGCGATAGGCTGCGAGGGCGGGTTCTTTGACGGCATAGCTCCCATTAGTTTGCTTGACCACGAGTTTGGAATCTCCCACGATCTCAATTGATCCAGCTCCCATCTTTTCAGCGGCCATGAGCCCTAAGATGAGTGCCTCGTACTCTGACTCGTTGTTTGAGCACTGGAAGTCCAATTTGAAAGATAGGTTCATCGTCTCCTTATCTGGTGATGTCAGCACGATTCCAGCTCCACCCCCCCCCCCCCCCCCCCCCCTCCCCTCTTCCTTTCTAGTAGTAGATGAACCGTCGAAACTGAGTTCCCATGTTCCTTGCGCGATGGCCGCGGCAGATGCATTGAAGTCGCCACCTGGGAGTTCTTCGATGATGGGTTCAAGCTCGCCACTAGGAAATTGAGCTAGCAAATCTGCTAGCGCCTAACTCTTGATAGCTGTTGGAGGCGAGCAGGTGATGTCGACCTCAACCAAGATAAAGAGCCATCGCGCTATCTTTCCCGATAAAGCTGGCTTGCTTAAAAGGTGCTTGATGGGATCGCATTTGGTCATGACCTTAAGCGGGAATGCCAGGAGATAGTGACGGAACTTTTGTGTGGCGAATATAAGAGCCAAGCAATGTCTTACCATTGCAGAGTGCCTCACTTCTGGGCCTTGGAGGATACAGCTAATGTAATAGATAGGCTTTTCTTGCCCATCCAACTCCTGCGCGAGCAGTGCTCCTAGCGACTTCGTCGTGGAGGTTAGATACAGTAGTAATGGTTGGCCCTTTGTCGGGACAGTCATAGGTCTTGGTGAGGTTAACACCCTTTTGATTGCATCGAAAGCCGAGTCGTGTTGTGGCGCCCATGCGAAGGCTGCGTTGCCTTTTAGTAAATCTGAGAACGGGTGAGTAAGCTCTTCAAGAGCAGGGATGAACCTATGCAAATAAGATACCTTGCCTAACAAACTTTTGAGCTGCTTTGTAGTCATAGGTCGCAGCATTTCTCTGATGGCGGCGATCTTTGCTGGATCGGGATCGATGCCATGGCGATGGACGATGCATCCCAAGAACTTCCCCGACGATACTCCAAATGCGCATTTTAGCGGGTTCATTTTCAATTTGAACTTTCTGCACCTATCAAAGACTACCTGCAGGTCTGAGAAGTGATTTGCCTCTTGTTTTGACTTGACCACGAGGTCATCGATGTAGAATTCCATTATTGAATGTAGTAAGTCGTGGAATATAGCCATCATGGCCCTTTGATACGTGGCTCCCGCGTTCTTGAGTCCGAACGGCATGACTGTGTAGAAAAAATTACCCAGCGGCGTTCTGAAAGCCGTATTTGCCGCGTCCTCTGGGTCCATTTTGATCTGGTTGTATCCACTGAAACCGTCCATAAAGGAAAACATCGAATGCTCTGCTGTCGCGTCGATCAGGGTATCTACATTAGGGAGCGGGAAATCATCCTTTGGGCATGCCCTGTTCAGATCTCTAAAATCTACGCAAACACGTATTTGACCAGTTTTCTTTTTTACCGGTACAATGTTTGCCAGCCATGTAGGGTGGTGTATGGGTTTAATAAAACCTGCTTTTAGCAACTTGGTGATTTCTTCCTTGATTTGTGTTTCCAGCTCTGGGCGGAAGACTCGAGGTGATTGTTTAATAGGTATCGCCGCAGCGGAGATGTTCAGTTTGTGTGCGGTGATACCCGTGTCCAGACCCAGCAACACTTCAGCGTAAGTCCAAGCGAAGACGTCCGAATTGGCTTTGAGCAATTGGATGAGTTCGGATCGCTTTTCTTTGCTTAAATCGTGTGAAATGAAAATCATCATGGCGGGTTGATCTTCGTCCGCGAATTCAGTGTAAAACACTGCATCGGCGAAGTGGGATTCATGTCGCGCGAAGGCGATTTCGAGGCCACGATCGTGATGACCTTGTTATTAACAATTCCTTTTGTGCATTGGTGTTACGTGGAGGGGATGAGGGCGAACTAGTGCATCCAGTTTCTTCCCAAAAGGGCGTGGTATGCTGTATCTGCGTCAATTACATGAAATCTAGTGTGGCACCGGATAGGTCCCACGATGAGATTAATGGTGATATGCCCCAGACTCCGTTGAGAAGCCTTTTTGAATCCGTTGATGACGATTGATGGCGAGCTTAGATCTTGTTCGGAGTATCCGGCGGCGGAGAGCACGTCCAACGACATTAAGTTGAGGGAAGCTCCGCAATCCAAGAATCCTCGTTGAAATTCGATGCCATTGACTTCTACCGGTACGTACAACGGTCTATTGTGCGCAAAGGGTATTTGTGTGTCTGCTTCGGAGAAAGTGATTTTGGACGCAGCCTCTCAGAGTGTTCGGCGCACGAAACCTCCTGCTCTCGCGCATTCCTCCGCCCGTACTTCAGTGGTAGTTATCATCGCTTTGGTCGCTGCAAACCTTGCTTCGGGGGAAAGACCGAGTTGATCGTAGAACCGCTGAAATTTGATTGTTCGCATCAGCGTGTTAGCCTGTTTGACGACAAGCTTTTCGCTATCAAATTATGGTTTTGGCGCCTCATGCATGGCAATTTCCTCTATTTCATCATAGTAGGATGCCATGGCAACATGAGCCTTCCCATGATGAGGGAGCGGGTCTATCTCGATGTTTTGGGAGCCTGATATTTCCAATTCCTTGTTTAAGATTTTCCTGTGAAATAAGCGTCGAAGATACCAACAATCTCGCAGTGAGTGCCTCTTGGTGTGATGGTAAGGACAGAAGTAGTCATTGGTTAACTCTTCGCAGCTCAACGTGTTATCCACCCTAGGTACTTCGATGACTTTATCCATGACCCATTTTTTGAAAACGGCCCTTACTTCCTTCAATCCACAAGGGAATTTGGGAGGTGGGTCCGCCCTGTTCTTGCGTGGGGAAGATGCCCTTTCATTTCTTTTCCTCTTATCGCTTCCTTGCACCGGCGACGCGGTAGGATTTCGGTTGTACGAACGACCGAGCGCCTGAGTTGCGCTTTCTCGAATCACGTTCTGGAGATTCCTTGCTTTTTCCATGAGAGCTAAAAAGGTTCAGATGTCCGCGTTAACAAGATTGATCTTAAATCAGTGGTACATGCCATTGACACAGATTCTGATGAGCTCGGTTTCAGGAATATCGTCGTGACAGTCAATTGATCCTTCTCGGAAACGCTTAATGTACACGAGGACATCTTCGTCTCGCCCTTGGATGATTTTGGTGAGAGAGAAGCGAGTCACACTCTCCTCCATTTGAAAGAACTTTTCATGAAAACGTTGAACCATAGATTCCCAGCTTGCGATGGTCCCAGGCGGGATATTGATGTACCACGTATACGCCTTGTCAGTCAGGGATTTTGAAAATTCTTTTAGGCGTAGACTGTAATCTCCGCCATAGTTGGCTAAGGTTTCCACAAACCTGGCTACGTGTTCGTAGGAGTTTCCTTCTTTTCCATCGAATAGTCGAAAAACAGAGGGGAGCATAACCCTAGGGGTAGGGCATGGTAGCGATTTCTGCCGAGTAAGGAGGGCGGAAAGCACAATGAACAGAGCCCATAAAGCGTGCACGTTCCTGCAGGAGCAGGGCTTACACCTCTTGTTGGATTCGTAATGAGATGTCGATGGGTGCCGAACCCTGCATCTGTGGTGGGGCTTGAGTGGAGGTAGGAGTAGATCCCACAGGCGTCACAGGTGGGATCTGCTCTTGATTCCCACTGTTGATCTCAGGCGGCGGACGATGCCTTGTTTCAGGTGGCGGGGCGTCTCTTGTGGGAGTTTCTTTATCGCTAGAGGCTCCATTCCTTTGCGCAATATCTAGTGATTCCAGGATGAGTTGTTGAGTGCGTTGCATGTCTTGCTGGCCTGGAGCATAAATGCCTGCATAGTTTCGAACGTCTTCATCAAAACGCCCAAAGTAGGGTTTCCTTAAGTTTGAGGCTGGTGGTTTTCGGCCATCTCCTCGGAGGCGATGTCCTTGTTGTTCTCTCCGACGACCTTCCCGCTTTTCAAGACGGTCACCATTGTTTCGAAGACGCTACTCCCCAGTAGAGTCGCCAAAATGTAGGTGGTATTTTAGTAGAGTGAGGCAGGATGAAAAAGATGAATTCGTAACAGAGTAGGAGTCTAAGAATCAGTGGTATAGAGGGAGTCTCGAGAGAAAGTGGAAAGGGAGTAAAGAGAGACAGACTAAGGATCAGTGAGTGGAGGAGTATTCCGAGAGAAACCTGTGTAATTAATGACTGAGCGCCTGCACGTGAAGGAATATTCACACGGAGCTCATTAATGCACATATCCCTAAGGAATAATCTCTGAAATTCTCAATGAGTGTATGCTTCTAGAAAGTTGTGTCCGTCACCTCTGAGGGTACTGTTCCTATTTATAGCAATTGGGACACATGCCAAGGAACAAGCGCAGCTAATGTGGCTCATTCCTATTGAGGCGTACCAAAATGCTACGTGTCGTCTGAAGACGACACAAGGAATGTTCTCGCGGTAAACTAGAGAGTTATTTCAGATAGTCTCACTGACTTTTAGAAAGGCTTAGGAAGTGTATCGCGGAATAAATTGTCGCGACCTTCCTAAGCAAACTCTGCTGTTAAGCCAACCAAGCCACATAACCTGAGAGTTCCCGATAAGGTAAAGGAAGACTTTACCGCGCCATGGTCTCAAATGACCATGTCGTGGTATAGTCCCATTGCACCAAGACCTGCCCCCATTCAAGGTCTATCTGAGCTGAGTATTACTAAGAGTAATTTGGACGACTTGTGATAAAGTATCGTGGATACTTGTGAGGTATGTAAGGCGCCCCAATGATAACTTTTAGGGTTTCGTCCCCATCCGTAGGTGCTGCGTGACAACATGTAACGTCCTTGACAATAGATGGACACGTGTCAACCGTGGATATGTAGGTCAGATAATGATACCCACAATCAGCAAGTAACCAACACAACCAAACTATCTCGGCAATAGTGGTAGTTATCGCACGATACTCAACCTCAGCAAAAGAGCGAGAGACAATAGATTGCTTCTTGCTTTTCCAAGAAATGAGTGAGTCACCAAGAAACACACAGAAGCCAGTCGTGGCTTTCGATCTGTAGAATTTTCAACCCAGTCAGCATCAGAATATGCTCGAAGCTCCAATGTGCTTCGTGCGCTCATGAAAACAGAGTTGTGCACAATTTGAATGGCATTCTTGTTATCACAATACATTAGAGTAGGAGCCGACTACGAGACACTGAGATCAGCAAGTAACCAACGCAACAAAACTATCTCAGCAATAGTTGTAGCCATCGCACGATACTCAACCTTAGCAGAAGAGTGAGAGACAATAGATTGCTTCTTGCTTTTCTAAGAAATGAGTGAGTCACCAAGAAACACACAGAAGCCAGTCGTGGGCTTTCGATCCTTAGAATTTTGTAGCCCAGTCAGCATCAGAATATGCTTGAAGCTCCAAAGAGGAAGATGAAGGGAACAATAAACTCCGATGCAAGGTACCACGAAGGTAGCGAAGAATACGAACAGCAGCAGCCCAATGAACCCGTAGTAGGGGAAGAAACAAACTGACTAACGATATGAACAACATATGCAATATATGGTCGTGTCACCATGAGATAAGACTAAACTGCCCACAATAGTCCGATACAAGGTAGGATCTGGAAACAAAACACCATCCGTGGAAGAGTATCGAGCATTAAGCTCCAAAGGGGTCTCAAATGTCCGGGTGTCTATTAGACGAGCTCTCTCAATTACATCAAAGGCATACTTGGACTGGGAGAGAAGATAACCTTTAGGAGAAGAGGCAACCTCAATACCCAAGAAGTAGCGAAGAGGCCCCAAATCCTTCATTTCAAAGTAATTGTGTAACTGAGATTTCAATAACGATATACCAGTTGTCATAGTTGTCAAATCGTGAATCGTATCGTGAATCGAAATGTCACAAGCGTATCGAATCGGGATTCGCGAATCGTGAATCGTAAGATTCGGTGACAAATTAAGAAAAACCTAGAAAACTGATAGAAAACTTTGTAGAATAAAAAGAAGAAGAAAAGCACAATCAAAAGATCAAATAAGGCACATATAAGACATATAATTGCATTAATGACATGAAATGTGCGTTCGAATCCCCCACCTAGAACAAATAGATAAGTGCAATGAAGTATACTTCACTAAACCATTAATTCATAATTAGATAATTTAGATTCATCACAAAATTCAAGTTTATATCAA
This sequence comes from Hydrangea macrophylla, assembly GCA_033977485.1. NCBI lineage: Eukaryota > Viridiplantae > Streptophyta > Magnoliopsida > Cornales > Hydrangeaceae > Hydrangea > Hydrangea macrophylla. The sequence continues at coordinate 53,552,861 of CM066983.1, forward strand.
CTATCAAGTGTGCACAAAATAAACCACTAGGTCCACTACATCATTGTTGCTAGCCTATCGTTACTCGACATCGTCGAGATCAAGGTCATAGTCATTGTTTCCATCTTCCTAATCTTCCCCTTCTTCTTCCCATTCTCCTTCTTCTTCCTCATCTTCTTCTTCCACATCTTCATCTTCATCTTCATCTACCTTTGCATTCCCTTTTCCTTTGTCTTTTCCTTTTTTGTAGGCATTCAAGTTCCTTGGTCCTATTATCATTACAAAGAAACACTTAGTGTAATAATATGATATAACTAATTTTTTAACAAAATCTTTCACTTGTTCTTAATATAAAGAAGTTAGAAATATATAATACTTCTCTTTCTCTTATTGCTACTTGGACCTTCATCAATTGTGAAGCATTCTTCAATATCCATCCATGCTCTATCATCAACTATACACGCATTTTCACTTTCGGCGATCCATTCATCATCTGATTCCATATCCGACAAACAAATTGGATCATACAAATCCTCCCCTTTTTGTTGTCGTTGTGCATGTCTCAACTCAAGTTGAATGTTGTACTTTACAAATACCAAAGCATTCAACTGTTGTTGCTCCAAACGGTTCCTTTTCTTAGAGTGGACATGCTCAAATGTGCTCAAATTTCTTTCACAACCGGTGGCACTACAAGTAAGGCTTAGCACCCGTATTGCTAGCCTTTGGAGCTCTTTGCATTCTTCCCCATAATTCTCCCACCACAAAGCTACAATTAGAAAGTAGGAGAAATTAGATTTTTAAAAATGTTAATTGTTGTAACTTGTAAATTTATATATAGAGATTACCGGGTTGTTTTTTGTCTCTTGTCACGACCGCCATACTCATTCCAAACAAGCCATCGGCTCTCTTGAACTTCTCAAGTTGTGAATCAATTAGGACTCTTGTTTCCACATCGGGATACATTCTCTCAATGGTTCTAAACAACCCCATCTTTACTTCTAAATCCGCTTGAAAATTTTTATCATAATGAAACCTTAAATTCAAGTAAAGTGTAAGTTGTTAAACAATTAAAAATTTATAAATAATATATAGATTCATATACTATATAAGTATCCAACATTAGAGCAACTTACTTTGGATTAAGATAGTATGCCGCCGCATGAAGTGGTCGATGGAGTTGTAAATTCCAGCGTTCGTCAATGATGCCCCAAATGCACTTGTATCTTGACTCCACATTGTTCAAATTCTTCTTAATTTGTTCTTTTGCCCTATCCATAGCCTCATAAATATATCCCATTGCCGGGGTTGCATCACCATCTACTAGTCTTAGAACTTTCACTAGAGGAAGCACACATTTCAAACAATATTTAATTGCTTTCCAAAATCTTTGGTCCCCTAAAACATAGTGTGATAGATTCACGGCTTCATCCTTTTTAGCATAAGAACTCTTAGCCCACTCTTCCGATGCAAACATAGACCGAAGAGGTAGTCTTGCTTCCATAATACTCTTTAAAATAAGAAAACTCATGGCAAATCTAGTCACCGCCGGTCTTATCAATTCCCTATTCTTAGAATGCTTTCGAAACAAATTCAAGACCCAAGTACGCCGATAGATGTAAACTGTAATCCTTCGTGCCTTGTATAGGGTATCAAAGAAGGCCGGGATGTAACCAATATCGCTAAGAATCAAATCAATACAATGGGCCGCACATGGGGACCAAAACAAATTCTTCCGCTTTTCTTCTAGCAATCTACCAGCAGCTACATAAGCCGCGGCACTATCGGTCACCACTTGAACCACATTTTCCTCCCCAATCTCTTCTACTAAATCATCAAGCAATTCAAACAATTTGTTTGCATCTTTTATGACATCAGAAGTATCAATAGATTTAATAAACACCGTACCACTTGGACTATTGATAAGAAAGTTTGTCAGTGACCGGCTCTTTCCATCGGTCCACCCATCCGACCGTACACCCGGTCCTCTTCCATTCACTTTTACACTTCTCCAAACTTTCATAGACACTATCAACTTCCTTTTTTAAATATGTGACTCTAGCTTCATGATAGGTTGGAGGTTTCAACCCTTTACCGTATTCACAAACCGATTTTATCATTTTCAAAAACAAAGGACTTTTAACCAAATTAAATGCTAAAGCATTCCCGTATAAAAATCTACAAATGTCTCTAACAACGGGTTGCCTATCTTTAAGCATCTCGTTTAAAGTCTTTTGAGTACCGGTGTTTGTGTTTCCTTTTGACTATTCTTACCCCAATAAATGCCTTCAATAAAGAGATTTGGGACCACTTTGAAGAAAACCCTAAGTATTTGGGACAACCTTTAATAAAATATTAAATGTTCACCAAAGTCGTCAATAAAATGCCTTTACTTTACTAAATGTCCACCAAACCCTAGAATAAATGCCCTTACTAAATGTTCACCAACTAAAAGACAATTTTTAAAGTAACAGTGTCGAGAGAAAGGCTATAAAGACTTGGGACTTGGGACCACCACTGTTTTGAAGAAGAAACAACCACAAAAAAAAAAAAAAAAAAAAATCAAAGAAGACTTGGGAGTTGAGACCACAATTACCTCATTGTCGGCACTGTGTAAGTCGAGAGAGAGAGAGAGAGAAAGTTGATCTTTGGTGACCTACTCTTTTGTTTTCTCTTGATTTTTACTATTACATGCATATACATATATTATATATGCTGTCACAGATTCGCAGCTGTCCAGAAAAGAAGAAAAAAAAATTCGATGAAGAAGAAGAACAAGATTCGATCGAGACCCACCACTGTTTTGGGGCTTTTGGCTGTGTTTCTTTTTGTCTCTCTCTCTTTTTAGTATATATTAGTATATTAAATATATATAATATGCTGTCCAGCTGTTTATAAAATAAAAAATAAAAATAAATAAAAAAGGAAACAACGAATCGTAAATGATTCGATATCGCGAATCGAATCGCAGAAGAGACATGGAATTGCGATTCACTGTTGCGATTATTATCATGTTGTGATTCCTATATGCAATGCGAATCGTTTTCTATGTGTATCGTATCGAATCGTACGATACGTATCGAGTATCGTACGATTTTGACAACAGAGCCAGTTGTATCATCACCAGTAATGATCATATCGTCCACATAAAGCAAGAGAAAAGCGCATCCTGTTGAAGTAGAGCGTAGAAATAACACCGAGTCATGATCACAAGGACGGAAGCCCAAATCACCGATAACTGTAGAGAACTTGTCAAACCAAGCCCTAGGGGCCTGTTTGAGACCATACAATCCCTTTCTAAGTTTGCACACCTCACCCTGTTTATGCTAAAGGCCAAGAGGAGGAACCATATAAACTTCTTCAGTCAAATATCCATTAAGAAAGGCATTTTTCACATCCATCTACGAAAGACTCAATGTACGGGCTGCAGCTACTACGATTACTGCACGAACTGTAGTCATCTTATCAACAGGAACGAAGTCTCCTCATAGTCAATACCATATTCCTGAGTGAATCCCTTGGCCACCAGTCTAGCCTTGTAACGCTCCACAGAACCATCAGATCGAGTTTTAATCTTCTACACCCATCCACACGCAACTGCACGTTTCCCAAAAGGTGAAGGCACCAAATCCCACGTGTCGGTGTTATGCATTGCCGAAAGCTCTTCAGCCATAGCCTGTTGCCAAAGAGGGTCAAGCGAAGCCTCATTATAGGAGGTGGGTTCAGAGTAAGAATGAACAGAAGTTAAGAAATAACAGAAATCAGAGAGTAACAGGAGTCAGAAAAACCAAACCTACCAGGACCCTTACGAGTACGCGTAGGATAACGAGAAATGGTAGGATCCACGTTTTCTGAATCTGGTTGAGCATCAGCCAAGAGAGGTGGATCTAGACCCGTAGAACAGACAGTTGCATTCCGTCTAGAGTAAGTATGAACAATCGAAGGACGAGTGATTGGGGGAGCAGAAGGAGTGTTAAGAGATAGACACATCACTAATATATATATGAATCAGAAGGGACATTATCAGGAAAAGGATCATAAGAAGTCAACGCGGACAGCTCAATAAGAGCTAACTGATGATCCCAGTATCCAGTCATAGAAGAATAGAACTCTTGTGTACTCTTATCACCCTGTCGTGCACCTCGAATATCATACTCTAACTATTATCGCTTAGCAAAGTTGGACTAAACAAATAGCTTGGATAAATGGTCCCAACTTGCCTTGGCAGTGTCAAATTTAGCCAAGTGAACCCCAATCAATTGGTCAACCGCATTATTTATCCAAGTAATGATTTTTGCATTATTAACCTGTCGATGGGAAAGAAGCTCATCATAATTTGCTGCTTTCGAGTCGGGCGATATTGCGATAGTCCCAATAATGTAGCCCCATATGTTCTTACCTAGCAAAAAAAATTCCATCACATACGCCCAATATGTTTAATTACTACCAGTTAATCGTACACTGATAGCCTGAAGAGAGTGAGTTCCCGCTAGCCATAGTCAGAAACAACCAAAATATACCCGATATTTTCCAAGTAACCCTCATACCAAAAAAAATCACCAAACTAGCAGCCAATTAGGAGATACACAACCAAAATGGCAGCAAAACAAAAAAGACATTAGAAATAGTACCCAAAAAAAAATCGAATAACACGCGCAAAACAATAGCCAAACAGCCCCAAATCAAGTTAATCCACCAACCAAACAGCCCAAATAGCCAAGAACAACACTCAAACAGCCCAAAACAGCAACCAAATAGCTATGAACAATGTTTTCGCACAGTAGAATGTGTGTATTTTTCAAAGTAAACTCAATTGAAAATGCAAGAAACTCTCCAAGCAAAGAAAATTGTTAAGCGCACCCCATAGGAAGAGATCCAAGCAAAGAAAACCAAGAAAATACTCCAAATCTACAGACCTGAAAATTTTCGAAAAAAGTTTCGAAAAATCAAAAACCCTACCAAATGAACTTAGATCAGATCAGAAACACCACAAAAAGACTCCTCTAAGCCAGGCGAACCAAACCCCAGACTCAAAACCTTCGAAATTGATGATGTCATGCTAACATCATCACCCATACAAGTGGCGCCAGTGCTGCTACGAGCGATGATGCTTCTTCCGATTATGTTCCACATCAACAGGGGATCTTAACCCGTTCTGATACCATGTAAACTTAGATTCAATCAAGCAAAACAAAGAAGAGGAAGAAGAAGAAAAGAAGGAAAAGAGAGAATGTTATTGCTCCACTGTAACGGGTTAAGAAAAAATACAGAAAAGAGGCAACCCTTTATAATAGGGTTACAGAAATAAGCAAAAGACTAATATACCCTTAATGCTAAAATATATTATTATTTATTACTCTAACAAATACCACGACCGCCGCAGCTAGCATCACGACCAAGATGATCTCCAATAGCCAATATAGATCAATCATTCTTCTCAGAACAGAAATGTGAATGAAGGCAAGCCGAACCCCAGCAAAGATCTCACTAACGGTAGGTATGTCCTTCCCTGAGATAATCTAAGAACTAATAGTGGTAAGTTTCGGCTTAAGTCTGAAGAGAAACTTAGCAACCCAGAATTCCTCCCAATGCTGCTGCTGAGTCTTAAGTCAGTAGTGAAGCATTGTCCGTCCCACATACCGTTGAGGATAGAAAAGTACTCTTCAATTGAACGATCATGCTACTGAAGAAAGAAGATATCCTGATATAGCTAATAGAAAAAGTTTATGCTCGAAGGAATATGACTCCTTAAGGGTATCCCCATATTCTTAGAGGATTCCAGACAACAAACGTTGTTGAAAACTTCTGGCTCCAAACCATTTCATCACTAGATCCCTATATGAGCGTCTTCTTGCTCCCATAGAAAAGTACTCTTCAATTGAGCGATCATGCTACTGAAGAAAGAAGATATCCTGATATAGCTAATAGAAAAAGGTTATGCTCGGAGGAATATGACTCCTTAAGGGTATCCCCATATTCTTAGAGGATTCCAGACAACAAACGTTATTGAAGACTTCCGGCTCCAAACTATTTCATCACTAGATCACTATATGAGCGTCTTCTTGCTCCCATAAAGCAACTTTGGTTGCATCAGAAGGTTTGGGGATCGACTGATCGTATGATAAGAGGCCTCACCATGTGCCTTAAGAACACGTTCACCTATGTAGCACAAACACTTCATTTGGGGTGGTTGGGACTCGCACGGGGACACGGCTATGGAAGTGTCTGGATTAATTAAAATTAAATCATATTGTTGGACACTTCTGGGACAAGGCAAGACACGGCAGGACACTTCTGACCTTGTGGTCCTTTTTTTTTTTTAGGGCGGGGTTTTGAGGAATGATGATCTTTTTAAAATAAGTGTTTCTTGGGGGACACTCCTGGGACACTTTTGGCCTAGTTATTTTTTTATTATTATTATTTTGGGTTTGAGGAATGGTGATCGTTTTAAAAAAAAGTGTTTTTTTTTTTTTTTTTTTTTTTGGGGGGGGGGGGGACAAACAAAATATTGAGAAAATAAAATGATTTATGAGTACGTACATCATAATATCATATAAGCCCTAGCCTCTTAGACTCTTTCTTTTCAAATCTTGTTTCGTCTATACTCTTTCTTTATTAGTTATTACATGAGTTAAAAGGGTTTTGAGTTTAGGGATTTTTTTTTTTTGGATGGATGTGTAATATAATGTTGATGTTTAATCCTCCCTTCTAATTTTTTTTATTTATTTTTACTTAAAATTAAATTATATCCACAAAAATATTTTTTTAATCGAAGTATCCTAACCGTCTCCGTATCCTATATTTTTGGGATTTGCCATTTCACCGTCTCCGTGTCGTATCGTGTCCGTGTCCGTATCCGTGCTACATAGACGATGAGAACACAAGACCATGAAGGTAATTGCAGACCTTCAATTTGGTACTACTCATTGACCCAAAAAAAGAAAGAGTCCTTGAAAGTGTCTTTGGTGTCAGTTTGATCACCCATCAAACTAAAAAGTTAACGAGACAAGGAGATGGAGTTAGCGTTAGGGTTGGGAACAAAAAAGGTGGCCATGCGTGGGGCTGGTTGGTGTGTCAGCCTGGCTGTGCGAAGGGCAGGAGATGGCCGATGGGGTGAGGCGAAGGACCTAGTGCCTGTGGCTGGTTGCAACGAGGGGGCTGGTGGCTGCAGATGGCTCGAAAGATAGCCCTAGCAATGGCGGCTGGACAATGGCAATGGGTGGTTGTTCGAGAGAGCAGGGGCGGAACATAAGGGGGGCCTGTCGGGTCTGTGGACCCCTAAAATTCTCCAAGAATTTTAATTTTACCTGCTACATGTCCTAAATCATCAATTTAATCATGTATTTCAACAAGGACAGACAAGAATTATTATACATAAAGAAGATTAGAAGTACCCAAGGATCAAAATTTCGTTTCGGTCTATTGTTTCGGCCTACCCAGAAACGGAAACGTTTCGGAAACATTTCGGAAACATGTGGAAACAGTGGAAAAAATTGGAAACATTGAGAAACATGGGGAAATATAACTTCAAACTTAACTATATGCGTGTATAAAGCTAATAATTGATTACTTGAACATTTGAGAGGTGTATATATGTAGAGCTGCATTAAAAATGTGTAGTTCAAATTGAAAATACATAAGGATTAAGTCGCCAATCTACTGTCAAACACTTCATAGAATGCAAAAGATACATATAAGTACATAGGAAGCTAATAAGTCATCTCTAAAATAAAATGGTTGTTCATATGACAAGTACACAACCACATGATTATCTCGATGGAAACAAGTATGTTTCGTTGGAAGCAAATGAAACAATGCGGAATCATAGGTTTGTTTCGATGGAAACAATTATGTTTCGATGGAAACAAAAGAAACAAAGTCGTTTCGATGGAACCCATGGAATTTCGAGATTCATGGCTGTTTCGTTTCCATGACATAAGAAACGGAAACGTTTTGGCCGTTTCGATGGAATCAAAAGGAAATTTTGATCCTTGGAAGTACCACACCTCTCAATTTTTTGATACAGAAAATCTACCCGAAAAAATAGATAAATAGATCTAAAAATTTTCTCGGAGACACAGCCCCCAAACCCACAACTGAGCCATATTTCCTAGCGGACCTAGGCTAGTATACCCCCCCTCCCTCCCAAGTGCACATTCTTAGTTCCGCCGCTGCGAAAGAGAGCATCGTGAGGGTGGGTGAGAGGACCTGGCTGATTGAGAGGCCTACACCAGAGAACCCTACAAAAACATGTCAAACTCATGTAATTGCATATTAAAGCCAAAGAACCAATACACACACACACAAAAAAAAAAACACCAGATTAAATTACTGTCATATGAACTATATAGTTCAACTCATCAGTTCTTCCCACATTTGTACTACACTACAAGCAACTTTTATTTTCAATTTGAAGACAAATGTATTTGCTTTAATTAAAATGAAGAACAATAGTAGAAAATTAACAATACAGACCTCAAAAAACAAACCTTAAAAACACATGTCATGGCAATTATACTTGGTCAAACAAATGTTATTCAAATTGCACCAAGTAACCAACTCCTAAAATTGAAAATTGAATATATGAGTATTGTCTACGTAAGTGAGCCATGTCTACTAAGAATATAGGGACAATTCTAGTGCTTCTTTTGATAAGCAACTGGAAGATCTGGGTTCACAAATATAGAAGAAAAACTGGAATAGTCAAATTACCTCGAGCATCATGCGCAGAAAAGGAAGGCATGGATCAGATGCCGCTAAATGCAAGGAAGCAACAAACTCTTCTGAAAAGAAGGCAGCACAATCATTGTCACCATATGTGGTGTATACACAAGATACCAACTTCTCAATGCTGATGGCATTTCTCTCATTCCCTCCAATTAAATCCGATGAACATAATTTTCTGAGAATCGCTAGAAGAACTTGTCCGTTTTCCAAAAGAAGAGATTGTTTGAATGCAAGCAAGTTCAAGATAACCATACAACATCTTATTAGCAAATTTAGTTTTTCAGCAGAAGCCCACATATCAGAATGCAAGCTAGCGTGTCCATGAACCTGACTAGCAGAAGAAACATCCAGTAAAGTAGGGAGTAACTGCTCAAACCTTTTCCCAAGTTCTTCGAACAACGTGTTGGAGAGATTACATACATCTTTAAATGTCACCTTGGTCCTATATTGACCAATTTCCGTGTCCCAGTAAATTGAATCAGCTCCATACTTTGAACAGTTTACTGGTGGGTTTGAAGACAAATGAACAAGCAGACAATAAACACATTTCAGAAGAGATGGCTCTAGACCCTGCTAAGATTTAGGAAAATTTTGAAATTAGAACTGAAGATGGATAGATAAACTACTCACCATGTAATTGATAAAAAAAAAAAACAAATTGATCAAAATAGTTTTATAACTCCTATTTGCATATAATATCCAAAAGGACAATATGGAGGAATATGCGTGAAGAATTTATTTTTAATATTGATAGTGCCTCCATTGTTAGTTTTTCAACAACCAAAAGTAAATCACTACAACTAGCAGGAATATGGGGTGTAATTTACAGTATGGAAAAGTTTGGGCTTTTGGAATTTGGAAGTGCTTCCAAAAGTACGATTTCAAATTTGTAACAAAATCAAGCTATAGAAGATTTTTTTTATTTAAGGCCGAGTGGTAAGGTTCTTGGTGTACTACCCAAGAGGTTTAGTGTAACGTGTCGCCTGTCGTGTCATGTCGTGTCGTGTTGCGTCCGACACACGTTGAGGACACTTTTAATGTGGTGTCGAGGTGTATTTTTTTTCAGAACTAGTCATGTCGACGTGTCAGTGTCGTGTCCGTGCTTCATAGAGCGTGGCCACTGGGGAATTCACCCGGCGGCTCCAGGGCCTTGAGGGATTAGTCAAGGTGCGCGCAAGCCGGCCAGGACACCCCCGATTACCCCAAAAAAATTATAGAAGATTTTTTAGGAAACTATAGGAATAAATGCACAACAAGTGTTGGATTGATCGAATTTTATTTTTTTTCAAACGGTATAATTTATTCAAAAAATTTTGATAATAATTAGGGATTATCGTAGTTGGGGGAATCTCTGAAAAAAAAATTCCAAATATCAAGGAAAAGGGAAACATTGTAAAGGTTAAGATGTTATATGAATGTTCAATGCCCAAAATGCCTAACTGTAAACATATTCGGTGAAACCACAAACCAGACAAAATAAATTAAAGATGAGATGAAGATATAGGGATATTGTGTGTGTGTGTGTGTGTGTGTGTGTGAGAGAGAGAGAGAGAGAGAGAGAGAGAGAGAGTACTTGTGGAGCTTGAACTGCTGAGAGTAAAGTTTGGAAGACATTAGGAGGGAAGTTTTGCTGTTTCTTACTGGAATGTAGAACTTTACGCTTCCTTCTTGTGGAAACCATCTCTCATCTCTAAACGCAAACAGTCTCAGTCACACTACAACACGACAGAGAATCTCCGTATTATGAGACCACCAGATTGTGTTGTTTTGCCTCTGGTATGTCATATAGAGTAACTAGGTATAACCCGTGCCTAAAGGCACTACAAATAATTCTAACCACGCATGCACTACTGAATAATTAGCAAATCAATATTGACATTTAACAATAGATTCAGTTATTAAGATTTTGAAAAGAAAAAAAAAAAAAACAGAATCCAAGCTGCACATATTCAACTTAATAATAATTAGGGTCTCTTTGGGATTCTTGTAACCAAAACAGAACTCAGACACATACAGACAAAGAACACACACAGACAAAGAACACACACCCATTTGAAACACCCACACAACTCAAATCTCAACCTTACTTACTGGCTTCTTTTCTCTTGGGTCTTGGTTATCTATCTGTATTGAAATGTTCTTTAGCTTTTCTCAAATGGGTGTATGTTAATTTCCTCATACCCACCAAGAATAGCAAGTAATACTGCAAGAAACCCTGATAAGCTCAAGTCAGTTTTCGAATCAATTAGCGCTACATAATTCAACCAATAATAAGGAACATATAAGAAATTGACCAAACGTTATTAAAAAGCAAACAAATTAAAAACACATCGGCATTAACAATTTTTCATGATGTCCTAGCAAACATTTAAAAGTTGGCAATTACATCTTTACTTCAAAATCATAAAAACAGTCCACTCTTCACACTATAAATATCCACATATTTGTTTTTGAAAAATTATGCACATTTGGGAGTCACCAATAAATCTAAAAGTTGCAAGATCAAAAGATTCAAAACTTCAAAAGGCGTGTGTTTGATTTTCTCACTTAAGCATTAAACTACTTAAGATGTACAACAAACACAATCAGAGATTATTTAATTAGGAGGAATGACCATGAGGAAAAAAAGAGAAGGAAAATCAAATTACTCTATCAATTACAAGAACACCCAGGAAATTAAATTACTCCGTAAATTTACTCTATGATCCGAAGGGCTCTAAATGAAAGAGTGCGGTTAGAAGAAACTCTCTGAATTCCCAATCACCACCTTCCCCTTAGTTTTCTATTTCAACAAAATGTCCAATCCCCTCATCGCCTCCCTTTTCCTTCCCCTCACTCTAGCCTCCAACCAAATGGAGGATCAAGTTGTTTGGGACTTGAAATTTTCCTCCTGTTTTCCTCTTTTCCTTGAAGGTTATTTGGTTATTCCACTTTCAACACCCCAAGCTTATACAATTTTAGAACCCAATCTTGATTTTTCCTGTTACCAATTCCTAGCTCCCACCATCATCAATGTATTAAGAACCACTTCAGTAATTTAACATCAGCTTACCAATATTCTGTGAAATTAAAGAGTTTGAATGTGATTTGTACGATGAAGTTACGAAACACATGTTGAAGCTTGATATACATTGTTGGGCCCCTTCTCTAATAGCTTAAGCTTTTGGAGTAGTTGGTAACTTAACATGGTATCAGAGCCTTGTTTGTGGGAGGTCCTGGGTTCGATTCTCCATCCCCGCTTTGTTGTGCATATTTGCACTTTGTTATTTGTCTCCAATATGATGGAGTTTGGTTTGTTTGCTCTCCACGTGCAAGTCGGGGTTGCACGTGAGGGAGGGTGTTGAAGCTTGATATACATTGTTGGGCCCCTTCTCTAATAGCTTAAGCTTTTGGAGTAGTTGGTAACTTAACAACACATTTAACAAATTTTAAAAACTAAACAGCAATTTTTTTAGTATTTGCACAACATTGCGTAGAAACACTCAAAAGCATATACAAGTAGCAAAAAAATTAATTTTTAAGTGGCAACAAAGATACATGAGGTTTTCAAAAAGGTAGCATATTCAACCCCAAAGCTACCTCCATCGTATATTGCTAAAATGGTTAGACGTGGTTTTCGGGCAACTCGAAAGAGGAGAGTTATTGGGCCAAACCTGATATGATTGCACCACAATTAAATAAATCACCAGTTTCGCAAAAAATTAAGTAACAAAATAAACCTTAGAAGCAGAAATCTTTAAAACTGGTCAAGCTCTAGCCCCCACCCCCGGCCCCCACCCCCACTTCGTCTCCTGCCCACTCAAGAAGAAACCTTTGAAACCTCATAAAGTTTCGCGCTTTCCCGCTCCTGCTCCCCCCCCCCCCCCCCCCCCCCCCCCCTCTCCCGCTTCGTGCAACTTAGAAATAAACACAGGATAATGCTGCCTCATCATACCCTTTGTTATAAGCACATACAATTTCACTCTGACTATATCATTTCATAGCAAGTTTATTCCATAGATGCTTATGCATCAAGTTTTGGGTTCAACACACACACAATGTAAACATAGGCTTGGAATATTTTAAATAGCATTCCATAGGCAAAGTTAGGGGTATAAAGTAAAGAGAATACAAATCCTGTTAAGAGAATCAAGAGAGGGGGGAAAATAGACAAAATGAACTTGGTAAACAGCGGTGGTCGGATGTATGAGTCTGTGAAGTATCTAATCCAAAAACAAAAAGAGGGCGTAGTAAAATCATAAGCATAAAGCAACACCCAAATCTAAACATTACTGGCTTCCTAGATAAAAGTCTTACCCAGACATGATATCAAAACTACTATATTTGCAAGAAAAATGGAGTAGTAAAATCAGAAAAAGAAACATCAAATCTCATGACTCAAACCTTTAAGAACTAAGAAAATGAGAATTAAGAATCAAGAATTGGGGATGCAACCTGAAAGGGGGACAGAAAATTCAATCCGAAGGGAGCACGGAATTAAGAATTTCTTTCTGCTTTGCCTCTTTTGAGAAAGGGGCACAGAAAATTCAAAACTGAAAATATCAAAAACATTTCAAACAGACATGAAACTGAAAGAAGTGAGAAAAGGAACTAATTGAAAATGTTGAAGTTCTACCTAGATGATGTCTTACCTTTATAGCTTACCTTGATGATGGATAGCTGCAAAAACTTAAAGATACAAACATGAAAATGTTGTCCAAAACAGAGTAGTATTACAGAGAAGAAGAAAAAAAACACAAAAAGTGGCATGGAATGACCTGCACCATCTAGGGTGAGGGAAAGAGAGCTGGAACTCAAATGGGTAGCTGAAAAAATTGCTGAGAAGATCCAAAATTGTGGCATATATAGAGATAGAGATAATGTTGACTGAAACACTAATTTAGGGAACACTAATTTAGGTAACACAAATTTCCAAAATTTCCAAGAGATAGATATATATAGAATGTTGAGAGACAGATTGGGGAGATAATTGATTGTGATTGTGAAACATTATTATTGATTTGTTGACTGAAATAATAATACACGCTAATTTCCAAAATTTTCCAAAACCCCCAAATCACAAAAAGAATAATATTGTGTGCAAAATTTTGGAAGAAATAAACCCCCAAATATTGTGTGCAGAATAATAATACACGCTGATTTGGAAGAAAAATAAACAAAAACCAGAAATTTGACAATGTAACTTATACACAGAAATTTGCGAATGCAACCAGAAACCGGAAGATGTCAACACACTTCTTAAGAGTTAACATAATCTAATGTAATATAGCCAAAACAAACTAATCCCTAAAGAGCAAACCTAGAAAATAACTATGTTCACAATCCCTTCTTTCTTGAGAATGAAAACCCCAAAATCACAAACGGATTAATAAGAAGGAAACCCCCAAAATCACAAAAAGAAAAATAAGAAAATCAAAATCCAAAAATTTCCAAAACCCACAAATCACTGTTTACCTGAATGGGACCTGATTTGGGACAGAACCTGAGAGTCGAGAGTCGCCGTTGGGTTGGTCGGCGGTGGGGGAGAGAGGAAACGTGAGAGTTGCCTAGAGAGATACACAGTCCGTTTGGCATATACTCCTACTTGGGCAAAGCCACAATTTTATTTTATTTTGTTTATTTTTTTTTTGTGCTCTGCAAATGGCAACGTGGAAACTCAAAAGATATAGAAACAAAATAAAGGTTGTGTAAAAAAGTTTGTGGGTGTCCCAAGTATTACTTACTATAGAATTGATTTGTAATAATTACTTGTTTGTGTCGAATTTTGTGTTTATTTTAACAAAATAGTTGATTTTTAATTCAGCCAATTCACATTCATTCTTGTTTTAGCCAATAACAAATCTTATCACAAACAAATTTTATCCTTTTTTTTTTTCTTTTTTTTTTTGCCTTTTTTCCATATGTGTATTTGACGACCCAATTAAGTAGTGAAAATGAAATTTTTTTTTTTTTAATGCGTTTGATAACTTAATTGAAAAAACAGCCAAAAAACTATTAAAAACTTTAAGTGAAAAAATTTTACTGAAAATATTCATTGAATGCAGTCTATTTCAGTACTTGAAAAACTATTTTCAGTACTGTAAGTTCAATCGCTTAAAATTTTCAGTACTTAAAATTCAACACTTAATTTTCAATACTTAACTTTCACTTTTATCAAACACACCATGTTTATCTCACGTGTCTTGCACATGACACTAGCTAGTTACAACTATCACATGGCCCATCACATGGTTGGTACTGAATATAAAGAAGGGTGGGATGTGAGAGAAAGGATTGCGTTTGAATGTATTGCTTTTCTTTTTCCAATTGTGGTTATGAACCAGTAATATCATCTCTATTTCTGTTCTTTTCCATTTGATTTCCCTTTTTGTTTGGTAGATTAGATATAATTTCTACATTTGGTATCAGAGTTTGGTAACAATTAGTATGGTGAAACCCCAACAATCCACTAAACCTACATGGGAGAACAAATTACAGTCTACAAGAGCCCAGATGGAATCTCATATTATTCAATCCATGCAATCTGAGATTCAAGGGTTACTAGGGACTCAATTCGAGGAGAAAATAGAACAACTGAAGAGGGATCTAGAGCACACCAAATTGAGCTTCCAACGAGAATTCCAAAGGAGTATGACTACAGAGATCCGAAAGACCATGAATCAACTCTAAACTTCAATGGCTTCGAATGTGGTTTCTTCAAGCACACCAAAACCTCCTGAATCAAATCACCCACCTCGCCCTCCTACCAGTATCCCCAATTTATCGAGCTCAATACCTCGATTATTCCACTCCAACATCTCCAGCCCATCAATTCAACCCCCATCATTTCCAACCTTTCAAATCTTGTAGACACCCTATTTTGGTTCGTCTGTTCGACAGAAGGAACCCCTCCTCAAGAAAAACCCGATGACTGGAATCGGGAATTGTCGGTTATATAAAAGCATAACTCCATGAAGTCTCATGGTCTCTTAGATACGTTAGAATAACCCTTAGGAAAACTTAGTTACGTTATAAACACAATTTAGAAACAAAAACCCAAAATAAAATATTTTCCTACGTAAAATGGCAAAAATATTTTTATCAAGCCAAAATCCGTACCTTAGGGTGGGATCCAAAGAAATCCTTTTCTAAGTAGTCCTAAAACAATTTTAAACCGTAGCCCAAACCTTATTTTTGGCCAAATAATTCCCAAATAATTTTCATACCAAAATAACCTTGAAAGCGCATTACGAGCAGCCATTTTTTACACAGCTTTAGTATTTTGACCATAACTCTTAAATCAAGAGAAGTTTGGGGCTAAAATTACTTGGAATGGACAGTACATTTCATGTGCATATAAATCTGTAGGTCACAAGCCTAATTTGGACTTAAAATGAGTGAGATATGGCTTTTTAAAGTTGGCCCATAGAGCAGTG
The DNA here is from genome assembly GCA_033977485.1 of Hydrangea macrophylla. Taxonomy (NCBI): domain Eukaryota; kingdom Viridiplantae; phylum Streptophyta; class Magnoliopsida; order Cornales; family Hydrangeaceae; genus Hydrangea; species Hydrangea macrophylla. The sequence goes on from CM066983.1 coordinate 53,568,979, forward strand.
ACGGGATTAAAAGCTCAAACCGGGATTTCTATCTTGTTTTATTTTTGGAGACCTTTTCAAATACGAAAATTAATATTTTTAGTTTTCAAAACACTCTAAAATGATCATGATTGAATTTAAAAGCTTCCATATCCTCATCTACTTACTCCACTTAGAGAAAGACTCCTAGGTAAACCTTAAAACACCCTAAGTAAAAGCCTTTAAAGCTTGTATTTTCGTCCCACATCGCTTAGCTATGAAATTTGCAACCCAAATCTCAAACTATAAAAGGGGGTCCTCCCCTCTCCATCCATCACATCTGAAAATACCAAGGACTAGAGAGCCAAGGAAACCCATCTGGAGGATTCTGAAGCAGTCCTAGAAAGTCCTTTGGAAAGTATAATTTTTTTTTTGGAGTTAGGAATTGAGTCTTGGAGTTTGCGGTGCCAACGAAGCTCTGGAAAAGGAGTATTCTGAGGGGAGTTCTTAGGGTAGGTTCCTCTTCCTTCTTTATTTTTTTCCTTCATTTTTCTGTTTAATTAATTGTTTGTTCTTCGCATTCTTTAAAATTTATTAGTTTTGATCTTTAAAGTTCTAGGATAGTTTAAATTCCTTGTTTGTAGTATCCTTGTTAAAGTTAAGTTACCCTAGGCAAAGCTACCCGGATGTTAGGGTAGCCGGAGCCTGTGGGGTTGGTATCCAATCCATGAATATCTGATCCTCGAGGTAATGAATCCTTAATTTGGATCTACGAGTCTAGATTTAGGACACTCGTATAGGAATAATGTGGTAATTGGGATAGCAGGCTATCCATGTTTTAATTCATGTTCTTGTATAATTAGTTTAATTCACTTAGTTTAATCTGTGAATTAGATATTTCACAATAGTTTAATTCATTAATTAGCTCAGTCTTATTCATATTTGATACGTCCAGAAATATTCTGCTAAAGCCAAACTACCACGTCAGTAGCGAAGGACCCGGACTATCCGGAATGGGCACTTGTGGCCCACCAATCCCGAGGTCTTTCGATTGTTACTGCTCAAGTTACTCGCACAGCCCGGGCGTACAGCGCAACAGCTCTCCACGAGGTGCAATGTGACAACCAAGCCTCCAAACAATTTCCTAGCCCAGTTAGAAGACTAAATGGAAGGAGCAAGCAGTTTCCTAAACTACTTAGGAAACATCCCTAGATTCATGTAAATCAGGCTATAAATAGATTAGGCTTCCTAATCTACAAACTTACCATGTTCGGGTGGTCTCTTGCACCTATAAAAGAGGTCGCTCACCTCCGTTAACGGGGAGGACATTCGATAAAAAAGAATAGCATATAATTCTCACTCATACGCATAAACCCGGTCGGTTTTACTAGTCGTGTCGCCCAACTGTTGGCTCACCAAGTCGCCGGTGATCTGCTAGTGAAGCGCACTGAATCAACCATGGACGTAAGTCACCTTATTAACGGGACCAAACCACATACAAACTCTTGTGTCTCAATATCCCTCTTTTAATTCTCTTACCAATTTTCAGCATCATTAGTTTGGCGTCATCTGTGGGAAACCAAAAGTTTTTCACCAACAAATTCATTGACTGATCAACATGCCACCGAAGATGGGTAAGAAAAATACTGCTCTAGTGAGTCAGGAGAACCTACAGCTCGAGCAACAGGCCGCCTCTATGACCTCCGAACAGATGACAGCGGCGCTCGCGCATCTTTTGGAATGCCAACGGCAAACCCAGCAGCAAATTGAAGCATTGTTGGCCTTGCAGGAAAAGCGTCCTCAATCCGAGAACCAGACCAGGAGAGTGCCCCCGACCGAGAGCCCGCAAGAGCCCGGAACCAGACCCACTCTGCGCCGGTATCCCCGTCGGATTGGGAACATGCCCGGGATAGTGACCACAACAGAGCGCCCAGGCGCACCAGATGGCAAGCTCGGACCAATCTTCATCGGGTGGAAGATGCCAGAGACATCATCAACAGGCGACGCGCCACCAGGAGGGAGGGATCAAGGCCAAAGCCCCGAGAATCAGCCAAAGACCCTTCAGCCCAGAGCCGGGGAGATCTTAGGCATACAATTACCCAGAGCCGGAGCCGGATTCTATCCCCGAGGGCGACGCACTTCAAGGAGAAAGCATCATCATTGGACCCGACGCACCGCTCGGATATGGAAAGGAGGCCCGGCAAGATGTAAAGGCCCAGATCGAAGACTTGCAACAGCAAATCGAAAACTGAGCCACAAGCAGCATCATGATTGATGATGCCAGAATTTGGTAAGGGTAAAGTAGAGCAATTTTAGGAGAGAGAAAGAGAGAGAGAGAGAGAGAGTGAGAGAGACTATTTTTTGTATGTGGTTCGGCCCTGTTAATGAAGGTACCTACGTCCACTGGTGTGTCTGAGCACGTTCACTAGCAGATCACCGGCGGGCTTGGTGAGCCAACAAAGAGGGGCGGCACTACCAGTAATACCGGCCGAGTGTATACGTATAATGGTGAATTTTTATAGAGGTGATGTGTAGACTAAAGAATTAGCCCCCTCCATGGGAGGTGAGTGGTCTCTTTTATAGATGTAAGAGACCTACTCGTACATGGATAAGGAAACATAATCCAATTAATATAGATTGGCATTAATTGTGGGGGTTTCCTAATTGGACTAGGAAATAGCTTGCACTTTCCATTAATCTTCTAGCTTGAGTAGGAAACTGCCCGTAATGCTCGGGATCACGCCTGTGAGGCTCGGGATTATGTCTGTGGGCCCGGATGGGCTGTTCCTGCGGTAGGATGTGCCTGTGTGGTTTTCCCGACCTGTTGGCCGGGTCGAGGATGAACCGCTGGGATGATGAGTAGACTAGACCGCTCAGGATGATGCTTGTCCGAGGAGTTATGCACGATTTGACCGAGACATGGACTCGCTGCTGGTTTGAACCGCTCGGTCATAGGATAGAGCCAGATTTGGGTGTATCAGCTGTCCCCCATTTCAAAGGTTGGCCAGATGCTATATCGGGGCAAGTTTGGAAATCAGTTTAATGTTACTTGCCACTGTCTAAGTGCTTGGAGAAGCTGCCTTGGGGCTTCTGAGCCTGGTGAGTCCTCAGGAACTGGCTGAGAGTTGAGACACAGCCTAGCTTGGGACCTTTAGGTGCTCGGGAACTAACCAGGAGTTGAGACCCGGCCTAATTCGGAGTCTTTGAATGCTCGGGAAGTGACCGAGAGTTGAGACTCGGCCTACTTCGGAGTCCTTTCTGCTTGAGTTAGCTCCCAGGATGGTTATCTTCTGCCCGTAAACCTTCGTCAAGGTTGTGGGTGGAAGAATTTGACCATGTTGGAGAAGCCGACCTAAAGCGTATTGCTTTAGGGTCCTTTTATATTAACTCCCCAGGATGGTTGTCTTCCGCCCAGTTAGCCTTCGTCAAGACTGTAGGGAGAAGAGTTTGACCATGTTGGCGGAGCCGACCTAAATCACGTCGCTTTAGGGTCTTTTTGCTCCTCTATCGTCGGCCAACCTAAGAGATTTTAGTCACCTCTATCGTCGGTTTGGACCTAAGTGGAGTTAATGCCTCTGAGTACTGTAGGTGCCCGGGTTATCCAAGATTTTGACTTGGTTATCCGCGAGGCCTGTAGATACTCGGTGTGATTACCTGTTTAGTTCACTGCGCCATCTTGCCCCCCAAGCTTCCGCTAAGACGAGGGTCTTACAGAGGCTATGATTGTAGGTAACCGACCTGGAACATGGTGGTTGCAGGGTCTTTTGAAGCTTGCCATCATCAGCCACCTAGGGGGTTTTCCCCCATCGTTGGTTGGACCTAAGCGAAGTCGGTGCCTCGGGCGTGACTCCGAGGTCTTTGGTGCCTGGGTTTGGAGCCCGAGGTCTTTTTAATGCCTGAGTTTGAAGCTCGAGGTCTTTTTCGTGCATCGGGATTAGGTCTGAGGTCTTTGGATGCCTCGGGGTTAGGCCCGAGGTCTTTGGATAAGCTCTCTGACAATCGGTGGAGCCTCATGTAGTGATCAAGCAAGTACCACTGTAGTCGGGCTCATCTAGGCCGATGGAGACAGGAGGTCGGATCAGGATCATCGTGTTAGGAAACTGCGTACCCAGAATCCGTTGACAATGCGTATAAGTTGGTACTACAAAAAATTTCATGAAATCTATAATAACCCTACAAGGGCGGAACTAGGGTTACCTTGAACTGCAAAATTGGATTGCTGTAGTAGACGAATCGAGAACACGGGCTCGATAACAGCTCACGATCTTCTACCGTATTCCTTTGCTGCCAGAATATCGAACTGAGTGTGGGCTCTTTCGAAATCCTTTTAGTTTTCTGCTCTTCCCTCTTTACGTTCTATTTTCTATTCCTAGTTATAACACTCTCTTTGATTGCTGTGACGATTCAATCCTGATCACATTGATCCGACAAAGATGTGTTCGTCAGGAGGCTCAAACGATCTCCGATTTACTTGAATTTTTAACAGCAGCTCCGTCTCGACGTCAGGAACGTTGTGTAAAAAATATAGCAACTTTCGATCAGTATCGAGCAGTCCGAAGCTCTTTTAGTGAGCGTTGTCCGACGCTAGCGATCTACACTCCTATGTCTCTTGAATGCTCACAGAGACTAGGGTTTGGTGGAAACCCTTCTAGAAGAAAGCTAGGAGGTCAAGGGAAGCTTAGAATATGAAATCATGCAACCTGAGAGAAGAGCCAAGGCAGTATATATATATAGGCTACGATAGGGACCATAAGAAGTCAATAAGGAATAGGCTTCCTTATGGAATTAGAAAACCCTAATTCGAACTGAATCAGATTCCTATTTCCATAAATTATAATTCATACCACTAAAGAATTATAATTGCACTCCTACCCTTATCTCAAAAATATATTTCGAGCTCCATGTTATTAAATGCTTATTATCTCCCCATGTTAAGATTACATATATCCATTGATTAAATATAATTACTGACAATCATTTTTAATTAACTTCTTAAAATTCCTTGAGATCCTCTGCTTAACTTATCTGATATGTCGGATATAAAATCCACCTGAAGGGTTTGACATAATCAAAACTTATAAGCTTTCTCAAGGGGATATCATCAATCCCAAAATTGAGACATGGATTCTATCATTAATTAATATCCACCACACAATTAATATTGCCATTCAATCCAATGAGATATTGACCCATTTAAGGATCTCACCCTTTTAGGGATCAAAGTATAAATATCAAATGTACGTGTCTATAAATTAAATTAGGATTTAGAGCATAAGCACTCATAATAGCCATGAGGTATTAATTATCTGATAAGTCAGTATAAAGATAATTACCCCAAGTCGGTCCTGTTTAATACACAAAATGTACCAGCATGGTGAGTTGAAACTATACCGTTTCCCGCAGTCAAGACAAACCTACTACAACACCATGCTGCAGTCCTACCGATGGTGTGTCCAATCCCATCTAAGACTGTAAACCAAAATCTTACATTCTATAATATATGATGGCCTGATCTTCCGTGTGTAAGCCGAACTCTACACACCAAACCACCTACTATATAGAATGAGAGACACACATTAAATAAATAATATAATACAAACATTGCCCACACAGATTCTCATAAAAAATGGATTAACTAATTTTATTAAATGAATAATAAATCAACTACATAAAGCATGGCTTTTAGTATATATCCCTAACAATCTCCCACTTAGACTCAAAGCCATGAAGTGACACACCTCACTCCAACTAATGGCTCTACCTCCTAGGGTAAACACATATCCTGAGGTAGACTTTCTGGAATCCCTATCTGACATGAAATCAGAATCTGTGTACCCAATGGGTACATGACTGTCTGCTTGGTAAACTAACATATAGTCTCGAGTCCTTTTCAGGTACTTGAGAATATTTTTCACCGCAGTCCAATGTTCTTGCCCTGGATTAGACTGATATCTACTAACCATGCCAACAGCAAAGCAGATGTCAGGTCTAGTACATAGCATAGCATACATTAGGCTTCCTACTGCCGAGGTATAAGGAACTACCTTCATCTTCTCTATCTCATCAGGTGTCTTAGGACACTGATCCTTAGATAGAGTAATTCCGTGTCTGAAGGGAAGGAATCCCTTCTTGGAATCTTGCATGCTAAACCTTGCAAGAATATTGTCAATATAAGTGCCTTGTGAGAAGCCCAACATCCTATTCTTGCGATCTCGCATAAGCTTGATCCCTAGGATATGACCGGTTTCTCCCAAGTCCTTCATATCGAATTGACTGGATAACCATACCCTTACAAAAGATAATACCCCCACATTGTTTCCGATTAGCAAGATATCATCCACATATAGTACTAAGAACACCACCACTCTTCCATCATGTTTCTTGTACACACAAGATTCATCCGCACATTGATCAAAACCAAAAGACTCGATTGCTTGATCAAAGCGGATATTCCAAGACCTAGATGTCTGCTTAAGTCCATAAATGGACTTCTTAAGCTTGCACAACATGTGCTCTTGGCCCTTCGCAATGAACCCGTCTGGTTGCATCATATAGATGCACTCGTCAAGATTTCCATTTAGAAATGCTGTCTTGACATCCATTTGCCAAATTTCATAATTGAAATGTGCAGCAATGGATAAGAGAATCCGGATAGACTTCAGCATTACCACCGGCGAAAAAGTTTCCTCATAATCGATTCCTTCTTTTTGAGTGAACCCTTTCGCAACAAGCCTTGCTTTAAAGGTTTCCACCTTACCATCTGTTCCTCTCTTCTTCTTATAGATCCACTTACATCCAATGGGTTTTATTTCATTGGGTGGTTCTACAAGATCCCAGACTTGATTGGAGTACATGGACTCTATTTCAGACTTCATAGCCTTTTGCCAAAGATCTGCATCTTTATCTTGGAGTGCTTTATTATAGTTACAGGGGTCGGTACCTTGTTCATCAGGGACCCGGTCATAAGACTCTCCCAAGAACATATACCGGTCAGGTCGAATAATAACCCTCCCACTACGACGAGGCACAACCCGTGTCTGTGCATCACTGATTTTTTGTTGTGAAAATTCTGAACCTAATACACCATTATCTACACGTTGTACTGGTTCAGGAACCTGCGTGTTAATGGTTGGTTCGGGATCTACACGAGTTTCGATAATCCTCTCACTATGACGTGGTAATGGAATATCGATAACTCTTTCTTGTGGTGTTTCTTCTCGTACCGTTGGTATCGAAGAAGTATGTCTCGGTGTCTTTCCTCTCATTTCCTCTAGAATAATACGGCTTCTGGGCTTGTGGTCCATAACATAGTCCTCTTCTAAGAATTTGGCATTGGTGCTAACAATAACCTTCTGATCCTTAGGACTATAAAACAGACCACCTTTAGTTCCTCTTGGATACCCAACAAAGAAACATACTTCTGTTCTTGATTCCAACTTTTCTGCGTTCCCTTTCAGCACATGTGCTGGACTACCCCAGATCCGAACATGCCGCAGACTAGGCTTTCGCCCAGTTCACAATTCCGTGGGAGTAGTAGGTACTGACTTAGAAGGTACCAAGTTTAGAATGTATGCGGCTGTCTCTAACGCGTGTCCCCAAAAGGAAATTGGTAAATCCGAATAACTCATCATAGATCTTACCATGTCCATAAGAGTCCTGTTCCTTCTTTCTGCCACACCGTTCTGCTGAGGCATACGGGGTGCAGACAATTGGGATGTAATCCCTTGCTCCAATAAGTATTCCCTAAACTCTCCCGAGAGGTACTCTCCACCACGATCAGATCGTAGTGTCTTGATACATTTACCTAGACGCTTCTCCGTTTCAGCCTTGAAGTGTTTGAATTTCTCAAAGCATTCAGACTTACGCCGCATCAAATAAATGTACCCATACCTTGAGTAATCATCGATGAAAGTGACAAAGTACTCAAATCCCCCTCTTGCTTGGACAGTCATAGGACCACACAAATCAGAGTGAACCAGTTCCAACGGCTCTTTTGCTCTATAGCCCTTGGCCGAGAATGGCCTCTTGGTCATTTTACCTTCCAAGTAGGATTTACAAACTGGAAGTGCCTCCACTTCCAATGAGCCTAATGGCCCATTTTGAACCAGTCTTTGAATCCTTTTCAAATTAATATGACCTAGGCGTAAGTGCCAAAGATGCGTTTGGTTCATCCTCGAAGGTTCTTTTCTCTTAAATGGCAAACTATTTGTGTTATTCAATTCATTAAGTTGCAGTATAGGAGAGATAGGATTTATAATATAAAGATCATCCACCAATTGACCAGAACAAATAAAACGTTCATTTTCTTTAATAACTACTACTTTATTAAAATGAACTGAATATCCATTATTTACTAAACTAGAAACTGAAACTAAATTCCTTCTAATAGAAGGTACATAAAAGCAATTTCTTAATATTAAATTCCTATCTCTACCAAAACTAAGATGTAGATCTCCTACTGCAACTACTGCTACTCTCGTAGCATTTCCCATATATAGATAAATCTCTCCATCACTGAGCTGCCTGGTTCCCTGGAACCCCTGCAAAGAATTGCATACATGATCAGTGGCTCCCGTATCTACACACCAAACACGATTCAACAACTAGTAAATGAGATTTACCTTGATTGTTCTGTCTGGCGAGATAAACTGGACATTGCTTCTTCCAGTGTCCTGGTTGCTTGCAAACAAAACATTTGCCTTTAGGCTTTCCCGGTTGTCCTCGTGGCCTTTGGATTGGCGGAGGACCCACGGCCTTCTTTTGAGCCTTTTTCATTTTCTTCTTGCCTTTCGGCTTTGAAGTAGAACCTTTCTCAAATACAAGAGCACTCCCTGACTTTCTGTTGAGACCCTCAGCTGCCTGAAGTTCTTTAAGCAGCTCCGCCAAGGTATATTTAAATTTATTCATGTTGTAATTGAGGCGGAATTGCTTAAAAGACTCTGGCAGTGACTGGAGTACAATATCGACCTGGGTTTCCCCGTCAATTTCAGCTCCAAGGATCTCTAGTTCATTAAGAAGAGATATCATCTTAAGAACATGATCCCTTACAGGCGTCCCCTCAGCCATGGTTGTGTTCATCAAGTCTTTCATAGCAACCTGCCTAGCAGCACGACTTTGATCCCCGAGCATCTCTCGGAGGCTCTCCATCATGTCATAGGCACTGATCATTGACTGATGCTGATGTTGCAAAACATTTGACATGGATGCCAAAATGTAACACTGCGCCATCTCATCAGCCTTGACCCATTTCTTGTAAGCCTGGGTTTCCTCAGCGGTTGCCCCCTCACCAGGTTGCTCAGGACATTCTTGAGTAAGCACAAACTTGTACTCTTCAGCAGTTAACACAATATCCAAATTCCTTTTCCAGTCTATATAGTTTGGTCCAGTAAGTTTGTTTTCTTTAAGTATAACAGCAAGTGGATTGAAAGTACCCATTTGAAAGCCTGAGAATCACATAACATAAATAATTACGTTTGGGCAAAATTTACTATGGATTCGAGTTGAAAATATTGGTTCCCTCTACCATATTTGAAAGGAATCTGCCAGCAACCTGATACACCGCGAATAGTATGACTCGATGGGAAGCCATATACTATCCATCATTTGTTCAGATAGACAATTGCATTTTAATTTTACTATCCAGGCAATGTACTTTGCCTAATAAAATTAAACTGCTGACTTGCTTTGGTCCTATAAATAATAACAGTGACTCAGATGGAGAGGATATTATTATGTATAGCTAAGTGTATACCATCACTTAATTCTAGGTCAAGAGTTCTGTGAGGAACACCTCTGATGGAGAGGTGACCCACACCAACAATCACCCAAAACATTCTTTTAAAGAAGTTTGTACTGATGATTCCATGATCAACTACATCCGATGGGGAGGATGACACTAGAGCCATCACATAAAATTAATCATATCATCTACAAACCAGTGATGGAGACCATGGGATTTATACTTGATAAATTCCCTCTCCCACTTAGAATTTTTAAAAAAATTTGAGGGTTATAATATTTTAGAAAAACTTTTAATTTAATTAATAAAAAATAATGGAATACTTGACAAAGATTAATTCATCCTTACTTGTGAAACCCACATGTGTAGATAATAAAATTATTCTATTATCATGATTTTAGAAAATAAGTACTTTTGTTTTCAAATTATGGAATTAGTTTTATTTCTAAATACACATGTAGTTGTCCATCATTTTAAATTAATATAAATTAAACATGCAGCTAGACATATGAAATAGGTCTAGGAACAATTATCCATGTTGTCCTATTCATTAAACATGAAACAATAATAATCATTCAATCACACATAAATAAGGAAACCACAATAAAATAGGAATCCCATTATTATGGTCAAGCTGCAACTCTTGTGAAGAAATCTTCATGGAACCCGATTAGCTCTATGTCGCAACTACGCAACTGCCTTCCAGAACTGTTTTCTGAAATAGCCTCCAGAAATTGCCTCTAGATTGCTTTCTGAAACTGCTTGTAAACTATCTTCACGAACTGTCTTCACGGATTTACTTGAGATATATTACACAAACCCTATGCCTCCATAAAGGAGTTCACATGCTATTTCTTTGCAGTAAATTAACCACACATCAATCAAGCGTGTGATCCAATACACACAAATCCTATGCCTCTATAAAGGAGTTCACATGCTATATTAAAACAGCAAAATTAACCACGGATAAAACCATCGTGGGATCCAATCACACAAAATCAGTGACCATAATAGTGGAATAAGAACGCTGCAAAACAAGGGTTAGCACAGCTCTACGTTCTATCCATCCATCAAAACACGCATAAGATCTGTTTTATTGGACAACATGGTTGCGTCCAACCCATACGCAGAATCAACGTTGCTCTGATACCACTGTTAGGAAACTGCGTTCCCAGAATCCGTTGATAGTGCGTATAAGTTGGTACTGCAAAAAATTTCATGAAATCTATAATAACCCTACAAGGGCGGAACTAGGGTTACCTTGAACTGCAAAATTGGATTGCTATAGTAGACAAATCGAGAACACGGGCTCGATAACAGCTCACGATCTTCTACCATATTCCTTTGCTGCCAGAATATCGAACTGAGTGTGGGCTCTTTCGAAATCCTTTTAGTTTTCTGCTCTTCCCTCTTTACGTTCTATTTTCTATTCCTAGTTATAACACTCTCTTTGATTGCTGTGACGATTCAATCCTGATCACATTGATCCGACAAAGATGTGTTCGTCAGGAGGCTCAAACGATCTCCGATTTACTTGAATTTTTAACAGTAGCTCCGTCTCGACGTTAGGAACGTTGTGTAAAAAATTTAGCAACTTTTGATCAGTATCGAGCAGTCCGAAGCTCTTTTAGTGAACTCCTTGAGGGACTCATCATTCCATTGCCTGACCGTCAGTAGCTGCATGTCTGGCTTTAACCGTTCATGTATGCCGGTGAACTGGTTGATGAACTGCTTGCTGAGTTGTTTGAAACTGTGGACCGATCGGGGCTCCAATGAGTAGAACCATTGTGCGGTCGGGCCTTTCAAAGTGCTGGGGAAGGCTAGGCAGTGTAGTTCATCAGAGTTGGTCGCTAAGGCCATCTGAGCCTTGTAGGTCCGGACGTGGTCGACCGGGCTTCCCGAGCCATTATAGGGATCTAGGCAAGGCTGCTTAAATTTACGCGGGATGGCAAACCTCGTGATCTGGACGGAAAACGGTGACTCTGTCTCGGTATTGGCTTGATTCGGAACACGGTTTTGACCAAGCTTCTTGGCCACTCCATTGATCTGCTTCTGTAAGTCCTTGATTCGGGCTTCCACTCCTTCCCGACCGGTACCCGAGGGGTTGGTCGGGTCGGTGGAAGAGGCTTCTTCATGCCGGGGTGCTGTCCTCTAGGATCGGGCTCGGCTATGACTCCGGGTAATCGTGTCCCCAGGGACGACTCGGCTCTTGACCGAGTGACCCTGGACTGATTCCCAGGCCATATGTTCCCGCCTTTCCACTCGGGCAACACGCCCACTGCTGATGTCTCTGGAAACCTCAACACGGGACATGTTGACTCGGGCACGTTGTCTGGTCAAGATCGGTTCCCGACCGTACGCAACGTTCCCGGGTCGTTTCTCGGCCCCTGGAGGATTGCTTTGCCGGGCTAGCAGGGCTTCGATCTGTTGCTGGATTTGATGCTGGCCCTCCAAGAGTTGTGTGAGGGTCGCGGTGATCTGCTCAGATGTCATAACTGCCGCAGCCGGTGCCAGGGCAGGCGGAACATCCTGGTCGGACTGCTGATCAGCCGTCTTACCCTTCTTCGGTGGCACAACGATCAGTTAAGAGATTTGTTGATGAGAAGACTTGGCGTTTCCCACAGACGGTGCCAAACTGAAGATGCCAGAATTTGGTAAGGGTAAAGTAGAGCAATTTTAGGAGAGAGAGAGAGAGAGAGAGAGAGAGTGAGTGAGAGAGACTATTTTTTGTATGTGGTTCAGCCCTGTTAATGAAGGTACCTACGTCCACTGGTGTGTCTGAGCACGTTCACTAGTAGATCACCGGCGGGCTTGGTGAGCCAACAAAGAGGGGCGGCACTACCAGTAATACCGGTCGGGTGTATGCGTATAATGGTGAATTTTATAGAGCTGCTGTGTAGACTAAAGAATTGGCCCCCTCCATGGGGGGTGAGTGGTCTCTTTTATATATGTAAGAGACCTACTCGTACATGGATAAGGAAACATAATCCAATTAATATAGATTGGCATTAATTGTGGGGGCTTCCTAATTGGACTAGGAAATAGCTTGCACTTTCCATTCTTCTACCTTGAGTTCGAAACTGCCCGTAATGCTCGGGATCACGCCTGTGAGGCTCGGGATCATGCCTGTGGGCCCGGATGGGCTGTTCCCGCGGTGGAATGTGCCTGTGTAGTTTTCCCGACCTGTTGGCCGGGTCGAGGATGAACCACTAGGGATGATGAGTAGACTAGACCGCTCAGGATGATGCTTGTCCGAGGAGTTATGCACGATTTGACCGGGACATGGACTCGCTGCTGGTTTGAACCGCTCGGTCATAGGATAGAGCCATATTTGGGTGTATCAATGACCATACCAACACGAAGACTGAGTTGCCCTATACTGCTCTATAACACCCGCATTTGTGTTATTGCATTTGCATTACATTGTCATGCATGATAATGTGATGTGGCGTGTCTTATGACACATGGTTGAGTGAGTTTTGACTCACGAGTTGATTTGGGTGTCTGTATTAGAGAACCCTTTGAGACTGTTGTGATTGAAGAGTTATTGTTTGTGAAGTCTCTCCGAGTATGAGACGGTCACTGTGGAACATTTTAAATGTTTATCTGAAAATAAATGTTTACCTGTGTATTTCAATATCTGTATTATTTTCTGTTGTAGAATTTATTTCTGTTGTTAGATTTAGTAACCTGGTGAGAACGAATGAACACGCTATTAATTTGGTAGGCTAATTAGCAACTTCGGAAACGTCATATAGAAATTCGTGTTTTAGCAACCAAACGAAACTTAGTCGAAAACTTTTATAATTTTGAAGTTTCACTCGTAAGGCTATGAATAAGCTGTATAGAAAGTTTCAGAGACTGATTAGGAGTTTGGAAAACTCGTGGGGAGGTAAACGTAATTCCCCGAGAATGTTGCCTATATATAGATAGAGATGAACTTTAGGTTTTTCATAAGTGTTAACCTAATTCCAAAAGGAGGCCAAAAGGGAGGCTAGAGGGAGATTAGTTGCTTAGAGCTTTGCGACACCAAACGACGACCTTCCGTCAGTCTGGTTTCTCCCAGATTTCATATTCGAGCTCCTCGAGGTAAGAGCTTCGTTTTGATATATGTTAGGGCCTGTTTGGCTAAGTTTTCCGAAAAGTTATTTTCTAGAATTTTTCATAAAAGTTGATAAATGGAATTCTGATCCATAGGAATTGTACTAGACGGACTTCTGCACATTCTTTGTGCACGGGTTTTCTTTGGATCGTATTATAAGCGCGTAAATCGGAGGTGAGTGATTCAACTATGTTTTGGAATGATTTCTTGACATGTATTCATGTTTTGTATGAATAGCATGTATTAATTTTTAGAGATATATTGTGTAGTTCATATTGGGCATTTATATTGATAAGTAGGCTCAATAGCACGGTGATATGTTTTAATTACCGCGAGTATGGTGATATGTATTTGAGCATGTTAAGTTGCTTATGTGGGTCAGAAGGAGCACGTGGTCACCGTGCCATTTTGTGGAGCCGATATAGGCATTAAGGTCGCACGATTGAAGAGAAGAATCGTGGGTCTTACCCTTTCGCGTGGACTTATTGGCGAGGAGTCGCGGATTGGGAATATGGACGGGCACGTGAGTCTCCGGCGACTAGTATGAATTGTAGAGATGTGAATGCGGACATGTTTATCATTCATGTGCATATGTTGATTTATTCACTAAGCTTTAGCTTAAACAAATCGAAATATGTGTGGTTATTCAAATAACCATTGCAGGTATAAATGCTGGCGAGGATTTGGAGAAGTGAGTACGTGGTTTGAGAGTTCGCTTGGGAGGCAACTTAAATGTTAATCTTGTAGTTTTGGGATAAGAGAATATTGTAATAAGAATTGGGTTGTTTTAAACCATGTTTAAATTGGTATGTTAGAATGGATTTTAAACCGTTGTATTAGACTATAACATGTTGTAATTATGTTTGGTAATACTTTAATACAGCTAGAATTGCTTTGGACTGAGTTTGATTGAGTGGTTGATCATTGAATGGAAGTTAGAAAGCTTTTAAAATTGAAATTCTGCAGATTGGGCTGCTGCCAGGGGAGCAGTCGACTGAACCCCTGTGTCTGTTAGCTACTGCTTCTTATTTTAACAAAAGCAGTCGACTGGACCCCTCAGCAGTCGACTGGACACCGCCCTCAGTCGACTGGACCCCAGTCTCAGTCGACTGGAATTGACATTAAATCCCTGCCCACTCCCGTCGACTGAGCAGTCGACTGAGACGTCGACTGGACCCCCAGCATCAGTCGACTGGAATTGACATTTAAATCCCTGCCTACCTCCGTCGACTGAGCAGTCGACTGTGCAGTCGACTGAGCAGTCGACTGAACCTCTGGTTTTAAAATGTGTTTTGTTTTCCGCTGCGTGTGTTCTTCAAACCTAATTTTGGGAACGTTAATGAATTGGTTTAGCCTCGGTGGCGTGCCACGGGCTCCGGTTCCGCTATTGTGGGACCGGGCTGTGACATTTAGTGGTATCAGAGCATAAGTTTAGAGCCTTGGGAACGTTCGACGACGAGTAGAGTGTTGAGTGAATTGTCACATGTTCTAAATTGCATCCATACATATTAGAGATGTTGATGCATATGGTATATTGTTATACATACATGATTATGTTATTGCCATACATGCATAATATTTATGCATTTGTGAATCGGTTGAATCATACGGATGTGGAACTGTATGATGAGATGACGTTATCATGAGTTATGATAGACCACGTGTTGTGGCAAGAGGGAAATATGATATTTTGGTAGTGATCGAATCGGTGGAAGTTTTCAACGATAATGATGAGTGTCCTTTGAGGGATCTAACCGAGAGCGGGGTTGAATAGTGAACGTCAGAGGAGATTTCTGCATAGTCCACATAGAAAATGAAAGAAATTGTTCGTAGTGAAGTTTGGGGATTGGGATTGAGATTTGATTGATAAGAGTTCTGTTTCAGACATTAGGTAAATCATTGTGACGTAAAAGAATAAGGATGAACAGTTGGGTTTTGTGATAGAAAGATAGTCCAGCAATATGTGTTGCTAGCGTATGGGGTTGGTGAGGAATCTCTCACCTTATCTTACAGTGTTAACCTACGGTACAATCGTACGAGGTTATCTTATGATGTATCTTACGGTATGTATTGGATGGTTGAGGAATCTCTCAACCTATCTTACGGTATGTATTGGACGGTTGAGGAATCTCTCAACCTATCTTGTGTTATGTATTGGGAATTGAGAAATATCTTAGTGAGCTATGAGTATTGTGGTTATTGAGGAATCTCTCAACTGAACCTGATTTCGAATGGTTATGGCACCAAGGTAGATTTAGATGTGGTATGAGGATTAGAAGTGAATGCTACTTGATCGATTGTATGTGTGAAAATGTTGGGATTGGAGGACTGACCTAAGAGGAGGAGTTAAGAACGGGAATGATAGAGTATACTTTGACGGTTTGAAACTACAGTTGGTAGAAGTTTAATTGATGACATACTTCGGGAGTGGTTACTTAGACTTGATGATTATGTGCGTATAGATGTGACGATAAGGACGATATGGGTTGAAGGAGAAACTGTAGAATTTCTTGATGAAGAGTAAATGGACAGAAATGAAGAGTAAGAAGAGATAGAATAAAGGAAGTAGAAATAGGAGGCTGGAAGTAAAAGATAAGTGTGAAATATGGAACGTGATAAGAGATTCAGAGGAATCGAGTGGATATTTGGATAACATGGAGATGGGAGGACCTTGATAGGGAGATTGTAGCAAGGGTTGTTATCACAGAGAGTTGTAGTACGGGTGACCTCGAACCTAGATTTTGAATGTATTTTCAAAATAAAACGAAGACCTTTCCTCAAATGCTTTTAAAACATCTTTGGGTTTCTGGAGCAAGTGGTTGCCAACTGGAAGTTGGAGTACAATAATTATTACGATACTGAACAAGAACAATTGTGAAAGTGGATAGAGTAAAGTGACTTTGGGTAAGTCAAGTTAGAAAGGTGAAAATATGAATTGGGAAGATGAGGCTTCGATGAATAAGTGAACATGAACGGTAAGAGTGAGATAAAGACGTAGTAGTATATGCGTACATTATCGGATATGATAGAAGGAATGTGAAATGGTCAGACGAAAATAGAAAGTGTAGCAGAATGTTATATCAGTCGTCCTGAATTTCAACAAGGTTGGAGAATTTTGAGAATGTCAGATTTCATCCCAAGAAATTTTTTAAGTGTTTAAAATGTTTAAAAAAAAAAAAAAAAAAAATCAAACTTTTGTTTGAGTAAGAAAAATTTTGTTAAATGTTTGTAGCAAAGTATCAAGTGGACTTTGGAAGACAAGTATCGTGGAAGGATATGGTATGCTTAGTGCTTGAGACAAAACGGTGGTCGTCAAACGAATGGGTTCTACGTGAGTAGATTATCAACTTGGAAATTCTAAAGGAAAAGGGGCTAGTGAAATGTTGTACACTTGGAATTAGTAAGTTAGAAGTAGTGATGTTAAACGAGTTGACTTGAGTATTGTCAAGAAAGGTATGTGAATTGAAAACCGATAAGAAATTTATCAAACACAGTGAGACTATAGTACTTGATTGGGAACACCAAATTATTGAATTATTTTCAGATGGTTACGGGAATAATATGAAATACTTAGGACAACAGGTTCTTCGTGAACAATGAAATTGAGATCAGAATGGCAAATATAAAGGATTAGAGAATCTGAATTGGAGTTAAGTCAGGTTGACTAGAGTTATGAAATACTAAATTGTTAAATAAGGTATGAAACCTTGAGATGTTATACAAGGAATATATGTTCAGTGTAAAAGGCAGTTAGGAACTCAGTGAGAATTGAAATACAGAAGTATGATTGATATGGACTTGTGCAAGGGTGAAAGTGAAACACCAGAGACGTATAGAGTTGTAAACTACGTAAATGGTAGAGGTCTACCTAGACGGATAGACTAAAGAATAGTATACAAGTAGGGTATGGGATGAAAATGAATTGCATTGCAGTTGAGATCTCCGGCAGAAAAATAATTGACTCAAGATGTGTGTATGTTATATAAATAAATTGAATTGTGAATGGTCAAGGGTTGAGACAGGAACAAAATATGTTCTGAGCATGGGAATAAGTGTTGATGAACTCTATGGTAGGTATATGACTGAGTAAGCCAATTTTTTTTTTGATTTACAATGTTATTTCGTTATGATGAATATTGGGAGAAATTATGTTGAGAAGGAGATGAAGTGTTATGCGTAATTTTAAATCTATTTGTTTTAAAAGAACAACATGAAAGAAATGTGTTTGACTTTGATGAAAGTTCTAAATCAAAACTGATTAGGTATGATTTTCTACTTCAATCAGCAGTAGTTCGAGTGCAGACTTTAGAGAGCTAAATGATGAATCTGTTTGACCTCATTGTGGGTGATTTGGGATGTTATGTAAGCTTGAAATCTGAATGGTATCTGATGAGGTACGTGTGATTGAAGGTATAGTACGGGATTTGTTAAATTGAATGAAATGATAAGAACTTGGGAGTCGTTTGAAATGCATTATAGCGCTACAAGTGGTCTGGTGATTGGCAGAGTAAGAGATTAAATCTATAGTATGTGAAACCATTGATTGAAGCATTGACTTATCGACGGGGTATATATGTGTGATAGTACTCAGTTGTGGTTCACTTCGGGATGAAGAATCGTGTATAGATGTTAACCAGTTGAGACGTAATGTCAACGACTTTTAGTCAACAAGAAAGATAGGTGAAGGGGGATGCGTTACTTCCTTCGTTTTGGTGATTGGGATATAACCTTTGGATTTCGAACAGCATATGTGATAAGTACGATAAAAGGATATGTGAGTGGACGTGGTGACGTCGTGATGTGTTTTAGTGTCAGGTTTGACTATTGAGTAAGTTCTACTCAGGTATCGATGTTCTCATTTATCGAGAGGCTTCGGGGTATTGCTAGGATTCTGTTTGAATCTTCTATCAGATTGAGGCGGGGACTTTGAGGATTTATTTTCCTTAAAAGCCTGAGGATTTATTTTCCTCATGAGATTGTGTCATCTCAGTGAAGGGGATTGTGTATGTGGTAAATGTTGGAAGTACTTGCGTGAAGTCTTAGGGACTTGAGAAGATGAGATGCGTACTCAGTATCCGCACCTTTTGAGACATGAGGTACAAGTTTGGGGACAAACTTCTTTTAAGGGGGAGAGTATTATAACACCCGCATTTGTGTTATTGCATTTGCATTACATTGTCATGCATGATAATGTGATGTGGCGTGTCTTATGACACATGGTTGAGTGAGTTTTGACTCACGAGTTGATTTGGGTGTCTGTATTAGAGAACCCTTTGAGACTGTTGTGATTGAAGAGTTATTGTTTGTGAAGTCTCTCCGAGTATGAGACGGTCACTGTGGAACATTTTAAATGTTTATCTGAAAATAAATGTTTATCTGTGTATTTCAATATCTGTATTATTTTCTGTTGTAGAATTTATTTCTGTTGTTAGATTTAGTAACCTGGTGAGAACGAATGAACACGCTATTAATTTGGTAGGCTAATTAGCAACTTCGGAAACGTCATATAGAAATTCGTGTTTTAGCAACCAAACGAAACTTAGTCGAAAACTTTTATAATTTTGAAGTTTCACTCGTAAGGCTATGAATAAGCTGTATAGAAAGTTTCAGAGACTGATTAGGAGTTTGGAAAACTCGTGGGGAGGTAAACGTAATTCCCCGAGAATGTTGCCTATATATAGATAGAGATGAACTTTAGGTTTTTCATAAGTGTTAACCTAATTCCAAAAGGAGGCCAAAAGGGAGGCTAGAGGGAGATTAGTTGCTTAGAGCTTTGCGACACCAAACGACGACCTTCCGTCAGTCTGGTTTCTCCCAGATTTCATATTCGAGCTCCTCGAGGTAAGAGCTTCGTTTTGATATATGTTAGGGCCTGTTTGGCTAAGTTTTCCGAAAAGTTATTTTCTAGAATTTTTCATAAAAGTTGATAAATGGAATTCTGATCCATAGGAATTGTACTAGACGGACTTCTGCACATTCTTTGTGCACGGGTTTTCTTTGGATCGTATTATAAGCGCGTAAATCGGAGGTGAGTGATTCAACTATGTTTTGGAATGATTTCTTGACATGTATTCATGTTTTGTATGAATAGCATGTATTAATTTTTAGAGATATATTGTGTAGTTCATATTGGGCATTTATATTGATAAGTAGGCTCAATAGCACGGTGATATGTTTTAATTACCGCGAGTATGGTGATATGTATTTGAGCATGTTAAGTTGCTTATGTGGGTCAGAAGGAGCACGTGGTCACCGTGCCATTTTGTGGAGCCGATATAGGCATTAAGGTCGCACGATTGAAGAGAAGAATCGTGGGTCTTACCCTTTCGCGTGGACTTATTGGCGAGGAGTCGCGGATTGGGAATATGGACGGGCACGTGAGTCTCCGGCGACTAGTATGAATTGTAGAGATGTGAATGCGGACATGTTTATCATTCATGTGCATATGTTGATTTATTCACTAAGCTTTAGCTTAAACAAATCGAAATATGTGTGGTTATTCAAATAACCATTGCAGGTATAAATGCTGGCGAGGATTTGGAGAAGTGAGTACGTGGTTTGAGAGTTCGCTTGGGAGGCAACTTAAATGTTAATCTTGTAGTTTTGGGATAAGAGAATATTGTAATAAGAATTGGGTTGTTTTAAACCATGTTTAAATTGGTATGTTAGAATGGATTTTAAACCGTTGTATTAGACTATAACATGTTGTAATTATGTTTGGTAATACTTTAATACAGCTAGAATTGCTTTGGACTGAGTTTGATTGAGTGGTTGATCATTGAATGGAAGTTAGAAAGCTTTTAAAATTGAAATTCTGCAGATTGGGCTGCTGCCAGGGGAGCAGTCGACTGAACCCCTGTGTCTGTTAGCTACTGCTTCTTATTTTAACAAAAGCAGTCGACTGGACCCCTCAGCAGTCGACTGGACACCGCCCTCAGTCGACTGGACCCCAGTCTCAGTCGACTGGAATTGACATTAAATCCCTGCCCACTCCCGTCGACTGAGCAGTCGACTGAGACGTCGACTGGACCCCCAGCATCAGTCGACTGGAATTGACATTTAAATCCCTGCCTACCTCCGTCGACTGAGCAGTCGACTGTGCAGTCGACTGAGCAGTCGACTGAACCTCTGGTTTTAAAATGTGTTTTGTTTTCCGCTGCGTGTGTTCTTCAAACCTAATTTTGGGAACGTTAATGAATTGGTTTAGCCTCGGTGGCGTGCCACGGGCTCCGGTTCCGCTATTGTGGGACCGGGCTGTGACATGCTCGGATCACCAGATTCCCCATCCCGCGGAAGTTTAAGCCACAACATCTCAGTTCTTACGACGGTTCAGGTAGCCCAGTGGATCATGTCCGCACTTATAAGGCCCAAATGGCGCTGGTCACCACGGTTGACGAATTGCTGTGCCTGGCTTTCCCTAATAACCTTAAAGGTCCAGCCGCACAGTGGTACCATGCTCTGAAACCCCGAAACCGCAGCCATCATAGCCTTCTGCTCGGGAGTTCAGCACACCAAAGTTGCTACGTCGTTCCACCGAGACCAACTGGCAACCCTGGTGGAGCTCTCGGAGAGGGTCGGAAAGTATATAGACACGGAAGAATTTCGGAAGTCCAAACGCACCAGCTTCGTGGGAGATAAGTCACCAAAATCCAAGTGGAGGCGTGAGGACTCTGAAGCGTGAGGACTCTGAGAAGGGCCCGGCAAAAAAGCCCAGGCAAGACCAGTAGAGAGGAGGTCGGGATCAGCCCCAGATCGCGTTCACACCTCTGTCTCGCCAAATCCACGAAGTCATGGCTACCGCCGAGGTGCAGAGGTTACTTCAACAACCAGCAAAACTAAAATCCCCGCCCGAAAAAAGGAATCGGGATAAGTTTTTCCGCTTCCATAGAGACCACGACCATGACATAGAGGATTGCTTCAAGTTGAAGATAGCCATAGAAAAACTGATCGAGTAGGGTCGCCTAGCTAAATTTGTGGCAGTAGACAGACGACCTCGGCAAGAAACCCAAGCTCCCGAGCAACCACGATGCCTCGGGCAAATCAACGTGATCTCTGGAGGAACGTCAGGCGGTGGGGACTCACAGTCGGCATGGAAGAGGCATGCTCGGGCATCCCGGGCGGATGTTTGGCAAGTCCAATCCACCGTCTCCCCGCCAGCTGACGTATTGACATTTACCTTCGACGATGCGCAAGGCATCCACTGCCCCCATGATGACCCGTTAGTTGTGACACTCTCCATAGCTAATTACGTGCTCAAAAGGGTGTTGGTGGATACAGGTAGCTCGACTGATATCATGTTCGTGTCGGCATTCGATCAGCTCGGGATGTGCAGGGATCGGCTCCGTCCAGTAGCTACTCCCCTGGTGGGTTTTAACGGATCCAGCACCTAGCCGCTCGGTACCATGGAACTCCCCATGCTTATGGGAACTTACCCTCAGCAGATCTCCCTGCTGGCAAACTTTGTAGTCGTGGAGGCCCCATCTGCCTACAATGTCATTCTCAGGAGGCCTGCACTCAACAAAGCCAGGGTCGTCGTCTCTACTCATAGCCTGACAGTTAAGTTCCCAACCCCTCATGGACCCAAGAGCCTGCGTGGAGATTAGGCGACCGCCCGGAGTTGCTATGTCAATTCCCTTTGCCGGGAAGTCATCACAGAAACATTGAACGTCCAGGAGATGGACCCGAGGGATCAAAATGACAGAGTGGGCCCGATCGAAGAACTGGAACAAGTGGCGTTGTACCCATAACTCCCAGACTGAATGGTCAGCATCAGCACCCTGCTGGATCCCCGCCTTAGGGAGAAGCTGATTCAATTCCTGCAATAGAGTCAGGATGTGTTTGCCTGGTGTCATGAAGATATGCACGGGATTGACCCCAGGGTAACGTCTCATCGACTCAATGTTAACATAGACTCCCGGCCGGTGAAGCAGAAAAGACGGGGCATGGCCCTCGAGAGGCAAAAGGCAGTGTGCGAGGAGGTCGAGAAGCTCCTCAAAGCCCGATCTATCCGAGAGGTCCACTATCCCAACTGGTTAGCAAACGTAGTACTTGTCAAGAAAAGCAACAGGAAGTAGAGGATGTGCGTGGACTTCACCGACCTGAACAAAGTCTGCCCCAAGGACTGCTATCCACTGCCCAGAATAGATCTCCTTGTGGATTCCACAGTCGGCCATTCTCTCCTCTCGTTCATGACGCCTACTCCGGGTATAATCAGATCAGTATGTACCCCGGGGACGAAGAAAAGACCTCATTCATCACGGATCAGGGGACCTACTGCTACAAAGTCATGCCCTTCGGCCTCAAAAATACTAGGGTAACTTATCAACGCCTGGTCAATCACATGTTCAAAGACTTGATCGGGAAATCAATGGAGGTATACGTCGACGATCTGCTGGTCAAAATCCAGGACGAGTCTGACCATCTGGAACATTTAGCCAGGGCCTTCAGCATTTTGAGGAAGTTCGGGATGAGGTTAAACCCGGCCAAGTTTACATTTGGTATTGTATCCGGAAAGTTCTTAGGGCACCTGATCAGCAGGTGGGGAATTGAAGTAAACCCTGAGAAAATCCAGGCTGTCATCAACATGCGGTCGCCCAGGTCAACCAAAGAAGTACAGAGTCTGGTCGGACGGGTTGCTGCGTTGTTGAACAGGTTTATGTCCCGAGCAACCAATCGATGCTTACCATTTTTCAAGATCCTCCGCAAGGCTTTTTAGTGGTCGGAAGAGTGCGAGGAGGCGTTCCGGGAGCTCAAGAAATATTTGGCATCACCCCTTCTACTCTCAACGCCCGTGCCAAGCGAGGAGCTATTCTTGTACCTGGCAGTGTCACCCACGGCAGTCAGCTCGACACTCATTCGAGAAGAGCACATTATACAGTTCCCGGTCTACTATACAAGCCGAGTGCTTCAGGGTGCAGAAAGTAGATACTCCCGCATTGAAAAGCTCGCCTTCGCCCTCATCACTTCAGCTCAGAGACTCCGCCCGTATTTCCAGGCCCACGTTATTGTGGTCCTTACGAATTAGCCCCTCCGTAAGATCTTGAGCAGGCCTGAAACGTCTGGAAGGCTCGTCAAATGGGCCTTGGAGTTAGAAGAATTCAAAGTGGTCTGCAGACCCTGCACAACAATCAAGGGACAAGCATTAGCGGATATCCTTGTTGAATTCACATACCAAGAAGACCCGATTGAATAGCTCGACCCACCGGTCCTACTGCTCGGTTTACAGTCAAACATCCCAGCCTGGGTACTCTATGTAGACGGAGCATCCAACAAACAAGGAAGTGGAGCAGGGATCATCTTAACCACGCCCGACGGGATCCAACTTGAGTATGCGCTTAGGTTCAGGTTCAAAGCCTCCAATAACGAGGCCGAGTATGAGGCCCTCTTGGCTAGATTACAATTGGCCACTTCAATGGGTGCATCGCAGGTCCTGGGGTACAGTGACTCTTAGCTCATAGTAAATCAAGTTAACCAAGAGTACGAGGCTCGAGAAGATAACATGATAGCTTATCTAGCCCTTGTCCGAGCAGTTTCAAAGCAATTTTAGGGGTTCTCCGTCACACAAATATCGAGGAAAAAGAACACTAGAGCTGACCGGTTAGCCCGCCTTGCCTCATCCTCTGAGTCAGACTTGCCCGGGATAAGGATAGAGTACCTACCTGTGCCAAGTGTGATCAACTCAGAGTGCATGGAGGTAGAACCGGCCACCCCAAGACCTAGCTGGATGGACCCGATCATCGCATTTCTGGTAGCAGGCGTGTTACCAGAAGGAAAGGAGGAAGCCCGTCGGGTTAAATACCGAGCGGCAAGATACCACATTATTGATTGAATATTCTACAAAAGAGGATTCACTATACCGTATCTCCGATGTGTCCATCCTACACAGGTCCAAGGGGTGCTCCACGAAATCCATGAAGGGTATGCGGGAACCACATCGGAGGCCGGGCACTCTCGTGAAAAGCCCTGCTACAAGGATACTACTGGCCGACCACGGCCAGAGACTCTCAGGAATATGTCAAGAGGTGTGATACGCGCCAAAGGTTTTCTCCTATGATCAACCGTCCTGGAGAACTCAGACGCCAATCTTTAAGCCCTGGCCATTCGCTCAGTGGGGCATTAACATTGTCGGTCCCCTACCAACGGGAAAGGGACAAATCAAGTTCATTGTCATTACTGTGGATTACTTCACCAAATGGGCAGAAGTCGAGCCCTTGGCAATAATTACCGAGAGGAAGATGGAAAACTTCGTGGAGAGGAACATCCTCAGCAGGTTGGCGTCCCCTGGGTCCTAGTTAGTGATAATGGGAGGCAATTTGACACCCCGGTATTCAGGCAGTTTTGCTCGGGCTATGGGATAACCAATCATTACTCATCCCATGAGCACCCCCAGGCCAATGGCCAAATCGAGGTGACAAACTGGACTATTCTTCAGTCAATCAAGACAAGGCTCGAAGACGCTAAAGGGCTATGGGCAGAAGAGCTACCGACCCTCCTGTGTGCCTACCGCACTACACCCCAAGCGGCAACAGGTGAGACGCCATTCTCCCTAACCTACGACTTTGAGGCAGTAGTCCCTATAGAACTTGGGTTACCTACCTACTGGGTGGCAAATTATAGCGAGCCAGACAATGTAAATGCCCTCAGGGCGGAGCTCGATCTGGTAGAGGAGAAAAGAGACCGGGCGTATCTAAAAGTTGCAGCCTACATGCAAAGAGTGTCCCAATACTATAATAGCAGGGTGAAGCATCGCAGTTTCCTGGTGGGGGATCTGGTCCTTAAGGCCGTCAATCAGTCCACAAAAGTCCCGAGCCATGGCAAGTTGGGGCCAAACTGGGAAGGCCCATATCTAGCTACTCGGATAAACCGCCCGGGAACCTATTGGATACAAACTCTGGATGGGCATGATCTATCTCACCCTTGGAATGTGCAACACCTCCGCAAGTACCATCAGTAACAGTTAGATACTTGTAGCTCCATTCGAGCAGTCATTATGATTTTTCAAAAAGCAATAAAACGGTTCTTACTTTGCATCAAGAAACAACTCTTCTCCATGCTTGCCCACTTAAAAGACATCGGGGTCAGACCCCAGACACTTAAAAGACCTCAGGGTCAGACCCCAGGCACTTAAAAGACCTCGGGGTTAGACCCCAGGCACTTAAAAGGACCCCAGGGTCAGACCCCAGGCACATGCTTCGCTTAGGCCCAACCAGCGACGGAGGCAAACCCCCTAGGTGGTTGATGGTGGTAAGCCTCAAAAGACCCTACAACCACCTATGTTCTAGGTCGGTTTCCTATGGTCCCTACCTCCTAGACACCTACCTTAGCAAAATGCTTGGGGGGCAGGGGGATACACCAAACTCAAAAAAGGAAATCAGACCGGTCACTAACAGGGCTTGGAATCCTAACATTCCTAAGTACCTACAGAGGCCAGAGAAAAATCATCTGGTCAGTAAAACAAGATAAATTCCTATAATACACCGGACGGGACCTTCAAACAGGTCAAAAAGACCAGTTGTTCTACCGGTTATGATCCAAAACCATTTGCTATGGCAAGGAGTTAAAGAATGGTCAACTAAAAATAAAAACCGATCGGGAATTGGCAAGCACAAGCACAAGCACAAAAAGTACTGAAACAGTAAATAGTTAATCGAAAAAGTGGCCTCCAAGGGCCTTTTTATTAAATACAAACTGTACAGTGCTGGGGGGCAGTTGTAGTAGCCTCCCAAAAAAAAAATTACAGGTCGGGGACTAAGCGTCGTCCACCACGACCACATCCTCCGTTTCCCCAGCCTCTTCCTCTGGGTCAGCTCCTCCTACCGGGACAGAGCCCCCGCCCGGGGCAGCCTCCTCAGCAAGGCCAGCATTAGCGACGGGGCCCTCGCCCTCGCCCGCAGCAGGACCTACAGTTTGGGTTGAAATATGTTTTCTATATATTCATCTCTCAAGGAGGAACCACCTCTTTATACAAAGAATATAAATACAAGTAAGGCTAAATAAAGAAAAGCCTAAAAATAAAATAAAGTTTTTGGTTACTTATCCCTGTAAATATAATTACACTACACAATAATACCCCTATTGTTATACAATACAAAAGCATATTTAATCATGCTATATAATAAATATGAAATATCAACAATGCTAGAGGCACAAACACACTATATCTCTCTCTTAGGTGGTACTGTGGGTCCAATAGTCCCCACAATGCTACCTAGGAGAGAGACAGAGTGTGTGTGTTTGTAAGTGTTTGTGTAAAATGTTTGTGCCCCAAATATTACCCACAAAATATATGACACTAGCAAAACCAACGAACACATTTAAATACATTTACCATATGCAATTGGTCATTCACCATAATATTTTGTGATCTATGGTGCTACAGACCTACAAAAACATGTCAAACTCATGTTATTGCATTTTAAAGCCAAAGAACCAATACACAAAACAACACGCCATATTAAATTACTGTCATATGAACTATACAGTTCAACTCATCAGTTCTTCCCACATTTGTACTACACTACAATCAACTTTTATTTTCCATTTGAAGACAAATGCATTTGCTTTAGTTAAAATGAAGAACAATAGTAGAAAATTAACAATACAAACCTCAAAAAACAAGCCTAAAGTATATTAAACAATTCAACCTCTGATTAAAAACATATACCATGGCAGTTATACCTGTCAAACAAATGTTATTCAAATTGCAGCAAGTAACCAATGTTATTCAAATGTTATTCAATTGAATAGCTGAGTATTGTCTACATACGTGAGCCATATTTAGTAAGAATATAGGGATTCACAATTCTAGTTCTTTTTTTGACAAGCAATTGGAATATCAAGGTTCACAAATATAGAAGAAAAACTAGAATAGTCAAATTACCTTGAGCATCATGTGCAGAAAAGGAGGCCTGGATCAGATGGCACTAAATGCAAGGAAGCAACCAACTCTTCATAAAAGAAGGTAGCAAACAATCATTGTCACCATATGTGGTGTATACACATGATACCAACTTCTCAATGTGTAGACACCCCAATTTTGACCAAACGTCAAATCCAGGGATTGGTTACCTCTAAAGACCGATGATGACGATGCCCGATGAAATTCGAAGTTTTTTAGAGAATTCAAATTTTTTAAAGATTCTTTGAACCAAGTTTCAAAAATCAAAAATAAAAGAAAGAGAAATGGGGTATTCGGGAGAAACCCGAATGTTGAAAAACATATGAGAAAGTCAGTCTAGGGATTTATCCTGAAAAGGAAAAAATAAAAAGAAGTTTTGAAAAGAAAAGAGAATGGGGTAGAAGAAAAGAAAAGAAAAAAAGAAAAAAATAAAATGATATATTAAAGTATATACTATGCATATGGATGTATCCTAATGAAGTACATTACAAATATAAGTACATTAGTATATACTTTACTAATAATTAAGTTTGTGTTAATATATATATTTTGAAAATTAAAAAGAAGGAAGAAATTCTGTTAGCCGCAGCACGCGGCGAAGCCGGCGGCACTCACTAAGTGTCGTGCCGACATTCACTAAGTGCCGCCCGACACTCAACAAGTGCTGCAGGCAAGTCATCGAGTGCCGCACGCTGTAACAGACTGCTTTTCTCACATGTTCTAGAAGAAAACTTTGTACATGAGTTTTCACTCGATTTTACCCATTTAACCTTGTAATGTTGGTCTATGTAAACAGACCTTCATCTCCATTATTGGGGGCTAGACTTAACTTTGAAATAAAAAATTGAGATATACTAGAGTTATATACAATAGAGAGAGAGAGAGAGAGAGAGAGAGAGAGAGAGAGAGAGAGGATTGAGAGAAGAAAAAGGAGTTTTTCTTGAAGAATTTGAAGAATTAGAGAAGAATTTGAAGATTTTTGGAAGAGCTTCACAAGAAATAGAAGAAATCGTTGAGGTCATAAAGGCAACCTTCCAATCCTTGGAAGAATTAGGCAAATTCAATCACAAATTCATAGTTCTAGGATCTTTACACATTTTTAAAACCTCTCTTCCTACCTCATTTCATCACACACCACTTAGAATTTGTGATTGAATCTCATAATATTTCATTAACTTGGATCTAATTGATGCCTTGGATTTAAAATAAGTTTGGTTTTGAAGAATTTGTATTCCAATTTCTCTAAGTAAACTTTGATTCTTCATTTTTATTTTTCTTTTGAAATTCATAAAACTTTATGTATTCCTTTGAGTCCTTTTTTTTAATTCAATTCCCTAGTTTCCTATGGTCTCATGATTCATATGGAGATTAAGGAAAGCCATATTCATGTCTACACATAGTTAGTGAGATTTAAGTCTCAACTCATGATTTGAACCTCATTATTAAGAATCTTATGGGATTTATGCTATATTCTATAGAGGTTCATGTAGATTTGGGTCTCATTTAGTCTCCAAGGACCATTAATTTCAGAGGAAAATAAGGTGTCATGGTTTTACATTCCTCAAGGATCATATGTTTGAGAGAGGAATTATATGTAGATTTTCATAATTATACTCCAAGGTTCATAAGATTGGGTAAGACCTTAGGATTCTCTTGCTAGATCTTCAACTATGAGATCTATGATGGAGGTCCACAAAGGCTAAGTCTATGGATCTCTTTATATTTCATAACTATTCCAAAAATCATAGTCATATTTGATCCTAGTTCTCTCTAGAATCATGGATCAAGTTTGATTCAAAATATGAACGCCAATTCAACAAAGGTGCTGTGAATCCATAAACCAACTGTGATCAAAGATTTTTTTATAAAATCATGGTTCATTGGAATTGGATAAGACCAATTGGAGGATGTTCATAACTCATTTAAGTACCTCTGTGATTTTGTTTTGATGAAATTCCATGTTTAAGAAGGTTTGGTCTTGTGATTTCAAAACAAGCAACTCTCTGTCCAAAATTTCAGAACAGTAAATCCGTTTTAAAATTAATGAATCAGAACCTTAATCGAACTTTCTTGACCCAAAATAATTTTTTCTAAGTATTTCAATGTGTTAGGAAGATACCTTAAAAAGATCTAAGTGTTTCGCATTTGTTTACCATTTTTAGAAAATCACACAAAATCTCTGGACAGAGAGTTTAAAATTCCAGGGTGATGCCTAGTGTTTTCTTCATTCCTGGAGATCTAACCGTTCAAACCTTGATTTTCTTTTTGAATTAGAAACTAGACTCACAGAGGCATATCATACCCAAAAAGCATTAAGATCCAACCGTTGGAAGTATGGTTTTTCTATCTTTGAAAGTCAGGTCTTCTCTCTGTAATTTATGAGAAACAGTTACTGTTTTGGTCTAGTCTCATTGATCTTAACTTAAATGGATTCTTAATGTCTTGGGACCCAAATCATGTTTTGAATAATAATAATTTTGCTTAAATCCAGAGGCTAAGTGATCCAAATTATTGAATAAATTCATATCTCACTCTTGTTCATATTCATTCATTCATGTATATTGATGCTTATGATTAGAACTAGTTCTTGGATAAAATTGGACTTAGTTGAACCTAATTGAACATAAACATGGATTCCTTCTGATCGTGTTGGGATTGTAGAACCCCTATATGGACATTATATTGGCTCCTAGTTGAGACTTGTATATCTATAGAGGTGCTATGGCTCTAACTAACCAAAGGAATTCATTGTTCTGTAAATTCTTTCCATGCTTGATAGATTTAAGCTAGAAGCTTAGGGTTGATTATTTGATATCTTTGATCAAGGCATGTGTACTAATCTTTGTTTTGTAGCACAATTGAGGTACAATTTCTCAACTACTTCTCTAGTTTGATTTACTTCTTTGATTTTAATTGATTTTAAACCTCATACGCGACACATTAACCTAGGTTTTTGCCTTACATGTTTATATGCGTTAGAGACCTTTTCTTAGGTTTTATTTTATATGTATGCATTGCACGTTTCTATTTTGCGGCTGTGGATCCCGGGTATGTTTTCTAGTTCCCTATTCGCATATCATATTGCTTGCTATTTGAATTACGTGGCTTATGAATGATATTTTGTCGTTAGCAATTTTGCACCCTTTTCAACATGCTTGTGTAATGTATTATATATATATATATTAGTTGAGGGTATACTTGGATTAATAATTCGGTTAAAAAGGATGATGAGTAGAGGCCTATCACGAGATAGGATGAAAGGGGGTGTTTTAGTCCACCGGGCTTCTTCCCCTTTCATTCCATAATCCCCGGACACAGATTATCTTTGGTTTCGCAAAAGATCAGTTTGTTTTCAAAATGGTTTCTTAATTTTCTTTTAAAAAATTAAGTGGAGACTCATTGTATTTGAATTTGAAATTTGAAAGAAATTGTTTTAAAATTAAAAGTGGGCCCAAATGCCGGTATCCACACAATGCTGATGGTATTTCTCTCATTTCCTCCATTTAAATCCGATGAACATAATTTTCTGATAATCACTAGAAGAACTTGTTCGTTTCCAAAAGAAGAGATTGTTCGGATGCAAGCAAGTTCAAGATGACCATACAATATCTTATTAGTGAATTTAGTTTTTTAGAAGAAGCCTGCATATCAGAATGCAAGCCAGCATGTCCATGAACCTGACTAGCAAAAGAAACATCTAGTAAAGTAGGGAGTAACTGCTCAAAACTTTTCCCAAGTTTGGAGAGATTACATGCATCTTTAATGTCACCTTGGTCCTATATATATTGACCAATTTCCGTGTCCCAGAAGATTTTATCAACTCCATACTTTGAACAGTTTATTGGTGGGTTTGAAGACAAATGAACAAGCAGACAATAAACACATTTCAGAAGAGATGGCTCTAGACCCTGCTGAGATTTAGGAAAATTTTGAAATTAGAACTAAAGATGGATAGATAAACTTGGCATGTAATTGCAAAAAAAAAAAAAAAGCAAATTGATCAAAATAGTTTTATAACTCCTATTTGCATAGAATATCCAAAAGAATAATATGGAGGAATATGCGTGAAGAATTCATTTTTAAGATTGATAGTGCCTCCATTGTTAGTTTTTCAACAACTAAAAGTAAATCACTGCAACTAGCAGGAATATGGGGTGCAATTTACAATATGGAAAAGTTTGGGCTTTTGGATGTGCTTCCAAAAGTATGATTTCAAATTTCTTACAAAAACAAGCTATAGAAGATTTTTTTAAGGCCGAGTGGTAAGGTTCCTTGTGTACTACCTAAGACGTTTAGTGTCAACTGTCGCGTGTCATGTCGTGTCGCATTCGACACACATTTCGAACACTTTTATGCATTGTCAACATGTAATTTTTTTAGAAATAGTTGTGTCGACGTCTTAGTGTAGTGTCCTATCCATGTCGGCGTGCCCGCGACTGTGCTTCATAGAGCGTGGCCACTGGGGAATTCACCCGACGACTCCAGGGCGTTGGGGAGCTTGAATTGCTGAGAGTAAAGTTTGGAAGACATTAGGAGGGGAGTTTTACTGTTCTTTATTGGAATGTAGAGCTTTACGCTTCCTTCTTGCGGAAACCATTTTTCATCTCTAAACGCAAACATAGTCTCAGTCACACTACAACACCACAGAGAATCTCTGTATTATGAGACCACCAGATTGTGTTGTTTTGCCTCTGGTATGTCATATAGAGTAACTAGATATTGCTCGTGGCTGAGGGCACTACCGGCAGGGGTGAAAATGTTCGGTTCGGTTTGGTTAGGTGCAATTTTTAGTCAAATGGATCGGTTTTGGTTCAATTTAGTGTAAAGGTTCAGTTCGGTTCGGTTTGATTTGATTTGATTTTTATAGGGCATAATTTTTTTAAAAAAATAGACCGAACCGAACCGTTCAGTTCGGTCGATTTTGTTACACGCTTAACTACCAGAAGAAAAATAAAAAGGATTTCTAAAATGAGGAGTATTAACTTTTTTTAACTCTAAAATTATATAACTTTGAAAAAAATATCATCATAAAATTTCGACAAAGTCAACTTTGTCATTTCGATATTAGAACTTGTTAACATGCATTAGCAAAAAGTTCTAGCACGCGCGCATTTACTCATAGTAAACTCCATGTGCCATCAACACTTAATACTATTCCACATGTATTTTTACAACAAAGAGATAAGGATATGATACACTTAACTGCGTTAATACTACAACTGAAAAATTCAATAGAAATGCATCATAGGCTCACAATCATCGTCACAACATATGGTACAACTGTCATCATCAATTAAATATTGCTCATGCCTAAAGGCACTATCCATTGATTTTAATATATTTTTTTGGCTGTTAGCAATTCATATTTCGTTGTCACTTAATACATCATTCATCCAATATAGATAGTCTTATATTAGATACAAAATTTCATATCTATCTCTATATAATAAAAACCAAACATACTTTTTATTATTGTAACTTAATGTTTTAGCACCAAAGAAAGAATAACATAATCCATCATTAAAATTCTAAAATATTACAAACAGCAAAGTCTTGCATGCTAAATAGAAATATGACAATAAGATTCATCGCCGCTACCAATTTAAAGAAAATAAAAAGAGAATTATGATTTTCATTTTCTGGATGATCCTTTACGATCTTCGAGCCTCAAACCATACATTTTCTTCATCATCCTACAGAACGTAGTTGTATCCACTACAATGCATCTTCCCATATGAGGAATATACACAACAAGTTGATTATGTATTCAGCAAAGAAATTAGTACTAAAAATGTGTACCGCTATTATTTCAATTAATTTATATAGATAGGTTTAACTTACCTCACTATTTCCTTTCCATCTGAAAAGCCTCGGTTTATTTATCCACTCGGAGTCCTTACACATCTTGTCTCAGATCTACAAATATTTAAATGTAAGTAAACTAAAAATATTTTTTCAAGAGTTTGTAATTTTTATTAAAATTAACATAATTTACCTTTATGCCAAAGAATAACGTTATAACAAAACCTTTGGGTAAATGATGTTTGTTGTAGTATTTACTCCATTTTCTGGTAGAAGAACACTTGCACGAACATAATTTGTACATCAGGATAGTGCAACATATAGTTGTCCATGACTAAATACCAGTGTGCACAAATCTATCCCAACATACTTCACAGATTGCCTTGAGATTTATTAATCGTCATGGCCTATGCCAACCAGATTGGGAACTGTCGTCTCATCATTATAGAAGGTAGTTCCAAAGATGACCGAGTTAATGATATTCTCAGAATGAAGAAAAAATCTCCAGATTTATCTCCGGTCAGAATTTGAGCTTGAATTACACACGATTTACACCCGACAACCATCAGTCGTGTTCCATTACGAAGTCCATCCTTTGGGGCAATGTTTCTCTACAACATTATTGGGCATCCTACTTTCAAGTCCAGCTTAAAGGGTGGTAGTTTAGTAGGATCCAATGAATTTAAGTACTCATTTAGATATCTGGTTATAATGGTACGATCAACTTCATCATCTTCAGACAATTTGTCAGTAGCTAGATACAAAACTACTTCTTCAGGAAAAAAATTCAGTGCGATAGTATTGATAACACAACATCGTCATTCCATGTAGAAAGAATTGTGTGTTCAGTTAGAAATGTTGGGGTCACCGTACTCACAACATTCAACTCCGAAAAAATAATGAATAATAGTTCATTTAGGTTCTGGCACGTGTGTATTGTTTATGGAAGTTCTATGACTTTTTCTGGATTGGACCCAATCTAATAAAAATTATAATATTGTTTAAATCATTCAAATGAAAAATTAAAGTGTCTTAAATGAATATCATATAAAAATGTGACGCAAAGAAAAATTACCTCAATCAAGAACTTTAAAAAATTAGCATTTGCATGGTTTTTGCTATTGAGACGCATGTTCACGTTCAAAGTCAATATGTGTATACGCTACCAGAGATTAGACTTGTCTTAGTGATGTAGCCACAATCAGCTCACGAATCCCTCTTGGTATAACTGATAAGATTTATCAAAAGTCTCCAAGCACAATGGTGACTCCCTCAAATGACATCCAATGTTCGATCAACTGCTTCAACGTAATATCTATGTTGCATTGGAACTTCATTCTAGATTATCAACTTTGTTTCTCTAAATAAATGTGCCTGAGCTGATTGCTTTGAAAACCCACAAATTGAGTTTTTTAGTACATCCGATGGAATGCTAAACGTAGAATGTGAAGGGCGACCTCCCACCAATAACAAAGAAGCAATACCCGATGAAGGCACCGTGATAACAAGATGGCCAAGGCTACGACATTTAGCTGCAACTGTGTTGTACAAAAATGTCTTCCCTATTCTAGCACCCCCATTCAAAAAGAAAATGGTTCCTTTATTTTCGAATACTAAAGAAGTGATTGCATTGTAAGTGCTACATTGTGCAGTATTAAGATGAGCAACATTAACTTCTGGATCCGTTTGTATGTCGATGTTCCCATATCAATTGGTTTCCAACTACAGTATTCCGATTTGTCACCAATTATGGCATGGGCGGTGATCTTGTCAAAATCAAGATATAAAAGTATACTTTACTTTTCTAAAGATTTGTAGTGTGGAAGTAAAGGTCGAACCCACAGAGATTGATTAACTACCGCGCTTTAATTTTAAAACCTAAATTTAGCTAATTTAAGAAAAACAGATTTTGATTTGATTTTAATTAAACTAATAATAATAGAAGTAAATCTAAATTATGAAAGCAATTAAATAGTTATTTTTATAATATGTTTAAGGAACCTAGGATTGCAAATCCACCACTAGCTTCATAATAAGGGTATTTATGAATTACTTTAGCTTTATTAAGTTGGATGTTAATGGGAAATTGTAGCTACAAGCCCAATTCCTCCGTCAAGAAAATTACTATGGTTCAAGCACCAACATAATC
Source organism: Hydrangea macrophylla (assembly GCA_033977485.1). Taxonomy (NCBI): domain Eukaryota; kingdom Viridiplantae; phylum Streptophyta; class Magnoliopsida; order Cornales; family Hydrangeaceae; genus Hydrangea; species Hydrangea macrophylla. The sequence goes on from CM066983.1 coordinate 53,604,626, forward strand.
CATCTTCGGTTAGCACTAATTATTCCACACTAAACTAGGGTTGTGGTATAATCCGTCTAATCTAGGCATGAACTATTCGGATACTTGATAGCACAATTCAATTTAAGCACCATTACATGTAAATAATCTAAACAAGCACAGCAAGCATAGATCATTGAGCACACTACCATCAAAATAGATCTAAGACAAGAATAGATTTTGAAAGTAATGATTTAATCAATAGAAGCACGATTTATTTATAAAAATCCTTGGAACATGTAACTGTCATCCATACATAATAAAACTAGAATAAAAACATAAAATACACCCTATTACTTGGCTAGGGTTTCAATGAAACCCTAGATCTAGAGTCTAGTTGTCCATAGAAGCGGAAGATGGCAAGTAGTTGACGGAGGAGGCCATGAAAATCCTTGGTCTTCTTCTTCTTCTCCTTGCTTCCCTCCCTTCAATGGCTGAAAGTGTGGTCGTATATTGTGTGTATATCAATTGCCAACCCTTTAATTGAATTAAAATAGGGTATATATAGATTTTACAACAAGTTTTGGAAGCTTTCCTAACCCGAAACGTACTAAAATTGCTTTATTTTGCAATCTGGACGTAATTAGGCAGTTTCGTTTGCGTAGGAATCATTAGTAGAGTGAAATACGAAAGTTCCATTTTTGCATAGGTTGCGCGAGCGGGCCGCGCGAGCGCGATCTTGGGACCTCGCGCGAGCGGGTCGTGCGAGCGATTTCCTGGGTTTCGCGGGACCGAGTCGCGCGCAAGATGTGGATTTTCTTGCTTCTTTTGCTCTGCTTTTTCACCCCATTTAACTTGGTTTATTTGATTTCTTCCAAAACCTGTCAGAAAATAGAAACGAAGTACAAATATACAAAAACAGGATAAAAAGGTACTAACAAACGTGAATTAAGGCATGTAATTAGGATCTGTTCTCTCACGATCAGGCGGAAAGTCAATTAAACTTTGGCCTGATTCTTGTAACAATTGATTTAGAAGGTACAAACCATAATCTTCAATTTGAGCATCGGTTGGATTAGGAATGTAAAACAATGTACGAATCTTGTGTCCAAGATCATCGCAAATAGACACTGAGAATTTATTCCATGACTAATATGGTTGTAATGGATGGCATTGTATTAGAATAAAATATAATATTCTTCTCAATTGGTACTCAGTATTCATAATTGCGGCCTCCTGAAGACATTATGTCTGTAACGCCCCGTAATAGCAAAAATAGAGAAAAATAAATTTTCTTTTTGGGTTCATAGGAAATGATGGGTGAATTTTACTAGTTGGTCCACATTACACAGTACTAGTCAACTAATAAAAGTAACAAGAATAGTAATAATATCAAATTAAATATATTACAAAATTTCTAGCTATTACAAGATCATCAAAGTGCGCTACAAGAAATATAAAAGGTTTCTAAGCAACAAATGCACATGTACCAATTATAATAAAGTTAACAAAAATATAAACGAAAACTCTATCTTCTTCAGCTCGCGTAAACGTAATCATCTGCGTAATAGTCTTCCCTAGCTTCTCCAACTTCAGCAGATTCGCCCTCGATGTAGCCCTCCTCTGGATAATAACCAATGTCACCAGTTCGTTACCTGTAATGGCATAGATAGGGTAGGCTAAACGAGGAATGTCCAAGCAATGATGGTCATCAGCTTATTGAAAGCTGAGTGAAAATAAACTAACATGGTCTCATAGATATAAAATATTTACCAGTTATGAATGATATAATGTAGTGCTATTAATAGTATATTTTCTTTCTTTTATTCCGAACTCGTTATCCTATTCTTATCGCCTTCAACCCTAGGGCTGACTGTACTAACCCCGACTGACTGAGATGGTGCAAGTATATCATTACGACATACAAGTGCTCTTGTTCACCTCATCAAAGCTTTTAAGAAATCTTGCCAGCACCATACATCGTTCCAATATAACCGTTGGTCTGTGGATACACCAATACTCTAGTCCACCGCTTTTAAGAACTCTTACTGTTTACCTCTTTTAAGAACACTCGCGAGTATCGTCCGCCCATAATCAATACATATTGGTACTCTTGTTTACTACCTCAAAGCTTTTTAACAACTTTTGCAAGTATACATAATGCCCACATCCCACGCAGATGTGCTTACGACTGGTCCCTGAAACTGATATAATTATCTTGAGAGGCATCGATACCCAACTGACTCAATCACTAATGTTGGCCCAAATGTGGAAACCTTAGAGGAGGAGGGGGGGGGGGGGGGGGGGGGGGGGTTGAATAAGGTTTTAGCGGAAATTAACCTTTTAAAAACAAAATTACAAATAAAACACAATCACAAACAATTATCTAAAGAGATAAGGGAAGAGATACTTGCAAACCAATTTTTCAAGTGGTTCGACAATCGCACCCCGCGGCCTATGTCCACCCCTCAAGAACACCTCTTGATGATTCCTTTACTCTGATCTACTTCACGGGTGTAGACCAAACCGTTACAAGAGCCTCCAATCTCTCCTAAAAATGAAAACCTCTTCTTTGCAATCAAGGGTTATTAACCCTCACTCTTTACAAATTGATTTGAATACAAATTGAAACTCTCTCTATATAGAGTGGATAATACAAAAAAAGCTCACTACAATTTTGCTCTCTCAAGAAATACAAATGAAAGATTTTGAGCAAATTGATAAACTCACACAACTAGGGGTCAAATGAAAATATTTAAAGATCAAAGAGATGTGTGATCAATGCTATGTTTTCCAATCAAAATCTCAACCCCAAATAGCTTGGGAAAACATGTATTTATAGGCCTTGGAAGATTATAGCCGTTGGTGGCAAGTTTGGTAATTCAAAACCCTTCTAAAAACTAGCCGTTATTGCCTTCCAGGTCGCTTCAGTCGACTGGGCCTTGAAGCAGTCGACTGAGTTGTATTTACAGAGGGTTTTGCTTGAATTCTGCTCACTTCAATCGACTGCATCCGGCCCTCAGTCGACTGCCTCTCCCTGTTTGACAGCCTGACACATCTCCACTAAAATGGCCATAACTACCTCTACAAAACTCGGATTTCAATCCATTTGATGTTTTGGAAACTAGGTTCAAATACCTTTCCAACCATATAAGATTCAACATTTAATTATTTTCCAATTGGTTGGGGAATTGCTTTAAAGATGACCTACTTAAAATTTATTTCCAAAACATTAACTTTTAGAATTTGTTTTAGCCCCTATGAGTGTGAGATCAAGATGCCTTACAATGATGGTCCTAGACTTCAACCAAGGATGAAATATCTTCAAGTCTTCAAGCTTGATCCTTGTTGAGTTCCTTGTAATCTTGATCTACATCAATTAAATCTCATGCACACAAAGATGTTAAAACATTGATACAATATTAATACATGAGATTATATATGAGCATAAAAATGACTATGATAATAACAAAGAATGAATCAATATGAATCATGTAATTATCATAGCATATTTGACATCATCAAAACATAATTAAATATGCCTTATATATCTTAAGGTTAACAACTACCATGTTGTCTAACATTACCTACTGCTATACCTAGTTTTAGACACCCCATTTTGACCCACCAAAAAAAGAATTGACTGCCACGGGGCACGTAAACCAAGGAGGAGAAGGCTGTAAACCAACAAAAAGCATCAAAAAGTCCTATCAGGCATGACTAAATAAAATGCAGAAAAAAGATGGGAAATTCTGCAACATGAATCAGTACAATTGGACGACCAGAGAAGAAACGACGGCCAATCGAAATTTTAAGACCCGACCGACCAAGGCAGGGGCAATACAGTCATTTTTTGGACTGTTAAATTTGCGATCCAACTGTACCGATTTAAAGCTTAAGTCGTTACGAGTCTAAATCTTCTTGAATCGCAGAGATCGGGCGGTCGGATTAGAAGATATCAAAGATTAAAGATGGGTTAAATACATTTTTACCCTTGTGGTTAGACCCATTTTTACTTTTACCCCTGTGGTTCAAAAATGGACCCTTAACCCCTTGTGGTTTCAGACTAAAGTAAAATTACTAAGACTTTCCTAAAAAAACTAATGAAAAGTTTAAATTGGCAAAAAAATAAAAATATTAGCACTTAACCCCTTTTATGAGGTTAATTTTGGGATTAATCCTTTATGTGGAGATAATGTTGTGATTTAATCCAACTACGTGGGGGTTAATGTTAACACTTAATCACCATATGAGTGTACTTAGGGGTGTCATTTCGAACAGAAATTCCGATTCCGACCGATTCCGATCCGAAAAATTCCGATTTTGGCAACTAAATATGCATCCGAATTCCGAATTTCCGAATTTCGAAAATTCTGAAAAAAAAAATTGGATCGGAATCGGAATTGTTTTCAGAATTCTGAAAATTTCAAAAATTCCTAAAAATTTCCGAAAATATTCCGAAATTGTATTTTGCCGAAAGTTTTCCGAATATATTTCGAAATATTCCGAAAAATTTCCGAACATATTCCAAAATTGCATTTTTTGAAAATATTCCAAAATATTCCAAAAATTGTGTTCATCCCACATCGAAAAAACACAAAAAAATGGGATGTGATGTGCTTCTATAAAAGGCCTACAAGTCTCAAGTGAAATCCCATTAAGCTTGAATTCCGAATATTTCGAAAAATTCCAAAAATATTCCGAATATTCCGAAAAATTCCGAATCTGATGAAATTCCGAAAATTCCGAAATTTCGGAATCGGAAATAATTTTTGAATTTCCGAAATTTCGGAACGGAATTCAGAATGCATTATTGGCTTCCGAAAATTTCAGAATTTTTTTTCCGAAAGGGGTGTTTCCGATCCGTTCCGGCCGAAACACATCCCTAAGTGTACTTTGAGAGAAATCTTAGTAATTTTACTTTAGTCTTAACCACAGGGGGTAAATATATTTAACCCATTTTTGATCTGAGAAAGTCAAATAACTGAGATTGAAAGTCCACTGTTTAAATTTGTGGCCCACCCACATGGGATAACTACCCACGGGAGTTGGCCTATTTAAGAAGCTTCATGTGCCTCCTTTCAAAACACGCAGAGAACCCACTCCTTTCAAGACACGCAGAGAACCCACTGCCCAAAAAAAAAAAAATCCTTGATTCAAGGCTTTCATTTGGTGAAGAAAACAAACTCTCTAAGTCTTAGGTTTTAGAAGGTTTTTTCCTTTCTTTTTGGATCTTGCTTGTTTGAAGTTTCACCAACATCACCAATCTCATCACCATTGCCATCACCAGCCTCACTATCACAGCCCTCTTTCCAGCTTCACCACCACTCACCATAACACCACCATGCATCACCCCTCACCCCTCTGCCAACAACACTGACCACCATCACTACCAACCTCCCAAAACCCCCCACAGCACAGACCTAGCTCAAGCATACACGCCGGTCCACTGTTCAGCCCACACCCAGCCAGCGCACATAGCAGCCCAATAACCAACCTTTCTTGGGTAGGTGTTGCCATTTCCCTCTCTCTAAAAAAAAAACTCTTATATATACATATATATACATGTACATACTTATTTATATATATACACTGTTCTTACTTCGTTGACTAATTAGTCTAAGGAAAAAAAAAACAAAGGCCAAAAGAATCCAAACCGTGAGTTTGAGTTGTTTCCTCCTTTCTTTTGTTAGTTTTTGTATCATATACATTTTTTTTCCTTCCTCTCTCTAAGAGAACAACCAGTAGACAATAAAGAAAAAAAAAACAAGATCCACATCTACAAATGGCAAAAAATATATATATATATATATACATATCAAAAAGGCTTTGCTTAAGCCTTGTTTGGTACCAGCAAGAGTCCCTGCAAGACAACATGCTTTGATACTTTGAGCCTTTGATTGGTTTATTTGATTAGCATTTGAGTTTTGTGACACTACCCCTCCATTTAGTCACAAGTTTTATTAATATTATTATTATTATTTTTTCTTTTCTTTTTTTTTTTCTCGAAAAAAGGACTTCAAAAAAATATAAGGCAAAGGTAGTTTTTCTTTCTTTCAATTTACATCAAATGAGAGTTACTCCAACAAAAAAAAAAGATTTTTTCATAAAAAAAAAGAAAAAAAAAAAGAAAAAAAAAGAGGCCCTGCACAAAAAAAAAATGATAATAATAATAATAATCAATACTTGGACTAGAACTTTTAGACTTTTACTGCTCTACTTTTCTTAGTGGTCTAGGCTCCCTATAAATCCACTGGTCGGATATTCCGCATTTTTCTTTCTATTTTATTTTCTTTTAGTGGTGTGGTCTCCCTATAAATCCACTGGTAAGATATTTCGCCCTCTTTTTTGCCAGTCGGAAGGAGGCCTCGAACTCCACCCGATTGGACTTTATATCCTGCGTCAGCCAGAAGGAGATCTAATGACCCACCCGACTGAACTTTATCAAACTGTTATATTTTGCACCAGTCAGAAGGAGACCTCGATCTCTACCCGATTGGACTTTTTATCCTGCGTCAGCCGGAAGGAGATCTAATGACCCACCCGGTTGAACTTTATCAAACTGTTATATCTTGCATCAGTCAGAAAGAGGCCTCGAACTCCACCCGATTGGACTTTATATCCCGTGTCAGCCGGAAGGAGATCTAATGACCCACCCGGCTGAACTTTTTCAAACTGTAATATATTGCATCAGTCAGAAGGAGGCCTCGAACTCCACCCGACTGGACTTTATATCCTGCGTCAGCCGGAAGGAGATCTAATGACCCACCCGGCTGAACTTTATCAAACTGCTATATCTGCGCCAGTCGGAAGGAGACCTTTGAACTCCACCCGATTGGAATTTATATCCTGCACCAGCTGGAAAGAGATCTAATGACCCACTCGGCTGCACTTTATCTCCTGTTATAGATATTCATTGATAAATCAGGAAACACAAAAAAAAAATGATGATACGTCTCTCCATTTGCATTGGGCATCGACCCTTACTTCCGGCACATAAAACAAAAAGACAAAAAAATCATGAAAACAAAAAAAAAATGCAAAAAAAAAAAAAAACTCATCGCACAGTCGATCTACTCCGACTTTAACTCAAAACACTTTCTCATAACTCACTACTCTCTCAAAGTTTAAAAGTCTAGGACTACACCGTACATGTTAACGATCTTAGCAACATCGACTTTACTCAAAACATCATTTTACACACTCACAGTCTAGATCGACCAAACACTTACACACATGCACAGAGTTAGAACTACGTATGGCCTGATTCTCGTATCGAGATACGTATGCAACCTTGACTAGGTTGCGGCCATAAACATTTTCTTTCACCTATCTTGTGTCGAGATACGCGTGCTTAAAACATTTATTTTACGAATCTCGTGTCGAGATACACATATAACCCATATTAGGGTACGACTATAATATTGTCCGCTTTCCTATTTCTTTAAAAGAAAACTTGTTTTCTTATAAAATAATATCCCCCATTTTCTATAAAATTAATAAAAATAGGCAACTGTGTGTCACGGATGCTTGAGGGTGCCTAACACCTTCCCTCGACATAATCGAGTCCTTGAACCTATTTCAATGAACTCTGGTTTTCGCATGGCTACTTAGAGTCATACTTTTAAAGGGCCTTACTTTTTCAAAACATTAAAAAAAAAAAGAGGTCGAATACGATTGCGTCAATCATCTTTTCAAGGGATCCTATCTCCCAAATAAATGTTAGGTGGCGACTCTGAAACTTTTACTTGGCCCTAATCTCACTTTCATGTACTTTCCCACATTCCTCACACTCTTTCACACGTCTATCGATGAAAATGATCGCGATCCTTGAAGGGACCGCCCCCCACTTTTGGGGCGGGCACGACAGCTGACAACTCTGTTGGGGAGGCCCTTAGAGGACTCAAGCTGTCATTTTATTAATTTTTTCTAAAGGGGCATTTTATTAGAGAAGACAAATTTTTTTTTTGCTTTTTCTCTTTCTTCATACACATTTGTATGCATATTTTTAGGTACTCATCATTCGATACAAGAAAAAAAATTGCAAGGCCAATGCCATACACACAAACACTATCATCAAGCATGACATAACCCGGTTAAAAAAAAACCCTTTAAGATTAGATAAGAGGATTAGTAAGTGGCATGGCCATTGTGATAGTACTTCCGGTACCAGCACCAAAAGTTCCTTCGCTCGAACCACCAACCTGAGAAGGTGCTATGGCGCTGGAGGTTTGAAGGTTTGGGAATCGGGCCTAAATTAAGATTGCATTAGATGTAAACCCTCCTCGCATGGTCGCATTCCACTCACGTACATTTGTAAATTACCATTTTGTCATTTATTTCTTTTCCTTTTCATAAAACAAAAAAAAAGTGACTATATCTAAATAAGTGTTGGTTGTCTTTTCTCAGCTCATTAAATTTCAAAACAAAGAACAAGCTCCCACTTTCAAAATGGCAAACCAAATCCCAAGGCTAGATTTCATTACAAAGGCAAGCGCTTAGCTGACCCACTATTATGATAGGCTCTCCTTAGACGAGTCGAAAGCATTCAAAGGCTATTTCGGGTAATTTTGCTACTTAAAGTCAAGACTGACTGCCATCTGTTTGAAACCTTAATTACTTTCTGGGATCTCTAGACCTTGGTTTTCCATTTCGGGGAACAGGAGCTCACACCGACTCTCGAAGAGTATGCTGGTTTATTGAAACTAGCTATTTCCAAGGACCCTGTGTAGCCAAGTTTCTAGACCAGAAATAACAAAATATCAGAGTTCTTGGGAATAAAGAAGGGTGTATTGACGGAAGCAGCAGGTGGGGACTTCTCATGACTCTCTATAGATTTTCTCACTAACGGGTTCATATCTTCTAGGGGATATGACAGATATTGCTTCTACTGCACACGTTCAGATTGGCAGAATAAACGGCTATGGGTTCTTATTTTGTGTCTCCTAGGCCACCTACTGTTTCCCCGGAAGGACAGAAAGATCGACATGACTCTGATCAGGGCCCTTGCTTAGATCCAAAATGGCCATACTTTATCCCGACGATATTAGCTGAAACTATACGGACTTTATCTTTTTGCAAGAACGATGGTAAGGGTTTCTTCGCGGCTAGCACTGGGTTACTGTAGATCTGGATACAATCTCATCTCATCAAGCTACCAGATCCAGTCCCAATCCAGAGCTTCATGATCATCGACATCATCACCCCGCTGGATAGACGTCCATTTCCTATTCAAGGGAAAGAGGAATGGTTCGATTATCTGACTTAACTAGAGGGGCACAATATTCAGTGGTTTTTAGGGTACCCGTGTCAATCCGACTTTAGACTGGTACTCTCTCGTTCATTCCATTAATCAGTCTTACGGGTGTAGCACCCTACATGCCCACATGGGTTCTTAGACAGCTCGGCCATTATTAACGAATCCCAACAATAGAGGACAAGTCCTCTTTCTGCTTTGGTTATGATTCTCTTGTGTCAAGAGAACGATATGATGAAGTATTGGGACATTGGTACCAGATCATCTTTGATTATAGGGCCCTAGAAGACTGCCATATCGGTGTGGACCCCGCATATGTCAGGTGGATGCAACAACTGCTCAGAACGCTATCGACTATTAGCTCAGAAAAGCCCAGAATGGGCGGATCAAGGATCGAGGACCACATTGAAAAACTGAGGAAGGCCCTCAATCATGAGGGAATTATCAGAACCCAAGTTGAAATGGAAAGGGATCAACTCAGGGTCACCCTCGAGCATGAGGGGATGGCTAGAGCATAAGTCAAAATGGAAAGGGACCAACTCAGGGCCCTCCTCAATCACACCGAAGGAGAAAGGAACCATGCACAAACCAATCTTCAGAATGCCCACACAATAATTAGCAAACTAGAATACTTCATCTCCACCGAGGCCAAGTCAAGGATCGACGCATTAAACGGTGAACTTGACCTCGAAATCTCAAAGAAAGACAATCTGATGGGCATTCTAGCCTAACCATAAACATTGCCCAGGGCGATTTTAGTTCAACCCAAGTAGGCTTCAAGACTGTTAGTGATTATGACTGCGATGTTTTAGGTTTAGTGTCCCTAGCTGAAAAATCTTTGTAATCGAGTAGGAGACCTATGTAATGAAATTTGGTTCTTTCTGAACCAATCTATCTTAATAAAATGTTTGAATCTTCTTGAATTCTTGGGAATCCAAATTTTTACTTGCCTAAATGGACTTGGGAACTTTCTAACATGTCTTATAAACGAGCTAATAAACCACACTTACATAGATTATAATCACAAAATCTTAATAAGTATATATGCTCTAAACTATTATCATTTGCTTTTCAGGTAGTTCTCAATAATTCAAAATTTTGAGTATACTGGAAGATTGGGTCCGTAACCCCATCCTGACCAGAGGATACCTTTGAAGACAGCAACAAAGTATGTGCGATATCAAAGCAAATCCGAACGATGCTATGAACAACACTCAAAACCCCGATCACCCGAGTTTTTAGCAACAGGTCGACGCTCTGTTCGCTATGGTCAGACATTTAGCCACTCAACTCCCTGCGGGAGCCGGTCAGGTTCCACTCAACAATATTGCCATACCAAATACACCAGGGCAGTCTGATAGCCATAACCAGCCACCCATACCAACTGGCTATGTATATGCTGAGGTACCATCGGCAGCAACATCATTCCAGGTCCCACCGCCCATTCCTCATCATACACCAAATCAGTTCACGACCCCTCCGGCCGTCATTCACATACCGATAATCACCATTAGCGGAGGAGTTGACAATTACGCTGAAGAAAAAAGATTAAGGAGACTCGAGGAAACAAACTCCATGGCATAGCAAATCAAACGCCTAAAAAGCCATCGGAGCCGCTCGGAGCCATCGGCGAGGGAAGGATAACTGTCAAACCATCGGAGCCGCTCGCCAATGTGGCTGGCAACCCACTCCCTCAGCATGCAGTTATGGCACTAACTATTAATATGGTGACTGTCGAATATGAAAAGATGGCCATGTCAATCACTCAGAATCCCCCGCCAAGATGGGTTGGTGGCTCGATCTCAGTGAATCTGGAAAAGGGGTTCTCGAACCTCAATATGAACTTTGCACCAATAAGATCCCTTCTCCCTGTTTCTATACCAACTTCAACTGTTCCCATACCAATAATCCAAAGGGTGACTGAGCCCATCTCGGAGCATTCCATCCTTCTCATGTTTGCACCTCCAACCTCTCCCTGAGCAAAAATCCAAAAGGCGACCGAGCTGCATCTTTCTCCAGTGAGGTCCATACTAGAGGTCTTCTCAGCACTAGCACCATCAGCTCCCATCATCCTCTACGCTCTCTAGTGCATCATCCAGCCTCTGGTGGAGGGCACCCATGCCATTCCATGGGTATATCAGATCCCAGGTCAAGCAGATGTCGATGAAATCTCAAATACAGGAAGGTTTGTCGATTCGGGCGAACAAGTCTGAACTGACGGCCCAATTAAGCAAACTGTCTCTGACAAAGAAGCATAAGATTTCTTGAAAATGCTTAGGCACAGTGAGTATAAGATCATTGAACAGCTCAGCAAATCTCCTGCCTAGATTCCAAAACTATCACTGCTACTAACCTCTGAGACTCACCGGAACGTCCTCTTGAAGATACTTAACGAGGCTCATGTCTCCAACTGTATTTCAAGTGACCAGCTTACGGAGATCGTGGGTAACATCTCGGTCGCCAACATGATCTCCTTCTCCGATGATGAGATTGGACCAGAAGGGACTAGTCATAACAAGGCCCTAAACCTCGCAGCAAAATGCTCGGGTATGATGCTTAACCAGGTGCTCGTCGATAATGGATCTGTGATCAATGTTTGCCCTTTGGACACAATCGAAAGAATGGGCATTGATCAGACACGAATTAGAAGGTCTAACACGATCGTTCGAGGTTTCGATGGAGCCCGCAGGGAAACCTTCTGATTGATAGACCTTCCAGTCGAGATTGAACCCTATGAATTCTAGGTCACATTCCAAATCTTGGACATCCCTGCCTCTTACAGCATTCTTCTGGGCAGACCATGGATCCACCCGGCTGGGGCAGTCCCCTCCACTCTACAATAAAATGTTAAATATGCGATCGAGGGGTTTTTGATCATCATCTATGGTAAAAAAGAATACGCAATATTTAGAGAACCCTCGATCCCACACATTAGTTCAAGTGTAAAAGTTGAGCCTGCTGCATACTGGATCTTTGAGTTATCATGTGCCACCTATGCACCATAGGAGAAAGGTAGAGAGGAAGCCGTCATACTCCAAAGCTCATGTTAACATGGCCAGACAGTTAAAGGCAAATGGCTATCAGCCAGGGAAGGGCCTGGGAAGACAAAACCAAGGGCGGACAAAGCCAATCGATCCACTAACTCATAACAACACCCGTGGCCTAAGGTATAAGAAGAAATTCTAGAAGGGCCAAAAGTTTGGTCTCATCACTGAAGGGATCATCCCCCACATACGAAAGACTTTTCCATATCCTGCTGAGGTTATGGCCCCTGATCAAGTTCAAGAGGGGGATGTCTCAAGATCACTGCCTTCCCAGACCATAGATTGGACTTTCGCGGTCCCAATGGGCAGCATCCAAGCATTATTTGAAGAGGACATCTTCATGATGGCCGATCAAGAGGCCGTTTCTCTACCTGCCATCCGTCGAGCTGAGCCAATCCAGGCGAGACCTTGAACAACTGGGAGATTCGCCTGTTGCCCAAGAATAGGGAATTTTGGTAAAATGACAAGAACATATGTAAAGTTTTCGCTTAACTTAAGCCGATCGAGTGAAAAACTGATTCAACACTTGTAAAGGCTTTCTATCTTTTATGTTTTTGAATGAAATGCTAGTTCGCTTTTGTTTCAATACAAATCTTTCTCTGAATTTTGTCTATTTTTCTCTTTTTTGTCAAAACTGATTTCAGGGAACCTGTGATTAAATCCACTAATCCACCAGAAATCACACAACTTGATAAAGATTTGCACAATTTTAGTACAGAAATAGACTCTAATTTCATGGGTATAGTAGAAGATTTTGATTTTAACGAGGAAGTACCCCACGAACTTGAAAGATTGATTTCAAAACTCGAGGACAAACTAAAACCTAACTTAGAAGAAACTGATACTATCGACATCGGGACAATAAAAAGTCCTTGAGAACTAAAAATCGGCCATCAATTATCACAGGGGCATAGACATGAGTGGTTTCAGTTCTTAAAGGAATACCAGGATGTCTTCTTTTGGTCATACCAAGATATGCCCGGACTGGCCACCAGCATCATCACATATAAGCTTGCCATCAAGTCGGAATTCAAGCCCATCAAGCAAAAACTGAGGAAACTAATGCCCGAATGGAGCCTCAAGGTAAAGGAGGAAGTAATCAAGCAGTTCAAACATCATGGTCATGAACTATCCAACATGGCTGGCAAACATGGTATCGGTGCCTAAGAAGGACGGCAGAGTCAGAGTTTGTGTTGATTATAGGGATCTCAATAAGGCAAGCCCAAAGGATGACTTCCCTCTGCCAAATATTCATATACTGGTTGACAATACAGCCAGAAACGAGATCTATTCCTTCTTGGATGGGTTTCTGGTTATAATAAAATCCTCCTGGATGAGGAGGATAGGGAGAAAATAGCTTTCATAACACCTTGGGGCACATTCTGCTATCGAGTCATGCCATTTGGCCTTAAGAATGCCGGGGCAACCTATCAGAGGGCCATGACTACTCTCTTCCATGACATGATGCATCAAGAACTAGAGGTCTATGTTGATGACATGATCATAAAGTCTCAGAGGACGACGGAACACCTCACCAATCTCAAAAAGCTCTTTGATTGCCTTAGAAAGTACAGGCTCAAGCTGAGCCCGGTCGAGTGCGCTTTCGGCGTCCTCTCGGGAAAGTTATTGGGATTCATGGTCAGCCGACACGGCATCGAGATTGACCCTGGGAAAATCAAAGCCATTACTAAAATGCTTGCTCCTACGAAGGAAAAGGAAATCCAAGGATTCCTGGGATAAATCAACTTCATCAGCCGTTTCATCTCACAGCTCACAGACAAGTATGAGCCGATCTTCAAGCTACTCCAAAAAGATTCTGACAAGAAGTGGAATGAGGACTTCTAGGTTGCCTTTGATATGATCAAGAAGTACCTCCTAAACCCACCCGTGCTGGTCCTGCCAGAGCTAGGACGTCCTTTGTTACTCTATTTATCGGTCCTTGACCATTCAATGGGATGTGTACTGGGCTAGCACGATGCGTCTGGACGAAAGGAACATGCCATCTACTATCTGAGCAAAAGGTTCAAAGACTATGAATCTCGATACTCCATGCTAGAATGAACCTGCTGTGCTCTCGCTTGGGCCGCCACCAGACTTTGTCATTATTTGCTCAGTTACACCATTGTCTGATTGCCCAGATGGACCCACTCAAGTACATCTTTGAGAAACCAGTGTTGACTGAGGAGATCTCAAAATGGCAGATGCTACTAACAGAATTCGACATCATCTATGTCACTCAAAAGGCCATCAAGGGTCAGGCGATTGCTGATCAACTAGCGAAAACTCCGATTGACAACTACGAGCCGATGGACACTTCTTTCTCAGATGAGGCTATCTTATTTGCCACTAGCGGGAATGACAATGAATGCTTCAAAGGTTGGCAAATGTATTTCAATGGAGCATCTAACAACAAAGGAGCTAGGGCAGGGGCAGTTGTTGTATCAGAAGACGGAATGCATTTTCTCGTCTGCAACAAGCTAGGCTTCGATGCAACCAACAACATCTCTGAGTATGAAGCGTGCATCTTAGGCCTGAGATTGACTCTAGACATGGACATTCATAGAATGGCAATTTTCAAAGATTGTGAACTGGTCATCAAGCAGTCCACTGAAGAATACGCTACGAGGGACGCCAAGCTCATCCCATATAGAAGATGTCTAGTTGACTTGTGCAAATACTCTGACTACATCGAGTTCAATCACATTTCCTGGGATCATAATAATTTCGTTGAAGCCCTCGCAACTTTGGCATCCATGATCAGGGTCCGCAAGATGGATGAGATCCCTCCTCTAATGATCGATGTAAAGTCCAGGCCAGCTTACTATTATCCCATCGAGGAAGAAGCAGACAGAGAGCCATGGTACCATGACATCATGAACTTTCTGGAGAAACAAGAGTACCCTCCTACTGCTAATATGGGAGAACGACATACCTTCCGAAAGCTTGCTTCACAGTTCTTTCTCAACGACAAGACCCTATATAAATGGAGCTATCACTTGGGACTACTTACATGTGTAGTGGCACCCAAAGCCAACTACTTAATGGAGAAGGTACACGGCAGAGTCTACGGCCCATATATGAGTGGCCTCATGCTCTCCAAGAAGATAATGAGAGTGGGTTACTTCTGGCTAACCATGGATAATGACTGTGCCAAATTTGTGAAGAAGTGTCATCAATGTCAGATCCATGTTGATCGGATACATGCACCACCAAGGGATCTGTATTCCATGACCACTCCATGGCCTTTCTCTATGTGGGGAATGGATGTCATTGAACCCATCACACCAAAGGCATCTAATGGTCAACATTTTATACTGGTAGCCATCGACTACTTCACAAAATGGGTCTAGGCCGAATCCTACGCTAGGGTAACTAAGGAAGTCGTCGCCAGGTTTGTCAAGAGAAACATCGTATGCCGTTATGGTCTCCTATAATCCCTCATCTCAGAAATGCCAGAAATCTCAACATTGACATGATGACCAAACTCTGTTAGCAGTTTTAAATTACTCACAAGCATTCAGCACCATACCGTCCTAAGATGAATGGGGCAGTCAAAGCAGCCAACAAGAACGTCAAGACAATCATATGGAAGATGTCTACCAATTACAAAGATTGGCATGATTTGCTACCCTTAGCACTCATGTCTTACCGCACTTCAATCCGAACCTCGACTGGGGCAACCCCCTATTCTCTCGTCTGTGGGATGGAAGCCATTCTCCCCGTCGAAGTTGAGATCCCGTTGTTGAGGATCCTCATGGAAGCCAAACTCGAAGAAGCCGAATGGGTCCAAGAAAGACACGAGCAACTATGCCTGATCGACGAGTAACGTTTAACTGCTCTATGCCACAACAGTCAATGCTACCAAAAGAGGATCGCTCGAGCCTACAACAAAGAGGTCCAACCTCGCCAGTTCAAGGAGGGAGATTTGGTCTTGAAAAAGATTTTTCCCTTTCAAGAAGAAGCTCAAGAAAAGTTTTCCCCCAACTGGGAGGGCCCATTCGTCGTCAAGAAGGCGTTGTCTGGAGGAGCTTTGATGTTTACTGAAATGGATGGTGATGGTTTTCCAGAACCAATCAATTCCAATTCAGTTAAGAGATTTTATGCTTAATTGAACTTGTATACTGTACGTTTTGATCAAGAAGAAGAGAGGCCTTCATTTCTGCTACCCATACATATCAAATAAAAATTTCCTTTTGTTCGTTGCTTTGAGCCTTTTATCTTATTTTCATTTTATTTCCTTTAAAACGACCAACTCCTACACTAGGGGGCATATGTCTATGGTTGAAAAAGCTATCAAAGAAAAAAAAACAAAAAAAAATGTATGTGTCAAGATCGAAGCCCAAGAAAAAAAAAGAGCCGACTAACATAGAGGTTGCAAAAATCCTCCCATGGAGAACAAAAAGCTGGTCGTAAGAGCTAAAACTCGAAAAAAATAAAAATAAAAATAAAAATAAAAATAAAAATAAAAATAAAAAAATCAAAACTTTGAGCCTTCATGCTACCCTTTCTTTCTCATCCCTCACCCTAGCCTT
Organism: Hydrangea macrophylla; assembly: GCA_033977485.1. NCBI lineage: Eukaryota > Viridiplantae > Streptophyta > Magnoliopsida > Cornales > Hydrangeaceae > Hydrangea > Hydrangea macrophylla. Next base: position 53,621,416 of record CM066983.1, read on the forward strand.
CATAACAACCCACTAAAGCCCTCTTAGATTGATCAAAAGGTTAAGCATACAAGTTTGGTTGACAGCCATCATTAGATTTCTACACTGCTCGGCATTAGTCATGTCAACAAACCACATCACTAGCTTCATGTCTCTACAACATTGCATGTTCAAGAATAAATAAAGAAAAGCATAAACCGAAGGGCGCAGTGAAAACCCAAAAGGGCGCTGTGAGTAAGAGCGTAGGCTATCAAGAAACAAAACTGTCGACGCGGTGAATACCTAAAAGGGCGCCAACGTGCAACAATGACAAAACTGGACTTGGCAAAAACCCAAAAGGGCGCTGAAGGGTAAAAGAGTGCATAAAAAAATAAGAAAAAAGAAGAAGAAAAGAAAAAGAAAATCGGGCATCAATTTCAAAAGTTTATATTGAAGGATACATGATCTAACCTCTTTACCCCCGAGAAAAGGGTTTCTTCTGTTGCAAATGAAGCTTCGAGTCAAGATCAAAGATTGTGATATCTGGTTGGTATAGTTGGTTCCATCCAGGTTTACTCAAAACTCTAAAAACAATCTATGCTCAGTGAACTAGCATGTCAATCACTAACATACAGGAAGAACATACAGACATTTTGTCTTTTCAGAAAAATCGAATCACAAAAAGAAATGGATAGGTGAATTCCCAGAGGCTCAATCTCATTTCTTGGATTTCGACCAAGCCCCAAGAACAATCAGAATCCAAAAACACCAGATGATTTATTTCATCATCACAAGGAGTACGTCCGTCAAGAGGAATCCTATCCACAATCTTACTACCAGGAATGAGTTCGTCAAGTGGCATCCTATTCATGTTATCTAGCATTAGGACTGAGTCTGTCAAGAGGCATCATGTTCACAATCTTATGTCTGGGAGTAAGTCCGTCAAGTGGCATCTCATTCTCGTCCTCAACCCTCAGGTATGAGTACTTCACATGGCATTTAGTTCACCAATCATGGGTCTTACACAGCAATCACGCGTATCGTATTTTGCTGATTTCATCTTTTATTTTACAAGCAACCACGCCCTACGTGGTATTCTGCTTTCTCATACCCTAAACAGTCACGCGTATCGCATTCTATTACTCTCGAACCTTTTATTTTACAGCAATTACGCCCCAACGCGGCATTTTGCTCTCTTATCTCACAGCGATCACGCCCCACGCAACATTTTGCTCTCTCACATCCACATCAATCATGCCCCAACCTGGCATTTTGCTCTCTTGTCTCTCTACTTTTCATCACTTTTGTTTCGTCCTTGAACGAACTACGTCTGACCTGATTCTCCTTACCGAGATACGTAGACAGCTCAATGAGCCCAATCATACCACTATCCCTCTTCTATTCGATTCTCGTATGAACCCGCAGTGGAGTCGTTCACCCATTCTGGTAACACTCTCAACCCCCAGCAGAGCTATCTGCCTACTCTGGTGATGCTCTCAATCCCAGCTGCCCGCTCTGGCACAGTACTCACTTGCCTACTTTGGCACATCACAAAACTTGCTTACTCTAGCACGACTTTACTTAATCTCATTACTTAAAAAGAAAAATGGGACAAAATGGGTCATCTTGCTTCTTTGTCACGATTTTCTCCGCAAAGCATGACAAAGAGGGCCAGCGATAGACACCCCATTTTGACCCACCAAAAAAGAATTGACTGCCACGGGGCACGTAAACCAAGGACAAGAAGGTTGTAAACCAACAGAAAGCATCAAAATGTCCTATCAGGCATGACTAAATAAAAATGCAAAAAAAAAGATGGGGAATTATACAACTTGAATCAACCCGACTAGACGACCAGAGAAGAAACGGTGGCCAATCGAAGTTTTAAGACCCGACTGACCAAGGCAGGGGCAATACGGTCATTTTTTGGACAGTTAAATTTGCGATCTAACCATTCCAATTTAAAGCTTAAGTCATTACGAGTCCATATCTTCTTGAATCGCAGAGATCGAACGGTCGGATTAGAAAATATCAAAGATTAAAGATGGGTTAAATACATTTTTACCCATGTGGTTAGACCCATTTTTACTTTAACCCATGTGGTTCAAATGTGGACACTTAACCCCTTGTGGTTTCAGACTAAAGTAAAATTACTAAGACTTTCCTAAAAAACTAATGAAAAGTTTAAATTGGCAAAAAAATAAAAATATTAGCACTTAACCCCTTTTATGAGGTTAATTTTGGGATTAATCCTTTTATGTGGAGATAATGTTGCGATTTAATCCGACTATGTGGGGGTTAATTTTAACACTTAATCACCATGTCGTGTACTTTGAGAGAAATCTTAGTAGTTTCACTTTAGTCTCAACCACAGGGGGCAAATATATTTAACCCATTTTTTATATGAGAAAGTCAAATGACTATGATTGAAAGTGCACCGTTTAAATTTGTGGCCCACCCACATGGGATAACCACCCATGGGAGTTGGCCTATTTAAGAAGCTTCATGTGCAGAGAACCCACTGCCCCCCCCAAAAAAATCCTTGATTCAAGGCTTTCATTTGGTGAAGAAAAAAAACTCTCTAAGTCTTAGGTTTTTGAAGTTTTTTTTTCTTTCTTTTTGGATCTTGCTTATTTGAAGTTTCACCAACATCACCAATCTCATCACCATTGCCATCACCAGCCTCACTATCACAACCCTCTCTCCAGCTTCACCACCACTCACCATAACACCACCATGCATCACCCCTCACCCCTCTGCCGACAACATTGACCACCATCACTACCAACCTCCCAAAACCCCCCGTAGCACAGACCCTGCACATGCATACACGCCGGTCCACTATTCAACCCACACCCAGCCAACGCACATAGCAGCCCAATAGCCAACCTTTCTTGGGTAGGTGTTGCCATTTCCCTCTCTCTAAAAAAAAAAAACTCTTATGTATACATATATATACATGTACATACTTATGTATATATATACACTGTTCTTACTTCATTGATTAATTAGTCTAAGAAAAAAAAAGTAAAAGAAAGGCCAAAATAATCCAAACCGTGAGTTCGAGTTTTTTCCTTCTTTCTTTTGTTTGTTTTTGTATCACATACATTTTTTTTTCTTCCTCTCTCTAAGAGAACAACCAGTAGAAAAAAAAAGAAAAAAAAAACTAGATCCACATCTACAAATGACAGTATATATATATATATATATACATATCAAAAAGGCTTTGCTTAAGCCTTGTTTGGTACCAGCAAGAGTCCCTGCAAGACAACATGCTTTGATACTTTGAGTCTTTGATTGGTTTTGTTTGATTACCATTTGAGTTTTGTGACACTGCCCCTCCATTCGGTCACATGTTTTATTATTATTATTATTATTATTATTATTATTATTATTATTATTTCTTTTTTTTCGAAAAAAGGACTTCAAAAAAATATAAGGGTTCTTTCTTTCAGTTTACATCAAATGAGAGTTATTCCAACAAAAAAAAGATTTTTCATGAAAACACACACAAAAAAAGAAGATAGGCCCTTAACAAAAATAAAAAATAATAATAATCAATAATTGGACTAGAACTGTTAGACTTTTACTGCTCTACTTTTCTTAGTGGTCTGGGCTCCCTATAAATTCACTGGTCGGATATTTCGCCTTTTTCTTTCTCTTTTATTTTCTTTTAGTGGTGTGATCTCCCTATAAATCCACTGGTTGGATATTTTGCCCCCTTTTTTGCTAGTCGGAAGGAGGCCTCGAACTCCACCCGATTGGACTTTATATCCTACGTCAGCCGGATGGAGATCTAATGACTCACCTGGTTGAATTTGATCAAACTGTTATATCTTGCACCAGTCGGAAGGAGGCCTCGAACTTCACCGATTGGACTTTATATCCTGCGTCAGCTGGAAGGAGATCTAATGACCCACCCGGCTGAACTTTATCAAACTGTTTTATCTTGCACCAGTCGGAAGGAGGCCTCGAACTCCACCCGATTGGACTTTATATCCAACGTCAGCTGGAAGGAGATCTAATGACCCACCCGGCTGAACTTTATCAAACTGTTATATCTTGCACCAGTCAGAAGGAGGCCTCGAACTTCACCCGATTGAACTTTATATCCTGCGTCAGCCGGAAGGAGATCTAATGACCCACCCTGCTGAACTTTATCAAACTGCTATATCTGCGCCAGTCGGAAGGAGACCTTTGAACTCCACCCGATTGGACTTTATATCCTACGCCAACCGGAATGAGATCTAATGACCCACTCGGCTGCACTTTATCTCATGTTATAGATATTCATTTATAAATCAGGAAACACACAAAAAAATGATGATACTTCTCTCCATTTGCATTGGGCACCGACCCTTACTTCTGGCACATAAAACGAAAAGACAAAAAATCATAAAAAATAAAAAAAAATGCAAAAAAAAAAGAAAAAAAACTCATTGCACGGTCGATCTACTCCGACTTTTACTCAAAACACTTTCTCATAACTCACTACTCTCTCAAAGTTTAAAAGTCTAGGACTACACCGTATAGGTTAAAGATCCTAGCTACATCAATTTTACGCAAAACATCATTTTACACACTAACAGTCTAGATCGACCAAACACTCACACACATGCACATAGTAAGAATTACGTACGGCTTGATTCTCATATTGAGATACGTATGCAACCTTGACTAGGGTGCGGCCATAAACATTTTCTTTCACCTATCTCGTGTGGAGATACACATGCTTAAAACATTTTATTTTATGAATCTCGTGTCGAGATATGCATATGACCCTTATTAGGGTACGATCTTAATATTGCCCGCTTTTCCTTTTTCTTTCAAAGAAACCTTTTTTTCTTATAAAATAATGTTCCCCCCATTTTCTATAAAATTAGTAAAAATAGGCAACCGTGTGTCACTAATGTTTGAGGGTGCCTAACACCTTCCCTCGACATAATCGAGTCCCCGAACCTATTTCAATGAACTCTGGTTTTCGCATGGCTACTTAGACTCATACTTTTAAAGGGCCTTACTTTTTCAAAACATTTAAAAAAAAAAAAAGTCGAAGACGATTGCGTCAATCATCTTTGCAAGGGATTCTAACTCCCAAATAAATGTTAGGTGGCGACTCTGAAACTTTTAATTGGCCCTACTCTCACTTTCATGTACTTTCCCACATTCCTTACACTCTTTCGCATGTCTATCGATGAAAATGGTCGAGATCCTCGAAGGGCTGCCCCTCGCTTTTGGGGCGGGCATGACACTCGTACTATAGACCTTATCTCATTATCATGTCATAATATTACTAACATTCCGATCCCAAATACGTTACTTACCATATTATCTCAATCTCATTATTGTATCCCATTATCCCTTAATCCATAATAAAGCATAATAGGAGTATGGAACATCAATTAAACGACTAAGCATTATTAATTATAAACTCAAAGGAAAACAACCATATTCTATTAAGTTCGATCGATTGAACCCAGTTCAATCGATTGAGAAAAGTGAGCTTTAAGCGATCGAAGTCCTTTCGATCGATTGAACCTAGTTTAATCACTCGAACGTCTCTTTCTCCAGCAGTTCTAGACAGTGAGCATCCAGAGGTGCTGGGTATGTTTGGGGTCAATATTTTTTGTCCAAAACTCGTAAAATATTATAACTAAGCAACTGAGTGAGTTTAAGACTCACCGAACATCGTTAAGGGCGTGTTTAGCAAAGCGTGATCTCTAAGCTTTCCTCCAATGGCCTCCTCTCTCTCTCTCTCTCTCTCTCCTTTCTTTATCTTCTTTTTGATCTTCTTCTTCTTCTTCTTCTTCTTCTTTTCCTTCCTCTGTTCTTCTCCCTCTCCCTCTCTCTCTCTCTCTCTCTCTCTCTCTCAGATTGAGTGTATATATATTGTGTGTATACATAGATACATGTGGGTGTGTATCTATATATGAACACAATTCTCTCTCTCTAACTCCCAAGGCTGTCAACAACCTCCCACATACACAAAACACTCATATATATAGGGAAAGGTAAAGGTGCAAGGTGACAGCTTGGGCATAAATTAGGGACATAAAATCTAACATTCTCGATCAATTGAAGCTACTTCGATCACTTGAAAGTGATTCGGCTAGGTTTGATCGATTGAACAACGATTTAATCAATTAAATTGGGGACCATGTCATAAATTTAGGTCAGTAGGGTTTCGATCGCTTGAAAAGAGTTCAATCGATTGAAGAAAGAAATTCTCAATCACTTGAAACATGCTCGATTGATCGAAAGTAAAATTTCGAATAAGGTTAAGGCAAGTATACAGAATCTCTTTGTATTATAAAATATTGAAAATACAGGGTATTACACTATCCATTCCTCATCATCTTCTAAAAGTCCTCTTTCAACACATGCTAATTTGAAGGTGTCATACAAAACATCATCGACCATACGTAAGTACTCAAATGAAGTTGGTCCTTTGACAATAGTTAGCAACAATCGCATATAAAATCTCTCTCCCGAATTAGGGCTATCAAAGTGCGGTCGCCCAATTGTGTAGCCTCTTTATCTTGGCGTCCATATACGTTTTTTCTCATGCCAAACAATTGTGGAAATTCTTGGTAAGTGTAGATGCGTGCACTTACATTCGCAACACAATACGCAAAAAAAAAGAAAAAGAAAAAAAAAGGCAGTTAATTTTGACAATTGATGCTCAGCTCTGGAAATGATCAGATTCATTGACTCAACAGGAATAAAAACAACACGATGATTTATAAGTAAATGGACATCCAAACATTTAACAATCAGAACCTCTTCACGTAAAGGATTACTAAATATTCGCCAGGCAGCTTCTGATGGTTCAATATATCTCACATCTAAATGTTATTGGATCTTATCTACACCACCCAATACCATTGTTATACGATCATGTCCTTTGTAAATGTACTTGTGGATATATTTCACACATCTCATTCCTGTACAAACTTCCATAATGATATGACAATTAAACATTTTAGAGAGATATGCATTCTATGGTAATACATCTCGATTATCGACATCATGTCCATTCACATCATATGGTGCTTGGGGTCTTTGAAAACCACATGGTCTGTGTACCATATAATGCTTGACAATATCAAAAAGTATAGGATCGTCATCTGGATTGAAAAATTTAGTGCATACTGCTTTGTCTACTTGGGAACAAATTTTAACCTTGTTAGGACCCTGAAGAAATAGTATAACGTGCATATGTGGTAATTACCGAACAATTTCATTCTTTCTTTCAATCTCTTTCATCAATCTGTCTCTCTTCAACTCAAAAACATGGGCTACTAAATTTGGACGATCTATGGAATTTTGATGTAGTAGCAAAGCTGAGGTAATCTCAGGCCATCTGGGAATTGCTGTCATAGTAAGGAAAATATCTAGTTGTTGGTTATATCATGTGATTGCCGTGTAATATTGAAAATTTTAAAACATATGTCTTGGGCTACAAATGAATGACGACGGCAAAATCATCTGTTTACTAACTTGACCAGGACCTAACCCATCTACAGCAACATCTGTAAGACTTTGGTAAAGTTGAACACGAAGTTCCCTTTGATTAAGCTTGTAATTTGTTAATCTATTTTGCTCATTTGCGACCCAAGCATCTACCAAAAACTCTTGGAATAGTTTACAAGCTCTCAAAATTGTTGAGAACTCTATAGGATGTTCAAATAAATGATAACTATAAAATTGCATATGTGTTAGTCGCATAGTTGTATGTCTACTATGTACAATGTCCCACTGTCTCATTTTAGGTTCCTATCCAAGCTCACCATACGGGAACAGTAATACATAATGACATGGAAAATACATTAATTCACATAAACTGGTTATCACCTCTAAGATGCAAGACAATATCTCTCATTGTGCTAATCTCAGTTCCATTTCCTAGTAATATCACTGCAATCTCCTCTGTTGCTGGTAGACTATACCTTCGTTGATCTATTTTCGTATTATAGTGAAGATGAGCTGTTATATATTGGTCTCCCACATTCGATTATTGAAGAACTGCGGAAGCTTGACGAAATTTATCTGGGAAAATATGATATTGCAAGAAATAGTCTTCAATAGTTTTTAGCCCGTCTACTCTTAAGTGTGGATTTCAATGATTACGCACGTCTAAAGTAGATTCAGGATCATAAATGTACAATTGAGCATACACTGGATCCTGCCCTGATTTTGGCAGTATTGTCACACCCGTTCCAAAATTTACATGCATTTTAATATGACATTGTGGTATCATGTGAATTATTAATGTTTATTAATAAGTGAGATAGGTTGACGCAGGTCAATACAAAGGTGTCATTTGAGGACACGGTAATCAGAGAGGCATGTTGCATTGGCATGACTAAATGACATTTATATGATTTAAATGTTATTTAAAATATTTGGTTGACAAACATTGAATATTGCATATTCATGTGCCAAAATAATAGATATAGTGCTCATTTACTCCCCCAAATCCCTAGTTTTACATGCATATTTGAATTAATATAATTTAATGGTGATGTCACTCAAATGCGTGTAATTATGTGTTTTTACATATTTTATATGTTTAGGTAACAATGAAGTGAAATAAAGGTAAGGAAAGAAGTAGCAACCACACCATAGTATATCCCATATGTTAATAAAAAAAATGAATAGTAAGAAACAGAAAAATTCTCTATAAAATAGAAAGATTCCAAAAAAAAAAAAAAACAATCCAAAAGAATAAAAAAAACAAACCAACAACCAAAAAATTCAACCATTCAGTGAATAGTTGATTGTGACGTGTAGTTGATACAATTTTTTTTCTCTCTTTTTTGTCTCCTTTTCTCTCTCTCTCTCCTTCTCTCTTTGCAGGTATACTGACACAGGTTTGAAATACTATCCAAAGGAAAGAAAAAAGGGACGAAGAAGAAGAAAACTGCCAATCTCGTGCCAAAATGACGAACAAAGTGACAAAATTTGTCAAAAACTTCATCTATAAAAAGAGGCAAGCAGCAGCTTCAAAACAAATCACAAATCACAACATCACAACTTCACACACACTGTTAGAGAGAGAATAGTTTAGGGAGGTTATCATGTGAGCACTTCATATTGTCCCTAGAAGTAGGAAACTTTAGTTTTTCTTTGCCTTTTCTAGTTCTAGTAGTTGTAAAAATTTACTTTTAAGTAATTGATGATTTTATGTTCAAAAATACGTAACAAAACTTTGTGTACTGTACTTCTTAAAATAAAATATTTGTTTTCTTGTACAACCTTTGTCAATTTGTAGTAGTAAAATATTCCTAGTAAAATTTAGATTTATGATTTTAGTCTAGTAGTAGTTGTAGTTGTCCCCTAAAATAGTTAGAAACCCCAAATTTCTAGTTTTTATAGAAATATTTCCATTCACTAGAAGACAGATTTTGCAAGTAAATGCCGGATTTCTTAGCTACGTAGTTGTTATAATCACCTACCAAAGCCCCAAGCACACCCTATCCATATCTCACTCCAAAATTAGATTAGGATTTGGTTTGGCCTTGCTTGTGTTCTTGAAGTTCAACCACTGTGACCCCACAAGAATCCAAAGTCAAAGGTTTATTATTTTATTTTTGGTTTAGTATTTTTATTTATTTATGTTTTATTAGCCTAGTTGTACTAAACTTTGTTATTTTTTAGATTCCACAAATTCAATCACAGCTTATATTAAGTGAAGAAAAACATATAATAATATTAGTTTTCACCCTTACCTTAGTTTTATAACATACATTTTAATTGGGCAATCACTGTGTATATTTATTTAATCTTTCTTTAAAAAGATTATTTGGAAGACAGTTTCAATTCCAAAATAGTAGGCTAAAACTTTAATTGGGGATATGCAATAAAAACTTAGAAACCACGGCTTCTATGCACTAATCTTAAATGGGCAAATTTATCTGGATGGGTGTTTTTCCATTTATGGCTAAAAATATCTATGTATCTATAGTTTATGACCATTTAACATGTTTATAGACTATGACTATATTGGACATCAAAAGATTACATATTTAAAATAATAATATAATTATGTGTATTGTCAAACTATGCCTTTTGTCATAAAAAACACCTAGCATACTCAAACAATTCATATGACAAAGTTTATATTTTAAATATGTGTATATATATATATTTCTATCCATTAATGGACAGGCAATTGTGCAGTGGCAGAGTGGTGGGGACTAGGCGCCGAACAACCCACATTCGCGACGGGTCACGATCAGAACCTGGCTACTGCCCAATTACCTCTTTATTTTTCTTTAAACCAAACGACGTCGTTTCATATCAAACCTGACACACTTGATATGACCTCAACTAGTACAAGTTTATTTTCAAATAAAGAATGACTCTGCGATCTTAAATGCCAAATCCTTTTCAAATGCACAAAAGTTGTGGGATCTAGTGTTGGTTTGCATATTCCCAATTCCTTTAAATCATTTCTCTCAAGTTAATTAATATTTTGTGTTTTTAATAGCTTTGCTTAAATATTTGTATTATTTCCATCTTTCGCTATAAAAATATCCATAAAGTCATTTGATGTAAATTTAGCTTTTATTTTTTATTCCTTTTTTTACTAGTATTTTAGTTAACTTATTTTGCACTGTTAAAATCTTTACCATAAACTGTTATTAAAAAAAAAGCTTTTAATTAGTGTTATTGCAAAATATATATATATATATATATATATAAACTACTAGTTTCCCAAAAATCCATCATCTTTTATTTTTTAGGGACAAACTAGTTACTGCCTATATTTATAAAATTATTTTCCGTTCCCTGTGGGTTTGACCTGGACTTCTAGAACTTTATTACTTGTACGATCACATACACTTGGCCACTTGGGTGTTGATAAGAAAACACGTCAATAGCACGCCGTCACTGGTATTTCGTGAATAGTAATTTACCCGTGTAGAGTAAATTTCTGGTAGTTTGGTTTTCCTTTTAGATTGTTTTGAATACTGTGGCAAGAACGTGAATGATACATTACATAAAAGGTAGGTGGTATAGAGATTTCACAAATTTAGTTTTCGGACGTGATTTTGGACCCAAACGGAACTTAGTCGAAAACTTTTGTAATTTATAGTGTTTACTCGTGAAGTAATAAAATGGACGTCTGTGATGTTTTGAGAGATAATTAGAAGTTTTGAGAACTCGTGGAGAGGTAAACGTAATTCTCAAGAGTTGAGCCTATAAATAGTAGTTGTTGGGATTTTCATAATTATCCGTAACTTACAAATATCTTGAGAGAGAGAGAGAGAGAGAGAGAGAGAGAGAGGGGATTTTGATCCTACAATCTTCCTGGAGACATACGACGATTGTTCGTCCGTCAGTTTTTCTCCAGATTCGATACTTGAACTTCTCGATGTAAGATCTACGTTTTGATACCTCTTCGGCCTCATTTGGCGACTTTTTATGAAAATCTCATTTCAAGAAATTTTGGGAAAACCCTATAAAACTTGTAGGAATCACGTATAATCTGAGATCCGACATTTATTCGAGCCTCTAGACGATCCTTCAAAGTTTTAAAGAAATCGCACGATGTATGAAGTTCTAGCTTATGTTATATAAGGAATATACATGTTTTGGTTTTGACGACGAAATTAAGATCCGAGCAAAATTCATGTGTTAATAGTAGGCCCATTAATTATGTATGCGATAAAATATGAAAAGCATGTCTACTTTTACGCGAGCATGTTGAGTTGATTATGTGGGTCAAAGGGGGGGACTTATACAATTTCATGCCGGAGCAAGCTTCTCGATGTTTGAAAATTTAGTAGCAACGACTACTGTGCATGGTTGATAGACTTGGACTTACCATGGCTCTTGGGGATGCAATGGTTGATAGACTTGGACTTGCCATTGGCATCGCGGTTTAAGACTTGGACTTGCCGCTACCGGATGAATGCATATTTTTTTCCCCAGAGAATATTTGTTATGATTTGTGAGATTAAGGCATGTTTTACCATATACTACATGTGCTAGAATTTTGTACACTCAGCATATAGTTGAGCAGTAGAGCTTTACTCCACTGCATGTGAAAAGAAAAAAAAGCATAAAGAAAAAGCATGAGGAGTGAGGCCAAGGAACGCCGGGGAATCATCACTTTGTTCGTACTTTTGTTTTCATTCTGAACTTGTAATAAGAACTTTGAGTTCGTAACATGTTATGATAGAATCTTGGAATAATTCTATAGTATTGTAATCTCTCGTAAGAGCTCATGTAATCCATGTTTTGAAAGTTGGAATTTAGTTATGTTAATGTTGTTGGTGTTTGGTTTGGAGAACTATGGTTTGAGATTGCAGCAAATTGTGCAGATTTGAGGGAGATCAGTCGACTGAGTCTTCGACCCAGTCGACTGGACCCTGTATTATAGAAACTTTTGCTTCAAGTTTCAGGGGATCAGTCGACTGAATGCTGAAAATCAATTGACTGGTTTCTGCACAAAAATAGGGCATTCTGCATGCATAGTGTCCAGTAGGGCTGGCAAACTTCACCCGAGAACCTACAAACCCGACCCGACTAGACCAACTTGAAGGGAATTTTTCGGTTTGGGCGAGCTCACGGGTGAGTCACGGGTTAAAAGTGTTGTTTTTTTCCTTTCATCGAGTCGGGTGCCGGTTCTTCAGCACTAGACCCGACAATAACCGACCCGACCCGACCCGACCACAAATTTACACCGCTAATATATGTATAGATATACACATCTGTAACATTTTCTTCTTCATTATTTCTTTTCCAAGGAATCTAGCAGCTTTTTCAACTTTCTAAGTTTTTTTTTAATGGATTCTTTATGCTCCTATAATAGAAAAAAAAAAGAAAGTTTGCTTTTAAAAAGAGTGTGTTGTTGACTGCAAACTCTAACACATACATATAATATACATATACATACAAAAAAGGAAAAAAAAGAGGTATGAGAATTGATAATAAATTTTTTTTATGGTTTCTCTCTCTACAGACTCTACCTTCTCTCTCTCTAGATCTTGCCTTCCTCATCTTCTTCTTTGTTTTTTTTTTCTTTTGGGTAAGAGATACAGTTTTATAGAGGGACTTCAAAAATTCCCCAAAACTCATCTCTTCTATCACAGCGGCAGCCGTGGTGTGACCCCACCGCCGATCTTTTTCAACTTCAAGAAGATAATAGATCTACATCTCTTGTAGATCTGCTAATTTTTAGACAATGTATTTTCGTATTCTTGATTGATCTTTAATATGTTCTAACTTTCAGCTTTTCACTAAATGAAATTTTGGGGTTTTTTTTCCTGCAATGAAATATTTTTTCTTCTATCACAGCTTTCTATTAGATTACACTCGAAATCGACCCGATTCCATCCATACCTGATGAGTCGGTTGCAACCGACTAATTGGATGGATGATGGGTGGAATGTGCTGAACCTAATGGGGTTCAGGTGGATGAGCGGATGTGGGCCAAACCCGACTGACCCGACCCATGGCCACCCGTAGTGTCCAGTCGACTGAGAAATCGGGGCCTCAGTTGACTGAGTCCCCAACACAGGCGACTAGACAGGGCTGTTGAATTTTTTTTCCTTTCTGCATTGGTTCGCCAGTCTACCAGACCCCATGATCAGTCGACTGGATTGCTATTTCAAACAAAATGTTTCCTTTAAGTGTTTGAAATGCGCCAAACTTTTTATAACTCCCATTTTCATGGATTTTACTTATGTTTTCTGCTGCTATTTTACTTTAATGAAATTGGATGAGCCTTAGTGGCATGCCACATGTCCTATTTCCGTGCATAGCGGGATGGGTAGTGACATTTATTAGTATCAGAAGTAGAGGTAACAAAACGTTGGGAACGTTTGATGTTGAGTGGAGTGTTGGGTGATTTGACACATATCCTAGATTGTAATCATACATTGTAGAGATGTTTGATGCCTATGTACGTTGTTATACATATATCTACTATCATACATGCATAGTGTTTATGCATTGAAATTGACAGGGACTTAATCATGAGTGACGATGACCAAGATCTATCACCACACACCCGATGAATGAATCAAATGACCGAAATGATTGGAAATATGGGAGACATGATACAGAATACAGCGAAGCGAGCCTCTAACACCTCCATTTGAGCCAGCACCAGTAGAAGTGGTGCATGCACCTGAGAATAGGGGTATGAGATCCATGCCTGAACAATTTACTCGAAAGAAGCTAATAGAATTTCATGGGACACCTAACACAATACTGGCAGAACATTGGATTATGGATATGGAGAGAATTTTTCTATCTATCCTGATGTTTGATAGGGAGAAAATTGAGAATGCGAGTGATATATTGAGAGGAGAAGCCCAGAATTGGTGGTAAATGTCTTGTACCAAGGGGCACCGATAACTTAGGAGGGATTCAAGGCAGAGCTCAATTACTAGTTCTTTTTGCAAGCCGCTCACAATGCAAAAAAGAGAGAGTTCGACAATCTTTGACAGGGAGACATGACGGTAATTGAGTATACTTCTAAGTTCAATGCATTGTTAAGATTTGGCAAGGGTTCAGTGCCAAAAGAAGAGTATCGAGCAAGAAAGTTTGAGGAAGGTTTAAGGGAGAATATCTGTTTGAGGGTAGAGACCTGTGAGCATTCGACTGTTGCAGCAGTACAACAAACGGCGCTTGCTGCCGAAAGTGGAATGGAAAGGTTGAGGCAAAATCAATAAGGCAAGCGAGGTAATGAGGGTGGTGATCGGAACCAAGGCAGAACTTTCAAGAGATTATTTGCACGAGGCTCTGGCTCCAGTTTCATGATTTTTTGGAGAACCCCAAGTAATATACCAATGTGTTCACTTTGTGATAGACCACATACCGGTCGATGTTTTATGACGAACTTATAGAACAAAACTCAAGGGATGAACAATACTTGTTTGGCACCAGATACGAGGGGCAAATATTATGATTGTGGGATGGATGGGCATCAATCCAGGAATCATCCTCAGCAAGGAGCTAGTTCTATGGCTTCTAGTGGTTCCAAGCCTAGACAGACCAACGATGGGGGATAAAGGAAAGAGTAACGTCAGGGAAGGTCATTTCAGATGAACTTGGGAGATATGGCTGCTTCAGAGATAGTGGTCTCAGGTATGGTGCCTATATGTTCGCAGTTAGCTCGCATACTTGTTGACTCAGGATCTTTACATTCATTTGTATTGCATAATTTTGTTGGATATTTAAATGTTAAGTCTGCGCCACTAAGATACGATTTATCCATTACTGTGCTGCTTAGTAAACTAGTGGTAACGTCTATGATATATAAGAATTGTGAGATCAAACTAGGTGAGAAGTTGATGACCATAGATTTTATATCGATTGTGGTGAAACATTTCGATGTGATACTAGGAACGGATTGGTTAGATCTTAACCAAGCTACGATAGATTGTGAATGAAAAGAAGTTAATTTTTTATCACCGGTGCATGGGAACTTTTGTTTGCAAGGGATTGGGGTTATACTACCACCGTATTTGATTTCAGTTATCCGAGCAGGTAAGTTGTTGAAAAATGGATGCCAGGGATTTCTATGTTCAGTGATTGATACTTCGACGACCGAATTAAAAGTAGAAGATATTCCAGTAATATGAGAGTATCCGGATGTATTCTTATATGACCTACCATATGTTCTTATTGAGAGAGAGATTGAGTTTACCATTGAGGTAATGCCAGACTCAAGACCTGTATCGAAAGCACCATATAGAATGGCACCAGTGGAATTGAAAGAAATAAAAATTCAAGTACAAGAATTACTTGACAAAGGTTTCATTCGACCTAGCATATCGTCGTGGGGAGCTTTAGTGTTGTTTGTAAAGAAAAAAGATGGGTCAATGCGAATGTGTGTGGACTATTGGGAACTAAACAAGCTGACAATCAAGAACAAGTATCCATTGCCTAGAATTGATGGTCTATTTGATCAACTTCATGGGGCACACGTATTTTCCAAAATAGATTTGAGATTAGGCTATCACCAGTCAAAAGTAAAGGCAAAAGATGTAGAGAAGACCGCTTTCAGAACACGTTACGGACACTACGAGTTCTTGGTCATGCCATTTGGAGTTATGAATGCACCAGCTGCGTTCATGGATCTTATGAATCGAGTCTTCAAGGACTACTTAGATGACTTTGTGATCGTATTCATCAACAACAATCTTATCTATTCATCGAGTGAAGTAGAACACTAGAAGCATTTGAGACTGATACTTCAGAGATTACGAGAGAAATAACTATTTGGTAAATTTAAGAATGTGAATTCTGGTTGCCTATCATTACTTTTCTTGGTTACGTAATTAACAAGAATAGAGTTTTAGTTGATCCTCACAAGGAAGAGGTTGTATCTAATTGGCAGAAACCGACACTCGTATCCAAGATCCAAAGTTTCTTAGGATTAGTGGTATATTATCGCCGTTTTATTAAGAATTTTTCTAAGATTTCATTGCCAATGACCCAGTTGATGAGAAAGGGTGTTACGTTTGAATGGAGTTCGAAATGTGAAGACAGTTTTCAAGAGTTAAAGCTGTGGTTGACGAGAGCACCTATCTTGGCAATACCAACCAGAACCGAAGGGTTTATAATTTATAGTGATGTGTCACACCAATGTTTGGGGTGTGCACTCATGCAAGGTGGTAAAGTAATTGCTTATGCTTTAAGACAATTGAAGACACATGAGGTTAATGATAGAAAAAGTGGTTTAAAGTTAGAGTTTAAACGCGCAGCGGAAATAGGTTAAGTTATAAAACTTTTGGTATTCCAGGATCTACTACTCGTCAATTCCATAGATGCGTACAAGGGGGTGCAAGAATTATACCTTAGTATCTTGAACCCAATTCTGAAACTTTAACTTCCAGCAGCCTCCACTAGATGATCTTCACCCTTATGACTCCTGTGGATGCCTGCCGGAAAGACTAGGGTTGGTGGGAACCCTAATAGAGAGGATAGGAAGGTTTTGGGAAGACTATGATAGTTTCTGCAGCTTCTGCGTATAAAAACGACGATCACCTACTTCCAGAACGCAGCTTCCCTATTTATAGATTTCCAGAACCGACCTAGACTTCGATCGCTCGAACCTTCGATCGATCGAACCATTCTCGATCGATCGAACCTGCTGACTTCAATCGATCGAACAATTCTCGATCGATCGAACCTGTCTTAACAGCTTCCTCAAGTGTCTTTCCAAGCATCCTAGCGGAGCTAAGAGTGGGACCTCCTAGGCTCTTTATTGTTGGCTCAGACCAGTTTGTTAATTACCATGACCAAACTCTTTGATCAGCAAACTAACTAACTGGTCAGTTAACGTTTATTCCACTATAAAACGATAACTGAACTCCAACGCAAAAGAACATATCCGAAGCGATAACTAGACTTGTATGGTGTACTAATGTCCCTCTACCGTCAGCATTCGTAATCATATTCAGGTAGTCGGATAACTGTTACTGTCAACCTGAATCATGATTACTTCTTGTGTTCCTTGAGTCCCATTCACTACTCATGATTACCAAACATGTTGATAACTCTTATCAACAAGACTGCAGTACTCAGTAATCAACTTGGTGACATTCTCAAGGGAATGCTTACTCTGAATCAGAGGGTAGATTCTATCTTGACAATATATGTTCACAACCCTATGGACATGACATACCCAAGATACCCAGGTGTTGATCTTCTATAGACCTCACTGATTGGTAGGTCAAAACAGCCATATCCATAGTCTGTGTTCATAATCATCTCAAGATTGAGAACACGTACCTTATACAAGTTATGAGTTCCTATTGACTGTTGACAGCCTTAAGCGTCAATAGGAAAGCTCAGGTCCGTCAATGCACTATAAGCACTAGCATATCAACTAAGAGCTACACTCTAGTGATTGAGATTAATCACTCCATCCAATGGTAGTTAATTATGCTACAGTGTAGACCTGATGAGGTATCCAGTCTCATCATCCACTGTGACATATTCTAAGTATCAAAGAATAGTAATTCGTATCTCACTTGTGTGTATCTCATACACACACGAATTGCTTACTATGATACTTAAGGACAAAACAATCATCTCATGAAAGAAACATACACAATGAAATGTAAAGCTGATATCCATATATTATAATGCTAATGTCTCATACATAAAGTAATGGTTTGAGGGCACAAACCCAACAGTTAATTATCTAACTCATGACTTGGAATTGACTGTGGTAATCTATGCTTTTAAGATTTGGACACATTACTTATACGGGGAGAAATGTGAGATCTTCACGGACCACAAGAGCTTGAAGTATCTATTCACACAAAGAGATTTAAATATGAGATAGAGAAGGTGGTTAGAGTTAATGAAAGATTACAATATTTTGATTGAGTATCATCTGGAAAAGGCTAATGTGGTAGCCGATGCGTTAAGCCGGAAGACGACAAGGAACATAGCTGATGAACTAACCCAGTAAAAAAAATAGTAAAGGAGATGGAACATTTGGAACTAGATGTGATTCTAGAGATGAATGGTGGCTTAATGATGGCGATTATAGCTCACCCAGACATTATTGATGAAATCAAAGCAGAACAATTTAACAATCTCTACTTGTGCAAAATGAAAGACGAGATACCTTTAGGAAAATGACCGGGTTTTACCTTGGAACAAGGAGCATTGATGCTTAGGAACCGATTGTGTGTACCAAATGTAAAATACTTGAAAGAGTGACTTTTAAAGGAGGCTCATAACACTAAAAATTTAATTCATCTTGGAAGCAATAAAATGTACCAGAACTTACGAGAAAACTTTTGGTGGAGAGGTATGAAACGGGAAGTTGCTAAATCTGTTTCAGAGTGTTCAACATGCCAACAAGTCAAAGCAGAAAGACAAGTACCTGCAGGATTGCTACAACCATTACTTGTATCTGAGTGGAATTGGGATGAGATCACAATGGACTTTGTTTCTAGATTTCCGCAATCTTCTTATGAGAATGATAAGATTTGGGTAATAGTTAACAAGTTGACAAAAGCAGCACATTTTCTACCAATCAAGATGACAAAACCTTAGAGGTTAGCATAATTGTATGTGAAAGAGATTATAAGACTACACGGTGTTCTAGCAGTGATTGTATCAGATCATGATAGTGGTTTTACATCGAGGTTTTAGAGAAGTCTACAGACGGCTATGGGTACAAAGTTGAGTTTTAGTATCGCATTTCATCCCCAGACCGATGGACAGTCAGAACGGACAATTCAGACCTTGGAAGATATGTTAAGATTATGTATACTAGACTTTAGAAATGATTGGGAGAAACATCTACCATTGATTGAGTTTGCTTATAACAATAGATTTCAGTCAAGTATCGAAATGACATCGTATAAAGCGTTGTATGAATGTAAGTGTCGATTGCAAATTTGTTGGACCGAGGTTGGATAAAGGAAGTTGATAGGACCTGAGATAATACAGCTGACTACTGAGAAGGTAAAGTTGATACAAGAGCGACTTAAGGTAGCTCATAGTCAATATAAGAGCTATGTGGACTCTAAGCGATGACCTGTGGTATTTGAGGTGGGAGATTTTGTATACTTGAGAGTATCGCCTTCGAAAGGCATTGTCCGATTTGGGAAATGGGAAAAGCTTAACCCGAGATCGTAGGACCATTTGAGATCCTAGAAAGGGTAGGACCATTGGCTTATCATCTAGCTTTGTCATCAGAATTGGAGCAAGTGCACAATGTTTTCCATCTATCAATGCTGAGAGGTTGTATGACGGACACAAACAAGATCATAGTGCCATAACCATTGCAGATTCAAGAAGAATTGACTTATGTGGAGTAACCGATAGAGAACCTAGATCGAAAAGAGCAAGTATTGAGAATGAAGACGATTCTAATGGTGAAAGTGTTATGGCATAGCCACATTGTTGAAGAGGCTACATGGGAAAGTGAAGAAGAAATGAAGAATGAGTATCCATACTTGCATTTTAATATGACATTGTGGTATCATGAGAATTGTTAGTGTTTATTAATAATTGAGATGGTGTGACGTGGGTTAACACAGAGGTGTCATTTGAGGACATAGTAATCAGAGAGGCATGTTGCATTGGCATGACTAAATGACATTTATATGATTTAAATGTTATTTGAAATATTTGGTATTTCATGAATAGAAAATTTACCTGTGTAGAGTAAATTTCTGGTAGTTTGGTTATCTTTTTAGATTGTTTTGAATACTGTGGTGAGAATGTGAGTGATACATTACATAAAAGGTAGGTGGTATAGAGATTCCACAAATTTAGTTTCAGACGTGATTTTGGACCCAAACAAAACATAGTCGAAAACTTTTGTAATTTGTAGTTTTTACTCGTGAAGTAATAAAATGGACTGTGATACCGGCATTTGGGCCCACTTTTTTTTTTTTAAACAATTTTCAAATTAAAATTTCAAAACCATTTTTAAAAGCAACCGATCTTTTGCGAAACCAAAGATAATCTGGGTCCGGGGATTATGGAATGAAAGGGGAACGAGCCCGACGGACTAAAACACCCCCTTTCATCATATCTCGTGATAGGCCTCTACTCATCATCCTATTTAATCGAATCAATAATCTAAGCATGCCCTCAACTAATACATAGATATAAGTATACATATCACAAGCATGTCAAAAAGGGTGCAAAATTGTTAACGATAAAATATCATTCATAAGCCACATAATTCAAGTAGCAAGCAAAATGATGTGCAAGTAGGGAACTAGAGAACTTACCCGGGATCCAGCTGCAAATTTAAACGTGCAATTCATACATATAAAATAAACCTAAGAAAAGGTCTCTAACACATATAAACACATAAGGAAAGACCTAGTCTAAGGTGTCGTGCATGGAGTCGAAAATCAATAAAATCAAAGAATAGAATAAACTAGGGAAAGGTTGAGAAACTGTACCTCAAATGCGCTACAAAACAAAGAGTTAGTCCACATGCTTCAAACAAGATATGATATCAAATAATCAATCCTAAATCTCTAGCTTAGATTTATCAAGTAGAGGAAGAATTGATAAAACTATGAATTCTTTTTGATTAGTTGGGGCCATAACACCTCTATAGATATACAAGCCTCAACTAAGAGCCAATGTAATGTCCATATAGGGGTTCTATAATCCCAACACGATCATAAAGAATCCATGGTTATATTCAAATAGGTTCAACTAAGTCCAACTTTATCCAATAAATAGTTCTAATCGTAAGCATCATCATACATGAATGAATGAATGATTATGAACAAGAATGAGATATGAATTTATTCACCAATTTGGAGCACTTAGCCTCTGGATTTAAGCTAAATTATCATTATTCAAAACATGATTTGGATTCCATGACATTAGGAAACCATCTAAGTAAAAATCAATGAGATTAGACAAAACAGTGACTGTTTTTCCTAAATTACAGAGAGCAGCCCAGATTTTAAAAGGTAGAAAAACCATACTTTCAACAGTTGGATCTTAATGATTTTTGGATATGATATGCCTACATGAGTCTAGTTTCTAACCCAAAAATAAAATCAAGGTTTGAACAATTAGATCTCTGGTAATATGGAAAACACTAGACATCACTTAGGAATCTGCAACTCTCTGTCCAGAGATCTTGTACGATTTTCTAAAAATAGTAAAAAAATGAGAAACACTTAGATGTTTTTAGGGTATCTTCCTAACACATTAAGGTACTTAGAGAAAATTGTTAGAGATCCGGGAAATTCTATTAAGGTTCTGATTTATTAATTTTAATACGGACTTACTGTTCTGAAATTTTGGACAGAGAGTTGCTTGTTTTGAAATCACAAGACCAAACCATCTTGGACATGGAATTTCATCAAAACAAAAATCACAGAGGTACTTAAATGGGTTATCAACACCCTCTAATTGGTCTCATCCAATTTCTAATGAACCATGATTTTATAAAAATCTTTGATCACAGTTGGTTTATGGATTCACTGCACCTTTGTTAAATTGATGTTCATATTTCGAATCAAACTTGATCCATGATTCTAGAGAGAACTAGGATCAAGTATGATTATGATCATTGGAGTAAATAATGAAACATGAAGAGATTCATAGATTTAGCCTTAATGGATTTCCATCATAGATCTCATAGCAAGAGAATCCTAAGGTCTTACTCAATCTTATGAACTCTTGAATATTCAAGTTCCCTAGATTCAACAAACAAACTATGAAAACTTACATCTAAATCCTCTCTCAAACATATGATCCTTGAGGAAATTAGAACTATGATATACTATTCTCCTCTCAAATTAATGGTCCTTAGAGACTCAATGAGACCCAAATCTACTCAAATCTCTATGGAATATAGCATGGATTCCATAAGATTTCTAGTAGGGAGATCCAAGTCATGAGCTAAGACTTGAACCCAATCAACTATGTGTAGATATGACCATGACCAATCTTAATCCCCATATAAATCATAGGATCATAAGGGACTAGAGGATCAAACTCAAAGAGATCTAATGAGATATTGAAGATCTCATAGATCCTATGAGAAGAATATAAACAAAAGAAATGAAATCAAAGGTTATTTGAAAATTTCAAGTCAAAACTCTTATAATCTTAAATCCAAAGCTCTATTTAGACCCAAATCAATGAAAATAACACATGATCATTCAATCACAAATTCTATGTGGTGTGTGATGAAATGAGGCAAGAAGAGAGGTTTTGAAAATATGTAAAAATCCTAGATCAATGAATTTGTGATTGAATTATGTAGAACAAGTATGGAATAAGGATTTAACCTCTAGATCTTCTCAGGATTTGATTGATTTGGAGAGATCCAAGCCTTACAAGCAATACTCTTCTTCTTCTTCCTTGAAGCTTCAAGGTTCTTCAATGGAGATTTTGAGGAATTGGGTAGGATTTCTATAGGGTTTTGGGTTTCTCTCTCTATATTTCTCTAAGAACAAACTTCATCTTCAAAATTCAGCCTCTCTTTCTTTAAGATTCAAGTCTCATTCCTCTAGATTCAAGTCTCTCTCTCTAGTTCAAGTCTCCAACCCCTCAAAATGAGAAAAAATGGGGTTTTTTTAATAGACTTTCATTATCTTAGGGGCTAAGATAAGGGTAGATAGGTCAATTATGGATGGTGTGAGCATGGTTTACATGACCTAGGAGTAGTAAACATGTACACAAATAATGGCATCGTTTGGTGCATTCATTTGATCAAAGATTGAAAAAGAATTTTGCCTTAAAAATGCAAATTAGCCCAGGCCGGCACTCAATGAAGATGGAACGGCACTCTCTGAGTGCCGCGCGGTACTCACTGATTGCCGAACGGCACTCACCGTTTGGCACTCAGTGAGTGCCGCAGCGGCATTCATTGACTGTCGTTCGGGCACTCTGATTGCCTCTGCATAGCAGTCCAGCACTATTCACAGCAATTCAGCACCTTAATTTCATTTCATGTCAATTAAGTAAATGTCGTTTAATTTATGTATTTACTTAAGACATTAAATGTAATTAAGGAAATACCCCTCATTTGAATTCAATAAAAATATCTAAAAAATCAAAATCCTCAAGGAAAAAAAGTCAACTCTCCCTCCGAAGGCAAAATTTCCAATTTCCTGCACAATTCTTCTTGAAGACCTTTCGATTTCTCAATGTTCTTTTCATTTAAAAATTTTTAAAAATCATTTCTAGCATAAGGGAGACCCAATGAACAATTACCAGGACTTTTCATTTTGAAATTCAGAAATTTTACGATTGACCTCCTTTTGACCCGTTGACTTTTCACTGGGTCAACTGTTGACTTTTCAGGGTTCATGCTGAATTTATCTCTTTTTCAAAATGGTTTTAAGATGCTCCGAGGACAATGTCGTGTTTCTATACGTGTTAAAAACTCATAGTCCACATGGCGATAGGTAAATGAAAATTTTGGTATTTTTGGCTGAAAATGGTGATTTGGGACTGAGATTCTTCTTGGAATAGAATCAGATTTCTTGTAAGAGTCTTAATTCTGATGAGACATATTTATCATTGATCTCCAGAGGTAAATCCCCCTAAGTTTAATAGCTCGGTCAAAATTGGGGTGTCTACAGTTTGCCCCTCTTCGGCAGAGCTTGTGAAGCAACGCGTATCACAAGTGAATGTCGAAGCCTGTGTGAAGACAGGCCTTTGACCAGGCTATTGAAATTAGGTAAAAACAAAATGTATTGCAAAAACATTTACGAAGAAGGTCGGTGTTGGTCGTGCTCAACGGTGAGTTGCCTACGTATCCTTGGAGGAATCAGACCGGGACGTAGTTCGGGTAAGGGATCAAACACACGTAATCACAAATAAGCATATAGATGAATGTATCTATCCTATCGTGATGCACGTGCTCAAGCAAAAATTTTATGCTCCATGTTCTCAGGTTCAATGACTTAGGACAATGCTACTCCTTATAGTGGCAAAACGTACCTTTTTGTCTTAAAATTCTTCTATGCCGAGGACTTCCTATCTTGAGAATACTGAACGACTGAGATGCGCTTTGCATCTTATACTCTGGTGCCAAATCAGGAAGTATGTTGAAATACTGAGATGCGCTTTGCATCTTATACTCCGGTGTCTTATGAGGATCATCTGATCGACTGAGATGCGCTTTGCGTCTTATACTCCGATGCCGAATCAGGAAATGTGCTGAAAGACTGAGATGTACTTTGCATCTTATACTCCGGTGTCTTTTGAGGTCATGACAAGTATTGGTCCTGTTCGATAGCACAACTCACCATGATAAGTGAATGATGTAGGACCCCTTCCACGAATGATTCTTGGATCCATTTTAACACCCAGACTTGTAAAAGCATTAGCTGCATTGTACCCTCTAGTATAACAACAAAATGAAGTAGCTTGGAGGCTCACTCCATCATATAACTGTTGAAGTTGTTGAGGAGGTATTTTAAGAAGAGGAAGATTGACTTTTCCTTGCAAACAACATGTTCGATTTCAAGTAGATGACTTAACTAATTTTTTATCCATCCAATGTAATGCAAAGCAGTAAGGGCATTCCACATCCATCTCATCCAAAAAATGTTGACCTGGACTTATTTGTATCAGAGCAAGAACTCTTGTAGTACCTTCTAATTAATCATCACCAACATAATCTTCGTCCATGTACTAATTTGTCGTAGTTGGCATACACATTTATTTAATTACATGAATGAATAAATATTGCATGATCAATAGAACAAATATTGCAATAGATAGGCAACATGCTTACTGAATATTATATGGAGATGAGGAATGTTCAACAGCCGTTGTGATGGCTTTGCTTAATTCAACAACAAAAAATTCTTCATAAAGATTACGTGGAGGAGGCATGGAGTGTAAGTGTCACACCCATTCCAGAATTTGTTCGGACGTTCACTTTTGAATACGCGTTGCTTCACAAGTCCATCGAAGAGGGGCAAACTGTAGACATCCCGATTTTGACCAAACGTCGAATTAAGGGGAGTACTACATCCAGATCCGATGATGACAACGTCTGAACTAATCTAGGGTTTCTAGAAATAATTCAAGCTCTTCAAGAGGCTCTGGGATTTAAAAAAAAAAAGAAGGACAGGAAGAGAAAGAGAAAAGAGGGGATAAGATAAAACGGCACAAGGCAGAACCTACGACAGTTAAAGGTTGCCGGTGCGACAGTCACAGATTACCAGACTGGCAGTTAGTGAATACCGCAACATCAGTCACTGAATGCCGTTAAAATGCACCAAATGCCGTGAAAATGGGAAATCCTAAAAAGACGGCAGTTCTTGGAGTTGTCCGCGACATTCAGTGAATGCTGCTGCGACATTCATTGAGTGTCGCAGCGACTGTCACTGACTGCCACTTCCATCACCAGTAAGTGCCGCATTTTCTGGTAGACAGTTGTAATATAGCACATTTTGTACCATCAAAAGGACATACGAGATCAGTGTTTTTGCCCCTGAAATGACTGAAATACCCTTTTAAATTTGCCTATGTAAAGAGGGTGAATACCCCATTGCAAGGGTGTGAATTCTTAAATCTTCCAACCTAATCTTGAATCTTTTCACCTTCAACCTCTCAAGTTTTCCAAACATACCTAAGAATCACCTTCATAAGAGTGAGAAAGGAAGTTGTGTGTGTTAATTAAGAGGTGAAAAGCTTGTTTTACTTGTGGAAACCCTTCAAAATCACCAAGTTGAGGATATTTGGAGATAGACTTTAAACTAATTAATTTTTAAATATGTATTAACTCGAATAATACTTGAGTTTTAAGTCAATTTTTTTTTATTATATTCACCTCTTGAGATTCATGAGACCTCCAATGTCTCATTTAAATCTCTTGATATTGAAGTCCTTTGACTCTCTTGTAAGTTCATAGTTTACAAGGGGATTAAAGTTGATATTTAACATATTTAGTTAATAAGTCCAAGTCTATCATCATGATTTGAGTTTATTGCCTTTAGATTTCATGAAGTTTCTCCATACTTCATTGAAATCTACAAGCATAAGAGTCATTAGCCTCCCATGACCATCAAATGGTAGGAGAATTAGTTTAACTAAAGCCAAGTTTAAAGGCTTAATAGTTAAAATTAGTAAGTGAAAGATGAACTAGACAAAGGTGCAGTGAGTTCACCAACCACTTCTGATCCAAGATTTTTAGTTAAACATCGAATCGTTGGAATTGAATGAAACTAATGGGAAAGTGTCCATAACTCAAATTTCTACCACTGTAATCCTTGTTTTAATAAGATTCCAGGGTTAGGGTGGTTTGGTCATGAGTTTTGTGAAACCACAACAATCTGTCCAGAGTTTTAGAACAGCAACACCTTTTAAAATGAGTAAATCAGAACCCTAATCAAGTATTGATGACCCCAAAAAATTTTCTGTGAATTTTAATGTGTTAACAAGACCCCCTAGAAAGATTAGAGTCTTTTAGATTTTTTTACAATTTTTAGAAAATCGTACAATATCTTTGGACAGAAGGTTGGAAATTTCTGAGTGATGTCTAGTGTTTATTCAATTCCTAGAGATCTAACCATTGGATCTTTGATTTTCTTTTTGGGTTAGAAACTAGACTCACAGAGACACCTTGTGTCCAAAAATCATCAAGATCAAACCATAGGAACCATGCCTTTTATTTTTTTGAAGTTCTGATCTGCTCTCAGCAATTTTCAGAATTTTGTCACAATTTTGACCAATCTTGTAAATAATGGTCCAAATTACTTTTCTATGATTTAGGGCTTAAACCATGCTCCAATAATGATTAGTTTGGCTTAAATTCAGAGGCTAAATGGTCCAAATCAAAGAATGATCCAATTGCTTGTTCTTGTTTCCATGTAATTGTGTACACTCATCCATATAGATTGATACTTATACTTAGAATTCTTGGTATGTCATTTCTCTTATTTGATAGAATTAAGCTAGACATTTAGGGATGGCTATTTGACATTGTATATCCTTTCTAAAGCATATGGACTAACCCTTGTTTTGTAGCGCCGATGAGGTATGATTTCTTGACTCTTCTCTAGCTTAATTATTTCTTAATTTTATTTATTCTTTGACCCCATGTGCAACACCTTAGAATTAAGATTTTCCTTATGTGTATATATGTGATTAGAGACCCTTTTATTAGGATTTATTCTTTCGTATGCATTACACGTTTAAACATTCACGACTGGATCCTGGATAAGTATTCTAGTTCCCTAAATGCACATCATATTTCTTGCTAATTGAAATATATGGTTTTGAGTGATATTTTATCATTTGCAATCTTACACCTTTTGGACATGCTTTTGTATTGTATAGTTATATTTATGTATTAGTTGAGGGAACATTTAGATTAATAATTCGATTAAAAGGATGTTAGGTATCGCGAGATAGGGTGAGAGAGGGAGTTTTAGTCTGCCGGCTCCTTCCTCCCTCATTCCGTAATCCCCGGACCTAGTCAATCTCTGGTTTCGAAAAAGATCAGTTTGCTTTAAAAATAGTTTCTTAATTTTCCTTTTAAAAATTAAGTGGTGACTCGTT
The DNA here is from genome assembly GCA_033977485.1 of Hydrangea macrophylla. Lineage (NCBI taxonomy): Eukaryota > Viridiplantae > Streptophyta > Magnoliopsida > Cornales > Hydrangeaceae > Hydrangea > Hydrangea macrophylla. The sequence continues at coordinate 53,649,373 of CM066983.1, forward strand.
TTTTGAATTTGAATTTGGAAAAGATTTTAAAAGCTGTGGGTAGTTAACCTGCGACATCCACAATCTGGCGAATCTGCTGGGGATCGAACCCAGAATCTCTGGTTTCACAGACCAGAATTTCTAATTTTGAGTTCGCTCGAGGATTAGACTCGAAAGCATCCTTTTAATTGAATTAATTAATTTTTGTGTGCCTGTCGCATTGCACTTGCATGCCTAGCCAGTCGATTGCACAGAAATATGACCTTGAAGGCTTGGGGCAACCCGGTAGGTCAAGCCATCATGGGACTGTGTGATCACCCTTGATCTCGTACCATGTGTTGGTATATGAAACATCCTATCAGGTGTGTGTCAAGGGTCCCTTACTTGACCAAAACCCGACCTTTGCATGGTAGCTTCTATAGAACCTTTCAAAACTAGGGAATCAATTCTTGATTAGGATTATATGCTAGGGAGTTTTGTATGCCCGGAAGGGATTACTCGAGATGATGACGATACTTGCTTGATGAAAGATGCGTAACCTCTTAATCACTTTTAAGCAATTCCCCTTTATGTCCCATGACATTTGGGAACAGGTTGAATCTTGATTATAAGATTACATCTCTTATGTCATGTTTAGCTAAGCATCATTGACCTTGTATGTATCCGAATTCATGAAATGTATGGTGATAACCCGAATTATGTGATCATTCTATCTAAAGAATTTAAAATCCATCTTTAAAAGTAAACGAATTTCTGCCATCTTTATTACAAAATTTTCAATTGCTCTTTCAAAAATCTTTGGAATTCACTTTTTGATTAAAGCTTCAAACCAATATTTGTTCGCATGATCATCTTCAAAGTAAAAATCCAAAAATAGTGGGAATTATTTTGAAAGAGACGCTTTTCAAATGAATTTTAAAGCAAAGTTTCAACTCGATCATTTTAAAGTAGTGTTTTCACATCCTCAAAGGGAAATCCAAAATCTTGGGAATTATTTTCGAGAAAAGTGCTTTTCAAATGAATTTTAAAGCAAAATTTCAATCATCTTTGTTGAGGAATGTCTAAACATCATCGTTTTCAAAAGAATTCCCAGGAATTGTTTTCAAAAGATTTCACCATCCAAGAAATGCTTTCCAAATGAATTTTAAATACCCAATCCTTGCAAGGGTAGTGAAGATCACAATGAAAGGAGAAATTAGCGCACTTGATATGGGTGAGGATTTTATGTGCTTATGTGTTTATATGTTAGGATTAGAATGTTTTCATTTCTTTTGCATATAGAGTAGGCACACATACATGCATTGCATCCGTGTGACACATGAACCATTCATAAAAAGGTTTTTTTTTACCAAAGTGTCTTTTTAAAAAAAATAAAATAAGAGAAATACCAAAAAGTTTTTCTAAATCACTAAAATTCCTTTGTATGGCAAAATAGCATCAAGTTTGAGCACGGTCTAGTTTAGAGGTCCCACATCAAGGCTAGTAAGAAGGGAATGTGATGAAGAAATGGCAGACAAAAGAAATGATAAGGAAGTAGCAGAGTTAAGGACACTGGTAGAACAACAAGCAGAACAGATGAGGTGACAAGCTGAGAATATGAACCGAATGATGGCCATGATAGAAACGATAGCACGCCCGCCACCAGTTGTGAAACCACCAATCAATGACCCGCCCGTCGGGGAAAAAGGCTGGTATGATGACCTAGAGATGCCAAGGGCCGAGGTTCCTAGAGTAGAGAGGGAAAGGTTAGAGAGAGAAAAGACTGACAAAGAGATGATAATGACCGAGAAGATCGAGAAGCTAGAAAGGGTGATGCGTAAGGCTCAGGGAGTCAATACTTACCTGATAGAGTTGGAAGGGTTGTATGATGGGGTCCATGAGACGCTGCCCGTCATTTTCAAAATGTCAGTTTTTGACAAGTTTGATAGAACACGGAATCCACGTAGTCATGTGAGGATGTGTATTGGGGCCTTCCAACCAAGTGGGTTGAGCACTTCTATGATGGCCATCTTATTCCAGCAAACCTTAACTGGGGCTGCCTCATCTTGGTATCTCACCCTCGAACCAAGTAAAACCCAAGTCTGGGAAGAAGTAATCAAAGCATTCATGGCATAGTATGAGTATAATCAGGATTTGGATGTCACAGTTCGAGATCTGGAAACCACTAGGCAAGGGAACAAGGAGTCATTCATTGAGTATTTGAGCAGATGGAGGGGAAAAACGGCTAAGATGGTATAGAGGCCGTCCGAGAGAGATCAAATCCTAATGATGATGAAGAACCTTCAGCCCGTCTATCAAGAGAAGATGAGATTCCAGTCGATCAACACCTTTGTTGAGGTTTTTGACGTGGGAACAAAGATAGAGGATGCGATCCAAGAAGGAGTAATGAAGAAGGAATAACAGTCGAATCGATATAGAAGGCCGGACTATGGATCAAATAGAGGGCGTTCGGGGAGTCACTCTAGCCCTACTGATGTCAATGCACTAAGTGGGCCAGAGAGAAAGTTCAACATAACACCAAGAAGAGGAGGGGACAAACAGCCAAGGAAGTTTTCAGATTTGGGAATTTCACTGTCAACCACCCTCGATAGGCTAACAGCAAAGGGCCATCTTTGCCTATTGGAGCCTCGACCTCTACCAAGTCCACTTCTTCCAATGTTCCGGGAGGATCTTTATTGCAAGTTTCATAAGTAAAAGGGTCACTCTACGGATCGATGCAAAAGGATGAGGCATGAAATTCAGGACGTCATTGATAACAAGGTGATATCCGAGCCGCCCGTCAAATCTCTGAACGTTACTAGGAATCCACTGCCAAATCACCATATTGTACCACCTCTATAAGGCCATTACTTCTTGGGGATAGAAGGGACGATCTTCGATCCGTCTAGGCTAATCACTAAAGTCGGGACACCAAGGAAGTCTTATCAACTGCCAGAGGATTTGGCAATTTGCACTTTGGGGAATAAATAAGAAAATAGTGGAGAAGGAACGACAAAACAATTGGATTGGTGGGTTCAAGAGACTAGTAACACTGATGTAGATCAGGTAGAAGATGATCTATAGTATACAAGCGATGAAGAGATAGGGATGGAGAAGGCAGATTTGAAAGTTATTTCGGAGATCGATAATCTGTGGGCAAAAGAAGAAGTTAGTCATCTAACTCGGTCAGGGAGAAATTTTAAACCTCATGAGCTAGAGGAGGATCACCCGAGGAGGGAATTGGACAAAGTGAAAGGGAAAGAGAATGAAGAAGAGGAAGAAGATAGGGTTTTGAAGCAAAAAAGGAAGATACATGCTAACATCACCATATGGGGTTTGTTGATTGCTTCCATGTCATAGGTAGGCAGTTCTGGATACCTTGAACCAATCTGATGTTTCTATCGACACAATACCAGAAGACCTTGTGGGAATGATCGGCAGAGTTCTGACTCTAGCTATTACCTTCTCATCTGATGACCTACCTCTGGAGGGGTCTATTCACAATAAACCGTTGTACGTCACTATTGAATGCTTGGGAAACACTGTGCCTACTTGTCTTATTGACAATGGGTCTGCCCAAAACATCTGTCCATTCCAAATAGCTAAGCGTATGGGTTTGGATGAATCAACATTCATACTGTCTGAGCAGAAGGTAAAAGCGTATGACAACACTCAGAGGACAGTCATAGGGATAATTCTTCTTCATCTCGTTGTCGGGTCGGTGGAAAAGGAAGCCGAATTTTAGGTCATTGACATCCCTACCTCTTTTAATTTGCTGCTGGGAAGACCGTGGTTAGACAGTCTAGGTGCCATACCATCTATAGTTCATCAGAAAGTCAAATGTGTTTGGAAAGACAAGGTCTGTGATATTTTCGGGGACAGTTGGGTCCGTCCGTTTGAAGCTTCATCAAGTGCACCGGTTCTAGAGGTGGAATTTCAGAAAGAGGAAACAGGTCTGGGAGGGTTCGAGTTTATTAACATGTTAGAAGAAGAGAAGCCGAGGGAGTTCTTGCTACTGTATTTTGATCAGTATACGAGCCCGCTGGTCGCCTGTATCATGAACAAGATGGGTTTCTTTCTAGGAATGGGATTGGGTAAGAGTCATTAAGGCCTGCCAGAATTTTTGAGCATCCTCACTCAGACTCACACTCATGGTCTGGGTTATCAACCATAAAAAGAAGGAACTAAGAGAGAAAAAGAAAACAACGGATACACCATTGAATCCTTTCCTAAAGATGCTTAATGGATACTTTGTTAAGGAGGGACAAGATTTCCCCTTTTGTGGCTTCCCAGAACCATCGGTGGATCAAAAAGATAATTATTTGAAGCTAGGGTTTGAGATCTTCTTCCCCCACGAATTCTCTGGATCCATATCTTCAGGTGCCCATGAAGTCCACTACTGCTAAAGATCGGATTGGTGCACTAGATGGCTTGGTCATGAAGAATCAGTTGGGCGAGGAAAGCACAAAAATCGAGGGAACGGGCCAAGAAGGGGTCGTAGAGGACAAGGCTGAAAAAAGCATGCTGAGGGTTTGGTATAGGAAAAAGAGCCAGAAAAAGAAGAGATGGAAGAGATTACCAAGACAAGGAATCAGGAAGAATGCTTCATTCTGGGAGGAGAAAGCATGAAGGAATGGGTTTTCGAGTCTAGTGATAGGTATCCCCCACACCTAGAGTCTGTAATGGCCCAAGTGAGGCGTCTTTCAATTTCCATGTCTGTTGTAATCACTCCAAAGAAAATCTATGAAAGTATGACTAATTCTGCCTACTCGAATGTGCTTAATGAATGTGATGATCATGAAATAACAAATGAATTGCAAAAATTAATCAAAAAAGAAAAAGAATCTACATGTAAAATCATTGAGGACACTCTAACAATTAATCTAGGAAATGAAGATAATCCTCAAAATGTTTTTATTGGCTCTACACTTAGCAAAGAAGAAAGCAAAGAATTAATCAATCTATTAAATGAATTCAAAGATGTTTTTGCATGGTCTTACAACGATATACCAGGTATCGATCCAAAAATAGTCCAACACCATATTCCCCTCTTCCCCAATTCAAAACCTGTGAAACAAAAATTGAGGCGAATGAGGTCTGAATGGGTACTCAAAGTTAAAGAGGAAGTTGAAAAGCAAATAAGAGCCAGATTCTTCATGGTCACCGAGTACCCGGAGTGGATCACCAATATTGTACCTGTCCCAAAAAGGACGGTCGTGTTAGGGTTTATGTCGACTTATGAGATCTGAACAAAGCTAGCCCTAAGGATAATTTCCCTCTACCCCACATTGATGTGTTACTAGACAACACTGTGGGACATGAACTTTTATCATTCATGGATGGGTTCTCAGGTTATATGCAGATTCTTATGGCGCCCGAGGATCGGGAGAAAACCACTTTCATCACACTGGGGGAAACTTATGGTTATAGAGTGATGCCATTTGGGCTTAAAGAATGCGGGGGCAACGTACCAGTGGGCCGCCACCACACTGTTGCACGATATGATCCATAAGGAGGTAGAATTGTATGTGGACGATATGATTGTGAAATCTAAGGAGAGGGGAGGACACTTGGAGGCATTGAGGAAATTCTTTGGTAGGTTGAGTGAGGGAATTCAGAATAAGGCTAAACCCGCAGAAATGCACCTTCGGGGTCACCACCGGGAAGTTATTAGGATACCTTATCACCCAGAGGGGAATAGAGGTGGACCCAACCAAAATAAAGGCCATAGTCAAAATGCAGCCGCCCAAGAATGAGAAGGAGTTAAGGGTATTTCTAGGTAGAATACAGTTCATAAGTCGCTTCATCTCAAAACTCACCCTAACCTATGACCCTTTATTTAAGCTGCTTAGAAAAGGAGAAAAGTTCAAGTGGAATGCCCAATGCCAACTAGCCTTCGATATGATCAAAACTTATCTCCAAAACCCATATATCTTATCACCACCCTCACCTGAAAAACCTTTACTACTATACCTTTCTGTGTCTGAAGATTCGATGGGGTGTATGCTGGCCCAAGAAGGAGAAGAAGGGCACGTGGAAAAGGCCATTTATTACTTGAGCAAAAGAATGACCGGGTATGAATTAAAGTATTCACCTTTAGAGAAAGCATGCTGAGCTTTAGTTTGGTGCACCTGTCGCCTTAGGCACTGCATGTTAGCCTTCCCCGTAACCTTAATATCTCGAATGGACCCACTTAAATACCTGTTTGAAAAACTAGTGTTGACCGGCAGGATTTCTCAGTGGACCATGATGCTAGTTGAATTTGATATCAAGTATGTCACTACCAAATCCGTGAAAGGAAGAGCTGTCGCCGAATACTTGGCCAATCTTGCAATAGAATCCGAAGAAAAGGGTGAGTTTTGATTCCCAGATGAAGGAGTAATGGGGATAGAGGAGAACTTATGGAAAATGTACTTCAATGGAGTAGCCAATCAACCGAGCTATGGGGTTGGAATCATCCTTGTAGCACTAGACGGGACCCCATCCCCTTTAACGATCAAGCTTAAGTACAATTCAACCAACAACATGGTAGAGTATGAGGTGTGCATAATTGGAATGGAAGCGGCACTGGCCTTAAAAATTGAGAAGATCGATGAGAAATTGAGACCCTACCACGATTATTTGGAGAGTTTGAAAGTACAGTTCAAGAAGATATTATTCTATTACCTTCCCCGAGAAGAGAACTAATTGGATGATTCCTTAGCAACCTTAGCCTCAATGATACAAATCCCTCCAAGAGTCGCCATGATCCCGCTATCCATAGAAATAAAGGACCAACCGTCATTTGAGATGATCTCAGTCCTAGAAGATGAAAGGGAGGTACCTTGGTACACGGACGGTTAGAATTTTATCAAAGAAGGTGAGTACCCCGAAGGAGCCTTAGCAAAACATAAGAAGGCGATCCGAAGATTCTCAGACCAATTTGTGATTTATGAGGATAAGCTGTAGAAGAAGTCATATACCGGGTATAATCTGGAGTGTTTATATGGAAAGGAGGCTAAGAAAATGATGGAGGAAATTCACGAGGGAGTTTGTGGACTCCACATGAACGGGCATCTGTTGGCTAAGAAAATAATCCGCCAAGGGTATTATTGGACAACCCTTGATAGAGACTGCTGCGAGTACGTCAGAAGGTGTCACAAGTGCCAGATCCATGCCAATCTAATGCATACCCCACCTTCCCAACTCTATAGCATGACCATGCCTTGGCCATTTTCTATGTGGGGCATTGATATTATCGGTGAAATAGTTCCAAAAGCCTCTAATGGACACCGATACATAATTGTGGCAATTGATTATTTTACCAAGTGGGTAGAAGCTGCGTCATACGCAACTCAGAAGGCTAAGGATGTGGTGAGCTTCATGGAGAAGAACATAATCTGCACATATGGGGTCCCTAATGAGTTTATTTCAGATCATGGAAGTCATTTCCAAGGAGAGGTCATCCCAATTCTAGAAAAGTACAAGATAACTTGGCACCAGTCATCTCTGTACAGACCATAGACAAATGGGGCAGTGGAAGCGGCAAACAAGAATATCAAAGCAATCTTGGGGAAAATAATAGATATATACAAGGATTGGCACGAGAAACTGCCGTTTGCACTGTGGGGATACCGGACCTCCGTAAGAACCTCTACGGGAGCCACGCCGTATTCTTTGGTTTATGGGATGGAGGTTGTCCTTCTAGTTAAAGTAGAAATACCATCTTTACGGGTTTTAGCAGAGTGTGAAATAATCAAACTAGAGTGGATATGGGAAGGTATGAAGAGTTAATGTTGCTTGATGAGAAGACGGTGGTTGCAATAAACCATACTCGGGGATACCAGAAGAGGATAGCTCGTGCTTTCAACAAAAAGGTCTGCCCGAGGAAGCTTGCTGAGGGTGACCTGGTCCTCAAAGAACTAAAAGTGCCTGTTTATGACCCCAGAGGAAAATTGAAACCTAACTGGGTCGGGCCATACATCATTAATACTCTCCTCTCTGGGGGAGCTGCCTATCTTATGGATCTAGACGAGGTTGAATTAAATCAACCGATAAACCTCGATCGCCTCAAGAAATACTTTGCTTGAAACCCCTTCTTTCAAAACCTCCTACGTCGATGAACTATGCTTGACCTTATTCCCACTCAGGGATACATAGGTAACCTACTCGGTTCGGTCATTAATAATTTGCCCGAGCGGCACCTTTCATCAAGCCTTAAACCAAACTACTGTGGACCTGATACCCACTTAGGGGTAAGTAGGCGGGCTCTCAAAAAGCCTTCGGTACAAAAATCTCTATGCCAAACTAGGGGCAAACTTGCATTTTCCCATAATCACATTGAAGCCCCAAAACCAGGGGCAAACTTCGTTTGTTGAACCGAGGAACCCATATAATACCTTAAGCCCACCTCTGAATCCCCTAGCTATCAAAATAAGTACTATGAAGAAATAAACAAGAATTCATGATATAGAATGATTAAAGCTCTATGCAAGATTCGAAGCAAAGTAACGAAAAGCCAAGAAAAGATTTTAAAAGGAGGGTTGTCATAACCTAAGGACAGATCGAAAGAGTGAATACATTGATTAAACATAATAGAACATTTTATAAAACATAAGCATTCTTTGGAAAATCAAAAAATCACATTCAAAAGCGTAGGAAAGTAGACATAACTTATCAGATAATTTTGTAAAATAAAGCTATATCCTATTTTTACTTTCATTTATATATGTCTATGGAGTCTGTCTGTCGACCAGGGCCTGGATCTGCAAAAGATACTCAGTAGTGGGGACAACTGAAGCTGGAATCCTCCGAAAGGGAGTGGCCACCCTGTCATGCCAAGCTTCAACAAAAACTTTCATGGTGGAAGGACGTATGACCAAACTCCTTATGAAATCGGCAGTTATGTCGTCATTAACATCTTGGAGAAGCCCGTACTAATGAACCACTTGGCTAGGAATATAGAAAGTAGTAACATGCAAGCTAGATAACCAGATACCAGGTCATCTTGGAAGTTGTACAGCAATAGAAAGGTAAGACCAATGTGGGTAGACCCAATAGATATCTCCAGCAGAAAGGCCTCGGAGCCAACCAAGCCAAGCATGGCAGAATGGAATAAGCAGTGGACCTCAATGTGGTTGTAGCGAAGTGGCCCATGAAGGTGTGAGAGGTGTATGAAGAGATCAAAGCATTCTATGAGCTAAATCTATAAAACAAAAGGTGCCCCCGTAGATAACATGGCCCTGGCGGTATGAGCACGATCCAAGCCAATCAAGGTCTCGCCATGGATCAACATGACGGCACTTTTCATATCCATCAAACCACAGGCATTAGGTTTGAGAATATCAGAAGATGACTGGAAGAGGAATTAAGAGAGCATAGCCATTGATAAAGCACTACGCCGAATGACTTGGTACCCACCGTCATAAGGATCCCACATCGGAGAGTAGACGGAGGAAAGGCGTTCAAAGTTCATTTACCGATCTTGGAAAAAAGAACCTGCTGCATTTTGAGATGTGTGAAGGAGAGCAGCAAGGTCCCGGACATACCCAGCCTACACTAGAGGAACTATCAGATTCGCAGAGGGATCAGTGTGCAGAATGGAGCTAAACTCCTCAAATAAGGGGCAGACCTCCTGGGAGCCAAAGCGAAAGACGTGGAGAGAGGGATCCCAACATCAAATAGCAGCTTGAAGCAAACCTTCATTTAGAATCATCCACCAGAAAGAGAAGAGGTCATTTAGTCTGAAACACTCAAAGTTGAGCCTGTCAAAGCCAGAGAGAGTATCCATCCATGGGAAGAGGATTTGGGAGCTAATGGGGGCCATTTGAGAAGAAGATAGATGGGTGGAAAGAGTTTTTTACGGAGTTATGAAGAAAGAAGGCTATAAATAGGATTAGATCTGCCCAGAACACAGGGCGGCGCTAAAAAATGGCACTCGAGGAAGTGCCGCACAGTAGTCCGTAAATGTCGTACGACATTCACTAACCGCCGTTGCGGCACTCACTGAGTGCTGCAGAGGGCTAACCGAGTGCCGCATGGGGTTTTATGTTGGCTAGGTTTTGTTTGTAATGTTTTCAGCCCACCTACAAACAGAAAAATGAATAAAAACAATAAAACATGTGCATTATGCATCACGTACAACAAGACCTAACTGCGGTCACAATCATTCATTCATTCATTCACATGAATAAGTAGTAAAAGCAGAATAATGATCACAAACATTCACCAATCACAAAAAAAATAAAAAGAAAAAAAGGACCAAGCCATGGCCACACATATAGTAAAGTAATAACGAGAAGAACAGAAAGGATAAAAAGCAATCGTGATAAAGTGTGCAGACACCTATCCTATCACGGCTATCCAAAAGTCGTCAGCAAAAGTAAATATGTGTGTATAATATAGTCATCCAAATAAAAGTGTGTGTCCTCTCCAAAAACACTCAAAACATAAAGTGAGAAAAGGAAGAGAGATGAAGGTGAGGTCAGCCCCGGCCCCGGCCTTGAGTCTGACGGGTCACGCGTCTGAGGGGCTACTCCTCTGACTCTGTCCCACTCGCTCCACCCCTGCCCCCGCCTCTGCCTCCACCTCTTCCGCCACTGCTACCTCCATCGCTGCCTTTACCTCGTCCAGCATCGCTACCTATGGGAGCTCCACTAAAATCAATGCCAAACTGCTGAAGCTCTCTTACCTGCAGGTTCTATTCCGCTCCTCCTAAACGGAGAAACAGATTGCATAGCCAAGTGTTATTTAAAGATTAAAAAAATGCTAAAATAAGTGAAAGAGTTAGTAGAGGTTTTACCAGAGCTCTCGTGTGAGCCTCAGCAGATACCCGCGCCCCGTCAGCTTGAATCAGAAAATCAACACACAAAAAGAGGTTAGAATATCAGACTGGGAATGCAAATTTTAAACCAAAGTCAAGTTTTAGAGTTTACCCTCCACTTCGACCATAGATCCACTATCTCATGATATGGGCGTAGAGCAAGCCCTCCTCTGCGTAGTCCCACAGGACGTGATCATACTGAAGTGGAATGGTGGGAGCACCCGCCTGGTATCTAGAGACCGTAGTCATGACCTACTCACTATAGGAGACAGTCCGGAGGCTCCAATCCCAAGGCGGTAGAGCTGGAGCCCGACCGGTAGCAGGAACGGGCTGCAAAGGAAAAATGAATCCAGTAAGAAAAACATATGTGTGTGATAAGAATTGAAAGAAGGATCAAAAGGCCAAAAAAACACTTATCCGAGTCACTTCCATCAGAGGGAAGTTCGGCATCAGCTTGGCAATGCGGAACACCTGATACTTATCAGGGGGCTCTAGAAAATCCTAAATGGAGGGCCCAGCTAAGGCGACTGTGATTATGGAACCCTAGAGGGTCTCTGTAGCTCTCATCGACTTAGGTGGAGGACGTGGCACGAAGAATGCAGGAGCCGCCAGCGACTGCCTGGTCACCCTCTCCCCCAGGTACCACTTCTGAATATCCGAGCCATCCAGTAATATCCTCTGTGGGTCATACCCAGCCGACTGCCAAATCCTAAGAGAAGCAGTAGGAAGCACGTCGAGCCAAGGCTGCCAGTGGACATGCGGTTCTCGCAAATTCGTCAGGAAGTACCTGAACGAAATAAAATCATAGGTCCTGGTCTTTCGCCCGACCTGTTCCTTGTTCCATTTCAACCCCTGGGAAGTAATTAGGGCGTCCGCTGGTCACGTCTCAGGCAACATCATCTGTAGATACTCATGAGACCAGATCTGCAAGAAAGAAAAAGAGCATAAGCCCCTGGATTCACAAAATAAAGAAGTAAGGTTTAATTTGAAAATAAGAAAATAAATAAAAGAAAAAGGTATACCACCCACGCCCTCCAGAAGCCGCCTATGGAGCATAGACGATCCCAAGTAATGTCCCCCACGTGCCTATTTAGGATAACTAATTCTGCACCAGTCCAGTCATACTGATAGATCTATCCCATGTCCTCCAGGGACCCCACAAGTGCCACAAAAATCCGATCTCCCCTAGTGCTCAACAGAGAACATCCGAGCATATACATGATAAAACCTCGAGCCATTTGCTCGTCTGTGAAGCCATTTTGGCCTCTAAAAGTTTCTAGGAACCACTTGGCCATAACCAAGGGCTCCTCTGGAACAACTCTAAGCAGCGGTAACACCCGATCCCACTCCGTCAAGGTAATCAAGGTAGCGGAAGCACCCACCCCCTCTCCCCCCGAAGGGGATCCTAGTGATCATGCTGAAATCCAATGGGGTCATGGTCATCTCCCCAAATGAGAAGTAGAATGTGTTGGTGGTATCCCACCATCGCTCAGAGAGAGCATGAATTTGTCGTAGGTCATTGGAACTCTTCGTCAAGAGCTTGACGAAGTGTCCAAAGCCTGCCGCATCAATATAACCCTGCATGGTTGCGCTCAGATCCTCATACCACGCAAAGCCGTGTGCTAAGCTACCATGTCCTTTCAGCATGGTAGGCTAAAGCTACAAAAATTGCAAAATTCGGTGTTGGTAGATGAATAAATGAAGTAAAAGAAATAAAAGAAAAGAAAAAAATATGTACAATGATAAAATAATGAAAAAATGGATCCGTATGTTAAACCTTTGAAAGATTTCAAGAAAACAACAAAAATAAAGAGAATAAAGAGATTTTGATTGAGAGGAACTGACTTGTGAGTCCTTTAGATCAATACGAGAAAAAAGAGAAAAATCTCCAGAGGATTTCGGATTGGAGGGAAATGAGAATGGTATGAAAATGAAACAAGAAACCTACGTATAAGCGTTCTGCCTGCTTAACGCGACACTCGGTATTTGTGCAGGGCAGTTGATGAAGTACCGTGCGACACTTGATAGGTGTCGCGGCGGCATTTAGTGAGTGTTGCACCGCATTCACGGACTACCGCAACATTTTGCGTGTGCCGTAATTGAGGCGGTTACTTGGCCTTTGGTTTTCCCCCCAAATTTCAAATTGGGTCCCCCAAAAAAATCAAATTTTAACCCTTAAAATTTACTTTTTTTGTTTCCAACCTCTGAGAAAATTCTTTGAGTCCGATTTGACTCCCCATTTTGTGAATAGAAAATTTTTTGAGTCCGATTGACTCCTAATTTTGTGAATAGAAATTTTTTTGAGTTCGATTAACTCCTGATTTTAAACTGCCTTGAGACAATTGACCCCTAATTTTGAAAATTTGAAAAAAAAATTTGAGTCTGATTGACTTTTGATTTTGAAAATTGGAAAGATTTAACTCCAGATTCTGAGAAGTCTGAGTTGAGGCTGATTGACTCTCGATCTTGAGAATTTGAGATCGAATTAAATCTGAATATGATAAACTCCTAGATTTTAGGAGTTTTGAAGAGAATCAAGCCAAATTGGGAGTATAATAGATTTATACTCCCGGTCCTCACAACAGATTTGCGTTGGCCCCGCTTTTGGGAGTATAACAGATTTATACTCCCAGTCCTCGCAACAGATTTGTGTCGACCTCACTTTGAGAATATAACAGATTTATATTCTCGATTCTCGTAACGAATTTATGATAATCACCTTTTTTGAGAATGTAACGAATTTGCATTCTCGGTCCTTGCAACAGATTTGCATCGACCTCGCTTTGAGAATATAACAGATTTGTATTCTCGATTCTCGTAACAGATTTGCGAGCAACAGATTTGCATTGGCGCCGCTTTTGGGAGTATAACAGATTTATACTCCTAGTCCCCACAATAGATTTACGTTGGACCCGCTTTTGGGAGTATAACAGATTTATACTCCTAGTCCTTGCAACAGATTTGCATTGGCCTTGCTTTTGGGAGTATAACAGATTTATACTCCCGGTCCTCACAACAGATTTGCGTTGGCCCTACATTTGGGAGTATAACAGATTTATATTCTCGATCCTCATAATAGATTTGCATTGGCCCCGCTTTTGGGAGTATAACAGCTTTATATTCCCGGTCCTCGCAATAGATTTGCGTCGACCTCGCTTTGAGAATATAACGGATTTATATTCTCGATTCTCATAACAAATTTGCGATAATCACCTTTTTGAGAATTGAACGGATTTGCATTCTTGGTTCTCATAACAGATTTACGTCGACCTCGCTTTGAGAATATAACGGATTTATGTTCTCGATTCTCGTAACAGATTTACGATAATCACCTCTTTTGAGAATGTAATGGATTTACATTCTTGGTCCTCGCAACAGATTTGTGTCACTTTGAGAATATAATGGATCTGTATTCTCGATTCTCGTAATGGATTTGTAATAATCACCTTTTGAGAATGTAACAAATTTTGATATTCTCGGTCCTCGTAGTAGATTTATGTCGACCTCGCTTTGAGAATACAACGGATTTATATTCTTAATTCTCGTAACGGGTTTGCGATAATCACCTTTTTGAGAATGTAACGGATTTGCATTCTCGGTCCTCACGGTAGATTTACGTTGGCCAAAATCTTTAACATATTCTTGGTCCTCGCAATAGATTTGCATCGACCCGGTGTTCAGTAATCTTTTTCATTTGTCGCATCATATAATATGCATCGCATAGAGAGAACATGAGATAGAGCAAACATAATTAACGAGGCTGAAGGGATGCAGATTTTCATGGCAAACTCGCATTGACACCGGGGTTAAGTCGCAAAGCACCGCCCAGTCAATTGCATTCGTCCTTTGGCTAGAACGGCCGCATACCTTGAAGAAAATTAACATGATCATTGAGTAGCATAAGGCATGGATTACGTCTAAAAACGTCAGGATTGCACGTTTTAGAATCACATCGTTCATAGAGTATGAAATTGCATGGACCGCCGTCATTCGCATGAGCACGTGCATTATGATAAGATAAGTGCATTCATCTGTATGATTACTTGTACTTGCATGTATATTCGTCCCTGCCCGAACTACGTATTGGTCTAATTCCTGAGGGGATACGTATGCAGCTCATCACAGAGCACGACCAACTAGAACCTTGACGCGCGCCTTTCTTGTTTTCTTTTTTGCAACGCATTTTGTTTTTACCTAAGTTCATCAGTTTGGTCAAAGGCTTGTCTTTGCACAGGCTTCAACGTTCACTTATGAATACGCGTTGCTTCACAAGCTCCGTCGAAGAGGGGCAAACTGTAGACACCCCGATTTTGACCAAACATTGAATTGAGGGGAGTACTACCTCCAGATCCGATGATGACAACGTCCGAACTAATCTAGGGTTTCCAGAAATAAATCAAGCTCTTCAAAAGGCTCTGGGATTTAAACAAAAGAAGGAAATGAAGACAAAGAGAAAAGAGGGGATAAGAGAAAACAGCACAGGGCAGAACCTGCGATAGTTACAGGTTGCCGGTGCAGTAGTCATAGATTACCGAACCGGCAGTCAGTGAATACCGCAACGGTAGTCACTGAATGCCGTTAAAATGCACCAAATGCCGTGAAAATGGGAAATCCTAAAAAGACGACAGTTCCTGGAGTTGTTCGCGGCATTCAGTGAATGTCGCTGCGACATTTATTGAGTGCCGCAGCAGCTGTCACTGACTGCCGCTTCCATCTCCAGTAAGTGTCGCATTTTCTGGCAGACAGCTATAATACAGCACATTTTGTACCATCAAAAGGACATACAAGATCAGTGTTTTTGCCCCTAAAATGACTGAAATACCCTTTTAAATTTGCCTATATAAAGAGGGTGAATACCCCATTACAAGGGTGTGGAATTCTTGAATCTTCCAACCTTATCTTGAATCTTTTCACCTTCAACCTCTCAAGTTTTCCAAACATACCTAAGAATCACCTTCATAAGAGTGAGAGAGGAAGTTGTGTGTGTGAATTAAGAGTTGAAGAGCTTGTTTTACTTGTGGAAACCCTTCAAAATCACCAAGTTGAGGATATTTGGAGGTAGACTTTAAACTAATTAGCTTTAAAATATGTATTAACTCGGATAATACTTGAGTTTTAAGTCATTTTTTTAAATTATATTCACCTCTTGAGATTCATGAGACCTCCAATGTCTCATTTGAATCTCTTGATATTGAAGTCCTTTGGCTCTCTGATAAGTTCATGGTTTACAAGAGAATTAAACTTGATGTTTAACATATTTAGTTAATAAGTCCAAGTCTATCATCATGATTTAGGTTTTTTGCCTTTAGATTTCATGAAGTTTCTCCATACTTCATTGAAATCTACAAGCATAAGAGTCATTAGCCTCCCATGACCATCAAATGGTAGGAGAATTAGTTTAACTAAAGCCAAGTTTAAAGGCTTAATAGTTAAAATTAGTAAGTGAAAGATGAACTAGACAAAGGTGCAATGAGTTCATCAACCACTTCTCATCAAAGATTTTTAGTTAAACATCGAATTGTTGGAATTGAATGAAACCAACGGGAAAGTGTCCATAACTCAAACTTCTACCATTGTAATCTTTGTTTTAATAAGATTCCATGGTTAGGATGGTTTGGTCATGAGTTTTGTGAAACCACAACAATCTGTCTAGAGTTTCAGAACAGCAACACCCTTTTAAAATGAGTAAATCAGAGCCCTAATAGAGTATTGATGATCCCAAATAATTTTTTTCTGCGAAGTTTAATGTGTTAACAAGACCCCCTAGAAAGATTAGAGTCTTTTAGATTTTTGTACATTTTTTAGAAAATCATACAATACTCTGGACAGAAGGTTGGAAATTTCTGAGTGATGTCTAGTGTTTATTCAATTCCCAGAGATCTAACCGTTGGAACTTCGATTTTCTTTTTGGGTTAGAAACTAGACTCATAGAGGCACCTTGTGTCCAAACTTCATCAAGATCAAAGTATGGGAACCATGCCTTTTATTTTTTTGCAGATGCAATTTTCAGAATTTTGTCACAATTTTGACCAATCTTGTAAATAATGGTCCAAATTACTTTTCTATGATTTAGGGCTTAAACCATGCTCCAATAATGATTAGTTAGGCTTAAATTCAGAGGCTAAATGGTCCAAATCAAAGAATAATCCAATAGCTTGTTCTTGTTTCCATGTAATCATGTACACTCATCCATATAGATTGATACTTATACTTAGAATTCTTGGTATGTCATTTCTCCTATTTGATAGAATTAAGCTAGACATTTAGGATGGTTATTTGACATTGTATATCCTTTCTAAAGCATATGGACTAACCCTTGTTTTGTAGCGCCGACGAGGTACGATTTCTTGACTCTTCTGTAGCTGAATTATTTCTTAATTTTATTGATTCTTCGAGCCCATGTACGACACCTTAGAATTAAGATTTGCCTTATGTGTATATATGTAATAAGAGACCCTTTTATGAGGATTTATTCTTTTGTATGCATCAAATGTTTAAAGATTCACGGCTAGATCCCGGGTAAGTTTTCTAGTTTCCTAAATGCACATTGTAGACACCCCATTTTTGCCCAACCCAATCATTTCAAAAATAAAGTGCTCATTGACACGAGCCTATCATCTTTTGAATCATCTCAATTTGATCTCAAATGGAAAAGATATTGCCAATCAAAGCTATGAGGTCAAAAGGTCAACAATCTCGCATGCACCCAACCACACATGATTTTTGCTCCACAAAATTTTGAGAAAAACTTTCGGTGGATTTACCAAAAGTGAAAAACAAACAAGATAAAAAAAACACCCAACACAATGTTGGGATCCCATCTTCATATTACTTTCCCTTTATTTTTCCTATCACTCACTTCTTTGTCTCCCACTCTCCTTTCTTTTTATTTCTTTATTCCTCCCCCTCTTCTCTTTTTTTTTTCAATATACACACCACATTCCCATCTGCACAAAGGGGAGGGAGAACCCCACTCCCTCACCTCTTCCTCATCTCTCTTCTCAAATTCTATCACCATTGAAGAACCAAGTCCATTTTGCCAAAGTTCACTGTTGTGATGATGATCAAGGTATCACCACGAATTCATTTTTGATTCAAATCAAATGAAACCAATTGAAGAGTGTTCTTAACTCAATGATATTGGTCTATGATTTTTCTCAGAATTTTAAAAAATCATATGACCCATTTTTTAAAGCACAAATACACAAGGCAATCAATCTGCCAGAAACATCACAGCAGTGACACTAGATCACGTTCACTGTTTGGACTACTTCAAGATTTTTTCTTTACTCCATTTTTTTTGTCCATTAACCATAGCCTCTTAACTACGTCTGTGATTTGTTTTGATTTTTTTTGGATCAGTTTAATTTTTGTAAAAAATCGTCCAATTTCAGTCGACAGTGCAATCCCTATTTCTGAGTAAGGGTGCTTCTAAACTCAATTTCTCCCAATCCCCAAAGGATATTGAAAAATGGTTTGCTACCATGAAAACTAGACTCATTTGGGAACTTTCTCTCAAAATTTCAAAAAATTAGAAGCACCGGAACCCCCCCGTTCCATTTTTGGGAGACTTCTCTCAAAGCTGTGAGAAAACTGCACTTTGACATGAATTTTTGTAAAACTTTTCTTTCATCTCTTTCATTTGGGGTTTTGATCTTTTTCAAATGAATAAATCCTAGTATATTAGAAAACTTCTAAGAAAAAAAAAAGAATAAAAAAACATAAAACAAAAAAAAAAAGAAATTTTATTTTTCTTTTTTACCAAATATTCACGTTTATCAAGTTGTTCAATAACTTTGATAAATGGAAGTTTGAGCATCTTTCTACTTCTACTAAAACCGAATATGCCTAATTTATCAAGTTGATCAATAACTTTGATAAAAGGAAATTCGAACATTTTTCTTTTGGGCACCGACCCTTACTTCCGGCATAAAAATAAAAATAAAAAAAATCTCTTTTCTTTGTTTTGGGCACCGACCCTTACTTCTGGCATAAAAAATCAAAAATACAAAAAAAAAAAATATCTTTTCTTTCTTATGGGCACCGACCCTTACTTCCGGCATAAAAAATCAAAAATACAAAAAAAAAAATCTATTTTCTTTCTTTTGGGCACCAACCCCTACTTCTGGCATAAAAAAATAAAAATGCAAAAAAAAAAAAATCTATTTTCTTTCTTTTGGGCACCGACCCTTACTTTCGGCATAAAAAAAAATCTCTTTTCTTTCTTTTGGGCACCGACCCTTACCTCCGGCATAGGAATAAAAGAACAGAAAAATGAAAAATATAAAAATACAAAAAAAAACACTTCATTCTCCACTCACTTGCACAAGCTTGTTTCAATCACAATCACTTTTCAAAATTCCTAGTTACACTATTTTTTCACTCAAATCATTTTTTTCAAAACTCACTCTTTCAAAGGTTAAAGTCTAGGACTACACCGTACATGTTAAAGTTCCTAGCTACACCAACTTTTACTTGAAACACTACTTCACACTTACACGGTGTAGATCGACCAACCTTTTTAAAAAAACACTTGCACACACACACATACACACACACACACACTCATACATGTACAAAGCACAGAACTACGTACGGCCTGATTCTCGACTTGAGATACGTATGCAACCCTTCACTTGGGTACAGCCATAACCACATTTTTTTTTCAATACTTGTACATTCTCACACAGTATTTCTTTTATTTATGCCCCATTATCATGAAAATCACTAGAATTGGCAACCATGCTTTGCATGGATGTTCGAGGGTGCCTAACACCTTCCCTCGACATAATCGAGTCCCCGAACCCATATTTTAAAAGATCTCTGGTTTTCGCATGGCTATCAAGAGTCACACTTTTAAAGGGCCCACTTTTCTCAAAACTGTTTTTTTAAAAGTCAAAGATGAATTACTTTAATTGTCTTTGCAGGGGTCCTAACACCCAAAATGTTAGGTGGCGACTCTGAACATTTAAATAGGCCCTACAATACTCTTTTTATCACTCCCAATAAAAATTCGTCGCATTCCACCCACTTTAAAAAAAAAAAAGCCAGGCCCTCCACACAGACAGCCAGGCTGCGCCGAAAGAGCGGGCACGACACACATCATATTGTTTGCTAATTGAAATATGTGGTTTTGAGTGATATTTTATCATTTGCAATCTTACACCTTTGGACATGCTTTTGTAATGTATATTTACATTTATGTATTAGTTGAGGGCACAGTTAGATTAATAATTCGATTAAAAGGATGTTGAGTAGAGGCCTATCGCGAGATAGGGTGAGAGAGGGAGTTTTAGTTCGCCAAGCTCCTTCCTCTCTCATTCCGTAATCCCCGAACCTAGTCAATCTCTGGTTTCTAAAAAGATTAGTTTGTTTTAAAAATGGTTTCTTAATCTTCCTTTTAAAAATTAAGTGGCGACTAGTTTTTGAATTTGAATTTGGAATTTTTTTTTTAAAGTTGTGGGTAGTCAACCTGCGACATCCACAGTGAGCACGTTGAGTTGTCTATGTGGGTCAAAGGGGGGGACTTATACAAATTCATGCTGGAGTAAGCTTCTCGATGCTTGAGAATTTTAGTAGCAATGACTATTGTGTATGGTTTAAGGCTTGGACTTGCCAGGACACTTGGGGATGGAATGGTTGTAGGCTTGGACTAGCCATTGACATCGCGGTTTAAAGCTTGGACTTGCCGCTACCGGATGAAGGCGTATTTTTCTCCTTAGAGACTATTGATGTGAATTATGATATTAAAGCATGTTTTGTCATATATTGCATATATTAGAACTTGTGCACTCAACATATAGCTGAGCAGTGGAGATTTACTCCATTGCAGGTAAGAAGAAAGATAAGAAGAAGCGGGAGGAGTAAGGCCGATGAGGTGACAGGAACTACTCTTGTTTATATGTTGTTCCTATCCTAAACTTGTATAAGATGTTGGGAATGCTGTAATAGAATTTTGGACTATTTCTATGGTGTTGTACTTGCTAGTAAACTCTTGTAGATATGTTGCAAATCGTTGGTATACAAACTTGTTTGTGTTAGTTTTGAATCGGAGAAGTGTAGCTTGAATTCTGCATAATACTTAGTGTGCTGAGGACGATCAGTCGACTGGTTGTTATTTCAGTCGACTGGATCACTGTGTTGAACTGAGCTCTGCTTTGATATTTTTGGGGATCAGTCGACTGGGTTGATAAAACAGTCGACTGGACGGGATCCCAGAACATGACTTTATGCTTGTATAGGGTACCAGTCGACCGGACAATTTCAGTCAACTGATAAATTTAGGCCCCAGTCAATTGGAGCCCAATCACAATCAACTGGATGGACTGGTGAATTTTGAAAACCTTTCTATTTTAGGTCTTCTGTCGACTAGACTCCCAATTCAGTCGACTAGACCTCTGTTTTCTTCAAAATGTATTCTATTAGAAGTGTTCTAATTGGCAAAACTTTTTATAACTCTGATTTTAAAGGATTTTACTTATGTTTTTCCGCAACGATTTTACTTTAATGGAACTGGATAAGCCTTGATGGTGTGTCACGTGTCCTATTTTCTCGCGTAGCGGGATGGGTCATGACATTTTTATTTCACTTATGTGGTAACAAGTGGAAATTATGAATGTTGATTAATAATTGAATTGAGGTTGATTGGAGGTCAACAGAAGGCGCCAAGTAAGGACACAAAAATTTGATAAGCAATATTGTATTGGCATAAGTAAATGACATTTATGTGCATTAGATGTTATTTGGTCTTATTTGGTATTATCTGGTGTTTATGAATAGTGAATTATACTTGTATAGTATAATTTATGGTAGTTTTGTTATTGTTGTAGAGCATTTTGAACACTGTGGTGAGAACGTGAGTGACATGTTAAATAAAAGGTAGGTTATGTAGAAATTATACAAAGTTTACTTTTCAGACATGATTTTGGACCCAAACGAGACTTAGTCAAAAACTTTTGTAATTTATAATTTTCACTCGTGAAATCATAAAATGGACGTGTACGACGTTTCATGGATTAATTAGAATTTTGAGAACCTGTGGGGAGTTAAAAGCAATTTATGAAAATTTTGCCTATAAATAGGAAACTTGAGTTATCAAACTTTCTAAAATATCTTAAGAGAGGAGAGAGAAAGCAGAATTGTTGCCACGGGCTTTGCGATGACGATCGACGACCTTTCGTCCGTCAGATTTTCTCCAGATTCTAGATTTGGACACCTTGAGATAAGACCTACATTTTGATAGTCATTAGGCCATGTTTGGCTAACTTTTGTAAAAATCTAATTTCTAGAAATCTGGGGAAAACATGTATAAACTTGTAGGAATCATCTGAAAACGGAGATCTGACGTTTAACTACCTCCGTAGTACTTC
The DNA here is from genome assembly GCA_033977485.1 of Hydrangea macrophylla. Lineage (NCBI taxonomy): Eukaryota > Viridiplantae > Streptophyta > Magnoliopsida > Cornales > Hydrangeaceae > Hydrangea > Hydrangea macrophylla. The sequence goes on from CM066983.1 coordinate 53,671,501, forward strand.
CTTCAAAGTTTAGAGGAATTTGCACGAGATATGAAGTTCTAAATTATGAAATATAGGAAATATACATGTTTTGATTTCGATGACGAAATTGAGATCCGGGCGAAATCCATGTGTTAATCTTAGGCTCTTTAATTATGCACACGCTTAAATGTGAAAAGCATGTCTAACTTTTATGCGAGCACATTGAATTGTTTATATGGGTCAAAGGGGGGACTTATACAATTTCATGCTAGAGTAACCTTCTCGATGTTTGAGACTTTAGTAGCGATGGCTACTGTACCTGGTTGATAGACTTGAACTTGCCATTGGCATCGCGGTTTAAGACTTGGACTTGCCGGCTACCAGATGAATGCGTATTTTTCTCCCTAGAGACTATTTGTTATGAATTGTGGAATTAGAACATGTTTTGTCATATATTGCATATGCTAGAATGTGCTCTCAGCATATAGCTAAGCAGCGGAGCTTTACTCCATTTCAGGTGAGAAGAAAAAGGGAAAGACGAAGCTCAAGGAGTGAGGCCGAGGAATGCCGGGGGAAACACTCTTGTTTACACTTTTGTTTTTTTATGAACTTATAATAAGGATTTTGGAGAGTTTTTATAATATTATAATAGAATCGTGGGATAGTTTTGCACGTATTGTAATCACTAATAAACTCTTTTAGTTATGTTTTGAATCGTTGGTATACCACTGTGTTTGCATTGGTTTTGAATCGGAGGACCTTAGCTTGAAATTCTGCCAATTCTTAAATGTACTAATGCCGATCAGTCAATTGGTTTTTGATTCAGTCGACTGGATTGTTGTTTTCAACTGAACACCACTTGTTATGTTTGGGGATCAGTCGACTGGATCATGTCTCAGGACACCACATTCTGCTTGAATAGTATCCCAGTCGATCGGACAACTCCAGTCAACTGATAAATTTAGGCACCAGTTGACTGGGGTCCCTGACACAGTCGACTTGACTGGGCCGTGGATCTTTTTAAACTTGCTACTTTAGATCTCTAGTCGACTGGGTTCCCGATACAATTAACTGGACCTATATTTGCAAAACTGAATTCCTTTGAGACTATTTCAATTGGACAAAACTTTTTATAACTCTGAGTTTTATGGATTTGACTTATGTTTTCCGCTGCTATTTTACTTTAAAGGAATTGGATGAGCCTTGGTGGTATGCCACGTGTCCTATTTCTACGCATAGCGGGATGGATAGTGACAGTAAGTCCACTTGCATTGGTGGTATATGAAAAACTACCACGCTATCTTCCATAGGTAGTGGAGCTCTTCCATAAACAGAATTGTAAACCTGATTAGTTATTTTTGGAAGTGTTGTGCACATAGACGATGACACAACAGAATTTGCAACAGTTGGCCATTTAGCAGGATTTGGAGGTATTTCATGAGAAACAGACTCTGATATCGGTGCCGTAGAGGGAAAACCAATTGGTTGGGCTATCTGACGTGTAGAGCACCCTTTAGTCCGTTTTCGTTCTCGTCGAGCGCATTGTGCTAATGAAAATTTTGATACAGAAGTATAATTGGGTTCAGGTCATTTTGGCAAAACAGACTCTTCGCATCGACGATAGCTCGGTGTTAGAGAAGGAAAATTACTTGATCTGTGTAATGGACGTGTAGAACACCCTTCATTCCATTCTCGTTCTCGTCGAGAACGTTGGGCTAACCAAGATATTGATATAGAATTATCATTGGGTTCACTTGGAGGTAGTTTTTGCAAAATGGAATCTTCACGTTGACGATATATAAATAATCAATTTTTCAAATGAATGTTCATTTTTTTTTTTTTAACTTTTGAAGTATTCAATGAGGAATACTGTCATTTTGAGTTAAGTACTTGTATATTTTAAATATAAATAAAGCAATTTTATAAATGATTATTTTCTTTTGAAGTATTAGTATTATTTGTTTTTTATGTTAGAAAACATCAACAAAGCAATGCTTAAATGAATGTTGAAGTTTCTTTTTTTTTTCGTTCTTTTGAAGCATTACATGATATTTACACTGTCATTTGAATAATTATTTGATTGTTCGAAAAATAAATAAAGCAATTTCGTAAATGATTGTTCAACTTATTATTTTCATTTGAAGTGGTATTTTTCTTGACTGTTTGTATATATTGTATGTTATAAATAATTTTTAAAAGGAAATAATTGTTAACTAATGTTCAACTAATTTTTTGTTTTCTGTTTGAAGTATTGCCATTCTTTGCTGTTTGTATCTATATGTCTAGCTTATGCAGTAAATAATTAAAAAAATGAAATGACAGTAATCATATGTTTAAACATGTATATAATATACTATCAGCATAAATAGCAACAATGTAAACTATAAATCAACTCTAAAGAAATCATATGACATTTCCCTAATTTTCCTTCCCTTTTCCTTTTGCAGAAGAGCTTGCCTTTTCTTTCATCTTATTGTCCTTTTTGTGTTTTTCTTTCAAAAAGTTTGCATATAAATAAAGTGAGATTGATGAAATAAAGGACAATAAGTATAAACAATGACTCAAATAAATGAAAATGAAATAGCAAATGATGGGCTAACTGAAAAAATGAGTTCAACATAACCACCCCTCCCATCACGAAAAGTGATGCCCACGTTTTTAGTCCGAAGAAACTCAACCTAATATTTTATTGTACAAGACAAAGAAGTTCATTAAATACATATAAATCATAACTAATTAAGGATAACAATTTTCATAAAATAAATATTAACTTACAGTTTCCTCTAATTCTTTCTCTAACTGTGACAGGTGTAGCAAAAAAAATCAAAAAAATTATATAATTATGGGTTTCTCTTATACAAGATGTTAACAAATTGTTTACAAATAAATCAAACTTACTATAGATTCTTGAGCCTTAAAAATTGTGTATTTTGCCATTGATTAGCTGTAACAAAATTGAACTAAATACTACCAAGAAAAAGAATAAGAAACAAACTATTAATTAATTACGAAAAAGAAAGAAACAAACTCTTAATTAATTACAAAAAACCCATCATCATTACTCACTAAACGACTTAGAGACTTCAAGTTCCAAGATGTGAATAAACTTTCTATAATTTTTCCATTCATTAGCGTGAATGGTAACATATTAAATTGCAAAAAAGAAAGAGAAAAAAATTATTAATTAAATTTCAAAAAAGAAAGAAGAAACAAAACCTTAATAAATTACAAAAAAAAACTCATCATTATTCACTAAACGACTTCAAGTTCCAATATGTGAATAAACCTTGCACATTTTTTCCATTCATTAGGATAACATTATCATTTAATAAAAGTTAAAACAACTACAAAATTATCCACCAAAATTAGTAAAAATAATTAAAAGTAGAATTTTTATTTTAAAAAAAAAACCTAAATTAAAACTAAATTTTTTTATTTATCTTCACAACCTTCATTCGCCAATGTTTTTTCAACGTCAGCCACGGCTTTTGAACATAGCAAATCGAACTCCTCATCCTCCAACATTTCTCTTAGAGTTTTCACGTCCTTAAAATCATTTTGTAAATTTCTGTATATTGTTTTCTTAGGCCACTCATCCGAAAGTGTGTTGACTATTGCGTACACCAAAATCGCTTCATGGAGACGAAATCATATTCTCTGAAGTTTGTTGCATACACTTTCCTTTTTCAATATGTGATCTAGAACTCCTACACCCAAAGCCATTTGTGTTGTCTCAAGGTCTATCCACAATGGGTGGATATTGTACTCTGCTTCCTCTAGTAGTTTTAGAAAGTCTAATGCATCAACCGGTTTGTGTCTATTAAATATATCTTCAACAATATCATCCCAACATGATGTGTCACGCCCCGGAGCAGCATAAATAGAGAAAAATAAATTTCCTTTATGGGTCCATAAGGAATGACAGGTGAAAGTCACTAATAATCCACACCACGCAGTACTAGTCCAAAAAGACAACAGTAAACAACTGAGAATAACACACAGTGCTAACTATTACAAAATATCAGAGTATGGTCCACAGGATCACAACAGGTCTGAAGACAACAAATGCCCAAGTACCCGCTAACAAAAGGTTTAACAGAACAACCAAAAAGAAATCTAACTATAACATCTTCAGTCTTCAACTGGCATAAGGATAATCCTTACTGGCGTAACCGTCATCGGTGGGGCCTTCCTCTGGATAACACTCATCAGTGTACTGGTCATTACCTGCAAAATAAGGGGCAGGATATTCTGGACGGGGAAAGTCCAGGCAATAAAAGGCCGTCAGCTTACTGAGAGCTGAGTGAGCATAAACTAACGAGGTACCAATTATCTGAAGTAAACACGAGCTTATGAAAATACGAGTTAACATCTTATTATAAGGATAACATTATCTTGTTCCTCTATTCATTCTTGTAAACCGACCCTTATCGTCTTGTTACTCAAATACCAAACTCAACAGACTCTGATTTCCATGAACAGACTCAATCGTTTAACTCTAGGGATACACCCTTATTCTGTCCATCGCTTTTAAGAGCAATATATCCTGCTCACCGCATGTCATGGACTCCACGTCAGTCTGTCCCCAGCTTTTAAGAACAATGGTCCTGTTCACCGCATTTCGGGGATATAACGTTTCGAACAAGGCATATCAATCTATTGCCACGACTTAACGTCATCTACTAGTGATCCCAGCTCACCGCTTTTAAGAACAATGGTCCTGTTCACCGCTTTTAAGAGCATATCACAGATCATCCAGTCTATCTTAAGACTTCTTGGTCCAGCTCACCGCTTTTAAGAACCATGTATCCGGTTCACCGCTTTTAAGAGAATATCATGACCAATCGTCCATCCACGTACCATTCCCAGAACTTACCAAACCTACGTACGTTCCATTCTACATCGACACATGACAATTCCCAATGTGGCCTGACTACTCGGATTAAAAGAAAACGGACATCAAATTCATATCAGAAACAACACGTCACCCACGTCTTCATATTACTTTTTATTCATTATCCATAAATCTTTGGTGTCACATTACTCCTGTCTACCCCATAGTCGCATAATGGAATTCTGAATTAGAAATCGAACAACTAAACCTCTTATATAATAAATAGGCAAAGGAATCCATGTTCTGATCATGTCAATCGATTGGGACTAAGTTCAATCGATTGGTATCAAAATCATGTCAATCGATTGAGAACATGTCAATCGATTGGTATCTAAAAAGTGTCAATCGATTGAAATCCTATTCAATCGATTGTGATACAACTGATGTCAATCGATTGAGATTATGTCAATCGATTGGAACTACGTCTTCTCCAGCAGATTGTAAAAACAGCATATAAAACGTAAACTACAAGCATTTAACACATCTAAGCTTCATAATAACTTGCATAAACCTCACATAAAGGGACCAAGTGAGTTAGAAACTCACCTAGGGTGCGTTTGGATGTGTTTAAGCTTGAAACCTCCAAGCTTTCTCTCTTTCTCCTCTTCTCTGTCTCTGTCTTCCCTCTCTGTCTCCTCCTTTCTTCTTTCTTCTTCTTTCTGTTTCTCCCTCTTCTTTCTCCCAGCTGCTAAGGCAGTGAGTGTGTGTATAGAGTGTGTATATATGTAGATATATAGATATATGTATGTATATATCTCAAGAGTATGTCTCTCTCTCTCTCAATGGTCTGAAAACAGCCCCAAGGCCAATAAATGAGACATGTATATAGAGATATGGGAGTGCCACACGTTTAAAGCTGAAGGAAAGAAGAAAACATTTCTCAGCTTATGTCAATCGATTGGGACACAAGTCAATCGATTGGCAACAGATATTTGTAGTCAATCGATTGGAAACAATGTCAATCGATTGGGATGAATGGCAATTGATTGGGATAATGACACGTCATCACTTTTAGTCGGTTGAATGTCAATCGATTGGGATACTTATCAATCGATTGGTATCTAAAAAGTGTCAATCGATTGGGAAACTTATCAATCGATTGGTATCAAAAATTACCAAAAGGAAGAGAAAGTTTATACGAGTATAGAAATGAAATACCGGGTCTTATTAATATACCAAAATACAGGGTATTACATGATGGTAGCGAATCAGCTATTATTTGCATTATAGATCTTTCTGACAAACATTTACGTGTGTTCCTTACTTGACCACATAATGCAACTATGTTTGTGCCATACACCCATATGGGACTGCCTTCTTCAAAAGACATATTTGCAAGTTCATTCGTGATATTTTTATGAAGAATACACACACTAATGTGTGCCATTATAAGGGGTCTAATATCTATCTGCATAAGTATAGATGTATCATTTACGATTAAAAATTTAGAAAAGAAAATATTAAATTAGAAATTCTACTAAGTGGTGTACTAAGGAAGACATCTAATTACAACTTTCATTGTTTTATTAGATAATCATACTCTAGGGTACTTAGTTAATTCCATATGTTTACATCTAGATAATCTTCTATGTATGTTTATATAGTATATCCAAAATTTTGGGCATGGAAATAATCTCCAAATTGTGATGGAGGAGAACATGTGTTAAGTTCTTAGAGTATTAAAAAAGAGTTACTTTTCCGTATTTATTGGCACCCACTTTTACGTAAATATTTATTAACATAAAGATTTATTAAACATTCCAAATAAAAAAAAAAGTGAATATGTTGATTCAACCTTGGGCTTTTACCAAAACTAAAAAACATCGGGCTTTGAATTCAGAACCTATATAAATGACTTCCTTTGGTTTTGATTCAACCCTGGTTCTTGGAAAGTTTCAAATTTCTCACAGCAAAGTTTTAAAACACAATAGTTTGTGGCCAATACCCAAAATGTAATAGTTTTTGTGTGTAGAGATTAACTTTATATAAAAAAAAAAACATAATTAGGAGATCGATCAGGGAAAGGGTGATACGGAGATAAAGAGAAAATAACAATTGAGAAAACAACAATTTATTTAAAATAACAAAAACTTAATTAAACCAATCAATTCAGGAAACATCAAATTTAGCATTTAAAAATTAATCAAACACAACAATTTAGGAAACACTAAATTTAGCCTTTAAAATCTAATTAAACACAATAATTTAGGAAGCATTAAATTTAGCATTTAAAATTAAGTAAACACATAAATTTAGGAAAACACACAATTTAGCATTTCCCAAACAGGGCCTAAGATACCCACTAATAATGAGGAAATACAACTAACCAAACCAAACCAAGCCTTGTGTCCCAATCAATTGGGGTCGGCTGTATGAATCAGTTTTCTCCATTCTGCACGATCAAGAGTTATATGCTCATTTAAATTATATTTATCATATCTTGTTGTACTAAATATTCCCATGTCAGTCTAGGTCCGCCTCTCCCTCCATACATTCCAGGCCCTACGATCTTATCACTCTTTCGCACAGGTGCATCTACAAGTCTTCGTTGCACATGGCCAAACCATATAAGTCTATTCTCCCTCAACTTATCCTCAATATGTGCCATTCCTACAGTCTCTCGAATGAACTCATTTCTAATTCTATCTTTCCAAGTCTTACCACACATCCATCTTACCATCCTCATCTCAGCTATGCTCACTTTGCTAATATGTTATTTCTTAGTTGCCCAACACTCTGTCCCATTGTCACACCCAACCCGCCCCGAGCCGATTAGGACACGTGTAACAAGGCTACAAACCCTCAAACTACACTAACTAGCAAGAAAGCATGAATTAAACGTCATAAATACACTTTGTTGTGACAAAACGGCCCCATGGGTAAAATGGTCATTTATAAAATATGATAAAATTTTATACCAAAAGATAGATCATTGAGTCTTGGTTCCAACGCATAAAACGGCACGCGAATCCGAGTTTTCTTGAAAGATTTATGTCTGTTTCCATAAAAGCTGACGAAAAATATTTTCAAAATCACTGTTTTCGGTCGAGGGGTGTTCAACCGGTTGAGCGGGTCAATTCGACCGGTAGAGAGGGATCAGAATGAAAATATAACTTTTTCCATACACTCTTTTTACATGTACAAACTGATTCCAAAATTCCCAATTCAAATGGGAACAAATCTAAGACATTCCCAACTCTATTAAGATCATTCAAACACAACTCCAATCAACCAAACATGTTCAACCTTGTTAAACCAAAATAAGTTATTAACACATACAAATTTCATCAAAACTAACATGACCATAGAAACTTGTGATAAGGAGTTCCAAAAACTTTGTAAACAACTTGGTTCCAACCAAAACTTGTCCAACACCTATGAATACTCATAGAACTTCTTGAACATAAGTCAAAGACACAGTGGGGTACTTCCAAACACTTTAAACTTGTACCGAAGCTCAATTGAATTAAAATAAGACAATCAAGCCCAAACCTTGATAAAACTTGTATTAACATAGAATTTTGTCATAAAAGAGTTCAAAAGCTTCACATACAACTTAGTCACAATCAAAACATGTCCAAAATGGTTGTGACACATACCCGGACTTTTCGAATTTGTCTAACTCAACTAGCATACAAAATCCATTATTTGAAACAAAAGGAATTGCATAAGTTCCTCAAATTTTAACTCCAACTCCCACAACTGTTATCTGTAGCAACCTGTATTTTTGCGCCCCTAATATTAAATAAGAAATGTCGGTTTTTATTTATTCTCTATATGTTAATTGTAGTTATGGTATTAGAATAAATAAATATTAATGCTCGTGTTGTTAATTGTTAATTCAATGCCTTTTTATTTTACTAATTGAGTATTATTTTAATAGTGTTAGTATTTCCATAAATAATAGTTGTGTTGATAAATTCTAATTTTATGACATAATTTTGTGACCCCCTTTAGTAATTTTAATTAGTACTATTTTGCTTAAGACTGTGCTCCTAAGTTACCCTATAATTTGGGATTAAAACTAGTAATATACATTTTATCGCGTTGCTTACTTTTTTTGGTCCCTAATAATTTGTTTGCGTATTTTCCTAGACTACCCGGACCAACCTAACTATACTAACTGACCAAACTGTTTAACAAACCAGATGAATTATTTTGCGAACTAATTAGACGCCGTCAATCATACAAGCTGTGATATTCGTTTAATCATCACAATTCACTCATTAGAGTTGCAACTTGCAAACTCATTGAGCTCTCTATATTATGTTCACACTTTGTAAACTAACACGCACACATTGCAAGTGATCGGGAGAGAACTAATCCTATTTATACGCTTTAACGCGCATTTGTTAGTGCCTTTTTATCCTGTTTTTGTATATTTTTACTTCGTTTTCTAGTTTCTGACAGGTTTTGGAAGAAATCAGCTAAACCAAGCTAAGCAGGGTGAAAAGTCAGAAAGAAAGAAGCTGAAAAATGCAAGTCGCGCGCGCGGTCCGCGGGCGCGAAAACCAGATAATCGCTCGCGCGATCCGCTCGCGCGAGACCCCCAATAATTCGCTCGCGCGATCCGCGCGCGCGAAAGCCAAAAGTCGCGCTCGCGCGACCCGCTCGCGCAATATGCCCAAAAACCAAAGTTGCGTATTTCAGTATACTGAAGACTCCTGTGCAAACGAAACTGCTAAACGACGTCCAGACTGTAAATTACATCAGTTTCAGTCCGTTTCGAGTTGTAAAGGCTTCCAAAACATGTTGTAAATCTATATAAACTCTAAATTTACTCAATTAGAGGGTTGACAATTATTATACACACATTCTACAACCATACTTCCAGCCATTGAAGGGAGGGAAGCAAGGAGAAGAAGAAGAAGACCAAGGATTTCCATGGCCTCCTCCATCAACTACTTGCCGATCTCTACTCCTATGGCAGCTTAGATCATCGATCTAGGGTTTCAATGAAGCCCTAGATGAGTAATAGGGTTTTATTTATGTTTTTATTTTAGTTTTATTATGTATGGATGACAGTCACATGTTTAGAGGATTTTTATAAATAAATCGTACTCACATTGATTAAATCATTGCTTTCAAAGTTTATTCTTGTCTTAGATCTATTTTGACTGTGATGTGCTCAACGATCTATTCTTGCTGTGCTTGTTTAGATTGTTTACATGTGATGGTGCTTTATTGATTCGTGCTATCAAGTATCCGAATAGTCCATGCCTAGGTTAGACGGATTAGATCACAACCCTAGTTTAGTGTGAGATAATTCGTGCTATCCGCAGATGGATTATGTTGGTGCTTGAACCATGATTATCTTCTTGTCGGAGGAATTGGGCTTGTAGCTACAATTCCCCATATTCATCCAACGTAATAAGCTAAAGTAATTCATAAATATTCCTATTATGAAACTAGTGGTGGATTTGCAATCCTAGGTTTCCTTTAAATATTATTTAAAACAACTTTAATTGCTTTCATAGTTTAGATTTATTTTTATTGTTATTAGTTTAATTAAATTCAAATTCAAATCCGTTTTTCCTAATTAATTAGACTTAGGTTTTAAAATTAAACGCTGTAGTAATCAATCTCTGTGGGTTCGACCTTTACTTCCACACTGCAAATCTATTGAAAAGTAAAGAATACTTTTATATCTTGATTCTGACGAGATCAATTTTTGGCGCCGTTGCCGGGGATTGTATTACTACTCTTAGTTTTATAATCGTAGTTTAGTTAATTCGTAAATATTAGATTAGTGTTTATTTTTCTTATTTTCTGTTTTTGTTTTTAGTTACTAACTTGTTTTTTTTATTATTTTGTAGTCAACGTTTCCGAGTGGAGCAGCTAATTACATCAAAGGAGCTTACGCAATAAAATAAATAAAAATTAAATAAATTGCTTCCTTTGGAATTCGCCTTAAACCGCTGTAAGTCAGGGCGCTGTGACGCACTATTTGCATTAGTTTAAGGTTAATTGCACTGCATTAGCTAGGAAACCCGGGGCGCTGGGCTTGACGCGGTCATTGCATTACAGGATAATTTGCATGCATCATAGTAGTTGTGTGCTTGTTGACCTAGTTGCGTGATTGCTTGCTATTTTTTTTTTTTTAGTTGAGTCAGTCGTTGTTTTTAGTTTCTTTTTCTTTATTTTAGTTTATGTTGGGTACACGTTCAAATAAACCAGATTTAAAATCTTTCGATCTTGAACTCGAACGTACCTTAAGAACTAGTAAGTCCACAACCCAAGCTTCTATAGCTAGGTTGCAAGACGACGAATCAACTCCGATTCCGTCGTCGTTGTTTGAGGCCGAAATTCAGAGTACCCGTGAACGGATAAGGAAAACTCGAACTTTTCAAATTAAACCGATTAAAATGGCTGACGGTGGAAATAACAATAACAATCAAAACAACGGAGCTAATATGAATAATCCTAATATACCACCACCTCCTCCACTTAAAGATTATTTTATTCCTATGACTTACACACCACAAACATGTATTGAATTACCGGAGGCGGCGGCATCTCACTTTGAGATAAAGTCGTCTACCATCTCGCTGCTTCCATCTTTCCATGGCCGTTTAAATGAAGATCCATATAAACACTTAGGAGATTTTCAAGACATATGCTCTACGTTGAAAATTCAAAATCTTACTGATGATGAATTAAAAATGCGGCTCTTTCCATTCTCATTAAAGGACAAAGCTAAATATTGGCTCCAGTCTTTGGAGCCAAACACTATTAGAACATGGGAAGATTTACACACCGCATTTTTACAAAAGTTTTTCCCGATTATGCGTACGAACCAGATAAGAAAATCAATAACCAATTTTGTAATGCAAGATGGGGAATCCCTTTACGACACGTGGAAAAAATTTAAAGAATTATTACGCTCGTGTCCACATCATCAAGTCCCTAAGTGGCAACTTGTTCAGGTCTTCTATGAGGGGCTTATTCCCTCTGTTAGGAATACCGTTGATGCCGTTTGTGTGGGAACTTTCCTACACAAAAGCGCCGACGAGGCCTGGAAAATGTTTGAAACGTTAAGCGAGAATTCGATGCACCAAACGGTGTCTGTCCGTTCGGAAGGATATCTTAATCAACCTAAGAGGGATGTAAAATTCGAGTCAAGTCAATCAATTGAAATAAAAGAACTATCTAACAAACTTGACCGACTTCTAACGATGAACCAAACGACAGCCTCACCCGCTCGAGAAATTTGTGCATTATGTTCTGATCCTTCACATTCGATACTTGCATGTCCATCGGCGAGTCAATTTCCGGAATTCGTGGAGCAACACATTAATTCTATTCAACAATACCCACGAAATAATTATAATGCAACTACTAATAATCCGGATGCGCCATGGAGAAACCATCCTAACTTCTCGTGGAAAAATAACAATAATAATCCTAACGAGGCGACTAATTTTCCTAATGCGTATCGACCTCAGTTCCAACCTAACCAATACCAACAACCGCCTCCTAATGCTAATCCTTCAAGGGGAAATATTTTTGAGGAAAAGGTGTTGGCGTCCCTTAAGACTATTGAAACGCAAGTTCAGGCACAAGCACAAATAGTGCACTCTCATACGCAATCCATTGCGAAGCTTGAATCCCAAATGGGACAACTAGCTACTGTAGTAAGTCGTAGAAACGAGGGGACGTTGCCTAGTCAAACAATCCAAAATCGTAAGGGACAATATGAGGTTAAAGGGTCGAATGAACACGTGAACGCCGTCTCAACTAGGTTGACTACCCGAGAGGAGGAGGTAATAGAAATTCCGAAGGGGAATGTGAAAGGTATGAATATTAACTCTAATAAAGAGACGGGTGAGGACATGAGCCAAAATAGAATTCAAAAAGATAAAGAATCGGTCCCAACGAATTATACTCCGAGAATGCCATATCCACCTAACGTTGAGGAACCGTCTAATCTTACAAATAAAAAGTCTAAGGTTGAGGATATACTCGAGGTGTTCAAACAAGTTAAAATCAATATTCCTTTCCTCGATGCTATTAAACAAATTCCCGCTTATGCTAAATGTCTAAAAGACCTTTGTACACAAAAACGCAAAATACGGAGTCATACTCCTAAAAAGGTCTTTCTCACGGAAAAAGTAAGCTCTATATTCCAACACGCTCCTCCAAAATATAAAGATCCAGATACGCCTACGATTTCATGTGTCATAGGTGACACTATCATTCATCGGGCTCTCCTTGACTTAGGAGCGAGTGTTAATCTTTTACCCTATCACGTCTATAAACAATTAGGTTTAGGTGAACTTAAGCCCACGGCCGCTACTATTCAATTAGCGGATCGTTCTGTTAAAATACCTAGAGGAATCGTCGAAGACGTATTAGTAAAAGTTGATCAATGTTTCTATCCCGTTGATTTTATGGTCCTTGACACCGAACCGGTGCTAGATGCTAGGAAACACACTCCTGTCATTCTTGGTCGTCCATTCTTAGCCACGGCTAACGCACGTGTTAACTGTAGAACAGGGGTGATGAAAGTGTCGTTCGGGAATATACAATTAAAATTAAATGTTTTTAATGCTGTTGATCAACCTCCCAAAAACGATGATTATCTAGGTGTGGAGGGTAGTGAGGTTACACGGAATATTGAGCCTAAGGATGTAATAAATATAAGTGCGGGAAATAATGTAGAGGATGATGAGTGGACGAATCCTAATACTTCGGACCCTAATGTTGAATCTAATCGAAAAGTAAGAAATCGATTTGAAAATACTGATAAAACGTCGATTGAATTAATTCAAAGCGACGTAATTTCTGCTTACCATCGAGCTCTGCCTGACATTCTTAGGGGTACGAAGTCTGATTTACTACCGCCGTAAGTCTTGAGCTAGAACGGTCTAGCTAAAGACGTAAAAGTTAGCGCTTCTTGGGAGGCAACCCAAGCTTTATTTCATCCGTTTATCTTGTTTTTGGTCGTTTTTGGGTCTGTTTGTGTCTGTTGTGGACATTTTGGATAGGTTTGGGGGTTGGAATTCAGTTTTTTTTTTAGTATATACAAAATTTTAACTAAATAGTGGAAAAAACCAAACTCGCGCGCGCGGCCCGCTCGCGCGAGACGTCGCTCGCGCGGTCCGCTGGCGCGAGATTGCCCCTTAGATGTTTTTCTTTGTTTTCTCTTTTATGAGCCCTCAGTAGTTCCTCGCGCCTGATCTCGCGGGCGCGAGGTACCTCGCTCGCGCGAATTTTTAAATTAAAAAAAAAAAAATAATAATAATAATAATAATAATAATAATAATAATAAAATTTCGCTGAGAATTCGCGCGCGCGACGGCCGCTCGCGCGGACCGCGCGCGCGATTCCCTCATTTCTGCATATTTTCTTTTGTTTTCTGTATCCTTCCCCCATACTTGTTCTGATAAAGTTTTCGTTTCTGTTTTTGTTTTTTTTTAGCCATTTTAGATCGAGTTAGTTATTGTTTTCCTTATTACATTTATACTTTTTCGTTTATTTCTTTTCCATTTATTCGTTTAGTTTAGTTTTGATTAGTTTATAGATTTATATTTTGTATTTTGATTTCATGTACTTTTAATATTCTTTTGTAGTTTTCTTTTCTTTTATTAAGACGTAACAGGTAACATTGAACTTTATAGCCATATTCCTTTGTGTTCACCTGTTCTATGCTTGTCCAGATCGAGGTATTATCGTTCCTTATGTACTCTCCTTTCCTTCGTTTTATTGTTTCATTGGGGACAATGAAAGGTTTAGGTTTGGGGGTATGCACACATTAGTTTATGCAAAATTTTAAAATTTTTTCAATAAGTGTGTTTAAATAAACGATGTTACCTACGGTTTTGCAATCGCTAGTTGATACTTCGTGTTATGTAATTATGATTGTTATAGAATGGTAAACAAAAGAAGATGTGATGAATCGTTTACTGAAGTTATGATGTAACGTTTTAAGTTATGTATTGTTTGAATCGTAGTTTTATATCATAGATTTGCACATAAACCTATGCACTGCACGTAGTCATTTGAATACATGTTGGTTGTGAACTATAATATGATTCGGATTTCTAGATAACACATGGTGGAGACTAAGTCCGGTGAGCTTTTGAGCCTATCTTTTCTATTTAGAGGGTTATAAATACATTGTGTTTGTCGAATTTCATTGAAATAGCGCTTTAACTTGTTGTTTAGTCTCATTATTCTTGTTTTTGGTTGATAGTCAAGTTAAAATATTTGTTACCATGCGAAATAATCTTCCATTGTAAACATTGAAGAACCATATGACCCTAGGACATGATTTTAGGCCCTCTTTGTTTATGACCGATAAATGAAAAAAATTTCCTTAGTTCGCCCTTTGAGCCGTTAAAATGCCATTTCTTTCTTTAATTACCATTATCCTTGTTTTTGCTCCAATTTGGCCAACTTGGAGTTCACTTCTGAAAGATTGATCAACTTTTAGTGGTGTTAAGGCGATGTGTGATTGAAAAGAAAAAGACAAGATGCTATTGAGGTGGTTGCCGTGTTATTTATTGAATATTCGTTTCAACAGCAACGAGAAGGAAAAAGGAAAAGAAACAGAATAAAAAAAGAAAAAAAAATGAAAGAAAATGAATGAAAAGGAATGGAGAGAAAGAAAAGATGAAAGTTTGTAGAAGAAGAATGAAAGAAATCGAACATGCCTTACAATGCCATTCTAAACCTACCCAATTAATCTGTTCTATCATTTTTCATTGCCTTTGAGCCATAATACAACCTTTGAAAAGTCCTATTTGATCCTAGGGGACATGGTTCGGATATGAAAATGATGGGAGGGGATTAAAACATGGTAATGATTATTTTTTCTTGATTGTTGGCATCTTATCCATGAGACTACAGTTCTTTTGTGTCATGCGTCTTTTTCATGTCATATGTGAGCGTTTCTTGTTTTGAAAACATATTTCCTTTGCTCCCATATATTAGAAAAATTACACCTGTTTCTGAGTGTTTCATTTGAGAGTGTAATTAACATTGTGAGATTCGTAGTCGAAGCATAGTTGGATGGTTATCTGAGTTATATTCCAAGTTTATGACAAGCGCGTGTTCATTTGACTACCACATCACACACGTGCAATCTTATGAGGAACTCTATTGATTTATATGATGCATGTGCTTGAGATTGTTCTTCATGATGTAGGTAGACGTTTGATTCTATTTCTTCTTGTTCGTTATCCTATTTCAAATCTTTGTTGTATAATAAGGAGTATTGAATATTATGTTCTTTGTCTTTAATAAAACTTTGTAAATTTTAAGTTAATAAAGATGGTTGTGGGTAACTTGTTGACGAGAACCCTCAAGAGACTTCACTCGTCCGACTAGGGACACCTAGGGGTTTAAAAGGCTTGTTGCATATGCTAAATGCAATCGTGATCCATACGAAAATGGAATAGATTTTTATTAGTAGTTTTTATTTTAGTTTTGCTCGAGGACTAGCAAAATGTAGGTTTGGGGGTGTGATCGGGAGAGAACTAATCCTATTTATACGCCTTAACGCGCATTTGTTAGTGCCTTTTTATCCTGTTTTTGTATATTTTTACTTCGTTTTCTAGTTTCTGACAGGTTTTGGAAGAAATCAGCTAAACCAGGCTAAGCAGGGTGAAAAGTCAGAAAGAAAGAAGCTGAAAAATGCAAGTCGCGCGCGCGGTCTGCGGGTGCGAAAACCAGATAATCGCTCGCGCGATCCGCTCGCGCGAGACCCCCAATAATTCGCTCGCGCGATCCGCGCGCGCGAAAGCCAAAAGTCGCGCTCGCGCGACCCGCTCGCGCGATATGCCCAAAAACCAAAGTTGCGTATTTCAGTATACTGAAGACTCCTGTGCAAACGAAACTGCTAAACGACGTCCAGACTGTAAATTACATCAGTTTCAGTCCGTTTCGAGTTGTAAAGGCTTCCAAAACATGTTGTAAATCTATATAAACTCTAAATTTACTCAATTAGAGGGTTGACAATTATTATACACACATTCTACAACCATACTTCCAGCCATTGAAGGGAGGGAAGCAAGGAGAAGAAGAAGAAGACCAAGGATTTCCATGGCCTCCTCCATCAACTACTTGCCGATCTCTACTCCTATGGCAGCTTAGATCATCGATCTAGGGTTTCAATGAAGCCCTAGATGAGTAATAGGGTTTTATTTATGTTTTTATTTTAGTTTTATTATGTATGGATGACAGTCACATGTTTAGAGGATTTTTATAAATAAATCGTACTCACATTGATTAAATCATTGCTTTCAAAGTTTATTCTTGTCTTAGATCTATTTTGACTGTGATGTGCTCAACGATCTATTCTTGCTGTGCTTGTTTAGATTGTTTACATGTGATGGTGCTTTATTGATTCGTGCTATCAAGTATCCGAATAGTCCATGCCTAGGTTAGACGGATTAGATCACAACCCTAGTTTAGTGTGAGATAATTCGTGCTATCCGCAGATGGATTATGTTGGTGCTTGAACCATGATTATCTTCTTGTCGGAGGAATTGGGCTTGTAGCTACAATTCCCCATATTCATCCAATGTAATAAGCTAAAGTAATTCATAAATATTCCTATTATGAAACTAGTGGTGGATTTGCAATCCTAGGTTTCCTTTAAATATTATTTAAAACAACTTTAATTGCTTTCATAGTTTAGATTTATTTTTATTGTTATTAGTTTAATTAAATTCAAATTCAAATCCGTTTTTCCTAATTAATTAGACTTAGGTTTTAAAATTAAACGCTGTAGTAATCAATCTCTGTGGGTTCGACCTTTACTTCCACACTGCAAATCTATTGAAAAGTAAAGAATACTTTTATATCTTGATTCTGACGAGATCAGCAAGCATTAGCATTCTCATACAATAACACTCTCTCTGTCTATTTGAGCTTGAACTCTCAAAGCACCCATCTCCTTTTGCTCTCTCTCTCCCTCTCTCTCTCTCTCTCTCTCTCTCTCTCGGCAATATACACATGCACACAAACCTTCAAGTTTTGGTTGATCCCTCCATCTCATTCCCAACTACAAGCAATCACACAAATTTTAATTCTGGAAATTGAACGAAAAGAAAGGAACACAGATATAGAAGTCTCACAGTGAGCTCTCAAAGCTTCAAAGAGGCCATACCCTACATTACGAAAATTTCGTCTTTCTTCAGTAAGTCGCGCTGCTCAATCTAAAGACCGGGGAGTCTCTCGAACTCACTTATAATGTAATATTAGTCTTTGCGAACAAGTTAGTGGTATCAATTTTAGAGATATACGTATACATACATACATATAGTTTTGAAGGTACAAAAATGATGGTCTCACCAAACTCAACTAAAATGATTTCTGTAAATTGGGAATAGAAGATTACAACCCCAGTAAGCTCTGTTTCAAATATTAGAACTTAATTTGTAATAGTTGCGACGTACGGTCAAAACGAAGTTTTGATGGCTCTCGGATTTTCATCAATAAGTATAGCTACGTTAGAAATTAAGACTTAAAACTTATATATTCATAATCTACGTGGAAAAATGAAGAGAATAGTATATTACACTTGTTGTATCGTTTAAGTTTGTAAAAATCGTATATGTTCTGAATTGACAGTCCTGGGGAAGAAGTCGACTCGGGACCGGTCGAAACATACCCAGGACCGATCGCGACCATGACCGGTCCTGCATAAGTATCAGGACCAGTCGTGACCATGACCGGTCCTGCTAAAAGACCAGGATGGGTCCCGCTAAAAGACGAGGACCGGTCCCGCCCCTCTATGACAGAATGATCTATTTCACTAGGTAGTTTTCCCAATTTCACTGAATAGTGCTTTCACTGCATGTTAATTCCATTCATGACCTTTATTATTTTGCTTAAGTCATTGATGTAATTATCAAAATACCCCCCATTTGGATTCAATAAAAATACTTTAAAAAATCAATTCCTTATAGATAAAAAGTCAACTTTCCCTTCGAAGGCAAAATTACCAAATTTTGCACAGTTTATGATATTGGAGCATTATTTTTACTATGTTCCCTTCCTTTTAAAAGTTCTTAAAAATCATATTTGATATATGGGGAAATAGATGAACTATTCGCGGGGCTTTTAAACTCTTGAGTAGAAAATTTTATTTTTGACTATACTTAGCCATTTTGGTCATTCTGAGTCAGCGGTTGACTTTTCTGGACTAAGTTGTTTAATTCGTAATAATCATATTTTTATTAGCTCTGATACTTTATATGAGAATAGGAATTCGTCGCTCTGATTTCCATTTGTAGTAATCAAGATATAAATAGATCTGCTACTATATTAAAAGAAAATAGAAACCGCTCTGATACCTTTACATAACGAGAAAATGAATAAATTACTCATTTGCATAGTCGAGATGGCATGTATGGAAAGGGGTCGTTGGTCAGCATATATGTTGTAAGAATGGGTAAAGAGGGAATGTCTCGGGACAAGTAACCTTAATTATCCCAGGCCGCTTTTGATACGGTAGGTTAATTAAGAAGGATTGAGCCCAGGCCGCTTGAGATACGGTCGGCCAGTCAGAGTCTTGTGATAGCCTTAATTATTCCAGGTCGCTGCAGATATGGAAGATTAATTAAGAAGGCTGAGCCCAGGCTGCTTTTGATACGTTAGATCAATCTTGTGGTAGCTTTAATTATTCCAGGCCGCTTCAGATACGGTAGATTAATTAAAGTATTCCACCGGTTATTATTGTAACCTTGAATGTCTAGGTACGTCCAGGCTGCCCTAAATACGACAGACATATCAACAGACCTTCTAAATTAACGGCATTGCGTCGGATGATTCTAGGTGGACCGAATGAGTCAAGAGACTGCTATTAAGATAAAAGAGTCAGTGAGATGAGATGGTTTCATTGTTCATGCACGATCTTAAATATTCGTTACTCAAACTATTATTAATGATTATTATGCGATGACTGAAATAATGGATTAACTATACTCTAAGGTACTAAACAATAATCATAACTGCTAAGGTACTTTTATATACATTGCTTGTATGTTCGTTATACTCACTCGACTTTCATTAGCTGATGACTTTATTTTGTCCTGTACATCCAAAATGTTCAAGAAATGGTTATGCAAGACAATATGATTATGCTAGCTAGAGAAGCCTGCAACGTTACTTTTATAATTAAATAAAGTTGTAATAAGAATATGGATAATATTTTTAATTTGAATAAGGCGGTTGTGCCTTAAGGATATTTTATTAAAGGACAATGTAATATTGTTTGAAGTTATAATATGTTTAATATTATCTTCCATGTTGCTTTATATACTCTATTTTCTGGTACATGTTAAGCTAAGTATAGGGCAAGCGATCCATTACCTGTCATGACCTACGGGTCCAAAACAGAAATGAAAATTTTTCTTTATTTTGCTACGCTGGGGCGTGACATAATCATTATAATTAAGTATTACAAGTCCAAAACCATAATCTACATCATATTACAGTATTGTAAACATATCAAACAAGTCCAAAGCTTTGCTCCATCCCCAAGCTCTAATCACCTCCTCTCCAGGCCTTGTTCCGAACTTGCGGTGGTTGTTATGTACCCAATAGAAAAAGGAAAATGGTTTTCTTAAGCATTATACGTAGTGAATAATTTAACATACTTGATATGTCGTGCACGTGTATAATGCGTCAATATAAGCACATAAGCATACGTAATCGCAGAATTCATCGGTTAATGGTTCACTCAAATCAGAAGACCATTCCCTTGGCTGCGTGGTCACTTCTGTTCTTTATAATGGATTCTTCCTCTTCTCCTCTCTTATTTCACCATAATGAACCATTACTCCCAATTATTCATTGACCACTTAACACATAAGCACATAATCACATAACATGATAATTTTCCACGTAATATTAACATGAAACTCTCAACTTTAACATGAATTCAACTACCAAATCTAGATTTATCACTTTCTAATTAGGAATTGAAGCATATAACATGAACTATATCTAAGCCTTTAGTTAGAAAACTCACCACTTTTAGATTCTACCCCAAATTAAGCTAAGAAGTGCATAATTTCATCAAATTCTAGCCCAAAACTCACTCCGGAGCAAATCCTACATGAATTTGATAAATTGCGTCTCACCGATTAAAATGAGGTACCAAAATACGGCGATTAAAACATAAAACAAAGATATGAAAATGACCGTCTCACCTAAACGAGTTCAAATACGGCTTCGGTTCGCGAATTGGACGACGAACGACGACGGAATGACGAAAAGACGACATCGGAGACCCTCGTCTCTCGTCTTCTCTTCTCTCTCACCGGCTCTCTCTCTTTCTTCTCTAATTCTGTTTTAACTTGAGTTCATACCCTCTTGACACACATGCATTTACATACAATGTGTTGTCAACCCAATTTTTTTTTTCATTACACTCTCCAAACTTCTAATTGTTTATTATGAGATCCCCAAATATTCCATTAACTACCCAATTATTTAAGTGGGTGTTTGTTTAAGTCCCATATCGATCCCACACGTGGTCCCACATATTTATGAAGTAGCTATCGTACCTACCAATTATGAACATTTTTGTAGAAACGCCCCTATCTGGGTATCCAAACTGATATTAAAAGCTAGCATATAACATCACAATATGGAAGCATCTTTAAACAAGTATTCATTTAATCATATAAATGCATGTAATATGTAAAATGCAAAATTTATTATCTGGTCCCTTCACTGGGTCCCACCTCATTACATGTCCCTCCTCACTGGGGATTTTTTTTCCAACTGTGTTCTTCACTGAACACTTTTCCATAAGCGAGTCCAAAGCCTCCCCTTAATCCATAATAATTAACCATTTTTCGAGTACGGATGTTACATTTCTCCCTCCCTAAAAGGAAGTTTGGTCCCCAAACTTAACCTTACCTCAAGTATCGAATGAGTGTGGATCCTTTGCTTGAATTTCATCCCCTCACTCCCAAATAGCTTCCTCAACTGAATGGCTACGCCATTGAACCATCATAAGAGGAATCACCTTTGTTCTCAATATCTAATCCTTTCTATCAAGGATTTGTACCAGATGCTCTACATAAGTCATATCCCCACGAATTCCCAACGGTTCTGGAGTGATGACATGTGTCGAATCTGATACACAACTTCGAAGCATCGATACATGGAACTGTAGACACCCCATTTTGTCGGCTATCAGATTTAGGAGACCCATAGCTTGGTGGTTCACAATGATCGAAAAAGTGTGACGTCCCGCAAAAATAAAGCGTATTTCCATTAAAAAAATAAAATGAATTACACTTTGATTCTTTAAAATAAAAATACAAACTTTATTTAAATCTCCCAGCAGGTCCATATTCTCCACGGATCTCCTATATCATCCTTAACCTTATCTCCCTTCCAGGCTTCGGTTACCGGCACTGCCTGCATCTAAAAACCACACCGGGAAGTATACAATATGACATAAATAATAAATGCTCAAAAGGATAATGACAATCAAATACATAGAGTGACATCAAATCAATTGACCAATCTCACAACCCAATTGCTCACACTACCCAAACGCTCATACCAATAGCATCATACCAGGTTCCTCTTGGTCACATAGCAAGAGACACCTCACCTCACCTCACTCGTCTCCAGTACGTCGGTCCCTGAGGCCTGTTGGACTGTTGGTAGGTGTTCCTTGCTCATGACCCTTTAGTCCCATAGCACTTAGCAATGAACACATACTCATTGATTCCAAATGAAAACACAACATAACTGCAAAAAGAGTACAAGTAGAGATAACCAAGAAATGCTCCGGAGAATTTAGAAAGCATATTGTACACAACCCGGTACCTATAAATGATGTTGAGCAACTCCCAAACACTTCTCTTCTTCTTCTTTCCACTAACCCGAGGTGTAATATATCTATAATTGTGTATATATATATAAATCTATGTCTCTATATATATGTAAGCTATATATAAAATGTGCTGGAGAGAGAGAGAGAGAGAGTTGAGGTGAGGAAGATAGAGAAATGTAGATGAATTAGTAAATTGAATGAAAGAAAAGTGATTTATTTATAGACTTGGGAAACTTGGCCACCAAGTTGGGACTAGTGGTCCACAACACAAACATACACACACAATAAACACACCACACAAATCCATAGCCCTCATATGAACACACGCACAACATATACACCACACAAATGCATAGCCCTTAAATGAACACATGCACAACACACACACCACACAAATGCAAAACACACAAATTAACACATCAATAACACATACACCACACAAATGAATAACAGACAAATGAACACATCTACAACACATACACCACACAAATGCACATGGGTTGGCTAGCATAGTTTAGAAAATCTAGTTAGGAAAATATAATATTTCATTAGAATAATTATTCGTATAATTATATTATCAAATAATAGAATTAAAAGGTCGTATAAATACAGAAAATGTCGTATAAATGCAAAAACAGGTATTTTATCAAAATGATTAAAATCGAGATGCCTTCTAAATGGAGATCGAAAAATCTTAACTTCCAACACGAATATCAAATCATTTAATATCACGCAACTTTTTTCAAAAAAATTATATTTTCAGTTCATGACTTACAAAATTAGAAAAATTATCAAAATATCCCTGTGATCAATTTTCGCTAAAATCGCACACGAAGTCTAAATTGTTAATTTAAACATGAAAATACGGGTTACTACAAAAAGACTCAAAAGGACTCCTGGAAGTTAGCTATATTTCTCAAAATGCTCAGAATGACCAAAATGCCCCTGAAAGCCCGAAAACTCCCAGATTTGGTTCAAAAGTTCTGGAAACATGCTATGTCATAAAAAAAAGTAAGAAAATGAGTTTTTAAGCAAAATTAGATGAAATCGTCAGCTCCCAGAGACCCCCGGAAGTCCCGGAAGTTCCCGAAAAGTCCCCGTTGACCGGTTTGACCAGGTTTGACCAAGTTTGACCAAAATCGTCCAAATTCACCGGGATCATTCTAGATCATGTGGAAAATATTAAAATGAGTTTTAAAAGAAAATCGAGCAAAAACGTCAGCTCCTAGGGCTCCCAGAGGTTTCCAGAACTTCCCGGGAATCCCAGGTTTGACCGGTTTGACCAAAATTTGACTTTAGAACTGGAGCACCGTAACAATTTTCAAATATTTTTCATGGATACTAGAGGTCAATAGCTTTCCAACGGTATATCGCACATAATATTTGGATTTAAAACGAGTTTATTGTGAATTTTCGAAGGCGAAAAAGACGATCAAATCGGCTTTTATCTCAAATACCGCAAAACTTTTCAAAGTGACCTATCCCTAAATTACTTTTTTTTTATGTAAAATAGACTCCATTAGCTTTCCAACGGTATATCACAACCTCAATTTGGAGTTCGTATGCATTTTCTGTGAATTTCGGACGAAATAGGGCCTTTTCGCGAATACCGGAACCTCTGGGGGCCTAAACGTAATTTTCTGGGCATCCGAGGAGCAGTGCCGCGGCGGCACTGGGCCACTGCCGCGGCGGCACATGGCCAGTGCCGTGGCGGTACTCTCCTCCAGAACAGTATATTTTTGTAATTTAGTTTAGGGGTCCAATTTGATATATTAGAAATCAAAACGACGTAGTTTTGGTTCCCAGCTTATTTTGGACCAATGAGAGACCATTTTAAACTTTTTAAAACCCCATTTACCACCCCTCATTTGCCTATAAAAGAAGCCATTTACTTCCATTTAGGGGAGAGACATGGAAGTTTAGAGAGAGCTTAGGAAGAAACTCTAGAGAAATATAGAGAGAGAAAGAGAAGAAGTAGTCTTCTTCTTCCATTTTTTCCAATCAAAGTGAGTTTTATTCTTATTTTCTTCCATTACCTCTCATATAATCCACATTCAAATCATCTCCAATCACCATTCTTGAGTATCTATGAGATAGGAAGCTACTTCCATGTCCAAATGTCACCACATATGAGTGAAACACCAAGCTACAAGTCCAATATCTCAATGAATATCAACTATTGATTGCTATTTGAATGTTTGTTTACTTTGATGTTCATCTCTCTCTTAACCTCATTTCTTTTGACTTTTCTTTGATTATTTAGTTGTTCATCATCATCTAGATGACATGTTATTTGAGGAGAGTGAATTCTTATGGATAGTAGCTCTTGACCTCAAAGACATGTTTGATGGATGATGATTCTACCTTCAATACATTCATATGTATTCTTGAAATCATATTCTCAAACAAAACTATGTTTGTGCAATAACATTGGGAGTTCTTTGATGATTCAAGGTTGGATGAGGTTCTAAGTGGTCACATGGTCATCTCAAGAGCTTAAGTTCATACTTTGAACATCTATTTCAAAACCCCCAATCAAGAACTCAAACTCTATTTCAAAACCCAAATCCATTTTCTTCAAGAATGATCCAAAACAGTGAGCTGTTCAGATTCAAAGATTTGTTTTGAATTAAATACTTGAGTTATGATGATGAAACCACTTGGAAAATCTTCCTAAGACATCATAGTTTGTCTCCAATTTTTCCCATAAATTATAGAGATGTAAATTATTATTTTCGGATTTAAGAAATTCATATTCATAATCTGCCTCTGTTCTCACAGAATGTTTACCTGACTTCTTGCACTTATTCTGGATGTTTTCGTCACTGTACATGTATCTTTTCTTTTCTTTTTTTTATGAAACTTGGGTGTCTTAGGAAACTGTTGGTATATAATGGGTCATCATAAACCATTTCTTTGATTTATGAAAAATCATACAAAATCAGTCAACAGTGCAGCTTTTATTTCTGAGTCATGTGTACATTCTGATTTATTTCTTTTAATCTGTGATAGCTATTGAGGCTTGGCTTTTTGGGTTATTTTCTAGACACAATAAGGATGATCTCTGATTTTTTCCACATTTTCCTAGGCATGTTTGACCTCCCATTATGATGTTATAAAGTAATGCATACAGTCTGTCCACTATTCACAATATGTCATTTTTTTACTTTCACACTTTGATGCAACACTCTCTTGTATCTAGATGAACCCATATCCCATGAACATGTTCTTTACCACTTTTAGCATGCTATATCATATCATGTATCATCTATCCTCTCATGTATCATACTCCCATAGATTCTTGAGTTTGGTTTCCAAATAAAACCATGTTTTGCAAATACTTGGGAAGTTCTTGAAATGAGTTAGAAAATTCATCCAAGTTCTGGAAGTATACTTTCAAAACCCCCATTTCAAAACCCCCCTCTTAAACCCCTCATTTTGATTTCAAGAAATAAACATTGCTTCTCTCAAAACCCTCAAAACAGTGAGTCATTTAACTTCAAGGAATTATTTTGAGTTCAATACTTAATGTATGGATGCAAGACCACTTGAAAAGTCTTCCTAACTCATTATAGAACACCCATGATTTTTGGTTTGACTTGGAAATACTTGAAAATGGTCCATTTGGATCCAAACATTCTCTCTAGATATTCTGTTTTTGCTATCACAGTAGCTTGGTCCACTTCCAACTTGTTTTACAGAAAACTTTTCCAAAAGGGGTAGTTCTAACTTATTTTTCCCTTACACTTCAATGTCTTAGGAAACGTTCTGTATAAAATGGGTCTCAGGATCATTTGTTTTCATTTTCTAAGATTTTTCAACATTTCAGTCGACAGTGCGGACTCTGTTTCTGAGTGACCTCTGTTGTTTATATGATTTCTCTCAAACTGTGATAGTTATTGAAGATTGAATTTCTGGGTTGTATTCTAGACACAATAAGGAATATCCCCATAAAAAATCATGCATTGAAAACATTACTAACCCCTCTTTTCAATTTCCAAAAGATCATGTTACTGTTCTATCCACTATTCACAGCAAGCACACTTTTACTTCCCCCCTTTGATTTGATGCTTACATGCACTCCAAATTAGCTCATGTCTTAGGAAGTAGTTCATACTACATTTGTACATATCCCATGATTATTTCCTTCATTCATTCATACACATTCTAGACTTCTAAGTCATTCTAGGAATCCATGAACACAAAGCACACTACAACCTTGGCACATTCTAGGTACATGCATTGCATCCATGCAAGATTTGCGGCTTTTGTGACTCTTAAACTAAGAAGATTATAAGGAATGATCATGATCACACGTTCATGCTTCCCCTCGATCTAATCCTCCTTTCTCATCCGTCCCGAGGATTGAGAGATCTTCTTTTCTCAAAGATTAACATGCATCATACTAGCTTGCTAAGCATATTTTGGTTTCTTTAATTATTTGTTTTAAGAACAATTCATGTCCCCTTAGATTAGGAAAACTTTATTACTTGATATGTGATTAGACGATTTTTTCTAAGTTTATTTGTGTGATCTTTCACTTTACATTGCATGATATTTGACTTAGATCTTATGAATGATATCTTATCTTTAGATCTTCCATTTCAAATTTTCTTATGTGATGTAATATACTATCATAGTATTAATTGTCGAACCATACATAGTATAAGATGATTATTTGGATGCTAATTGAGGCCCGTCGAAAGACGGGTCGAGTTGAGGGTGTTTTAGTCGCGACAAAGGCTCCTTCCTCTCTCGTACCAAAACCCCGAGCCAAGTTCTTTGGTTATGAAGGGCCGGTGCCCTTTATCCGTTTGGGTGAGTCAAAATTAGGTTTCTTGGTTCCTTAAAGACCAAGTGGCGACTCTGTATCTGTTTTCAACAGACCTCCTTTTCTTTTTCTTTTCAAAACAACAAATTCAAACCTAAAAGGCGGGCCCCTCCCAAATGCCGGTGTCCACAATCTGGCGACTCTGCTGGGGATTTTTATTTTGAAACAAAATAATACAGAGGTTTGACTCATAAGAAGCATCCTTAAAATCATCTTTTTACTGTGTTTGGTTCACCGCATTGCACTCTTGCATTTTCCCCCTCCGACTGTGTCTGAAACGTGGCGCTGACATTGTTCATGTCTTGCTGTGCTAGGGCACAAGTCACCGTTGATACTGTACCTTCCAAGGTATATCAAAAAGAGTAAACACTTCCGTACTGTCTCTCTGACGGTATATTGGAGCTCTCGTCAACGGACCCTCTTTGACTAAACCCAGCCTTTGCATATAGATTCCTGTAGAACCTTTCATAGGACTGTTGATTTATCTTTTCAGATAGGACAATGTGATATAACTGTTGTATGCCCTGACGGGATTAACTGCGAGGTGTAGATACTTATGTGACATGAGGCAGAATCTCTTTCTTATGATCCCCAAGGCAATCACTCACATGTGATCACATTGAGTTGACCTGCCTAGGCACCATGACAAAGATGTCTGCTCCACGTTCACAAAGATATACACCGCAAACCTTGTTTGTGGTCCTAAGACATAGGAGTATGAAAACTTGGTAGATAGCATGATCACCGTCATCCAAATCTCCCAAATTTCTCAGATATAATAATTTCTCCCAGAAACTCTGTCTAATTTAACCAGATATTCCTATTTCCCATAACCTCTACCAGAATCCATCTAAACTTCCTAGAAATTCCCGTTTCCCAAAAACTCTACTAGAAATCTCTGCTCCCCGAAAACTATGCCAAAATCCATCAGATTTCCCAGAAACCCCTTTTTCCAAACCCTACCAAGATCTCCCAGACTTCCCCAAAAATGCTTGTCCGAATCACCCAGATATTCCTGCTTCTCCCAGAAGTCCTATGAACTCCCTAGGTATCTTTGTTTCACCTAAAATTCCAGAAAATCCATATTTCTCCGGAACCTCTACCCAAGCTTCCCAGAAATTCCAATTTCTCAGAAACTCACCATATTAACCAGTTTCTCCCAGAAACTCTGTCCAGATATCCCAGATATAACCATGTTAACCAGTTTTTCCCAAAAGCTCCGTCCAAATCTCCTAGATTCTCCAAAAATCCCAGCATCTCTGCCCAAATCACCATGAAATGCCCAGACATACTTGTTTCTCCTAGAAACTCTATCCAAATTTTCCAGAAATACCCATAGTACTTGTTTCTCCCAAAAACTCTGCCCAAATCACCCAGAAATGCCCAGATATACTTGTTTCTCCTAGAAACTCTACCCATATTTCTCAGAAATACCCAAAATACCAGTTTCTCCTAGAAGCTCAATCCAAATCAACCAGAAATTCCTATTTCTCCTAGAAACTCAAATGACTTCTAGAAATTTCTCCGAATCTTCCAAATCTCTGTTTCTCCCAGAAACTCTGTCCAAAATTCCCGAAGTATCCCGGAAATCCCTGTTATCCCTTGGTGATCATACTGGAAAGAAAAGTTAGCACACTCTGTATGGATAGGACCTTACTTGCTTAACTGTTATATGTTAGAAGTAGGGGCATCATATAGATTATGGCTTGCATCCGCATGATTGTCTCATATGCATACACAATTCGTGTCAGTTTGCATGCACATATATCTCATAAGTCCACACAGCCTATCCCTTCTCATCATCACATGATCATCGATCTTCATCCTCTGAGTTTGATCCTTGTCATTTCAATTTGTAGGACATCACAGGTCCTAAACGTCGTCCTGCTACATTTTCTTCTTGGGATTAATAGCCCTCCCGGAAACAAACCTATGGATCACAAAAGCTTGGAAACTCGAGTCGCCAAGATGAGAACCACTATGACTCAGCTTTCGGATCACCTCACCCAGGTCCTAGGATTTCTTGAGAAAATGAGACCAGAAGTTCGCATTCACTCCGCTTGGACTCGTACACCGAATAATCAACTAATCAGAATAACTGTGGATGCTAGAATGACCGCTATGGAACCTGCTGTTGAGAAGATCAGGGACGAGCTTGCGGAAATGACAGATATAATATGGCATTTGGCTAACCCACCACCCTCGATTCTGCTATCTTCCCGGCCAGCACCTTGTATTGAATGGTTTGGAAAATTAGCTGATCTTTGGATACATAGTTTGGATCAAGAAGCTCTTGACAAGCTCACCAGAATAAAGGATGCTATCAGAGAAGGAAAGTGCAGGAATAATGAACCCCAACAACAGTCTAAGGGACCCAACTACTCCCTAGACTCCCCAGATATCCATGCACCTAACCACCAACCAATGGCCTACCCTCTCCGTCTATACCAGTCCATTCCACCAAATCGCCCTAAAGGCCCTCGCAAATTCTCCAGACTTGATATTCCCCTCTCCACAGCCTTAGACCACCTACTCAAAAAGGGCCACCTGCAACTCCTCCCTCACAAACCACCATCGGATCCCATACCCTATCACTACAACATGAGCCTACAATGTGCTTACCACCAAAATCTAGGCCATGACACCGACCAGTGCATACGTCTCCGCCATGATATCCAGGACCTCATCGACCAAAACATCATTGAGCCACTGCCCATTCAACCCCATGTCACCTAAGCCCCTGGCTTACCTATTCGAATGATCCTCTTCGCTGAGGCCCATGAATGTTGAACCTGAGCCGGTGAAGTGATGGTGTTTGGGACTCTTGCTAGAAAACCAAATGAAGATGCTCTTTAGAAAAAAAAAAAGAAATAAAAAGAAGAAGTGAGTCACTGTGACATTCCATTTGAGACCGGGTCGAGTCCAGTCGAGTCTGTTGTGTGTTTTGTCTATTTCAAGTTTAGTCTTGTGGTCGAGTCCATCTGTCATCGAGTTGTTAATGAGTTTGTAATCCTTCTCTATTGATGGAATGAAGTCTCATTTTGCCTAATCTGATGAGCCTAGTCATAGATGCATGAATTGCTGAACTGAAGTGTCACTTTTCAAATTACCATGGATATTACTGTGCTAAAAAAAAGGGTAATTTTTTTTACTCAAACAAAAAATCCTGAAAGGTCAAAGTCAATTTTGCGCTGACACCGATGAAGAGCCGAGAATTGAATAGTCTTACTTTAAGAATTCAAAGATGCTTTTGCTCAAATCTCGAAAAAGACATACTTGGAACTGATTTGGGGCTTGCCCAACACCCTTTTCCACCATTTTAAAGCCTTGAGTCCAGTCCAATCAAGAGCCATGCAAACCTGTCCAATGTAGACTTAGTCATTGTTGGTAGCCAAACATTCCAGTGAGTTTCACCTCCCTTGCAAAAAAAAAAGAAAAAGAAAAGCTCGCTAGGTTGAAACACGAAAGGGCACCTAGGCAAAAGTTAGAGCTGAAAAGGTATTGATTTCCAAGATCTGACCCTAGCCAGACAAAATGATGGAAGAAATGGAAAAAAGAAAATTTTGATGAAACAAATGAGAAAATTGTACACTTCAAGGTACATCATTAGAACGTGCCTAGATCATGTTTCAAAGGGCTCGAAACAACCACAAACAAATTCTGAGAGCGGACACGCACATCATGAAATTTCGAGATTGCGATTGAAAGATCTCACATGAATCAACTATAAATTGACTGGCTAGGCAAAAGTGAAAAGGATCAATCCTCAAAACAAAACAAAAAGAAAAAGAAAAGAAAGGGGGAGATCGAAACTAAATCCTCTCATTCAAAAGCTACCACAAGTGGCTCAAGTTTGAACTAATTTGACGATTGGCTTGCAAAACCCTCATAATCAACCAATTTCTTTCAAGCCTTGCCTTGAACTACGCTCGACCTGATTCCCGCTCGGGGATACGTAGGCAACCACAACGGTTCGGTCACCCCACCTACCTAAAAATCAACCCGCTTCTTTCCGACCATGGCCCGAACTACGTTGGACCTGATCCCCACTTGGGGGTACGTAGGCAGACTTTCAAAAAAGAAAAAGAAGGATGGCTCGCTAGGTCAAAAATCTGAAAGGACGCCTAGGCAAAAATTAGAGCTAAATCCAAAGTGAGAAATAACAAAAGAGAGAAAAAAGCTCGCTAGGTCACATCACTAGTACCTAGGCAAAAGTTATGAGCATTTAAGAGATAAAAGTCACGGTCCTTGCCTCAAGCCAGAAATCACCTTCCACACTAGGGGCAAACTTTGGCTACTCGCCTCGTTTGCCTAAATTTTACTATCTACCCTTCATACAAGGGGCAAACTTTGGTCACCTACCTCGTTTGCCCAAAACCTCCAATGAACCTTCCTCCAAACTAGGGGCAAACTTCGGTCACCTACCTCGTTTTCCCAAAACCTCCAATGAACCTTCCTCCAAACTAGGGGCAAACTTCGGTCATTTACCTCATTTGCCTACCGATCCCACTTCATGCCCTTCAAACTAGGGGCAAACTTCATTTGCCACCCGATCCCTATACACCAATGGTAAGCCTTCAAGTCACAAACATTGTCTTGAACAGATGAAAATGGAGCATCTTTTATTCTATAAGCTAAGGCACTAATTCAAAGCACATCTTGGGAGAAGCAAAGAAATTGATTAGATCAGTAGGGAGGAATTTTCAAAAATAAGATTCACCATCAAAGTGATGCCACGTTAAGGTGAAAAGTAAACACAAAAGAGAAATGGTACATCATTTATGACAAGAGCACATTAAGTTTTAGCAAGTTGAGCTTGTTTCATTTCAGTGTCGAATGTGTCTTCCTCGTGTGTCGATGTCTGTTAGTCGTCAAGTCTGTCGTAGTCTCAAATAAGTGAGTTGACAGTGACTAATAATGAATTTTCCAAATAAAGTTATAAATTTTTTTAAGACTGTTCCAAGGACAATGCAAGCAGGAGTACCAAATACTATTACTGCACTAGTCAAGGCGTCAGCATGAGAAGCGTCCGAACTTGGGAAAAATTTCACCCCTTTCCAAACCGTTGAAAGTTAACCATCTTCGTTCATGCAACATAAGTCCATGAGTGGTTGTTGATGACCTTCCTTTCTCCTAGCAACATAAGTCCATAAGTGGTTGTTGCTCATCTTCGTTCATGCAACATAAGTCCATGAGTGGCTGTTGATGATCTTCCTTTCTCCTAGCAACATAAGTCCATGAGTGGCTGTTTATCTTTAATCTTTCTTCATGCAACATAAGTCCATGAGTGGCTGCTGATGATCTTCCTTTCTCCTAGCAACATAAGTCCATGAGTGGCTGTTGCTCATCTTCGTTCATGCAATATAAGTCCATGAGTGGCTGTTGATGATCTTCTTTTTTCCTAGCAACATAAGTCCATGAGTGGCTGTTGATCTTTCATCTTTCTTCATGCAACATAAGTCCATGAGTGGCTGTTGATGATCTTCCTTTCTCCTAGCAACATAAGTCCATGAGTGGCTGTTGATCTTTCATCTTCCTTCGTCCTAGCAACATAAGTCCACGAGTGGCTGTTGACTGTCTTCCTTCGCTCATGCAACATAAGTCCATGAGTGGCTGTTAATGATCTTCCTTCGTCCATGCAACATAAGTCCATGTGTGGTTGTTGATCTTCCTTCCTCCTAGCAACATAAGTCCATGAGTGGCTGTTGACCAACTTTCTTCGTTCATACAACATAAGTCCATGAGTGGCTGTTGATGATCTTCTTTCATCCTAGCAACATAAGTCCATAAGTTGCTATTGATTATCACCCTCCATCAGTGTCAAACCACCGCAAATCATCTCTGTCACAAACAAAATGATACCTTGACTCCCATTTAATGGGCGTATTTCCTTCTTCCTAGCAGAATACATTACAGAATCTGACCAACCACGAGAGATTCAGAGATGAATCCTAGTTCTAGGTCAAGAATTGAAGAGAGATTCTCAGAGAGTCCATCAGCTCCCGAAGGCCCTAACCGGCTCTTTTGGATTGAGCATTACAGAATCTGACCAACCATGAGAGATTCAGAGATGAATCCCGGTTCTAGGTCAAGAATTGAAGAGAGATTCTCAAAGAGTCCATCAGCTCCCGAAGGCCCTAACCGGCTCTTTTGGATTGAGCATTACAGAATCTGACCAACCACGAGAGATTCAAAGATGAATCCTGGTTCTAGGTCAAGAATTGAAGAGAGATTCTCAAAGAGTCCATCAGCTCCCGAAGGCCCTAACCGGCTCTTTTGGATTGAGCATTATAGAATCTGACCAACCACGAGAGATTCAGAGATGAATCCTGGTTCTAGGTCAAGAATTGAAGAGAGATTCTCAGAGAGTCCATCACGAAGGCCCTAACCGGCTCTTTTGGATTGAGCATTACAGAATCTGACCAACCATGAGAGATTCAGAGATGAATCCTGGTTCTAGGTCAAGAATTGAAGAGAGATTCCCAGAGAGTCCATCAGCTCCCGAAGGCCCTAACCGGCTCTTTTGGATTGAGCATTACAAAATC
Organism: Hydrangea macrophylla; assembly: GCA_033977485.1. Classification (NCBI taxonomy): domain Eukaryota; kingdom Viridiplantae; phylum Streptophyta; class Magnoliopsida; order Cornales; family Hydrangeaceae; genus Hydrangea; species Hydrangea macrophylla. Next base: position 53,705,541 of record CM066983.1, read on the forward strand.
TGACCAACCACGAGAGATTCAGAGATGGATCCTGATTCTAGGTCAAGAATTGAAGAGAGATTCTCAGAGAGTCCCCTACCATCCCCAGCAGAAGATAACAGAAGTCCGAACTGATTCTCCGGACTTGTCATCATAAGGATTGGCCAACAATTAAAAACATCACTCGCAGTCAAATCACCCCGATTCCCAGGGTAAGCACTGTCTGTTCACAATTCAAGGATCCGTGTCCACTGATTATCATGAGCTTTCTCACCTGTCAGTCATTATGAGTTTCCTCACTTATTATGAGCTTCTTCGCTCCGGTTATCTCACCTGTCAATTATCGTGAGCTACCCCACTTATTATGAGCCTCCTCACTTTGGTTATTATAAAACTGTCAGTTATCATGAACTCCCTCACCTATGGGTTATCCTTAGTTGTCATCCTCAAAGACCCCACATCTGATTCCATTCGCTTGTAAAGCACACTTCCCGTAATTTGAGAAGTTTGCCCCGAAACCCAGAGTCTTTTCAGACCGTGGTCGGCCACTGCATCGTAGTCAGAAGCACTAGCACAACACAAGTCCACTCGAAATGGCACACACCCCACATCACATGCTCATACTAGGGTCATAACACTAGACATGATAGGACTCATGACACAACTCATATCACCTCCATGCATGGAATATCACTCATATAGCATAGCATCCGCCTGATTGTTGTGTACATGCGTATGTGATTTATTCCTCTGTGCCCTGAACTACGTCCTGGTCTGATTCCCCTTGGGATACGTAGGCAGCTCACGCAGAGCACGACCAGCAGTAGACCTTAGCATCATTGCATCTTTTGCAACGCTTTTTTTTATCCTAAATCTATAGCCTCCAAAAAGTCATGTCTCTTCAAAAACTTTGGCACTCGCTTGCGACATGCGTTGCCTCGCAAGTTCATGCCAAAGAGGGGCAAACTGTAGACACCCCATTTTGTCGGCTATCAGATTTAGGAGACCCATATCTTGGTGGTTCACAATGATCGAAAAAGACTCAAAAGGACTCCTGGAAGTTAGCTATATTTCTCAAAATGCTCAGAATGACCAAAGTGCCCCTGAAAACCCGAAAACTCCCAGATTTGGTCCAAAAGTTCTGGAAACATGCTATGTCATAAGAAAAGTAAGAAAATGAGTTTTTAAGCAAAATTAGATGAAATCGTCAGCTCCCAGAGACCCCCAGAAATCCCAGAAGTTCCCGGAAAGTCCCCGTTAACCGGTTTGACAAAGGTTTGACCAAGTTTGACCAAGTTCGACCAAAATCGTCCAAATTCACCGGGATCATTCTAGATCATGTGGAAAATATGAAAATGAGTTTTAAAAGAAAATCGAGCGAAAACGTCAGCTCCTAGGGCTCCCAGAGGTTTCCAGAACTTCCCGGAAATCCCAGGTTTGACCGGTTTGACCAAAATTTGACTTTAGAACCAGAGCACTGTAACAATTTTCAAATATTTTTCATGGATACTAGAGGTCAATAGCTTTCCAATGGTATATCACACATAATTATTGGATTTAAAACGAGTTTATTGTGAATTTCCAAAGGCGAAAAAGGTGATCAAATCGGCATTTATCACAAATACCGCAAAACTTTTCAAAGTGACCTATCCCGGAATTATTTTTTTATGTAAAATAGAATCCATTAGCTTTCCAACGGTATATCACAACCTCAATTTGGAGTTCGTATGCATTTTCTGTGAATTTCGGACGAAATAGGGCCTTTTCGCGAATACCGGAACCTCTGGGGGCCTAAACGTAATTTTCTGGGCATCCGAGGAGCAGTGCCGCGGCGGCACTGGGCCACTGTCGCGGTGGCACATGGCCAGTGCCGTGGCGGTACTCTCCTCCAGAACAGTATATTTTTGTAATTTAGTTTAGGGGTCCAATTTGATATATTAGAAATCAAAACGACGTAGTTTTGGTTCCCAGCTTATTTTGGACCAATGAGAGACCATTTTAAACTTTTTAAAACCCCATTTACCACCCCTCATTTGCCTATAAAAGAAGCCATTTACTTCCATTTAGGGGAGAGACATGGAAGCTTATAGAGAGCTTAGGAAGAAACTCTAGAGAAATATAGAGAGAGAAAGAGAAGAAGTAGTCTTTTTCTTTCATTTTTTCCAATCAAAGTGAGTTTTATTCTTATTTTCTTCCATTACCTCTCATATAATCCACATTCAAATCATCTCCAATCACCATTATTGAGTATCTATGAGATAGGAAGCTACTTCCATGTCCAAATGTCACCACATATGAGTGAAACACCAAGCTACAAGTCCAATATCTCAATGAATATCAACTATTGATTGCTATTTGAATGTTTGTTTACTTTGATGTTCATCTCTCTCTTAACCTCATTTCTTTTGACTTTTCTTTGATTATTTAGTTGTTCATCATCATCTAGATGACATGTTGTTTGAGGAGAGTGAATCCTTATGGATAGTAGCTCTTGACCTCAAAGACATGTTTGATGGATGATGATTCTACCTTCAATACATTCATATGTATTCTTGAAGTCATATTATCAGACAAAACTATGTTTGTGCAAATAACATTGGGAGTTCATTGATGATTCAAGGTTGGATGAGGTTCTAAGTGGTCACATGGTCATCTCAAGAGCTTAAGTTCATACTTTGAACATCTATTTCAAAACCCCCAATCAAGAACTCAAACTCTATTTCAAAACCCAAATCCATTTTCTTCAAGAATGATCCAAAATAGTGAGCTGTTCAGATTCAAAGATTTGTTTTGAATTAAATACTTGAGTTATGATGATGAAACCACTTGGAAAATCTTCCTAAGACATCATAGTTTCACTTTACATTGCATGATATTTGACTTAGATCTTATGAATGATATCTTATCTTAGATCTTTCATTTCAAATTTTCTTATGTGATGTAATATACTATCATAGTATTAATTGTTGAACCATACATAGTATAAGATGATTATTTGGATGCTAATTGAGGCCCGTCGAAAGACGGAGCGAGTTGAGGGTGTTTTAGTCACGACAAAGGCTCCTTCCTCTCTCGTACCAAAACCCCGAGCCAAGTTCTTTGGTTATGAAGGGACGGTGCCCTTTATCCATTTGGGTGAGTCAAAATTAGGTTTCTTGGTTCCTTAAAGACCAAGTGGCGACTCTGTATCTGTTTTCAACAGACCTCCTTTTCTTTTTCTTTTCAAAACAACAATTTCAAACCTAAAAGGCGGGCCCCTCCCAAATGTCGGTGTCCGCGGGAACATATTATGAACATCGTCAACTCTTATGGCAATTCCAAGCCATAAGCTAGTGGTCGACCTCGATTCAAAATCAGATAAGGTTCAACATACCTCGGACTGAGCTTAGTTCGCTCACCAAACTGTGCGATGCCTTTTGAAGATGATACTTTCCTCATCTTATAGTACCAAATGAACATAAATATTCATTCTCGAACTTTTAATGGTTCACGTATAACAACTCGATTCAAATCTAACTCCTAACCCTGTATTACAGAATAAATTACATTGATTGTTTCTGATTATAATCGCAATTGACAAGCAACTGGTTCTCTTTCCTCCAATATTTCAAATAGTCTCAATCTTTCTGGAATTTAACTTACTTACCTGAAGTATATTTCCCAATTAATCATTACCTTGTAGTAAGACGTTTTACCATGGTTCAATTTCTTTTTTGTCACCTCTTACAAGATTCAAAAATTCAAATATTGTATGTCAATGTCAGACTTCCATTGAACGAATTTGCTTAAAACAATAGTTACCATTCAAGTATAGGGATCACTCCATTTGAAGCATTGTATGGATGACCGTGTCGATTCCCGTTTTGTTGGGCAGAAATTGGAGATAAAGAACTATTAGGACCAGACTTGGTTAGAGAAACCAATGAAAAGATAACAGTTGTGAAAGAGATGATGCATGCCGCACAGAGTAGACAGAAGAGCTACGCGGATAAACATAGGTAGGACAAAGAGCTCACTATCAAAGACCACGTTCTTTTGAAAGTTTCACCAATTCGAGGAGTAGTTCGATTTGGACAGAAGAGAGGAAAATTGTCACCTCGTTTCAATGGACCATTTGAGATACTAGAACGCGTTGGGAAAGTAGCCTATTGACTTGCGTTGCCACTAAAGATGTCTAGAGTACATAATGTATTCCATATAAGTATATTGAGGGAATACAAGGGAGATCCTTCACACGCAATTGACTTCAATGACAAAGAGATCTACGAGAATGTCACCTATAACGAGAGACCTGAACGTATCCTAGATCACAGTATGAAAAAGTTGCGAAACAAAGATATTGTTCTAGTGAAAGTTCAGCGGAAGTATCATGATGAGAATGAAGCATCTTAGGAGTTAGAATCAGAAATGAGAATTAAATACCCAGAGTTATTTCAAGACTAGGCAGCTTAGATTTCAGGACGAAATCTCCATTAAGGAAGGAGTGATGTAGCAACCTGTATTTTCGCGCCTCTAATAATAAATAAAATGTCAGTTGTTATTTATTTACTATGGATTAATTCTATTTGTGGTATTAGTTATATAATTAAAAAAATAGTTATGTTGTTAAATTTAAATACAATGTCATTTTATTTAACTACTATATATTATTCTAGTCGTAACATTATTTTTATAAATAAAACTTGTGTTGAATAATTCTAATTACAAGACATTAATTATGTGACCCTTAAATTATATCAATAATGCTTAAGACTGTGCCCCTAAGTTACCCTATAAATTTGGGAGTAAAACTATTAATAAAATATTATTCACGTCCACTACATTTTTGGTCCCTAATATTTATTTGGGATATTTTTCTAGACTACTCGGACCAACTGGACTATCTAACTGAACTAACTTAACCAAGTTGGTTAAATGAACTAACTACATTATTGTTACGAACTGATTGGACGCCATCATTCAACCCAACTGTTATAATCTTATTATCATCACAATTCACTTATTCACTTGCAACTTGGAAGCCCAAGCCAATTCACTTGGCCTTTAAATGTTGTACGCCCGCTCTGCTATAAACGAGAAAGAGAATAAGTTACACATTTGCATAGTCGAGATGGCATGTATGGAAAGGGATCATTGGTCAGCATATATGTTTGTGAGAAATGAGTTAAAAGAGAATGTCTTAAGATGGGTAACCTTAATTATCCCAGGCTGATGTAGATTCGGCAGGTTTAATTATGAAGGATTGAGCTTAGGCCACTATAGATACGGTAGGTCAGTCAGAGTCTTGTGATAGCCTTAATTATTCCAGGTCGCTCCAGATATGATAGATTAATTAAGAGGGTTGAGCCAAGGCCGCTCAATAACCCTTCATCGAGTCAATACTCTTGATAATATATTACAAGTCAAATCGTTTTAAGATAACTGATTTAACTCATGATTTCCTATCCCAAATTCCACTGATATTCCCAAACTCAGAATTTCCTTACTAAATTCTCAATCCCCCTTTTCAACTTAATTAATTCAACATATGAGAAAACATTTTCCCATTATACTTCATTTTATCACACTGAAGCTTTTGATCATTTCTCTACATATTATGATATGTAGAATGCATGCAATATGATATGCATGCTCAACAACATTTATATCACGTGCTGTAAACATATATGCCTCTGTAGCTATGTGCGAAAATCCTCGTATACATGCAAAAAATTTTTACACGTCGTATTATGCAATACTATTATTCGTCGGTCTCGGCTCTCGTCCCCAAAGGCTATAATCTATTGCACTGATACCAAAAATTGTCACTCCCCAACCCGCCCCGAGCGGATTAGGACACGTGTAACAAGGCTACAAACCCTCAAGCTACACTAATTAGCAAGAAAGCCTGAATTAAATGTCATAAATAAACTTTGTTGTGACAAAATAGCCCCAAGGGCAAAATGGTCATTTATAAAATATGATCAAATTTTATACCAAAAGATAGATCTTTGAGTCCCAATTCCAACGTAAAAAACAGCACGCGAATCCGAGTTTTCTAGAAAGAGTTATGTTCGTTTCTGTAAAAGTCGACGGAAAATTATTTCAAAATCACTATTTTGGGCAGAGGGGTGTTCGACTGGTAGAGCAGATCAATTCGACCGATCAAGAAGGATCAGAATGAAAATCTAACTTCTGCCCTACACTCTTTTTACATGTACAAACGAATTCCAAAGTTCCCAATTCATGGGAACAATCTAAGACATTCCCAACTCTATTAAGATTATTCAAACACAACTCCAATCAACCAAACATGTTCAACCTTGCTAACCTAAAATAAGCTATTAACACACAAATTTCATCAAAACTAACATGATCATAGAAACTTGCGATAAGGAGTTCCAAAAACTTTGTAAACAACTTGGTTCTAACCAAAACTTGTCCAACACCTATGAATACTCATAGAATATCTTGAACATAACTCACAAATACATATTCGGGTACTTTCAAACACTTTAAACTTGTACCCAAGCTTAATTGAATCAAAATAAGACATTTAAGCCCAAACTTTGTATTAACATAGAATTTGTCAGAAAAGAGCTCAAAAGCTTCACATACAACTTAGTTACAGGCAAAACATGTCCAAAATGGTTGCTACACATACCCAGACTTGCTAGATTGGTCCAACTCAACTAACATACAAAATCCATAGTTTAAAACAAAAGGAATTGTATAAGTTCCTCAAAGTTGAACTTCAACTCCCACAACTATAAGCATTATAACTTAAGTAATACAAGTCCAAAACCATAATCTACATCCTATTACAAGATTGTAAACATATAAAACAAATCTAAAGCTTTGCTCCATCCCCAAGCTCTAATCACCTCCTCTCCGGGCCTTGTTCCGAACTTGCGGTGGTTGTTATGTACCCAATAGAAAAGGAAAACGGTTTTCTTAAGCATTATGCGTAGTGAATAATTTAACGTACTTGATATGTCGTGCACGTGTATAATGCGTCAATTTAAGTACATAAGCATACGTAATCGCAGATTCATTGGTTAATGGTTCACTCAAATCGGAAGACTATTCCCTTGGCTTCGCGGTCACTTCTATTCCTTAGACTTCCGTTCTTTATAACGGATTCTTTCTCTTCTCCTCCCTTATTTCACCATAATGAACTATTACTCCCAATCATTCGTTGACCACTTAACATATAATCACATAATCACATAGCATGATAATTTTCCACATAATTAACATGAAACTGTCAACTTTAACATGAATTCAATTGCCAAATCTAGATTTATCACTTTCTAATTAGCAATTGAAGTATAACATGAACTACATCTAAGCCTTTAGTTAGAAAACTCACCACTTTTAGATTCTGCCCAAAATTAAGCTAAGAAATGCAGAATTTCACCAAATTCCAGCTTAAAACTCATTCCAGAGCAAATCCTACATGTAACATCCTCCATTTCATTTAATTTTTAATTTGCATCTCCATATTTATTCTATATTCTCGGTGTTATTTAAATTGCAAATCTCATGTTCTAAATTGTATTTATTGTTTTATTTCATGTCAAAATTCTTTTTGGGTTAAACTGCAATTTTGTAAACTTAGTGATATCTGTGTTGGATTTCAAATCTCTATTTCAAAACGGTGGAAATATTTACTTTTGACTCAACCAGTATTTTTATAAAACTAGAAAATTACTACCTACATTGAAATAAATTTTCTGTATTTTTGTGGTGATCACCACGCCGCGAAAATACCAGTTAATGAATGAAAACTATATGCACCATGATGAACTCCCACAGATTTTGGATTCAACGTCAATCAGACTTGACATATGCTTTAAACTCATTAAATTCACCCAATGATTATGTTATGCCTTGTTTGGCAATGCTATTTGCGTGCGAGTTATCCTTGTGCCTAAAGCCAACTACCCAAACACCTTAATTGACCCAAACACCTTAATTGACCCATAACAACTCCTAAGCTATTCCTGATGTCATCTCATAATATACAGCAGATTGTATACATGTTTATATGTATATGTACATTTAGGCTTTTGGTTAATTAGAAATCAATTTAAATTGTTGAGTGAACTTGAATGGACTTGGGCTCCAAGTAGAGAAATTTTTATATATACACATCACATACACTCATCCTTACATTCTGCTATTTACAAACTGAAAATAGAGAGAGCTTTAGAGAGTGACTATTTACAGAATTGGTAGAGAGAGGGAGCTCAAGTACACCATAGCCATAGCTTGACTTGGGTTTATTAATTTGAAGTCCTTTCTCAACAAATTACTCTCAAGCTTCAATCAGTGAGTATTTTGAACTCACTCATAATGTAATTCATGCTCTAATTTCTGTTTACATATATGTAATTGTGAATCATCATGGTTGTGTTCATCCATGGAGCTTCAAGCTTGAAAAAGTGGATTTTTCAAACTTAACCAAAATTTGTTTTGATAGATAAAAATGAAAGATTACAGTCCATAGATGTTATATTTAAAGTTGTAGAGCTTAATTCATTCATATAAAAAAAAGTAAATTAGAATTGAAGTATTGTCACCTCTCGGTTTTTCGTAAAATCCGAAAGCTATGATTGAAATTGGTTAAATCTGATCACATATTCATAATCCTTGCAGAAAAACGGCGAGAACCATATATTACAAGTCATGTTTGCATTCGGATTTCAAAATGGGTCAAAAATAGTAATAGGGGAGAAACTGCTGATACCAGTCGATTGGTATGTTTACAAATCGATTGGCATGTATACCAATTGATTGACATGTTTCAGCACTGATGACTTTTAGTAAAATAGTCATAACTTCCTCTAAAAAACTCGAAAATGCGCACCGTTTGAAGCGTTGGAAACTAGACTCAAAGAACTTTATTTTAATGTATAATTCACCCACAAAAAGTATATCTCATTTTTAGGGCATTGCTTCAAAGTAGACCCACTTGTGTTCTAGTAGCGATAAAAGTATATTAAAGTATTCTTTGATGAATTCACTGATTGTTTCATATAAGATTCGATTTCTTCTCGTATATCCATGGTTATCGTTCCCAATACTTTATACATCTGTATTAAGTCACATGTCATTCATGTGGAGTCAGTTGTACATGAATGGTGAGTGGTGGTCAGTGTGGAAAAGAGTTTGTTGTTGGGATTATGTGTGGACACTCCCTGGTATTGGTGTACCAAAGTATGATGTTATGATATTGCGGCTAGAGTATCTTTGAAATGCGATGCTGACAAAACTGGTCACTCCCTGGCACCCATGGTAGTGCTAAAGTGTGTGACGCCAACTTGGACATTCCATGGCACCCATGGTAGTGCTAAAGTGTGGCCTACTGGATAATTCCTGACATGCGTGGTATGGTCAAAGTGTGAGGCATTGGACACTCCTTGGTACCCCGTACTAAAGTGTGAGGCAAATTGGACACTCCCTAGTACCCATGTACTAAAGTGTGGTCATCTTAGTGTTTCAAAGATACTAGAGTGACAGAGTTGGGGTGATGTGTTGTCAAGAGAAAAGAGTTGGTGAGATGGGAATGGTTGTATGGGTCTCATGCACGGTCACATGTTTTTGATGAATTATAATATCACCCTTATTGTTTCATTAGTGAATTCATTTCCATGTTGTTAACCTGTTGAATAATGGAATCGTGATATGGAAAATAGTAATTCAACATGTTTTACATTCAAACATATATGTTTAATACTCATCAGCTTCTTAAAGCTGACGGCGTTGATGCGCCCTGGACATTCGTGTCTAGGTTTTTCAGGTTATAACCAGTCAGAGCAGTATGACTACGCAAATTGATTATGACTATTGGAGAAGAAGAAACTGTTTTGCTACTATCTTATGCTTTTAAAATAAATTTAAAATAAGGATGACCGTAATAGATATTAGATATTATTTTATTTGCAAGGCGGGTTGTGCCTTTAGTAGATCACGTGCTGTAATATTTATTAATTTGGAAAAATTTTATAAGCCTTGATTACTCTTACTCTGATTTAATTATTGTGTTGTTCGACGTTTGGGATGGAATCGATCTTTCAAACTGTCGCAGCCTACGGGTCCATAAAGGAAATTAAATGCTTTCCATATTTATGCTACATTGTGACACTACATATTTCGATAAATTGCGTCTCACTGATTAAAATGAGGTACCAAAATATGACGATTAAAACGTAAAAGAAAGGTATGGAAATGACCGTCTCACCTCCACAAGTCCGAATGCGGCTTCGGTTCGCAATTTGGGCGACGAACGCCGACGGAACAACGAAAAGACGATGTCAGAGACCCTTGTCTTCTCTTCTCTCTCGCCGACTCTCTCTCTCTTTCTTCTCTAATTGTGTTTTAACTCGAGAGTTCATACCCTCTTAGCACACATGTATATACTGTAGAAATTAATTAGGGCAAAAAACATAGAGACTAATTGTGTCTCTAGTATTTTATTAAGACCTAAATAATACAAAGGTACAAGAATGCCCTTGGGCGAATATCACTAAATATAAGAGAAACAAAAAGAAATAAAAATAAATATTTCTAACACTCCCCCTCAAGCTGGTACAAAAATATACCTCAAACCCAGCTTGCTAAGAGCAAAATGAAACTGTCTACTTACAACTCCCTTCGTAAGAATGTATGCAAGTTGATCACTAGTCTTCACAAATGGAGTTCAAATCACACCACTATTAATCTTCTCCATGATAAATTGTCTGTCAATCTCCACATGTTTAGTCCGATCATGTTGCACTGGATTATGGGCGATACTAATTGCAGACTTGTTATCACAATATAGCCTCATAGGTTCATTGTGATCAAATCTTAAGTCGGTTAGCAGTTCTTGATCCACAATAATTCACACAATCCTTGAGCCATAGCTCTGAACTCAGCCTCTGTACTAGATCTAGCTACCACATTCTGCTTCTTGCTCCTCTAAGTGACAAGGTTGCTACCCACAAATGTACAATAGCCTGATGTGGACCTTCTGTCAATCACATAACCAGCCAAATCTGCATCGGTTTAAGCTTCCACTCTTAGGTGGTCATGTCTCACAAAAAATAGACCCTTACCTAGAGCTGACTTCAAGTATCTCAGAATCTTGAAGACCGCATCCATATGAGTCTCACGGGGAGCATGCATGAACTGGCTTACAACATTGACAGCAAACGCAATATCTGGACGGGTGTGCGAAAGGTAGATAAGTCTTCCCACAAGTCTTTGATATCTTCCTTTGTCTGCTTCTGGTCCACTACTATCATCACTTAATTTTTTATTCGAATCTATTGGAGTATCACATGCCCTGCTCCCAAGCATTCCAGTCTCCTCTAATAGATCAAGTACATACTTTCTCTGAGAGATGAAAATTCCATGTTTGGATCTAGCAACTTCAATTCACAAAAAATATTTAAGAGGTCCTAGATCTTTTATTTCAAACTCACTGGACGGAAACTCTTTTAATCTTTTCATCTTTTCCAAATCATCTCCAGTTAGAACAATATCATCAACGTATATAATCAAGGCAGTAGCCTTACCTTGTGATGAGTGTTTAATGAATAATGTGTGATCAGCTTGACTCTGTTTGAAGCCATACCTGAGCATTACCTGTGTAAATCTCTCAAACCATGCCTATGGAGATTGTTTCAGGCCATATAATGACTTTCTAAGTCGGCACACCTTCCCTTCTATCTTAGTGTCCTCAAAACTAGGAGGAATATCCATGTACACTTCTTCATCAAGATCACCATGAAGAAATGCATTCTTCACATCAAATTGGTGAAGAGGCTACCCAAAGTTGGCTTCCAATGACAGTAGAATCCGCATAGATTTATCTTGACAATTGGAGCAAACGTCTCCTGGTAATCAATCCCATATGTCTGTGTAAAGCCTTTGGCAACAAGTCTGGCCGTATACCTCTCAATAGAACCATATGCTATATGCTTCACAGTATACACCCATTTGCATCCCACAGTCCTTTTTCCCATAGGTAAACTCATCAATTCCCAAGTACCATTCTTACGAAGAGCCTTCATCTCTTCGATCATTGTAAGTGTAACGCCCTGTATTTTATTATCACTAATAAATAAATATTGCATTTTATTTTCATGAGTAGTTGATTTAATTTCTATTTATAAATATTTATCTGGGGTCAAACTGTAATTTCTAAAATACTTTCTATGGTTTCAAAATCGATATCTATATTTTGTATAAACTGGGAATTTAATTCCTACATTAGTATAATTTTCTGTATTTTATTTTAAACCAGAAAATACCAGTTTATGATTTAGTCTGCGCCTTATACCGCGTTTGGGGTGTGGGAGCACGTGAGCTCAACCACACCGGGCGAAATCCGCCCATAGCTTGGAGCCCAATCATATATCAGTATATACGTTGGTGTCTCTCTCTCTCAATCACTCACTCACAGTCTCTCATCTCTTACTCTCAAACTCTCTCAAATTCTCTCAACCTCTCTCAATCTCTCAAAGATCATCACACAACACACACATACAGATTATATACATATATATTCAGTCACATACACAGACATATATATATATATATCAAGAGAGGAAGACGGAGGAGTAGAGTTGGACGACGGAATTCGACGACGGAAACTCTCGGTCTCAAATTCTCTGTGTAATTAGCCTCTGTGAGTAATTTAAACTCACTCTCAATGTCTATATATGTGTATTTCAGTGTATATATGTGTGTATAGGTGTATATATATCAATACACCATTAAAGCTTGAGAATTGGAGTTTTAGAAATCGTAACCAAAATCAATTCTGTAAATTGGGAATGAAAGATATCGATGCCAATAGGCTACGGTTCGAATCCTGCGACTTAATTCATCCGTATCGCGACGAACGGTTGATTTAAAGTTTTGACACCCTCTCTTTAATCGCGAATATTGAGAGATATAATCCGTATTAGTTAAAATTGATCGCGTATTCTTAATCTACGCGGAAAACCGAGAAGAACCATATATCACTTGTCTTGGTACGAACAGAATCTGAAACTGGGTAATTTCAGTCCAGAAACTGAAAACAGGGGAGAAAACGAAGAAGACGACGTTCTGCAAGAACTCGCGCGCGCGACCCGCTCGCACGAGGATCGCTCGCGCGGCCCGCTCGCGCGAACCTTTCCCCCCCCTCGCTCGCGCGACCCGCTCGCGCGACCTGTCCAGCTCTTCCGCTCGCGCGACCCGCTCGCGCGATCCGGCCTTCCCTTTCGCGCGCGCGATCCGCTCGCGCGATCTGCCCTCCCCCTCGCTCGCGCGATCCGCTCGCGCGAGGTGGCAGTTTTGACAGTTTGTGTAATTTTTGTTAAGGGACTGTTTGGAAAATGTTTTGGGAAATTTTAAAGAACTGTTTGACAAATACACTGTTTTAAAGGCTCACTGTTAGACTTTGGACTTGCAAGAACGATTAAGATCGAGATTTATGTTGAACGTATATTCAGCTTTGAGATTATTAACCGATACTGCAAAACTATGAACATTAACATACATATTTGGGTCAAGGTTGTGTCGACATGCATGTGTGTGAGAAAGCGTGAAAAGAGTAAAGAGTAGCGGTCTGGTGTGCGACCTCAATATCGATCGGATAGTATTCCTGGTATTGGAGGCGACAGTGTCGTGTACGACTTAGATATCGATCGGATAGTATTCCTGGTATCTAAGGCGCGCGTTTCGGATATTGATCGGATAGTATTCCTGATATCCGAAGCGATGGTGATAGTGTTGTGTACGACTTAGATATCGATCGGATAGTATTCCTGGTATCTAAGGCGCGCGTTTCGGATATTGATCGGATAGTATTCCTGATATCCGGAGCGATGGTTGGTTGTGATCAGTCTAGATATCGATCGGATAGTATTCCTGGTATCTGAGGCAGTAGTGTGGTGTGTGACTTCAATACCGATCGGATAGTATTCCTGGTATTGGAGGCGATAGTGTAGCGTATGAATTGGATGACTGAATACTTATTACTTCTGGTAGCTGAAATAATGTATTGATTTAAGTGGATTGTTCTAAAGGAAAGAATTGGCAAAATAAGATGTTTCACAATTCATGTACAATTTCGTATTTATTTATTACTATATTCCCCCGTGATTATGTTGGAATTGGAACCTTGAATATATTACTGTTAAAGTTAAATGGTACCGTGGTTTATTTGCTTATATATACATTGCGAGCACTTGTTTATTTTACTCACCAGCTTTCATAAGCTGACGGCGTTGATGCGTCCTGGACTGTATGTCCAGATTTTCAGGGGCAGGAGCAGCCAGGGTACTTCGACTATGCTAGTTAGAGGCAGGGAACTTTCCAGGAGGCTGCTTATTATTTTCCTATGTCTTTCATTTTCTGAAGTTGTAATAGACTGGAGAATAGCTTTTGAATAAGGGCGTTTTGTGCCTAAGACATTGGCTTATGTAATAGTTTAGTAAGTTTTAAATTTCAGAGCTTATGTTTATTAGTATCCTTTGCTCTAGAAATGTTTGTTAAGTTATTTGTTGCAGGGACAATTGGTCATACTCACTTGTCACGACCTACGAGTCCATAAAGGAAATTAAATGCTTTCCTGAATTATGCTACGTCGGGGCGTGACAGTAAGTTTCCATTTGGGGTCAGCAAGAGCATCCTGGACATTGTTAGGAATAGACACAAAAGCAAGTTTTGAAAGAAAAGCTCTATATGAAGGAGACATGTGAGAATAAGACACAAAATTGGAAATAGGATGTTGGGTACAAGTCCTAACATCCTTACGTACTGCAATAGGAACATCAAGATCATAATCAAACTCAATAGGCACAGGTGTATAAGACTCATCAGAAATATCAAGAACAGAATTAGGATTACCTTGGTCCTCAACACGAGAAGGAGACGTCGATGGAAGAGTAGAGGGAGCGGCTTCTTTATGTTTGGATTTACTCCATGTACCTTTAGAATAAACCAGCAACTCCTTCCCTTTTCTTGTAGGAGTACGACTACCTTCTTTTTCCCTCTTATTTTTAACTTCATTCTCCACCTCATTACTCTCATTACTTTTTTCTCTTTCCTTTTTAACTCCAATCTCCCCGTCATTGCTTTTTTACTTTCTCATTATTAATTCTAATCTCCCCCTCATTTTTTCCCTCATTACTTCCTTTCCTTTCCACAACTGAGCTAGGGAGAGTCACTTCTTCTTCATACCACTGCTCCCCTTGCAGAGGTGACTCCGAACTAGATGCAGACTGAAAGTAAGACCGAGACTCATGGAATGTAACATCCAAAGAGACGAACCATTTCCTCGAGGGAGGATGATAGCAGCGGTAAACTTTTTGGGTAGGAGAATAACCCACAAAAACATATTTGATAGAACGGGGTTCTAATTTTCCCCAAGAATGAGAGTGGTTATGGACAAAATAGACACAGCTAAAGATCTGAGGAGTAACAGAGAACAAAGGAGATGTATCAGTAAGAACTTCAATGGGTGCTTTTTTATTCAGAACACGAGTTGGGAGACGGTTAATGAGATAAGTAGCGATTAACACCGCTTTTCCCCAGTAAGACTTAGGGGCATTAACAGAAAAAATTAGGGAGTGAGCAATATCAAGTAAGTGACGATTCTTGCGCTCTGCCACCCCATTTTGTTGAGGGTGTCAGTACAAGATGTTTGATGAATAATCCCAGTAGAACAGAACTAATCAGCCAAACCCGAATCTATGTACTCACCTCCTTGATCAGATCTTAAAACTTTGAGACTAGTACCAAATTGAGTACGCACCATTTTATGAAAAGTTTTAAAGATGGAAAAAACTTCTCTTTTTTCTTTCATCATATATAGCCAAGTTGTATGGGAGTAATCATCAACAAAAATGACAAACCATCTATAACCTTTTAAAGATAAAACACGAGAAGGACCCCATACATTAGAATGAACTAAATCAAATGGAACTAAACTTTTATTAATACTTGGAGCAAAAGAAGCTTTGTGATGTTTACCAAGTTCACATATAGAAAGTCAGAAACATTTTTATTTAAAATGAAAGAAGGAAATAAATGTTTCAGCAAATGAAAAGAAGGGTGTCCTAAATGTCTATGCCAAAGATGTATGTCCTCGGCTTTATCTCTTGAAATAAATGTGTGATGAGCCAAAGGTCCTTTAGTATCCAAAACATACAGTCCATTCTCTTCTCTACCACTGCCAATCGTCCTCCCCGTAGGGAGATCCTAAAAGACACAATGAGTAGGAAAAAAGGTTACACTGCAGTTGAGATTCTGTGTAAGATGACTGACAGATAATAAATTACACGAAAAAATTGGGATATGTAATACAGAGGAAAGAGGTAAGGTTGGAGTTGCACGAATAGTACCCTTCCCTGAGACAGAGGAAAAGGTACTGCCTGTAATACGAACTTTATCTCTTCCTAAACACGGTGTATAATTAGAAAAAATATCAGAACATCTAGTCATGTGCTTAGAAACACCAGAATCAATAATCTATGGAGAAGAGGAGTGAGACAAGTATGCTATTGCAGAAGTGACGAATATACCTGACTGGGCAAAGGAAGTAGAGACACCTATAGATGCAAAGGCAGTAGAAGAGGAAGTTCGGCGAGCCATTAGATTCCGAAAAGCTTCTTCCACCTTAGAGGCAGTAAACATAGCTGGAGTAGTAAATGGTGAAGTTTGATCAACTGAACTGGGGGCTGTTGGATCCACAGGGGTAGAGTGATGAGCATTAGCATTACGGCCATTAAACCGTCCTCCACAACCCCTAGACTGGCCAAACCGACCCCCTCGAGCTCCTGGGGCCCCCCGACCGCCTAGTGGATAACCATGTAATTTATATCATATGGCCCTGGTGTGATACTTGGTATTACAATAGTCACAAAACTGTTTGGACTTATCTTCGGAGTCACTAGTATTGTCACAGCCATGGTTCCCATCCCTCTGAGAAGTCGAAAGAAGTGCAGATCGCTCTGTAGGAGCAGACTGAAGCATAGTAGAATGACGACTTTCCTTGTTCTGGACATAAGCGAATGCCTCTGGAAGAGAGGGTAGTGGGTCCATTCCTAAAACCCGACTACGAACTGGATCCAAATAAGAATTAAGTCCCTCAAGGAACTTAAAAATCCGTTCTTCAGCAACAAGCTTATTATAGGCCACAAAGTCAGCAGGACAAACGGGCTTGTAATCTAACAGGGGATCCAATCGTTTCCAATTGGTGGATAGGGAGGTAAAGTACTGAAGAACATTCATCTCACCCTGTTCGAATCTACCAATCAATTGCCTTAACTCGAAAATCTGTGCTGATTTCCCCTTGCGGGAATAAGTGTTCGCCATTGTAATACCCTGTATTTTTGTAATATATTATATAACTAGACCTTGTATGTTTCTTTTAATACTTGTATGAGCTTGGCCTTACCCTTGGTATATTTTGGATACCAATCGATTGGCAAGTATACCAATCGATTGCTTATACCAATCGATTGACTTTTATACCAATCGATTGCTTTTGTCAATCGATTGACACTGATGTCAATCGATTGGAGGCAGCTGGGCAGATTCTTTTGCTCTGGCTGGGGAGAAGCCACGTGAACACTTTCCCTCTATTTATATGCAACCCAAATCTCGCCATTTTTCTATTTTCAGAAACTAGAGAGTGAGAGGGAGAGCTTTGTGTGTGTTTATATATATGTAAACACTCATATATATATACACACATATATACATATATTTATAGACTCACACACACACACAGATGGAGTGAGAGAAGAAGAGAAGAAGAAGAAGAAGACTAGAAAGAAGAAGAAAGAAGGAGAAGGAGAAGAGAGAAGACAGAGAACTAGAGAGAGGGGGAGGAGCCACCATTGAAGCTCCAAGCTTCAATACATGTTCCCAAACACGCCCTTAACGTCTAAGGTGAGTTCTAAACTCACTTGGTAGCCTTACATTGATGTTATGACATGTTTGAATGAAGAAATGGAAGAGAAACCCTGTATTCCCGTTTATATGTTGCTGGGCAGTCTTCTCTGTGAAGAAGACGAAGTGTCAATCGATTGACACTTTATCAATCGATTGACATCTTTCATGTTCCAATCGATTGAATCTTTATCAATCGATTGACATGGATTGTGATCCAATCGATTGACATGGATTGTGATCAATCGATTGACACTACTTTTATACCAATCGATTGAACCTTCTTCCAATCGATTGATGCCACTTTTATACCAATCGATTGACATCTATACCAATCGATTGGCGGTTACAGTTTACTGTTTTACTTGTTTAGATAATGTAATAACTGTTTAGTTGTTTATTTACTGTTCAGTATTTCCCAGCATGCTTTATTATTGTAATACAGACATGATAACGAGTTAATGCAGCGTAGGATCGTAGTAATAACAAGACTATCGAATAATGTTTATAATGTTAGATAACGGAATAGTTGTGAATCCTTTGGAGTTAACGTTCATTTCATTCAGAGTAGTCGGGCCACATTGGGATTGTCATGTATCGGTAATAGAGTTGAACTTAAGTAGGTTTGCTAAGATTCAGGAACCTTACGTAGGCGGGCTTTGGTCGATCATATGTTCTTAAAAGCGGTAGACAGACGAAGGTGTCTATGACTTGCGGTGAACCGGACCATTTGCCCTAAGATAGCCAGATGATCTAATCATATGTTCTTAAAAGCGGTAGACAGACGAAGGTGTCTATGATATGCGGTGGACCGTGATCACTGGTAGACGTCGCTAAGTCGTGGCATAGAATGATGTACTGTTGTTTAAAGCGCTATATCCCTGACATGCGGTGAACTGTGCATATGTTCTTAAAAGCGGGGGATGGACTAACGTGGTATCCATGACATGCGGTGAACTGTGCATATGTTCTTAAAAGCGGTGGATGAGCAATGGTGTGTTATAGAGTTGAACTACTGTCGAGTCTGTTTCCCCTATCTAGACGTATTATCGGTCTTAAAAATGAGTAAGACGTTAGTAATCGGATGATCGGTTTGATGTAAAGAAGTTACCCTCACAGAACTCTAACTTGTTATGGTTTATAACTTGTAATAACTTCAATAGTTGATACCCTGTTAGTATCTAACTCACTCGGCTTTCATTAAGCTGACGGCGTTTATGCCGCTGGACATTTCTACGTTCCAGCGCACCCTGGTTATGACTATACAGGTGAAGGGCCTGCAGGAGAGGACCACTATGCCGGTGACGGAGTCCCTGTGGAGGATTTCCCCGACGGAGGTCAGACCGAAGAAGACTACTACGCCGAGGACTACCTTTATGCCAACTGAAGACTAGACTAGAATTGTAGCTAATTGTCGTTACCCTTTTTGAACTTTTGTAGTCAGGCATATGTTGCTTTGGCATTTGTACTTCCGCTGCCTTATATTTGATTCGAGACTCTGATATGTAATAGTTAGTAACTTCTGTTGACTTTATGTTATGTTGTGATCAGAACCTAGACTTCATTCTTGTTACACTATTACTTCTTGTTGCTTAGTACTGCGTGGTGTGGACAATCATGTGACTTCACCCGTTGCTGCCTTTGGACCCAAAAAGGAAATTTATTTTTCTCTATTTTTGCCGTTCTGGGGCGTGACAGCCATGGTCTCTCAAATATCTTGGGCAGTAGCCATATCCAAAAAACCTTCAGCAATCTCTCGAACCATGGAGTGGCAAAGCCAAGTCATGACAGTGGAGTCCTCCATCTCCCACTTGTCATAAGAGGCATCCTCAGTGGTAGGTGCCTTAATTTTTCCGTTGATATATCCCATCTTCCCTCAGCCCTTTAGGGACATGATCACAGATCTGGACCAAGCTAGGTAGTTTTGGCCATTGAAAAGTGACGTAGTGAGTTTAACGTTCGGGCTATCGGTGGAAGTAACAAACATGTGGTCACCCTTAGGCAACTGTGTATTCACGTTGGATTTATCTATATCCGTCATCGTGAATCAACACTAAATCAATACCCTCAACAAACACTGAAGAAAGGAAAAAAAAAACTGGTAACAACGGATACGTAGTACACAAAAAAAATTCAGACCACCATATAGGATGCCAAAGTATCAGTCATCTAATAAAAGTCCATAAATGGACTAGAACCAAACGGTAGAGAACAAACTCCAATCAAATCAGCGAACTGGTACAGAACCTGTATGGGTGTTGTCGGCGAAGGAAAAACACGGTTGGTGAGTGTCGGCTAAGTCAGATTAGCATTTGGGGGTGGTCGGCTTTGTTGGGTAGGACATATATGGATCTCGACTGGTGTATATGGTGGTTGTGATGCAACAGCTAAAGTGGGGGGCTTGGTGTGGTGATGTCGCATAGGGTAGTGATGCCCTAGAATGGTTGCGACAGGTCTGGGTGTGAGGCTGAGGGGCTGCGACAGGTCTGGGTGTGAGGCTAAGGGGTTGCGACAGGTCTGGGAGGTGGTTAGATGATGTGAGGCTAGGTAGGGGAGGACATGCGCAAGGCTGTGGTGGTGGTGGGAGGTGGTCCGGTGGCATTAGATGTTGGTGGGAAGCTCTTCCCTGCTTACGGAGGCTCTGATACCATGTAGAAATTAATCAGGGCAAAAAACATAGAGACTGATTATGTCTCTAGTATTTTATTAAGACCTAAATAATACAAAGTTACAAGAGTGTCCTTGGGCGAATATCACTAAATATAAGAGAAACAAAAAGAAATAAAAATAGATATTTCTAACATATACATGCAATGTGTTGTCAACCCAATTAGATTTTTTTTTTCATTTACACCTCCAAACTTTTAATTGTTTATTATGAGATCCCCAAACATTCTATTATGTAACACCCTGTATTTTCTTTTCCATTAATAAATGAATATTTTCATTTTATTTCTATTTATAATATTTTTGTTTGGGGTCAAATTGTAATTTCTAAAATATTTTCTATGGTTTCAAAAATCAATATTTATATTTTTGTATAAACCCAGGATTTAATTCCTACATTAATATAAATTTCTGTATTTTATTTTACCCGAAAAATACCAGTTTATGTTTTAAATCTGCATCTTATACCGCGTCTTGGGTGAGGGGGCACGTGAGCTCAACCTCACCGGGCGATATCCGCCTATTGCTTGGAGCCCAAATTTCTCTAGTTATATATGTATCAGTGTCTCTCTCTCTCTCAATCTCACAGTCTCTCCTCTCTCACTCTCTCAAATCTCTCATCTCTCTCAAGAACACACACACAGATTATATATATACATATATTCAGTCACATACATACATAGTTATATATATATATATATATATCTCAAGATCACAAACGGAGGAGTAGAATTGGACGACGGAAACTTCGGCGGAAAACTCTCGGTCTCAATTTTCAGTCTAATTAGACTCAGTGAGTAATTTAAACTCACTCACAATGTTTATATATGTATAATTCAGTGTATATGTGTATATATATGTGATACACCATGGAAGCTTAAAATTGGAGTTTTGTAAAACTCAACCAAATTCAATTCTGTAAATTGGGAATGAAAGATCTTTGTCCCAATAAGTTGCGGTTCGAATCCTACGTAGTAATTCATCCGTATCGCGACGTACCGTTAATTTAAAGTTTTGACACCCTTACTTTAATCGCGAATATCTAGAGATACAATCCGTATTAGTTAAAATTGATAGCGTATTTGTAATCTACACGGAAAACCGAAGAGATTCATATATTACATGTCTCGGTTGAAACAGATTCTGGAAATGGGTAAAATGCAGTTTTGAAATTGAAAACAGAGGAAAAACGAGGAAGATGATGAAACTGCAAGAACTCGCGCGCGCAACCCGCTCGCGCGAACCATTTCCCCCCTTCGCTCGCGCAGACCGCTCGCGCGACCTGTTCTGCCCTTTCGCTCGCGGGGACCGCTCGCGCGATCTGTTCTGCCCCTTCACGCGCGCGACCCGCTCGCGCGACCTGGCAGTTTGAGCAGTTTCTATATTTTTGTATAAGGGACTGTTTGGAAAACGTTTTCGGAAATTTCAAGGAACTGTTTGGCAAATATACTGTTTTAAAGGCTCACTGTTAGAAATTGGACTTGTAAGAATGTTTAAGACCGATATTTATGTTGAAAAGAATATTCAGCTTGAGATTAATAATTGTTGCTACAAACTGTGAACATTGACATACATATTAGGGTCGAGGTTGTGTCAACATGCATGTGTGGAATAAAGCGTGAAAAGAGTAAAGGGTGGCTGTTTGGTGTGCGACCTCAATATCGATCGGATAGTATTCCTGGTATTGGAGGCGACAGTGTTGTGTACGACTTAGATATCGATCGGATAGTATTCCTGGTATCTAAGGCGCGCGTTTCAGATATTGATCGGATAGTATTCCTGATATCCGAAGCGATGGTGATAGTGTCGTGTACGACTTAGATATCGATCGGATAGTATTCCTGGTATCTAAGGCGCGCGTTTCGAATATTGATCGGATAGTATTTCTGATATCCGAAGCGATGGTGATAGTGTTGTGTACGACTTAGATATCGATCGGATAGTATTCCTGGTATCTAAGGCGCGCGTTTCGGATATTGATCGGATAGTATTCCTGATATCCGAAGCGATGGTGATAGTGTTGTGTACGACTTAGATATCGATCGGATAGTATTCCTGGTATCTAAGGCGCGCGTTTCGGATATTGATCGGATAGTATTCCTGATATCCGGAGCGATGGTCGGTTGTGATCGGCCTAGATATCGATCGGATAGTATTCCTGGTATCTGAGGCAGTAGTGTGGTGCGTGACTTCAATACCGATCGGATAGTATTCCTGGTATTGGAGGCGATAGTGTAGTGTGTGAATCGGATGACTGAGTAGTTATTACTCCCGGTATCTGAGATGATGTGTTGGTTGAATTGGGTTGTTTTAAAGAAAAGAATTGGCAAGATAAGATATTACACAATTCATGTACAATTGCGTATTTATTTCTTACTATATTCCCCGTGATTTTTGTTGAAATGGGAACCTTGAATATATTACTGTTAATGTTAATTTATACCTTTGTTCTATATGCTTATATATATATATATATATATTGCGAGCACATGTTTATTTTACTCACCAGCTTTAATAAGCTGACGGCGTCGATGCGTCCTGGACTTTATGTCCAGATTTTCCAGGTCAGGAGCAGCCAGAGTTCGTTGACTATGCTAGTTAGATGACCGGAGGTGTTCCAGAAGAGCTGTTTTATATTCCTTATGTCTTTCCTTTCAGAGTTGTAATAGACCTTATGATAGATTTGTATAAGGCGTTTTGTGCCTAAGATTATGACTACTGTAATAGTTTAGTAAGTTTTAAATTCTGGAGCTTATGTTTATTAGTATCCTTTCTTTTAGAAATGTTGTTAAGTTATTTGTTGCAGGGACAATTGGTCATACTCACTTGTCACGACCTACGAGTCCATAAAGGAAATTAAATACTTTCCTGTATTATGCTACGTCGGGGCGTGACATATTAATTACCCAATTATTTAAGTGAGTGTTTGTCTAAGTCCCGTATGGGTCCCACACGTGATCCCACATATTTATGAAGTTGCTATTGTACATACCAATTATGAACATTTTTGCAGAAACACCCCTATCAGGGTATCCAAACTGATATTAAAAGCTAACATATAACATCATAATATGGAAGCATCTTTAAACAAGTATTCATTTAATCATATAAATGTATTTAACATGTAAAATGTAAATTTTATTATACGGTCCCTTTACTGGGTTCCACCTCATTACATGTCCCTCCTCACTGGGGATTTTTTTTTTCCAACTGTGTTATTCACTGAACACTTTTCCACGTGTGAGTCCAAAGCCTCCCCTTTATCCATAATATACACCAAGTATATTAATTAATGCATATTAACATAATAATTATACAGGTGTTACACCAAATATATTAGCATATAAAAATTTCCTTTCAATTTTGCTGGTACTCTCCGCTCACATAATACTCCAGAAGCACTCATCCACTTAAACCACCCTACTTTAATTCTATGGGTCACGTCATCACCAATCTCTCCATCTCTACTGATCATTGAACCTATATAGCGAAAGTGTTCCCTCTAGAAAACAACTAGAAAACAATAATTTCTGAAACACTAAAATAATTGGGAAAACTAAAATTAATTAGGCAATTGTAAACAAATTTTAGTGCACATCACTAAATTTAGCCTTTAAAATTTAATTAAGCACAATAATTTAGGAAGCATTAAATTTAGCATTTAAAATTAAGTAAACACAAGAATTTAGGAAAACACAAAATTTAGAATTTTCCAAAAAGGGCCTAAGACACCCGCTAATAATGAGGAAATAACAACTAAGGAAACAATAATATATGAAATATTAAAATAATTGGGAAAACTAAAATTAATTAGACAATTGTAAACAGATTGTAGTGCACATGTTTAGAAAGAAAAAAAAAGGTTATTTCTTGTCTCTTCATCAAAAGACAAATTGGGTTGGCTAGTGGAGTTCAAGGCTATGACTTTTGACCCCTAAAAACAAAGCTGTGAACGCTTGCTATTCCTCCTCTTTTCCCAATTCTCACCTCTTACAGATAAGAGTAAGTGAACAAAAAAAAATCAGTGACTTACAGATTACTAAATTTTCTTCTCACTATTCATTAAAAATTGGAGGACAATAAGGAATCTTCATAGGTGAGTATAGAGATAAATATCAGCAGTGACATAAAACAGATCAACCTAAGATACGTACCAACAGTGCTTCCCCTAGTAGAAGAAGTAGAAGAAGAAGGGCAAAAATACTACACACTAAGAGAATTCCCTGAGTTTGGATTAACAATTCTCACGAATTAACAAATCTCACGACGGTCATCTAAGACACCTTGAAAGTGTCAGCTTTGATGTAAAGATCCAATTTTCTGACGGCTTCTTCCTCCTTAAACACACACACGCGCGCACGCACACACATACACACGCGTAAAAATCTATATTGGTAGAATGTAGTATGGCCACGAGAGTGTTATAAAGAAGTTTTTACAACTGTCACCCAAACAATCTCTCATGAAAGTTAGGCCTAATCCCCATAACCAATCTATACGACTATCACCCAACAGCCCTTAATTAGCCCCCAATAATCTGTCCCTAATCAGCCCCTAATCAACCCCTAAATAGCCCCCAAATCAGCTTAGGAATAGATGTTGACAACATTGCCTATGGTAAGACTAATGGTGGCACAGAATGGGTATAATGTGTACGAATCCTATCGCCAGTTAGAAGTACTAAGTACCCCACATCTCATTCGATCTTTTTTTTTTTTGCAAGGTCCAAATTTTTTTTCAATATTATACATTCAGAAGAAGATGTGGATGTACCGTTCAACATCATACATGCAAGGTCCAATTTTTATTTTTATTTTTTGGTCTAGACCTTCTATATCCGGAACCACATTGGGCTCTGACTAATCTAGATTGAGCCGGGTAGGACCTGTTAGGGAGACAAATCTCTCCCAGCAAGAATTTAATCATAGCTGCATACCCAAGACTCGAACTCGAGACCTTGGTTAAGCTAGAGTAGCCCCTTTGCCTGCTGCTCTATGCGCCTGTTGGTTTTTTTTTTAATAAAAAAAGAGGGCAGTTGGGTTACTCTGTGGTCTACAATTACTTTTTAATTACTACAATTGATATACTACAATTTAGCCAAGCTTACACATTATATGTCTGTAAACTTAAAAGATAATAGGTGACACATTTCAGGGAGAGATAATTGGGATTTGTGAGTATGAGTTATATTTAGACGTAATGGAAGTTCCTAAAGATACATCCATAAAGATAAGTATCCATGTAATAGGGAAAGCATAATGAAAGGGATTAAACCAACATACACTAACTATGAAAAAAAAAAAACTCAATCGCGGTGACATGTATTGAAACAACATAGAGCACAATTACTTCTTTGCCTAATGGTAGAACATATTACTTCTTCTGACATTACAAAAGCATAACCCAATTTCAACATTCAAAATGTGAAAAATGCTACAAAATAAGTAATCAAAAGTCATGTTAAACATGGTAGATATTAGATGCTAATATCATATTTTCTCCACTACAGTGGTGGAGTTAAATCCATGAGAATATCCATTTTCATGAGAATATCCATGATCTATTGTATTCCTAAAATTTTTCGCAAACATTTCTGTGAGAATAACCCAAGCAAATAAACACAGATTGATAAATCTACAACTCATTACAACGAATTGAACCCATTTTGATATTTTAAAATCAGTAAGAGGGAGGGAAGACATTCAAAAAAAAATTTGAAAGGAGGGGAAAGAGAATGACAGGCAGAATAGAGGAAGGGGTAGGTGGGTTTGTGATTATCAAGCCAAAAAAAAAAACACAAAACACAAAACACTATTGATGAGAGAGAGAGAGAGAGAGAGAGAGAGAGAGAGAGAGAGAGAGAGATTTTAAAAAAATTTGCTACAATATTAATGCGATTTTTTAAACAAATATTAATGTGATTTTTATTATTTTTTAGGGGATTAATTCGATTAATAAGTGTGTAAAATCCTTGACAATGTTAATCACAACCCATGGAGGCTATATATTCAAATCAATAAAATAATAAGTATCAGTGAAATGATGTAAAAACTATACAATTTCATGTGTCTATGATTAGATAGAAACTTGTATAAAACTATGCAATTTCATGTGGATTTTTTTACCTCTATTTTCCAGTGTTTGCCTATATAGAACTATGCAAGTTGTTAAAATCTTAAAACCTATATCAAACACAAACTCTTACAAAATGGAATGTTACTATACATTTACAAACAAACAACAAATTAGACATACTAACAAACAACAATAATTGAAAATTACAATTAAAAATAAAGAAAAAAATGTTCGCATAAAATTACTAATATGAAGAATGTTACATAAGAGAAGAGAACACATGAAAATCATAAAATCTTATTTGCTCAATAATATGTAGTTGAATTACATGGAGAACATTAAAACAATCAGTAATTAACATGACTGTAAGTAATAACCGAATGAAAAAAATCAGGGAAACAAATTGAAAATCATGATCTGGAAGTTAATGATATGGGAAAAAAAAAGAATGATCTGTAAAAATAATTTGAACAAATGCTTTTTTAGGTTTAAAAAAATCAAAATGGTTTGTTTTTTTTTTAAACTTCCAGAAAAATGATTTGGGATAAATTTTTTTTTTGAACAAATGCTTGCAATGATTTGAACAAAAAAATTTATGAACAAATGCTTGCAATGATCAGAAAAAGGGAAAAGAGAAAGTAATTAAATTTTTTAAAAAAGTATGACCTGAGTATTTATTATTTTTTTTTGCGATTCTTATTCTTCTATTTTTTTTCCTGTGATTCTTCTTCTTATATATATTTTTTTCGATCTTCTTCTTCTTCTTTTTCTTCTTCTTCTTCTTCTTAAGATATGTGGTAGATCGTATTTTTTCCGATCTTCTTCTTTTTAAGATCTGTGGTAGATTAGTAATGAGCGAGGACGTCGAGGAGAGAGAGAGTGTGAGAAATGAGACATGGGGTGAGTGGAGGGGGAGGAGGAGGGTAAGGGTGGATGAGGAGAGAGAGAGATAGATTGGGAGGGAGGTGGAGCCGAGAGGAGAGGCGAGATAGGGAGGTGGTTCGGTGGTGAACCATTGAGAGAGAGAGAGAGAGAGAGAGAGGGGGGGGGGGGGGGGTGTTCAGTTTTGAACCAGTGAGGGGGAAGAAGAGAAAGAGGGTGGAAGGGAGGTGGAGTCGAGAGGAGACTCGGGAGAGGAGAGGAAAGAGAGGAAGGTGGTTCGGTGGTGTGAACCACCGCCCTCTCGGGAGAGGAGAGGAAAGAGAGGGAGGTGATTCGGTGGTGAACCAGTGAGGGGGGAAAAGGGGAATAGAGATAGGGTTTGAAGGTTCTAAAGTGTTACACCCCAGTCAGCAATTCAAGTCAGCAAAATATCATTTTAATCACTTTTTTTTTTGTGCTAGTTAGATAAAGTCCTATAATATAATATAGATTTTACTCAATTTTCTTTTCCTCCCCATTTCCCTTATTACATAAACAAAGAAAACCTTTTCCTTAAGATGTGTTTGGTTTGGGGATTACTAGAAGAAAAAGAAAAGAAAAAGGAAAATGAGAAAGAAAATCATTTCTCTAATATTTTTCCTTGCTTTTCCCCACATACATGAATTACATTATAAATCGAAAAATGTAAATTATAATAAAATCAAGAAAAGAGAAAGAGAAAGAGAAGTGACTAAAAAATTCAATTTTTATTTTTATAATATTTTTTCACAATTTTTCTTATTAACCAAACAAAAAAATGAACCAATGTAATTTTGTTGTTGTAAAGTGAGTATAGCTCAGACCTTAAGTCTTTCCATTATATAGGTCGAACAAAAAAAAAGGGCTAATTACATTTTATCTTCATGTGGTTTTTCTCATTTTTACTTTGCCCTCCATGTGGTTCAAAAGTGGACACTTAACCCCCTTATGATTTTGAGCTAAAGTGAAATTATTAAGATTTCTCTCAAAATAGTCCAGTATGTGGATTTAGTGTAAAAATTAGCCCCTCATAAGTGTCAAAATTAACACTGAATAAACAGTTACCCCAAAATTATCCCCTCATAGGGAGTAAATATTAAAAATTTGCCTCACATAGATGGGGTGAATGACAACATTATCTCCATACAGTGATACAGAGGATTAACCCCAAAATTAACCTCACAAAATGGTTGAGTGTTAATATGTTTGACCAATTTAAGACTTTTCATATGTTTTGAGGGAGATGGTAATAGTTTTACTTTAGTCCGAAACAAAAAAAAAAGTTAAGTGTCCGCTTTTGAATCACATGGGGTAAAGTGAAAATTAGTCTAACCACAAATGGTATAATGTATTTAACCTAAGATAAATTGCGAAAGAGATAAACACTACCACTATACAGAGCCTAAATAGACAAGAGTAAGTTTTTGGACACTAACAAATATTTCAAACACAATCTACAAATATCATAATGTACCTACCTCTCTCCTAATGAGCTATATTGATAGAGTAAGGTCCACAAAAAAAAGAAAAGAAATAGACACATTATAATGTTTGTGAGATTTGTTTGTCCCGAGACACTTAAAAAGACAAATATACCCCTTGCAATCATCAGTGTAAAAAAAGAAAAAAAGAAAAAAAATTTGTAATTTTGTTTTGACCTTTCTTACCCCTCGTTAATCCAAACAGAGTCCAAACAGAAAAGTTTAAAGGGTGATTTCGTAACTTCACTTATGAATCATCTGAAAAGACTACTACTACTACACACGGTGGCCGAGGACCGAGAACGAGGACCCTTCCCCAACTGTTAAACGGAGCGACGGCGAGACTCAAAAAGAAAAAAAGAAAAAGAAAAAGAAAAAAACCAAACAATTGCGAAACGTGAAAAAGAGACAATTGCTCTCTAAACAACGAACCACAAGGAAACTGTCCCGAGAAAATTAAGGTTTCCAATCGATACACTCAAAATTTCCTTACTAAATCCCGTTAGATCTGGTCAGAGAAAATCTCAATTTCGCAGTCATCGATATAATTTCTGCATATACATACATATATATATATATATACACACAGTCCCCTTCTGGTGCAGGATCCCGACTTCGATACATATATATACAGTCATCGATATAATTTCTGCATATACATACATATATATATATACATACATATATATACAGTCGTCAATTTAGCAATGTTCCGATTTGAGCAAGAAAAGATTAGAAAAAGACGACTTTGATAGTTCTCTCGATCGATTTAGGGTTTATTTAGGGTTTGTTATGGCCGACGCTCTCTCTGTGGTTCCTGCGTCCGTTCTCCGAAACCTCTCCGATAAACTTTATGAGAAGCGGAAGAATGCTGCATTAGAGGTCTGTTTTTCTCTCTCTAGAAATATATATATATATATATATATTTGGCTACTATCTGTCATTGCTTTTCGGTAGATTGGTTTGGATCTTGAAATAGGGTGAATGTTGTTGTACAGCTTGAAGGAATAGTGAAGCAGTTAGCTGTGGCTGGAGATCATGATAAGATTACTGCTGTGATCAATCTCTTGACTAATGAGTTCACATACTCACCGCAAGCGAATCACCGTAAGGTTAGTTGGTGATTGGAAATGATATTCTTTACATGTCCAAATATGATGAAACTTTGTTTATTTGTTTTTTTTGTATTGGCGGCAGATCTTTGAAATTTTTGCTTATTTTTATTTGTTCTTACAATTTTGTTTAGGGAGGATTGATAGGATTGGCTGCAGCGACTGTTGGTTTGACTATGGAAGCTGCACAGCATCTTGAGGTAGGGGGATTGAAATGCACAATATGTGGCTAGAATTAGGGGTTTCCTAGTCAGAGTGTATTTGTTGCTTTTTTTTTTTTTGGGTTAGAAAAAACTTCAAATCTTTTGGACCCTCAGTAGGAAGTGTGAGAACTGTGGTGTGTGCTGGATGAGTTGAATATTTTCTTGGTGGAACATGACATAGTTGTGAATCTAATTCAATGAATTGTGTGGATGTTGGAACTGATATGAAAAATGCTAACTCTACAGGTGTGTTGCACTGTCTTTGTGATCGAATAGATGTTTATATGATTGCGTGTAATATTGTAGGTATAATATGTCTGGTAATTATATATTATATGCATTGTGGTTAATTTTTAGTCATGGAATTTGTGCATTGGACAAGAATCAGTGTTTATGTATGTATAATATGATATTCATAGTTGTTTTTATATACTCCTTTATTAAGGGATTGGGTATCATATACCATTGACAGTTATTTGACACTAAGTGTAAAATCCTCATGTCTCAATCTTTTTTTCTTGGGTAAATTACATGAACCTCCGTACATGGACCTCCCTCGCATTTGGGAAATTACACAAACCTCCCTTCTCGGTAACGGTTGGGTAACGTCTATGAAGGAATAAATGAAAGTACTAAACTGCCCTTATATTAAATTACACAAACCTCCTGAACTATATTCTAATTACACAGACCTCCCTTGTATTTTGAAAAATTACACGGACCTCCCTTATCGCCCACAAAACCCTAACTAGATCTACAGTTTGTGCAAATGTATTATTATACCCTCAAATAAAACTTGGTTTTACAATAAGAAATGGTTTGGGTTAAACTTTTTTTCATACCACTGTGAAGTATATACTTCAATTTCTTCAAAATCCTTCCAGTTCCAAGATCTGCAATTTCTTCAAGCATTGCTTCAAATCTTCAATTTCATAATTTATATTTCTTGGGTTTGGTGTTTTTATTTATTTATTTATAATTTCTTCCTCTTTTCAATTTCTCCTGTCTATGGAATAAATATGACAGACATGATATGTCAAAAGAATCTAGGCAATCAGCAATTTGGTTTGTTGAAAAGAACTTTCTGTGCTTTATGAAAAATTGAAGGGACTATGAATTTTTTTGAACAATAAGGGATGATTCTATATATTGGAAAAAATAATTAATTTTTGTTGATAGGCAGAACAAGGGAGGAAGAAGAAGTGAGAAAAAAAATTAATCAAAATGCATTTTTGTAATGAGGGAGGTCCGTGTGATTAGGCCATACCCCAAGGGAGGTTTGTTTAATTATCCTTATTTTTTATTAGGATTGACAAGGGTATTTTGGGCATTAGGTAATTAAAGATCGCTTACATCATCAATTTCCGTCAGGAGGGGAGTGTAACTCAACTTCAATCCTCAGGGAGGTCAGTGGAATTTTTCAAAATACAAGGGAGGTTTGTGTAATTAGACCATAGTTCAGGGAAGGTTCGTGTAATTTAATATAAGGGCAGTTTAGTACTTTCATTTATTCCTTCATTGTGTAATTAGATCATAACTCAGGGGAGTTCTGTGTAATTTATCCTTTTTTCTTTTATAAGAAGTCAAAATTTTGAAATCTTTATGAATTCTCTACATTTTATTATTACACTATATACGAGGTGCTTCATACTTAGAATTGGAAACTGAGTGGAAGAGACGGGATTTTTTTGGGGTTCCATAGAGAATTTGGATTCTTGTTTTTTTTCTAAGGACATGAAATTTTGTCCCCCTATAATGTTTATGCAATGCATACACATGGAATACACTCTTATATAGTCTTCTTTCTCTTATTGAAGAAAATAAATAAAGAAAAAAGGAAAAAGAGTGGAGACTAGAGTGAGAGAGGCAGCTAGACCTTTGAACTAAAACAAAAATTTTATACAACTGCAAGCGTAGTGATATTCTGTGAAACATTATGTTGTTTCCGATTGTGAATTCGGATGGAATAAGTGGCACATAAATATGAATATTGAGATGGATGTACAAAAAATAGGAAATAATATGATTACAACAGAGTCCATTTGTAAGATGATAAAACTATGACCCTTTGTAGATAAGACAAGAGAAACTAGATAACATATGGTTTTAACCTATACCTGTTGTGTTGGGTAAGGATGGCTGTACTGGTGTATGTCTATGTGTAAGGCCCCTACTAACTCCAAATCATGTCATATATGGACACAACTTGATTACGTTCAAAAGAACTGTTAAGCGGACATGTCTTAAACATAGAGAAGATATTTACTTAATGTAATACTTGTAAATTTGTTATCCATGAGATCTTATTATTTAATGAAATACTTATTTAGAATTTAAATCAAGAGAAGGTGAAAACCTTCTTTACTATCAAATTTGAACATCTACATTTAATTTCCCAACATCATGTGAAAGATATGCGTGATCTATTAGGGTATGCGTGCGATGTCATACTGCGCCGACACGGGTACTTTGGGACAAAGTAAAGAAGACTCAAAGTAACATAGGTTTGAAAATAGATTAAAAAAAGCAGTTATTTCACCTATTAGGAAGAGTTATGGTGTTCACAATGAGGGTAACGTGGGGACATGGGAAAGCCAAGTTGACATGGTAGAGGTCGGAACTGCAGATACAATTGTGTTAGAGCAGTGTTACCAGAAAACTATTAGACCCTAGCGATCCCCGTTTTGGTACGATTGTTCCGAAACATGGTACACTAGCGAATTGTGATGCCAATTTGGGCGTTCCCTCTTTAAATCACCTAATATTGTAATAACACCACCAAATCTAGTGAAATTATAACACTACAACATTCACATCGATTATATTTTCTCATTTAGAGCATTACTTGACAATAAAATGATTAAAAAATCGTTTCTCGTTTTAATCTATCATACTACTTTCCCTCTTAAGATTGGAAGAAGTATACCCCATCGAACCACATTTTATAGCACGTGACAATCTGCGTGTCCGATCCCGTTCCTCGTACCGAATTGATCCGTGATCCAGGTAAACTTGTGTTAGAGTGAGAACATGATTTTGGACAGAGCCAATAGAAGAAGATGATTCATCTAGCTGACCGCAAACAGTTTGGGAGAATTCTTTGTTGAATTGGTTGAGTTCTATGCAAATATGCTTTGTGAATCCATTAAAAAATCACCAGCATTGTGAATGTGTACCTATTGACCATACTTGTATTTCGTACTTAAATTCTCTTTGTAAATCCCCCAAAACATTCCCATATATAAAGGTGTCACCCCGTGAGGAACGTTTCTTCTCTGTCATAATGCGAGGTTGGGTTTGGATGGTTTTATGGTTTGGGAAATATAATGTGCTGCTTCTCTCGGCTTATTTTCTCGTATTGTTTTGCCCCTTTTTCCTAGTAAGTTTTTAAGATTCTAATAAGGTAGGTAACAATGTGTTAGTCGAACTGCAATTAAGGAGGAAAAGACCATTAAAGCCTTTCGTGGTCGAAGAGTTCTTTTCTTTTTCTCCTATTTAGATCATTTTTTGGTGGATTTGGGATTTATCAATGACTTGGCTTATTTTGACATACTATGACATTTGGTTGAGCTGTCTTGCGCAACTTATTGGCCATGTATTTATCAGTGAAGTGTAATGAAGACTGTTAGTTAAAAGGACTGTTTGTGGGTGGAGTTTGTTTTGGCTCAATATATTAGGTTCCTACTTGCTATGAGGTGGAAGAACGATTGAGTGCATCCGTCCGCAGGGGATTCATTGCCTCCTCATGCGGGTTAATGAGAGGGTGTATCATGGTCTTGTGTTACATGGACTTGGGTACATGCGTTGGAAGCGAGAGTTGGTATCTGTGGCACTTAATTAATAGTCCTCCTGGGATCATTGGAGTGGGTTAACATGTTTTTCTTGTTTGGGTGGTGTATCTAGTTGTTTGATCCCCTTATGGCATAGGAACACTGCTGCATCATGAAACGGTTGAACTTGCTCGTGTCCATGCAATGATTAGATTATAATATAAAGTCAGCTTTTCTGAGATGTCCGTGTAGCATTGTTGCTTTGCAAGTAGCTTTTGGGACAACTTTGGCATTTCTTCATTTTGGATGGACCTTTCGGGTAAGTATTAGAAACTATGGCTAAAACAGGGAAAAAGAAGAAGAAAGAAACAAGGATCAAGTATCCGTAGTAGTTGTGTTTTGATACATTTTCACGGACATTGTCTGCAGGTACTTTATCGCTAATGTAGCATGGAAATGGATACCTCGACACGACATGGACACGTGGAAACGGCAAATTCTAAAAAAAAAAATGCATGTCGACACCGTAGGAAAAGTGTCCATGTCTGTGTGTCGGACACGACATGGCACGCGGCACGTGACCTTGTTAGAAGTGTACGTGCTTCCTAATATAAATATAGTGCTCTCTTGTTTAGTCGACTGTAAGAGTGTAATAGCTAGAGATCGACTTGAATAGTTTGGTTGACTATAAGAATGTAATACCTACACTGCTACACATCTACGTGAAAAGCGTCCGCGAAGTATTGTGTTTGTGCCCGACAAGACACGCATCACGTGA
Source organism: Hydrangea macrophylla (assembly GCA_033977485.1). NCBI lineage: Eukaryota > Viridiplantae > Streptophyta > Magnoliopsida > Cornales > Hydrangeaceae > Hydrangea > Hydrangea macrophylla. The sequence continues at coordinate 53,740,422 of CM066983.1, forward strand.
CCTTCTTAGAAGTGTCCGTGCTTTCTAAATAGAGTGCTCTCTTGTTTAGTTGACTGTAAGAATGTAATACCTATACATCTATGTGAATTGTTTGGTTGACTGTAACAGTGTAATTAATACCTACACATCTACGTGAATTGTCAACTTTTGCTCTACATCCTCACTTGTTTAGCCATTTGTAGTTGAGTTGATGAAAGTAAGGTGGATGGTACAGTGAGACCATTCTAAGAGTACGATACCCTGATCCGTGAGTATAGCACACGTGTTGGAACTTGGAAGTATAAATTGTTCCTTCATACAACTCTCACTGTCATCTAATCAATCATGCCACTAATTGAGGTGATAACCAAAAGATGTTTCAACTTTCTGTATCGGCGTTGATTTCTTTCAAGGCATCTGTTTGTGTGCTTTCGTGAGCTTGTGTCTTGTCTAGCGAGATTCCTGGCTCATGGCACTGCTTGGAAACGATTACAACTTGGTTAAGATGTTATCCATTGCCCATTTTTTCTCTTTATTTGACGAGAACTAAACCTGATTATGATGTTGCCATCCATTGTCCATTTGTTGGGGTCACTCACAAGTGGTAATTTAGAGCTATTGAGTTGTTCATTCTAAGCCTTTGGTTTCTTCAGGTTTGACAGAAAGCTTTCAGCTTGTACGCTGTTCAACTTGTTTGAAATTTTTATTTGAGTTTCATAACACATTCGAGGTTTCAATATATGGTTTTCTGTTTTTGTTCTCGAATATAGTTAAAACAGTTAATTTTTTTGCTGAAAGTTCTATTTTGTTATTATTATTTTGAATTTCTATTCAAGATTTATTCCTCTTCTGATGCAATCTGCCAGCAAATTGTACCTCCAGTGCTTAATTCTTTTTCTGACCAAGACAGCAGAGTTCGTTATTATGCTTGTGAAGCTCTTTACAACATTGCAAAGGTGTGAATGAAATGTGGGCACGTGTTATATGCCTTGTGTTAATGTATATACATATAGTTAGTGCTCATCTTCTTTCTTGTTTGCAGGTTGTGAGAGGAGACTTTATTGTGTTTTTCAATCAGATCTTTGATGCCTTATGTAAGCTTTCAGCAGACTCAGATGCCAATGTACAGAGTGCTGCTCATCTTTTAGACAGACTTGTAAAGGTGAACTTACTTTTCCTTGATATGACATTTATAGGTTTGTTCTTGTTGTCTCTGATCAACTTGCATACTTGAACACTAACATACGGGTTTATTCTTGGTAAACAGGACATTGTCACAGAGAGTGATCAATTCAGGTGCTCCATCTTGTCATTTCAGTTCCTGATCTTCCTTTTATGTGACAGAAGTTGAAAATTATCATGAGTTCTTTAAATTGATTGTATAATGTTGTTCATGGTTTTCGTTCCAGTATTGAAGAATTTATACCATTGTTGAGAGAGCGTATGAATGTTCTCAATCCTTATGTTCGTCAATTTTTGGTTGGTTGGATCACCGTACTAGACAGCGTTCCAGATATTGATATGCTGGGTTTTCTTCCTGACTTTCTTGATGGTAAATGTCATAATTAAAAGTGGGTGATTTCATAATGCGTTTTGAGTTATTTTGCAGCAGTTATTAATGATGAAATAACATCATGTGATGTGGGAGCTTAATAAAAAAAACCATGATGTGATGGAGCTTAACATGAAAACATGATGTGATGGAATTTCAGGTTTGTTTAATATGTTGAGCGATTCTAGCCACGAAATTCGGCAACAAGCTGATTCAGCACTTTCAGAGTTCCTTCAAGAGATCAAGAACTCCCCTGTAAGATTATCTGCAAACTGTCTACTGATATTCATGGCTCTACCATTGCCTAGTGATTTGTCTTTCTTTTCGGAGAATTGCGCCACCGTTGGCAATTTTTGCCTTTTACTTTGACTCTCTTTGGTTAATGGATTTTGTGAAGGAAAAGAAAAGAAAAGAAAACATAAATGAGAATTCTTTTCTTTGTTTGGTTAATAAGGAAAATAGAAAAGAAGGTAAATCACGGTGATAATTTACATTTTGTGGGTCACTTCCCTCCCTCTTTTCTTGAATTCCTAGTATGTTTTGATAAATTATATATATATATATATATATATTTGTTTCTAATGCTATTTAAACATGGAGGAAAAGCACAAGAAAAACACTAGGGAAACACTTGGCCTTACGGTTTTTCTTTCCTTTTCCTTCTCCTTCTCTAAGTCTGCAAATCAAGCACAGCCCTAAGGAATTTGATAATGGATATGGTAGACTTGTGGTTTGAATTATGGATTTTGTTACTCTTCTTCTTGGATATATGAAGGGATATTGATGAAAAAAGCAAATTCTGTTGTTCATTTATAACTTTCTAACTCGAGCGGTACTGTTTTGTAGTCTGTAGATTATGGTCGAATGGCTGAAATATTGGTGCAGAGGGCAGCTTCTCCAGATGAATTTACTCGGTTGACTGCTATCACTTGGGTAAGGTCATCAGTGCATAAGATCACTGGTGTAGTTCCTTCTGCTAACATTCTCTTGATGAAAATTAATGTGTGTTTTTGAGGCACAAGAAACATGTTGGGAAAAATATTACATTATATGAGATGATGCCATCTAATGTTCTATGGACTCTCAGTTTAATTCCTTCTGCTGTGCAGATAAATGAATTTGTAAAACTTGGTGGGGACCAGCTTGTTCCCTATTATGCCGATATTTTGGGTGCCATATTACCATGCATATCTGATAAAGAAGAGAAGATAAGAGTTGTAAGTTAACTCACTAATTCCTATTCACCCCTTCTGTTTTCTTTTCCTTTACAACCCCTACTACTCACACCTCACGTCATCCCCTTGGTATTTTATTACTTCTTTAAAACATCTTCATTTCTTCTTCTTTTTCTTTTTTGGTAATTGTTTATTTCTTAATAACTTTCAGGTTGCCCGTGAAACCAATGAAGAACTTCGTGCAATCAACGCTGATCCAACTGAAGGATTTGATGTTGGAGCAATCCTCTCTATTGCAAGGAGGTGCAGTTCTTGTGACCTTGAAAAAAACTATGTTTAGAAGTTACCTGCTATTTGGATGCAATCTTGTGTTTTGATTAAACATTTTGCCTGCTAAAAGAGCGATAGAAATGAGTGCATTTAAACTTATCATGATAATTATCATGCTTAGTGTCTGAACTGGCTGGAGTGACAAATTGTGTGTGTTGTCTATCAGGCAGTTGTCAAGTGAATGGGAGGCCACTCGAATTGAAGCATTGCACTGGATTTCAACCCTTCTTAATAGGCATCGTACTGAGGTAGTCAGGGAGTATTGGGTCATTTTCCTTTCTGGTTATATGCACATTTTGTCTTGTGTATGTGGGATCTTGTCTCTTAGTATTCCGAGGATGGATTTAGTTTACATGACTCATTTGATATTTAGTTAAGGGTGTATTATTTATGCTCTGGATTGGTGGAGCACGGCTGTTCATGAATACGATACTCTTTTTTTTTTTTGGTTCTCTCCTATTTTCAGGCCTTTTGTGATACAGTGTCCCCCTCTTATTTTCCGTGTGTCGCGGGTTATGCTTACTTTTTTTTTTCTCTCAAAAAGATTATTGCTCTTAACATCTGTATTTGTATTAGCCAAAAAGAACAAAAATTAACTCGAAAATATATTACAATGCTAAAACAAAAAGGCAGTGAAAGGATTTTAAGACCCACGTCAACAGACTCAACACCATCGGTAAAGGAAAGAAATGGACAGTTATCAAAAAGAAGAAAAAATACAATAGTTTTTTCTAATGAGTAGGTGTTGGAATATAGAAAATATTCTAGATTGATTGGATTCCAATCAAATCTAATTAATTATGAAATATTTTATTATATTTTATTTCATTCGATTAGGTTATAAATCCCATGATTTATGTGATAGATTTATGATTTGGTAGGATTTCATTAGTATTAGATTAGCAAGTTTTTATCTCTATCTCCACCGTATAGATAGGTGTGTGAGTCTTGTAATTTATTTAATTAATTAAGCTAATACAAGATGTAATCCTTTTGGGCATCTCTCCTTCTCTCCTCCCCTTCTCTTTCTTTTTCCTTCTCCCTACAAATTCTCTATTTTCTAGTAATAGTTAGACCAATGGGCTTGACTCATCCTCAAAAGACGCCTTATGAGGAGAGGATTACTTAGGCTTATAAGAAGCACTTATTGGGCTCTACCCGAGCGTTGTGGGATATCCAGCACACCCCCTGTACTAGCAGTGACAGGGCAAGCCCAACAAGGGGTAGAGCCCAACCTAGCTCTGATACCAAATAGAATGACCCATGGGCCTGACTCACCCTCAAAAGACGCCTTGTGAGGGGAAGATTACCCAGACTTATAAGAAGCACATGCGGGGGCTCTATCCAGGCGATGTGGGATATCCAATAGCAGGCTTATTTGATAGGGTTGGATTACGAACTATGTTGATGTAATCCTACTCGTGTAAGAAAATGAAGGATATTTGGAGATACGTAGGAATATATGTTCTTCGATGAGTGAAATAGAAGTTGGTTGTAGAATTACAAGAAGAAGAGCGGAAAGAAATAGATATCTAGGCATCACACCTAGGGCCACTTTGGCATCACATCAAAGAATAAGATTGCATCAACAAACCATAGCTTCCAAAAAGTCATCTTTTTTCGATTCCTCTTCCAAAGCTTACACCAAGGCCCCTTTTTATAGGCCAAACCGCCAAAGAGTACATCATCTAGAAGTTTCATAATTAGTTTACCTTGGAATTCCAAACAATTCTATAAACAACAATAAACACTTGACTCAAAAAGGCACTTTTAGAAACATCAAGACACAAATTAACTTGTGTCTTCTAAAACCCAAACAACATGAAAAAAGACTTTTCTAGCATATTCCAAAAGACTAAACCATGAAAACGTGGAAGTCGTTTCCATAAATTCTACAAAAGTCTCCTGGTTCCCGGAAGAGTTAATATCTCCATTAGCTAAACCCTTTCTTAGCCTGCCTTTGGACTCGTATTTTGTTCGTAGTTCGTACACAATCAACGGAGGCCTCCCCGACATATGTTGCAACGTCTCCAATAGCATGCTCTTACTTCGTCTTTCCCGTAATAAGTCATCAAACTGGTGCTTTTTGATCCTTAGTTGTTATGGGGAACAAAGGACGAATTACTATCGATTCCTCCATTTAAGTGGTTCTTGCTTGTCCTTGTTCATGTTCCTTACTCTTCCCTGGGTTGTTCCCAATGTTTGGCACTTTCCATTCTTCATGGGTGCAACATCAACAAATTCGCTCATGATCAAGTTACAACCGAAGATCGATGACCATATTATGTTAACTGTTCGTATTTCGTTCATGCCATCGGTATGCTCCCAGGTACCTGTAATTGTGATCCGTTTGTCAGAACCAAGGGGTCTTTCTGGAAAATCTAGAGCCTTGTAATGGAACATATATGTATGCATATAAATGTCCATGGCTTTTTTCCCCTTTTGTCTTTAGTTTTTTTGGGGCTGCATCTGTCATGACCCAAATCCACTAAGTATGGCATAAGGGCACGTGACATGCCACTATGGCCTGACCCTATATTATTAACGTTCAGAAACGAGTTTTTAACCTTCCATTTAAACCGCATTTGCAAGTGATTAGCCCCAAGGGTAAAATAGGAATTTTAAAATTTGAGTTGGATTTTATACCAAAAGATAGCCGTTTGAGTCTAGGTTCCAACGTTGAAAACGGTGCATGATTTCAAAATTTCTAGAAAAAGTTATGTTCGTTTCTGTAAAAGGTCGTTTTGAAGTTTGAACCAATTAAAACAGTGTGTATTGTGATCGATCAAAATTAGGTTCGATCAATCGAATAGGTTCTGTCGAAACGTTGTTTCTCAACATTGGCCATTTCGATTGAGCGAAAATAGTTTCGATCATGTCCACAACTCTAGCCATGAATATCTAAGCGATCAAACATACTTGAATAGCAAAAGCATTTGCCAAAACCTTTCATACGTGAACAGAAGAGTCTTATACATCAAGTTCAACACATGCTCATTTAACACAACATAATTTACAAGTCCTTTAGTTCCAACTTACAACAACTACTACGCCATATACAATATACACAGTAAATACTTGCTCTCCTCTTTCTTTCTCTATTTCTCTCTCTCCTTTCTTTTCTTTCACCTGAAATGGTTATACAATAACCACATGAGCTTGAAGCTCATTGAATAACATGCTATTTGACATAAATTCGTTTATATCATTTAAACATGTGGTATGCAATTCAATGTAACACAATGAATCACAACCAAGTAAGAATTTGTCTCCAAAGCTTCTTGTTCTTCTCACCACCCCATGCCCGTAAAGGTACCCTTTATCCTTGTTCCGAGCTATCCAATTCCCTATACAAGGCGTATTGAACACACAAGCCTTAGGAGGCTTTTCTACACTCCCTTTCGGAGCCTTCTCTTTGTAGTGATAGAACAATTACTTTTTCAATCACATAATCACATAAACATGATTCCAACGACATGATCCTTTCTATCTCTTGCACATTTAGTCAATCATGATATACAAGCATGTTCAGAATTCATGAATTGAAAGTAAATAATTTATATGCCACAATTTCATTACTTGAAAAGTTTCCTCAAATATAGAGGTTACTCACCTTGCTCTAGATACAGAATTGACAAGATGTAACGCTCACTTTCAAACTCCTACAAGTCATATAAGATTCCATAGCATGTCAATATAAATTCTTCTAATTAATCCATCAAAACTCTATGGAAATGAAATTAAATCACATAGAAAGAATCCTCTTACCCTTTGCTTCTCAAGTCTAGCTTCAATTTGAGATAGAATTCTCCCTAGCACCCTGTCCCCTTTGGTTTCCTTCTTTTCTGTCTTGTTTTTCTCTTTCTTCTTTTCACCTACTTGCTTGTGTAGAGAAGCACCTCAAAAAGATGTATATCTTATTTAACTAGTGATTCTTCCATTTCTCTCTCTTGTCCGCTGGAATACACATGGACTTAGCCAAATATTGTGCCCAACACCTCCTACTTGACCACCTTCTAGGCCATCTACTAGCTTTTAGGTAATATAACCTAGCACCTTGATTAGGCTAATTAATCATCATTAAGCTAATTAATCCCAATTACGCTAATTAATCTTGATTAGGAAAATTCTACCAAATTCTAGAGATCAAGTCTCCTAAATTACACTTTCATCTACTATATTTTTTACTAATTACACAATATCTCCTCTAGTTCTCGTGAATTGCTAATTCATCTACTTGTTATTAGAATGTATTCTTTTTACTCCTATCATTTATGCCCTTGTCTAGCAATTCAACATTTAACATCAAATATGTACCCAATGCAAGGCATCAAATAATTCCATGCCTTTCAAAATATGCAAATGCCAAATAGATTGCCATGTGTAACACATAACAAGAGTTATCAACTCTTAATTTCCTTCCATCATTTGATAATAAGATTTAAGTATGCAAATCACATAAATATATTCATGTCATTACCATATAATGCACATTAAGATGTCATTATCACATGTCAAAATGTTGGGATATTATAGCGTCATTCTCCCTTGGTTGGAGAAAACTCGACCTCAGTGTTGATGTACTGGAACCCCTGTGCTCGAAAATTGCATCCATGGCTTGGCTTGAGAAACCTTGAATTGACGAGGCCCTTTTCTCCTTATGTGAGATATGAAAGATGACATAAGAAAGTCAGTATTCTCCACATCATGGAATTTTTCTTGAATAACAGTAACAAAACCAATTCTTGAAGCAATATGCTTAAAATTAACATTCTTTTTTCCTTTTTGAAATTTGGATGATAACAAAGAGTTTCATTATCAAAGCGAACATCATCTAATTCATCTTCCGTACTGCACCAACTCTGTCTTTTTTTCCACCAATTTCCAAGAAACAGGATCTTCACTTCGATGCCAAACTGTATACTTTAAAACTCAAGGTCAGAGTTTTCTCCAACTAAGGGAGAATGATTCAACCCCCAAAAAGCTAAAGGAAAGAAGAAGAAGAAGGATTCTGGACTCACACCAGTCTCGGAATGACACCAAGGGTATCTTGGACTCACTCCAAGAACACTCAAGTATGACACAAGAGTAAGGAAGTATGTAAAAGGATTCTTCATTCCCTCCTCGAAAGTTTCCCATGGCTCTCTCTCTCTCTCTCTCTCTCTCTCTCTAGCTTTTTGGGGGCCGCATCACCTGCTGCTTGGTAAAGGAGTTTACCTTCTTTTTTGTTGAGTTGTTCGCCAGCTTGCATTATTGCATGTCATGCCCAATTGAAGTTCATAGATATTCTTCAAAACTCCAAGTGCACTTGGCTAAACTGATAAACATGACCAACCTAAAGTAGCACAAATTTTGAACATCTTCCAGACTGATTTTGGGTTGTGTAGTTGATACTTCCAGTCTGAACAACGCTTTCTTGTAGAGCAAGTAGTTAGGCAATTTGTCAATATCCTCCAGTGTTCTCTAATCTTTATGCAAAACACATGTTCTTAGCTATGAAGAGCGTCTCTCCTATTCTCTAGAAAAGACAGATGTGAAAACTCTTCTCTCTCTCTCTCTCTCTACTCTCTTATATTCACATCTCTTGCAAACTAAGGGAGGATCAGCTAGGGTTTTGTTGTTCTACCCCTTTTCCATCTTGTGCGAGATTGGAGAAGAAGATACAGTGAATCCTGGGAGGTTACAAGCCGTGAAGCTCTACACACCTAACCATTGGCTTCAAGAGGGTGTGAATAAACCTTCAAGGACAACGCCTTTAGGCGTGACTTTGTAAATTGGTGGGATTGTTCCACTCATGTTTCATTAATTTTTCTTTGAGCAACAGTCTTTATCAAATCTGATTTTACAAAAGAAATCATAGTTTTGTGCATTCCTTTCTAAAATATTTTAACAAAAAGAACTATCCAAACCAAACCAAACCAATCCAAGCCTTGTGTCCCAATCAATTGGGGTCGGCTGTATGAATCCTTTTTCTCCATTCTGCACGATCAAGAGCTGTATGCTCTGTTAAATTATACATATTCATATCCTGTTGCACTACATACTCCCAGGTCAGTCTAGGTTTGCCCCTCCCTCTAACCATTCCTGGCACTATGATCTTATCATTCTTTCGCACAGGTGCGTCTACAGGTCTTCGTTGCACATGGACGAACCATCTAAGTCTATTCTCCCTCAACTTAATCCTCAATCTGTGATACTCCTACAGTCTCTTGAATGTACTCATTTCTAATTCTATCTTTCCTAGTCTTACCATACATCCATCTTAGCATCCTCATCTCAGCTACGCTCATTTTGCTAATGTGTTGTTTTTTAGTTGCCCAATATTCTGTCCCATCGAGCATAGCTGGCCTAATAGCTGTCCTATAAAAATTTCCTTTCAGTTTTGCTGGTATTCTCCTGTCACATAATATGTCATAAGTGCTCCTCCACTTAAGCCAGCCTACTTTGATTCTATGGGTCACATCATTACCAATCTCTCCATCTCTACTGATCATCGAACCTAGATAGTGAAAGTGTTCCCTCTTTGGGATCTCCTGATATTCTCGTTGTCTCTACTTCCACTATTACTAAAACTACATTCCATGTATTCTGTTATCGTCCTACTTATCTTTAGCCCTTTGTCTCCAGTGCTTCTCTCCAAGCTTCAAGTTTAGTGTTGAGTTCCCTTTAGTCTCATCAACCAACGGTCCAAGACAATATCATCTGCGAACAACATACACCACGGGACCTTATTAAATTGGAGCATCCAACCCAAAATCAATTGGCAATGGGTGGACCTTGAACTTATATATTGAGTAGCAAGGTTAATCTCAACACGCCCCCGCACGTGTGGCATGACTGAGAGCCAAACACGTGGATTACTGAGATAGGGTGACGTGGAGCACACGTGGACAAATTGGGCCCAACAATAATCTGCTCTGATATGTTAAATTGGAGCATCCAACCCAAAACCAATTGGCAATGGGTGGAGTGGCTCCTTGAACTTATATATTGAGTAGCAAGGTTAATCTCAACAGACCTCATCTTGGATGTGTCTAGTCAATTCATCCATAATTAGGGCGAATAAATTACGGCCCATGGCCGAACCTTGGTGTAGGCTGACACGACTAAAAAGTTGTGCGCTCTTGTGCAACACCTAAGTGTAAGTGATGGTGCAAGTAATACTGGATAAGTCCAGGTCGATCCCACAGGGAAGGAATAGGGAGAATGTCTACTAAGTTACAACCTAAAGAAAGAAAAATATAAATATAGGAGTGGAGGTGTACTAACAAATCATAATTAATTAAATTAAACTAAATAACAAACTTAAGTATAAAGAAACATAACTAATTAAATAGATAAATTAAAGGTGTTGGAACTATGAGAATCCGCATTGATTCTAACCATCTACCATGCACATTCATTAAAATTTTATGGAGTTCATTCCTTTTCAGTATTTCGTATTTTTCTAAAGATAAAGAATCAATAGCCCTTTCATGACCGGGACCATATCATCACAATTGATTTAAGATACTAAGAAGACATTTTAAAACAATGGTTAATTCTTGCACTCTAAATGATGTTAGCATTCAAAGTGGTTTTCAAAAGTCATTGAAGAAAATAGCGGATAGCCTTAAGGCTTTAAGTTCTAAAAACTGTTGTGACAAATTGAACTTATTGGAACAATTTGATGACAAATTTCTAAAACAGAAAGTTTTGGAATACTTAAAAGAATCATCTCAGGAATTAACAGTTTCGATCGATCGAAGCGCTCTTGATCGATCGAATTGCATCATCCTTTAATCGATCAAAATGTCTTCGATCGCTTGCCTGGTCCCTGGTTCGATCGTTCGAATTAACTTCGATCGATCGAGCCCAGGTTTTCTAAAGATTGCATGGCAGAGGCTGAGAATCAATGTTTCATCACATATTCCCAAGTCTAAACTACTGAAACATAATAAAACTAAGGGTTAATTATAGAAACACCCCCTGTGGTTAGGCCTTTTATCAGTTACCCCCCTATACTTTAAATTTTATCACTAATACCCCCTGTGGTCTGGACTAAAGTGAAATAGTCACTTTTTCCGTTAAAGTTAACGGAAAATGGGTAAAAATACGAAATTGCCCCTATTACATGCTAATAAGAACACCCTTATATGCTTAAATGTTTATTTAGGCATATGTGGTATACTATTATATTATTTTGATATTATATTTGTTGCTAGAGACCATTCTGTAGTCACTTTGAGGTACATTCATGAGAGCAAATTTATTTAATTTTTTATTTTATTTTTGATCTACCCTTAGACACACACACACACACACACACACACACACACACACACAGTCTTGGCGATATATTATTTATTTATTTATTTTTTTATCTACTCTTAGACACACACAATCTTGGTGATATGTTAGTTTTTTTTATTTTTTATTTATTTTTTATTTTTTTTTTAAATCTACTCTTGACCACACACAGTGAAATCCAGTGTAGTGATATACTAAGATCTAAAAAAAAATTTATCCCCAAAAATTTGTGTGTGTGTGTGTGAAATTCGCTCTCACAAAGGTACTCCTAAGTGACCACATAATGGTCTTTAACAACAAATGTAATATCAAAATAATATAATAATGTACCACTTATGCCTAAATAAACATTTAAGCATATAAGGGTGTTATTATTAGCATGTAATAGGGATAATTTTGTACTTTTATCAATTTTCCGTTAACTTTAATGGAAAAAGTGACTGTTTCACTTCAGTCCAAACCACAGGGGGTATTAGTGATAAAATTTAAAGTACAAGGGGGTATTTGATAAAAGACCTAACCACAGGGGGTGTTTCGGTAATTAACCCTAAAACTAATGCAGAGATAGTAAAACAAAGCAATCATAACAACTAGATTAATAAACAATCAAATAAATGAAAGGAAAAGAAAAACCTGGAAATAATATGAAATGAATTTGTAATAAACTTGAATCTTCAATAATCTTCAGTATAATAATGGAAAAGAGGAAGAAGAACATGAATCTAACCTAATCTACTCCTAATCTAACCCTAAAACTACCCTAAAACTGCTGTTTTTCGTGTTCTGGAGCGTCCTTCTCTCGTCTGCTATCATAGCGGCTTATTTATAGGGTTCCCGCAGACTATACGCAACTTTTGGGGGAAAATAAAGCTCAAGCGATCGAACTTAGTTCGATTGATCGAAGTCTCAATCGCTTGAACTCTCTTCAAGGGCTTGAACTTCTCTGATTTTAACAACTCTGCGCTCCGATGTGAGAATGGCCATATCTTTTCACTCGGACCTCGGATTGGCCTACCGTTTGCAGCCATGTGACTGTAACTTATAGATCTACATTTTATATTTTTAGGAAAATCTTCCAAATCTGAAGTCTTCAATGTCAAAAATGGCATTTTCTCAGCTGTTTTTGTTCTCTCCACCAGAATCACTTTTTATGGAACGATTGCTTTCCATAACCTCTAAAATAGTGTTAAAACACAAGTTTGAGTCTCAACATCATAGAAAACACTTAATCATTTATATGCATCTAAATCCAGGGACTTGAGGATAAAAGTATGCATAAATGACCATGTAACACGCTATAAATATGCACTTTTCACCTCTAATCATAGGCCTACGGTAATTGAAAATTCACTTGTTTCTCCGGATGGTGATCTAATTGTAGTAACGGCTTCATCATACATATCCTTCACCACGTCAATATAACCCTTTGTCACTCCCTTCTTCTCTAGCACCCACCAAATTAAATTTCTGGCACCTTATCATAAGCTTTCTCTAAATCAATGAAAATTGTATATCTTTTTTCTTCTCTGTATACTTTTCCATTAGTCTCCTAAGTAAATAAATTGCTTCCATAGTAGACCTCCCAGGCATAAATCCAAATTGATTTTATGACACTGATGTTGTGCCTTTTAAGTGATGCTCCATCACTCTCTCCCATAGCTTCATAGTATGGCTCATCAACTTAATACTTTTATAGTTATTGTATTGTTGTACATCTCCTTTATTCTTACATGCTAAACTGTCTGCCTTTCTCACAAGGAACAAATCGATCTGGCTTCTATTAGATCCACTCTCACAGGTAATTAAGTGTTCTTCCCTCTTTTTGAAGAAGGTGTTTGCTACTACAAAAAGGTCATATGCTATGACGAAATCTAGAATACTCATCCTTGCCTCATTCTAGAATATGCACTCTCTCATGTCTAGTTCTATCCTTGCCTACGCGACCATTAAAATCTCCACCTACAATTATCTTCTCTCTTCCTAGTATTCCTTGCATTAAAGCGTCTAGTTCATCCTAGAATTGCCTTTTAGTGTGATCATCCAATCCAACTTGGGGTGCGTATGCACTAATCACATTAATTATATCTACTTCAACTACTAGTTTGATGAGCAATATTCGGTCTCCTTGTGACTGTCACAACCTTATCCTTGAGGTTCTTGTCAACAACGATACCAACACCATTTCTATGCCCATCTTTCCCCGTATAGAATATCGTATACCCAGTCTTTTCTACCTCCTTAGCTTTCTATCCAACCCACTCCGTTTCTTGTGAACATGCTTCATTGACCTTTAAGTCAAAATTGTTCACATTCATCTTGACTTATTAAGAACAGACTCAATCACCAATACGTGTATACCTGCATGTATTTATACTTGTTATAGGTCCCCTGCAAAGTAAATTTCTAGCTCTACTCCTGCCACCATACACTGTTGGTGCCTTGGGATTGAGAAAGACCGGCCAGTATCAGAAATTGAAACGGAGTTTGGTTTTGGCAATATGTGATCATCAAGTTATGGAAAACTTCAAGGGTTTGCAATTTTTACATCTTCTTTCTCTTTGGGGAGGTTAATTTCCAATTTTATATATGTGTATGTAGCCAAGTGAACGTTAAAACACAGGATATCTTCTATAGATAAAGGTTACGACTCTGTTGCATATCCACTTGGGCTCATCAGTCATCATATCTTGGTCTATCGTTTTTTAATATTTTAGTGTGACAATTTTTTCAATCAAGGATAATTTTTACCTCATTGGATTATAGGTTTCCCATTCCCTTGTGCTTCTTGATCATGATTCTTTACTCTGATTAAAAATAGATCTACCAAAAATTTGGCATATCTTGGGTGTTTCAATTGGTTGTTCTTGTTTTATTTTTATAAGAATCTCTTTTTGAGGGCGAAGGGTTCAGATCTCATTTTTGTACTTGAAACAGGTCTTAACATATCTAAATGATATTTTTGACACTCTTCTGAAGGCATTATCAGATCCCTCCGATGAGGTAATCTTGCATCCCTATTTGTCATTTAGCTCTTCTAATTCTTTTTCTCCATTTTGTTCATATATTATGCAGTATTGATGGTCATTTTATTTTGCACTGTTATTTTTTTTATTTTTTATTTTTATTGGCTACAAGTATATGAGCATAGTAAACTCATCTTTTACACGTGAGTTACATCATCATTTGAAATATATAATGTGCTGTGCTATTAACTCATGAAGATCTTTAGTATTAATCCTGGCTTGCTTTTACTCTTATGAGCAGTTAGGAACTTATTGGTGGGTGTTTTTGATAAATAGAAGTAATTGTATTCAAAAGGCATTAAGTGGTTCACTGGTTGCATCCATGTACATTGGGAGTATATCTAGTAAGGTGTAAATGCATCACTATATATATTTTTTTAAGAGGAAATCTAATTTAAAGAAAACATTACCCGAAGGCCTTCCCAAGGATGCAATATCTCAAAACACCAAAATCTCATCTACCATTTCCTTCGACGTATGAAGTGTCAGAAGGTACTTAAGCTAATGCATTCGAAAGTGCAAAATTGATTTATCAACAGGGTTTTGAAATAGTAAGCTTATTCTGAAGTGCAACATTTACAATTCTGTTCATTTAGTGAATTAAGTTTGTTAAGTTTATTCTTTATTGAAGTTAGATTACCTGATAGAATGCATTTCCCCTCTAAGAACTTCAATTTACCGTTTACATCTTTTTGCGCCCTTTATAAATTGGCAGACTAGGTTATGTGGTTTGTGAATTTAGATGAATATTAGTTTAGTCTGTTTCTTGAAAATTTTCCAAAAGGCTCCTGTAAATTTTATGTTGATTGCTTCATATACTTTCTGTTGGCACTGTAATTTGGTCACCCATCTTGCAGAGTGAATAATATATCTAACCTGGAATTTATCTTGTTAAATGGCTGTCTTTGAAGTGACATTTTCTAGTTGTTTTCCTTTTCCTTTCCTGTATGTGGTCGTTCCAAGCTGATTCTTTTATTGGAATTATTGTAAAAAGTGATGCTGGAGAGATATTCCTTAAACTTTCACATATGCACACAGAACACATGCACACAGAGGCACTTTTTAATCTCCGAGAAGTTGTAATAAATATTTTCTACTTGACATCTTAGACCCTCAGCCTCTACTTACAGCTCCACTATCTCGTGTCTTAGACTGTTTAGTAAACTACGGTTGAGTATGGGCCCATGTTTCTTGTTTACAAAAAGTTGCAGCCATTGTTCAACTGATAGTCTTGTAGCCATGGTGGTTAGAATTGGTCGAGTCACTATATTTGATTTTCATACGACCCAATATGATTCACGATTCAATACGATTCGCTGTCATAATTATGAACTTTGAAGTTCTGAGTTTTAATCTGAAAACTTGCAACATTTTGAGGCTCGATATTGCATGAAAATTGTGTTCAATAGTTTTTTTTGGGCTGATTTTAAGCATGTTACATGCGTTTTTCTATAATATTATAAAGGGAAAGGGAGGGGTACCATGAGAAAATTTTCTATGATCAATAATTACACAAAAACCATTAAGTTTCTTTCCCTAATAAATGTATACAATGAACTAAAATGTCACAAAAATATTACACAAACTACTTTTAACCTCCCCTAAAATCTCTCCACTCACGGAGTGAGTGGGCCCCTACTAGTGTGTTTTTATACGTATAAAATCTTTACATACATGTACACACACACACACACATATTTATATATATATATATATATAATATTTACTTTTTAAGCGAAAAGTGAATCTTACGATTAATGATTCATACTTTTGTAAAATTGATTCATGTATTGACAACTGTTGTTGTAGCCATTAGATGCTATTATCTTTTCTGGGTAGTCCAATATTCGTACTGGTTTTTTTCCCCCCAGGTAGTTCTGCTGGTGCTTGAAGTGCATGCATGCATAGCGGAAGACCCTCTGCACTTTCGGCAGCTTGTAGTTTTCCTTGTGCATAACTTCCGGGTCGACAACTCTCTCTTGGAAAAGTAAGCGCCCCTCTTCCCCCTTTCTTAGATCATTTCTAGTTGATTTTGAGTGATCTGATTAATGTGATTTGATTATTCTAATCATATTACCCATGAATTACCTATATCTAAACTATTGTTATGTTCTATCAGGCGTGGGGCTTTGATAATCCGACGACTTTGTGTACTTTTAGATGCTGAAAGAGTCTACAGGGAACTCTCTACAATACTTGAAGGAGAGGCTGACTTAGATTTTGCAATAATTATGGTTCAGGTTTTAATATTTACATGAGAATGGATTACTTAGCTCAACTTTAGAATGTCCAATATCCCAATGGCCCGTTTTGTTTGGATTTTGCTTTTGCATTTAGACAGAATTAGAAGCACTAGTCAGAAGGGCATCATGGGAAACAACCAAAAATTTGCATCCGACATCACGTTTTGGTTGAAGCTCCTTTGGACCTGCTTTAGCCAAAACTGATTTTGAGGCTTTGAATTGCTTTTAAAATTTTTGCAAATAGCTAATTTGTGCGTTTGGGGTCTTAGAAGCACGTGTCTGCCACAATATGTGTTTGAGAAGTGATTCCAAACAGGGTCCAAGTAATAACCATATTGTGATGGGAAATTTTCATAGGTGGGGGCAGTGGCACTAGCAGGTGGGAGGGACCCATCGGGGGTGTTGTTGGTTTTGGTTGTCATGTTTGATTTTCTCAGGTTCCACAATACTGCATTTGAATATCTCAATTCTAAGTTTTGTCGTATCTGTAGGGCATCAAGTGGTCTTAGTCCATTTAGCTGATAATGAAGTAAAAATAGTGCAACTCTTGGAGTCTTCCTACGTATTGTTTGCATGATCTAACCTGATTCAGACAGTGTGGAAGAAGCAAAGCTCTTTTAGTAATACGTTTGACATGTCACCCACGTTTTTGATAGTGTTTTGTGGAAAATTGGTTCTATGTCTTGTCACGGTGACTTGTTTTCATTGATTGCTTTATGTTTCAGGCTTTGAACTTGATTCTGCTTACTTCCTCGGAATTGTCTCAGCTTCGTGCTCTTCTGAAACAATCCCTGGTGAACGATGCTGGGAAAGACTTGTTCGTTTCTTTGTATGCTTCATGGTGCCATTCACCTATGGCGATAATAAGTCTTTGTTTATTAGCTCAGGCATGAGTCTAGAACTTTCTGATGGTCGTTTATTTAGTTTTCTATGCATCTCTTCCTCCCTCTTTTGCCGCTCCTTCCTTCCCACCCTCTCTCTCTGGATATGGTGATGCTCCATCACTGATTGCCCAAGCCTCACAATATTGTTGCCTTCTCTGGTCTTGCTTCACAGACTTATCAGCATGCAAGTTCCGTTACTCAATCGCTAGTCGAGGAAGATATCAATGTCCAATTCTTGGTCCAGCTGGATAAATTGATCCACCTACTGGAGACTCCGATTTTTACTTATCTTAGGTTGCAGGTACTATAACTTTTCCCCTGTTATGAAGTAGTCAATTTCTAGCTTTCCCTTAATTTTATTTGCTCTTACTTTGCCTTGTTATATATGCATGTACATTGTATGCAATTTTTCCCATGCTTGCTAGAGATGCCAATGCTTTCTTATCGAGTGGTATTTACTTCTGAGTGTTGTCAAAACATTTGCTTGCGTGATACTCAAAATTTCAATGTCAGCTAAAATTTTCTTCTGGATTTTTGGTTAAACTGGTTATGCGTTACATGTTCAAGTACTTTCCAGATTCTTCTCGAATAGCGGTGCACCGCACCCAACCCGGTCGGGTTGGTTAGGGTATGAGAATGGTTTGGTTCGGGTCTGGTTCCCTTCTTGAAGAACCAAGCAATTTCGGGTTGGTTCTGGTTTATTGCATGTCGTTTCGTGTCCAACACATGGACACGACACTTCACGGGCATATTTCTTGGAGTGCCTACGTGCAATTTTTCTAGGATGTTGTCGTGTTGCTGTGTCGTTGTCTGTGATTCATCCGACCCGACCCTGATAACTGTGTTCGGGACCAGCTCTTTAGCTGGGTCGGATTTGGGACTGGCTAAGACCTGACCCATGTGCAGTTGCTCTGTTTCATTAGTTGCCTCGAATGATGTTTTCCTAATGACTTGCCCCTAATTTTTTCTCCCTTCATACAATGGATGGGCCACACAACCGAGGTAGCCTCTGTATCCCTATAGACCACCAAAGTCGGAATGTAGGTTGGACTTATTCCCAGTCTTTGGTACGACGAGCTATAGACTTCACCAAATAGGCTAGCTGACGCCGTCACAATGTGGTTGTATGTCCTTCTGTTTTCATATTCTGAAGCCTCAATGTTCAGATTTGCAGAGTGAAGTGTTTTTAGTTGTAAAGATGTTTTATTATCCCCCAAATCGTTATTCTAGGGGCAGATTTAGAGTCTCAAGCGGCCATTGAAAAAAAATAGCGAGACTAGTTGTTTGCGCGTTCCTACTCACGGCCTATGCATGTTTCCTCCTCTTCCATAAGTATTGTGTTGTAGCAAAATTCTGTCTCTAGAATGTATAAAGTGGTGGTTAATTGGAAGCAAAATTGAATGTATTTACAACTATTTGCGGTTCATTTGATAACTTGAAAAGAAGTACATGCATGCATTTATTAGAGGCAATGTTATAAAAATCGCTAGGCGCTAGTCAGGCGGCTGAGGGGGGCCTAGGCAGTTTTTTTTTTCAATAAAATTAATTATATAATAGATATGTATACCAGCAGCCAGACTCTTAAGTGAACCTGGTAGATTGAACATACCCAGTGAACATGATTTTAAGCCTAATAGAACCCGCGGGCTGACCCGCCCACCCCGCAGACCCGCCCACCCCGCAAAGCATAAACCCATTCTTGTAAATTTTCAAAACTAATAATGCCTCAGAAAAACCCTAGAATTTTTGGGGAAGAGTAGGAAGGAGGAAAAGTGTATATATATTTGTGTTTACAATAAACACTAATATATATACATATATCTGATATGGGTTGGGACCACCTTTTGTTTAACCAAAAAGAAAAAGAAAAAGAAAAAGAAAAAAAAGAAGCCAAAATATGGCTTTTGCTTCAGTCAGCTGTTATAGATCCTCCTAAGGCTAGAACAGGGTTTTGATATACAATATCTTGTAGTATGTATATGTGTGTGTGTATATATATATATTAAGGGTTGGGCTAATATTTTAAAAAGAAAACCCAAAATAGAAAACCATTTTTTTTAAAAATGGGTTTAAAAGCAATCGACAGTCGCTCATAGAGCTTTCAACATAAAGTGAATCGATTGTATCATAAAATCGTACGTCTGAGACTCTGAATCGTCTGAATCGTACGATTCTTGCGATTCCCATGCAATTATTGATGCTATGCGATTCAAGTAACGTAATCGTATTGTTTTCTTGAGAAATCGTATCGAATTGTGAATCGTAAGATTCTGATAACAGAGTCTGGGGCATAGTTGTCAAATCGAGATTCGTATCGTGAATCGAAATTTTACAAGTGAATCGAATCCGGGATTCACGAATCGTGAATCATCAGATTCGGCAACAAAATTTGAAAAATAATAAAATGATAATAAAACTATGGTGAATAAAAGGTAGAGGAAACGAACAATCAAATAATGATATAAAACACAACTATTTATATCCATACAAGCAAAAAGGAAAGTATAAATCCAAACTTCTAAATAATAGAAACTAGAATATACTTACCTAAACCCAGTAATTCCTCTTTGAAAAAACCTTGAATATTTGGGGACGAGGAGAAAGGTAGGAAAAGTGTTTTTGTGTACAATAAACACTAATATATATATATATATATATATCTTATAGTGTTGGGACCACCTTTTGATTAAAATACATCCAAAAAAGAAAAAGAAGTCAAAATGTGAGTTTTGCGTTAGTCAGTAGTCGCAGGTCCTCCTAATGCTAGAATGTGTGTGTGTGTGTGTGTGTGTTTTTTTTTTTTTTAATCATTTTTATTTTATGAAAGGGTTAGGTTTTCTATTGTTATTTTTATACAATATCCTGTAGTATATATTATAATTTGTATGGGTTGGGCCCATATGTTTTTATTTTTTTAATATAAAAAAAAAGTTGAAAAAATGGGTTGCAAAGTCGTCGACAGTCGTTGGGTTCGTAGAACTTTGAGCAAGAAGTGAAGCGACTGTATTGTACGAATCGCACGACTCAATCGTTTGAATCGCACGATTCTTGCGATTCCTGATGCTATGCGATTCAGGTAACCTATTTGTTTCATTTTGTAGTTTGTTTGTTTTTTTTTTTAATCATCATAGAAAGAAGAAAAGATAATTTTGTTTTTGGTTAGCCTCTCCCAGGCTAGACCAAAGGACCCAGCTCTGTAAGGAAAACCCTAGGATACTGGCAACTACCTGATAGCCTCCAGGATTGGGTAATCAGCGCACGCAGGCTAGGAATCGAACTCTATAAGCCGGAATTTACAAATTCATCCCAAGCAAGCCTTTTTCCAATCTTTTTGATGCAGTAATTTGTAGTACTTTATATTTAAATAATTGTACTTAGCCTATAATATTTGTTTTGATTGTTATTTTGGTTTAGTCACAAGCATGTGACATTAGTAAGGGTTAAATAGGCTATAAATAGTAGGCTAGGGTTAGGGAAAATTAGTTTTGGGATATTTTATATTGATATTGGTTTGTAAACCAAGTGAGCTTTGAAGCTCTTTAATGGTGATTGTCTTCCCAAAACCCTAGTTCTCTTTATTTCTCTAAATTCCTCTTATTGCAATTATACTTTGCATCATTTGGTATTAGAGTATTGGTTGCACCTGGATTGGAAGGAAAAATACTTGAATCTCAACCAAACAAGACCTTAGAGGTCATAGTGGCAACAATATAATCCCCCGACAAGTACAGGGGAGTTGCAATCGGACTACTTCGCACAATTTGACGCAATCACACCATCCGAACCCACTAATAATTAGCTTCGCATGCAAGGTTAGACGAACAAACAAGGATCACGACATCCATTCGATACTGTGTGTAAGGGAGACGACAAAACTCAGCAGATCTGAACCAAACAGACCCTCATGAAGCTGGCCGAGAAGGACACTAGAGCTGCGAAATGCATTTTTGAACCCACTTTGAATCGGCACTACAAAACCCAATTTTCTGAGAGTCGCGACTCCATCGCGAGCGGATTTCGAATCCGTACATAGTCGTCTGTGAAGCATACAGTAGCTAACCAGCTTTTAGAAGCAGCTGGTGCAATTGCGATCAGAACATTGAGCCACGATTGCGATACTGGTTGCAATTCGGTAATCGGAATTGAATTTCAAGGTGGGTAAGTGAGTTTATTTTCTGATCTGTGTTGTTGTTTCCTTCTTGGCTACGATTGTTTCAATTGGTGTCAGGTTTGAAATTCAGCCGAGTCATATTGTGATTTTAAGGTTCATTGGATCATCTTTTTGCTTGTCTTGGGTGTGATTGGTTGGGTAGTGACTTCTGATTTGAGATTCAACTCTATTTTTTATTTTTATTTTTTTTAATTTTGGTTTGTCAAAGTGCTTGTGAATTGATATGGTTCATAGAGGAAGAGATAGAGTGGGTAAAGGGCAAGGAAATACCATGAAAATTGGGGATGGGGTTAATTTGCCACATCCCATGGGAGTCATGGGACCTAATGGTACCCATCATTATGAAGTGGAAGACTTAAGAAAGCAAATTGCTACCTTAACCCGTAAGGTAAAGCGTTGCAACCTCCTTGTGAGAGGATCCAAATTCCGAAATTCTATGGTCATGAATCGGAATTTGTTGATTGGTTGAATGAAGTTGAAACTCTATTCAATTACTATAAGGTGATTGAAGAAGAGAAATTAAAATTGGTGGAGACAAGTTTGAAAGGGAGTGCTGCGGATTGGTGGCACCAACTCAAATTTGTTAGAAAGAGAAAGGGGAAGACTAAGATCAAGGAGTGGAACAAAATGAAAAAGAAATTGAAGGTGAAGTTCTTATCCAATAATTACTTTCCAACCATAAGTGTGCGGTTGAAACAAAATTTGTAGTATAAGTTAGACTTTGATGATAAATCAAAGAGTGTTGAGTACTTGAATGAGGCACCAAAGTTTGATAAGTGCTTGGACAATGATTCATCTTTTGATGATTCTTATGAAAATGGGTTTGAGGCAAAACCAAACCAAGAGGATGACCACGAATTAAGTGCGACACCAACATTCGATTATTGTTTTGAAGAAACCCAACATGACGTGGATGACAAGAAATTGGACAAGGGACCAATGTTTGATGATTGTTGTGCTAGTGAGTTTGAGGACAAGGAAGTGTCATTTATTGAACTTCTTTGGTCTCCAATGGAGAATAAGGTTGCTTTACCAAATTGTGAAGAGGTCCATGCACATGAAAGTAAGGAACTCGAAGGTAATGTCATTTTTGCTATTGGCGATGCTCCTTGTATTGTTGGTGAGGAAAAGAGTGACTTGCAAATTTTTGTTAATGAGGTGAAGGGTAGCGAATTCAAGACGTCCACATTTGGTGGTACATGTGAGATTGCATGGTATACAAGTGGAAGCGAGATGAGATTTGACAATGAGGAGTCTATAGTTTAATGGACAACAAAGAAATTTTGGCATTTGAAGAAGAGAGCTACATCTTGTTTCCGATTTCAAGTGTTGAAGATGCAATTGAACATAGAGTGACAACCATCATGTTTTCAAAGATTAATATCAAGAGGAAAGTCGATGATGAAGCTAGTTCTTAAACTTGAGTACAAGTTTTCTTTAGAGGGAGAGTCTGTCCTTGTCACACCCCGGCGTAACCAAAGTATGGAAAAATTTAAAATTTCTATCTTGGACCCTGAGGCACGTGACTGGTTGCATTACCGAATCGTCCATGACCAAATACTAATAAATAAACAACATAACAAAAGGATAAAACCGACGTCTGCTTACGAGAATATATTACAATAAGAAGCCAAAGTACTTAGCTAGTTAATACATCATTATAGATACATCAAAGTCTTATGGCTCTCGGGCCTTACAAAACTATTACAAAAGATATGTTAAGTCTTCTAGTTACAAACAAAAATATTTACATCAGATACTGCTAGTCTTCTCTCTAACTAGCATAGCCATAGCCGTCTTCGGTGTACTCTTCCTCCACGTCCTCCTCCTGTGTAGTATCATAACCTGTGTACTCGTCACCTGGATAAGTTGGACATGGGAATGTCCAGCGACATGAACGCCGTTAGCTTATGAAAGCCGAGTGAGAAAATTAAATCAAATGGAACGTATATAGCCACACACAACAAGAATACGTTTACTACTTTTAATACGTCTTTTAGGATCTTAGCGTTCTCGCGGTCGAACTATGACCACAAGCATGCCCAACTAAGTATTAAAAAAGAATACGAACAGCCGTCCTGACTCGTCTCGACATTCTTAATGCCATTACTATCTATTACTGTCATCCGACATCATTTACTAACCAAAATGCCTTTCATTAACCACCTCGTCACGAAGAACCGAAGTGTTGAGGAGTTCAAGAACATCCATTTTGTCACGAAGAACCGAAAGGAGTCTTAACTCCTACGAATCATCACTTCGTCGCGAAGAACCGAAGTTTTCACCATATCCGTTTTATCACGAAGAACTGAAAGGATACTCAATAACTATCACATCGTCACGAAGAACCGAAGTTTTCACCATATCCGTTTTGTCATGAAGAACCGAAAGGATACTCAATAACTTTCACTTCGTCACGAAGAACCGAAGTTTTCACCATATCCGTTTCGTTACGAAGAACCGAAAGATATTCAATAACACTTTCACTTCGTCAGGAAGAACCGAAGTTTTCACTATATCCGTTTCGTCACGAAGAACCAAAAGGATACTCAACTTTACAACCCAATAAACACACCCTTTTCTCACTATTCTGGCCGCTGCGGCCTGGTTTACCTATTTGACACATATCCTCAGCATAAGCTGCTTTCGACATTACACAGCTGATACTCACGTATACCCGACCACGCACGCGTCATTCGTTAAGGAGTTTGGTTCATGAAATGACTTTTAATTGTAACCGTCAAGATTTCACTATACGTCAGACATTCTGTTTTACGACTCAATATACTTACGATGGAAACTTTCCCAATCACTATCAACGCAATAATCGTGCCACACAACATACTTATATCTTGTGTATGAACTCTCAATGGTCATCACACTATATTCATAACAACGGAAACCTAGTATGTAGCTCATGGATCCATAACATGGATTTGATACCAATAAAGTTATAAACATATAGATGAAACCCTTAACTTACTCATCTACGCGATAGCACTACCATAGCACAAGATTTTCATAACACAGGTACCGGGAAAACTAGCATCATCAATCAACACAATGCATAAACAATACATCATACAAAAGCTGTACAATCTGCCAAGATATATTTTCACTGTGTTGACTGAATTAATATGATTTATTTGGGCATGATAAATTGTTTTGTAGATCAAACTCAAAACTAGAACATTATAGGTAATTCGATTATCTTCATGTACAAAAAAATCTAGTTTATTTGGGTTTTTGAGCTGCTCAAAACGTTTATTTTACTTAGACATTTCTTAATTTTTCGGACTGCTCTGTCCCAGATTTTTAGCACTTCGTTGTACGTGCATTTCACCTATGAAGGAGGGATTTTTAGACCGAGCTATAGAAAAGTTATTTGTAAATAATGAGTTAGCTTTTTTCACAAAAAAAAACCTAGCTTCATTTGGATTTTTGAGCTGCTCAAAACATACATTTTACTAAACTACGTTCTGCTGGAAGTTTCTGTTTCCCAGATTTGAAGATTTGTCTTGCATGGCATGGAAACCTCAAAATAACAACATCAAGCGCTTACTAAACATTACTACATACTATATTTGTTCTAAAATGAGTTAGTAAACTCACCAAAACTTGGAATTAAGCTTGGTGGTTGATTTGAGCTTAGGAAGCTTGAACACAAGCTTCAATGGTGAAACTTCTTCTAACTTCTTGACTTTTCTTTCTACGAGGAATCTTCTTGAACTTCTTAGGACTTATAATCACAGCTCCTAAGTTACCATGGTAGTGTGGTTAAGTGTATGGGTGTATACATGGAAGTGTATACAAGGGAGGGGGATAAACACTTTGTTTTCTTCCTAATTCTCCATGAACTACAAGTATCCTAGCTCTCTCTCTCTCTCTCTCATTCTCTCTCTCTCTCTCTCTCTCTCTCTCTCTCTCTCCATATATGCAGATTGTAATGGACAAGAGAGGTGTAATGCATGTGCATGTGTGTATATATAGAAGATGGTAGGGGTTAGGTGTCATGGTGCATGGATATTTGCTAGGCTATGTGTCCAAAAAGTGGAAGTGTCATGGGAGAGGGTGACATGTGTCTAGGGAGGTTGCATGGGCTGCCATGTGGCCAGCCATGGTGGGGCCCACCTCGGGTTTTGTGCCACTTCCTCGGTATGCGTGCATAAGCCCTCGTTATGCGTGCACAAGTCCTCGTTATGCGTGTCGGTCTCGATTTACGTGCAAACGGGTATTATTTCTAATGTCCGGGTCCGGGTACGGGACTAACTTAAGTCTGATTACGGTCGAGTCGGTGTGGTTACTATAGTCTAATTAGTAATCTTACAGTACGTCGATACCGTCACACAATTAAATAATATAATAATCGGTCAAATACAGAAATTCAGAAAAATGATATAATTAATGGAGAGAAAATTACAGGTATTGCATCTTCTACCACCTATTACAGGATTTCGTCCTCGAAATCAGGACTATCTAGGCACTAAACAAAAAAGGAAATTTCTCTCGCATCTCCGATTCCAGCTCAACCTTTACTAGTGGTATCTCTTTGTTCCTCAGTTCTTGCTTCCATGATCCAGAATCCTTACAAGTCCTTCAACGAATGTAGCGTTGTTATTCACCTCGATATCTTTGAAATCAATTGCATGTGCCGGGTTGTGAAGGCATTTTTTCAGCATGCTCACATGGAAAACATTGTGAACTCCCGATATCTTTGGTGGTAACGCCAATCTGTAGGCAACTTTCCCCACGCGTTCCAGAATTTCAAATGGTCCAATGTAGCTCGGTGATAACTTTCCCCTCTTTTGTCCAAACCTTGCAATACCACGAACCGGGGAAACTTTCAAATACAAATGATCTCTAACTTCAAATTCTAGATCGCAAACTGTTGGGACCAGATTTAGTTCAAGAAACCAATAAATGAATCAATACGGTGAAGGAAAGGATGAAAGCAACACAAAGCAGATACAAGAGCTACGCGGACAAACGTCGTCGAGATCTAGAAATTGAAGTTGGAGATCATGTGTATTTGAAAGTTTCCCCGGGTCGTGGTATTGTAAGGTTTGGACAAAAGAGGGGAAAGCTATCACCGCGCTACATTGGATCATTTGAAATTCTGGAATGCGTGGGGAGAGTTGCCTACAGATTGGCGTTACCACCAAAGATGTCGGGAGTTCACAGTGTTTTCCATGTGAGCATGCTGAGAAAATGCCTTCACAACCCGACACATGAAATTGATTTCAAAGATATCGAGGTGAATAATAACGCTACATTCGTTGAAGGACTTGTAAGGATGGAAGCAAAAAGCTGAGGAACAAAGAGATACCACTGGTAAAGGTTGAGCTGGAATCGGATATGCGAGAGAAATTTCCTTTTCTGTTTAGTGCCTAGATAGTCCTGATTTCGAGGGCGAAATCCTGTAATAGGCGGTAGAAGATGCAATACCTGTAATTTTCTCTCCATTAATTATATCAGTTTTCTGAATTTCTGTATTTGACCGATTATTATACTATTTAATTGTGTGACGGTATCGACGTACTGTAAGATTACTAATTAGACTGTAGTAACCACACCGACTCGACCGTAATCAGATTTAACTTAGTCCCGTACCCGGACCCGGATATTAGAAACAATACCTGTTTACACGTAAATCGAGACCGACACGCATAACGAGGGCTTATGCACGCATACCGATGAAGTGGCACAAAACTCGAGATGGGCCCCACCATGGCCGGCCGCATGGCAGCCTATGTAACCTCCCTAGACACATGTCACTCTCTCCCATAACACTTCCACTTTTTGGACACATGGCCTAGCAAATATCCATGCACCATGACACCTAACCCCTACCATCTTCTATATATACACCCATGCACATGCATTACACCTCTCTTGTCCATTACAATCTGCATATATGGAGAGAGAGAGAGAGAGAGAGAGAGAGAGAGAGAGAGAGAGCTAGGATACTTGTAGTTCATGGAGAATTAGGAAGAAAACAAAGTGTTTATCCCCCTCCCTTGTATACACTTCCATGTATACACCCATACACTTAACCACACTGCCATGGGAACTTAGGAGCTGTGATTATAAGTCCTAAGAAGTTCAAGAAGATTCCCAGCAGAAAGAAAAGTCAAATCAACAACCAAGCTTAATTCCAAATTTTGGTGAGTTTACTAACTCATTTTAGAATATATATAGTATGTATTAATGTTTAGTAAGTGTTTGATGTTGTTATTTTGGGGTTTTCATGCAATGCAAGACAAATCTGGGAAATAGAAACTTCCAGCAGAACGTAGTTAGTAAAATGTACTTTTTGAGCAGCTCAAAAATCCAAATGAAGCTATGTTTTTTTTGTGAAGAAAGCTAACTCATTATCTACAAATAACTCTTCTATAGTTTGGTCTAAAAATCACTCCTTCATAGGTGAAATGCACGTACAACGAAGTGCTAAAAATCTGGGACAGAGCAGTCCGAAAATTTAAGAAATAACGTTTTGAGCAGCTCAAAAACCCAAGTGAAGCTAGATTTTTTGTACATGAAGATAATCCAATTACCTATAATGGTCTAGTTTTGAGTTTGATCTACAAAGCAATTTATCATACCCAAATAAATCATATTAATTCAGTTAACACAGTAAAAATATGTCCTGGCAGATTGTACAACTTTTGTATGATGTATTGTTTATGCATTGTGTTGATTGATGATGCTAGTTTTCCCGGTACCTGTGTTATGAAAATCTTGTTCTATGGTAGTGCTATCACATAGATGAGTAAATTAAGGGTTCATCTATATGTTTATTGTAGTAGTTTGTAGTACTTTATATTTAAATAATTGTACTTAGCCTATAATATTTGTTTTGATTGTTATATTGGTTTAGTCACAAGCATGTGACATTAGTAAGGGTTAAATAGGCTATAAATAGTAGGATAGGGTTATGGAAAATTAGTTTTGTGATATTTTATATTGATATTGGTTTGTAAACCAAGTGAGCTTTAAACCTCTTTAATGGTGATTGTCTTCCCAAAACCCTAGTTCTCTTTATTTTTCTAAATTTCTCTTGTTATTGCAATTATACTTTGCATCACTTTTCTTGACAAATCTCCTCCCCCCTACCATCCCGTTCGGAAAAGGTTTGTTTGGGCACATGGTTCATGGTAAATGGAAATATTTGGGAACAAAGTGGCTAATACTTCATAAGAAGTGAGAGGCGACATCCAACCACATGAAAAAACTGGAAAAGCAAAGTACCCTAAATTTACTCTGTTCTGATAGGCGCGCCTAGATGCAAGGCACAGACTTGCGCTAGACTTGAGAGGCGAGGTGCATGGAAGTGGATGCTGCCTATGCGCGACTTTCTGGGCTTTTTGCGTAAGGTGCATGGCTCCAAGGCCCTCGCCTGTCTGTTTAAACTCAAACCAGCTTTGCCCAGTTGTATAATATGCAGTATATGGTGTATCAAATTAGTTTAATGCTTAACGGGGCTACAAAAAGTTTTCTGTTTGGCCTTGCGACTTTATTTGTTGTTCACAAATTAGAGGCCTATCGTGTCTCTCTGCTGAAATCGAAAAGCCTTAAGGGCTCTCTCTGCTTCGTCTTGTTCAAATCGACCATTGTTGGGCACTCTCTGCTTCATCTTGTTCAAATTGACGTAGGTCTTCTTACTCTCTTCTTCTTTCTTTATTTCTTCCTTCTTCTTCTTCTTCTTCTTCTTCTTCTTCGTCTCTGATCTGGTTCTGTTTTTATTCTTTCTTCTTATTTTTTTGAGAAGATTCTTTCTTCTTATTTGGCCTCACTAAAACTGAAATATTGACAAAAAAATATATAAAAAGATTGCGGTTTTTTTTTTTTTCAAATAAAAAAATACAAAAACTGAGCGATTTTTTTTTTCTTCCTGTTGACAAAAACTGTAATCTATTATTTTCCCTGTTCCATAATTAACTTAAGAAAATGTAAATTTGACCAGCTTCTTTAAATTTCTGTTTGGCTTGTGTTTGTGGTTTCAATTTCAGCATGAGAGTCTATTTGTTATGTGTTTCTTTATTACACATCATTTGTGTTTTTGCACGCATACGAACTGGGCTACACAACGAATCCCTAAAATGTAGGATATAGGCACGGCTAGAAATATTGGAAAGAAAATTATATTTCTTAATTAAGTGTACTAGATACCGCTTCGTGTCCACTCCCATTTCCTAAATTCTCAAATAAACCAAGTACTAATCTCTCATTTTACCGTATTAAGACTTTTACCACTAGCAATGAGAGGCCACCGTGCCATGTTTGGCCATGTCAATTGTCGGCCACATGTCATACGCGTGTCTGGGGTAAAAAAAAAAAAAAAGAAACGTTTTTTCGTGTGTCCAACAACGCGCGGTGCGGTTGTCATACAAGGGACACGACACTCAACTGAACTGATTGTTCTATATAGTTGTTTGGCTGGGAACTTCCCTGTACCTTGGCTGCGTGGATACAGAGGAAAGATTTCCTATCAAAAGTAAAGGTTAAGAAACCCGGCTGGTATTAGATTAGTATTTTGCACCACTAAGCATTGGGGGCACACGTCTTCCTTCTTGTCAAGACGACTCAGTTGTTTTTTTGACAAGTGCGGGGAGGAATTGTCCATCGTTGATGCAAACATCCTTGGTGACACTGAAGTGATTTCTCTGAAATGTCTAATGCTCAGCGGAGATGGTCTCCTGATTCCCAAACATTTTCGAGACAATTTTAATTTCCAAGATTATTTAAGCTGGAGAAAACTTGAGGAAATTGTTCTTTTTCTTTCTCCTTCTCTTCCCTTTCCCTCATTAATTCTACAAACCATGTAGAGTAAGAGTTTAGATAGAAGAGCTTGTTTAAATATCTCCAATCCCTCCTTCCTTTTGATAGGAATTGCTGATACATCACAAGTGAGGATCCATGGTGAATCATTCTTTCAAGTTTCTTTTGGGTCATTAAAAACGTTTCAATCTATGTTGTTCTCCTTTAAATTTGAAACAATTTAAACAAATGCAAAAAACCAGCTTCATTAATTTCTACGTACTTGGTGCTATGATTTGCTTCTTCCAAAGTTACTCTACGATTTTGTACATCTCATGATTATACTCTATGTTACATGTGCTTTTCTAAATAGGGTGTCAAATAATTGATACTCGAACAAGGTTATGGATTATGTGTATGACACTAATGGTTGGGGACACACCGAGCATGTTAGGCTATGTAGCACGGGTACTGACACGTGGTACGGGTACGATACGATACGGGTACGGGGGTACGACAATTTCCAAAAATGTAGGGTACGGGTACGGGTACGACTAGGGTACCTTGAATAAAAATATATTTTTAAAAATATATTATAAACAACATACTTTTAATAATTAAAAAAGAAAAAGAAAAAGAATAAGATTGAACAACACTACTACATATTAATCCATAGCATATTAGCAAAAAAGTAGTCCAAGGACTAAACACATTGTTTTAGCATTACAAGTCCACAACATTAAAAGAAAATAAAAGTAAAAATAAAAAAGTAGAAGAAGAAGCAAGTCCACTAAGTCTAAAACTCTCATGATCTCATCATTCATTGTTGGACCCAGCCTCAGCCACCTCATCATCATCATCAATACCACTCCCATCATCGGTAAACAATATAGTTTCCAAATCCGGTTCATCAAGTGAGAGAGTGGCAACATCAAGCATTCCAAAATCTTCAAGGGAACCAAATGTGTCTCCTGCAATATCCCACATCTTTGTTCGCCCTTGTGTGTATTGTGTGGTTCTCCTTGAAAGAAGACGGAGATTGCTATGGATGAAAACTAAGTCCTCTGCACGTTGTGGTGTCATCTTATTTCTTTTCAAGCATTGAATAAATGAATAAGTACTCCAGTTCCTCTCGGCACAAGATGAGGAAGAAGGTTAGATAAGTAGCTTTAAAGCTAAACCTTGGAGTAATGGTGCATTCGCACCATAAACAGCCCACCAATCAACAGGTTCCATAATAGATCTATCATGGATGGATTCTGTAAGTCCATACTTCCCAGTTTTCATTGAAAAAGAAGCAAACTCCGCTTTAACTTTTCCTCTATCCATCGGGTCCATGAAATACCTTTGAAAACACCTAATTACCTCATCTGAAAGTTCCGAATCTTTGTGTGGAGGTACTCGCTTAGGATCCTCATGAAGCCAAGCATCACTATAGTACCTTGGAATTAGAAATTGGAGAGTGCATAGTTTTAGTTTACAACTAAATAATTGATAAGTTTCAAAAGACTTACTAATAAATATAGAACTAACTTAAATTACCTTGGATTCAAAGAATGTGCCAAGCAATGGAGTGGAGTATTATTTTTGTTCCATCGATCCACAAGAATTTCGTAGACCACACTATAGAAGATAGAGGTATCTTCTTGCCGTTTCCCCTCGTGCCTATAAATCACCGTCTTCACTTTTTCAATCATAGTATCCCACATATCATAAACTAAGTGAAGACAAGGCTTGTCTGTGTCACACAACCTCAACATATCATAAATAGGGCCAGTGAAGGAAATAATGTAATCAACTTTGTCCCACCAAAGATCATTCAACACCTTCTCCTTCACAGTTCTTGCCTTACCCACATCATCATCTCTATAGCAAGTCCATTTATCACTAATAACCATCGCTTGGAGACCACCCTTAATTAACTTTATTCTTTTGAGCATCACAAGGGACGAAGAAAAACGGGTATCAGCAACTGAAAGCAACTTCAAATTGACAAACTCATTGAAAATAGCCAATCTCACTGAGTGATTCATGACAAATTTTTTTATGAACATGGCATCTTCAACAACTTCAGTAATCCAACGACATTGCTCAAACACTTCTTCTTTCCCTTCTACAAGTTTTGGGACACATGTTTTTTAGGGCAAGATTCAATGTGTGGACAACACATGGAGTCCAAACAATGTGGGGAAACTGACTTTCAATGAGTAGCCCTGCTGCCCTACAATTTGCCGCATTATCCGTGATCACTTGGACAACATTTTCTGGACCAACTTCAAGAATAACTTCTTTTATCAAACCAAATATGAAGTATTTATCTTTAGTCTCCCCAGAACAGTCAACGGCTTTAAGAAACATAGGTCCTCCTTCAATCACAGCCATGAAATTAATTAATGGCCTTCTTTGAGAATCACTCCACCCGTCACTAACAATGCTAACACCCTTTTCCTTCCACGTGCTCTTGATCGGTTGCAACAATCTTTCAACATTTACCCTTTCTTTTTGGAGTAGGGTGGTTCTTAACAAATTATAACCTGGGGGTAGATAACCTGCCAATCCACTATTCGCAGCAAAGGTATACGAACTCACATAATATGGGTTCCTTGTTAGGTTAAATGGTAACCCTGACGAATAGAACATCCTAGCAATTTCAGAATGCAAGTGTTCACGATTGCCATTGTTAAATGCCTTCTCAAGTGCACTTCCACTTCCACTAGGACCACTACGCGTCTTTCTTTTCTTAGGATCAACCTATCCTTGAGTTTGGGAATAAGTCATGCCACCTAAAGTCGTAGTAGGAGGCGGCAAAGGAACTCTACTAGGCTTGGAACTTTCTACTCTTTGTGTAGCCTCGTCTACCGCCTTCCTCATTTCGGCAGTATCATGAGGGGTCACTTTCAAACATGGTCTAATCCCATGCCCAGTAATTTTATATAAGTGTGCCCTCACCCTCGTATATGACCCCTTGAAATCTTCGAAACAAAAGTTACATTTAAAATTGTAATTCCCCCCTCCTCCTCCACTCCTCCCTAGTTTTGTCATATATTTCCACAGTGGCTTATTTTCATCTGGATCAGTAGTCAATGGACTACTAGCACCTGAGGAAGAAGTCATAGCTTCAAATTCCTAAAAGACTGACCCAAACATATATATATATATATATATATATTAAAACCCTAAGTTGAGAATATGTATATTAAAATAAATAATTTATAAAACCTAGTTTGGAAAGGAAAAAAAAGAAAACAAAAAAACCCAACATCTCAGAGATAATAGAGATTCTAAATCAGTGAATTATAAAAACAATCCCTAACAATGTAAAGAAGAAAGTTTAAGCATACCTCAAGGCTCAAAGGCGCAAAATATACACCAAAGGGTAGGAGGTTGCAGTCGCAGGAGTCGCCGGAGGTGTCGCAGGTGTCGCCAGAGGTCGCTGGTGTCGCCAGAGGTCGCTGGTGTCGCCGGAAGTCGCAATAGTGGCCGGAGGTTGCAGTCGCAGCTCCTCTCCCAGTCGGCGCTGAGATCTCCTCTGATCTCCTTCGTTTTTTTTTTTTTGGCCCTTTTTGGGAATACGCTAGGTCAAACTCAGTATTTAAACAATTTAATTTTTTATTATTTCAGTTGTACCCCCCATGACTTTCAAAAAATACAAACTGAGCCCCGCCGTACCCAACTACGTACCCATGAAGTACCCATGGAGTACCCGAGCCGTACCCACCATGAATTCAAAAATTCAAAATAGCAGGACACCTCTGGGGGAGTACCTGACACGTACCCAGGGGTATGGTACGGGTGTCGGTGTCCCCCAAGTACCCGGTACTGATACTTCACCCAAATAGGAGTACCCGTGCTTCATAGATGTTAGGTACTTGTACAATAGTATATGAAAGTCTTTAATGATGTTCCTTTTGGTACGGAGTTCTTTCAAATGGAGAAATTCTCATGTTAGTCTTATTATCACATAAAACATTATTTGCTCTTAATTTCCAAAAAAAAAAAAAAACATTATTTTCTCTTAAGAGTGTTGAATTGGAGCATCCAACCCAAAACCAATTGGCAATGTGTCGAGGATCCCCTTGAACTTATATATTGAGTAGCTAGGTTATAAGTCTCCGACGTGAGACAATCTCAACATGCCCCCGTACGTGTGGCATGACTGAGAGCCAAACACGTGAATTACTGAGATAGGGTGATGTGGAGCACACATGGACAAATTGGCCCAACAATAACCTGCTCTGAAACCATGCTAAATTGGAGCATCCAACTCAAAACCAGTTGGCAATGGGTCGAGGAGCCCTTATATATTGAGTAGCTAGGTTATAAATTTCCGATGTCGGACAATCTCAACAAAGAGTTATATGAAAAATATTTATTACACCCGTGTCCCAATGTCCTTGGATTCATGAATTTAAGAAGTCAACACTTAGACATTTACCTGCACGGTTGCACCCGACGCACGTATTCGAGTCCATTAGCATCGATTCTAATTTTGGGTAGAGGTTATGGAAGGAAAAAAATCAGAGTTTGTCATCTCATAGTCCAAGTTCACTTTCTTATTGAGGAACGAGGCATCTGGATGTTCCAAACATATTTTGCCTTGAATGGTTATGCTGGATGTGATCATTCTCTTATCATAGTTGTGCGTGTGTGGCTGCAAGGTGGTTGGTCAATGTTTGTATCACTTAGGTAACAGCAGATATGATAATCACTGAAAATGATTCAAATGGTTAAAAACCACGTTAAAATGCATACTTGTCCTCAAAATGATCTTTTCAGGCACCTCAGACATTTTGTGTTTCTTGCAGCTTCTTGAACCTGGAAGATTTTTATGGTTGCTAAAAGCTTTGTACGGTCTCCTGATGCTGCTTCCCCAGGCATGTGTACGGTTGTTTTGTTACTGTTTCTTTGGTTAGTAAATAATACTTGAGTTTTTAAGTTAGGATCAATTTGGGTGATAATGTCTTCGACTCTATAGTGGCCTGAGGAATTAAAACCTTATCTAAAACTGTTGCATTTGTTCTACCTTTTTGATTCTAGGAAGCTGGTATGTTGTGAGATGCATTTATAGATTCTGAACTCTCTGAAAGCTTGTGATCTCTGTTGACTGTTGCATTTGCATAGTTATTACTGGGTTAGATCAAGACATGGCTAACTGATTTTGAATTGCGGGATGTGGGTGTATGTTTCATTCTTATACGGTTGTACCTGTAAAAAATAAGGATAGAATATGAGTCCAGCATGCTCACGAACTTTCCAGAAGAGTTGAAATATGTTTAGGGCGATCCTGCTTGCAAGTTGCAGTTAGGTTAATTGATGAAGTGACATTAGTTCATATTCTTTTTGAGATGAAGGGTTTCTACTTATATAGTCAAAATTCTTTTGCATAAATAGCTTTTCAATTGGATTCCTCTGAAGTTCCAGAAGCTGGGGTTTTCGATTTTGATATTACTGTCTGTCTGGCTCCGTGTGTGTGAGTTCATCCCTGCGAATATACGCCCTTTCCACTAGGGCAGATATCGGTCGGCTTTGGTCGGTGTTCATCACCAAAGTCTCACCGAACCAAAGCAATCAGTTCTACTGGACTGTGCACCGATTTCGGGCCGACAACTTCGGTGCAAGGTTCTATACTGACCATTGCAACAGGCGGTCGGTTCGGTCGGCATATGGAACTCAGAAAAATTTCTCAACGTATAAAAATCAGTCTTAAATCAACAAATAAAAAAAAAATAAATTGCATTCAAAGTTCAAACAACAAGAGGTGGAACTTGAAAGTCATACAGAGTGAATGGATTTCCGTTTGTTCAAAGATCTAAACATAAAACAACAAACATGGACTAAATTGTGTGTAACCGGAGAGAGGAGAGAAGGGATTCAAAATAATGTGTCAGTGTGTGTGTGTGTGTGTGTGAGAGAGAGAGAGAGAGAGAGAGAGAGAGAGAGAGAGAGAGAGAGAGAGAGAGAGAGAGATTTTGAAACTATGAGTCATTACCTTCAGCCATGGAGGATTTAGGGTATTCATTGTGAGGAAGAAAACGACACTGCAGTGTAGGGTTAGAAGTGGCTAATGAAATGAGAGAGAGAGTAAGAGAGGATTAGGGCTTTGTCTTGTAACGTGTGTAGCCAAACCTAACTAGGGTAGTGTGGTGGGATTAGGTTACCTCAAAAGTTGGGATAAGTCATAAAGTTAGTTTTTTAAGAAGTGCAAACTGAGTCTGAAAGTGACATATATATGTATATTATATACAAGTTCAAACTATTGTATCATTCGGTCGGTTCGGCCAATTGTCGAAAATTCAAAGGACACACCGTGCGCCGTACCGAAAAATTCGGTATAGATGACTAGCAGACCGAACACCGACTGTGGGATTTTAAAACCGGCCAAAACTGAGAAGTTCGGTCGAGATCTGCCGGTCGATTTGGCCAAATGGTTTTTTTGATCAGCCCTACTTTCCACTCTTCTTCTTCTTCTACTTCTTCTTCTTCTGCTTCTTCTTCTTCTTCTTTTTTTTTTTTTTTTCCGAATAAAGTTCTGGAAGAGAAGATTATAAGAATACAACTAGTTGAAGTTGTACGTCCACATAAGTGAATGTAGAAGTTCTCCCAAGCAGTATAAAAATTTACAACTCAAGTTGACAGTGCATTTCCCTGTTCTCAAAGTGGTAGAATACTTTTTAGCTACTTCGAAGAATGTTTGGAATGGAAAGCTGATATGAGCTAATCGGTAACTAGCACCCATGAGCTGTGCCTTAGTATCAGTTGGTCAATGTTTTGACACAATGTCACTAACCTTCCTTGCCCTTTGTATTTGTATGCACTTCACCCTACCAGCTAAGTACTGTCCCCTGCTATACTAATCCGAATATTTTTTTTAATTATATAAGAACATAAAATTATTAGAAGACTGATATGGCCTTGTTTGTGTCACAACCCAAATCCACTAACTATCAATGTTCTAAAAATCGCTAGGCGCTAGTCGGGCGGCGGAGGGGGGCCTAGCGCCTAGGGGCCTAGGCGGACGCCTAAGCGGGGCCTAGGCGGATTTTTTTTTTTATAAATAAAATTAATTATATAATAGATATATATACAAGTTATGTGGTGTTAATTAAAATAATTATAGATTCTAGTTCAAATAATATATATATAATATGTATATATATATATAAAAGTTATGTGGTGTTTTTTTGGAAATAAGTAAAGATTATTAGAAGGTTTTAATATTTAAAAAACTATTAGGGATCTCTCCATAATTAACTTAAACCTTAAATATATATATATACTAATGTTAGAGTTTTTTTTTTCCAAAGAGTAAGACCCAAATAAGACTTTCTAGCATTCTCACCCTAGCCCGCCTAGCACCGCCTAGCCCGCCTAGCACCGCCTAGGCCCCGCCTAGAGGCCGACTAATCCACTGGCCGATTTTCGCAAACGCCTAGGGAAAATCTCGGCGGCCGGGCACCGCCTAGCGCCTAGGCGGCCGCCTAGGCCGATTTTTAGAACACTGCTAACTATGGCACGAGGGTACATGACATGCCACCGAGGCCTGACCCTATGTTAATAAGGTACAAAACGGGTTTTTAGACTCCCATTTAAATCACATTTGCAAGTGATTAGCCCCAAGGGTATAATAGGAGTTTGAAAATTTGAGTTAGATTTTATACCAAAAGACAACTGTTTTGAGTCTAGGTTCCAACGTTGGAAACGGTGCACGATTTCAAAATTTCAGAAAAAGTTGTTTGTTTTTGTAAAAGTCGTCGTTTTGAACCAATTAAAACAGTGTGTATTTCGATCGATCGAAACAACTTCTATCCACAATTCTAGCCATGAGCATCTAAGAAATCAAAAACTGCTTGAATGGCAAAAGCACTTGCCAAAACCTTTCATACATGAACATAGGAGTCTTATACATCAAGTTCTACACATGCTCACCTAACAACATAATTTACAAGTCCTTTAGTTCCAAACCACAACAACTACGCCATATACAATATGCACATTAAACACTTGTTCTCCTCTTTCGTCCTCTATTTCTCTTTCTCCTTCGCTTTCCTTTCACCTGAAATGGTTATTCAATAACAACATGAGCTGAAGCTCAGTGAATAACATGCTCTTTGACATAAATTCATGTATATCATTTAAACACGTGATATGCAATTCAATGTAACATAATGAATCACAACCAAGTAAGTATTTATCTCCAAAGCTTCCTGTTCTTCTCACTACCACGTGCCTGTAATGACACCCTTTATCCTTGTTCCGAGCTATCCAATACCCTATTCAAGGCATATTGAACACTCAAGCCTTAGAAGGCTTTTCTACACTCCCTTTTGGAGCTTTCTCTATGTAGTGATAGAACAATTGTTTCTTCAACCACATAATCACATAAAAATGTTTCCAACACATAATCCTTTCTATCTCTTGCACATATAGTCAATCATGATATACACGCATGCTCATAATCTATGAATTGAAAGTAAATCATTTATATGCCACAATTTCATTACTTGAAAAGTTTCCTCAAAGATAGAGGTTACTCACCTTGCTCTAGATATAGTATTGACAAGATATAATGCTCACTTTCAAACTCCCTTAGCTTCTCAAGTATAGCTTCAATTTGAGATAGAAATCTCCCTAGCACTCTTTCCCCTTTGGTCTTCCTTCTTTTCTCTCTTGTTTTTCCCTTTCTTCTTTGCACCTACTTGCTTGTGTAGAGACAAACCAAACTAAACCAAACCAAGCCTTGTGTCCCAATCAAATGGGGTCGGCTGTATGAATCCTTTTTCTCCATTCTGCACGATCAAGAGCTATATGCTCATTTAAATTATATATATTCATATCTTGTGTAGAGACAAGCACCTAAAAAATATGTACATCTTATTTAACTAGTTATTCTTCTATTTCTCTCTCTTGACCACTTGAATACACATGGACTTAGCCAAATATAGCCCAACACCTCCTACTAGGCCAACCTACTAGCTTAGGTAATATAAGCTAGCACCTTGATTAGGTTAATTAATCATCATTAAGGTAATTAATCTCAATTAGGCTAATTTATCTTGATTAGGAAAGTTCTACCAAATTCTAGAGATCAAGTCTCCTAAATTACACTTTCACCTACTATATTTCTTACTAATTACACAATAGCTCCTCTAGTTCTCGTGAATTGTTAATTCACCTACTAGTTAGGAAAATGTATTCTTTTTACTCCTATCATTTATGCCCTTGTCTAGCAATTCAACATTTAACATCAAATATGTATCCAATACAAGACATAAAATAATTCCATGTCTTTCAAAATATGCAAATTCCAAATAGATTGCCATGTGTAACACACAGTGTTTTAAAAACCGGACCGGACCGGCCGGTTCAACCGGTTGAACCGTGAACCGGTCCCTTTACCGGTCCGGTTTGACCCGGAAAACCGTGTTTACTATTGAACCGCCCAAAACCGCTCGAACCGGTGGTTCAACCGGTGAACCGTTAAACCGGTCACGGTTCAACCGGTTCAACTGGTTCAATATTTCTTCTTTTCATCTTTTTTTTTTTTTTTGCATTTAATCTCTTTATGTTGAATCATAAACTATACATAATTACATAAACTTACTTTATTAGCAAAAAAAAAACTTTACATAGACTTAAATTAGTGATATTGATATTTTTTTAATTTTATTACTACTAATTTATATAAATAAATATAATTATTACATAATTATGACATCACGGTTCGATTCCGGTTCACCCGACGGTTGAACCACTAACCCGTGACCCGGTCATTTTTCCGGTTCGATGAACGGTCCGGTTTTCAAAACAATGGTAACACATAACAAGAGTTTATCAACTCTTAATTTCTTTCCACCACTTAATAATAAAATTAAGTACGCAAATCACATAAATATTCATGTCATTACCATATAAAGCACATTAAAATGTCATAATCACATGTCAAAATGTTGGGATATTGCAGTTTGACATGCATTACATTTGATGGCATACCGTTTTGAGGAAAAAAAGTTGGTTTTTTATTTATTAATTTATAAAATATACAGAAATATTACAGTTATTCTTGCAGGATTGGTGGGTGAAGAGCAGCACTAATACTCTCAGTGGATTAATTTATTACTCTCATCATATTTTGTTCTTTAACCTTTAATGCAGCAAAGTAAGGCCTTCAAGATTCTACAGACTCGACTTAAAACTGTTCCTTCATACTCCTTCAATGGCGATCAGTTTAAGCGAACGTCGTCGGGAAACCCTTACTCACAAATTCATCACGTGTCAAGTGGATCGCAAGTCTTTGAGGATGGTGATTTGAACGAAGACTCAAGGAGTGTACATAACGGAATAAACTTCGCCTCCAGGCTGCAACAGTTTGAACAAATGCAGCAGCAACATCGTATGCACCCAAAATCACAGGCACAGTCGCACTACAGTTCTACTTCATCAGCAAAGGTTCGCTGATTTCTTTTCTCGACAAGTCTGTCTGAGTTGTGTGATTGCTTCATTAATACAGTTGGTAGTTGAAGCTGATCTTTCTTATTTGATTCTGTGGTTACCAACCATTGCAACCTTTGTAGCAC
Source organism: Hydrangea macrophylla (assembly GCA_033977485.1). Classification (NCBI taxonomy): domain Eukaryota; kingdom Viridiplantae; phylum Streptophyta; class Magnoliopsida; order Cornales; family Hydrangeaceae; genus Hydrangea; species Hydrangea macrophylla. The sequence continues at coordinate 53,781,399 of CM066983.1, forward strand.
GGACACTTCAATTTGGGTACCTTGTCCGTGACAGTGTGATGGACAAGCAAAAGACGTGTAGCAAGTTTTTTTTTTACATCAAGCACATGCTGGACACGCGACCAGACATAGGAGTGGACAAGGGAGGTGGCTCCTTTAAAAATGTGTTTTGAAATTTTGAGGTTCCAAGTCTTCCTAAAATATGATAGGAGCTATGTCATAGGTTATTTGAAAATTTAAAATAGGGAGTGTACCCAACCTGGTATATTCTACAAATTTATAAATGACTCATTGTTTTTGGGTATTCTCTATGTGTTCGCCGTGTCTGTATCATACATTTTTTAGATTTACTGTATAGTCTCGCCCGTATCATGTTGGATCTGTTTCTGTGCCCATATCCGTGCTACGTTGGTTGCAACGGCGAAAAGGAAGTTGAGGTACATTTTCACTAATTTTGACAAAAATAATGTTTGTTTCACGAAGGAAAAACTAGGAATAAAGCACAAGGCCAAGCTGGATGCCTCTGGCCCCAGTGGTTAAGAGGTGGATTGCTTGCTTCTTTTTTCCCCCACCCCCCTAGAAAAAGGGCCAAAAAAGATGCTAGGGTTAATTTCCAAGAGGACCTATGGTTCTTGTGAGATATGCTAAAAGTCTGAGCACGTTGATGTAGTGGAAAGCCTTGGATCCCTACACAAATGGTTCGTCTTGCTTTCCAATTGTTTGTGTCATCTACCAAGAGTCAAAGCTTATTCTTTATTTTCACCTCTCTAATACTAGACAATAAATTGATACTAAGGTTAGGTTATCACTATTTAAATTTCAATTTGACAATAAAAGTTTTGAAAGGTTTACATAAAAAATATAGGAGTCACTAAATACACACTTAATTGCTCTCTACACTCGCCTAGACTACTAGTGATGCTGAATGAACAACTTCTCAATGCATCCAGGTGGGTGTAGAAAGTAAACTGGTGGGTGTAATTAGTAGTTCCCAAAAATATACGTACTGAGTACATGATCTGTCTTACTTTAGACACGATGCCCTTTCCATTAAAGACATCAAGTTGGGATGGAGGGAGTAGATGTATATTCCTCGGGTAGTTAGTATTATTCAGTTGAAATCAAATCTTGTGTTAGCTAATAGAGCCAAGAAACAGAAGTTCAGATCCTTGTTCATTTTGGCAAAAGGATTGCTCCTACCACTCTTTTTGTTTATTTATTTATTGTTTTTTTTTTCAAATCTGAAGAAAAAAGTGAAGAATGGTTGATATATAATTTTGATTATGTTAATGTCATGCTATATTTATATATAATTATATTTGACACTTCTCCAATTCTAAGATTATTTTTCCTTTTTTCATAAAAATTCGTTGCCTGATCTAATCTTCTCCATGGCCCTCGAATGATTTGATCTGCTAATGTTTGAAATTTGTTAATTGTTGAAGGTTGATATACATTGTTGGGTCCAATCTCTAACACCTTAAGCTGTTGGAGTAATTGATGACTTAACATGGTATCAGAGCCTTCTTTGTGGGAGGTTTTGGGTTCGACTCTCCATCCCCGATCTATGATTGAATTTAGTTTGTTGCCTCTCCACGTTGGGGTCGCACGTGAGGGAGAGTGTTGAAGGTTGATATACATTGTTGGGCACTTGGGCCCATTCTCTTAATAGCATAGTCCGCTTGACACTCTTTTATTTTCCTGATGTTCGTGCAGGAGGTGCAAAAACCAGAAGAACCACGGCTTAGACCATCACCTACCCCAGACATGAGCAGGCCTCCGTCAAGAACATCACGTAGAGGTTCAGGACAATTGCAACTTTAATTACTCTCTTGCCCCTATTTGAGGGTGATTATCTAAGTGGTGGCGAGCTCAGATGAGATTTCCGGTATAATTTGTAAATTGTATATTCTTAATAGGTTGTTTTGTTGAAGCACCACACTTAGGTTGCGAGGGTAGGAATTGGGTTTTGAATTGAGCTAGGGTTTTCGTTCCCGAGCTATTCTTTTTCTTTGTGAACAGAATGTGCTCATGTGGTTCCGTTATTTTTTTTATTATCGAAAACCATATGGGCAGGAGGTGGTAGATATTATTTGTTCTAGAGAGATTGCAGTTTGTGTCAAGTCTTCATCGGTTAATCACAATTAAAATAAATGAATCATCCAAATTACGTACGTACTTGGTTCTTCGGAAAGATTTTACCTCTTGTTTTGTTAATGTTTTCTTTTGGGTAAATTTTGTTTGTGTTCTTTTCGCACCCATTACTCCTATGTAAAGGTTGATGGCTGAGTTCAGTTAGAATTTTGATGAAAAATAGGTTTTGTTTAGTCTGAAGATAGTGGTTGGTTCACTTGTACAAGGTTGTCTGTGTGGCACAGATATGGACCAATAACATCTTGGAGAGGTACGTAAACACAAGGATATGTAGTGGTGTATTGTGCAAGTTTTTATTTCTAAGCATTCATCACTTAAAATTTTTGACACCAATCATTTTGTATCATGTTGGAAAATGCTGTGTGTGTGTAGGTGTTGTATTAAAGTGCTATTGGTCTGTCAATGAGCCACATAAGTACAATGTACACTCACTGGTACACACAGGCTTTAGTTTGGCCCTCATTTTAGTGCTTCTCCTTTTTTTAAAACACAATTTCATTTTAACTCATTTGGTAACTAGTTTATGAGCTTTGTAAAAGTTGAACTTGGGGCTCTTTGAGTGAAGCTTTTAAAAGCTCTAGAATGGAACTTTTAAAAGTTCAAGGTTAGTTTTTGGTTTTATGATATCTTTTTGAAGAGTAGTGGGTTACTTGTATAAAATTATCAAACTTAGTAATAAATTTCATAAACTCCTTTGAAAAAGCCACGTAGGAGTCAAACTAAGCCATAGATCAATCACACTTTACACACTTCACGGTAATAGAAAAAGCATCTAAGGTAATGTATCCATGTCGTTTCCTATTTCTAATTAGCAATTCTAGATGGCCATATTTTGTTGTTATCTACTATATATATATATATATCTCAAGGCGTGCTCACCTTTTTTTTTTTTTTTTTTAATTCAACTATGTTAGGGGCACAAACACTTTACACAATACTAGGACCCAAGTGCTATCCAGGATAGAGATAGAATGTGTTTGTAAGTATTTGTGTAAAGTGTTTGTGCCCCAAATATGACCCGTTTTTCTTATGTATTTGTTCTATGGTGGAGTATATCCAAACCATCTTGTTTTCAGGCACCTCTTTGTATATGCATTTGTTCTTTGGAAAGATTCCAACTTTTTTTTTTTTTTTTTTCGGAAAGTAAGATTCCACCTTTTGTTTTTGCTAGTGTTCTTGTTTCACCCGTTTTTCCTTTGTAAAGTTTGGGTATGTATACCTTTCGGCATATTTTGTGTTGATTAGGTTATGTGATTGTTCCGGGTGTAAAAGTTTGTCCACATGGCACAAAATAACATCTTAGAATAGGAATAATACTAAACACACTTTGAAATTCACACTGAATTTGACACCCAGCTTTGAATGCAAGTACCATGTGCAGTGTAAATGGTGCACAAAAAGGTGTGAAAACCTCACATAGCATAAGGTACATGTATTCAAAGCATAAGATGTCAAATTCAATGTGGATAGAAATGTTGACTCGGATGGTGCACAAAATCATTGCACTCCGATAGTGTTTGTTCCTACAATATGATGGAGAATGGATGCAAGAAAGAGACTTCCATTTCCAGCCTCCTATGTATATTATTTAATTTAAGTATTTCCAAAATACCTTGAAGGAAGTTGTAGTTCCTGAATTTCAAACTCTTCTGGAAGCCTTACTCACTATTCAAAGGCTGCTATTGACTCGGATAGATCAAAGACTCGGGACTCTCAAATAGAAACATGCAGGATACTAATGAATGAAATAAATCCTTTCTTTCACCATGTTGAAGCTTCTTAAAGAGACTAATTCGGGGGGACTCTCAAATCCAATGTGGAAGAAAGAACCGCGTTTCAAATGTATATGAAACTAAGGTAAGGCGGCTACCGTCATTGCTCTATTCCATTGTGATCGCCTACAGTTGATATAGGGTCAGGTAGGGCTTGAATGAATTCATCTAAGAATTAAATAGTTGGCAAAGAAAAAGATTGCGAGCCTATTTCTTTTCAATCTTATATACATGACATGCACCCTTCCAAATTCCTTCCTTAAAAAGGCCTATCTCCCCTCTTATAGTAGCTCGCCTTGGCTTTCGCGCCTCTTTCTCAAGCTAGATGTTAGCTAACTTAACTAGACAAGTTCTCCAGCTGATGTGGTGCCCACTGGTGTCCATCCTCTTGTTCTGAGCCTTACACAGTTAGACCTTTATGGCTGAACAGAGCCTTTTACAAGGCGTGTGCTAGCTTCACACATCACTTGCATTATCACTGTGGGATTGGAGATCGTTTCTCCATACCAATATCCTTTGTCTACACTTGAGTCTCTCTATCTAATATTTCTTGAATGTAGTTGAACATAACAATAGGCGAGTTACACGTTCCACTATGCTGAGGTGTAGCTGATGATTACTCGGGGTATGCACTAGTGCCCCTTGATAGGTACTTTAGAACCCGCCAATGCTTGTGAAAACCCGATCGGTTGGTCCTCCATTCAACCCACCAGATGTGTGGATATTGAAGCCATCCTCACAACATTCTCCCTTTTGTCCCTTTGTTGTAGCAAGGTAGGGTATCTCACTTGAGTTGCTCAACCGCCCCTTAGCCCGGTGCTGATGATGTGCTACGGAACTTCCCCCGTACTGGGGGTCCAAGCAGGGCATAGCTAGCGGCATAGGAGCCGACTCAGTGTCTGCTGCTTCATGTCACACTAAAGTGATCCAGTGTAACAACCTGTATTTCATTAATTAATTTTAATTTCATTCTCATATTTAAATTCAATTTGTATTATCTATGTCCATTTTATTTCAATGGTCATGTTTTATAATCTTATGGCCTATTTTTTTGTACATTGAAATTCTTTTGGGGTCAAACTGCGATTTTATAAAATTTAACAATACCTGTGTTAGATTTTAAAACTGTTTCAAAACGGTGGAAATGTTTGCTTTTGACTCAAACTGTATTTTTATAAAACCAGAAAACCATTTCTCACGTTAAAAGGAATTTTCTGTATTTTTGTGGTGATCACCGCACCGCAAAAATCCCAGTCTATGTCCAAAACTGTCAATGCCGCGGCGAGATCACATAGATTTTGGAATGGACATAAAGCTGGAAGTGACTTATGCTTTATTCCATTTATAGAAACTAATGATTAGTTAAGCTTTGTTTGGAAATGCATTTTGTGTATGTGTAATTGTTATGCCTTAAGCAAAGTTTCCCAAACACCTTGTGTTGGCCCCTATACCCCTACACTTGACCCTTTAATCATCTGTAGAGTCTTTGCATTTTGTATATACGTATGTGTATATCAGTCCTCATGAATACTTGGTATAGATTAAATTTGAAAAACAAATTCAATTGTTGAGTAATGGAGGTTGATCTTGGTCCCTAAGTTTTCTCTTTTTGCCTTCTATAAACACACCCATAACTCTCACATTCAGCACACATATCTCAGAGAGAAAAGAGAGAGCTTGAGAGTTATCTTGCTGTAATTTTAAGAGAGAGAGAAGCTCATTTCTCCATAGCTTGAATAGTTGAAGCTTGGATTTCTTATTCTTTCTCAACAATCAGTTAATCTTCAATCTAAGTGAGTATTTATCACTCACTCAAAATGTAATTCATGCTTTAATTTCTTTTGTGCTTGTCTAATTTTGAAATCTCCATTGATGATCATACGTTTGAAGTTTCATAGCTTGAAATCAAGATTTTTCAAACTCAACCAAAATCCGTTTTCTTAGATAATTATGAAAGATTACATGTGGTAGATGCTATGTTTAAAGTATAAGAGCTTAATTCATTCATAGGAGGACGTATGTTAAAAACGAAGTTTTGACGTCTTTCGGTTTTTCATAAAATTCGTGAGCTACGGATCGATTCAAGTAAAATTGGTTGTGGATTCCTAATCCTTGCGAAAAACTGAAGAGATCCATATATAATAAGGCTTGGTTATTGTTAAATTTCAAAATGGGTCAAAAAGACCCCTTAAAACTGAAATAGGGGAAAACCAGCGAGGAAGACGAAGCTTCTGCAGAAAGAAAAGTTTTGTAAAAGAAAATTGAAAAATAGGCAGGTCGCGCGAGCGGACTGCGCAAGCGATCCGCGCGCGCGAGCTGTGTGTTTCCAGGCAGTAAGGAAAGTTTATATAATAAGACGGGAAAATGGGCAAATCGCACGAGCGGCCCACGCGCGCGACTATAGTTTCTAGTTTTTGCTTGTTGTATGTTAAGGAACTGTTTGGGTGATGTTTCATGGACTTTTAAAGCTCTGTTTGGAAAATTTACTAAAACAGAAACCTATTTGGTTATGTTTGGACGATTGAAATAATATATTACGACTTAACAATCCCCGCACGTACGTTGTTCCTATAATTTAGCATTTTACTTTTGTTTAAGGTTTCATGACATACATATGGAGTCAGTTGTACATGCATGGTGTGTGGTAGTCAGAGTGAAAAAGAGTGTGTGGTTGAGATTGTGTTGTGGACACTCCCTGGTAATTGTGTACCAAAGTGTGATGTGTTGAGATTGCGATGAGAGTATCTTTATATTGCGACGGTGGCAAAACTGGACATTCCCTGATGCCTATGGTAGCGTTAAAGTGTGTGACGCCGAACTTGGACATTCCCTGGCCCCCATGGTAGTGCTAAAGTGTAGCCTACTGGTAGCGTTAAAGTGTGTGACGCCGAACTTGGACATTCCCTGGCACCCATGGTAGTGCTAAAATGTAGCCTACGGACACTCCCTGGTACCCGAGTCTGGATACTGCGTGAGGTTACCTCCGGTATTTGCGAGGTGGATTAGGTACTACAGTGTGAGGCATTGGACACTCCCTGGTACCCCAGACCAAAGTGTGAGGCAAACTGGACATTCCCTGGCACCCCTGTGCTAAAATGTGGCTATCGGAGTATTACAAGGATGCTGGTGTGAGATAGAGGGTTGTTGTGTTTGTCGAGAGAAAAGAGTCAGTAAGATGAGATGGTGTATTGTTTTTCATACACGGTCACATATATGTGAATTAAAGCTTTCAAATGATATTGTGGTTGTTTTCTAAAAATGAACTCTTTACTTTAATATAAACTTGTTGAATTAAATGGGAATTGGAAAATGGTAAATGAGTATGTGTTACATTCAAAGTTATGTTTTTAATACTCACCAGCTTCTTGAAGCTGACGGCGTCGATGCGCCCTGGACATTCATGTTTAGGCTTTTCAGGTTATGACTATGCTGGGCCCTATGATTATGCAAACTGAGAACGGCTGCTTTGGAAGATAGAACTGCTATCAATATCCTATGTTTTAAGTTATAAACTGTTTTGGTAATAAGGATGACTGTAATAGATGTTAAGTTATTGTTTTGATTTAAGGCGGTTTGTGCCTTTAGAGACCCCGTGTTGTAATATGTAATAAGTTAGAAAAATATTTGTAAGCCTTGATAGCTCTGTTCTGATTATTATGTTTTTGTTGTTGACGTTTGGGACAGAATCGATCCTTCAAACTGTCACGACCTACGGGTCCATAAAGGAAATTAAACGCTTTCCTTATTTATGCTACGTCGGGGCGTGACATCCAGTATATGGTTCTACATGTTCCACCACTTCTACATTCATTTCCATATGTTGAATCCACATGTTCTGCTATGTTTACGTTCACTTCTAATACTAATCATGACACACAATGAGCATCAACATGTTGAGGTTCGAAATTCGCACTAAAAATTTTGATTTGTCTATTACTTAGTCATTATGGGAAAGAAAGGCTGAAATAAGAAATAGATTATTCCCTGAAAGCTTATCCAATACCACCCGTACTAGAATGCATCTTTCCCTGTGTGAGAGATTTCTACGCCAGTGGAGAATAACGACTTTGTTCTGAAAAAAGCGGCAGACATACTAATTTGTTCGGTATTCCCTAATTCCACCCATTTGGTTTTTTGTATCCATCTCCACAGGAATCTTCAGATCATATGACATTATCAACTTTGCAGCATTGGAGTGTAATATCATTTCCAAAATGTGCATTAACTGTTGCCCTTCCCCTTTTCACTATGTTCGAGAAGTTGCTCATAAATCAAAGTATGAATGTCCCTTCAAAGTACTGCGCGCTCGTTTCGATTGGGAACAGGGTGGGCAACTTTTGTTGGTGCTTGTGCCTACAGCAGAGCCTCTGAAGCCATCCCCTTTCAAAGCCAATGGGTTTTGAATGACCTCCTTTTCATCGTTGAAATTACGATTAGCGCTAATAGCGTATGGTCCCTAAGAAGATAATATGATGGATTCAAACAAACACGTGTAAAGTGTGCAGTGTAGTGCGAATACTATTTGTACAAAAAAAAATCTAACCAATCAGTATGATGACACGTGGAGTGCAAATGGGCAATTACATCGTGTGACGTGGAAAGACAAGGGCTTAACACGTGCAAGATTCCAAGGAGGCAGTTTGGGCACGAGGAGTTGGTTATTCAGCAAGGTTTGAATTCGTAAGATAACTGCTGGGACACGTGTTGAAAGGAGAAAAATGCAGTTTGAAGTAACAGTTAGTGTACACTCCAAGTTGGAAGGAGTAGTTACTTCGAAAGCCTATAAATAGAAGAATAAGTAAAGTAGTGAAAGAGAAACACAAGAACGCAATCAAACACTTTAGAATACATTTATGTGTTTTTTTTCGCTTTGATTCACTGCTTGATTCGCTGCTTCTCCTGCTTTTAGCGGTTCAATGGGCAGCGTAGTAAACCACTTTGAAGTACCCTTCGAGGTTAGGACCTGTACCTTACTTTGTTTCGAATAAAGTAGTTTCCTTTGTTTAAAGTTTCATTTACTGTTTTATAATTTTATTTAAGTTTAGTTTATACTTGAGCTAGTTTGTGATTCTGCCTTTTACTGTTTGTCAATTCTACATGATAAAAGTCCTTGATTACAAAGCATTCGAACCGTCATAATTGGCATGGTGAGACCCATTTGGCTTGCACAATTACATTGGCAACTTGCTTTCCTGGCACGCTCGTACACACAAAATTACACAAATATCCTTCGAAGGATAAATAGCCAAACATTATTTTGGCATGCACGGTGGGATGCTAGTGTCAAAATGACTAATATAGCACTTTGAAGCAAATAGATTAGCTGAAAACAACAACAATGGTGTAATGATGAAAATTTAGAGATTGGTAGCACTTTACATGAAGAACCTCATAACGAGAATGTGGTGGTTGACCCTATAAATATTGGGGTAAACAACCAAGGAATTGGGGGAGAGAACCCAAACCAGCAAGAGTCAACACCAGCAGTTGGTGTAGACGTGCAAAACCATTTGGTGAATCAATTAACACCAATTTTTTTTTTATCATCTTGGGAATATGATCCAAAACGTTAATATTTTGGTTACTTCCTTTACCAATTGTTTGCCACAAAATGTGCTAATGTTGGTACCAAATGGTTATTCACCTTTACCTTGAAGGGAGTATCTAATTGGGAATAATCAACTCAGTCCTATTAACTATGTGAATGGCCCTGTCCCAAGACCAAATACACAAGAAAGTTTCTATATGCCTATTCAAAATAATGCGACACTTATCTTCAAAGGTGCCCAACCATATCAAACTGGGGGCTTTCAAGACCCATTGGTTAGGCAAGTGAACTTAGAGGATAGAAGGCCAAGAGACTCAAATGTTGGTCAAAATAGAAAGGTAAATAACAATCTAGTGTTTAAACTAGAGTTGTCAATGAACCTTTTAGGAGAGCAGAGAACTTCCAACAACCACAAGTTGTGCCAGCAGTTGTTCCACCCATGGTGCAACCAGTTCAACAACAGCCAAATTTGGTTGAGAGGAATGATGTAATCAATCTCATTCATTAGATATGTGGACCTATTGCAAGAGGGGTACAAACTCTTGTACATAGGAAGCCTTACCCTGATTGGATAGATAGGATCAAACTTCCTCGAGGTTTAAGTTTCCCACATTTACCTTGTTCTCTGGTGATGGGAATCAGTCCACAATTGAGCACATTGCAAAATTCACAAGCCAGTGTGCTGATGCTGGTACAAATGAGTTTCTTAAACTTAGGCTATTTGCTAATTCCTTAATTGATATAGCTTTTACTTGGTTTATCAATTTGGCACCAAATTCTGTCCAGAATTGGGCTTAAATGGAAGATTTATTCCATGCCCAGTTCTTTCAAACAGAACCAGAAGTCTCGATGATTGATTTGGCGAGACTAAGCTAAAAGCCTGATGAGAAGGCTACTCAATTTGTAAATAGGTTCACGAGAGCAAAAACAAAATGCAAAATTGTTCTGCCAGAACTTGAGTTTGTGAAACTGGCACAAAATGGTATTGAGTTTAGACTTAGGAAAAAGTTTGATGCCATAGAATTTAGAAATTTAGTTGAATTAACTTCTCGTGTCTCTAGGTATAAGGCTTTTTTTAGACGAAGAAAGTAAAAAAAAAAATACTTCTTCACTTAAAACTTATTACAAAGATCCAAATTATGAGATAGATGCTACTAAAAGGGAATGACTCCTTCACTTGTAAGAGTTTATTGAAAAAGAATGTGTCTAGTGAGTCATACAAACCAAAGGGATCTTTCAAAAGATATTCTTTTGATATTTATAAAGCAAATGAAATTTTTTATCATCTTCTAGAGGGAAAAGTTATATAATTACCTAATGATGTTAAATTACCTTCTTCTGAGGAAATGAAGGATAAAAAAATTACAAATGGCATGATACTTGAACTCTTCTGTTTCTCAAATCTGGGATAATAGATAGAGAGTTTAAAGGAGGGAGATGAGAGAGTAGGGCCTACCGAGATAAAAGAAGTTGAATCAGAAAGAGTTACAGGAATAGGGTTTCAACTATGAGGGATGATCCACTACCAGGAATTTGGTATTAATCATGTTCGTCTTTTATAGCCTTGTCGAAATTCTCACTGATAAACTTGATAGCCTCGTCAGAGTCTGTCATTTTAATTTAGAAAATGATCTTCAGAAAATAGAGTATGAAGAAGAGATTGATTTGGAGGAGTTAGAAAAGATCAAGGTATGAGAGATAGAGAAGTTAAGAGAAATCAAGTAACTTCTTTGTTCTAGGGCGTGGAAGTTCTTTTATAGTCATGGGTAGGCCCACATAGGCTAATAAGCGGTTACGAGTTTAAACTTACTAGCCATTACGCCAGTTACAATAGAGCCGTTATGAGATAGTGGAGGGAATTGAATCGGTTCCAAACAAAAACTTCATACATTTCATAACTAACTATTTACAATATTGTGGGTTTTCCCTATTTATAGGCTAACTTGATAAGCACAGGGAAAACCAAAAGTTACAAGGTTATGAAAGAGATCCCAATAATACAAGAATTTTTTTTTTCTATTTTGAGGTTTGACTTCAACTTGTAGATCTCGAGGGCTCTATGATCGAAGTGTGATGCAAGCCTTTATGGATCTCCTTTTATGACTCTTCTCATTCGAGCACTGATTTCCTTTTTAGAAAATACGGGATGATCTTTATCATCTTCAGAACCCTTGTGCCAAAGACATACATCTCCTCGAAGTCATTAATTCCCTCCAATAATGCATGGGAATCTTTTTTGGCTTGGTCATAAAGGTTTTTGAGATGCTCTAAGCATTTCTAGTCTTGATCATGAAAGGCATTCCACTTCACATGAGAAGAGAGAGAGAGAGAGTGTGTGTAAGGAGTAAACATGATTTGGGCTTTCACATTCGTTAAAGGACCAGAAGTTTCTCTATCTAAAATGTGACATGCCTATTCAAAGTTGAGACGTGCTTTGCGTGTTTGTAGAATGGAGAAAGGAAGGTTTGAGAAAGCAATAAGGAGCCTTTGAGCCTGTATGAGGTGAATAGACTCTGGATCTAAGATGGGGTGAATGTATAATTGGTCAAGTGAACGAATAGGGTCATCGAGTGACTCTTCAGTAGGATCAAAGGCTTTAATTGTAGTGGTTGGAAAGCCTAATCGGGTGTAATCAAAGAGAAGAACTTTTTGTTCATACTCTTTTGTGAACAAAGCACATTTGTTTAGGAATTTGATAGAATAATGCTCAACAGAGAATTTCTTATATGTGGCCCTTACAAAGGTATATGTAGGAGGCCTACCTTGAGGAAGCAAGTTCTTCTACCATTTGAATCAAAGACCAGGAAGGCTAGTAGAAGAAATGAGCCAAGCATTGAGAAAGTTTTGCGCAGGTGTAAGGTAGTATGAGAAAGGGTAATAGGGCTTGATTATTCGACTTCGAACAACATTTTCAGCTGCTTTGAAGTAATCAAAATCAGGATACACTACTGAAGGGAGAATAGTGGGGGTCTCGAGTTTTATACTAGTGTAAAATCCTAACCCCTCTCCCTTCGAGATTGGCATTTCCCAAGCAGGATGAAATTTGTAGTTTCCATATTTGGGGTTCGAGGAGAAAGCAGCTTGAGGGTTCAAAGGTCCAGTAACATGAGCAGCCCATTTTTTCCATCCAGAGAGAATTGCTAGAAGGTTGTTCGATTGGGATAGCCTCATCCCTAGTCATTAGAATTTTGGTTTGTTTAAGCTTAGTAGCAGCTTTAACATCTTCCAGAAGGTCATGCGGAAATTTATCTAAATCCATTCTTGGTCCATCGTTTCTGGTTAATGGCAAGGTAAGAATGATGGTTGTACAATGCTTAGAAGCGAAAAAGAGTTTGTCTTCTTATTTCTAAAAAAGAAGCAGTTTGTAATTCAGATCTAGGCCATGAACCATGATCATAGGGTATAATGGAAGAAGTAGAATGTGTTAGTTACTAGTAGTTATCAAGAAACCACCAATTACACTTTTATTCAAAAGGCAATTGGTACGGGAAGTATGTTTTGTTTGAAAAACAGGTTTAAATGGAAAGTTTAAACACGCAGCGGAAAAATCAAGTTATGAAACTTTATTGGCATGCCCGGATCTACTACTCGTCAATTCTACAGATGCGCACAAGAGGGGACACGAGTTATACCTTAGTGTCTTGAACCCAATTCTGATCTTCAGCTTCCAGCAGCCTCCACTAGATGATCTTCACCCTTATGACTCCTGCGGATGCCTGGCAGAAAGACTAGGGTTGGTGGGAACCCTAATGGAGAGGATAGAGAAGGTTTTGGGGCTCCAAAACAGTTTCTGCAGCTTCTGACGTTCAAAACGACGAACAACCTTTTCCAGAACGCAGCTGCCCTATTTATAGATTCCCAGAACCGACCTAGACTTCGAGCGATCGAAGTGCCTTCGATCGATCGAACATTCGATCGATCGAACCATCTTCGATCGATCGAACATGCAGACTTCAATCGATCGAGACATCTTCGATCGATCGAACCTGTCTGGACATCATCCTCAAGCATCTTTCCAAGCATCCTTGCGGAGCTAAGAGTGGGACCTCCTAGGCTCTTTATTGTTGGCTCAGACCAGTTTGTTAATCACCATGACCAAACTCTTTGATCAGCAAACTAACTAACTGGTCAGTTAAAGTTTACTCCACTATAAAACGATAACTGAACTCCAACGCAAAAGAACATATCCGAAGCGATAACTAGACTTGTATGTTGTACTAATGTCCCTCTACCGTCAGCATTCGTAATCATATTCAGGTAATCGGATAACTGTTACTGTCAACCTGAATCATGATTACTTCTTGTATTCCTTGAGTCCCATTCACCCTTCATGATTACCAAACATGTTGATAACTCTTATCAACAAGACTGCAGTACTCAGTAATCGACTTGGTGACATTCTCAAGGGAATGCTTACTCTGAAACAGAGGGTAGATTCTATCTTGACAATATATGTTCACAACCCTATGAATATGACATACCCAAGATACCCAGGTGTTGATCTTTTATAGACCTCACTGATTGGTAAGTCAAAGCAGTCATATCCACAGTCTGTGTTCATAATCGTCTCAAGATTGAGAACACGTACCTTATACAAGTTATGAGTTCCTATTGACTGTTTGACAGTCTTAAGCGTCAATAGGAAACTCAGGTCCGTCAATGCACTATAAGCACTAGCATATCAACTAAGAGCTACACTCTAGTGATTGAGATTAATCACTCCATCCAATGGTAGTTAATTATGCTACAGTGTAGACTTGATGAGGTATCCAGTCTCATCATCCACTGTGACACATTCTAAGTATTAAAGAATAGTAATTCGTATCTCACTTGTGTGCATCTCATACACACACAAATTACTTACTATAATACTTAAGGATTAACAATCATCTCATGAAAAGAACATACACAATAAAATGTAAAACTGATATCCATATATTAAAATGTCAATGTCTCATACAGAAAGTAATGGTTTGAGGGCACAAACCCAACAAACTCCCACTTGCACTCATAACCATTCAGAACTACATCTAAGACCTAGACTATCTAGATGACGATCAAAGACCTTCTGTGGCAAGGCCTTTGTAAACGGATCAGCAAGATTGTCAGCTGTGGCAATCTTGGTAACAGTCACATCTCCACGTTGAACAATATCTCGGATAAGATGATATTTCCGCTCTACGTGCTTTCCCTTTCCGTGGTTCCTTGGCTCCTTGGACTGAGCCACTGCCCCACTATTATCACAATAAAGCGTAATAGGCGACAGCGACGCTGGTACCACCTCGAGTTCCATAAGGAACTTCTTGAGCCAAACAGCTTCCTTTGCGGCTTCACAAGCAGCCACATACTCAGCTTCTGTAGTTGAGTCTGCAATGCATTTCTGCTTAATGCTCCTCCAACTGACAGCACCACCTCCCAAGGTAAAGAGATGACCGGACGTCGACTTCCTCGAATCTTTATCTGACATAAAGTCCGAGTCAGTGTATCCCACTGGAATTAACTCACTACCACCGTACATAAGCATGTAATCTTTAGTTCTTCTCAAGTACTTAAGAATGTGCTTAACGGCTGTCCAGTGCTCTGGACCCGGATTCGACTGATATCTGCTAACCATGCCAACAGCAAAGCAGATATCTGGTCTAGTGCATAACATCGCATACATGAGACTTCCCACTGCAGAAGCATAGGGAACTCCTGTCATGCGATTCCTCTCCTCCTGTGTCTTTGGACACTGGTCCTTGGAGAACGCTAAACCATGCCTGAAAGGTAACAAACCTTTCTTCGAATTATCCATTGAAAACCTAGTTAGCACCTTATCGATATAACCAGCTTGAGATAATCCCATTATCTTTCGCTTGCGATCCCGAAAGAGCTTTATCCCAAGAATATAGCTCGCCTCTCCTAGATCCTTCATATCGAAAGTACTAGCTAGCCAAACCTTGACCGTTGACAATGCCGCTACATCATTTCCAATGAGTAGAATGTCGTCAACGTAAAGCACAAGAAAAGCCACCACTTTCCCTTCACTCTTCTTGTATACACAAGGTTCATCCAGATTCTGTATGAAACCAAATGATTTGACCGCTTGGTCAAATCGTATGTTCCAACTTCTGGATGCCTGCTTAAGCCCATAAATGGACTTTTGCAACTTGCATACCAAGTTATCTTTCCGACCAGCTATGAACCCTTCTGGTTGTTGCATATAGATGTCCTCCTCAAGATTGCCATTCAAGAATGCAGTCTTGACGTCCATCTGCCAGATCTCAAAATCTAGGCATGCAGCAACGGATAAGAGTATTCTGATGGACTTGAGCATGGCCACCGGCGAGAAGGTTTCCTCATAGTCAATGCCCTCCCTCTGAGTATAACCTTTCGCAACAAGCCTTGCCTTAAAGGTCTCAACCTTTCCATCAGATCCTCTTTTCCTCTTGTAGACCCACTTACAGCCAATGGGTTTAATATTGGCTGGAAGTTCTACAAGATCCCAGACCTGATTAGAATCCATAGATTCCAATTCAGCCTTCATAGCTTTAACCCAATGAGCTGAATCAACATCAGCCATTGCCTCTTCGTATGTGGTAGGATCAGATTCAGATTCTATGGAGACAGCTTCAAAAACTTCTCCTAAGAACATGTATCTATCAGGATGGCTGATAATCCTCCCACTACGACGAGGTACTGGTGCGGAAATAGGTGAAGAAGTGGTGTTTTCCTGATTTACATCGTTATTAACTACGGGTTGGACTGAGGGCTCTCCTTCTATCTCTCTAAGATCTATCCTTCCCTTAGGTTTATGGTTCATGATATAGTCATCCTCCAAGAAAATAGCATTCGTACTGACGAACACCTTCTGTTCTCTTGGATCATAAAAATACCATCCATAAGTACCCTTTGGATACCCCACGAAGTAACATACTTCCGATCTAGAATCCAACTTGCTCATCTTTCCTTTTAGCACATGTGCCGGACATCCCCATATCCGGAGATGTTGCAAAGAAGGCTTGCGCCCAATCCACATCTCTCGTGGTGTCCTGGGAACAGATTTGCTTGGTACTAGATTTAGTATGTAAGCAGCGGTTTCCAAAGCATAACCCCAAAGAAATAAAGGTAACTCAGAATAACTCATCATTGACCTAGTCATGTCTAAAAGAGTCCGATTCCTTCTCTCCGCTACACCATTTTGCTGAGGCGTGCCAGGTGCAGTCAACTGTGACAGAATCCCATTCTGTACGAGGTGATCAATAAATTCATTAGAGAGGTACTCGCCACCTCGATCAGATCGAATGGCCTTGATATGTGTGCCTAATTGCTTCTCCACTTCAGCCCTAAACTCTTTGAACTTTTCAAAGGCTTCAGACTTGTGCTGCATTAGGTACACATATCCATACCTAGAGTGGTCATCAGTAAATGTTATGAAATACTCATAACCACCCCTTGCTCTAATATTTATTGGTCCACACACATCAGTATGAACTGATTCCAACAATGCATTGGTTCTATTGCCCTTTGCAGGAAAGGACCTTTTGGTCATCTTACCCTCTAAACAAGACTCGCAGACTTCTATTGGTTCGAGAACCAAATCGCCTAAGACCCCTTCTTTGACTAGTCTGCCAATCCTATTTAGATTGATATGACCAAGCCTCATATGCCAAAGCTTTGTTGGATTAGTAGAAGGTCTCTTTCTTTTAGATGGTACAGTTACCACTGAGTTATTAAGTTCCATACAAGAATCTTTAGAAATATTGGGAGTAATCACATACAAACCATTTGATTTAACACCAGAACATATAAAAGAACTATTTCTTTTAATCACAACTTCAGTTCCAAAATTAAAAGAATAACCATTATTCGATAAATTAGAAACTGAAATTAAATTACGTCTCATTGAAGGGACGTAAAGTACATCTGATAAAATCAAAACTTTATTGTCTAGAAATTTTAAAACTACGACTCCTATAGCAACCGCAGAAACGGTTGCGCTAGAACCTAGAGTAAGTACGATTTCCCCATCACTGCACTTCCTGGTTGATCTGAACCCCTGCAATGAATTACAGATATGGTTAGTCGCACCAGAATCAATGCACCAAGTGTTTGAAGTATCCGTTATAAAACTTACTTCAATCACATGTGATTCAATCATACCTTGAACTCTTGTAGCTAAGAATTCTGGACAGTTCCTCTTCCAGTGGCCCTTCTCACCGCATTGGAAACACTTTCCTTTGCCTTGGCCACCCACCTTCCCTTTGCCCTTACCTTTTCCCTTAGATTTTGCAATCTTAGGGACTGGTCCAACACTTGAACAACCAGTGCTAGCCTTCTTCTTCCCTTTCTTTCCTTTCGGCATAGATCGGGAAGAGGAAGCGCTTTTCTCAACGTTTAAAACGCTGCCCCCAGGTTTGATCACCCCTTCCGCTGCCAATAAAGAGCTCATCAATTCGCTCATTGAAAAATCCATTTTATTCATATTATAATTCAGTTTAAATTGAGCGAATGATGGCGACAGCGTATTGAGGATCATATCAACTTGGGTCTGTGCATCGATGTTGGCACCTAGGGTCTCCAGCTCGTTTAAATAACCAATCATTTTCAAAACATGTTCTTTGACTGGAGTCCCTTCCGACATCTTAGCACTCATTATCTTCTGCATAGCTACCTGTCTGGCAGGCCTGCCATGCTCCCCAAACATCTTTTTCAGGGATTCGATAATGTCACTGGCGGAACTGTTCGACTGGTATTGGTGTTGTAACACATTAGCCATAGAAGCCAATATGTAACAACGAGCCATCCCATTCGACTTTTTCCATTTATCGAACTCGCGTCTAGCAGCAGCCGAAGCATTTGCAGCGGGTTCTTCGGGGCATGGGGTGGTGAGGACATATATGTGATCCTCCGCAGTTAACACGATGTCAAGATTACGTTTCCATTCAGTGTAGTTATTTCCAGTTAACTTGTTTTGAGTGAGTATGGTGGCAAGTGGACTAAATGCAGATCCAGACATTATGATTTACTAAAAAAATCAAAACAAAATAAATATGGATATCAGAATTTGACAGTTTGAAATAAAAGAATCCTTTTAAAACTCTTATTTTAAAACTAAGTCGCCGGAATATCGAAACGAAAGAATAAAGCCTCCGTGTGGTGGTCAATGTTCGATCTTTCAATTTATCATAACTTATCCGCTATGCAACTCTTGCAAAACAAGTTATGACTTCCGAACCTATTTGATCTCTAAGTTTCTGAATAATGCCCCGTGTGGGATCCCTTATCCATAGCTTAGCTAGTGTGTACCATTAACTAGGATCCAATCACAACCGTCTCAAGTAGTGCCTCCGTATGGTGGTCACCCTCTAACACGTCTGATTGATCCTTATCAAAAGAAGTTCACATCTAGTAACCAATGAGTAATGCATCCTCCGTATGGAATGATCACCCCTGGCGAGGTGACACAGAATGCATCACTCATCTTACAGTGAACCGTTAATGGAAGATCGTGGGTGTAATTAATAAGACCCTCTCCCACTAGATTTAGTAAAAAAGGATTTTGCTTTTTGAGAAAATCTGTTTCTACACACTTCCCATAAACATCTAATGTTTACTAATGTGTTGAAAATGGTTTTTGAATTTTATTTTAGAAAACTTGTTTTGCGTGCATGCAACAATGTATTGTACGCCAATCACAAACAAAGCACATAAAACAAAAAACTAAAATGAAATAAAAGACATCCAAACGATGCCTCTATCTCCCATGGCTCTATCTCCATAGAACCTGCTTTTGGTTTGATCGCCTCCAGCTCCATCTTCATGGACAACGGCTCCTTGCTCCATCTTCATGGATATTCTAATTCTATTACATTGAACCTATGCCTCTTTTGAAGCTTACAATTTATCTAGAAATAGAAATAGCAACAACAAAATAAAAGGCTAGGGAAACCGGTGCGACTTTCCTTTTCGTAGGATTGAAGTCGCAGCGCCCTTTACATATGCCTTAAAACCAAACCAAACTTAAAATAACACACCAATCTAAAAACATTCAAACACAAAATTAAATGCTCTTGGCGCCATGGGAGATAGCGACTAATCTTTTGCTGCAAAAGGTTAGTTGAACACACATCCACGCATATATATAACAAAATATAACTATTGGAACCCTTAATTGATTCACACAGTATATAAACTCTTTACATACTGAATTAGAACTCAAAACAGCATCTAACTTCTCTGTCATAGTTCGATCGATCGAAGACCGTTCGATCGCTCGAACCTTCGATCGATTGAACACTGTTCAATCGCTTGAACATTCTATTTCACAGAATGATTAAAAATTTTGCAGAATACGTTAAAATTAAACTTTTAATTTCAAAATACTTTTAAAACTGTGAAACAAAAAACCTGACAAAGAGTCTGTGTCGATCGATCGAACTCTATTCGATCGCTCGAACAACAGAAGATTTCGATCGATCGAAACCTGTTCGATCGCTCGAGTACAGAGCGTTCGATCGATCGAGACTACTTCGATCGATCGAACCCATCTTGCATCCAATGCAATCACAGATTTGTATACTGCTGTGATAACACTGCAGAAACAGATCTGTGACGATGCAGTTTCGAAAACAGTTCTAAAATCAACATGCAAATCAAAATAGTGTTCCAAAAAACGCATCTATAGATCCAAACGAGCGTGGCTCTGATACCAATTGTTGGAAAAACAGGTTTAAATGGAAAGTTTAAACACGCAGCGGAAAAATCAAGTTATGAAACTTTATTGGCATGCCCGGATCTACTACTCGTCAATTCTACAGATGCGCACAAGAGGGGACACGAGTTATACCTTAGTGTCTTGAACCCAATTCTGATCTTCAGCTTCCAGCAGCCTCCACTAGATGATCTTCACCCTTATGACTCCTGCGGATGCCTGCCAGAAAGACTAGGGTTGGTGGGAACCCTAATGGAGAGGATAGAGAAGGTTTTGGGGCTCCAAAATAGTTTCTGCAGCTTCTGACGTTCAAAACGACGAACAACCTTTTCCAGAACGCAGCTGCCCTATTTATAGATTCCCAGAACCGACCTAGACTTCGAGCGATCGAAGTGCCTTCGATCGATCGAACATTCGATCGATCGAACCATCTTCGATCGATCGAACATGCAGACTTCAATCGATCGAGACATCTTCGATCGATCGAACCTGTCTGGACATCATCCTCAAGCATCTTTCCAAGCATCCTTGCGGAGCTAAGAGTGGGACCTCCTAGGCTCTTTATTGTTGGCTCAGACCAGTTTGTTAATCACCATGACCAAACTCTTTGATCAGCAAACTAACTAACTGGTCAGTTAAAGTTTACTCCACTATAAAACGATAACTGAACTCCAACGCAAAAGAACATATCCGAAGCGATAACTAGACTTGTATGTTGTACTAATGTCCCTCTACCGTCAGCATTCGTAATCATATTCAGGTAATCGGATAACTGTTACTGTCAACCTGAATCATGATTACTTCTTGTATTCCTTGAGTCCCATTCACCCTTCATGATTACCAAACATGTTGATAACTCTTATCAACAAGACTGCAGTACTCAGTAATCGACTTGGTGACATTCTCAAGGGAATGCTTACTCTGAAACAGAGGGTAGATTCTATCTTGACAATATATGTTCACAACCCTATGAATATGACATACCCAAGATACCCAGGTGTTGATCTTTTATAGACCTCACTGATTGGTAAGTCAAAGCAGTCATATCCACAATCTGTGTTCATAATCGTCTCAAGATTGAGAACACGTACCTTATACAAGTTATGAGTTCCTATTGACTGTTTGACAGTCTTAAGCGTCAATAGGAAACTCAGGTCCGTCAATGCACTATAAGCACTAGCATATCAACTAAGAGCTACACTCTAGTGATTGAGATTAATCACTCCATCCAATGGTAGTTAATTATGCTACAGTGTAGACTTGATGAGGTATCCAGTCTCATCATCCACTGTGACACATTCTAAGTATTAAAGAATAGTAATTCGTATCTCACTTGTGTGCATCTCATACACACACGAATTACTTACTATAATACTTAAGGATTAACAATCATCTCATGAAAAGAACATACACAATAAAATGTAAAACTGATATCCATATATTAAAATGTCAATGTCTCATACAGAAAGTAATGGTTTGAGGGCACAAACCCAACATGTTTGTACAATAAAAATCCAACCAATCAGTATGATGACACGTGGGGTGTAAAGGGACAATTACGTCATGTGATGTCGAAAGACAAGGATTCCAAGGAGATAGTTTGGGCGTGAATAGTTGGTTATTCAGCAAGGTTTGAATTCGAAAGATAACTATTGGGACACGTGTTGAAAGGAGAAAAATGCAGTTTGAAATAACAGTTAGCGTACACTCCAAGTTGGAAGGAGCAGAATGCCTATAAATAGAAGAATAAGTGCGTAAGAATGCAATCAAACACTTCAAAATGCATTTCTGTGTATTTACCTTCCCCTTTCCTTAAGAGTAGTAAACCACTTTGAAATACCCTTCGAGGTTAGGATCTGTACCTTACTTTGTTTTGAATAAAGTAGTTTCCTTTGTTTAAAGTTTCATTTACTGTTTTTACAATTTTACTTAAGTTTAGTTTATACTTTAGTTAGTTTGAGATTCTGCCTTTTACTGTTTGTCAATTCTACATGATAAAAGTCCTTGATTACAAGGCATTCGAACGGTCACAATTACCCTGGTGAGCTGCATTTGGCTTACACAATCACACTGCCAATTTGCTTGCTTGACACGCTCGCACACACAAAATTACATAAATAGCCTCCAAAGGATAAAAAATAGACAAACAAATACTGAACACAATAATTTATCACGTGGAAAGCCCAAAATGAGTAAAAAAAAAAAAAGGCACACCTACACTAAATCCACTAATAATGAAATAGATAACTTACAATCGGTTTTAAACCAGACCAGAGCGCCTCTGTATCATAGTTCCTGATTGCCTCAGCACCGTGTCTGTAACCTCCTTCGCTTGAATCTAGCAATTATAACCTTCACACAAGCTTCAGTGTCCACCAATAGCAGTGTCACCAGCAGTGAACTTTTGAACCTTAATTTGGAATTAAGGCTATAACCGAAGGCCACGTTTGGATGGTGGGAATCAGGAGTGGGAATGGGTATCCCATTAATGGTAAGGAGTTACCTATGTTTTGAAAAGCATATAATTCAATTACTGTTGTTTGGCTATTCCCAACAATTCGGTCCAGTAATCTATCTTTTTTTCATCACAATATTTAAGTTAAATGCATTTAATGCAAATATGTAATAAATATCTACTTATTATGGTAATATTATCATATGCAACATAGTGTTCTTTAATTTTTCAAGATAGCCATCTCATTGGTAATCAAAATACCACCATAGATGCTGGGAATGGGATGCTCGTCATCAATTGGATTCCATATCCCATGGGTACTGAATGTCCAATTATAAATCCCCCAGAGTAGCGCCCCAAACATGGTAATCCTCTAAACAGGAATGGAATACCCATTCCCAGTCATGATTCCAGCCTTCCGAATGTGGCCTAAGGGTTATAAAAATGAATTTAGAGAGATATAGATGTCTCTGTGTGTATATTTTGCTCTCTGATTCATAGGTAGTGGTGTGTCTATTCTCTCAAGTGGAGACCCCTTTATATAGGTTTTGAGAATAGCAGGAAAAAAATTGCACAACCGTTCGAACTCCCTAGGGGCATTCAAACACTCTTACAGTGCACGCATTTCCATAAACCACAATTACTTCCAAATCATTAAATCACCTTAGGGGTGTTCTAACGGTCTAACTCAGAAAATATTTTTCTTTCCATTTAATAGATACGAAAAGCGTTAAACCTCACATTTTAGAAAATATATTTTAACTTCATATAATATTAAACTCATATATAATATATGAAAAACCATTTTGTGAGTGTGTGAGTGTAATACCCTGTATTTTCAGTATGTATTAATATAACGAGATTCTATATGAATACTTTTATCCTACTTGTAATTTAGTGTTCAATCAATTGAAACAGTTTCAATCGATTAAAGCAATGGCCTTCTCAATCGATTGAACCTACTTCAATCAATCGAAACCTTGCCGACATAAATGCAATGATTGCATCCCAATTCAATCGATCGAAACTGTGGCAATCGATTGAAAGTGTGCCACCTGTCCTCAATTGATCGAACCAGTTTAAATCGATCAAACTTGTCTGGCTTTTTATCCCAATTTCTGCGCAAACACTGCCACCTTACACCCCTCTTTTCTATATGTATGATGTCCATTCATGTGTATGTGATGTCTAGTGCAGTGGAGAGAGTTTAGTGAAAAAGAGATATTGTATATTTATATATACACACACACACACACACACACTTATACATATACATATATATACACACAGACCTATATATATTCTGTCCGAGAGAGAAGATAGAAGATATAAGAAAGATAAGAAGAACAGAAGAGACAGAGAGAGGAGATAGAAAGTAGAGAGGAAGGAGAAGAGGAGCACCATTGGAGCTCAAATCTCAAAGCTTTTCCAAACACGCCCTTACCACTTCAGTGAGTTCTAAACTCACTAAGTAGCTTAGGAGTCCTGTTTTACAAGTTTTGGACATAAAGAGATAGACTCAAAGCACCCCAATCATTCTGTCACTGCCTAGTTTTTGGGGAAGAAGACTTTCAAGCGATTGAATCGCTTGAAAATGCTTCACTTCAATCACTTGAAAATGCTTCAATTGATTGAAACCCTTGCATCTCAATCGATTGAAATGGTTTTAATCGATTAAAAACACTTGCATCTCAATCGATCAAGAATGACTTCAATCGATTGAAAATCACAGAACATGGTTAGTTTTTTTTTTGTTTATCATACATATTACTTAGCTATTCAAATTATCATTTCATGCTTCCTGTATGCGATACTATTGAATCAAGAGACAATGGGAAGCGATGACGAGATAATGTTGTGAGGAACGTATTCAGGTTCGAGATAGTAATGTGAGGAAAGTATTCAGGAACGTATTCAGGTTCGAGATAATGTTGTGATGCGATGACGAGATCCTAATCGAGTTTGGTAATATGTTCATTTTAATCAGAGTAGTCAGGCTATAATGCGGAGTCATGTATCCATGTTAGTACAAAACATAAATAGTGTTAGCCTTGAATTTATTTAAGGCATTATTTTTGTTTTGTTTTGTTTTGATGATGACAAATCTAGTGATAATTGCATGCTTTCATTGGTTCTATTTCAATCAATTATCATGTCATTTTCGTTATGCTAATCTCTTGATTCATGTACTTAAATGTTCTAACTTTGTTTAAGATCGTGAGATAGCATATGGTGAAGTCTAAGAGTGTTTGAGCTCAACAAGGATCAAGCTTGAAAACTTGAAGATTTTTCATCCTTGGTTGAAGACAAGGATTTATATGTAAGCATTTTGATCAATCACTCATAGGGGCTCAAGTAACTTTAATTGGACTTTAGAATCCTTGCTCTCACACTTTAAAATAGTTTCAAGAACCTAAACATACTTAGACCACTCAATTAAATTCATTTCACAAAAGTTTTCAAGTGGCTAAGTCAAAACAAATACCTTTGTGTAGATAGGTCATCTTTAATGCTAAACCTGATCCAAGTGGTAAGGAGTTAGATGTTGAGTTTTATATGGTTGGAAAGGTATTTGAATATAGTTTCCAAATCTTCAAATGTATTGCAAAAATTCATTTTGTAGAGGGAGTTATGGTCGTTTTAGTGAAGAGGTGTCAGTCTGCCAAAAATAGCAGAAAATCAGTCGAGTGATTTTTGAACGGTTCAGTCGACTGAAGGTAATGTACAGTCGATTGGAGCACTGTTCAGTCGGCTAAAATTGTCACAGAATGCCTCTTCTTTGTTATATACTTTCCAGTCGACTAAAACTTGTCGAAACTCCCAACGGCTAGTTTTCTAACTCTCCAAAAGTTGTCTTAAATGTAACCCATTCACTCCCAACGGCTATAATCTTTCAAAAGCTTTATATAGGGATGTTTTTAAGGGTTATAAACTAGTAGAAACATTAACAAAATCATTCAAACATCTTGTTTAATTATCATTCCTATTTGAGCCCTAGTTTGAGTGAAAAACCAATATGCTCTAGATTTCAATTGTAATTCTTGAGATAGCAAATTGTAGTGAGCTTTTATTTGTATTATCCACTCACTAAGGAGTTGTTGTGTGAGCTTTAATTGTATTATCCACTCTAAAGAGAGAGTTATCATTTGTACCCAAATCATCATTTGTAAAGAGTGAGGGTTAGTAACCCTTGTGTGCAAAGAAGAGGTGTTCTTCGTTGGAAGAGATTGAAGGCTCTTGTAACGGTTTGGTCTACACCCGTGAAGTAGATCGAGTAAAGGAATCCTCAAGAGGTGTTCTTGAGGGGTGGACGTAGGCCGCGGTGTGCGATTATCGAACCACTCGAAAACTCAGTTTGCAAGTGTCTCTTCCCTTCTCTCTTTACATAATTGGTTGTGATTGTGTTTAAATTGCAATTTAGTTTGCAAAAAGGTTAATTTTTTGCTAAAACCTTATTCACCCCCCTCTAAGGTTTCCATATTTAGGCCAATAGATAGGTTTGATAATTTCTGGGAATTGGTACAAGGGCAGATACTTTGTCATGTATGTCCTTAACAGTAGTGGGTGGGACCAAGTAGTCCTACGATAGCCAGTTGATCTATGATATATCCTTAACAACAGTTGGTGAGTAAAGTCCTTAACAGCAGTGGGTGGGGATCATTGGTAGACGTCGCTAAGTCATGGTAATAGATTGATATGCTTTTGTTCTAACGTTATATCCCCGACAAGTTATGGACGGTTATGTCCTTAACTGCGGGGGATGGTCTGATGTAGTGTCCATGACAAGCAGTGGACGGTTAAGTCCTTAACAGTGGTGAATGGAATGATGGTATATCTATACTATTGAGTTGGTTCATTAGATCATGAGTACTTTGTCAGTCGGTGGGTAACAAGACATGGGCAATCAATTAATGAGTTTAGAATAAAAGAGAAAAATATAATTATTATTGTAGAACTATATTTTATGTCCTTCATAACTGGTAATATATATATCTATAATACTGTGTTAGTTTCTATTCACTTAGCTTCTAGTAAGCTGACGGCGTTTATGCTTGGACATTCCCCGTCCAGACTACCCTATCCCTAACGCTGCAGGTAATGAGGCTTACGGTGATGGTTACTACCTGGAGGAAGGATACACGGAGGGTTGCCCCATTGAGGACGGAGATGCTGGAGGGAACTACTACGCTGACGATTACGTCTATGCGAACTGAAGATCTAGTTTTTATTTCTGTTATAGACTTTTATATTATGTTTTGTAATAGGGCATAGGTTTCCCTAATGTTATAATGTTCCCACTTTTAGAACTCTAATATAATAGTAAGTACGTTTGTAATCTACTTAGTTTGTTTATGTTACTGTTCTCTTCACTTATTGTTTGGTTGGACTGCGTGGTATGGACAATTTTATTTTTCTTTATTTTTGCAGTTCCGGGGTGTGACAGTAAGCCAACCTATGTCAAGTAACCATTCCATTTTACCTTTTCACTTATTCATCTCTTGATAACTCTGATTGGAAAGTCACTGTCTTCGAAGCTTGAAGCTTGGCCAGGATTAGAAAAATAAAAAATACAGACTCGATATTTGTTTATGTCACAGAAATTTTCCATATGACAATTTTTACTAATTATCCTTACAAACCCCCCCTTGGTAATTCCGTGACAAAATCTAAACAACGATGCCCTATGATAGGTACAAAAATATCAAGTCAAAGTAAAATGGCCACCTCAGCTAGGAGATGCCAAGTCATCCGAAGAGGGCTCCTGTTATTCAACCATCCTGGGCAGTCCGGCAAAGACCTCCTGGTCTGGGCTCACAGCTCGGGGGTACGGGTTCATTGACCAGTAAGTGCAGCCCCGACGCGTCTCTTAACTTGCTCCACAAGATTCCAAACAGTTTTCTATCTCAGCTAGAAGGCTAAGGGAAAGTGCGAGTTGTTTCCTAATCCACTTAGGAAACTCCCATGATTTGTGTTGAAAAATTCTAATTAGATGATGTTTCCTAATCAGCCTAGTTGCCTTGTACGGGTGGTCTCTTCCATCTATAAAAGGGACCACTCATCCCCATTGAAGGGGATCACATTCTTACTCCATAGAATTGCTATTTCTATACAGTACACACACTCTCTGCCTGACCGGTCATTGGTAGCTCCAAGCCTGTTGGTTCACCAAAGACCCCCGGTGATGTTTATATCATAGTGCAAGTGCTCCGACACACTACGTGGACTTAGGTTCCTTCGTTAATAGGGCCGAACCACATACAAACTTGTTTTGTCTCATTCTTCTTGCTCTTATACAATTTTTGGTATCATCAGTTTGGCGCCGTCTGTGGGAAGTGACAAGCTTTCTCCAAAATAAATCTATGACTGATCAACATGCCGCCGAAGAAAGGTAAGAAGACAGCTGCTCCGACGGGTCAAGCGAACTCGCAGGCCGGGTAACCGATCGACTCCATGACTCCAGAGTAGGTCACTGCATCACTGACTTAGCTTCTAGAGAGCCAGCGTCAAACTCAGAGGTAGATTGAAGCTCTACTGGCTCGACAGGATAAGCCTCAGCAAACCGAGGAACAAGATGGGAACGACGAGCACGCTCGGGTGCCCGAGTCACCCCGATGAAGTGCCTGTGCTGCACTGGCCTCCCAAGCAATTGGACAACTCGGGAACAATGAACGTGGCCAGGAACCCATAAGAACCAGACAACATGCTCAGGCCAGTTTAAATCGCAAGGGGGACGCCAAATGTATCATCAACAAGAGCCGTGCTGCCAGAGGGGACGGGCAAGAGTGACAAACCTAGGAATCAGCCCAGGACTGTCTGGCCAAGAGCTGGAGCGATCTTAGGTATACGATTAACCAGAGCTATAGCCAAGCCCTGTCCCTAAGGATGGCGCACTTTGAGGAGGAGGCATCTTTGTCCGACCTGACCTTTCTCCAAGATTCAGAGCGGGGAACCGATCGGGAGGACATTAAGGCCCAAATCGAGGACCTGCAGAAACAAATTGAGAAGTTGAGCTGCAAGCCAAGTCATGACTACATCAACACTGAAACTGAGTCACCCTTCACCGTCCAGATCACAAGATTTCCCATCTCGCAAAAATTCAAACAACCACATCTTAATTTTTATGACGGTTCAGGGAGCCTGGTCGATTATGTCCGGACTTACAAGGCTTAGATGGCTCTTGTGACTAATGCCAATGAACAGTTCTGCCTGGCCTTTCCCAGTACCCTTAAAGGGCCAGTCGCACACTGGTTCCACGCCCTTAAACCTCAAGTGGTCGACGATTTTAAAGTGCTCAGCAAGATCTTCGTCAGCCAGTTCGTGGGGATGCTCGATCGGTCACAATCGGACACCCAATTACTGGCTTTGAAACAACACAAGGGAGAATTCCTGAAAGATTATGTTAACCATTTCAATCAACAAAATCTTTAATTTTACAACTTGAATGAAACAGTCGTAATCACCGCCTTCTGCTTGGGGGTTCAGCACACCAAGGTTGCCACGTCGTTCCATTATGACCGGTCGGCCACCCTGGTTGATCTCTCGGAGAGGGCCATGAAATATATTGACATGGAAGAATTCTTAAAGTCTAAATGTGCCAGCTTTGCAGGAGACGAATCCCCAAAATCCAAACAGAAGCGTTAAGGCCTTGAGAGGGGCTCGGGAAAGAATCCGAAGCAGGATCAACAACGAGGCGGTCAGGATCAGGCCCTAATTGCCTTCACACCTCTTTCCTAGCCTATCCATGAAGTCATGGCCGCTGCCGAGGCTCAGAGTTTACTCAAACAAAAGGCAAACCTGAAGAGCCCGCTGGAGAAGAAAAACTGGGATAAGTTTTGTCGGTATCACAAAGATCATGGTCACGACACCAAAGAGTGCTTCAAACTCAAGATTGCCATCGAAAAGCTCATCGAGCAGGGTCATCTCACCAATTTTATCACTGTAGATAGGAGACCATGGCTGGATACCAGAGCTCCCGAGCAGCCACAGCCCCTCAGTGTCGTCAACGTAATATCCAGAGGAACATCGGGCAGAGGGGACTCACAGTCGGCAAGGAAGAGACATGTTCGGGCATCCCGAGTGGATGTCCTGCAGGTCCAATCTACCAACTCCCCACCGAGTGATGAGCTGACATTATCATCCGATGACATAAAGGGCCTGCATTGCCCTTACCATGATCCGCTGGTAATGGCTCTATCTATAGCCAATTACATGGTTAAAAAGGTACTAGTGGATACGGGCAGTTCCTCGGATATTCTATTTGGCTCATCCTTTAATCATTACGGGATATCCAGGGACCGTCTTTGACCGGTGGTAACTCCCCTGGTAGGGTTCAACAACTCAAGCACGATACTGCTCGGAATGATCGAGTTACCGGTCTTGATAGGGACATACCCACAGTAAGTCTCGGTGATGGCAAACTTTATGGTTGTGGAAGCTCCATCCGCATATAATGTCATCCTTGGGAGGCCACCACTCAACAAAGCCAAGGCGGTTGTGTCGACGTACTGCCTGATTGTCAAGTTCTCGACCCCCAAGGGTCCGGGAAGCCTGAGAGGAGATCAAGCCACTGCCCGGAGCTGTTATGTTAGATCCCTGCACAGAGAGGCCGCTGCAAAAATGCTGAATATACAGGAGATGGATCCAAGAGAAGCCAGGGATCGGGTCGGCCCAAGTGAAGAGCTCAGCCAAGTGACCCTAGATCCCAGTTTCCTAGCTGGTCTATCAGCATCGACGTTCTCCTGGAACCAGACCTCAGAGAAAGGCTAATCCTGTTCTTGAGAGAAAACTGAGATGTCTTCGCTTGGAGCCATGAGGACATGCCTAGAATTGATTCCAAGGTCATGTCCCACTGGCTAAATGTGGACCCAGACTCCCACTCGGTCAAGTAAAAATGAAGGGGTATGGCATCTGAGAGGCAAGAAGCGGTGCGCAAGAAAGTCAGAAAACTTCTAAAGGTACAGTCGGTTCGGGAATTTCTTTATCCCGAATGGTTGGCCAATGTCATTTTGGTAAAAAAGAGCAACGGAAAGTGGAGGATGTGTGATGTTGTCAATATCAAGATATAAAAAGTATACTTTACTTTTCCAAAGATTTGCAGTGTGGAAGTAAAGGTCGAACCCACAGGGATTGATTACTTCAACGACTTAGTTTTAAAATCTAAATTTAACGAATTAAGAAAACGGTTTTGATTTGGTTTGAATTAAACTACTAACAAATAAAAATAAATCTAAACTATGAAAGCAATTAAAGTTATTTTAAATAATGTTTAAGGGAACCTAGGATTGCAAATCCACCACTAGCTTCATAATAGGAATATTTATGAATTACTTTAACTTATTACATTGGATGATAATGGGGAATTGTAGCTACAAGCCCAATTCCTCCGACAAGAAGATAATCATGGTTCAAGCACCAACATAATCCATCTTCGGTTAGCACGAATTATCCCACACTAAACTAGGGTTGTGATCTAATCCGTCTAACCTAGGCATGGACTATTCGGATACTTGATAGCACAAATCAATAAAGCACCATCACATGTAAACAATCTAAACAAGCACATCAAGCATAGATCATTGAGCACATCACAGTCAAAATAGATCTAAGACAAGAATAAATTCTGAAAGTAATGATTTAATCACTAGAAGAACGATTTTATTATAAAAAATCCTCTAAACATGTAATCATCATCCATACATAATAAAACTAAAAGAAATACATAAATAAAACCCTATTACTTGGCTAAGGTTTCATTGAAACCCTAGATCTACGATCTAGCCGTCCATGGAAGTGATGGATGGTAAGTAGTTGATGGAGGAGGCCATGGAAACCCTTGGTCTTCTTCTTCTTCTCCTTGCTTCCCTCCCTTCAATGGCTGGAAGTATGGTTGTAGAATGTGTGTATATTAATTGCCAACAATGTCTAACTCTTTAATTGTAATAAAATAGGGTTTATATAGATTTGCAACAAGTTTTGGAAGCCTTCCTAACCCGAAACGGACTGAAACTGATGTAATTTACAGTCTAAACGTCGTTCAGCAGTTTCGTTTGCACAGGAATCTTCAGTATACTGAAATACGCATTATTGGTTTTTACACATATCGTGCGAGCGGACCGCGCGAGCGCGACAATTGGTACCTCGCGCGCGCGGATCGCGTGAGCGAATTCTGGGTTTTCGCGCGAGCGGATCGCGCGAGCGATTCTATGTTCTTCGCGCGCGTGACTTGGCTTTTTCAGCTTATTTCTTTATGCTTTTTCATCCTGTTTAACCCGATTTAGGTGATTTCTTCCAAATCCTGTCAGAAAACTAGAAACCGAAGTAAAAATATACAAAAACAGGATAAAAAGTACTAACAAATGTGAATTAAGGCGTATAATTAGGATTAGTTCTCTCCCGATCACACCCCCAAACCTACATTTTGCTAGTCCTCGAGCAAAACTAAAATAAAAACTAACTACTAATAAAATACTACTCTATTTTCGCATGGATCACGATTGCATTTAGCATATGCAACAAGCCTTTTAAACCTCTAGGTGTCCCTAGTCGGACGAGTAAAGTCTCATGAGGGTTCTCATCAACAAGTTACCCACAACCATTTTTATTAGCTTGTAAATTTAAAAAGTTTTATTAAAAAAAATGAAAACAAACACATTCAATACTCCTTATTATAAAACAATGATTCGAAATAGAATAATGAACAAGAAGAAACGGAATCAAACGTTCACTTACGTCCTGAAAAACAATCCCAAGTACATGCATCGTATAAATCAATAGAGTTTCTCATAAAATTGCACATGTGTGATGTGGTAGTCAAATGAACACGCGCATGTCATGAACATAGAATATAACTCGGATAACCATTTAACTATGTCTTGACTACGAATCTCACAATGTCAATTACACTCTAAAATGAAACACTCAGAAACATGTGTAATTTTTTTAATATATGGGAGCAAAGGAAATATATTTTTAAAACGATAAATGCTCACATATGACTCAAAAAAGACGCATGACACGAAAGAACAATAGTCTCATGGATAGGATGCCAACAATCAAGAAAAATTACTCATTACCATGTTTTAATCCCCCTCCCATCGTTTTCATATCCGAACCATGTTTCCTAGGATCAAATAGGACTTTTCAAAGGTTGTAATGTGGCTCAGGCAATGAAAAAGGATTGACAGGAATTCATTAGGTAGGTAATCTCAGAATGGCATTGTAAGGCATGTTCGATTTCTTTCATTCATCTCTTCTACCAACTTCATCTTTTCATTCCCTTCTTTTCATTCTTTTCAATTTTTTTCTCCTTCTGTTTCTTTTCTTTTATTCTTCTTTCTACTTTCTACTTTTTTTTTTTTTCAATCCCTATCTTTTTTTTTCTTTCCTTCTTGTTCTTTTTCTATACTCTTTTCCTCCTCGTTGCTTTTGAAACGAATATTCAATAAATAATAAGGCAACCACCCCAAACATCATCTTATCTTCTTTTTCTTCTCAATCACACATCGCCTTAACACCACTAAAAGTTGATCAATCTTTTAGTGATGAACTCTAAGTTGGCCAAATTGGAGCAAAAACAGGATAATGGTAATTAAAGAAAGAAATGACATTTTAACGGCTCAAGGGGCGAACTAAGGAAATTCTTTTCATTTATCGGTCGGTAATAAACAAAGAAGGCCTAAAATCATGTCCTAGGGTGACACGGTTATTCAATGTTTACCACGGAAGATTATTTAGTATGGTAACAAATATTTTAACTTGACTATCAACCAACAAGAATAATGAGACTAAACAACAACTAGATGCGCTATTTCAATGAAATTCGACAAACACAATGTGTATTTATAACCCTCAAAACAGAAAAGATAGGCTCAAAAGCTCACTGGGTTTAGTCTCCACCATGTGTTATCTAGAAATCCGAATCATATTATAGTTCACATCAAACATGTATTCAAACGACTACGTGCAGTGCATAAGTTTATGTGCAAATCTATGATATAAAACTACGATTCAAACAATACATAACTTAAAACGTCATATCATAACTTCAGCAAATGTTTAATCACATCTTCTCTTGTTTATCATTCTATAACAATTCGAAGTTATTTAACAAGAAGTATCAAATCAAGATTGCAAAAACGTCGGTAACATCGTTTATTTAAATACACTTATTGAAAAATTTTAAAATTTTCAAAATTTTGCAAAAATTTTGCTATATATAATAATGCGCATGTAAGTACATACCCCCAAACCTAAACCTTTCATTGTCCCTAATGAAACAATAAAACAAAAGAAAGGAGAGTAGGAACGATAATACCTCGATCTTGACAAGCATAGAACAGGTGAACACAAAGGAATATGGCAATAAAGTTCAAATGTACCTGTTAATACTAGAGAAAAGAAACTAAACAAAGAAAAGATGAAAAACAACTAAAAGAAATATAACTAAATTAACCTAATCGATACGATATAACAAAACAAAGAAAACAAAATAAACATAAACTAGAAAAGAAAATAACGCATACGATAAAAGAAAATAAAACATAACCAGAATTATGACAACAATAAAAAACCTGATGGAAAAGGACCTACAAAACAAAAACAGAAATGGAAAAACTACCTGAGCAGGTATGGGGGAAGGATACAGAAAAGAAAAGCAAATATCAAGAAAAGAGGAAATCGCGCGAGCGGCCGTCGCGCGCGCGATTTCCAACTTTTTTTTTTTTTTTTTCAATATCGCGCCAGCGAGGTTCCTCGCGCCCGCGAAAACAGGCGCGAGGAAATGCTGAGAGCTCATATAAGGAAAAAAGAAAGAAAAAACACTAAGGCACATTCTCGCGCCAGCGGGCCGCGCGAGCGAGCCGCGCGCGCGAGTCCAGTTTTTTCCATTTTGTGGCTAAAATTATGTATATAATATTAAAATAAATTAATTCCAACCCCCATACCTGTCCAGAAAAACTCTAAGACTGACCAAAATGAATCAAAGAAAAATCAAGCTTGGGTTGCCTCCCAAGAAGCGCTAACTTTTACGTCTTCAGCTAGACCATTCTAGCTCAAGAATCATGGAGGCCGTAACTCGGACTGTGAACCCTTTAAGATGTCAGGAAGAGCCCGATGGTAAGTTGAAAGCATGTCGCTTCGAATTAATTCAATCAACGGTTCATCCTGATTATATTCAATTCAATTTTTCACCTTTCGAATAACTTCATCGTTAGAGTCTGTTGTATTCAAATTCATCCGCTCATCACTCACCGTATTATTCCCCTCATTGCTATTTATTATTTTATTAGGTTCAACAGTTCTTCTAACCACATTACCCTCAACACTTAAGTATTCATCGTCAATTGGAGGTTGATCAGCCGCATTAAAAACATTTAATTTTAATTTCAAGTTCCCGAACGACACTTTCATTACCCCTATTCGACAATTGACACGTGCGTTGGCCGTGGCTAAGAATGGACGACCAAGAATAACAGGAGTGTATTTTCTAGCATCTAGCACCGGTTCGGTGTCAAGGACCATAAAATCAACGGGATAGAAACATTGATCAACTTTTACTAGGACGTCTTCGACGATTCCTCTAGGTATTTTGACAGAACGATCCGCTAATTGAATAGTAGCGGCCGTGGGCTTAAGTTCACCTAGACCTAGTTGTTTATAGACATGATAGGGTAAGAGGTTAACACTAGCACCTAAGTCAAGGAGAGCCCGATGAATGATAGTGTCACCTATGACACATGAAATCGTAGGCGTACCGGGATCCTTATACTTCGGAGGAGCGTGTTGGAAAATTGAACTTACTTTTTCCGTGAGGAAGACCTTTTTCGGAGTGTGACTGCGTATTTTGCGCTTTTGCGTACATAGGTCTTTTAAACATTTAGCATAAGCGGGAATTTGTTTTATAGCGTCGAGGAAAGGAATATTAATTTTAACTTGTTTAAATACCTCGAGTATATCTTCGACTTTTGACTTTTTCTTTGAAAGATGAGACGGTTCCTCAATATTAGGTGGATATGGCATTCTCGGAATATAATTTGTTGGGACCGGTTCATTTTCTTTTCTACTTTGATTCACGTCCTCACCTCTCTCTTTATTAGAGTTGATTTTCATATCTATCACATTCTCATTCTTATTAGGGGTTTCTATCACCTCCTCTCGTGTAGTCATCCTAGTTGAGACGGCATTTACTTGTTCACTTGACCCCTTAACCTCATATTGTCCCTTAGGATTTTGAATAGTTTGACTAGGCAACGTCCCCTCGTTTCTACGACTCACTACAGTAGCTAGTTGTCCCATTTGGGATTCAAGCTTCGCAATGGATTATGTGTGTGAGTGCACTATTTGTGCTTGTGCCTGTACTTATGTTTCAATAGTCTTAAGGGACGCCAACACCTTTTCCTCAAAAGCATTACCCCTTAAAGGATTCAAATTAGGAGGCGGGTGTTGGTATTGATTAGGTTGAAACTGAGGTCGATACGCATTTGGAAAATTAGTTGTCTCATTAGGATTATTAGTATTATTTTTCCATGAGAAGTTAGGATGGTTTCTCCATGGTGCATCCGGATTGTTAGTAGTTGCATTATAATTATTTCGTGGGTATTGTTGAATAGAATTAATGTGTTGCTCCACGAATTCCGAAAATTGACTTGCCGATGGACATGCAAGGATAGAATGTGAAGGATCAGAACATATTTGACACACCTCATGAGCGGGTGCGGTTGTCGCTTGATTCATTGTCATAAGTCGGTCAAGTTTTTTAGATAATTCTTGAAATTCAATAGAATGACTCGACTCAAACTTCACCTCTCGTTTGGGTGGAGGAAGATATCCTTCCGAACGTACCAACATAGCCTGATGCATCGAGTTCTCGCTTAAAGTTTCAAAAAATTTCCAGGCCTCGTCGGCGCTTTTGTGTAGGAAGGTACCCGCACAAACGGCATCGACAGTATTACGGACAGAGGGAATTAGTCCCTCGTAGAAGACCTGAACAAGTTGCCACTTAGGAACCTGATGATGTGGGCAAGAGCGTAATAATTCTTTAAATTTCTCCCACGTGTCGTAAAGTGATTCCCCATCTTGCATCACAAAGTTTGTTATGGATTTTCTTATCTGATTCGTACGCATAATAGGGAAAAACTTTTGTAAAAATGCGGTGTGTAAGTCTTCCCATGTTCTAATTGTGTTTGGCTCCAAAGATTGAAGCCAATATTTAGCTTTATCTTTTAAAGAGAATAAAAAGAGCCGCAATTTTAATTCATCATCAGTTAAGTTTTGGATTTTCAAAGTAGAACATATATCTTGAAAATCTCCTAAGTGTTTATATGGATCTTCATTTAAACGGCCATGGAAAGATGGAAGTAGCGAGATGGTAGACAACTTTATCTCAAAGTGAGATGCCGTCGCCTCCGGTAAGTCGATACAAGTTTGTGGCGTGTAAGTCGTCGGAATAAAATAATCTTTAAGTGGAGGAGGTGGTGGTATATTAGGATTATTCAAATTATTTCCGTTGTTATTTTGGTTATTATTATTTCCAATGTTTGCCATTTTAATTGGTTCTATGTTATTAAAGCGTGGTTTCTTTAGTCTTGTAAGAGTACTACGTATTTCGGACTCAAATAAAGACGTTGGTTTCGGTGTCAAATCGTCGTCTATTAAAAACCTTGTTCTAGAAGTTAAGTTTGAAGACTTGTTAAGTCTTAATGTACGCTCAAATTCAGAGTCAAAAGGTTTTAATTCCGGTTTATTTGAACGTGTACCTAACATAAACTAAAAGAAGGTAAACTAAAAACAAAAACTGACTCAACTAAAAAAACAAATAGCAATCACGCAACTAAGATAACAAGCACTCAACTACTGTGATGCATGAATATTATCCTGTAATGCAATGACCGCGTCAAGCCCAGCGCCCTGAGTTTCCTAGCTAATGTAGTGCAATTAACCCTAAACTAATGCAAATAGTGCGTCACAGCGCCCTGACTTACAGTGGTTTAAAGCGAGTTTCACAAGAAGCAATTTATT
Source organism: Hydrangea macrophylla (assembly GCA_033977485.1). NCBI lineage: Eukaryota > Viridiplantae > Streptophyta > Magnoliopsida > Cornales > Hydrangeaceae > Hydrangea > Hydrangea macrophylla. Next base: position 53,819,015 of record CM066983.1, read on the forward strand.
TTATTTTATTTATATTTTTATTTGCGTAAGCTCCTTTGATGTAATTAGCTGCTCCACTCGGAAACGTTGACTACAAAATAAAAGAACAAGTTAGTAACTAAAAACAAAACGGAAAATAAGAAAAAATAAATAAAAGCTAACCTAATATTTACGAATTAACTAAACTAAGATTATAAAACTAAAGGTAGTAATGCAATCCCCGCCAACGGCGCCAAAAATTGATGTTGTCAATATCAAGATATAAAAAGTATACTTTACTTTTCCAAAGATTTGCAGTGTGGAAGTAAAGGTCGAACCCACAGGGATTGATTACTTCAACGACTTAGTTTTAAAATCTAAATTTAACTAATTAAGAAAACGGTTTTGATTTGGTTTGAATTAAACTACTAACAAATAAAAATAAATCTAAACTATGAAAGCAATTAAAGTTGTTTTAAATAATGTTTAAGGGAACCTAGGATTGCAAATCCACCACTAGCTTCATAATAGGAATATTTATGAATTACTTTAGCTTATTACATTGGATGATAATGGGGAATTGTAGCTACAAGCCCAATTCCTCCGACAAGAAGATAATCATGGTTCAAGCACCAACATAATCCATCTTCGGTTAGCACGAATTATCCCACACTAAACTAGGGTTGTGATCTAATCCGTCTAACCTAGGCATGGACTATTCGGATACTTGATAGCACAAATCAATAAAGCACCATCACATGTAAACAATCTAAACAAGCACAGCAAGCATAGATCATTGAGCACATCACAGTCAAAATAGATCTAAGACAAGAATAAATTCTGAAAGTAATGATTTAATCACTAGAAGTACGATTTTATTATAAAAAAAATCCTCTAAACATGTAATCATCATCCATACATAATAAAACTAAAAGAAATACATAAATAAAACCCTATTACTTGGCTAAGGTTTCATTGAAACCCTAGATCTACGATCTAGCCGTCCATGGAAGTGATGGATGGCAAGTAGTTGATGGAGGAGGCCATGGAAACCCTTGGTCTTCTTCTTCTTCTCCTTGCTTCCCTCCCTTCAATGGCTGGAAGTATGGTTGTAGAATGTGTGTATATTAATTGCCAACAATGTCTAACTCTTTAATTGTAATAAAATAGGGTTTATATAGATTTGCAACAAGTTTTGGAAGCCTTCCTAACCCGAAACGGACTGAAACTGATGTAATTTATAGTCTAAACGACGTTCAGCAGTTTCGTTTGCACAGGAGTCTTCAGTATACTGAAATACGCATTATTGGTTTTTACACATATTGCGCGAGCGCGACAATTGGTACCTCGCGCGCGCGGATCGCGTGAGCGAATTCTGGGTTTTCGCGCGAGCGGATCGCGCGAGCGATTCTCTGTTCTTCGCGCGCGCGGCTATCGCGCGCGACTTGGCTTTTTCAGCTTCTTTCTTTATGCTTTTTCATCCTGTTTAACCTGGTTTAGGTGATTTCTTCCAAATCCTGTCAGAAAACTAGAAACCGAAGTAAAAATATACAAAAACAGGATAAAAAGTACTAACAAATGTGAATTAAGGCGTATAATTAGGATTAGTTCTCTCCCGATCAATGTGCGTAGACTTCACTGATCTGAACAAATCAGATCAACATGTATCCTGGGGACGAAAAGAAGACTTCCTTCGCCACCGACCAGGGGACATATTGCTATAAGGTGATGCCCTTTGGCCTTAAAAATGCCGGGTCAACTTATCAACGCCTGGTCAATTATATTTTTAGAGATTTGATCGGGAAATCGATGAAGGTCTACGTCGATGACCTCCTGGTTAAAAGTCGAGACGAGTCCGATCATCTCGAGGACTTGGCCAGGGTCTTCAGCATCTTAAGAAAATATCAGATGAGGTTGAATCGGGCTAAGTGCACGTTTGGAGTGTTGTCCGGGAAATTCCTGGGACATTTAGTCAACAGGCGGGGAATCGAGGCGAACCCTAAAAACATTCAGGCCATCATTAACATGCGGTCGCCTAAGTCAGCCAAAGAAGTACAGAGTCTGGCCGAACAGGTAGCCGCACTGAACCATGCAGTGCCTGCCATTTTTTAAGATCCTCCGCAAAGCATTTCAATGGATGGAAAAGTGAGAAGAGGCGTTTAAGGATCTCAAGAAATACTTGGCATCAACTTCCCTGCTCTCAACGCCCGTACCAAAGGAGTAACTATTTCTTTACTTGGCGGTGTCACCATCAGCAGTGAGCTCGACACTTATTCGAGAAGAGCATGGGATACGGTTCGCGATTCATAACAAAATTCAGGCGCTCTAAGGTGCAAAAAGTCGGTACTCCAGTATCGAGAAGCTTGCCTTTGCCCTCGTCACATCTACCCGAAGACTCCGTCCATACTTTCAGGCTCATGTGTTTGTGGTCCTCATAGGTCAGCCACTGCGCCGAATTCTCAATCGGCCTGAAACATCCGGGGGGCTCATTGAGTGGGCATTGGAGTTGGAGGAATTCGATGTGGTCTACAGACCCAAGATGACAATCAAAGGACAGGTCGTAGAAAATTTTCTCGTAGCGTTAACATATCCAGAGGATCCGATCGAGGAGCTTACTCTTCTCGAATTGCCTCCCGACCTACTATGTTGACGGTTCCTCCAATAAATAGGGCAGCGGGGTAGGGATCATCCTGACCACACCTGACAGAATCCAGCTGAAGTATGCACTAAGGTTCGGGTTCAAGGCCTCGAATAACGAAGCTGAGTATGAAGCTTTATTGGTCAGGCTATAGTTAGCCAGCTCGATGGGCGCACAGCAAATCCAAGGGTACAGTGACTCCCAACTCGTGGTCAACCAAGTCAATCCGGAGTATGAAGCTCGAGAAGACAACATGGTAGCCTACCTATCCCTTGTCCGTATAATCTCAAAGAAGCTTAAGGGGTTCTCCATTACACAGATCCCGAGGGAAGAGAATACGAGGGCTGACCAATTGGCCCGCCTTGCTTCATCCTTTGAGTTGGACCTACCTGGGATAAGGATATAATACTTACTTGAGCCCAGTGTGGCCAACTTAGGAGGCATGGAGGTCGAATCGGTTGCTTTAGAGCCTAGCTAGATGGATCCGATCATAGTGTTCCTCACCACTGGTGGCCAACTGGACAAAAAAGATAAAGCCCGATGGCCAAAGTACTGGGCGGCCAGATACCACCTCGTTGATGGCGTGCTCTATAAAAGGGGGTTCTCCATCCCCATTCTCTGATATGTTCACCCCGTCTAGGTTCAAGCAATTTTATACAAAATCCATGAGGGGAGGGGGTGTGTGAAAGTCACGTAGGAGGTCGAGCGCTTTCTTGCAAAGGTCTGTTATATGGGTACAACTGGCCGATGATGGCCCAGGATTCTCGGGAGTATGTAAAAAGGTGTGACAAGTGCCAGAGGCAGGCCAATATGATTAACCGGCTAGCACAGATCCAAACTCCAATCTCCAGCCTCTGGCCATTTTCTTAGTGGGGCATTGACATCGTCGGTCCCCTTCAATGGAAAAAGTCCAAGTCAAATTCGCTGTCATTACTGTGGACTATTTTACCAAATGGGAAGAAATTGAGCCAAAAATCACCGAGAAAAAGATGGAGGGCTTCGTAGTAAGAAATATTCTTAGCAGGTTCGGCATTCCTTGCATACTGGTCAGGGACAACGGAAGACATTTCGACACATCGGTATTCAGGCAGTTTTGTTTTAATTACGGAATATCAAATCTCTACTCTTCTCCCGAGCTTCCTCAAGCCAATGGGCAGGCCGAAGTGACAAACCGAACAATTTTGCAGTCCATTAAAACCAGTACCTTCGGTAGTTGTAGTAGCCTCTCCCCCCCCAAAAAAAAAAGAAAAACAAAAAAAGGTAATAGTAGCAATGCATATAAAAGTAGATACAAGGACTAAGGGTCGTCCACGACGATCACCTCCTCAGTTTCTCCAACCTCCCCTCCCGGAGCAACATCCCTGACCGGTTCAGCCACAACAGCAGTACCTTCGGCAGTAGAGGGCCCCACATCTCAATAGTCCAAGTCCATCCCTTTGTAGACCCTGCAGTTGCTGCCTCAGACAGAGTCTTCTCCCCAGCCTCCACCGCCACTAGATTTGCCCAGGCGGCCTCCAGTGCCGCCAAGGCGATCGCCAACCCTACCTGCGCTGTACCCAGGCTCAAAGCCAAGCCTAGGGATAGCAATGGGATAGGTTTTTTGGGTTCCCCGACCAGTCCTGACCCTAGTAGGTAGGGTATGGGGTGGGTTTAAACGAGATAGGGACGGGTATGGAGTACATCTACATAACCCGAGTCGGGTTAATCTGGGTCGGAACCGGGGTGAGGGTACAATCCCCCGAACCCGCCCCGATATACTAGCAGTCTTTGTTTCAGAATTCAACCCCACATCGAATGTATAGAAGTTAGCCACAAGTTCATACATCTATAAAACCAAAGTGTATCCGTAGAGTAAATCATTCTCCACCACGTATAGCAAGCATTAAAGTGACTGATGCATGGGAAGTTGTGCATCACGTGATGCCTTATGTTCTCTTCATATTTGATAGTTTTTTATTTGTTTAAAAGAAAGTTTAAGAGTTTTTACTTTCTGACTTCTTTGAATTCCTAAATTGACATGTGGCAAAATTTATGACCATGTATTCCAAAGTTGAAGACTTCAAATTTTCTAATAGCAAAAATTGTTGTTTAGGGGCGAGGTCGGGCTAGGTTTCAGTGAAGCAGACGGGCTCGGGGGTGGGCAGGCTGTATTTTTGGATGGGGTGGGTTTGAGGTTTAATTTTTTTTAGGCGGGGCGGGGGCAGGATATGGCTCCCCGTCCCATACCCGCCCCGTTGCCATCCCTAGCCAAGCCTTTGACCTTGTCCTTTTCCACGGCCAGGGCAATCTCTTTAGCCTCTAAGGCTGCCCGCTCCTTGTAGACACCCCATTTTGTCGGCTATCAGATTTAGGAGGCCCATAGCTTGGTGTTTCACAATGATCGAAAAGACTCAAAAAGGACTCCTAGAAGTTAGTTCTATCTCTCAAGATGCTCAGAATGACCAAAATACCCATGAAAGCCCGAACGCTCCCGAATTCGGACCAAATGTTCTGAAAACGCGCTACGTCATAAGAAAAATAATAAAATGAGTTCTAAAGCAAGACCGGACGAAATCGTCGGCTCCTAGAGACCTCCAGAAGTCCCGGAAGTTCCCAAAAAGCCCCCATTGACCGGTTTGACCAAGGTTTGACCAGAGTCGTCCAAATTCGCTGAAAAACTCCGGGATCATTCTAGATCATGTGGAAAGTATTAAAATGAGTTTTAAATAGAAAATCGAATGAAAACGTCAGCTCCTGGGAGCTCCCAGAGGTTTCCAGAACTTCCCGGGAATCCCAAGTTTGACCAGCTTGACCAAAAATTGACTTTAAACCGGAGCACCGTATCATTTTTCAAAAATTTTTCATAGATACGAGAGGCCAATATCTTTCCAATGGTATATCGCACATATTTTTTGGATTTCAAACGAAATTATTATGAATTTCCAAAGGTGAAAAAGGCGATCAAATCGGCTTTTATTGCGAATACCGCAAAACTTTTCAAGGTGACGTATCTACAAACTATTTTTTTTTATGTAAAGTAGACTCCATTACCTTTCCAACGGTATATCACAACCTCAATTTGGAGTTCGTATGCATTTTCTGTGAATTTTGGACAAAATAGGGCCTTTTTGCGAATACCGGAACCTCTGGGGGCCTAAAAAGGATTATCTGGACGAATGAGGAGCTGTGCCGCTGCGGCACAGGCCCAGTGCCGCCGTGGCACTCTCCCCCAGAATGATACATTTTTGTAATTTCTTTTGGGGGTTCATTTTGATTAATTGGAAACTAAAATGACGTAGTTCTAAGTTCACAGACGTTTGGGACCAATGGGAGTACTTATAAAATCCCAAACCACCCTAAATTGGCCTATATAAACCCCCCTTGACTTCTCATTTTGGGGGTGTCAAATGCAAGCTTTGAAAAGTTTTAGAGAGAAAGTTGTAGAGATAAGGTTAGAATAGAGAGAAAAGAAGCCTCCTTCTTTGATTTCCAAACAAGAGAGTGAGTTCTAAACTTTGTTTTTACTTCATTACTTCCATTTACTTCATATTCAATACACCCAACCACCATTTTAGTGAATATTTAAGAGAGAGGAAGCTAAATCCATGTCCAATGTCACCACATATAAGTGAAACACTAAACTACAAGCCTAATACATCATTGAATATCATCTATTGATTGTTTATATAATTGTTTGCTTACTTTGTTGTTCGTCTTCTCTTACCTCATTTCCTTTTTGTTTTCTTTATTTACTTACTAGTCTATCATCATCTAAATGATGACATGAAGTTTGAGGTGAGTGAATCCTTATGGATAGTAGCTCTTGACCTCAAAAACATGTTTGATAGATGATGATTTCAACTCCAATACATTCCTATGTATTCATAAAGTTGTCTTTAAAATGGAAATAATACTTTCTAATAATCTTGGAGGTTCTTGATGTGAGTCAAATGTTGACATTTTAAGTGGTTATAATCTTCATTAAGTATTGAAAATTTGTTTTCAAAACCCCCTCTTAAATCCCTCATTTTGATTTCAAGAAATAAACCTTGTTTTCTTAAAACCTTCAAAACAATGAGTCATTTAACTTCAAAGAATTATTTTGAGTTCAATACTCAATATATGAATGCAAGACCACTTGGAAAGTCTTTCAAACTCATTATAGAACACCCATGATTTTTGGTTTGACTTGGAAGCACTTGAAAGGGGTCCATTTTTGTCCAAACATTCCTTCCAAACATTCTGCCCCTACTGTCACAGTAGCTAGGTTGACTTTCAACTTTCAACTTGTTTTACAGAAAACTTTTCCAAAAAGAGTGGTCCCAACTTATTTTCCCTTGAACTTTAATGGCTTAGGGAAATTTCTATATAATATGGGCCTATGCATATTTTGTTTTCATTTTTTAAGATTTTCTAACATTTCAGTCGAAAATACGGACTCTGTTTCTGAATAACTTCTATTGTTTATATGATTTCTCTGAATCTGTGATAGTTATTAAAGATTGTCTTTTTGGGTTGTGTTCTAGACACAATTAGAAAGATCTCCATAAAAAATCATGCATTGAAAAAATTCCTAACACCTCTTTTCAATTTCCAAAAGATCATGTTACTGTTCTGTCCACTATTCACATCAAGCATACTTTTACTTCCATCCTTTGATTTGATGCTTACATGCACTCCAAATTAGCTCATGTCTTAGGAAGTAGTTCATACTACATTTGTAGATATCCCATGATGATTTCCTTCATTCATTCATACACATTCTAGACTTTTAAGCCACTTTAGAAAGTCCATGTACACAAACACACTACAACCTTTGCACATTCTAGGATCATACATTGCATTCATGCAAGATTTGGGGTTTTTGTAACTCCTAATCTAAGAAGATTATAAGGAATGATCATGATCACATGTTCATGTTTCCCCTCGATCTAATCCTCCTTTCTCATCTGTCACGGGGATTGAGAGATCTTCTTTTCTCAAAGATTAACATGCATCATTCTAGTTTACTAAGCATATTTTAATCTCTTTGATTATTTGTTTCAAGAACAATTCATGTCCCCCTTTAGAATAGGAAGCCTTGATTACTTGATATGTGATTAGACGATTTTTCCTAGGTTTGTTTGTGTGATCTTTCACTTTACATTGTGTGATATTTGGCTTAGATCTTATGAATGATATCTTATCTTTTGATCTTCCATTTCAAGATTCTTATGAGATGTAATATACTACCATATTATTAATTGTCGACCCATACATAGTATAAGATGATTATTTGGATGCTAATTGAGGCCCGTCGAAAGACGGGGCGAGTTGAGGGTGTTTTAGTCGCGACAAAGGCTCCTTCCTCTCTCGTACCAAAACCCTGAGCCAAGTTCTTTGGTTATGAAAGGCCGGTGCCCTTTATCCATTTGGGTGAGTCAAAATTAGGTTTCTTGGTTCCTTAAAGACCAAGTGGCGATTCTGTATCTATTTTCAAAAGACCTTTTTCTTTTCCTTTCAAAATAATCTCAAAACCAAAACCAAAAAAGAGTGGATGAGCGATTCCGTGTGTCCACAATCTAGCGACTCTGCTGGGGATTTATTTTCAAAACAAAATAATACATAGGTTTAACTCATAAGAAGCATCCTTAAATTCATCTTTTTACTGTGTCTGGTTCACCGCATTGCACTTCTGCATTTCCTCTCCGACTGTGTCTGAATCGCGGTGCTGACATTGTTCAGGTCTTGCTGTGCCAGGGCATAAGTCACCGTTGATACTGTACCTTCCAAGGTATATCAAAAAGAGTAAAAACCTCCGTACTGTCTCTCTGACGGTATATTGGAACTCTCGTCAACGGACCCTCTTTGACTAAACCCAGCCTTTGCATATAGATTCCTGTAGAACCTTTCATAGGATTGTTCAATTATCTTTTCAGATAGGACAATGTGATATAACTGCTGTATGCCCTGGCGAGATTACCTGCGCAGTGTAGACGCTTATGTGGTATGAGGCAGAACCTCTTTCTTATGATTCCTAAGGCAATCACTCACATGTGATCACATTGAGTTGACCTGCCTAAGTACCATGACAAGGATGTCGGCTCCATGCTCACAAAGATATACACCGCAAACCTTGTTTGTCGGTCCTAAGACATAGGAGTATGAAAACCTGCTAGACAGTATGATCACCATCATCACATGCTCCCGCCACATTAACCAGTTTCTCCCAGAAAATCTATCCAGGTATCCCAGATATAACCACATTAATCAGTTTCTCCCAAAAAATCTGTCCAGATATCCCAGATATAACCACATTAACCAGTTTCTCCCAGAAACTCTGTCCAAACCAACTGGAAATGCCCTGATATGCCAATTTCTCTCCGAAACTCTGTCCAAACCAACCAGAAATGCCCAGTCTCTCCTAGAAGCCTTCATAAAACCCTGGAAACCCCTGTTATCCTTTGGTGATTATACTGGAAAGCAAAGTTAGCACACTCTATATGGTTAGGACCTTATTTGTTTAAACTGCTATCTATTAGAAATAGGAGCATCATATAGATTATGGCTTACATCCGCATGATTATCTCATTTGCATGCACCATTCCTATCGGTCTGCATGCACTATCTCAGTCAGTCTCACACAAGTCATGTCCACGTCTGTTAACATCACTGTCATTTGTCTATCTAAAGTCATCATTGTCAGAATCTGATACAAATCCTCTTGAATCTGTAGGGTCACTATAGATTCTCAAAGCCAGCAACTGGGATATTCGTCCTGGGTCAGAAACTCAGATAATCGTTTGGTCAGAATCAGCCCAACAAGTTATTTTAGCATGAATTAGGAAGAGCTGGAAAACAAGGTCACTGAATTGGGAGCCACCATAAGCCAGCAATCTGACAGCTTGGCCCAGGTCTTGAAGTTTATGGAAGAATTGAAACAGCAGCGGCAGTAGTGTCCCCCTGAGTTCCCACCACCACCGTTTGGATTCATACCGCATCCCGAGAACAATGGAGAAGAAGACTGGTTTCAAGGGCCCCCGCCGCCCGCATATGAGAAAAAGTTCAAAGAGAAAATGGACAAAGTCGACAAGCTGGAAAGCGTATTGAGGAAGAGTAAAGGGGTTGATGATTACATGCTAGACTTGGAAGGACTTTTTGAGCCTGTCAAGCTGAAGTTGCCGGAAAACTTCAAGATGCCTGCCATTGACCGTTTTGACGGAACCGAAAATCCGAAGAGCCATGTAAAGCTGTGTATGAACATTTTTTAATCAATGGGATGAACTCATGAACACATTGCAATGCTATTCCCACAAACTCTCGCAAAGTCTGCACTGTCATAGTTCCTTACCTTGGAAGCTTCCAAAACTGGGGCATGGGAAGACATAGTTCGGGTATTCGTTGATCACTATTCCTACAGCCAAGAACTTAATGTCACTATCAGAGATTTGGAAACAACTCGGCAGAACAACAATGAATCATTCGCCGCGTTTCTGAGCAGATGGAGGAATAAAGTAGCCCAAATGACACACCGGCCAATTGAAAAGGAACAGGTAAGGATGCTAATCCGAAATCTGCAACCACTCTACCATGAGAAATTATTTTACCAGTCCAACTCCACCTTTGAGGAATTGTTTGAAGTTGAGACTCGAATCAAAGATGCCATAAGGGAAGGAAAGATAAAAAAAGAAGAGCCTCCGAGTCAGTCAAAAAGGCCCAACTACTCCCGCAACCCTCCGGATGTCAATGCCCTTAGCAGTCAACCTATGCCTTACCCTTCTAGGCCGTACCAACCTCACAACCAAGCAGCCTCCTCCCAACTTCACCAAATTAGAAATCCCCCTCTCCTCAGCCTTAGATCGCCTCCTTAAAAAGGGCCACCTCCAACTACTCCAGCCTCGAAATACCCCGCTCCCGCCAAATTACGATATGTCCAAAAGATGCACCTACCACCAAGCCCCTGACCACAACACTGAAGATTGCATGCGCCTTCGCCATGATATCCAAGACCTCATTAACCAGAATATCATTGAGCCACCTACAAAGCAGCCCCATATCACTCAAAATCCTCTACCAAACCACCAAAATATCAGCCTCATTGAGTCCAACCATGTATCCTTCAACCCTGCTACCTATATTACCCCCTTGGTCAACCTTTACCCCTCATTGACATCCCAGAATCTATGGGAATCCATCTGATTGAAGGAGGGGATGATGAGTGGCAGCAACAACTGGCTGATGAACAAGATCTATTCTTCTTGGAAGAACACGATCTAGGGGTAGTGGAACTCAAATGGTATGATCCCAACAATGAAAGCGATGCTTCTATCTGGAATGAGCCAGAGAAATCATTTGTGGGAACAGATTGTGACTGGTTCAAAGAAGATGGGACTGTAGAAGGGCCTACTCCTGCCGAGATTGATCATCTGACTAGGTTAGGCTGTCATTACCAGCGTCCGTAGCCTATCACTGAAGCAATAGAAAAAAGTCTGGTCAAAGACAAGGGAAAGGAAAAAATAGATGAGATCATCGAAGATGACAATGAGTTGATAAAGCAGTTGAAGAAAACCCAAGCACATCTCTCGATGTGGGACATCATGGTAACATCCTACAAGCATAGGCAAGTTGTGTTGAATGCCTTGACTGGAATTGAGGTCCCCATCGACGCTGCACCGAAAGACATGGTGGCTTTCTTGGGCGCACTCACCCCTGATCCAATCATTACATTTTTTGATGAAAACCTGCCGCCGGAAGGGTCTACACATAACAAAGCTTTGTACATCACTGTTGGATGTAAGGGACAGTAGGTGCCATTCTATCTGGTCGATACAGGCTCCACCCTAAATGTTTGTGCTCTAAGGACTGCCACCGCCTTAGGGGTCAATGTCCTTGACATCACACCATCTGTGTAATCCGTGAGGGCTTATGATAACACCAAGAGAAATGTGATGGGGACTATTTTTGTCCAAATCTGGGTAGGATCTTTGGTTAGCACCGAAATCTTTCAAGTCATGAACATACCTACCTCATTTAATTTGTTGATCAGAAGGCCCTGGCTGTATGTCAACAAAGCTGTATCATCCACTATGCATTAAATGATCAAGTACGTTCATGAGAAGGAGGTGAAAATCATCCTCGGCAATAGTTGGGGTAATGAAGCTTTTCCAAACTACGCTCCCATCTTTGAAATCCAAATACCTGAGCTAGAAGAAGGAGAAATTGGGGGATTCTTCATAGAAGAAGTCCACATGATCAATGAAGAAGATTGGTTCCCCGAGATCCACTCTGCAGTTGTCAACATTGTCCGCAAAATGAACTACTTCCCTGGAATGGGTTTGGACCGACGCCAGCAAGGGATTCGTGAGTTCCCTCATATCAATGGGCAACAAGGCACTTTTGGGTTGGGGTACAAGCCCACTGAAGAAGACGTCGAGCTACAGAGGCCATGGAAGAAAAGAGTGAGGAGTCTCCCACCATATCGCAAAACCTTGAATGGGCAATTCATCAAAGAAGAGGATAATTTCCCCTATTTTGAGTTCCTAGAAACTTGGATCCATCAGGCCACTAGAAAAAGGTACCCCAGGCTAGAAATCTTTGCTGACTGCGAAAGGCCCCCCTATCAAGATCCGTTCTATCCCGAAGAAATTGAGGAAACCCTGGAGGAAGACTGGTTGGAGTATCTAGACACTGAAGCCATCGAGAAAATGTGGGAAGAGTTCACTGAAGAAGGAAGAAAAGAAGGCTAAGAGCCAAGATGATCAGATCAAGCCAACTGAGGAGGGTCTGAGCAACCAGGCTGTAGAGTCAACTGTCTCCCTATCCCCTGTTCCCTTAGAGTCTGTACTTCTAATTATCAAGTCTGTACCAGAGTCGGCTGTTGTAAGCCCACCACTGTTTAATGTAATCACTCCACCTGTCATGAATGAAATGAAAGACTATTCCGCTTACTCCTCTGTGTCTAATACTTGTGAATGCACAGATCCCTCCGTGGATATCCCAATTGAACTTAAGCAACTAATTGAAAAACCACCTACTTATGAAATAATCGAAGATACTTTATCAATTAACCTAGGTGAAAAAGATAATCCACAAATTATGCAAATTGGCTCAACTCTTAATGAAAAAGAAAAAGAAAAATTGACTCTCTTACTAAAAGAATTCAAAGATGTTTTTGCTTGGTCTTACGAGGACATGCCTGGGGTCGATCCCAACATCGTCCAACATCGCATTCCCCTCCTTTCCAATTCTAAACCCGTCAAGTAGAAACTTAGGCGCATGAGACCATAATTGGCACTCAAGGTCAAAGAAGAAGTAGAGAAACAATTCAACGCAGGGTTCATCATTGTTACCGAGTATCCGGAATGGGTTTCCAATATCGTGTCAGTCCCCAAAAAGGATGGAAAAGTTCATGTGTGCGTCGACTTCCGTGATCTAAGCAAAGCCAGTCCTAAAGATGACTTCTAGCTTTCCCACGTTGATGTCTTAGTGGATAACACCGTAGGACATGAGCTACTGTCATTTATGGATGGCTTTTCGGTGTACAATTAGATTCTAATGGCGCCAGAAGATCAGGAAAATACGACATTCACCACACCTTGGGGAACTTATTGTTATAGAGTAATGCCCTTCGGACTCAAGAATGCTGGAGCAACCTACTAAAGAGCTGCCACCACTCTACTGCATGACATGATTCACAAGGAAGTAGAAGTGTACGTAGATGACATGATCGTGAAGTCCAAGGACAGAGAAGGACACTTGGTGGCACTGGAAAAGTTTTTTGAAAGGTTGCACAAATTTAAGATGAGGTTGAATCCAAAGAAATGCACTTTTGGTGTGACCTCCGGTAAGCTCCTGGGTTTTCTCATCACACAAAGGGGGATAGAGGTGGATCCCTCTAAGATCAAGGCAATCCTAGAAATGGCACCACCACGGAATGAAAAGGAAGTGAGAGGGTTTCTCGGAAGAATCCAATTTATCAGCCGCTTCATCTCCAAACTCACAACTACATGTGATCCTTTGTTCCGATCACTGAGAAAAGGAGAGAAGTTCCAATGGGATGACCAATGCCAAGCCGCTTTCGAAAAAATAAAAGCCTACCTTCAAAATCCTCCCATCCTTTCACCACCCACTCCTCATAAGCCCTTATTCCTTTACCTATCTGTCTTCGAAAATGCCATGGGTTGCATGCTAGCCCAAGAAGGAGAAGAAAGCCACTCCGAAAAAGCCATATATTACCTTAGAAAGAGGATGACTGGGTATGAGCTCAACTACTCTACCCTCGAAAAAACATGTTGCGCCTTGGTTTAGTGTACTCGCCGACTGAGGCACTACATGCTGGCCTTCCCAGTTGTGCTCATATCCTACATGGATCCTCTAAAATACCTCCTCGAAAAACCCACCCTGACCGGTCGTATATCTCGTTGGTTACCTCTGCTGTCCGAATTCGATATCAAGTATGTGACAAGCAAATCGGTAAAAGGGAGAACTATAGCTGAACATCTTGCTGAACACGCCATTGATTCTGAAGTAAATGGAGATTTTCCATTCTCGGACGAGAATATCATGGAAATCAAGGAAGAACAGTGGAAGTTGTACTTTGATGGAGCAGCCAACATGAAAGGCTACGGAGTAGGAATGATTATAGTGTCACCAAATAGGGACCACACCCCACTGGCAGTCAAGCTCAATTATAACTCCACCAACAATACTGCTAAATACGAGGCATGTATTTTGGGGATAGAAGCAGCCATAGAACTGAAAGTTCAGAAGTTGGATGTCTTCCAAGATTCAAACCTCATTATATCACAAGCCAGAGGAGAATGGAAAGTGAAAGAAGAAAGGTTGAAGCCCTATCATGATCATCTCGATGGACTCAAGAGACAATTCAAGAACATCACATTCTTCTACTTGCCAAGGGAAGAGAACCAGCTAGTAGATTCATTGGCTACCTCTCCATGATTGAAATTCCCGTGGGAGTCAAGATGATGCATTTGGTAATTGAGCAAAGATACGAGCCTTCATTCAACATGGTCACAGCAATCGAAGAAGAAGAGAACAAAACACCATGGTACCAAGATGTTTGGGACTTCATAGAAAAGGGGGCATATCCCCTAGACAAAAGAGCAATTCGAAGGTTCGCAGCGCAGTTCATCATTTGCGGGGGGAAATTATTGAAGAAAGGATACAATGGTCACAATCTAACTTGCTTGTTCAGAAAGTGCGCCAGAAGAATGATGGAAGAAATACACGAAGGGGTGTGCGGTCCACACATGAATGGTCACATGCTAGCCAAAAAGATCGTAAGACAAGGGTATTACTGGACGACATTGGAGAAAGATTGTTGTGAATACGTAAAAAGGTGCCACAAGTGCCAGATCCACACAAACATGATGCATGTACCACCATCTTTGCTCTATAGTATGACCTCCCCGTGGCCATTCTCAACTTAGGGAATCGATATCATTGGCGAAATTGTCCCAAAGGCCGCAAACGGGAACTGATACATTTTGGTGGCCAATGACTACTTCACAAAATGGGTAGAAGCCGCATCCTACAGCAAGTTGGGGGCCAAAGAAGTGGCCAAGTTCATCAAGAAGAACCTCATCTGTCGCTATAGAGTCCCCCATGAGATCATTTCAGATAGTGGTAGTCATTTTAAAGCTGAAGTCAGGGATCTGTTAGAGGAATACAAAATCACTTATCATAAGTCGTCACCATACAAGACACAAACTAATGGGGTAGTCGAAGCTGCAAACAAGAATGTCAAGGCCATACTGTAGAAAACGGTCGATACCTACAAAGACTGGCACGAAAAGTTACTGTTCGCACTTTGGGGATACAGAACATCGATAAGGACGTCCATAGGAGCAACTCCTTACTCACTAGTATATGGAATGGAAGCAGTACTTCCAGTCGAGATAGAGCTACCGTCCCTGCGCATGATGACAGAATGTGAAATTTCAGAATCGGATTGGTTAAGGGAAAGGTACGAAGAATTGGCTCTCATAGATGAAAAGCGCCTAGCAGCAGTTGGCCATGTCCGAATCTATCAAAAGAGGATAGCCAGTGCTTTCAACAAAAGGGTTCGTCTGAGGAAAATTGTCAAGGGTGACCTTGTCCTTAAGGAATTGCGAGCCCCAATCTTTGATCCACGTGGAAAGTTCAAACCCAAATGGGTCGGCCCTTATATCGTCAAAACTATCCTTTCCGGAGGAGCAACCTACCTCATGGATCTCGATGGCGTCAAATTCAAAGAACCAATCAACATGGATCGCCTCAAAAAGTACTATGCTTGACCATTCCTCAAATCCCTTTTCTTTAAAGACTTTGGCCTGAACTACGCTCGACTTGATTCCCACTTGGGGATACGTAGGCAACCGCATCGGTTCGGTCGACACCATCATAATCAACCCCTTTTCTTTCAAGACTTTGGCCCGAACTACATTGGACCTGATCCCCGTTCGGGGGTACGTAGGCAGACTTTCAAAAGAAAAGAAGGATGGCTCGCTAGGTCTAAAATCCGAAAGGACGCCTAGGAAAAAGTTAGAGTTAAATCCAAAGTGAGCAATAACAAAAGAGAGAAAAGAGCTCGCTAGGTCATCTAACTGGTGCCTAGGCAAAATTATGAGCGTGTGAGAAAAATAAGGTCACGGTCCTTACCATAACCCAGAAATCACCCTTTACACTAGGGGCAAACTTCGGCCACCCGCCTCGTTTGCTTGAATCTTTTCTAAACTAGGGGCAAACGTCGGTCATCTACCTCGTTTGCCTCATAACCATACATATCCCAAACTAGGGGCAAACATCGGCCAACCGCCTCGCTTGCCTCTAATCGTCCTAGCATGCCCAAATAAGTACCAAAAGCAAACATCTGATCAAAATCATACTACGAATATTTTCAGAAAGCCAAATGCATAAATAAGGTTCTCCAAGTAACCAAGGTTAGCTGATAAACAAACATAGAATATTACATAAGCAGGGATAAATGAAAACACAAAAATTTCTTTCAAAAAGCAATCCCAAATATCAAAGACACTTGGAGGAAAGAAGCAGAATCAGTCAAGTCTAGTTTTATTTTGTGTCTTTTATTTCTTCAAAGGTCTCTAGAAATAGGCTCTTGCTCGACCGGCCCAGCCCCTGATGAAAGCAGCAATAGTAGTGGCTCTGACTCTGGAAGCAAAGACCCTCTCAGTAAACCCCCGGGGGACCTCTTGAACTCGCCCGTACTGTCTGGCCAATCGGCGAGGTGATAGAAAGAAGTCTCTCTCAGATCCATCAGCCACACTCTCTGGTAATCCCCAAGACTAGTGGTCATAGCATGAAGGCCCCAACACCTTACAATCCAGCAAATGTCGGCCTCAGATAAAGCACCCATCATGCTAACCCAATTGACAGAAGTGTAATGAGGATAAAGCACAGCCCTGCGGAAGTAAACTAGCGGCACACTACCAATCCATAACTGAAGGCGCTTGTAGAGCCAAGCCTGTAACACCAAAGGCGCCCCAGAAAGAAGAAGTGTTCCTTGATTGAAAGCGCGATCCAAATCACTCAGGGTTTCAGCCAGAACCATGGCCATGGGATTCCTGCTAAATTTTAGCTCAAGGCATACATGCACTAAGTCGATAGAAGCACTTGAGAACAAAAAGTGCGAAGTTATGCACAATATCAGAGCGGCCCTGCGGGTAGCATCATATATGCTAGGATTCCCAGGACTAGCATACCGGGTGATGATGAGCAATGTCAAGAACCTCACCATGAATTAGCCGGAGGGAAATAGTAGTGGAACAGTTCAGATATTCAGCCAAGCCGCACGTGGGACTGGGGGTATCAGCAGAAGGGAGAATCAGGTCAGAGTCAGAATCAAAGCCAAGGATAGCACAGAACTCCTCAAACATGGGACATATCTCCAGGCCGTTGAAATTGAAGACATAGTTCATCGGGTCCCAGTGGACAATAGCAGCATGCATGAACTAAGTGTTCAGAGCCATTTGGCGAAGAGAGAATAGCTCGGTCAGACCATAGCTGAAGAGGTTGATCTGCTCCACACCATCCTTGATGTTCAGCCAAGCTGTGAGTTGAGTGGGATCATACAATGCCATATTTTCTGTCGGGGCTCTAGCAAAATTCAAAATTTTGGCAGCACCTCCCCGTTTCACGGATTATCCCACCTACAAGGCAAACACACTCACTATCACAAGGCTGCTCATCGTAGTAACATCAACAATCATAGAATCACAATGCACAACCACCAACCAAAGCAAGCACAGAACTGCGCCTTCAAATCGGAAACTATTCGGCTCGAAAGGCAAAACATCATAATACTCTGTCAAGGGTGATAAGTCATCCTACACATCATCCTACACATTGTCCATCAGTCACATTATTCACTAGTACAACCCAATTGAAAACATAAAATGGAGATAAAATAAAAATCCCCGCTTAGGAGGACTCAATCCTCCTCTTCTTCGTCCTCTATCGGGCCACCCGGAGTGTACGTCGGCGATGGCCTCCTCCTACCACCTTTGCACCTCAGTCCGGTCCTCGATGAGCCGGCACCACGCCCACGATACTGTACACACAAATAAAATGAAAGCAATCAGTAGAAAAACAACAAAAAGTACCAAAAACAAAGTCGAGTCAAAAACTTACCAAGGACGCCATCTGACTGGTGGCAAACTGTCGCATACCATCCATTTGTCAAGGGAAAAATCAAGGTTAGGAGCTCATAACCTTAAGGAGCACAAAATTAGAGACTTACTTGGTGGTCTCGCGTAAGGACCAAAGACCGTAAGCTAGCTGCCAAGGCGTGGCCCTCCTCAGCATAACTTCAAGGGACGTTGAGGATGCCTGCTAGCTGGGTAGGGTACCCGCATGTGACCCGTGGCGCCTCCATAACTTGGGGAGAGCCATCTGCACCCAAAACATTAGCGATCCAATCCCAAGGAGGGATAGGATCAGAAACTGGAGGAACCTGTCTCCTGTACATCTCGTAAAGCTGTAGGCACCAAACAAGTTAGGGAAAAGATGAGTCAAACATAGGCAACAGATAGAGAAAAAAACGTAAAAGAAACTCACATCCAGGAGTGGAAAGTTGGGCATCAGGAAGCGGCCACGGTAAGTCTCATAGCCAGTCTCAGAGAGAAAGTGATCCCAAACATCAGTACCAACTAAGGCCGTCATCAAAGCATCACCGGAAATCATTAGCATCCATCATAGGAGGATTACGAGGGACGCGATACCTCGGGCCGCCAACCACCTGCCGAGACACTCGCTTGCCAAGGAACCATTGCCTACTTTTGGTATTTTCCACCAGAAGTCAGCAAGAGGCAAGGGGCCTGACCGCCTGTATCTCCTCTGGGGTAGCATAGGCAATGTACTCCCAAGGTGTCCAATCAACGCTAGTAGCCGTCAGTCTAGATAAGAAGTTTTTGAGGAGCATAATCCGATGAGCCCCGCTCTTTACCCCGACAACATCCCGCCGCCATCTCAAGCCTTGGGGGAACAAAGGCACAGGAGCTCTGCCATCCTCATCTATACCTGATTCATCAGTAGGGGAAGGGGTCAACATCTTCAGGTACTCAAAGCTTTAAAGCTGCATAGACAAAGGAAAAATCAGAAAAGACAAGAAGTATGCAAATCAAGAGCCGGAAGATAAAAGAGGTTGCAGTACATACCTCCTAGGCTCGCCAGAATCCCCCGGTCGATTTGATATCACCCCGGGAAACCTCACCCATATGCTTGTAAAGGTGGGCCAAGGCAGCACCACCCCAGTCATAAGAGGGGATCTCACCAATGGTCGCCAGGCAAGAAAGAAACCTCAAGCTCACCCGGTCATTTCGTGTAGCAAAAATCGAGCAACCAAGGACATATAGAAGAAATACCCTCAGAAGCTGAGAATTATTCAGGTTGTGATTCCCTCTGCTGTAAGCTCGATAAAGCAAGCCACAAGGGAACCAGTGCCTCTCTAGATTAGGAGGAACAGCCCCAATCATCATCTCTACAGCTTCAGGATCAATCTCATAGAAGTAGTCCAGAATCAGGCGCTTCCCGTCAACTCTCAAACTAGTAATCTTGGAAAAATCAAAAGGCGTCATTGTCATCTCACCAAATGGCAGATGAAAAGTATTATTGGTGTCCCACCATCTCTCAGCAAGAGCGTAAAAATGCGCCAGATCGTTGGTAGTCTTTGAGACTAGGCGGACAAAGCCGCCAAACCCGACATCGTCTACCATTCTCTTGACGGAAGGCGAGAGTTGGGTGTACCACAAAAAAGCATAAGCAAGGCTACCATGGCCCTTCAATGTCACTTTTGGCACCTACACACATCAAAAACGACAAAAAATGAGCACAAAATCATTATTCACAACCCAAAGTCCAACTTCACAAAATCAACATACGAGCACAAAACAAGCTTCCAACAACCTCTAGGTGCACACTACAGTTCATAATACTAGCACAATGCACAAAATAGTCCTAAACTGTCGAGAGCTTCACATACCAGGCTCGCTAGAGCCGCGGGTGAAAGATGATGTTGTGGGTCTCGTAAACTCAAGTCCGGGGTTTGGTTCTCGACTTTCATTTGCTCCTTGGCCTTCTTAGACGGTCAACTTGAGCTCGAAGCCATGGATCTGCAAGAAAATTGGAAGCTAAAACCAAACTTTCTTCTTAAAAAATAGAACAAATCAAAACACCAATCAAAATTCTAATCATGGGGAAAGATTACTCACCTGAGCATGCACAAGCTATATTTTGACAGATTTTGGTTCCAAAAGCACCCCGAAATGGCCAAAAATGTGCTTGAAATGCTCAAAAACCTGAGATATACACACATGAAGTCCGGCCACCCAGTGCCGCCACGACACTGGCCAATTGACACCATGGCAATGGCCCAGTGCCGCCGTGGCATTGCTCCCTGCGGGCCCTGTTTTGCTCCATTTTAGCCCGTTTCAGCCCATTCTAACCCGTTTTAGCCCGTTCGTGATCCCGATTAGCCCCGGTGGCCCATTTTAGTCAAGATTTATGAGGTTTTATCCCCAAAAGATCCATTTTATCCCCAGCAGATTCAGTTAATCCCCTAAGGTCAGAAATAGAAAGATATCAGCTCCTGAAGGCCCGAATCGACTTTTCAGACTAACCATTGTAAAGACCTGATCAATCGTGAGAGATTCAGAGATGGGTCCTGGTTCCCGATCAAGAAACAATTAAGAGAGATTCTCCGAGAATCCTACACCATCCCCTGAGGACAGAAACAGAGATACCAGCTCCCGAAGGCCCCGACCAGCCCTCTTGAATTGAGCACCGAAAGATCTGATCAACCTTGAGAGATTCAGAGATGAGTCTTGGTTCCCGATCAAGAAAGAGATTCTCTGAGAGTCCTATGCCATCCCCCGAGGACAAATACGGAAGGATATTAGTTCCCACTATCCCCAGCAGAAAGCAACAAAAACAGAATTGACTCCCGAAGATCGGTCATCAGGAACAACCAGAACATCGCCCGTGTCCAGTTTTCAAAGATAAGCACCGTCGTTCCACGACTCCATATCTCCTGATTATCATGAGCTTTCTCATTTGTCCATTATCATAGCTTTCACACTTATCGGTTATCACAAGATCCCTCGGTCACCTTTAGCTGTCATCCTCTAAAACCTTGTGTCTGATCCATTTCACTTACAAAGCACGTTTCTCAGAATTTAAGAAGTTTGTCCTGAGACCCAGAGTCTTCCAAACCATTGTGTCTTTATCCGAGTCAACCACTACATCATAGTCAGAGACACTAGCACGGCATAAGTCCACTCAGAGTGGCGCACACCCCACAATACCAACTCGTACTAAGATCAGAACACTAGGCATGATAGGACTCAGGACATAATTCCTATCACATTCATGAATTGCATATCATCCTCATAGCATAGCATCCACCTATCTTATTGTGCATGTGTGATTCATTCCTTTGTGCCCTGAACTACGTCCTGGTCTGATTCCCCTGCGGATACGTAGGCAGCTCACGCTGAGCACGACCAGCACTAGCCCCAGCATCATGTTTTCTATCATTACATCTTTTGCAACACTTTTATCCTAAATCTACAGCCTCCAAAAGGCATGTTTCTTCAAAGCTTTGGCACTCGCTTGCGACATGCGTTGCCTCGCAAGTTCATGCTAAAGAGGGGCAAACTGTAGACACCCCATTTTGTCGGTTATCAGATTTAAGAGACCCATAGCTTGGTGTTTCACAATGATTGAAAAGACTCAAAAAGGACTCTTGGAAGTTAGTTCTATCTTTCAAAATGCTCAGAATGACCAAAATACCCCTGAAAGCCCGAACGCTCCCGAATTTGGACCAAATGTTCTGGAAACACACTATGTCATAAAAAAAACAATAAAATGAGTTCTAAAGCAAGACCAGATAAAATCGTCGGCTCCCAGAGACCCCCAGAAGTCCCGAAAGTTCCCAGAAAGCCCCCGTAGACCGGTTTGACCAAGTTTGACCAAGGTTTGACCGGAGTCGTCTAAATTCGCCGAAAAATTTCGGGATCATTCTAGATCGTGCAGAAAGTATTAAAATGAGTTTTAAAAGAAAATCAAACGAAAACGTCAGCTCTTGGGAGCTCCCAGAGGTTTCCAGAACTTCCCGGGAATCCCAAGTTTGACCAGTTTGACTAAAAATTGACTTTAAAACCGGAGCACCGTATCATTTTTCAAACATTTTTCATAGATACTAGAGTTCAATAGCTTTCCAATGGTATATCGCACATAATTTTTGAATTTTAAACGAATTTATTATGAATTTCTGAAGGTGAAAAAGGCGATCAAATTGGCTTTTATCGCGAATACCGCAAAACTTTTCAAGGTGACCTATCTCCGAACTATTTTTTTTTTTTTATGTAAAGTAGACTTCATTACCTTTCCAATGGTATATCACAACCTCAGTTTGGAGTTCGTATGCATTTTCTGTGAATTTCGGATGAAATAGGGCCTTTTCGCGAATACCGAAACCTATAGGGGCCTAAAAAGGATTATCTAGACGAATGAGGAGCAGTGCCGCCACGGCACTGGCCCACTGCCACCGTGGCATAGGCCCAGTGCCACCGCGACACTCTCCCCCAGAATGGTACATTTTTGTAATTTCTTTTGTGTTCATTTTGATTAATTGGAAACCAAAACGACGTAGTTCTATGTTCACGGACCTTTGGGACTAATGGGAGTACTTCTCAAACCCCAAAACCACCCCAAATTGGCCTATATAAACCCCCCTTGACTTCTCATTTTGGGGGTGTCAAATGCAAGCTTTGAAAAGTTTTAGAGAGAAAGTTGTAGAGATAAGGTTAGAATAGAGAGAAAAGAAGCCTCCTTCTTTGATTTCCAAACAAGAGATTGAGTTCTAAACTTTGTTTTTACTTCATTACTTCCATTTACTTCATATTCAATACACCCAACCACTATTTTAGTGAGCATTTAAGAGAGAGGAAGCTAAATCCATGTCCAATGTCACCACATATAAGTGAAACACCAAATTACAAGCCTAATACATCATTGAATATCATCTATTGATTGTTTATATAATTGTTTGCTTACTTTGTTGTTCGTCTTCTCTTACCTCATTTCCTTTTTGTTTTCTTTATTTACTTACTAGTCTATCATCATCTAAATGATGACATGAAGTTTGAGGTGAGTGAATCCTTATGGATAGTAGCTCTTGACCTCAAAAACATGTTTGATAGATGATGATTTCAACTCTAATATATTCCTATGTATTCATGAAGTTGTCTTTAAAATGGAAATAATACTTTCCAATAATCTTGGAGGTTCTTGATGTGAGTCAAATGTTGACATTTTAAGTGGTTATAATCTTCATTAATTATTGAAAATATGTTTTCAAAACCCCCATTTCAAAACCCCCTCTTAAACCCCTCATTTTGATTTCAAGAAATAAACCTTGTTTTCTCAAAACCTTCAAAACAGTGAGTCATTTAACTTCAAAGAACTATTTTGAGTTCAATACTCAATATATGAATGCAAGACCACTTAGAAAGTCTTTCTAAGTCATTATAGAACACCCATGATTTTTGGCTTGACTTGGAAGCACTTGAAAGGGGTCCATTTTTGTCCAAACATTCCTTCTAAACATTCTGCCCCTGCTATCACAACAGATAGGTTGACTTTCAACTTGTTTTACAGAAAACTTTTCCAAAACGAGTGGTCCTAACTTATTTTTCCCTTGAACGTCAATGTCTTAGGGAACTTTCTGTATAATATGGGCCTTTAGATCTTTTGTTTTCATTTTTTAAGATTTTTTGACATTTCAGTCGACAGTACGGACTCTGTTTCTGAATAACCTCTATTTTTAATTTCCAAAAGATCATGCTACTGTTCTGTCCACTATTCACAGCAAGCATACTTTTACTTCCATCCTTTGATTTGATGCTTACATGCACTCCAAATTAGCTCATGTCTTAGGTAGTAGTTCATACTACATTTGTACATATCCCATGATGATTTACTTCATTCATTCATACACATTCTAGACTTCTAAGCCACTTTAGAAAGTCCATGTACACAAACACACTACAACCTTTGCACATTCTAGGATCATACATTGTATTCATGCAAGATTTGGGGTTTTTGTAACTCCTAATCTAAGAAGATTATAAGGAATGATCATGATCACATGTTCATGCTTCCTCTCGATCTAATCCTCCTTTCTCATCCGTCCCGGGGATTGAGAGATCTTCTTTTCTCAAAGATTAACATGCATCATTCTAGTTTACTAAGCATATTTTAATCTCTTTGATTATTTGTTTCAAGAACAATTCATGTCCCCCTTTAGAATAGGAAGCCTTGATTACTTGATATGTGATTAGACGATTTTTCCTAGGTTTGTTTATGTGATCTTTCACTTTACATTGTGTGATATTTGGTTTAGATCTTATGAATGATATCTTATCTTTTGATCTTCCATTTCAAGGTTCTTATGAGATGTAATATACTACCATAGTATTAATTGTCGAACCATACATAGTATATATAAGATGATTATTTGGATGCTAATTGAGGTATGTCGAAAGACGGGGCGAGTTGAGGGTGTTTTAGTCGCGACAAAGGATCCTTCCTCTCTCGTACCAAAACCCTGAGCTAAGTTCTTTGGTTATGAAAGGCCGGTGCCTTTATCCATTTGGGTGAGTCAAAATTAGGTTTCTTGGTTCCTTAAAGACCAAGTGGCGACTCTGTATCTGTTTTCAAAAGACCTTTTCCTTTTTCTTTCAAAACAATCTCAAAACCAAAACCAAAAAAGAGTGGATGAGCGATTCCGCGTGTCCACACTCCTTTGGCAGGGCAGCTTCAGCGGTAGTGGCCCTCCTGGCAGGGAGGGCAGGAAGGACTCGGTTCCAGCAGCTATGCAGTCGACCTACAAAAAGCAAGCATAAACCGATCGGTCAGTGAATCAAACAATAAATTAACAAAGAACAAAGAAGAGGTGGTAGAAGTACTTACAGAATGGGAGAGGCCATACAACCACCCCTGGAAAGCTTGGGGAGACATGTTGGCACACATCTCCACCTGGCTCGGGAGAAGGCCCGGCCTGACCCTCTCCCGGATTTTCGCCGACTCTTCTAGCGGTGTCCCGGATGATAGATTCGCCCCGGGAGCAGTGTCTTCCACCACTACCACTTGGGGGACCGACGTCTCCCCGGGTTCTTGGTGAGCCTCCGTTCCATGCCTTATCCGCTTGAGCAGGCGATCGCTTCCCGCGGCCTCGGTGGCTGATCTTTTCCTTCTCTCCACCATCCGAGCGGCTGGCTTGTCTGGCCCTCAGTAACTCCGAATCTCTCCTGGGACCCATTTCTGCAGAAGGGAGAAAAGGAGATAGAATGCAACGGGAAACTAACCAAGACAAATGTTACATGTCGGAGAATACTCACCTGGAATGATTGGAGGAAAAATAGGAGCTTCAATGAGCTGATCTAGGTCGTAGGTTACCTTCCGATCTGCCCATCGGGTCAGCACATTTCAGATGTTTGTTGGCAGGCTCGCCAAGTGCCGGATCCTGTTCTGGCACTCCTCGGAGATGCTCAGTGGATCAGCTGACCCTGCTGCAAAACAAAGCACAAAATAGTTAGTCCCAGGCTCACAGTAAAAGCTAAGGAAAGAATAAAAGAGATGCATGATGGGCTTACTCCTCAGCTTCCCCGCCCAAGAAGTCCTCAACTAGATTCCTGGGGCATCCTTATAGAGCCCGGGGGTGGACACTTTGTAATACCCGTAAAATCCCTGACCTTAATAAACTAGTCCCCGTATTTTAGCTCGTAATTTCCAGTATTTTGATTCTATAATCTCAGAAACCCCAACATATACGTATTTAATTATTGTAGCATAGACTGTAAGTTCCAATTCTGGACTGACCTTGCATGTAAACCCGTAAAATTATCATTTATACCGGACTGCATGGCATGTGGTCCTAGACGACGGCTAAACCACACATATTTGGTAATAGGAATCTTACCTAATATAACCTAGTGTACTACCAAGCTTACCCTTACCTATGGGGTAAACACCCTACCCATCCACTTCCCTTTACCCGCCGGATCATCACCCATACCCCCTACCGCCGGCACACCATCCCACACCCTCTCAAATCAGCTCTCCATCACTCACCCTCAACCCCTCAGGTCAGGAAGCTTCATGGAATCTGTGTAGCTATATGTGTGAATTCATATGAGGAGTTGGTGGTTATATATGAGCACCGAGAGTTTGAGAGAGAGGGAAGACCAACCAAACTAACACACATACACTCACTGCCCTCACCCTCTATCCCTTACCACCCCACACACACACGAACGCCGGAGAAGAAGAAGAAGCGTAGGAGAGAGAGGAGGAGAGCTCGCCGGAGATGGGAAACAGAAGAGAGAGAAACCAAGGTTTTGGTAAGACCCCATACCCCCTCTGTTTATTTCTACACTTGTGTTACATCTCCTACACCCTCTAGGCTCACACATACACTCGTATACGTAGCCAAACAGAGCCCAAGGCTCACGGCTTGACCAAATCACCATTTAAGCCCCTCCGCCGGAGCTTGATTTTGCACATATCACAAAAGCGCCTAAAGACCATACCAAACAGTCCCTTATGACCCCAGATACGCCCTATAGGAGCAGTTTTTGGATTGAGACTTGTTTGGGTAGCCATGCAAGATATTATCCCCACAAAACCGAAAAAAGAATAATCCTATGGTAGGTCCAACAAACGAATAACCCACAACTTAAGCTCACGGTAGGTTGTAGAGGGCCCCAAACTGGTCCTTTTCCCGTTGGAATCATCAATTTTCATGAAGAAACGGCGGAGATATGGCCGTTGGAAGTTTTTCGGCCAAATCGGGGCTCGCCGGCGGCGAGTAGCTTCGCCGGAGAAGGAGACCGGAAACCTAGGGCTTTAGAGGCTTGTACCCTGAGCTTCAAAGAGTGTACAAACCCATTTCCATTCGGGTTATATCGTTTTAATTCTATCGGGTCGGGTTCATTTAATATAACCCGAAGGTTACTAATCCAAACGACGTCGTTTGGTATCGGATCCAACCAGATTTGGTTGGATCTGGTTCGGGTTAACGGGCCGGGTTGGAATGTGAGATAAGTTGGGTCTGGGTTTGGGTATACGGGTTGGTTTATTTATTAAATAAATAAGAGGATCCGATTCGGTTTGGGCGTGACCCCGCGAGTCTTACCATGGACTCTATTGAGTCTCTAAGTTGGCTACCCGTATAGTATTGGGTCGGTTCGGGTTTGACCAGCGAATTTTGGCCATGGACTTCTCTGAGTCTGTAAATGGTTAACCCATTGGATTTGGGTCAAATCTGGGTTGACCCGTGAGTCTTTACTTTAATTATAATTATCTGTTTTATATTATTAATTATTCTGTTAATCTTAATTAAGATTTTATTAATCTGTTTTATATTACTAAGTATTTTATTAATCCTAATTAGTGTTTTAATAAACTGTTTTAGTAATAATTAGTATATACTAACCTAGATTAGTGTATAAATATATTATTTATAATATATTTTGTATTAATAAATAAATATGAATAATTATAAATGGTTTTAAATTGTTTTAAAAATCTAAAAATGGTTTCAATAATACTATAAATTATATTTTAGTAAAATGTAATATAATTTTTGATAATATATGAATTATTATTATATGATAAACTTATTATTTATTGGTTTAAATAAATAATAAGTAAATGTTTTAAATTAAAATAATTAAGTGATAAATACCTAATGACCACTTTTAAATATAGGAAAATTTTATAAAATTTTCCTAAGGCATACTACCTTTACATTATAAATTATTATTTATAAAACCCAACTTTAGTATTTTTAATAATTATTAATTACTTATTAAGTGTCCGTTTGGTTATATCTTAATTATTTAAAATACCAAACGAACCCCGAAAATTATGAAATAAATACCCCTAGCCTATTTTAAGGCCTAGTATTTAATAAAAATATTTATAAGGGCCAAATATCTCCCTAAATCATATTTTATAATTATGGGACCCTGCAGTCTATTATTAGATGAGTTAAACTTCAGAAATTCATAATAAATAAACCGTAGCTCAGAAAAATGCGCGGACAGTTCCCAGAGTCTTAGAATAATGTCTAGAATGTCCCCTTAAAGTTTGGTGACCTTTTGACACGGTAAAAAATACAGCTTTTTTTTAGGGCCCAAACTGGTATAGAAAACACAGCTTTTTATGCGACGGACTACGATTTGAGTCTAGTCAATGGCGTTGGACTCAGAATGATGTCTAGATCATCATGTTGAGGTTTAGGAACCCACCTGGCACAATTACCATTATGCCCCTAATTTTAGTAAGCTTATTAATCAATGTTCTATGTAATTTTATACTTTGTAGGAACCGCTACGCTTACTGTTACGCACCTACATCGAGGTGAGTCGTCCTAACTCACTTGGTATATTATAAAATGATTCTTTGATCATATATGTATGCCCAGTACGTCCTGTGTGGGCGGTACTGATAAGTATTAGTTATGTGAACGTGAGATTGTTTCCTAGATAATGAATGCATGTTAGTTACCTTTACTCCATGTTTAATTAATATTCGCTGATATTCTTGCTTATCATGATTTCACATTTATGCCGTCACATGAATATTCATATGAACATAGTCGAGTCATGATGTCAATGTTGATGTCTGCATGGTTAGTCTCGGGGACTACCCCAGTCATATTGTCATACATGTTGAGTGGATCATAGTGGTCCGAGTGGTACAGTCAAGTAAATGGGAACAACAATGAAACTGCTATAAGGCCCTGCTAGGCGACGATAGCCAGAGTTTCCATTGAAATCATTGAAGTTATACATGAATTGATGGTTGATACGTTATAGGGCCCTGCTAGGCGACGATAGCAATGTATCCATCAGAATACAATAGTTACCTTTCAAATGCTATAGGGCCCTGCTAGGCGACGATAGTGCTGTAACTATTCTATTCTCCCGGCAAGGTCACGAGGACCTAAGAGTCCAATGATTACACTCTTTTTAAAACCAAAACTGCTATAGGGCCCTGTTAGGTGACAATAGCAACGTAATCATTCTACTCTAAGTCAACGGTGTTACACTGGTAATGTAACAAGTCACATAAGTCAGTTGTGGTGTCCGTGGTCGAGTTAAGGTCGAATATATCGATAATACATTGTGTCATCATTCTACCATGTCATATGCTTATTTAATGTTGGTTCAAGATATTGTTATGCTTGTATATCCTTAAATGTATTAGGAGTAATCGGTTAAGATGATTTCACTTAGCCTTAAAAGCTAACGGCTCCTTCCCTGCCCTGGACATTTTACGTCTAGGTTATAATGAGGAGAACTATCAAGGTAACAATGAAGATGCATACCACTATCCTCAGGATGGGAACTATCAGGAAGGTGATCCTGAGGCAGACTATCAGGAAGAGTTCGATAACGAGGGTTACGGGTTTGCCAGTTAGAAGGAGGACCCTAGCCTACTTCCGCATTAAGACTTCTATTATGTTTTAACTATCTTTTGGTTGATGCAATAATTTAAGTGGCATAAATCGCCCAAACTTATCTTTTGTGGTTTTCATTTGGAACTTCTATAATAGCTTAAGTAGCAAAACACTTTAAGTTCCCCCATGAATACCATTAGACGCTTTTGCAAATTCCTTACTCTGATATATATTTTGTTAGTATGTTGCAAGAACAGGTCAGTTTTATGTAACTCGTCATTCCCTACGGGTCCAGAAAGGAAATTTTAAATTTTCCCTATTTTTGGCTACTCTGGGGCGTGACACACTTAGAAGAACTTGTTCTTCCACCCCTTGTTGTTGCTCGGGAAGTTGATGATGATTTTTCTCCCCTGTTGGGCCCCAAGAGAGAAGAACTCGACCTGCCCATGTACATGGAACAGTCGGTGGGTCCACAATAACTCTTGAAGTGTGACTTCGTACCCGAAGACTTGGGGCAAAAAATAAATAGACCCCATCAGGAACCTCCAGCCATTTGGGTATAACTGCCCGGGAGCGATCCCCAAGTAGATCAGAATGTCCCAAGCAACAGGATGGAGAGGGATACGGAAGCCAGCCATGAGGGCATCCTCATAGAGAGTGACAAATCCTGGCTGGTGGAGGTGAGCCTCGCAGGCATGTACCGCCAAGGAATAGTGGTCGGAAATAGTGTACCTATCCCTAATCCGACTAAGATCTTGGGTGCGCAAGCTGGAAGGAATAAGCTCACAGGCGAACACCACTCCAGGACTACTCGGGATCGGTGCTTCGTCGCTTGAGCCCCGAGAGACAAAAGCTATTGGGATCTCCTGACCCGCCTCATCATCTGACACACGGATGGGGATTATGCCCTCGCTGTATTGGTCAGTCGGGTCTACAGAAGGTGGGTTTAAAATTGTGGGATCGCAATTGTTCATCCTCTGCCCGGGAAGACGAGTCGAAAACTGAATGACACATCTCTAAGGCTCCAGTGACTGGACGAGGGAGTAATTAGCCGATCAAGATAAGGATTAAGGACTCTGAGTCTGAGTTACAGGGGGGGTAAGACTAGAAGCCTAAAAGGTAAGGCATACAAGGTTTTTAGAGTAAGGTAACACTCGGTCAGTACCACCCCTGGACAACCCGATCAGTTCAACTGCCTAGATGCACTACCTAATCTGAAGAGAAAAATGAACCTAAGGAAGAAAAAGTCCCATTCCCTCATGAGCCCTAACGGATTCCTATTCTACAGCCTCACTCGAGAATGAGAAGAAGAGAAGGAGAGAAGATGCAAAGAATTACAAGGTTGGGGGAGAGAAGACTTACAAGGATTAAACCGCAGGAAAGAGCTCGGGAAGCTTGACCGGGTACTTTTTTTTCTTAAATCGCTCGGTAGTCTCAGTCTCCGAATAGCAAGAATGGCAGAAATGCACAAGTGCCCCTTATATATGCAGCATGTACGGTCCAGATCAATCAGATCCAATGGCCAAGAAATTTTCCCGCCTAAATTGTCCGACAGCTGTCACCTCGGGCACGTGAAGCGACGCCTTAAAAGGAGCGCGCATTAAATGCCTGACGCTATAGCTCAGCTATGATGCAACTATTCAGTTATGCTTACATCGACCTCGTAGGATCCTGACCAGACCAATCACTCCCTGACACATGGCAACCACCGACCCAGGTCCCCGAGGATACTGCCCGGTCTAGCCCCCGCCTGGCCAAGGCGACGGGTTCAGTCCCAACTAATATCCCAGATAGGGTCCCAAGCGGTCTACTAGGTTGCATGGATTTTCAAACCTCATCTAATAGAGCATCACATCAGTTTCGAAAATGGGGGGCAGTTGATAGGTACAAAAATATCAGATTAAAGTCAAACGGCCACCTCAACTAGGAGATGCCTAGTCATCCAGAGAGGGCACCTGTTATTTAGCCATCCCGGGCTGTCCGGCAAAGACCGTCCGGTCTGGACTCACAGCTCGGGAGTATGAATCTGTCCATCGACAATCTTGATGCCCCACAAGACAAATAACTATGTCATGGTGAAGGGACATACAACTGTAACATACATTGTTGTATGTCGCAGTGGCAGGTTGCATGCCATATACATAAAACTATTGCAGTGGTAGGAAGCCAGCCATGTAGGAGATAGGAAAAACTAACCTTAAAAAGACTTTCATTGAAGATATGAATTCAGAAAGGTAAAACAGTTAAAAATGAGAATTCACCTCTTGATGACATCATCCAGCCGTTGACAGCTGACAAAGGCCGTTCGAACTATTTCAGGGCGTTCAAACGCCTCTGAGCATTCCAGATTTCATTCTTCTTCTTCTCTCTTTTTTTTTGGTTTATTCAGAATAGAGAAATTTAAAAGCATTTTATTAAAAAAAAATGGTTTCTCAACAGGGAATCTTTAGGGATTTAATGATGCAAAGTGATTTGCGAAATAGGTGCAAAATTTTAAATTTTCAAGAATATTCACGAAAGTGCACATAAGAGTATATGTCAACATCAAGTACAAGTCACTTATGCATGCGTATTCAATCACTATTCAGGGATGCAAATGTCTCTTTGTGCATGTGATAAGTGTACAATGAGATTAAATCAAGGCTAATGTGATAAACCTGAAAAGTGTTTTGTCAACCAATAGATCCAAAAAGGACAGTTTTCTCACCATATTTCCACTCATCCCTCAAAGCATTGTGCTTGATTGTGTCAGTAGGGCAATTTTTTTGTTATAGCATAGATTTTTTTTTTTTATACTTCCCTCTGCACTTTTATTAACTACAATGGGGACTACAAGTTAGCCAACAGGTAGCTATTCCTTGTGAGAATCTCTCTCTCTCTCTCTCTCTCTCTCTCTCTCTCTCTCTCTCTCTCTCTCTCTCTTTTCTTTTACTCATGATATTATTTTTTTTTTTTCTTCTCATGTCTTTTTATTTTTTATTTTTTATTTTTTACTTCTTATTCTCAAACAAGGCCTATCACTCTGTCTTTTTAGCAAGGCAAGCCTGCACCTGTTTTAGATCCCTTCTGTTTAAAAACTTTGAGTTAAAGAGAGTTTAGAAGTAAACAACTCTAGAAATAGTTTCTAAAACAATTTTTTCATGAAGCCATATGAAGATAAACATAAGTCTGTAAAATCACAATAGCTAGGACATTCATCTTACCATACATGAGTGTGAATTTCAGAGACAAATGGTCATGAGTTTATGATTGAATATGAATAACTAACAAGAACCATATATTAAATAACTCAAATAAAGTGCATGCAAACTTTAATGCTCATTGTTATTTATGCACATAGTTCTTTAAATCATTAAGAATCAAGGTATCCAAAAAATATTAAATATATGTATATATATATTGATCTTTCTCAAGGGCTTTTTCATTATTTTATTTATTTATTTATTTGAGTTTTTCTCTTTTTCCATTTTTTAAGATAATTTTTTTAAAAAATTTCAAAACAAGCTAGCGGATTGAAAATATAGACAAGAATCTGAGGCCAAGAAAATAGAGCAACTTACTCCATTGTGTAAACCCCCAAAGATTTTCTAAGGTTTTCAAACCGAAGTGCATCTAGATTGAGGTTTGGTAAGAATGTCTGCTAGTTGTTGCTCTGTTGGGACTGTTGGAATGTCCTACTACATCGCCCATTTATGCCCTTTCTGTGTGGTTTATAAGGCTTTAGTTCTCCTCTCCTTAACACATGTGTTTTAAGGAGTTGAATGGGCTGGGCCTTACAAGAGGGACAACTTGCATAGATATGATTTTCTCTTCAACTAAATCTCGAATGAAGTGGTGTTGAAGATCTATGTGTTTTGTCCTTGAACATGATTTTTAGTAATATTAACAGCACCAGTGTTATCACAATAAATAGTCATACTTTCTTGTTCTAGTCCATAATCCTTCAACATTTGTTTCATCTGTAATAGTTGTGTACAACTACCAATAGCAATATATTTTGCTTCAGCTGTGGATAGTGTGATATTGAGTTTTGTCTCTTACAATGCCAAGAAATAAGTGAATTTCCCAGATGAAAGCTGCTTTTTCTATCACCGACGTTTCCTGCCCAGTCGACATTGGAAAAAGAAAATAAGACTCTTTAGGAGTGGCTTGAAACCGTGCACCGACACCAAAACTAAAAGCAATATCAGGACGACTTGCCATAAGATAAAGTACACTACCTATCATACTATGGTAGAGGGTTTGTTCTACTATTTTTGCAGTTTCGTCTTTGCATGCCTAGTTTAAC
The DNA here is from genome assembly GCA_033977485.1 of Hydrangea macrophylla. Lineage (NCBI taxonomy): Eukaryota > Viridiplantae > Streptophyta > Magnoliopsida > Cornales > Hydrangeaceae > Hydrangea > Hydrangea macrophylla. The sequence goes on from CM066983.1 coordinate 53,852,840, forward strand.
AATAGTGTTGATTGGAGTGCGTGCGTGTTTAGCTGACTCTAGCCCAAATTTTCTTTACAAGTTCTCATGCATATTTTGTTTGAGATATGAAAAAAAAACATCATCTTTTTGTTGAACTTGTAGTCCTAAAAAGAAATTTAGTTCTCCCATCATACTCATTTCAAATTCGTTCGGCATTTCTTCTGCAAAGAAGTGAGTGTGTTTGTCACTTTCGAAACCAAAAACTGTCATCAACATATATATAGATTTGAGCAATCACAATATCCTGTCCTTTGTGTCTAACAAAGAGTGTTTAATCAACACTTCCTCTAGCAAAACCTTTACCTACAAAATATGTGGATAGTCTCTCAGACTAAGCTTTAGGGACTTGTTTTAAACCATACAAAGCTTTCTTTAATTAGGTAATACACATGGTTAGGATAGTGTGGGTAAACAAACCCTTTAGGTTGTTCCACATAAGCTTCTTTCTGTAAAATTCAATTCAGAAAGGCACTTTTGACATCCATTTGATATAATTTGAATTTAAGGTGACATGCTATGGCAAGTAATAGATGAATTGACTCCAGCCTAGCAACAAGAACAAAAGTATCATCATAGTCTATATCTTCAACTTGAGTATATGCTTGAGCAACACGCCTAGTTTTGATTATGATAATAGTACCATGTTCGTCTAATTTATTTTTAGATATCCATTTGGTACCTATTACATTTAACCTCACTAGGTATGGGTATTAATTTCCAAACAGTGTTTTCCAAATTGAAGGAACTCTTCTTGCATAGCTAAAATCCAAAATTTCAGCTTCTAAAGCTTCAGTAACATTTCGAGGTTCAATTTTAGACGTATATCATGAATAACTAACTTCATTTAGGACTTTGCTACGGGTCATGACTTCACTGATATGATTACCTAATATTAATGATGTGTCAAGATCCTTTTGGAGTCTTGTTTGTTTGTTAGGTTCAGGTTCAGTTTCAGGTTCAGGTTCAGGCGAACTTCTTTCAGACTCAACAGATTCTATTTGTGGTAAAGGGAGAATTTTTTCTAAATTCAAAGACGTCTTCAGAGTTATCAAATTTGTGAGCACTATTAGCGTTAATCACCACATTAACAGATTCCATAACAGTAGATGTACGAAGATTGTGTACTCTATTATAAGCTCTAGTGTTCAAAGAATAACCTAAAAATATTCCTTCATCGCTTCTGTCATCGAATTTATTAAGGTGTTCTCTATCTTTAAAGATATAACATTTACTACCAAAAACACGAAAATATTTTAGATTAGGTTTCCTATCATTCCACCATTCATATGGAGTTTTATTAGTACTGAGACGAAGGTAAACCCTATTCACTGTATGATAGCAGGTTGTATTACAACTTCAGCCCAAAATCTTCTTGGCACTCCCTTGCCATGAAGCATAGATCTAACCATTTCTTGAATGACTCTATTTTTTCTTTCTACAACTTCATTTTGTTGTGGTGTGATACGTGCAGACAACTTATATTTTATACCTATTTCTCAAAATAGTCCATTAATTTGGAATTTTCAAATTCTTTACCATGGTCACCACGAATTTTGACAACAGTGAGGGTTTTTTTTTTTTTTTTTTTTTTTTTGAATTTTCTTACAGATGGATTTTACAAGTGTGAAAACATATGATTTTTTCCTAACAAATCCAACGGAGTATCATGAAAAATAGTCTACCATAACTAGAATGTATTTCTTTCTCCCTATACTTTTTGTTCTCATTGGTCCCATAAGGTCCATCATGTAAATTAATTCAAGAATTCGTTTGGTAGAGATATATGGAGACTTCTATTCTAGCTTGTTTTTAGCTTTTTGACAAGTTCCACATATTGTAATAGGGATTTTTTCTAATTTGGGTACACCACAAACTAGATCTCTTTTAGAAATACTTTTTAATTCTCTAAAAATTAACGTGACCCAGACGTTGATACCTTAGTTCAGTATCATCTAATTGAACACAATTGCATAAGACTAAACCAAGTGTGATCCCATAACAGTTATATATCTGAGTATATGTTTCCATAATACATACACTTTTGTCTGATCCATATTTTCTTGGTGTTGTATGTATGTCATTACACATTTTAACACACTTTTTTCTGGTTCATATTTTCATGGTTTGAGTTTTCTTCAAGCGTTTCTTGACGACATTGGTACGTACCAAGAGAAATCTTATTAATTTGATTAGATAGATATATTCCTTAACTTTTGAACCAGAATGTTTAGAGTTGTTTTAAAGTGGTTATCATATTAATTATTTTCTTTTGACACTTTATTCTTCTTCCTAAGTTTTGTAGCAATATTGTTTCCTCAAATGTGTACGTTCCTTCATGAGTTGTGAATCTTGTGATAAGCATGTACCATGCTTCTTTAGTGTTACATACTCTAGGCTTGTCATAGAGAATCCAAGCTCTCATCAAGTGGATTAAGTTTGTTAAATTGTTATCCATGTGTAAAGTGGATTATCACGTGTCAATTGAGTCTGTTAGAGTTTGTTTGATCATCTTCTTAGTGTATATATACACAATACTATTCTCTGGTATAGTAATGAAAATGAAATAATAGTTCTCACTTTAGATCTCAAATCAATCTTTGTTTCTCTAATTGCTTTCATTGCTAGATTTCTTCATGGTATCAGAGCATTGATCCTACCTGTTCAATCAATTTCTTCTCAATCTTCTGTTTTTTCGATATTTTATTCCTCAATCTTTCATTTTCAATCTTCAATTTCTTGTTCTTCAATACTCTGTTCTTCAATGGTGATATCGCCTAGATCGATAAATCTACCTGCAAATCTTATATTCTTTGTCTCAAATTTGACATCTATAGTTACTGTTAGACTCGATCAGACAAATTATATGGTCTGGCAATTACAAGTAAGGAACACATTGTGTGCAAATCATTTGTTGGAGTATGTAGATGGATCGAAGCATCAACCACCTGAAAGAATTGCAGATCAATTTGGTAATATGGTCGAAAACCCGGAATATCTTGAATGGATCAATATTGATAGACAGCTCGTCAGTTGTCTCAATGCTATTATTTCACCAGCAATTTTGCCCCAAATTGTGGGTTTTGATCATTTAAATGAGATCTGGACTTACCTTTCCAAATGATACATTTCATCCTCCAGATCTCATGTCCATGAACTCAAACTGAAACTTCTGAATGCAAACAAAGAACAGACCACCATGGATGAATATTTGGATCATATCAAGGATTGTGCAGATAAGCTTTCTGCGGCAGGAGCTTCAATAAGTGAAGAAGATCTAGTCCTTTATACAGTGAATGGCCTGTCTCATGAATATACTTCATTGAAGACTACTTTGAGGGCTACTACTCAATCAATCTCGTTTTATGAACTCCACTCTCTTCTTCGATCTGAAGAACTTCATATTACTCGAGAAATGAAACCGGTGCATTCAAAGGAAAATGTCTCTGCGCTTTCTGTGATAAATAACAATTCCTCTGAGAAGACTGAGAGATCTTCTGGAAATCATTCAACCCATAATCAATTTTAGAATCAATAATTTGGGTCCCAAAATCAATTTCAGAATCAACAATTTGGACCTAATTCTCAACATGCTGGGGTCCTCTTCAATAGTTTGGTTGTCATAACCAGCAAGAATCCTATCACAATTTTGGGTTCAATTTCAGAGGTGGTGGAAGACAAAGAAGTAATAGAGGAAGAGGCAATGGCAGAAACAATTTCATGAGAATCTTCTGTCAAATTTGTGGGAAAGGAAATCATACTACTTCTGAGTGTTATCACAGGTATACTTCCTCATTTCAGCCTAACTCACAATCAGTAAATTCTTCATTTCATAGTCCATATCCTGTTTCTAATGCAAATCTTTCACAAAGAAATGTTAACCCTTCTTTTCCTAATAATTCTCAAGCATACTTTGTTCAATCTCATCCCATATTTCAACAAGATTCACCATCTCCTATCTCTTCATCTCCCATGTTTCAGTCTCCATCCCTTCTTGGACAACCCAATTTTTTACCTTTTTCTAATTGTCCTCCACTTAATTCTGTTCCCAATATTGGTCCTCCACCTACTGTTCCTCCCTCCTCAAATTGGTATTTAGATCCAACTTCAATCTCTGTTGAAGAATCTCAATCCAATCAACCCTCTGAATCCTCCAATATTCATGCATTCTTTACTCATGATTCATCCATCTCTCCTACTCAATGGTTCTTTGATACCGGGGCAACTAGCCATTTAACTAATGATGTTCATCAAATTCAGTCCATTAACACCTATAAGGACCAAATTCAGTTTCTGTGGCAAATGGCAATTCAATTCACATTTCTCATACTAGTGATGGAATCTTGCCTACTCCAACTAAGTCTCTTCTTCTTTCAAAGGTTCTGCATGTTCCTCAGATTAGCAATAATCTCCTATTTGTCTATCAACTTGCCAAAGACAATAACTGTAGGTTCATTTTTGATTCTCAAGGATTTATAGTTCATGACAAAGCCACAGAGAAGATTCTTCTTCAAGGACCTTGCATTCCAGGTCTTTATCCCTTGACTTCACAATCACTTTCTAATGTCTTCCCACCTTCTTCTACAACTTTTAGTTCCATTCCCACAGCCCAGAATTGGAACTATAGAATAGGCCATCCTTATCCTAAGATCTTGTCTTTCATTTCTCAAAAATTTTATATCCCTTGCACTTCTAATCCAACTCCTCCCTGTCATGTGTGTCTTGCATCCAAAAGTCACAAATTACCTTTCAAACCTCTATTAGCTGTGCTAAAAGTCCTTTGGAAATTATACATAGTGATGTTTGGGGTCCAACTTCCACACTTTCAGTAAATGGATATAGGTATTATGTTCTTTTTATTGATGATTTCTCAAGATTTACCTGGGTATATCCCTTTAAGTCAAAAGCAGAGGTTTTTCCCACCTTTGTTAACTTCAAAAACATGGTAGAAAATTAGTTTACTATCAAAATAAAAGTGTTTTGGTCTGATAATGGAAGGGAATTTGTTAATACTCCAATGCTTCAATTTTTTACCTCCCATTGCATTGTCCATCAGACATCCTGTCCCTATACACCTGAGCAAAATGGTATAAGTAAAAGGAAGCATAGGCACCTTCTTGAGACTACTCTTACACTTCTGAATCATTCATCTATGCCACCCAAGTATTGGCCTGATGCCTTACTTACTGCTACATTTCTGATCAATAGGTTGCCTTCTTCTGTGATAAGTTTTCAATCTCTTTTTTGAAATACTGTATCATGTTCCTCCTGACTATACTCTTTTCAGAGTTTTTGGTTGTTGCTGCTATCCTTGGTTAATTCCATATAGAGACTCCAAGCTTCATCTCAAATCCAAAATGTGTGTGTTTATAGGCTATGCAGCAAATTCCAAAGGATACAGGTGTCTTGACATGTCAAATGGTCAAGTGTTTGTTCCTAGGAATGTTAGATTTGTTGAATCTCAGTTTCCCTTTTCTTCATCTTTCACTCACATATATCCCTTGTCTATTCCATCAACCTCTTCTGTTACCTCTATTTCTTCTCTTTCCTCTCAGTCCAAAAGTATTTTTTTTTATCCTTTTGACACTTACACTCCTCCTTCAATTTCTCTAGATTCTACCTCTTCTTCTTCACCTTCTGGCTCTACTTATATGATCTCATCATCTTTTTCCACTATTCCCATTTCTTCTTCTGCTACTTCTAACACTCATTCCATGGTAACAAGACTCAAGGCTGGCATTTCCAAGCCTAAATCTTCCTATGATCCATCAGCTCATCTTGTTACCACCTTCTCTTCTTCTCTTTCTCTATCTAATCTTCTTCTTACTGAGCCAACTTCCTTTAATCAAGCCAACACATCCTCTGTCTGGAGAAAGGCAATGAGTGAAGAATATAATGCCTTGATTGCTCAACAAACCTGGACACTAGTTCCTCTTCCTGCACACAAATCACTAATAGGTTGTAAATGGGTGTACAAAATCAAACAAAATGCTGATGGAAGCATAGCTCGCTATAAGGCTAGGTTGGCTGCCAAAGGTTTTGATCAGATTGAAGGACTAGACTATTTTGAAACTTTTAGTCCCGTAGTCAAACAACCCACCATCAGACTTGTTATCACATTGGCTCTTCACTTTGGGTGGTCTTTACAACAACTTGATGTATCTAATGCTTTTCTTCATGGACTTTTAGAAGAGGAAGTCTACATGTCTCAGCCCCTAGGCTATATAGATTCATCTCAGCCCTATCATGTTTGCCAACTTAATAAGGCACTCTATGGCCTTAAACAAGCTCCCAGAGCTTGGTTTCTACCTTCTCAAGATTTCTGACTCAACATGGATTTCTTAACAGCAAGGCTGATTCTTCTTTATTTGTTCAACACCACTCCAATCATATTATCATACTTCTTGTATATGTGGATGACATTATCATTACAAGTAACAATCCCTCTCTTATTACTGAATTTGTCACATCCATGAAGACATCCTTCTCTATGAAAGACTTAGGTCCCTTACACTTCTTTCTGGATATTGAAGTCAAATCTACTTCAAATGGTCTTTTGTTGACTCAAAGCAAGTATGCTTCAGAACTTTTAGCCAAAGCTTCTATGCTTGAATGCAAACCCACTGCTTCTCCTACTGCAACTAAAGTGTTCCCTCCTTTAGATGATGCTCCCTACTCTAATCCACTTCTCTATAGAACTTTAGTATGGTCTCTGCAGTATCTCACTCTTACAAGACCTGGCATCTCCTATGCAGTCAATTGGGTTTGCCAACATATGCAAAATCCACTCAATTCTCATTTTTAAGCTGTTAAACGAATCCTTAAATATGTGAAAGGTACACTACATCATGGTCTAGTTTTTCAATCTGGTCTTATTCATCTTCATAGCTATTCTGATTCAGATTGGGCAGGGGACAGTATTGATCGAAGGTCCATAAGTGGTTTCTGTATCTTTCTAGGACCTAATATCTTATCATGGACTGCTAAAAAATAGCCCACAGTGGCCAGGTCCAGCACAGAAGCTGAATACAAAGCATTGGCTAATGTTGCTGCAAAACTTCTTTGGATGAAACAATTGCTGAAAGATTTGCATATTGTGCTTACTTCTATTCCTATATTGTGGTGTGATAACATTAGTGCTCTGGCACTTGCAGCTAATCCAGTTCTTCATGCTAGAAGCAAACATATTGAGGTTGATTATCATTTCGTTAGTGTCACACCCGTTCCAGAATTCCATGGTTTATCATTTCATATTTGAGATTTGTCGCTTATTAATGTTTATTAATAATCTGAGGTGGAGTTGACTGTGAGTCAACGGTAAGGTGTCAGTCAGGACACGGGAACATGGCAGTTCATATTGCATTGGCACGATTAAATGACATTTATATGATTTAAATGTTATTTGATATATCTGGTATTTCGTGAATAGTGAATTATACCTGTGTAGTATATATTCTGGTAATCTATGATATTGTTTTATCATTTGGAAAACTGTGTGAGAACGTGAGTGCCACGTTAAATAAAAAGGTAGGTTGTGTAGAGATTTCACATAACTTAGTTTTCGGACGTAGTTTTTGGACCCAAACGAGACTTAGTCGGAAGCTTTTGGAATTTACAATTTTCACTCGTAAAGGCATAAAATGAACGTGTGCAAAGTTTCGAGAGCTAATTAGAAGTTTGAGAAACTCGTGGGGAGGTAAATGCAATTTCTGAAGAGTTTGCCTATAAATAGTAATGGATGAGATTCATTCTCATCCAAAACTCAAAAATATCTAGAGAGAGGAGAGAGAAGGGAGATTTGGTAGCCACGGGCTTTGCGACGCCGATCGACGACCGTTCGTCCGTCAGATTTTCTCCAAATCTCATATTTGAACTCGTGGAGGTAAGATCTACGTTTTGATAGTAATTAGGCCGCGTTTGGCAAACTTTTCCAAAATATCTAATTTCTAGAAATTGGGGAAAATCAGGTAAAACTTGTAAGAATCGTCCCAAATTTGAAATCCGACGATTAATTAGCCCCCTAGACGATCCTTCAAAGTTTGAAGAGAATCGCACGAGGTATGAATTCTAGATCTATGAAATATATGGATTTTCATGTTTTGAACATCAACTTTGATATATTTGGATCCGGGCAAAATTTATGTATTAATTAGGCCCGTTAATTATGCACGTGAAATTATGTGAAAAGCACGTATAACTGTTTATGTGAGCATGTTATGTGTCTACTTGGGTCAAAGGGGAGTTTGGTGCAAATTCATCCGGGGTAAGCTCCTCGAACCTTGAGGATTGTGATTTAATTGTGATTGTGATGGAATTGGAATTGTGGTTGTGTCTGGATTGGAGGTGGGCCCAACCAGGACACGGTACCTGGTATGGAGGAAGGCCCAACCAGTGTACGAGATGCGTGGGAGAGGCGGGCCTCCTACGGCATCGACCGGATGAATGCGTACCACTCACCCTAGAGACTATTTCTATGTGTTTTAGATGCTTAAACCATGAACTGTCATATAAGCATACATTTAGAATTATACGCTCAGCATATAGCTGAGCAGTGGAGATGTACTCCATTGCAGGTAAGAAGAAAGACAAGAAGAAGCGTGATAAGTGAGGCCGTTAAAGAACGTCGGGGAAATCATTTGTTTATATTTTTGTTTCTATTTTCTAAACTAGTATCAAGGAATTGGGTTATGTAATACGTTGTAATAGATCGTTGGATTAGATCCGTAATATTATAATCTTGTAATTGAACATCTATAGTTATGTATTAAATATTGGAATTGGTGTTGGTCGTGGTTGTTGTTAGTATAGAGAAGCATGTGTTAGTATTATCATCACAGGGCGGCCCAGCAGGGGAGCAGTCGATTGGACCCTAGGTCAGTCGACTGAATGCCATGGGGTTTAGACACTGAAAGTGAATAGTAATGGAAACAGTCGACTGGACCCTTGATCAATCGACTGAGTCACTGTTGATTTTGGCTACTACTTCTATTAATGGCAAAACCAGTCGACTGGACCCCCAGATCAGTCGACTAGACCCCCTTTGAAAATGTTGCATTTTAGTTCTACTTAACACAGTCGACTGGGTTCCCTGATCAGTCGACTGAATCTCTGTTGAGAATTTTAGGTTTTGGTTTCTGCTAGGCACAGTCGACTGGACCTAGGCACAGTCGACTGAACCTCTGTTTTCAAAACTGATTCTTTTGAATGTGTTTCCACTTGCCAAAACTTTTTATAACTCCGATTTCAAGGGAATTTCAATTCAAGGGTAATGTTCCCTATAGTTTTAAAATACTCAGGGTTGTTTTTAAAGTTCTTTCCGCTGCGTATCGTTAGAGGATGTTTGGATGAGACTTGGTGGCGTGCCACGTGTCCTTTTTCCACGCGTAGTGGGATGGGTCGTGACATTTAGTGCTATCAGAGGAATAGGTAACAAACCTTTGGGAACGTTTGATGTCGAGTGGAGTGTTGAGTGAATTGTCACATATTCTAGAATGCATCCATACATTGTAGAGATGTTTGATGCATATGGTATGTTGTTATACATACATGATTATGTCATTGTCATACATGCATAGCATTTATGCATTTGTGAATCTGTGGAATCATACGGACGTAGAGCTGTGTGATGAGATGAGGCTTACCGTGCGTTATCATAGACCTTATGAAGGGAGACGAGGGAGAGATGATATCTTGGTAGTAAGAGACAGTTGGATTTCTAAACAAAACTAAATGCTTTTTATCGAATCGGTTGATGTTATTAATGTTAGTGACGAGTGTCCTTTGGGAGATCTTACTGAGAACGAAGTCGAGTAGTAAACGTCAGAGAAGATTTCCGTATAGTTCACCTAGAGAATGAAAGTGAGTGTTGTGGTTGAGTTTTGAGACTAGAAGTACTTGATAAAAGTTATACTTTAGACATGGGATGCACGTCATGATGTAAGAGAAAAGGGATGACCAGTTGGGGGTTTATGATAGAAAAATAGTTCAGCAGTATGTATTGCTCGTGTATGGGACCGGTGAGGAATCTCTCACCTTATCTTACGGTGGTAACCTACGGCACGATCGTGCGAGGTTATCTTATGGGGTATTTTTCGACATATACGGTGTATGGTTTGTCTTACGGTATATACGGGGTATGTCGGGTAGTTGGAGAATCTCTCAACTTATTGTATGGTATTGAGACGATTAGATGGTTGAGGAATCTCTTAACCTATCTTACGGTATGTATTGGACGGTTGAGGAATCTCTCAACCTATCTTGTGGAATGTATTGGGGATTGGGCAATATCTCTATGGGTTAGCAGTATTGTGGTTGTTGAGGAATCTCTTAACTGAACCTGGTTTCAAATAGTCGTAACACTATAACAGATGCAGATGAAGATGTGGTGTAGGGATTTGTAGCAAATGCTATCGAGTTAATAGTATAAAGGAAATTGTTGGGATTTGAAGGTTGACCTAAGATGAGAATTATGAATGGAAATGATAGAGTATGAGTGAACAGTTTGAGCCTATAGATAGTCGAAGGTTAACTGATGAGATGATGAGACTTCTAGAGTGGTTGCCTAAACTCGATGGTTATGCCCGTAGAAATGCTACGATAAGGATGATGACTGATGTTGAAGGACGACATAGGTCGGAGGAGAAATCGTAGAGGTCTTGGTGAGAAACAAATGAATGGACATGCATAGTAATGAAATTTCGTTGGTGTTTCGAGATGGTTCCCCAAAGGAAATGGAATAAAGGAAGTAAGAAGACGAGACCAGAAATAATAGGTGAAGGTAATTGATCAAAAGTGACAGAAGTCCAGAGGAATCAAATTGATAATTCGATAACATAAGGATAAGAGGATCTTGATAGAGAAATTCTATGGAAAGGTTAATGGAGAGTAAATGGACAAAAATGCAGAGTAATAAGATTCCCTGATGTTTTGCCGGGGGTTGTCGGAAGAGATAGAATAAAGGGAGTAAGATTAGGAGACTGGGAATAAAAGATAAGTGTGAATTATGGAATGTGATAAGAAACTCAAAGAAATCGAGTGGATATTTGGCTATCATGGGGATGAGAGTACTTTGATAAGAAGCTTGTAGTGAAGGTGGTTATCACAAAGGGGTGAAGTACAGGCGATTTCAAACCTGGATTTTTAACATATTTTCAAAATAAAACGAAAATCTTTCCTTTGAATGCTTTTAAAATATCGTTGAGTATTTAACACACGACACTATCAGCAGGATGCTAGAGTACAACGGGTATTACGATAATGAACAAGAGAGGTTGTGGGAATGATAGACGGGTAGAGAGACTTTGGGTAAGTCAATGTAGAGAAGTGAAAATATAAATTGAGAAAATGAAGCTTTAATGAGTAAATAAACGGGGACAGTTGAGTGGAATGAAGACTTGGTAATACGTTGAGTACGTTATCCGATATGATAGCGGGAATGTGAGGCTGATAGAATACAGTGGTGGATGCAATGGGAAGCTATCACAGTTGTCTTGAATTCGAACAAGGTTGGAGGATTTTGAGAATGTCGGATTCCATCCCTGAGAAAATTTTAAAATGTTTAAAATATTTCAAAACCTAACTTTTGTTTAAATGAGGGATGTGGTATTAAATGCTGGCGATAGTGTATCGAGTAGGTTTTGAAAGCTAAGTATTGTAGAAGGATACAATATGCTTAGTGCTGGGGAACAACAACAGTGGTTGAATGATTGAGTTCCACGTGAACAGGTGGTGGACTTCAAAATTCCAAAGTAAGGCGATGGTGGGGTTTCGTGCACCTGAATTTGATCAGTTTGAAGGTATGACATTAAGGGGGTTGTCGTGAGTATCGTGCCAAAGGGAGCTTGATCTGGGTTTAGGTATTAGAACAATTCGAGATTGTGAATGATTGAAAGTTTGAACGTTCAAGAACTTGATGAGATTCATAACGTATGAAGCACCTGAAGGATGATAGTTATGATCAATCGGTTGACTTTAATAACCGTAGTGAGAATAGGGTGACTTTGTGTATTGTCGCGACAAGTATGAGAATTGGAGTTGATTAGGAATATACTGAACACAGTGAGACGTACCTTATGGAAATATTGGATTACCGAACTACCTTTAGATGGGTTACGAGAATAATATGAACGTTGAGAAACAAGATTATTGGGAACAATGGAGTGGAAATAGAACAAACAAAGGATTAGAGAGTTTGAATTGGAATTGAGTCAAAATCAACTACAGTTATGAAACATCAAATGTTGGGATAAAATATGGAGTCGTGAGATGTTATACGAGGAGCATATACTTAGGGTGAAGGTTTATTAAGAGCTCGGTATGAGTTGAGGTACACGGAATTGTGATTGGTCTAGACTTGTGTAAAGGTACAAGTAAAACAACCGAGGATTATGGAGTTGTATAACTACGGCAATGGTAAGGGATCTACATGGACCGATGAATGTAAAAAAAATATAAAATAAAATAAATGGTAAACGGGTACTATATGAGATAGGAATGGACTACAGTGGGGTTGTGATCTCCGACAGAAAGGTAATTGACTCAGGGTATATGTACACTATGAGAATCAGATGGACTGTGAATAGTCAAACGATAGAGCCAGTGATGAAGTATGTATTGAACGTAGGGATACGTTGTAATGAACACTGTGATATATGGATGATTGACTAAGTTAATTTTGGTTGACAATGTCATTTGTCACTACGGATATTGAGGCAATTATGTGGTGAGAAGAGATGAAAGTATTATGGGAGATTTTAAATCAGTTTGTTTTCAATCATAAATGATAATTTTAATTGGCCTTGTTGAAAAGTTTTAAAACAAGTGTGAGGTATGAATATTTTATTTCAATCGGTGGTAGTTCGAGTGCAAACTTGGGAGAGATGAACAGCAATTGTATTTTACTTCATCGTGGGTGATTTGAGACACGTGTAGACTCGAACGAATAGAATGGTGTGAAATTTTCAGTAGAGAATTTGATTGATGCCTTCTGAGGTACGAGTGATGGGACTATAGTACGAGATTGGTAAAACCTGAATGGAATGATACGAATTTGTAGGGACAGAGAGAAGTACTGGGTGACGAACTACCGACTATGTGATAATTATTGCAACTGATGTTGCCGTGATGTGGAGTTATTAGGAAGGCAGGTCAGAATTTGATAAGAACTTAGGAATCATTTGAAATACGATATGGTACTGCAAGTGGTATGATGATTAGTAGAGTAAGAGATTGAATCTATAGTATGTGAAACAGTTGGTTGAGGCATTAACTTATCGACATAGTATTTGTGTAAGATAGTACTCAGTTTGGTTCACTTCAAGATGAAGAACTGTGTATGATTGTTCACCAGCTTGGACATGTTGTCAACGACTTTTAGTCAAAAAGCAAGATAGGTGAATGAGAGATGAATTATTTCCTTGGGTTGAGTATTGTGATGAAACTTTTGAATTCCGGAAAGAAAATTTGACACGTACGATGAAAGGATACATGAGTTGACGTTGTGATGTCGTGAGGTGAGTTAATGTCAGGTTTGACTATTGGGTAAGTTTCACTCAGGTATTGATATTCTTATCTATCGAGATGCTTCGGAATATTGCTAGGATTCTGTTTGAATCTCCTATCAGATTGAGACGGAGGCTCCGAGGATTTATTTTCCTTAAGAGCCTGAGAATTTATTTTCCTCATGAAACTTGGATTTCTCGGTAGAGTGTTTGAGTGGTGTATGAGACAAGTGTTCGGAGTACTCGTGTGAAGTCGTGATGACGTGAGAGGATGGTTTAAGTTTGGGGACAAACTTCCTTTTTGGAGAGGAGAGTTGTCACACCCGTTCCAGAATTCCATGGTTTATCATTTCATATTTGAGATTTGTCGCTTATTAATGTTTATTAATAATCTGAGGTGGAGTTGACTGTGAGTCAACGGTAAGGTGTCAGTCAGGACACGGGAACATGGCAGTTCATATTGCATTGGCACGATTAAATGACATTTATATGATTTAAATGTTATTTGATATATCTGGTATTTCGTGAATAGTGAATTATACCTGTGTAGTATATATTCTGGTAATCTATGATATTGTTTTATCATTTGGAAAACTGTGTGAGAACGTGAGTGCCACGTTAAATAAAAAGGTAGGTTGTGTAGAGATTTCACATAACTTAGTTTTCGGACGTAGTTTTTGGACCCAAATGAGACTTAGTCGGAAGCTTTTGGAATTTACAATTTTCACTCGTAAAGGCATAAAATGAACGTGTGCAAAGTTTCGAGAGCTAATTAGAAGTTTGAGAAACTCGTGGGGAGGTAAACGTAATTTCTGAAGAGTTTGCCTATAAATATTAAGGGATGAGATTCATTCTCATCCAAAACTCAAAAATATCTAGAGAGAGGAGAGAGAAGGGAGATTTGGTAGCCACGGGCTTTGCGACGTCGATCGACGACCGTTCGTCTGTCAGATTTTCTCCAGATCTCATATTTGAACTTGTAGAGGTAAGATCTACATTTTGATAGTAATTAGGCCACGTTTGGCAAACTTTTTCGAAATATCTAATTTTTAGAAATTGGGGAAAATCAGGTAAAACTTGTAGGAATCGTCCCAAATTTGAAATCCGACGATTAATTAGCCCCCTAGACGATCCTTCAAAGTTTGAAGAGAATCGCACGAGAAATAAATTCTAGATCTATGAAATATATGGATTTTCATGTTTTGAACATCAACTTTGATATATTTGGATCCGGGCAAAATTTATGTATTAATTAGGCCCGTTAATTATGCACGTGAAATTATGTGAAAAGCACGTATAACTGTTTATGTGAGCATATTATGTGTCTACTTGGGTCAAAGGGGAGTTTGGTGCAAATTCATCCGGGTTAAGCTCCTCGAACCTTGAGGATTGTGATTTGATTGTGATTGTGATGGAATTGGAATTGTGGTTGTGTCTGGATTGGAGGTGGGCCCAACCAGGACACGGTACCTGGTATGGAGGAAGGCCCAACCAGTGTACGAGATGCGTGGGAGAGGCGGGCCTCCTACGGCATCGACCAAATGAATGCGTACCACTCACCCTAGAGACTATTTCTATGTGTTTTAGATGCTTAAACCATGAATTGTCATATAAGCATACATTTAGAATTGTACGCTCAGCATATAGCTGAGCAGTGGAGATGTACTCCATTGCAGGTAAGAAGAAAGACAAGAAGAAGCGTGATGAGTGGGGCTGTTAAAGAACGCCGGGGAAATCATTTGTTTATATTTTTGTTTCTATTTTCTAAACTAGTATCAAGGAATTGGGTTATGTAATACGTTGTAATAGATCGTTGGATTAGATCCGTAGTATTGTAATCTTGTAATTGAACATCTGTAGTTACGTATTAAATGTTGGAATTGGTGTTGGTCGTGGTTGTTGTTAGTATAGAGAAGCATGTGTTAGTATTATCATCACAGGGCTGCCCAGCAGGGGAGCAGTCGACTGGACCCTAGGTCAGTCGACTGAATGCCGTGGGGTTTAGACATTGAAAGTGAATAGTAATGGAAACAGTCGACTGGACCCTTGATCAGTCGACTGAGTCACTGTTGATTTTGGCTATTGCTTCTATTAATAGCAAAACCAGTCGACTGGACCCCCAGATCAGTCGACTAGACCCCCTTTGAAAATGTTGCATTTTAGTTCTGCTTAGCACAGTCGACTGGGTTCCCTGATCAGTTGACTGAACCTCTATTGAAAATTTTAGGTTTTGGTTTCTGCTAGGCACAGTCGACTGGACCTAGGCACAGTCGACTGAACCTCTGTTTTCAAAACTGATTCTTTTGAATGTGTTTCCACTTGGCCAAAACTTTTTATAACTCCGATTTCAAGAGAATTTCAATTCAAGGGTAATGTTCCCTAAAGTTTTAAAATACTCAGGGTTGTTTTTAAAGTTCTTTCCGCTGCGTATCGTTAGAGGATGTTTGGATGAGCCTTGGTGACGTGTCATGTGTCCTTTTTCCACGCGTAGTGGGATGGGTCATGATAGTTAGAGAGAAGATTACCAACAAGGATCTCAAAGTTCTTCACATTGCCTCTCAGGACCAACTAGCAGACATTTTCACCAAAACTCTGCTTATTGCTAGGTTCAAGCATTCGAAGTCCCAGCTTATGCCTGCTCAACCAAATCAAGTTGATACTTAATCATCCTAGCATCAACTTGAGGGGGAATGTTAGATACTCTAGGCTTGTCATAGAGAATCCAAGCTCTCATCAAGTGGATTAAGTTTGTTAAATTGTTATCCACGTGTCAAGTGGATAAAGTGGATTATCACGGGTCAATTGAGTCTGTTAGAGTTTGTTTGATCATCTTCTTAGTGTATATATACACAATACTATTCTCTGGTATAGTAATGAAAATGAAATAATAGTTCTCAGTTTAGATCTCAAATCAATCTCTGTTTCTCTAATTGCTTTCATTGCTAGATTTCTTCATTAGCAGTTTTGCAGGTCATTAGGCCTATTGAATTCACTAAAATAGTGACCGCGTTGAATATGGCATTTATACCTCTACTGTTATAATAGCTGCAAAGATCACTACGGTCAGTAGAATCCCATGAGTACTCTCGGGGCCGGGTTTGAGTTCAGTTACATTAATTATTGGCGGTAACAATAGGGTGTTTCCATCCGAACTCAACTGCATTCAATTCCAAACACGTTCATCCAAAGAACCTAAGAATTAATATATGAATTTTGCAATGGGAAAAATTACTACCGTCAAGTCAAAAAGAGGTGGACGGACCGTCGAACCACCTTAATTCCCTTTTGGATCCATTTTTTGCGAGCATTTTTGCTCACCCAAAAATTCCATTTTTTGAGAGCATTTTTGCTCACCCAAAAAATAGTTCACCAATACTCACCCAAGCATCCCATTGATCAATGCAATGGAACCCAGGATTAAACATCCTATTGGCCAATGCATTGAGACCCAAGATTAAACATCATTTCTTTAATCCTAGGTTCACTGCATTAGCCAATGGGATACTTGGGTAAGCATTGGTGAACCATTATTTGGGTGAGTAAAAGTATTTTCTTAATAAAAATTTAGATCTCTCTAAATACCTTATAGAGATTGCTCGGATACCAATTGAAATTACGATTATGCTAATAGCATATAGGTCCCTAAGGGAAACAAGATAGAATGTGTATTTTTTTATTTTCTATTTTTTCTCAAAGACTAAAATTTCATTAATGAAAAACAAACCATACAAAGAGATCAAAAAAAAAAAACCAGAGCAAGTAAAAGCAAAACAACCAATGGTACAATAGATAAAGAAGCTAGCATAAGCGACCATAGAAAAACACTCTGTTAGTTGGACGATGAATCCACCACTGCACCACAAGGACCACTGCGTAGAGAAGTCCAAAATTCAGGACAACTTCAAACTTATAGATGATAGGGACTACCCAAAGAAAGAAGATGGCACAAAGCCAAACCCAAAAAAGTGAAGAAGCTTCACCAAAGGGGGCAACCGAAGTTGCTTGAAAAGCTTCTATAATAGCAAAAGCTACACCATAAAAAGCTGCACAGTTGTAGAAGAGAGTTCCAAAGTCGTCAATCAAAACCCAATGAAAACCAAAAAGCAAATCTACTGTTGCAAGACTAGTCTGGGCAATATCTACCATCTTGAACCCAAGGAGATGCCATACGACATAAAGAAATACCATTCACAAGAGAAGGGGAAGCTTCACAGTGGAAGCAGAGAGGCCAAACATGCCCTTATTTGGACTGGGACAAAACATAGGACCAAGACTAACCAAAATAGAGAATGAAAAGGGTGAGAGAGAGAGAGAGAGAGAGAGAGAGAGAGCAGAGGAGGGGATGCTGGGAGAAGGAGCGGTGGCTAGGGGGATTGAAAAGAAAGAATCGCCTCTCTCTCCCTTTCTCTCTCTCTCTCTCTCTCTCTAAGAGTAGAGAGAGAAGCATCAATTTAGGTTTTCATCTTTAAGTAAATACGTGTAAAGTGTGTAGTGTAATAGGGAATATTAAAAAAATACTAACACACAGATTTATCACGTGCATGGAAAATCCAAGACAGGTATAAAACCATACCTACAGTAAATCCACAAATCACGAAGTAGACAACATACAGCCGGTATTAAACCTAACCAGAGCGCCTTTGTATCATAGTTCTAGATTCCCTCAACACCGTGTCTGCAACCTCCTTTGTCTAGACCTAGCACTTATAACCTCCCTAGAAGCCTCGATACTAAACCTCCCCAGAAACCTCGGTGTCCTCCCCAAAAGCCTCGGTGTCCTCTGATTCACAGATAGTGGTGTGTTTATTCTCTCGGGTGGAGACCTCTTTATATAGGTTTTGAGAATAGCATACAAAGGAAACTATGCAAAGCCATTCCAACTCCCTGGTGGCGTTCGAACATCTTTATAGTGCACGTATTTATGTAAACCACAATTTCTTCCAAATCATTAAATCGCCTTAGGGGCGTTCAAACTCCCTAGGGGGTTCAGACGGTTCAGCTCAGAAAATATTTTTCTCTCCATTTAATAGATACGAAAAGTCTAAAACCTCACATTTTAAATTAATAAAATATTAAACTCATATATATATATAGAATATGAAAAAAGCATTTTGCGAGTGTGTGAGCCAACCTAGGTCAAGTAACCAGCAAGTAACCAGTCCATTTTACCTTTCAATTTATTCATCTCTTGATAATTTTGATTGAAAAATCTCTGTCTTCGAAGCTTGAGTCTTCAGATCCAAGATATGATTTAGGGAATTGGTTAGGATTTGGAAAATAAGAAATACAGACTCAATATTTGTTTGTCACAAACTTTGCCATATAACAATTTGGACTAATTGTCCTTACAACCGTTAAAAAAGATATTAACCATCTCGAAGAAATCCATATCATCCATTCGAAAAATGTGTATTTTCTTACTTTTTTTTTTTCAGTGTTTTATGGTTAACCAACATTAAAAATTATTAACTTTCTTAAAACATTGTCGTACACAAATGACAGAGGAAGAAATTGACTCACAGAATTGAATTTTTTTAAATTTATTTTACCCTATTTTATTTTTCTTCCTTTTTCTTTTTACTAGTTTCTTACTAACAACACTCTTAGGTTGGTGCGTTTTTCCATATACATCCACTATGCAGGCTTCAGTTTCGGTAAATTTAACAAATTTACTAACGATTACGCACTAGTCCAAACTACAAGTAACATTAATGACACGTTTGAAATTACAGGGGCATATTAAAAAATGTACTAACTATTGGGGTATGTATGTAATTAACATATATTTATCAGTGACTATACTATATATATAGCAATGTAGTTTTTCTCTAAAACTGGTTCGAGCGGGACCCAAAAGGATTTGGCTTTGCCCAGGCCCTAGCCCTAATTCAAGTAGTGTGCCGAAGCCCGAGTCCGAGCCCGATTTCGACATAAACTCAAATTTTTCAACCCGAACCCTGTTTGTGATTTAGTATTAAAGCCTAAGCCTGAGCCTGAGCCGAATTGAATTAGGGCTTGCAAGCCCGTCCATGGAGAAAATACCGCGAGCTCAAACCCGGTAAATTTTGGGCCGGGCTGGGCTGAGCTGGACATGGGTTGACCCGCTCGAGTTGCACCCCTATCTAAAACCTCCAAACTCCCAACTCAATTTTCTCACATTCTTGAATTAAAAAAAAAAAAAGTAAATTATGGTGTTTTAATAAGGATAAATATTTTAACACTGATTTTGTAATCCTCCTTAGACAAATTAAGTTTTAGACTTATATATCTCCACTAGCTTCTAACTAGTGCGAACGGCCATTACTCAACTGTTAGTTGCTCGTTAATTTTTGGTTAGAATATATACAAAATGACAACTTTACTCTATTAGAGGCTAGAGCCGAGAAAAATGAAAATATTTCTCGAATTATGAGTCGAGTGAGGGTGAGTTGGAGTGGAAGATGAAGAAAACAATATTAACTCCAGTAAAAATAATATCATTTTGGATTGGATTTTGTCAAATTTACAATGAATGCGGGTAAAAGAGTCATTTTTAAAAGTATTCGTGTTTTTTTTTTTTTTTTTTTGTGATTCTATCCGCACCCACCTTGTTTACTCACTACACCCACTTACTCTTTGCACCCACAATTCCAATTAAAATTAAAACAAACTACTTTCTACACTTACCCTCTATTCCCAAAAGTTACTTGAACAAATTATGATGATTGTGAATAAGTTTATGAGAATATCAGAATAAAAAATTGTAGGAAGAAGAGCTCTTATAAAAGATTTTGATGGCTTAGGTTTGCTCTGTTTTACATTAGTGATATGGCCTGTATGTGCCTTGCATTCCGAGACCACTCCAACCCATCAACCGTTTAGATTTTGCTAAATCCTTCCAATATTGTTGATTTTGTTAAATTCTTCAAATTCTTCCAATGTAATTTCTATTTCAAGTTACTTGATAAAGCTAGCCCTATGATTCTTCTTCGCGTGGCCGCAAATTTCACCTCAATCGGAGGCCAGAATGAGAAGTTATGGCATTTTTAGTGAAGCTCCAGGATAAAATGGACAAAGTTGACAAGCTGCCCGTGCGTGCAACATGTGGAATCATGTGCGCTAGTTTGGTTGACTAACTTGATTAAAATGAAACCCTCGATCGATCGAACTTATTCGAGCGCTTGACCTTTACTCGATCGATCGAACTCTGAATTTCAGCTTTTGATTGTCTTCATTAGAATTCAACACTTTCTTTTATTGTTATCTTCCAATCTTGTACACAGTAGCATTAACCTGCACAAATAACCACTAAAACAACTTAACTTTCTTAAAGGAAACCAGGCAAGAAAACCACAGAATTGATGTTTTTAACTCACCCAGTAGACATTGGTCCCCAAATCTCCGATAATAGCCTGCGAGTCCAAGAAAACTCCGAACTTCTGTAAGGTTGTTCGGTCGCAAAAATTCATTTTGTAGAGGGAGTTATGGCTGTTTTAGTGAAGAGGTGTCAGTCTGCCAAAAATAGCATAAAATCAGTCGACTGAAGGTAATGTCCAGTCGACTGGAGCACTGTTCAGTCGACTGAAATTGTCACAGATCGTTTTGATACCTATTAGGGCCTGTTTGGCTAAGTTTTTCGAAAAGTTATTTTCTAGAATTTTTCATAAAAGTTGATAAATGGAATTCTGATCCATAGGAATTGTAATAGACGGACTTCTGCACGTTCTTTGTGCATCAAAATAAAGATCTTTGAGTCTAGTTTCCAACACTTCAAACCGTGCACGTTTTTGAGTTCTCTAGAGAAAGTTATGGCCATTTTAGTACTCATGATGATTTCATTCATCCATTCATACACAGATCTTCCCTAGCTGTCTCAAATCCATCCTAAGCAATTACAATCTAATTTATAGGATTGTCGAGGTAGATGAGTGTAGAAAGTAATTTTTTATAAATTCTTTTTATTAATCTGTCTTTATATGTCATTTTATATGAGGATATAATTGTAATTAGAAATGATAATTAAAATGTGGGTGTACAAAGTAAACTAGGTAGGTGTCAATAGAATTTCCCCTCTTTTTTTTTTTTATATGGTTGAGAAATTTACTAAGTAGTATCAACTAGTTCATATTTTAGGTAATTTAAGGAGCAGTCAGGCTCCCCAACGCACTGGGTATGCATACTGCCATACTGGGTATGTGAACTGGACTTTTAAACTTAAAAAAAAATTGCAGGCCACCCTGTTGACCCGCACCCGTCCTGCCGCCCTGCTAACCCGCGGTTTTATTTAAACTTAAAAATCGAGTGCTCATACCCAGTGTGTTAGAGAGCCTGACTGATTTAAGGAGTAACAACTATATAAATTTATTAAGAGAAATGTGGGTTAGAAAAGATAAAAGCGATGTTTATCCGTTGTTGACTTAATGTTACTACAAATATAAGTGATTTAACATTTCAATAAAAATTGATGTAAAAAACACATGGCACAGCATAGTTCCATTCACAAGATAAGATGTGCATTGAGATATAAGCAGAAGTCTTAATACTACGAGTACAAAACAAGCCTTTTCTCATACGATTTTGCAAAATTATTAAGATCCAGTAACAAAGAAGCTAATTATGCAACCAACTCAAAATTGGATCAGAATTGCCACTGATAATACCAAGGCATTAAATAAGTAATCTTTTACAACCTATATATAAATATTAACTTCTTAAATTTGTATATACAAAAATCTACATCATCTTATTTGTACCCACAACACAAGCCCAAACAAACTCACTAGCGTCCACAGAAATAAAAAGGGAAGTGCATGCCTAATGGCTAATACTCAAACCACATGATAGAACTACTAACAAGTAACCTTGCTCACACACACACACACACACACCAAATACATGATCTACCATAATTTTTATACTCCAAATTATATGATCCAGTGTCACAGAGCATATATCTTCTCGTGGTCCGAGTCAAACTCATCGAACTCGGAAATATTTACAGAGTACGACCACGAGAAAGATTTGCTTCCACTTGCCCTTCTAATCCGTCTTTGAGAATCATTACCGATAATCCCAAAATGTTGCCTGAAAACAAAGTAACACAAACTAGCAAGTGTGCCCACAAGAATTGGAGCTCCTGTTACGGTAATAGTAATAGCCATCCACGAGCTTTTGTTTCCGACAACCACAAAAGCAACGGACAAAAAAGCACCGCAAGTGCTTATACAGGCCGTCCACATAAGCTTGTTCACAACTGAAACAATCTGTTTTTGAGCTCTAGTGTCCCAAGCAACCAAAGTGATCTGAACCACCACAACAGATAGAGATATAAAGAGAGAGAGAGCGTTCAAGAGGCAGAATACCCGAAAAGCCATGGTGTTAGATATGTAAGATTTCCCCACTTCTGGTCCCTCCTTTAGATATTGGCCGGGCAAGTTGAATATGGCCAAGAAAGCAATGGAAGCAAATAAAACGGCGACAACCGTCACGGAATTGATGGTGTTCTGCACGGCTTCCCGGTGGATTTTCTTGAGTTCTTTGGCAATACCCGAAACCCGTCTTTGAGTTTTCTCGTTTTGTATGAGTTGTGAGTGTACTTCGTGTTTTATATCACTCACAGTTCTTTTAAGCTCCATAGCTTCATCCATTTGGCCGACATACCGTGCATGCTTGGCACCGGCCTCTGTCAGAGCTCCCTTAATTTCCAATGAAGATGCGCCGTATTGGAGTTTATCTGCTAAATCCATTGAAGTTTCGTGTTGACTATTAATGGCGTTTACGTCAATAGAAGTATAGCTAAGCAACAGGATTACATTCTGAAAGAAAAAGAGGTGGATTGTTAGAACAAGATAGAGATTAACAGTGAGGAATAAAATTACTAAATAATTGCACAAGAAAAGATAAAATTGTGAGGCCAACAACTAGGGAAAAACATACAATGTACGTATGAAATATATTATGTACTTAATTTAATCTAAGAAACAGAACAAAGAGTCCATAGCATGTAAAAGCTTAACAATATTATGCTGCATTAGTCATCCAGACTAAAAGAAAACTGAACTTAAAAATACCTCAACATGTCATATTTATCAAACCTATATCAGCCTATACACATATATGACCACATTTTAACAACTGGCCTAAGGTGTTCACGAGGGCTGCAAATGAACTGACAGTTGTTTCCGCAATAAATACAAATTAAAGACTTAATTATTAAACAAGGGTGGATTTTAAGTTAAAGACCGAAGTAGGGTAAGGCGTTCATAGTAAGGACGCCATTTTAATGGCGTTTTTTTATACTAAAAACGGCACTTTAAATTACAAAATTTAAAGTGGCGTTTTTAGTAAAAATGCCAATTCTTATAGTACAGTTGTTTTTTTTTTTTTGGTTGTAAAAACGCCATTAAAATGGCGTCCTTACTAAGAATGTCTTACCCTGCTTTTGTCTTTATCTTAAAATCCACCCTTGTTTAATAATTAAGTCTTTAATTTGTATTTATTGTGGAAACAGCTCAATAAACTGAAACACTCGTGAACAACCACTTTTTATTCATAAAAGTGCTTATCTCTTCTGTAAAACTGTGTTAAACAGTTCATATAACAGAGTGAACATTAAAATATTTTGCACGGTTCAACTCTTCCCCAGCTCCGTTAAAAGAAGTACTTCTTTAGTAAACTCAACAAGCGGTTTCAAGACAGGTGTCTTTTTATACAAAAAAAAGCTAACAAATTTGTTTTATTCATCTAGTTCTCTCTAATTTTTATGAATCAGAATTTACAAAATTTTACTGTTTTTGCGATCTTTCTATTTATATTCCATTTGACACCATCAGAATTTCACCTTATGACTCAAAGACCAAGGAACAACCTATGTTTAAGGACATGCCTGCATATTCAACGCTGCTAAGGACGGTTGTCATAATGACTTGACTTCTTCATGCAGAAGAATAGTCCAAAAGGACCTAGATATTCAACTCATTAGCCAATTAAAGTCACTAGGAATCATACGTATAAACCTATGGAATTTAGGTTCACCGTCTAGAATTAAACACACGTTGAGTTCGCTCCCTCTCCTTCACCCCCCCCCCTCTCTCTCTCTCTGTGCGCGACTTCTCTTGAGCTCTCTTCTCTTCTCTTCTGTTCTAGCAACCAGTTTAGTTGCTGTCCAGAATTCTAGCAACTGGAATTCTCTCTTTCTTTCTCCTCCAAACCATACTTTAACAACCTAACCCCTCCAATACCTAGTTCTAATCCTAAATCAGCACTTCTATAATCCATAGCCCACCAACCAGCAGGCTCACAATTTGTCCTGCATCATTTCTGATACAAAGTTCAATGAATTTTTGGTTCTCCTGAACTTAAATAAAGCATCATTATTATTGTTGATTGGATAATATAAAGAAAGATCGTCCCTGGGGAAAAGGTTGAAAACTAAGCAAAAAGGCACCATGAAGAACAAGAAAGCAATCAATAGATATTCCAATCTATTAGACATTACATGCATACGCATATAATGTATAATATAAGCTAGGAGACATTACAACCTATGACAGCTAAAGGGAAAGGTCTGTGAAAAATAGTAGGTCTTCCCTTACTACTGGTCTATTCCCAATCCCATGTTAAGGGACTGACAGACAATTACTCTACTTCATGGCTTTCTCAAATAAGAAACCACTTCCTCTATTTCCTTGGATCAGAAAATGCTATTGGAATCTCTCTTCCGTGTGTGAGTAGATTACTAATGCTATGTTTGGAACACAAGTAACTTTTTTTTCGATGTACATGTATCAACAGTAACATATTTTCGATGTATATAAATGTAGACATAGATAGATATATAGATATATATAGACAAGGAGATAGATAGAATCATAGATATATATTATAAATCTGTGTACATATATATATATATATATATATAGAGAGAGAGAGAGAGAGGAAAAAGAGAAGAAAAGAAAAACAAAAAGGTCTACAGATGGATACAGAAAAATGGTAGAGTAAGAGTTATTTTCCATAGAAGCTGAGGAGCATGGGGTTTTGTCAATCTCCAACTTCATGTCCTCCTCAGTCCTCACCGTCTCCGGCTTTTAAAGGAGGAAGCAAGTAAGACCTTTTTCGGAAAAGTAAAAGTTGAACTAGAACACATCTTTACAATAAGTTACAATTGAAGAGAATAGTTTAATAACAGTTTGTGAGAATGCATTAAGTCCTCAAACTTGTTTCTGATACCTCTAGCCTACCACATGTTCACTAATTATATCTCATGATCTGTCTGAAAACTATAATAATCACAATATCTGAGAAAAGGCAGGTGAAAATGAGGAAACTCCTTAGAAAGTAACAGAGTGCACGAAGAGGCAGTTATGGCCTGTTTGGTTGTCTTGGATTCTCCCATTCACTTCTTCCATAGCATTTTGATGTGTAAACATTCATCACGTAGAAGAGATTCTTGTGGTAAAAATAGCATTCACCGGAAAATGTACTACTTAAAAATCATGAAAATTTTCATCTGAAGAGAACCTATAAAATTAAAATGAATACGTATAAAGAAACATATATTGAAGTTTCAATTTTTCTAAATAGCCCCATTCAGGACGATGGTCTTCTACATTAAATTTTACACATTGTGAATGAGACTAATCAAATTCACGGGACAACCAAACAAGCAATTAAAATGAGAGAGAGAGAGAGAGAGAGAGAGAGAGAGAGAGAGAACCAAAATTGGATAGAAGTTCAAAAGTAAACAGCTAAAGAATTGCACTTCCAGCTTAGAAATTTCACTGAATAAGAAATTACCAGTGAACGACATTTCCTCGTAGCAATATGAACGGCTGTATTATCCTTTTTGTCACGTTCATTTAATACCGAGTGATCTGCAAACAATAGTTCTTCAACTATTGCAGTATCCTGACCTTTTACAGCCATATGAAGTGCTGTTTGGCCTTTCTTATCTTTGATAGATACAATTCCCCTATCCCTCTCTATAAGTGCTTTTACTATACGGAGGAGGCCGTATCTAGCAGCTGTGTGCAATGCGGTTTTCCCGTTTTTCCTCACTATCCGCATTGAGCTGGCATCGACATCCAATATGTCATTCACAACATCCAAGTGATCTTGCACGGCAGCTGAATAAAGGGGGCTAGTGTTTGACGAGTCACATACTCTACATAGCTCAGGCCATTTTCCCAGAAGTTCCTTCACGATCCCTTTTGATACAAAAACAGTCAATGCCATATATGAGTCGAAAATAATACAAAAGTCTGGAAAGAGTAATGCAAAAAATTTTGGCAACTACTATTCAAATTCACTAAGGATCCATACGGGAACAGTGACTGGAGGCCCAATCCCATGATTGGTCAAACCATAGTTATTAAAGGTGCAAGGCACACTTTGGCGCAAATGCCTCCAGGAACCTAGGAGCAAGGTGCAGAAAAAAGCGCGAGCCCGAGAGAAGTGAGGCGCAATTTAAAAGAACTTATAAATTAATTATGCTTAAGCAAATATAACTACTCTGTAATTAACATATACATAGAAATTGCAAAAACATTGAAGTACTGCTGTAGACACCCCATTTTGTCAGCTATCAGATTTAGGAGACCCATAGCTTGGTGGTTCACGATGATCGAAAGGACTTCTGGAAGTTAATTCTATCTCTCAAAATGCTCAGAAAGTGGTACAAATAACCAAAATACCCCTGAAAGCCCAAACACTCCCAAATCTGGACCAAATGTTCTGGAAACACGCGGAAAAGTAATAAAATGAGTTTTAAAGCAAAATTAGGTAAAACCGTCAACTCCCAGAAACCCCCGGAAGTCCCGGAAAGTTCCCGTTGACAAGTTTGACCAGAGTTTGACCGGAGTTTGACCGAAATCATCCAAATTCTCCGGAAAGTTTTGAGATCATTCTAAATCATGTGAAAAGTACTAAAATGAGGTTTAAAAGAAAATCAAACGAAAAACGTCGGCTCCTGGGAGTTCCCAGAGGTTCCCAGAACTTCCTGTAGATCCCTGGTTTGACCGGTTTGACCAAAAGTTGACTCAAAAACCGGAGCACCGTACCATTTTTCAAACATTTTTTTTTATGAATACTAGAGGTCAATGGCTTTCCAACGTTACATCGCATGTAATTTCTGGATTTAAAACGAATTTATTATAAATTTTCGAAGATGAAAAAGACGATCAAAATGCCTTTTATTGCGAATACCGCAAAACTTTTAAAGTGACCTATCTCCGAACTATTTTTTATGAAAAGTAGACTCCATTACCTTTCCAACGGTACATCACAACCTCGGTTTGGAGTTTGCATGCATTTTCTGTGAATTTCGGACGAAATAGGGCTTTTTCGTCAATACACCCAACCACCATTTTTGTGAGTTTTTATGAGATAGGAAGCTATTTCCATGTCCAAATGTCTATATATGAGTGAAACACCAAGCTACAAGTCTAATATATCATTGAATATCATCTATAGATTGTTTATTTGCTTGTTTATATACAATGTTCATCTCTTCTTACCTCATTTCTTTTTTATTTTTCTTTGTTTTACTTACTAGTTCATCATCATATAAATGATGACATGATGTTCGAGGTGAGTGAATCTTTATGGATAGTAGCTCTTGACCTCAAAAACATGTTTCATAGATAATGATTCCAGCTTCAATACTTCCAAAGTATTCTTGAAGTTATGCTCAAATGAAAATAAATCTCTCTAACAATCTTAGACGTTCTTGACTTGAGTTTGATGTTAATATTCCAAGAGGTTATAATCTCCATTTGATGTTGAAAATATGCTTTCAAAACCCCTCTAAAACCCCAATATTTGGATTCCAAGAAATAAACCTTGTTTTCTCAAAAATCTTCAAAACAGTGAGTTATTCAACTTCAAAATAATATTCTGAGTTCAATACTCAATGGGTGATTACAAGACCACTTGGAAAGTCTTCCTAACTCATTAGAGAACACCCACGATTTTAGGTTTGATCTAAAAACACTTGGAAGGGTTCCATTTTAGTCCAAACATTCCTTCCAGACATTCTGTTTTTACTGTCACAGCAGCTAGGTTGACTTTCAACTTGTTTTTCCGAAAACTTTTCCAAAAGGAGTGGTCCCAACTCATTTTTCCCTTGAACTGCGATGTCTTAGGGAACTTTCTATATAATATGGGCCTCTAGATGTTTTGCTTTCATTTTCTAAGATTTTTCAACATTTCAGTCGACAGTACGGATTCTGTTGCACACTCTAGGATCAAACATTCCATCCATGCAAGATTTGGGGTTTTTGTGACTCCTAATCTAAGAATATTACAAGAAATGAAGTTGATCACACGTTCATGCTTTCCCTAGATCGCATCTTCCTTTCTCATCCGTCCCGGAGATTGAGAGGTCTTCTTTTCTCAAAGATTAACACGCATCATACTAGCTTGCTAAGCATATTTTATTTTCTTTGATTATTTGTTTCAAGAACAATTTATGTCCCTTCTTAGATTAGGAAAGCTCGATTACTTGCTATGTGATTAGACGAGTTTTCCTAAGTTTGTTTTGTGTGATCTTTCACTTTGTATTGTGTGATACTTGGCTTAGATCTTATGAATGATATCTTATCTTTTGATCTTCCATTTCAAGATTCTTATGTGATGTAATATACCTATCATAGTATCAATTGTCGAACCAAACATAGTATAAGATGATTATTTGGATGCTAATTGAGGCCCGTCGAGATACGGGGCGAGTTGAGGGTGTTTTAGTCGCGACAAAGGCTCCTTCCTCTCTTGTACCATAACACTGAGCCAAGTTCTTTGGTTATGAAGGGTCGGTGCCCTTTATTCGTTTGGGTGAGTCAAAATTGGGTTCTTGGTTCCCTAAAAACCAAGTGGCGACTCTGTATCTGTTTTGAACAGAACTTTATTTTCATTTCTTCAATCAATTTTAAAACAAAGGAAAATCAATTTCGAAATCTCGCCGGAAACAAAAACGGAACGGGGGTGGACTCCCAGAGTCCGCGTGTCCACAACTGTACATCTTAACCTATAAGCTCAATTGTCCAACTAGTAAGTCATCTCCATCATACTTCACAAAAGCGTAAACCTTAGGATAAAACAGTGAAGACCTAATCAAGTATGTAATGCCCTAATGCGTTTTAATATGTGTCCAAATGTAATAAGAGTTGGGTCTGAAGTTCATACTAGTTGGGTATGACTAGTTTCATGCCTAATTAAGTTATGGATGCATCCTTTTATTGAGGTGCGAGCTTTGCACTTTGGGCTTTATAAAAAGGCGCAAGAAAGGAGCGCCTACGTGGGGCCTATTTGAAGGGGCGTTGCTTAGGGCAAGGCGAGGTGCAAAGGCTGAGCCTGAGACGTAGGTGCTCTTAATGTGCGTCTTTAACAATAGAGGGTCAACCAGTTAAGCAAATTCGCGATTTCCGGTGCAGTTGCAGGTTTTATGCAGAATCAATAGCAAACGCATTCTAAAAGGTGTGGAGATTTGGATGTGATTTCTGTTCAGTTCGTTATGTACAGGTCTTCCTTCTCTCCAATTATGTTTTGCCACTAGTGTAAAAACAACTCACATGACTAACCATCACTTCTATAAATTTCATAATGGACAATCACTTTAACAATCTTCTGTACACATGGCAAACATGACTAGAGAACGGCACGACTTGCACATAAGTAAATGTCCGCCAAGACCTATGTGGTCTGATGGGTATGACTCCTCTTCCCCTTGTGGGAGGGGGAGGTTTCGAGTCCTGTGGGAGTCATTTAGGGCGTGAAAAAAAAATGTATATGTCCAGAAGTCGCATACTATAGATTCGCTAGCATGGTCCTATACATTCAAAACACATTCTTTTCAGAACAAAATTACTATTAATTACCATTTATATTTGCATAGACTCCCTAAACACATATTCACTCACACACACAATTATAGCGACTTATATTTTTCAAAAAGCAAACAACAATATATGAATGAACTTGTAGGATAAACATCCTCAAAGGCTAGTATCTTGTAATTGGACAACCTGAAATAATTCTGTGTTAGAACCAAAAAAAAGTCTACCCTTGGATGATGAATTAGGATAACTCAAAAGTTCACCATGAAGCAGATATTACTTGGCTCTTCCTTAATAGTAACAAAAAGACTGCTCGAGACCTTCTAATGAAGGATTCGGACTTCTAATCCTACTGTCGGAGTTCATTAATCATTGCAGTAAAAGTGAAATTCACTGGGCAGTACGACGCCAGGATTAGAAGTCCTCACTTTAAGAAAATGAGGGGTCACTCATTAGATGGTCTCTGTATAAATATAGACATGTATGTATATGTTGTTATATGTGTGAGTATTAGTATATAATATCAGAAGCCTATTCTCTCTTATCACATATACAATTAGTTATAAGATTGTGGAATCAAGGAGTGACTGACAAATTCTTGAACAAATGAAAACTAAACCTTTCTAAATTCAAACTTAATTGAAAACCTATACAGACATATATGTGCACAACGTCTGTGTGTGTGTGTGTGTGTGTGTGAAAATCCAATGATACAGAAATAAAGAAACTAAACAGAGTTAGCAAAAAGTACCCAAGTGGCCGCGTTTGGCGGCAACGTGAAACGCGTCCATATCGGACTTGGACCTCATCTTGACAATTAGGAGATCACAAAACTGGAGCAAATAGGAAAACATCTCTTGGAAATTATTATCTGCGGCGACGTACAGAGTTGTCTCGCCGGCATCGTTCTGAAGTGCCATTAAAGCTGAGACTGAAGATGCTGGATCCGACCCTTCATTCTGGATGAGCAATTTCACCGATTCAAGGTCCCCGGATCGGACGGATGAGAAAAATGATTGGTGTGTTACGAATCTCAGAGACTTGGATTCCATTGGGTTCTCCTCTCTCTCTCTCTAACCCTTTTCAACCCTGAAGTGAAATGATGATCAAAGGGGTCAGAGATTGTCCCTGTAATCTCTCTCTCTCTCTCTCCCTCTCTCTATCTTTACTTGGGGCCCTGGGGGTGTAGTGTAGAAGAAGAAGATTGGGTATTACTGTTCAGAGGCTCATCTCTTTCTTTATTGTTTTCTTTCTCTCTTTACTTGGGGGTGTAATGTTATGGGTTTAGTTCTTTCTTCCGGAGAATTCTAGCATACAATCAAGTGCTTTGGTTCTACGGTACAATCAAATAATTGATAAGAATGTTTGTATTGACTTCAAAAATATTTATACATTTTATAACAAATATTTGTACCAATGTAAAAAATGTTGTACTCTTTTAAAAAATATTTGTATTTGGTAAGAAAACGTTGCACTATTGCAAAATATGTATGCAGCAAGCTAACAAAATATTGTATTCTTATAAATTAAAAAAAAATGTTTGTACCAAATTAAAATCACTTATAGTTTTACCCGTGTAACCATCTCCAAGGGAAGAGCCATCACCCTAGGCAAAACCCTCAACTACCAAAATGCCTAGCCAAAACCTAAAATTTGGTCTCCAATGCAAAGAGTCATCACATAAGCCAAAATGTCTCTTTCCCAATTGGAGAGCCAAAATGCCTCTTTCCCAATTAGAGAGCCAAAAAAAGGGCGCCAATGATCATAGTAGTTGGTCATTTGTGGTTCAATATGATTGGGTTTGGGATGTGGGCCAAGTCATTGATTGAATTTAAAAATGACAAAACAAAATAAATGGCTAGTCATTTGGCTAGTGTGGTTGGAGTGGCTTTGGTATATTAGCTAGGCATTTTCTTATTCAACTAACCAAATTGATATTTTGCCTAGCCCATTTGCCAAATCCCATTGGAGTTGCTCAAAGAAATATTTGTACTTATAGTAAAAGAACTTTGTACGCATGATAAGGAAACTTTGTACTTATGGCTTTTTGTATCTGTGGTAAGAGAGATTTGTATCCATAATAAGAAACCTTAATACTTAAATAAGAAATCTTTGTATTTATGATAAGGAATCTTTGCAGGGTAATACTTGGGACACACCCAGAGATACAATTTTTTGAACACAACCTAAAAGATGTGACTATCTCTTGTGTCACTGTGGGGATCTAGTGATATCACATGAGAAATATACACATCTTTTGAGTTATGTCCTAAAAATCTTGTCATCGAGTGTGCCCCAATCTTTACTCATCTTTATAATAGTGGTACATATATTTCTTATTATTATATCTCAAATGATTTTATTGTACCATACATCCAACCATTTGATTGTATCATGTATGGTAGCATTCGCCCTTTCTTCATATTCATGATTAATTACTGACTCTGAGGCTTAGAAATATGCTTGAGGTTGACTCGACTGTGAGATTTTAATTTTCTCTTTTCTTTTCTTTTTCTTTCGATTTTTTTTTTTTTTGGTTATCAATTTTCTCTTTCATTTCTTTTCCTTTTCTTTTTATTTTCTCTTTCTTTTCTTTTTACTAGTGGAGTGCCACACTTACTATGTGAGTGCAATTAGTAAAAAGAAAGTGAGGTGGGTAGTTAGGAGAAGTTATTTTATTTAAATTTTTTGAAATGACATTTCAGTACTATTATGAAAGTATTTTAATTAAGAAATTTAGTAGGTTTTATTGTAATTATTGAAATGGACTAAATACTTTTTGGTACCCCTCCTTTCTCTTTCTATAATAGTATATATTACTATTACTATGTCTTTCTCTCATTTTTTGTTATGAATTCATCCATAAGGTGGTGGATGTCCATCTTCATTTATGGCAAATTAAAAAACTTATAGTTTACTCATATTCAAAGTTCACGAGTAAATCATTTTCAATGCATAAGTTGGTATAATTTAAGTGGCAAAAAATTTGGCATATATAAATCTCCTGCAAAGCATAGGTTTAAAGTTCGAACCTCATCTCCCTCCCCCATATCTAAAAAAAAAAAAAGTTCACGAGTAAATCAATGATGTCGGATTCATTGCTTTTAAATGACAATGAATTGAGGAAGGAGAAATACACACAAAAAAAGAGCCAGAGAAAAGAAATAGAGAAAGTCAGAAAAATATTAATGTGTTATAATACGCTAATAGTTCAAGTGCTTGAGTTATACCATTTCCTCAAGTAATAATACAACTCCCTCTCTGCAGTGAACGTAGGCAAATTGTCGAACCATCTGAAATATCTATGTTCCTTTGTGTGATTTTATATTGTGTGCTTGCTTTTATTATTAGTTTATTATTAGTTTTATAACACGTTATCAGCACGAGGCTATACCAGCTGAGTTGTGACGCCCTGCCCCGCCACGGGTCCCATAGGCGAGGGGGTGCTAACTAAAATAATATAAAATAATAATAATAAGGCGGAAGAACTAAACATTCGTGTAATGCTCCGAGTCTTAGACCTGAAGCTTACCCAAAAAATTCTATTTTAGAAAAACAAACGTTTAAACTTTAAATCATTTAAAATTCGAAGCTCTGAAACATTTAAATTTTGAAATCTCAAAACTTTGATACGATTTTATAACGCCCCGAGTCCTAGACTTCGAGAGTTAGTGCGGAAGTATAGAATAGCCTTTCGAAAATCTTTGGTGAGAAAACAAAATCTGTAAAGATTTACGAATTTGAGTAAAACGATAGCGAAAGCATTCAATTAGTCTTTTGAAAAGCTTTGCTTGTCAATTTAAAAGATATTAACAGAAATATTTATTGGTTCATCAAATGAACAACAATGTATCGGAAAATATACAGATCTGATAAACATTTATCAGACTTCTTCACCAGTTTTATAAAACAACTTTTAAATAGAAATTCAAACTTGGTTTCATATATCGAAAAGTAATACAATGATTTACTTCATTTTTTCTCAATCTTTAGAAACTCTTAAAATAAAAACCCAATGTTTTTATTAATGTTCTGAAATCAATATAAAGAATCATAATCTCACAATTTCTTCCCTAAAATGGGATCTTCACGAGTAAACTCTACTCCGGGCTTGAAAAATATGTTTATCATTTGGAAGACATTAATAAAATAGAAATCGGATTTTCATTTGAAACTATCCTTTCTTGAAACAAATCGTTTTCAAGATAAGCAACTGAAAATCAGAGTTAAGTTATCATGCTATTTAAAAGCGGGAGGACTAATACTTGTCCAATTAAAATCATAACATGCTCTTTGAACCTTCATTTAAATTAAAATCCCATAAAATCGACCTTCAAATAAAGCGGATGTAATAACCTGCATTTCCATTTAATTTAAAAAGTCATGCCCATATTTAATTTATGTGTATTTGCATTGGCATATTTGAATTCTATTAGCATGGTCTGCTTTTATTTTAATTCCAGTCACTTGTTTGGAATATTAATGTCTTATCTAATTCACATTTAAATTCTATTGGGGGCCAAACTGCAATTTTACAAAAGTTAGTAATACCTGTGTGGATTTCAAAATCTGTATTTCAAAACGGTGAAAGTAACTTCTATTGACTCAATCAGTATTTTTATAAAACCAGAAAATCAATTCTTACGTTAAAATGAAATTCCTGTATTTTTGTGGTGACCACCGCGCCCCGAAAATACCAGTTTATGTCCAAAACTGTCTGCGTTGTACTAAACTTCCCCAGATTTTTTGGAAGTGATGTAAAGGTGATTGGACATACACTTTACTTGCCATTTATGGCAAGTGATCATTAGCATAGGCCTTGTTTGGCAAAGCTTTGTGTGTGTGTGTATTATTGTGACCAAAAGCCATAATTCCCAAACACTTCTAACTTATAACCCCTACAAACCTATGGTTACCCCTTCAAAATCTGTGGAGTTAACAATCTGATGGTGTATATACATATACGTATGTATATCAACACACATCTGTGGTCATAATTTAGCTAATTAAAACTAAATGAATTTGTTGAGTGTAGTTTATGGTTCTTGGCCCCCAAGCTTTGGATTTGTATTTATACACACACATGGTCTTTATAATCACACACTTTCTGCACAATACAAGAAAACACAGAGAGAACTTGAGAGAGTTGAGAGGAAAAACTCAGAGAGTTAATACAGAAATTATATAGAGAGAGGAAGCTTCAATCACCATAGCCAAGCTTGGAGTATTTTATCTTTGTGCTTATCTTTCTCAACAATCACACACCTCCTTATCACAGTGAGTATTATTAACTCACTCTCAATGTAATTCATATTGTGTTTACTGACTTGGGTAGCTTAATTTATAAACCTCCATGGAAATTTTACGTATGTAGTTCATAGCATGAAAATCATGAAACTTCTAAACTCAATCAAAATTCGTTTTTAGAGTTGAATATGATAGATTATACATCCAACATGCCATGTTTGAAGTTTTAGAACTCAATTCGTTCATATAAGAAAGTATATTAGAAATTAAGTTTTGACATGTTTTAGTTTTTCCCAAAATTAGAGAGCTATGAATCAAATGGTGTTAAATTGAGTTTAGATTCTTAATCCTTGTGAAAAACCGAAGAGAACCATATATTATATGCCCTATATACTTTAGAATTCCAAAATGGGTCATTTTGGACCCCTTAAGCTGAAACAGGGCAGTTTCTGCGAAGAAGACGAAGCCTCAGCTTCATCTCGCGCCACGATCGCGCGCGCGAGAATCGCGCGAGCGGCCCGCGCGAGCGACCCCTCGCGCGAGCGGCCCGCGCGCGCGAGGTAGGCTTCCCCAGGCAGACGTAAGAGTTTATATATATATATTTGGAAATTGGCTGGTCGCGCGAGCGATCCGCGCGCGCGACCTTGCTTTCCTCAGGCAGTCAGAAAAGGTTATTAATAAAGGAAAAATGGGCTTATCGCGCGAGCGGCCCGCGCGAGCGACCCTTCGCGCGAGCGGCCCGCGCGCGCGAGGTAGTGCAGTTTCTGTTTTTGTCTGTTTTTCTGTTAAGGGACCGTTTGGATGAAATTTATATACTGTTAAGGCTCTGTTTGGGAATTTAGTTGATCAGAACTCTATTTGGTTATGTTTAAGTGATCTAAACATTGTAGTATAACTCATTAATTCCCGTACGCGTGTTGTTCCTTAATTCAGCATTATTGTTTAAGTGCATATCATTCATGTGGGTCAGTAGTACATGCATATGGGTGTCAGTCTGTGTGGAAAAGAGTAATGGTAGTGTGGAAAGGGTATGAGATTGATTTTGTGGTTGTGGTCGTGGTTGTGGTCGTGGTTGTGGTTGTGGATGTGGTTGAGTTTGTGGAAGAGGGTATCTTTGAAATGCGACGGTGGCAAAAAAAAAAGGACACTCCCTGACGCCCATGGAAGCGTTAAAGTGTGTGAAGCCGAACTCGGACATTCCCTGGCACCCATGGTAGTGCTAAAGTGTGGCCTACGGACACTCCCTGATAACTCAAGTCTGGATACTGTGTGAGGGGTTGCCCCGGTATTTGCATGGCGGTTAGGGTATTCAAAGTGTGAGGCATTGGACACTCCCTGGTACCCCGGACTAAAGTGTGAGGCAAACTGGACACTCCCTGGCGCCCCGTTGCTAAAGTGTGGCTATCTGAGTGTTTCAAAGATACCAGGAGTAGGATAGTGGGTTGTTGTGGATGTCGAGGGAAAAGAGTCGGCGAGATGAGTGTGGTGCATCGTCCCATTTCACGAGTATCTGTATTTATGAATGAAAGACTTTTATTATATTCCTTGTTGTGTTATAAAATAAATTCTTTCAGTATTTTAATAATGGAAAAAGGTAAATGGGTATGCTTTACATTCAAAGTCATGTTTTTAATACTCACCAGCTTCTTGAAGCTGACGACGTTGATGCGTCCTGGACATTCGTGTTCAGGCTTTTCAGGTTTTAACCAGGAGGAAACATATGACTACGCTAATTGAGGTGGCTGCTGTTGGAATAAAGAAACTGTTTATTTTATGCATTAAGTTTAGTTGTTTGAGTTTTTAAACTGTTTTGTTTTAAGGATGACTGTAACAGACTTTAAGATATTATTTTATTTTCAAGGCGGTTTGTGCCTTAGTTGACCCCGGTTTATAAGATGTAATAAGATAGAAAATTTTTGTAAGCCTTGATTGCTTTACTCTGATTATTATGTTTTGTTGTTTGACGTTTGGGACGGAATCGATCCTTCAAACTGTCGCGACCTACGGGTCCATAAAGGAAATTAAACGCTTTCCTTATTTATGCTACGTCGGGGCGTGACAGCGGAAGTTCATCAAATCTCGGGGGCCTTACCCTTATCTATACCACTTGAAAAGGAAATGTTTGATAGTCTATAAGCCAAAAGACTCGTATAGTCATATAACCACACAATAACATATGTTATATAACATGCGTGAGTGCAATGAATGCCAATGTCGTGTATGAAACCATTTTCATGCCTTTTCAAACACTCACTCTCGATCGTCAATGTCATTACCCGGACGATGGGTTTTCCGTCCATGTAGGCCTAGCCTCAAACATGCGGGACTTTGGGCCTTACGAATTACACGGAGGACTAGCCTTCAACGTTACGGGGGTTTCTTGCAGCACATCCCGCAATTCGAGTTCCTAGTTGTGCCCATCTGACATGCCTACCCACAAATCCGGGATTTCTATCTTTTCAAAACAAAATCCCTCCTAGAGGGTTTTATGCACGGAAGCATATAAGGTTTTCCCTTTTCAAAACTTGGAAGCCTCTAAGGTCTTCCCTTTTCAAGAATCAAAAGCCTCTAAGGTCTTTCATCCCAAAAATCATTTTCGTGATTTTTCGTGTTCATACTCATGCTTATGAAATGTTATGACATATGCAAGCTCTAAGCATCCAGACATATTCAATATTTCATAAGAC
The DNA here is from genome assembly GCA_033977485.1 of Hydrangea macrophylla. Lineage (NCBI taxonomy): Eukaryota > Viridiplantae > Streptophyta > Magnoliopsida > Cornales > Hydrangeaceae > Hydrangea > Hydrangea macrophylla. The sequence continues at coordinate 53,891,099 of CM066983.1, forward strand.
AAATTATCAATCCATGGTTTAATTTAAAGCAACACAATAGACATGCTGAAATCGCCCAGGTAAACACATAGCAACTCAAGTAACCACTTAAGGCATAGCAGCTCAAGTAAACACTTAAAACATCACAGCTCAAGTAAACATATAAGTACACTATTAACATATTACACAACTTTATTGAGAGTTATACGGAAGTACCATTCAACGAGGATAGTCTTAATCACACGGAATAGAATCCTGAAAAGCCCGTCTGTTACAAATCTTGATATACAATAATACAAGTGTATTAGTGTGGTACAACACCTCTAAGAATAAGTACAACTACTATTAAAGTGAAGTACAACTCTTAAAGCTTAGGGTACAAGGTTCCTTAGCTCAGTTATGGCTCAAGTACAACAAAATAAAAGTTTTCAACAAACTGCCTAAGGTCGCTTGCGCGGGCCGCTCGAGCGGGACCTCGCTTGCGCAGGCCGCTTGTACGATACCTCGCTCGCACGGGCCGCTCGGGCGAGTTTTGCTCAATAAGGCCTCGTGGTTATTTAAAAACAGTTTTCAAAAATAGCTTGGTCGCACGCGCGAGATGTCACAAAAACGTCTTCTTTATTGTTTTTCCCCTGTTTTGAAATCAAAGATTGATTTTTACCCATTTTGAAAACTTAACCAAAACAGGACTTCCAATATATGAATCTCTTCCTTTTTCCACGTCGATTTCAAATACGAAATCAGTTTTTATTGAAATCTAATGCAGCTCTTGATTTTATCAAAAAACTGAATGGTGACAAAACTTTAAATCGACCGTTCGTCGCAACCGCTATGAATTAGCTTTTATAATTCAAAAGGGAGCCTCGTGGGATCGAGACCTTTCATTTGATATATAGAAATCAAATTTCTGTTACAGGTTTTCTACCCGCTATTTTCGGACTCTTAACAATATATACATATGTATATATGAGTATATATATCTATACCAACAGTTTTATAATAAACTGAACTTAAAATGCAAAGCATAGATTAAAAGCTTACCCAAATGAATTATCCAAAGCTTGATTCAAAACTCCTTGAATAACTATATATCTGTGTGTAAATGAGTAATTATATGTGTATATACATATATGTAACTATCTATCTATATATATATGTATCTTTGCACACACACACATTATATATATACATATGAGCCGAGAGAGAGAGGGAGAACAAATAGGTAGTAGAGTTGTTGGGAGATGGAGAGAATGAGAGTTGTGTTGGTGAGGGGGTAGTATATAATATATATATATATATAGGAATAATATACTTGCCCACCAAGCACACACACAAAAACACACTTTCAGCACACACAAACACACGCACAGTCCACATACACACACTGTGCACATTTTTGAGTTTGGGCTCCAAGTCTCCTAAGGGAGATTGTCATGTGTGTTGAGCTCACGCGATGATACACACATGCAGATAAAAATTATACTGCAAAAATTTCAAAATTGGTATTTTTCTTTGACGAAAAATAAAATAATATGTTTTAAATTTCCAGATCATTACATGAGTTGATCATATTAAATGGTAAAGATATTAATTTTGATATTGATAATATATTTATAATGTGTTTCCTTTATATTTCTGCATATATATATATATATATATATATGTATGTACCCCTGAAGATGTTATAATACTCCTGAAGAGGAATTTATTGCAAGCTTCCGAAGAAGTTGTTATGGACAGTTCTCTAAAAGAGGTCAAAAGAAAATAAATAAAATGCTTGGAAAAGTTGGCTTTATACTCTTGAAGAATTAGTCTCCTAAAGAGACAATAAATGGACTTCTTAATGAAAAAATGGGAAAAGTTATCATTGATAAGAGACTAATGAAAAAAAAAATAAAAATAAAGGAAAAACAGTCATAGGTAGCCAAATTTTGGGGTGTATACGAGCCGTGTCGAGCCTGCTCGCAAGCTCAAATGATCTAAGCTTTCAATTGTTTGCGAGCTTTTTAACGAGCTTTTTCGCGCTGCTCCCTTTTAAACTATATAGTTTAATAATAAAATAATCATTTATCAAGCCTATTTACGAGATATGTCATATTTTCTTTAAAATTATATAGTTTTATAATATATATATACTAGTCTTATAGCACGTGCTTTGCATGTGGTTGGTGCACAAGAGAGTAGGTATGTACAAATAGAAGTATCAAAATTGGCTAAAACACTTGACTTGTTCTTAACATCTTCGTGAAAAGTATAAAAATCTAGGAGAATCGTGTCGAATGTCTAGATTATAAAATATCTTTCAAGTGTTGAAGTGAAGTACTCAAACACTTCCTAATGTTTGATTTAATTTGTGCCTTGTAATTTAAAAAAAATGACAATTCTCACAATTTTGACTATGTTTCATTCTTGTTAATTATGTGTTCACATCGATATAAGTTGAAACGGAAATTCTGAAACCTATTCGAAAAACTACGATTGTTGAATTGTAAAATTAGTTCAGAATTGCAAAAAATTCTAATATTTGGAAAAATAAAATAAAAATAATTAAATTGAATTCGAATCGAAATGGTGCTGGAAATTAAAAATAATTTTAATTTTCAAAATTTTCCTAACTTCTAATATGAAAATTCTGACATGAAATAAATATATGCCTACATACATGCTTTATTTTTAAAATTTATGATGTGAAAGGTTGCGATAACATGAAGAGGTGTTTTGCTAATAACTTGTTTTATAAAATGAGAAAAAAACTATTTTACCTACTTTTCTACTTTAAAAAAATAACTAAACCTGATCTTATTCACATCTATTGTTTGGTGTCAAAAATGTTTTTTCAAGTCATTTTCACATTTGTTCTCTTTCCTTGACAAGAAAGGCTTGAAGTAATTTATGTAAATTAAAAATGATCAAAACTCAAAGTGCTTTTAATATTTCAGAAAACTCAAAGTGCTTTTACATTTATGCTCTTTCCTTATCGAGTTATTTTTAGTTTTAAACATTTATGGAGTCCTATAATAATTATAAGAAAGTACTCATAAAATAAATATCTAAAATATAATGATTACCTTAAATAACAAGTCCACTTTATAAAGTCCATTTTTACATAGAGTCCTATAGTATTTTTATTTTTTGTGTGGATATATAGACATAGAGTCTTGTAATTACAAGACAACATTTGCAAAGCAAGCATCTAAAATGATAATCTAAAAATTCAATCTATTTTTTGCAATTAGTTGCTAATTCATGCAATTCTTTTTTTTTTCGGAAGAGTAATTCATGCAATTCACCTAAGTTATTAAAAAAAATACAGTAGGAACGTGTACCAAGCCAAAAAAAAATAGTATTCTATACAATTAAAATAGATGATAATCTGAAATATCCTATCTACTTCAAGGAGTCATTTTTTGGTTCTACTTAGTTGTTAAACCATAGAGTCCACCAAACTTGAGCAAGCATCAGAAAGAAGATGAAAAAAAAGTCTTGTAACTATAAGAACACTTTACTTTAAGGAGTCCAATGTTTTCCCAATTAGTTGCTAATCCCGGAACCCACCAAAGTTAAAAGACAATAGGAATGTGAGCAAGCCCCTAAAAAAAATAGGGTCCAACCAAGATCGACCAAAAAAAAAAAAAGCATTCTAAACCAACCAAAAAAAAACTATCATTAAAAAGAATGGGTCATGTTGAAAAAGTATAAAACACTTAAGATATTGGTGTACTTATATAGATTATAAATATATATATTATAGATTTTAGATAGATATAGATGTTATAAGTACGTGCCTTGCACTTGGCTGATGCACAAGTAAAACCACTAATTTTGATAACATATTAACATATTTATTATTCAATCCCGTTGATAAAATTGTGGATAAGAAGCATTGTATAAATCACTTACACATGAGCAAAAAGTGACAAAAAAGGGGGGGTGGGGGTGGAGAGAGAGAGAGAGAGAGAGATTCAAGGAGTCATTTTTTGGTTCTACTTAGTTGTTAAACCATAGAGTCCACCAAACTTGAGCAAGCATCAGAAAGAAGGTGAAAAAAAAAAGTCTTGTAACTATAAGAACACTTTACTTTAAGGAGTCCAATGTTTTCCCAATTAGTTGCTAATCCCGGAACCCACCAAAGCTAAGAGACAATAGGAATGTGAGCAAGCCCCTAAAAAAAAAAATAGGGTCCAACCAAGATCGACCAAAAAAAAAAAGCATTCTAAACCAACAAAAAAAAGCTATCATTAAAAAGAATGGGTCATGTTGAAAAAGTATAAAACACTTAAGATATTGGTATACTTATATAGATTATAAATATATATTATAGATTTTAGACAGATATAGATGTTATAAGTACATGCCTTGCACTTGGCTGATGTACAAGTAAAACCACTAATTTTGATAACATATTAACATATTTATTATTCAATCCCGTTGATAAAACTGTGGATAAGAAGCATTGTATAAATCACTTACACATATGAGCAAAAAATGACAAAGGGGGGGGGGGGGGGGGGGGGGGGAGAGAGAGAGAGAGAGAGAGAGAAAGAGAGAGAGAGAACTAATATAGACATTATACTACCTTGGGATGACTCGACTCTTTGCCATACATGAGGTCGGGATGAATTTTCTCGAAATATAGCAGCTCGAGTTAATCCTCGTGGGGATGAAACCACCATGGGATGACTGACCTCTTTCCATCGTCTTGGGAGTTTGGAAGATGTTAGATGGATATATAGTAGAGTAGTATACTAAAACATCTCAATTTATTGTGATCTCTTGGAGTTAGATGACCCATTATATATAGCCATAAGGAAGATGTAGAGTTTTTGGTTTAAGCTGTGGGCGCCAGTGACTTGTCGCGTCATACGACAGGCCAGTGACTTATCGCATCATATGACAGATGCCATTGATTTGTCGCATCATACTATAGACGCCAGTGACTTGTCACTTTATATGAAAATTTGGTAACACCTTATTACAAAATGGGTGTATAGTTAATTTATTTAATCAAAAACTATAATTTACTAACTAAAAAGAGAACATTACAAAGACAAAAAAACAAACACAACAACAATACAATATCAAACACAACAGCAACAACAACAGAGTATCATGAATATATGAAAGGAGTTCCCAAATTTTGATTACAATGCTATGGTTCCCAAATTTTGAATCCCATGTTTTGATTAAAATGCTACAGTTTTCAAAGTTTGATTATAATGCTATGCTATGTTTATTAAATGTGTAAATACAATTTATGTGCAGTATACATGAGGAGTTGTGGTCCCATTGACGGGTCAGTCCTATATTTACAGTCCATGCAAAGGACACAGACATATGGGATCGAGATAAGGAGGTATGTGTGTTATGTAATATATCCATGATTAAGTATATTGTATTATTAATATGTGCACGTCGATATGATTTATTATACTAATGTGCAGGTGGGTAACTTTTAGTTGAAGGTTCGCAGGGTAGATATGGCATCATGAGGGATAGCACTTGACCCACGCTTGCTGCCACTTCTACGCCGAGCCGGATTTTATGGTATCTCTTGGTTGGGCTGGCTCTAGGTAGACCATGCTCTGGTCACCGTGATGGTCGAGAGGTGGCATCAGGAGACCCACACATTCCATCTTCCCATGGGTGAGGCCACCATCACATTGGAGGATGTGGCTGTGTTATTAGAACTTCATGTTGATAGAGATCCTGTTAGTGCTGTGGATTCATTGTGCACTATTGCTGATAGATAGGCTTTATGCCATAAGTTATTGGGTGCTACCCCCCCCTCCCCAATCACAGTTCTTTTGTTATGGTAAGTTGAGGGTCTCATGGTTAGTTGATAGGCTAGCTGCGATGCCCAATGGTGAGTTGGCAGTAGACGCTCTAGCACAGTATGCTAGGATTACTATTTTATGCATCCTCGGGGGACATTACTTGGCACACAAATCCGACAATTTTGTCAAGCTGATGTATCTGCCACTTCTTCGTGATTTAGACACCTGTGGCCGGCTTATCTGGGGTTTCGCAGTGTTGGCGTGGCTATATCGATCCTTGTGTCGAGCTGCAGAGCGAGGCACACATGATATATCTGGGGCAGTTATGTTATTGCAGGTAAGAAATTTATGATTTATTTTTTAACTAGTAACTAGGTGTATTGCCCGTGCTCGAGGGCACTACTGGCAAAAAAAAAAAAACAACAAAACAAAACATAACAAAAAAAGGTTTGTCAGTCTAAAATGAGCACTAAAAGCTGATTTTAACTTGGACTATAACCAACCCAACCCCTATAGTAAGAGGAATGATAGATTTTGATGCCAATCTATATCATCATTGCTTAAATGTGATGTCAAGCTCATATATTTGGAAATAACACTTACATTGTCACTCTCTTCAACATATCTACAAAAGACATAAAGAAGGGAGTAAGAGTTTAGAGATACAACTTAAACTTTAACATAAACTTAATAACAATATCTCTTAGAATCACAATGATCCAAATATTTTCTCTGTTTTTATAAATTATATAGATTTGAACACTATTGACTTATTTATTCATTGCAGATGTGGGTATGGGAGAGAATACCAGCCTTGAGGAATCGTCGGGGCGCTGGGCTTGACGCGGTCATTGCATTACAGGATAATATTCATGCATCATAGTAGTACTGTGTGCTTGCTTGTCGTCTTATTTGCGTGATTGCTATTTGTTTCTTTTGTTTAGTCAGTCTTTGTTTTTAGTTTCTTTTTCTTTATTTTAGTTTATATTAGGTACACGTTCAAATAAACCAGAATTAAAATCTTTCGATCTTGAACTTGAACGCACCTTAAGAACTAGTAAGTCCACAACCCAAGGACCATAAAATCAACGGGATAGAAACATTGATCAACTTTTACTAGGACGTCTTCGACGATTCCTCTAGGTATTTTGACAGAACGATCCGCTAATTGAATAGTAGCGGCCGTGGGCTTAAGTTCACCTAGACCTAGTTGTTTATAGACATGATAGGGTAAGAGGTTAACACTAGCACCTAAGTCAAGGAGAGCCCGATGAATGATAGTGTCACCTATGACACATGAAATCGTAGGCGTACCGGGATCCTTATACTTCGGAGGAGCGTGTTGGAAAATTGAACTTACTTTTTCCGTGAGGAAGACCTTTTTCGGAGTGTGACTGCGTATTTTTCGCTTTTGCGTACATAGGTCTTTTAAACATTTAGCATAAGCAGGAATTTGTTTTATAGCATCGAGGAATGGAATATTAATTTTAACTTGTTTAAACACCTCGAGTATATCCTCAGTTTTCAATTTTTTCATTGTAAAATGTGACGGTTCCTCAATATTAGGTGGATATGGCATTCTCGGAATATGATTAGTTGGGACCGGTTCTTTATCTTTCCTAACTCTATCCACGTCTTCACCTTTTTCTTTATTCAAATTTAAATTTTTATTTTTCTCACCCCCATCCGGAATTACAACAACTTCCTCATCTCGAGTAGTCGTCCTAGTCGAAACAGCGTTCACGCTCTCACTCGTACTATCCACTGCGTATTGCCCCTTAGGTTGCTGAGTAGGTTGACTCGTCGACTTACTCTCAGTTAAACGGTTTAATGTAGTAACTACTTGTCCCATTTGGGACTCTAGCTTTGCGATAGACTGAGTGTGAGAGTGCACTAACTGAATTACCGACCCAAAATTTTCAAGTGAGGCCAGCACCTTCTCCTCAAATGCATTATTGCGTGGAGGTGGAGGAGGTGGTTGGTATTGACCTTGTTGGTATTGGGGTCGGTACGTATTAGGAAAATTAGTCGACCTAGGATTATAATTATTTTGTGGGAATTGTTGCATAGAATTAACGTGTTGTTCAACAAATTCCGGATATTGAGATGCAGAAGGACATGCAAAGATATTATGTGACGGTTCGGAACATAATGCACATACTTCTGAAGAAGGTGAATTTGGCCTATTCCCCATCCTCATAAGTTGGTCAAGTTTTCTATTCAATTCTTGTATTTGCATTGACTGACTCGACTCAACTTTCACCTCTCGCTTAGGTTGAAGATGATATCCCTCGAAACGTACCGACACAGCCTGATGCATCGAATTCTCGCTTAATGTTTCAAAAAATTTCCAGGCCTCGTCGGCGCTTTTGTGTAAGAAAGTTCCAGCACAAACGGCGTCGACGGTATTCCTAACAGAGGGTATAAGTCCCTCGTAGAAGACCTGAACAAGTTGCCACTTAGGAACCTGATGATGTGGGCAAGAGCGTAATAATTCTTTAAATTTCTCCCACGTATCATAAAGTGATTCCCCATCTTGCATAACAAAGTTTGTTATGGATTTCCTTATCTGATTCGTACGCATAATAGGAAAAAACTTTTGTAAAAATGCGGTGTGTAAGGCTTCCCATGTTTTAATTGTGTTTGGCTCAAGTGATTGAAGCCAATACTTAGCTTTGTCTCTTAAAGAAAATGGAAAGAGCCGCAATTTTAATTCATCATCATTTAAGTTTTGGATTTTCAAAGTAGAGCATATGTCCTGAAAATCCCCTAAGTGTTGATATGGATCTTCATTTAGACGGCCATGGAAAGAAGGTAGTAGCGAGATCGTAGACGACTTTATCTCAAAGTGAGATGCTGTCGCCTCAGGTAATTCGATACCGGCTTGTGGCGTGTAAGTAGTAGGAATAAAATAATTTATAAGTGGAGGAGGTGGCGGTATATTAAGATTATTCATATTAGCACCGTTGTTTTGATTGTTATTGTTATTTCCACCGTCAGCCATTTTAATCGGTTCGATTTTAAAAGTTCGAGTTTTCCTTAACCGTTCACGGGTACTTTGAATTTCGGCCTTAAACAACGACGACGGAATCGGAGTTGATTCGTCGTCTTGCAACCCAGCTCTAGAAGCTTGGGTTGTGGACTTACTAGTTCTTAAGGTGCGTTCAAGTTCAAGATCGAAAGATTTTAATTCTGGTTTATTTGAACGTGTACCTAACATAAACTAAAATAAAGAAAAAGAAACTAAAAACAAAGACTGACTAAACAAAAGAAACAAATAGCAATCACGCAAATAAGACGACAAGCAAGCACACAGTACTACTATGATGCATGAATATTATCCTGTAATGCAATGACCGCGTCAAGCCCAGCGCCCCGGGTTTCCTAGCTAATGCAGTGCAATTCACCCTAAACTAATGCAAGTAATTGCGTCTCAGCGCCCTGACTTACAGTGATTGGATGCGAAGTTAAAGCGAGCAATTTACTTAATTTTTATTTATTTTATTTGCGTAAGCTCCTTTGATGTAATTAGCTACTCCACTCGGAAACGTTGGAATTTGATGACTCGAAAACCTATAAAATAAAAGAACAAGTTAGTAATTTAAAACAAAAACGGAAAATAAGAAGAATAAAAACTAATCTAATATTTACGAATTAACTAAACTTAGATTAGAAAATTAAAGGTAGTAATGCAATCCCGGCAACGGCGCCAAAAATTGATGTTGTCAATATCAAGATATAAAAGTATACTTTACTTTTCTAAAGATTTGTAGTGTGGAAGTAAAGGTCGAACCCACAGAGATTGAATTACTACGACTTTTAATTTTAAAACCTAAGTCTAATTAATTATGAAAACGAGATTTTGATTTTGAATTTAATTAAACTAAGAACAATAAAATAAATCTAAATTATGAAAGCGATTTAAAAGTATTTTTCTAAATATGTTTAAAGGAACCTAGGATTGCAAATCCACCACTAGCTTCATAATAGGAATATTTATGCATTCAATTAGATTATTAAGTTGGATGATAATGGAGAATTGTAGCTACAAGCCCAATTCCTCCGTCAAGAAAATAACTATGGTTCAAGCACCAACATAATCCATCTTCGGTTAGCACAAATTATCCCACACTAAACTAGGGTTGTGGTATAATCCATTTAATCTAGGCATGGACTATTCGGATACTTGATAGCACAATTCAATAAAGCACCATTACATGTAAATAATCTAAACAAGCACAGCAAGTATAGATCATTGAGCACATCACAGTCAAAATAGATCTAAGACAAGAATAAACTTTGAAAGTAATGATTTAATCAATAGAAGTACGATTTTATTATAAAAAATCCTCTAAACATGTAATCATCATCCATACATAATAAATCTAAAATAAAAACATAAATAAAACCCTATTACTTGGCTAGGGTTTCATTGAAACCCTAGATCTAGAGTTTAGTTGTCCATAGAATTGATGAATAGCAAGAGGTTGATGGAGGAGGCTATGTGAATCCTTGGTCTTCTTCTTCTTCTCCTTGCTTTCCTCTCTTCAAAAATGGCTGAAAATAATGTATAATATGGCTGTATATTGATGTGTATAATAGTGTGTAATGATTTGTATATCTAAAGTTGATTTAGAATAGGATTTGTATAGAGTTTGGAAGGATTTAGGAAGCTTTCCTAAGTCAAATCGCGCTAAAACTGCTGTTTTTACGTTTCTGGACGTATTTAACCAATTCGGATCGCACAGGGCTCTTCAGGGCTTCAAAATACACAACTTTGACTTTTTCAAAGGGCCGCTCGCGCGGGTCGCGCGCGCGCGGGTCGCTCCAGCGACCTGGGCATTTTCCAGAATTTTCTCAGATTTTTTGCTGCTCTGCACCACTTTCGTAGAATTGCGATAACTTTTGACTCGGACCTCGGATTGACTCACCGTTTGCGGCCACGCGTCCGTAACTCGAAGATCTACATTTTATATCTCTGGAGAAATTTCTCAAATCTGAAGTATTACTTGTCAAAAATGCAATGTTCCGAGGCTGCTACTGCATTCATCCTTCTCCGGAATCATCTTTTAAGCCCAGAATGACTTCCAAAGCCACTAATCATTGGATTTTTGTGCATTTTCATATTAAAGCTCCAAAACCTATAAAATATAGAATACTTATTATAAATCACTTAATAACTATATGAAATGGGCTAACAAAGCATATTTTTAGGACTATAAACGGCAACTATTCGTCGCCGATCACACCACCAAACCTACTCTTTGCTAGTCCTCGAGCAAAAAGAACAACAAAAAAATAAAAAATAAAAAATGAAATTACTACTATAAATACTACTCCATTTTCGTATGGATCACGATTGCATTTAGCATATGCAACAAGCCTTTTAAACCCCTAGGTGTCCCTAGTAGGACGAGTGAAGTCTCGTGAGGGTTCTTGTCAACAAGTCACCCACAACCATCTTTATTAACTTATAAATTCAAAGAATTTTATTTAAAAATGAAAAATATAACAATCAATACTTCTTATCATAAAACAAAGATCTGAAATAGAATAATGAACAAGAAGAAACGGAATCAAACGTTCACCTACGTCCTGAAAAACAATCCCAAGTACATGAATCGTATAAATCAATAGAATTTCTCATAAAATTGCACGTGTGTGATATGGTAGTCAAATGAACACGCGCATGTCATGAACTTGGAATATAACTCGGATGACCATCTAACTATGCTTCGACTACGAATCTCACAATGTCAATTACACTCTAAAATGAAACACTCAGAAACAGGTGTAATTTTTCTAAAATATGTGAGTAAAGGAAATATGTTTTCAAAACGAGAAATGCTCACATATGACTCGAAAAGAACGCATAACACGAAAGAACAATAGTCTCATGGATAAGATGCCAACAATCAAGAAAAAATAATCATTACCATGTTTTAATCCCCCTCCCATCGTTTACATATCAAAACCATGTTTTCTAGGATCAATTAGGACTTTTCAAAGGTTGTAACGTGGCTCAGGTAATGAAAGAGGATAGAAAGGGTTAATTGGGTAGGTTTACGAATGGCATTGTAAGGCATGTTCGATCTCTTTCATTCTTCTTCTACAAACTTTTCATCTTTTCTTTCTCTTCATTCCTTTTCATTCATTTTTCTTCTTTTCTTTCATTTTTTTTTCAACCTTCTCTTCTTTATTTTGTCTCTTTTCCTTTTTCTTTTCTCGCTTGTCAAATGATTATGCATTGAATACCAAGTAACTACCCCAATAACATCTAATTTTCTTCTTCTCAATCAACACATCGCCTTAATACTACTAAAAGTTGATCACTCTTCCAGTGGTATACTCCAAGTTGATCAGGTTGGAGCTTTTAAAGAGGATAATGGTGAACAAAGAAAAAGAGGCATTTTAACGGCTCAAGGGGCAAACTAAGGAAATTTTATCTTTTATCGGCCAGCAGTAAACAAAGAAGGCCTAAAATCATGTCCCATGGTTATCTGGTTCTTCAATATTTACGACGGAAGATTATTTAGCATGGTAACAATTATTTTAACTTGACTATCAACCAAAACAAGAATAATGAGACTAAACAACAAGTAGATGCGCTAGTTCAATGAAATTCGACAAACACAATGTATTTATAACCCTCTAAAAAGAAAAGATAGGCTCAAAAGCTCACAGGGTCTAGTCTCCACCATGTGTTATCTAGAAATCCGAATCATATTATAGTTCACATCAAACATGTATTCAAGTGACTACGTGCAGTGCATAGGTTAGTGTGCAAATCTATGATATAAAACTACGATTCAAACAACACATAACTTAAAACGTCATATCATAACTTCAGCAAATGTTTAATCACATCTTCTCTGGTTTACCATTCTATAACAATTCAAAGTTCTCTAACAAAAAGTATCAAATTAATATTGCAAAAACGTCGGTAATCATTGTTTATTTAAACACACTTATTTCAAAATTTTCAAAATTAGTGCATAAATATGCATGTGTGTGCATACCCCCAAACCTAAACCTTTCATTGTCCCCAATGAAACAATAAATCGAAAGAAAGGGAAGTACGTAAGAAAGGAACGATAATACCTCGATCTTGGCAAGCCTAGAACAGGTGAACACAAGGGAATATGGCAATAAAATTCAATGTTACCTGTTACTTCTTAACAAAAGAAAATTAAACAGACAAAATAATAAAAACAGCTAAAAGAATTATAACTAAGCTAAACAAAACTAAATAAACTATAAGAAGAAACAAAACTATGAAGACAACACGAAAATAAACTATAAAAGGAAATAAAACATAACCAGAATTATGAAAACAATTAAAGACTCGATCTAAAAGTACCTAAGAAACAAAAACAGAAAAGTAAAAACTATGTGACAGGTGTGGGAGGAAGCTATAAGAAAATAAAAGAAGAAAATGCAGAAATAGGGGGTCGCGCGAGCGAATCCCCAGCGAGGTTTTTTTTTTTTTTTTAACAATAAATCTCGCACGATCGAGACTTCCTCGTGCCCGCGAGATCAGGCGCGAGCAGAACCTGAGACATCAAACAAAAAGAAAACAAGAAATTTCACTAAGGCACATTCTCGCGCCAGCGGGTCGCGCGCGCGAGATTGGTTTTTTCCATTTTGTGGGTAAAATTATGTATATAATATTAAAATAAATTAATTCTGACCCCCAAACCTGTTCAAAAAACTCTAAGACTGACCAAAACGACTCAAAAATATCCAAAAATCAAAGAAACAGACGAAAATCAAGCTTGGGTTGCCTCCCAAGAAGCGCTAACTTTTACGTCTTCAGCTAGACCATTCTAGCTCAAGAATCATGGAGGCCATAACTCGGACTGTGAACCCTGTAAGATGTCAGGAAGAGCCCGATGGTAAGTTGAAAGCATGTCGCTTCGAATTAATTCAATCGACGGTTCATCCTGATTATATTCAAGTCGATTTTTCACCTTTCGAGTAAATTCATCATTAGAGTCTGTTGTATTCAAATTCATCTGCTCATCACTCACCGTATTATTTCCCTCATTGCTATTTATTATTTTATTAGGTTCAACAGTTCTTCTAACTGCATTACCCTCAACACTTAAGTATTCATCGTCCTTTGGAGGTTGATCAGCCGCATTAAAAACATTTAATTTTAATTTCAAGTTCCCGAACGACACTTTCATTACCCCTGTTCGACAATTGACACGTGCGTTGGCCGTGGCTAAGAATGGACGACCAAGAATAACAGGAGTGTATTTTCTAGCATCTAGCACCGGTTCGGTGTCAAGGACCATAAAATCAACGGGATAGAAACATTGATCAACTTTTACTAGGACGTCTTCGACGATTCCTCTAGGTATTTTGACAGAACGATCCGCTAATTGAATAGTAGCGGCCGTGGGCTTAAGTTCACCTAGACCTAGTTGTTTATAGACATGATAGGGTAAGAGGTTAACACTAGCACCTAAGTCAAGGAGAGCCCGATGAATGATAGTGTCACCTATGACACATGAAATCGTAGGCGTACCGGGATCCTTATACTTCGGAGGAGCGTGTTGGAAAATTGAACTTACTTTTTCCGTGAGGAAGACCTTTTTCGGAGTGTGACTGCGTATTTTTCGCTTTTGCGTACATAGGTCTTTTAAACATTTAGCATAAGCAGGAATTTGTTTTATAGCATCGAGGAATGGAATATTAATTTTAACTTGTTTAAACACCTCGAGTATATCCTCAGTTTTCAATTTTTTCATTGTAAAATGTGACGGTTCCTCAATATTAGGTGGATATGGCATTCTCGGAATATGATTAGTTGGGACCGGTTCTTTATCTTTCCTAACTCTATCCACGTCTTCACCTTTTTCTTTATTCAAATTTAAATTTTTATTTTTCTCACCCCCATCCGGAATTACAACAACTTCCTCATCTCGAGTAGTCGTCCTAGTCGAAACAGCGTTCACGCTCTCACTCGTACTATCCACTGCGTATTGCCCCTTAGGTTGCTGAGTAGGTTGACTCGTCGACTTACTCTCAGTTAAACGGTTTAATGTAGTAACTACTTGTCCCATTTGGGACTCTAGCTTTGCGATAGACTAAGTGTGAGAGTGCACTAACTGAATTACCGACCCAAAATTTTCAAGTGAGGCCAGCACCTTCTCCTCAAATGCATTATTGCGTGGAGGTGGAGGAGGTGGTTGGTATTGACCTTGTTGGTATTGGGGTCGGTACGTATTAGGAAAATTAGTCGACCTAGGATTATAATTATTTTGTGGGAATTGTTGCATAGAATTAACGTGTTGTTCAACAAATTCCGGATATTGAGATGCAGAAGGACATGCAAAGATATTATGTGACGGTTCGGAACATAATGCACATACTTCTGAAGAAGGTGAATTTGGCCTATTCCCCATCCTCATAAGTTGGTCAAGTTTTCTATTCAATTCTTGTATTTGCATTGACTGACTCGACTCAACTTTCACCTCTCGCTTAGATTGAAGATGATATCCCTCGAAACGTACCGACACAGCCTGATGCATCGAATTCTCGCTTAATGTTTCAAAAAATTTCCAGGCCTCGTCGGCGCTTTTGTGTAAGAAAGTTCCAGCACAAACGGCGTCGACGGTATTCCTAACAGAGGGTATAAGTCCCTCGTAGAAGACCTGAACAAGTTGCCACTTAGGAACCTGATGATGTGGGCAAGAGCGTAATAATTCTTTAAATTTCTCCCACGTATCATAAAGTGATTCCCCATCTTGCATAACAAAGTTTGTTATGGATTTCCTTATCTGATTCGTACGCATAATAGGAAAAAACTTTTGTAAAAATGCGGTGTGTAAGGCTTCCCATGTTTTAATTGTGTTTGGCTCAAGTGATTGAAGCCAATACTTAGCTTTGTCTCTTAAAGAAAATGGAAAGAGCCGCAATTTTAATTCATCATCATTTAAGTTTTGGATTTTCAAAGTAGAGCATATGTCTTGAAAATCCCCTAAGTGTTGATATGGATCTTCATTTAGACGGCCATGGAAAGAAGGTAGTAGCGAGATCGTAGACGACTTTATCTCAAAGTGAGATGCTGTCGCCTCAGGTAATTCGATACCGGCTTGTGGCGTGTAAGTAGTAGGAATAAAATAATTTATAAGTGGAGGAGGTGGCGGTATATTAAGATTATTCATATTAGCACCGTTGTTTTGATTGTTATTGTTATTTCCACCGTCAGCCATTTTAATCGGTTCGATTTTAAAAGTTCGAGTTTTCCTTAACCGTTCACGGGTACTTTGAATTTCGGCCTCAAACAACGACGACGGAATCGGAGTTGATTCGTCGTCTTGCAACCCAGCTCTAGAAGCTTGGGTTGTGGACTTACTAGTTCTTAAGGTGCGTTCAAGTTCAAGATCGAAAGATTTTAATTCTGATTTATTTGAACGTGTACCTAACATAAACTAAAATAAAGAAAAAGAAACTAAAAACAAAGACTGACTAAACAAAAGAAACAAATAGCAATCACGCAAATAAGACGACAAGCAAGCACACAGTACTACTATGATGCATGAATATTATCCTGTAATGCAATGACCGCGTCAAGCCCAGCGCCCCGGGTTTCCTAGCTAATGCAGTGCAATTCACCCTAAACTAATGCAAGTAATTGCGTCTCAGCGCCCTGACTTACAGTGATTGGATGCGAAGTTAAAGCGAGCAATTTACTTAATTTTTATTTATTTTATTTGCGTAAGCTCCTTTGATGTAATTAGCTACTCCACTCGGAAACGTTGGAATTTGATGACTCGAAAACCTATAAAATAAAAGAACAAGTTAGTAATTTAAAACAAAAACGGAAAATAAGAAGAATAAAAACTAATCTAATATTTACGAATTAACTAAACTTAGATTAGAAAATTAAAGGTAGTAATGCAATCCCGGCAACGGCGCCAAAAATTGATGTTGTCAATATCAAGATATAAAAGTATACTTTACTTTTCTAAAGATTTGTAGTGTGGAAGTAAAGGTCGAACCCACAGAGATTGAATTACTACGACTTTTAATTTTAAAACCTAAGTCTAATTAATTATGAAAACGAGATTTTGATTTTGAATTTAATTAAACTAAGAACAATAAAATAAATCTAAATTATGAAAGCGATTTAAAAGTATTTTTCTAAATATGTTTAAAGGAACCTAGGATTGCAAATCCACCACTAGCTTCATAATAGGAATATTTATGCATTCAATTAGATTATTAAGTTGGATGATAATGGAGAATTGTAGCTACAAGCCCAATTCCTCCGTCAAGAAAATAACTATGGTTCAAGCACCAACATAATCCATCTTCGGTTAGCACAAATTATCCCACACTAAACTAGGGTTGTGGTATAATCCATTTAATCTAGGCATGGACTATTCGGATACTTGATAGCACAATTCAATAAAGCACCATTACATGTAAATAATCTAAACAAGCACAGCAAGTATAGATCATTGAGCACATCACAGTCAAAATAGATCTAAGACAAGAATAAACTTTGAAAGTAATGATTTAATCAATAGAAGTACGATTTTATTATAAAAAATCCTCTAAACATGTAATCATCATCCATACATAATAAATCTAAAATAAAAACATAAATAAAACCCTATTACTTGGCTAGGGTTTCATTGAAACCCTAGATCTAGAGTTTAGTTGTCCATAGAATTGATGAATAGCAAGAGGTTGATGGAGGAGGCCATGTGAATCCTTGGTCTTCTTCTTCTTCTCCTTGCTTTCCTCTCTTCAAAAATGGCTGAAAATAATGTATAATATGGCTGTATATTGATGTGTATAATAGTGTGTAATGATTTGTATATCTAAAGTTGATTTAGAATAGGATTTGTATAGAGTTTGGAAGGATTTAGGAAGCTTTCCTAAGTCAAATCGCGCTAAAACTGCTGTTTTTACGTTTCTGGACGTATTTAACCAATTCGGATCGCACAGGGCTCTTCAGGGCTTCAAAATACACAACTTTGACTTTTTCAAAGGGCCGCTCGCGCGGGTCGCGCGCGCGCGGGTCGCTCCAGCGACCTGGGCATTTTCCAGAATTTTCTCAGATTTTTTGCTGCTCTGCACCACTTTCGTAGAATTGCGATAACTTTTGACTCGGACCTCGGATTGACTCACCGTTTGCGGCCACGCGTCCGTAACTCGAAGATCTACATTTTATATCTCTGGAGAAATTTCTCAAATCTGAAGTATTACTTGTCAAAAATGCAATGTTCCGAGGCTGCTACTGCATTCATCCTTCTCCGGAATCATCTTTTAAGCCCAGAATGACTTCCAAAGCCACTAATCATTGGATTTTTGTGCATTTTCATATTAAAGCTCCAAAACCTATAAAATATAGAATACTTATTATAAATCACTTAATAACTATATGAAATGGGCTAACAAAGCATATTTTTAGGACTATAAACGGCAACTATTCGTCGCCGATCAGGCACTATGGCCATTGCACCATATTCCCCCATCTATCTAGCTACACCCTTCACACCCACGACAATCTATCCTGCATCTACCTCTACCCATTTACCAGTACAATCTATGGTAGGAAGTATGCTTCAGGATTCGTCGATGAATGACCTTCTAGCATTCTATTCTTCCATCCCTTTTACTCCCTATAGACACCCCAATTTTGACCAAACGTCGAATTAAGGGGACTATTACCTCCAAGTCTGATGATGACAAAGTCCGACTAATCTAAGGCTTCCAAAGGTGATTCAACCTCTTCGAAAGACTCCTTAACTCGAAATAAAAGAAAAAGGAAGAAAGAAAAAGAAAGGAAAATGGAAATAGAAAATACGACATATAGCAGCATCTACGGCAGTTACTGGCTGCCTGTGCAGCACTTGCTGATTGCCAGACCGGTAGTCAATAAGAGCCGCAACGGCAGTCACTGAATGTCGTTAAAGCACACCAAATGCCGCAAAAATTGGATTTCTAGAAAAGACGGAAGTCCCTAGAGTTGTCCGCGGCATTCAATGAGTGTCGCACCGGTATTAAGAGAATGTCGCGACATCATTCATTGAGTGTCATTCCGGCATTCACTGAGTGCCGCTTAAATCTCCATTGAGTGCTGCGTTTTTAGCAGCCAGCTGTAATACATCACGTTTTGTACCCTCAAAAGTACATCCAAATTAGGGTTTTTGGCTTGAAAATACCAAAATAACCCTCTAAAATTTGCCTATAAATAGAGGGTGAATACTCCATTACAAGGGATCTTTTTTTGGGGACTACTACTACACATTTTTGGGAGAGGGGAATTTTATGGATAAAACAAAAAGAATTTTGGGAAAAGAGAGTTTTTAAGAGTTTGAAGAAGAGCTTGGAAGATCTTAAAACTATAGAAGTTTGAGGATAGTTGGAGGTGATACTCTACTCTTGTTAGTTTTCTTTTATGAATTTAGAGCACTTACTCTCTTAGTTTTCTTTATTTCATTCCTTCTTGTTGTTTTTGCTTTTTTCTTGAGGTTCTTGGAGATCTTCAATATCTCTCTTGAAAGCTCTTGAGTTTGATCTTTTGATTCCATGTAAGCTTATGCTTCATATGGAAGCCAAAGTTTGATCATCATTTATAAACAAATATATGGATTCAAGTCCATACTCATGACTTGGATTCTCTAACTTGGAATTTCATGGGATCTTCTCTATATCCTCTGAAGTTCATGAGCTAGTTCTTTGATTCTTCTTTTCTTTTTTTTTCTTGTTTATGCTCTTCTCTTGAGACTCTTGGGGGATCTTCCATATCTCACTTGATGCTCATGAGTTTGATCTTTTTGTTTCATGTAAGCTTATGATTCACATGAGATTTAAAGTTGATCATCATTTTATTAAGAACAAGTAGATGAATCCAAACCCCTACTATGGTTTGGGTTCTCCAACTTGGAGTTTTCATAGAATCTCCTTTATATTCCTTGAAAACTTATGAGTTTTAGTCATATCTTGATCTCCAATGACCCTCAAAAGAAAGGAGAGTTAGGTTTGAGACAAGCCAATATCCATAGCTTGGTTGATAGAACAAGAAGGATGATAAGTCCAAAAATGATGCAGTGAATTCATGAACCAGTTTTGATCAAAGATTTTTAGTTAAACATCGAACCGTTGGAACTGAATGAAACCAACAAGAAAGTGTCTATAACTGAAAGTTCTACCACTGTGATTTTTATTTTATTGAGATTTCATGTTTAAAATGGTTTGGTCATGAGTTTTGTGAGATAACCAAAATCTGTCTAGAATTTTAGAACAATAACACCTTGAAATGAGTAAATCAGAGCTTTGATCAAGCATTCTTGGCTTCAAATAATTTTTTATATGAAGTTTAATGTGCTAATAAGATCTCCTAAAAAGATCAAAGTGATTCTGATTTTTTTACTATTTTTAAAAAATCGTACAAAATCTCTGGACAGAGATTTACAAATCTCTGAGTGACGCCTAGTGTTTGTTTGATTCCTAGAGATCTAACCGTTGGAACTTTGATTTTCTTTTTGGGTTAAAAACTAGACTCACAGAGGCATCTTGTGTCCAAAATTCACCAACATCAAACCATGGAAAGCATGCTTTTTATTTCATTGAAGTTCTGGTCTACTCTCTGTAATTTTTAGAATTTTATGACATATTTGACCAACTTTGTAAATAATAGTCCAAATGACTTTTCTATGACCTAGGGCTCAAACCATGTTTTAATAATGATTAGTTAAGCTTTAATTCAAAGTTTAAGTGACCCAAATCGCTCAATATTTCATAATTTATTCTTGTTCATGTACATATTCATCCATGTGGCTTGATGCTTGTAATTAGTACTTGTTTACTTTAGATTTAATTACATTTGATAGATTTAAGCTAGAAGTCTAGGATTGTTATTTAAGATCTAACTTTATATCTTGTATATCATGTGGACTAACCCTTTGTTTTGTAGCGCTATTAAGGTATGATTTCTTGAACTCCTCTTTAGTTTATTTTTAATTTCTTGATTATATCGATTTTTCAACTTAATGTGCGACACCTTAGAATTAGGTTTTGCCTTATGTGTATATGTGATTAGGGACCTTTTCTTAGGATCTTTCTATTCGTATGCATTGAACGTTTAATATTCGTGGATCTCGGGTAAGTTCTATAGTTCCCTATTTGCGTATCATATTGCTTGCTACTTGAATTATGTGGTTTTTGAATAATATTTTATCACTTGCAATCTTACACTCTTTAGACATGCTTTTGTAATGTATATTTATATATATGTATTAGTTGAGGACATGCTTAGATTATTAAATCGATTAAAAGGATGTTAAGTAGAGGCCTATCTCGAGATAGGATGAGAGGGGGTGTTTTACTCCGACGGGTTCCTTCCCCTCTCATTCCATAATCCTCGGACCTAGAAAATCTCTGGTTTCTTAAAAAATTAGTTTGCTTTAAAATGGTTTCTTAATTTTTCTTTTAAAAATTAAGTGGCGACTCATTGTTTTGTGTTTTAAATTAAAACAGATTTTGAAAGAAAAGCTGTGGGTAAGGAAAAATTGTGATATCCACAATCTGGCGACTCTGCTAGAGATTGAACCCAGAATCTCTGGTTTCGCAGACCAGAATTTTTTATTTTGGGTTCACTCGAGGATTTGACTTGAAAGCATCCTTTTAATCGATTTATTAATTTTTGTATGCCTGTTGCATTGCACTTGCATGTCTCGCCAGTCGATTACACAGAACTATGACCTTGGAGACTCAGGGCAACCCGATCGGTCAAGTTATCATGGGACTGTGTGATCACCCTTGATCTCATACCATGATTTGGTATATGAAGCATCTTGTCGGATTTGTGTCAAGGGTCCCTTATTTGGCCAAAACCCTGCCTTTGCATGGTAGCTTCCATAGAACCTTTCAAGTCTTAGGGAATGAATCCTTGATTAGGGTTCTATGCTAGGGAGTGTTGTATGCCCGGAAGAGATTACTTGAGATGATGACGATGCTCACTTAATACGAGACATGTAAACTCTTAGTCGCTTTCGAGCAATTTTTCTTGATGTCCCATGACATTTGGGAGTATGTTAGATTTTGATTATAAGATTGCATCTCTTATATTATATTTAGCTAAGCATCATTGACCTTATGTATCCGAATTCGTGGAAAGTACGGTGATAATTTGATCATGTGATCCTTCTACCTGAAGAATTTTAAATCCATCTTTGAAAGCAAATGGATTTTTGCCATCTTTATTCCAACATTTTCAATCGCTTTTCAAAAAATCTTTGGAGTTCACTTTTTGATTAAAACTCCAAACTAACCTTTGTTAAGGTATAATTTCACAGGAAAAATCCAAAATCTTGGGAATTGTTTTTGGAAAAAAAAAATGCTCTTCAAATGAATTTTAAAGCAAAATTTCAATCCAATCATCTTTATTGAGAAATGTTTTCACATCCTCATTTTTTTAAAATAAAAGATTCAAAATCCTTGAAAATTATTTTTGAAAGATCTCATCATTCAACGAAATGTTTTTCAAAAGAATTTTGAAAATTTTGAATACCAGACCTTTGAAAGGGTAGTGAGGATCACAATGAGAGGTGAAATTGGCGCATTTGACATGAATGAGGATTTTATGTGCTTATGCGTTTTATGTCTTAGGATTAGATTTTTTGTTTCTTTGGCATATAGATAAGCACACACACACACACATGCATTGTATCCGTGTGACATATGAACCATTCATGAACATTTCACTAAGCATTTGTAAAAGAAAATGTGAAAAAATAAAAACAAAATACAAATTCTTTTGAAATCAATCAAAATTGATTAAAAATGAAACATGACTGTAGGCGAGATAGCATCAAACACAGAACAGTTTGGGTTAGCAGTTCAAGCGAGAAGATAATGAAAAGGATTATGTTGAGGTTGATTAGCTTGTGGAGCCTAATGATTTGAAGAAGGGCCACTTAACTAAGAAATTGGCCATAGGGATGAATAATATTACCGTAAACACAGGTGGCGAACCTGAAGGTTCAAATGGTGTTAGTGAGGTGATAGTGTTTGGGAACACTGTTGTTAAAGCGAATGTGGATGTTCTTGGGGACCTAATAAATTGAAAATCATCTGTTTGAGACCAAGTCAAGTCTAGTTCAGGATCTAGTCGTGTTAAGTTGGAGTCAAGTGTCAATGTCAAGTTGCATTTTGTCAGTCTTCCATCGAGTTTATCGAGTCAATCGAGTTAGGTGGTGTAATCTGCTGCTAGTTGAATAAAATCTCATTTTGCTTGATTAAGTGTGCCAAGTCGTGAATGTATGGATCATTGAGCCAAAAAAATATATATCTCCTTTTTCAAATGAATCATGGAAAATACTTTGTTAATAAATCTTTGCATTGAAAAGGATCCCCAAGTGATCAAAGCAAATTTTGTGCCAGAACCAAGGAGGAGTAGAGAATTGATTAGCTTTACTTTAAAAATTTAAAAATACTCTTGCTCAATCTTGAAAAGATGAACTTGGAACTTGAAGCTTGCTCACCAAACCTAAAAGATGAGCCCAACCAGTCCAAAGTCATAACTTGATCCTTGATGGTAGCCAAACGTTTAATGAACTTCTTCTTCCAAAAGAAAAAAAAAGAAAAAAGAAAGAGCTCGATAGGATGAAAACCCGAAAGGGCGTCTAGGCAAAAGTTAGAGCACAAAAAAAGATGAAAAAGAAGAAAAGGAAAAGAAAAAAGAGCTCGCAAGGATGAAAATCCGAAAGGGCGCCTAGGCAAAAGTTAGAGCAAAAATAAGATGCGTGTTGATTTCAAAACTCTGGATCCTAGGCAGTCAAAATCATAAGAGATAGTGAGGTAGAGAAAACAAATGAAAGAGAAAATAAAAAGGAGAGAATAAGATTAAGAATTCTTGAGTACTTCAAAGTACATCATTGTCACATAAATTATCTTAAGGCTTTGTGTTGTTCTAAACAAAGAAAAGCAATTAGAAATAAAAAGAAAGATTGGAAAGTATCAATTAGTCTCAAAATTTTGTGGAAAGCTCAATGGCTAAGTGAGCCTAAAACAATGCAGAGATATCTTTGAAAAAGATAAAGAGTGATTTGGAGGGTTGATACTGCTTTGTGAGTATGATAGAGTATGATTAAAATATGATGTGTTATGAGAGTTATAAAGAGAGACTGGCTAGTGAAAAGGTGAAAAGAATCAACCGCCACAAAGAAAAGAAAAGAAAAGGAAAAAAGAGAAGAAAAAAAAAAGAAAAGAAGAAAATAAAAGGGAGAAGTAGTTCTATTCTCATCATCCTGTTCGAAGGCTACCACAAGCGACCCATTTCAGAAGGAGCACTCATTGGATCCATATAGAAGCACGGCTCGAAGAGCCCACCAATTCTTGAAACCTTTTTCTTTCAACACCTCCAGAGTACTTGACTACGCTACCTGATTCCCACTCGGGGATACGTAGGCAACCTGTTCGGTTCGGTCGACACCTTTGCTATGATCTGGCACTTTTTTTCAAACTTTAGCCGAACTACTTTGGTCCTGATTCCCATTCAGGAATAAGTAGGCGAGCCTCACTTGGTTCTCAGTCAAAAAAAAAAAAACACCAGCAATATCATTTGCACCTGTAGATCCCTCATTCCAGACTAGGGGCAAACTTCGTTTGCTGAAAACCCCTTTTATCATAGAAGTAAGCCCCCAAGTCTCTTTCAAACTAGGGGCAGACTTTGTTTGCCAAAATCCCTCTATATCAGAGGCAAGTAATTAAGTTTGTTTTGAAAGGATTGAAATAGAGTGCCTTTCATTCTATAAGCTAAAGCACTAATTTGAAGCACATTCTACATGGGCAAAGAATTCACTAAATCAAAAGGAAAAATTTTCAAAGTTTAGATTTATCAGCAAAGCACTACCATTTGTAAGATGATGAATGAATGAAAGGTGAGTTGATACATCATTCACAATGAAAGCACGTTGATTTATAATAATGCAGAATTTGAGTCAGTCATCTTGTGTAATTGGCTTTGTCAAGTCTTTCCTCCTTTGATGAGTCAATAAATGGTCTCAATTGTGTGGGTTTAAGATGATGAATAAAGATTTGACAAGTCTCCATGAGCATCCCAAGAGCAATATGAAACAGAGGTTTCGAACACTATCACAACATAATGCTAAAGTGACAATATAAGAAGAGTCCAAAACTAGGGGCAAAGGCGACTTCCCTCTTTTAACAAGATAGACTTATTTCTTCCAAAGGTCTGCAAGTGCAGAAAATCATTCTTTCTATCAGATCCGTCCAAATTCTTTGAGTCTCAAGACTCCCCAAATTTTGAAAAAAAAAAATCAACTCTCTGAGTGTGCGGACTCCCAAAATTTTGTGAAATCAATTCTTTGAGTCCAAAGTAACCACGAGGAGACTCCCAAACAAGCGTTAGTGGCAGCTTCTTTTCATAACCGTTAGTCCTCATTGGCAGCTTCTTTATGGCAATCTGTTAGGCCTCAGTGACAATCCCTGTTAGTCTTCTATGACAATCTCTGTTAGCAAATTTGAAATGTCTAGAGTCTAAATTGGCTCTCAAATTTTGGAAATAAGAAAATTCTTTGAGTCTAATTTGACTCCCGTTTTTAGAAAATTTGAAAATACCTCGAGTCTGATCCGACTCCCAATTTTGTGAAATAAGAAATTCTTTGAGTCTGATGAACTCCAAATTTTGTGAAATTAAATTCTTGTCGAGTCAAATTGCCTCCCGATTTTTGAAAAATTTGAATGCTTTGAGTCTGATCGACTCACAACTTGAAAATAAATTTTTTTTGTTTTGAGTCGGATCGACTCCAAGTTTTGGAAATAGGATTTGTTTTGAGTCTGATCGACTCCCAAATAAGAAAATTCTTTGAGTCTAATTTGACTCCTATTTTTAGAAAATTTGAAAATTCCTCGAGTCTGATTTGACTCCCAAATTTGTTAAATAGAAATTCTTTGAGTCTGATTCGACTCCTGTTTTGAAATTGGAATTCTTGTTGAGGCAAATTGACTCTGACTTTGAGATTTGAGATTCTTGTTGAGGCAAAATTGATTCCGATTAAGAAAATTTCAAATGTTATAAATTAACCCTCGATTTTGAAATAAGAAATTCTTTGAGTCCGTGTGACTCAATTTGTATAAAAAGTGAATTTGTTGAGTCCAAGTGACTCCGTTGTTGTGGAAATACGGGTCCATGGATCCGAATGACTCTCCTGTTTTAAAATGTGAATTTGTGAGTCCTTGTGTAAGAAAATTGAAGTTTTGAGTCCATGTGACTCCCTTTGAATTTTTGAGTCTGCGTGACTCCTTTTGTCGGAAGATATAAATTCTTTAGTCCGTGTGAATCCGTGTGTGTAAAATATTGAGTTCTTGAGTCGCGTGACTCCGTGAGTATAAAATATTGAGTTCTTAAGTCCGCGTGACTCCGTGTTTGTAAAATAAGAATGTTTCGAGTCCGTGTGATTCCGTGTTTGGGAAATGTGAATTTTCAAGATCACATGGCTCCCTTTTTGTAAAATGTGAATTCTTTGAGTCAGTGCGACTCCCCTTTAGGAAATAGAAAATGTTTTGAGTCGAATTGACTCCCTATTCAGAGATAGAAATTCATTTGAGTTTGATTGACTCATGATTTTTGGAAATTTGAAATTCTTTGAATCTGATTAACTCCCAATTTTGGAACTGAGTCTGATTGACTCCCGATTTTGTGAAAGTGAATTTGCTTTGAGTCCAATTGAGTCCTTTTTTAGAAATTTGAAATTATTTAAGTATGATTGATTCCTGATTTTAGAAAATGAATTAGGTCGAGTCTGATCGATTGAAAATTAATTTGAGTCTGATTTGCTCCCAATTTCGTGAAACAAAGATTCTTTGAGTCTGTTTGACTCCCAACTAGAATCGAGTCTGAGTGACTCCCGGTTTTGTGAAGTAGGATTTTGTTTTGAGTCTGATCGACTCCCAAATTTTGGAAATAAGAAAATTCTTTGAGTCTTATCCGAATCCCAAATTTGTGAAATGGAAATGCTTTGAGTCTAATTTGACTCCTATTTTTTTTAGAAAATTTGAGAATTCTTTGAGTCTGATTCGACTCCCAATTTCGTGAAATAGAAATTCTTTAAGTCTTATTCGACTCCTGTTTTTAGAAAATGTAAAAATTCCTTGAGTTTGATTTGACTCCCAATTTTGTGAAATAGAAAATCTTTAAGTCTAAATTCGACTCCTGTTTTTAGAAAATTTGTAAGAGAATTTGAAATTCTTTGAGTCTAATCGACTCCCAATTTTAGATTTGAGTTTGATTGACTCTCGATGTTGTGAAATAGAATCCGATTCCAGTCCAATTGACTCCTATTCTAGAATTTGAAATTATTTTGAGTCTATTTGATTCCGAATTTGAAATTAAAAATTCTTTTGAGTATGATTCACTCATGATTTGAAAATTAGAAATTCTTTTGAGCCTGATTGGCTCATTTTGTTGGAAATTAGAAATTCTTTTGAGTTTGGTTGACTCCTGATTTGGAATTAGAAATTCTTTTGAGTCTGATTGGCTCATTTTTTTGGAAAGTAGAAATTCTTTTGAGTCTTGTTGACTCCTGTTTTAGAAATTTGAAATTCTTTTGAGTCTGGTTGACTCCCAATCTTGTGAAATAGAAATTCTTTAAGGTCGATTGACTCCCAATTTTGTAAAAATTCTTTTGTGAAATAAAAATTCTTAAGCACAATTTTGTGAATTTAAATTTCTTTGAGTCCGATTGACTCCTGGCTTTGTCCGATTTTGTGAAATAGGAAATGAATTAAGTCGAGGCGACTCCTAATTTAGGATTTGAATTTGAACTCGATTTGAGTCGAATTGACTCCGGACTTGGTAAAATTGAGTTTATTTGAGTCTGACTGACTCCTGATCAAAATTTGAAAAAATTAAGCTTGATTGACTACCAATTTTGGAAAATTGAATTTAAAGGAGTCTAACTGACTCTTGATCTTTGGGAAATTGAAGTGGATTTGAGTCCATTGGACTCCCGGCTTTAGATATTTGAAATAATGTAGGTCCATCAGACTCCTGATTTAGAAATTTGAAATAATTTGAATCCTTTAAACTCCCAGTTTTAGAAATTCAAAAAAGATTCGAGTCCGGTGGACTCTCGATTTTAGAAATTTGTATTGATTTGAGTCTAATGTACTAGACTCCAAATTTTTGAAAGTAAATTGAATGAAATTTGTTTGACTAAGAAGGGAATTTGTTGGAGTCTAATGGACTCTCGATTTTAGAAAATCGAATTAAGTCTGAAGGACTCCGGATTTTTGGAATTAAACTTATTCGAGTCTGACTGACTCCAAATTTTGAATTAAATCAAGTTGAGTCTGGTTGACTCCCAATTTTGGAAATAGAAATTCTTTTTTAGTTCGGCTAACTCCAGATTTTGAAATTTGAAATAATTTGAGTCTGTCGGACCCCCGTTTTGAAAATAAATTTAGTTGAGTCAGATTGACTCCTAATTTTGAAAAGTTGAATAGAGTTTGATTGACTTTTGAAAATTGACTTGAGTCTGATTGACTCCTGATTTTAAAAAGTTGGATAGAGTTTGATTGACTTTTGATAATTGACTTGAGTCTGACTGACTCCTGATTTTGAAAATTTGGACAGAGTTTGAATATTTTGAGAAATGATAAGTTTTCTAAGTCTGATTGACTCCTAATTTTGAAACTCGAAAGAATTTGAGTTTGAATGACTCTTGATTTTGAAACTTGAAAGAATTCGAGTCTGATTGACTCCTGATTTTGAAATTCAAATAAGAATTTGAGTCTACTTGACTCCGAAATTTGAATTTGAGTCTGTTCGATTCCTGATTTTGAAAAATTAAAAGGATTTGAGTCTATTTGACCCCAGAATAATCTGAATTTGATTAACTCCTGGATCTTGGGAGTGTTTGAATTGAATTAAGCCAATTTTGACCAATTTTGAGAATGTAATAGATTTGCATTCTCGGTCCTCACAACAGATTTGCGTTGACCCCGCTTTTGGGAATATAATGGATCCCCGTAACGGATTTACGATGATCAAAATTTCGAGAATGTAACAGATTTACACTCTCGGTCCTCGCAATAGATTTGCGTTGACCCCGCATTTGGGAATATAACGGATTTATATTCATGATCCTCGTAACGGATTTACGATGACCAATTTTGAAAATGTAACAAATTTGCATTCTCGGCCCTCGCAACAGATTTGCATTGACCCTGTATTTGGGAATATAACGGATTTATATTCTCGATCCTCGTAACGGATTTACGATGATCAAAATTTTGAGAATGTAACAGATTTGCATTCTCGGTCCTCGCAACAAATTTGCGTTGACCCCGTATTTGAGAATATAATGGATTTATATTCTCGATCCTCGTAACGGATTTGCGATGACCAATTTTGAGAATGAAATAGATTTGCATTCTCGGTCCTCGCAACAGATTTACATTGGCCCCACTTTTGGGAGTATAACAGATTTATATTCTCGGTCCTCGCAACAGACTTGCATTGGACCCACATTTGGGAGTATAATAGATTTATATTCTCGGTCCATGCAATAGACTTGCGTTGGCCCCACTTTTGGGAGTATAACAGATTTATATTCTCGGTCCTCGCAACAGACTTGCGTTGGCCCTACTTCTGGGAGTATAACAGATTTATATTCTTGATCCTCGCAACAGACTTGCGTTGGCCCCACTTCTGGGAGTATAACAGATTTATATTCTTGGTCCTCGCAATAGACTTACGTTGGCCCCACTTCTAGGAGTATAACAGATTTATATTCTTGATCCTCGCAACAGACTTGCGTTGGCCCCACTTTTGGGAGTATAACAGATTTATATTCTCGGTCCTCGTAATAGAATTGCGTTGGCCCCACGTTTGGGAGTATAACAGATTTATATTCTCGATCCTCATAACGGATTTGCATTGGCCCCACATTTGGGAGTATAACAGATTTATATTCTCGATCCTCGTAACGAAATTACGTTGATCACTTTCGGTCCTCGCAAGGGATTTGTGTTGACCTCGCTTTGGGAATGTAACGGATTTATATTCTCGATCCTCGTAGTGGATTTACGATGATCAAAATTTTGAGAATGTAACAAATTTGTGTTCTCGGTTATTGTATCATGCAGCATGCATCATGAAGAAAGAACATGAGATAAAGCAAACATATCCGACGGGGCTGAGCGACTGCCAATTTTTAGAGCAAACCTGCATTGACACTGGGGTCTAAGTCGTGAAGTGTCGCCCAGTCAATTGTGTTTTTCCTTTCGGTAGAAATGGCCTCGTATCTTGAAGAGAATTAACATGAGCATTAAGTAGCATAGGGCATGTATTACATCTAAAAATGCCAAGATTGCACATTTTAGAATCACATCATTTGAAGAACACAAAATTGCATTAACGGTCAGCATTTGCATGAATGCATCATGATAAGATAGGTGCATTCATCCGTATGACAACTTGTGCTTGTGTGTGTTTGCCATTGTCCGAACTACATCTTGGTTTGATTCCTGAATGGATACGTAGGCAGCTCATCATTGAGCACGACCAGCATGAACTAATGCCGCATGCCTGTTTTCTTTTGTAACACATTTTGTTTTTACCTAAATTCGAAGGTTTGGTCAAAGACTTGTCTTCACATAGACTTTGACATTCACTTGTGACACGCGTTGCTCCGCAAGCTCTGTCTAAGAGGGGTAAACTGTAGACACCCCAATTTTGACCAAACATCGAATCAAGGGGGGTATTACCTCCAAGTCTGATGATGATAAAGTCCGACTAATCTAAGGCTTCCAAAGGTGATTCAAGCTCTTCGAGAGACTCCTTAACTCGAAACAAAAGAAAAAGGAAGAAAGAAAAAGAAAGGAAAACGGAAATAGAAAATACGGCATATAGCAGCATCTACGGCAGTTGCGGGTTGCCGGTGCGGCACTTGCTGATTGCCGGACCGGCAGTCACTGAATGCCATTAAAGCGCACCAAATGCCGCAAAAACTAGATTTCCACAAAAGACGGCAGTCCCTGGAGTTGTGACAAGCTGGGGTATTTGTAAAATACAATCGCGCTAAAAGAAGAAAATGTATTGATTTAGTTTACAATTCCTCCATTTATCTGCAATTTGAATTACAATGCTAGTTTATGCACATATTGATTAAACTATGATAAGTTGTTTGTTTTAGCTGTAATTTGTGCAGACTACAGTTGATGTGTGAAGAATTTAAAGATAATGATAAAAGGAAGTGTTAAATTCTAATGAAGACAATTGGAAGCAGAAATGCAGAGTTCGATCGATTGAAGATTGCTCGATCGATCGACGGTTCGATCGATCGATAGAGTTCACGCGCTTGAGGATTCAAAAGTTCAATCGATCGAAGACTGTTCGATCTATCGAACATGACTTTTATCATAATATACGCGCACGCAGCAGAAGAGATGTTTTAACCCTAAGCATTAGGTTTTACTATTTATACTGGTATTGTATACGTCCATAAGGACGCCCACATTTGCTTTTATCAGTTTTTAGAGAGAAAGATAGAGAGTTTTTATGTTTTGTAGGTTTTGAAGGTGGTGTATTGCTTTGGGATTGATCTTTATCTAGTTTAATACAAGTTTATCTCTCCAGGTTACTTTGTTATTGTTTATTTACTTTCTACACTTATTTTCCAGTAGAATAATCTGTTAAACTTGTAGCTTTGAATGCTAAATAAGTTTAGACCATTAGTTTCATAGTTTTGATGATAAAATCTCTACCAAACACACCCTTGATGTATATTCAAGTTAAAAACAACACTGTGACTCTCCAGACCATGTCTGAGTAGTCCCCAGGTTGGGAGATCACGATGAAACCGTGATCTCAGGCCTCTGCCATGTAGCAGATTTATTCCTGTGTTCGATCGATCAAAGTAGTTCGATCGATCGGACCAGAGACATTGTCGAGCGATCGAAGTCAGTTCGATCGATCGAGAGATGAAGATATTCGATCGATCGAAAGCGCGTCGATCGATCGAGAGTTATGATTCTTGAGGACATTCTATACAGTATTCCTAGACTTTCTGTTTTACCGGATTGTTATCAAATTGTCCCAAAATGCTCAGTTTGTCAAAACAGTCTGTGAACTTTAAGTCTTGAGGCATTTTTCTTCAATATATTTTGCAAACCACCCTCAATGCTAATACCATTGTAGGTGAGAGTCTTAACTATTGTTTTAAACCGCTTTTGTGTGTTTCAAACTTCATTGTGATGATATAGTCCCTGTCATGAAAGGACTATAGATTCTTTAAGAGAAATACGGAATATTGTGGTGAGTGTACTCAATTGCACTTTAACGTAATTGCATGGTAGATGGTTAGGTCACGGTGGATTCGTGTAATCCCAACATTCCTTTTTAATTAAGAAAAACACATTTTAAATCATTGCTTTAGTTAATTAGTTAATAATTAGTTAATCTAGTTTAGTTGCTTCAGTTTTAGTAGTTGTTAAACTGTGGAACTTTGTGTTCTACATTCCTTTAAAAGATATTGAATTTTATTTCCTTGTTTGAGAATAATCTATGTAATTAGTTTAACACCTTCCCTGTGGGATCGACTTGGACTTCCAGTACTATATTACTTGCACGATTACCTACACTTGGGTATAGCACACATAGAAAAATATTCGTGTCAAGTTTTTGGCGTCGTTGCCGGGGAAGGCGACAAGCTAACGCTTCGATTACCTCAAATCTTTTCTTATCTTCTTCTATTTTTCTTTTTTTCTTTTTTTTTTTCCGTTCTTTAGATTAAAAACTACTTAGGGTCTTTCCCTTTATGTCCGATAATTCCATCGAAGGAATTTTCGGAAACTCACTCTATTCATCCAATTCATCTAGTTCTATTAACCCCATAGTTACACCAATCGATTCAATGGCCGACAATCAAAGTGAAAACGGTTATAATGTGGTTGTACCAATCGACGATTCACTTTGTCCTTTGTGTGATCTCATGACACCCGAACACGTACCTACATCGTCTTGTATTCTCATTCCACCTCATGCAGGCGAATTCCAATTTCGCAATGGAATGATTCAACTCCTTCCTACCTTTCATGGAATGGAGAGCGAGAAGGCGTATCTACATGTCAAGGACTTTGAGGATGTTTGTAAAACTTTCTCACAGAATTGTCCTATAGACGTGACCCGTCTAATGCTATTTCTTTTCACTTTGAAGGATAAAGCAAAAGCGTGGTTACTCACCTTGAAGCCAAATTCCATCTACACTTGGCATGCGATGAACACAGCTTTCCTGAAGAAATTCTTTCCACCTCGCATGACCACTGAGCTTAAACGACAAATAAATTCTTATAAACAAAAGAGCAACGAAACATTCACCCAAACTTGGGAACGTTTTAAGGATTTGCTGCTCTCATGCCCACATCACGGGTATGAGAAATGGCGAACCATCAGCTACTTTTACGAAGGATTAAATGGTGAAACTAAGAAATTGGTTGAGACCATGAGTTCAGGGTCTTTTCTTCGCAAAAACACAAAAGAAGCTGAAGCTCATTTTGAGTGGCTAGCTGAACACGCCCATGAGTGGTCAAATTCAGATGATATCCCACGATCACAGATATCCTGTGTGGAAGAGAAAAGTTTATATCAACTAAAAAGTGAGGATCATTTGATGAACAAGTATGAAGAAATAGTAAAGAAAGTGGAAGAATTGGGGACGAAAGGAGAGAGTTCTAGGCAGTTTTTGCCTGAAGAACCATGTGGCACATGTAACATGCTGGGACATACTACTCAATATTGTCCCAATGTGCCATATTTTCAAGAACAACCCCCAATGGAAATGAATGCCATGCAAGGGTATAGGGGGGCGGGGAGTTCCTACAATAATTACAATTCACAAAATAATAACAATAGATGGAACCACCCCGGGTTCGATTGGAAAAACAATGTTGGGACCCAAAACCAATTTCAACAACAACAGCCCTATAACAACAATAATCAATATCAAGGGCAATACAACAGGCAGTCCTAGCCATTCCATCAAAATAGAGCAAATAACTACAATCAAGCTCAACCCTCTAACAACCAACAAGCAAATATTTACGTGCCACCTCACAAGAAGGTGCAAGAGGAAGATCCATTCTCTAACGCAAATTTAACACAACAGTTAATTCAAATGATGAGCAAAATGTCCGCGACATTAGAGAGGATGGATGCACGACAAGAGGGTTCGAGTGGCACATTTCCCGCTCAACCACTTCCAAACCCCAAGGGATACAACAATGGTCCCCCTAATCATGAACAAGCAAAAGACGTGACTACACTAAGAAGCGGCAAAGTCATAGGGCAAAACAGGCCTCATTCTATTCCCAAGGAGTATGAAGAGGAGGAAGTGGTAACCAAGAGCCAACCATCTACTCAAGTAGAGGAGTCGTTTACTAATGACAAACCATTAGAACCGAATGAGGACACTCCTAAAGAAGTAGAGGAAGTTAAGAGAAGGCCTGGAAAAGAGCCAATCATTGACGAATTACCTAAATGCCCTTTCCCTGCGCCTTACCCTCAAAGGCTCAAGAAACCCCAAAACGAGGCAAAGAATTAGGAGTTTTTGGAGTTATTTAAACAAGTCAAAATCAATCTCCCACTTCTTGATGCAATCAAACAAGTGCCAGCCTATGCTAAGTATCTAAAAGACTTATGCACGGTCAAAAGGAGGCAAAGCGTAAAGAAACATGCCTATGTTGCTTGCCAAGCAAGCGCAATCATTCAAAATGAATTGCCTCCATAGCTTAAGGACCCTGGCACCCTAACTGTCTCGTGCAGAATTGGGAATCAAAGGATAGACAACGCACTCCTTAATTTAGGAGCTAGCGTAAACTTGCTGCCATACTCAGTCTATAAACAACTAGGGTTGGGTGAACTCAAACCTACCCGAGTTGCATTACAATTGGCAGACAGGTCAGTCAAATATCCTAGAGGAATACTGGAGGATGTTCTGGTGCAAATAGACACGTTTGTCTTCCCGGTCGATTTTGTGATTCTAGACACAGAACCTGTGTCTAACCCATGTTCACAAATCCCGGTGATTTTTGGACGTCCATTCCTCAACACCATAGATGCCACAATCAAAATAAGAAGTGGTATTATGACCATCGTATTCGGGAACATGACCTTAAATGTCAAGATTTTTTTAAATCCCCGACCTGAAGAATACGAAGATGAAGAAGAAGTTAACTTCATTGAAATGATCATCGAAGAGGAGGCTGATTTTGTAGATTACAAAGATCCTTTGGAGGTAGTTGTGTCACAATTCGACGCTACTTATCAATCTAATGATTCTACTCCATTGGACACTGCCCTCAATCATGCCTGCCTCATGATGGAAACAAAAGAGGAAGATAGAGCTGAACGCATGTGGGTCACACCATATGAACCATTGCCTCCGAAAACGAAGTTAACTATGCCTTCGAACTTTCAGTTTCCCGAGTTAGAATTAAAGGAGCTTCCAAAAGAGCTCAAATACGCTTTTCTGGGGACTGAAAAGACTTATCCTGTTATAATCTCAGCCACGTTGAATTCTGAACAAGAGGATAAGTTAATTCAAATGCTCAAACTACACAAGGGAGCATTAGGATGGACTATTGCTGATCTCAAAGGCATAAGCCCATCTATTTGCACCCATAAGATCTATCTGGAGGAAGATGCTACACCCTCGCGACAAATGCAGAGGCGTCTGAATCCAAATATACAAGAAGTTGTGAAAAAAGAAGTCTTAAAACTTCTAGACAATGGGATAATATACCCTATCTCCGACAGCTCTTGGGTTAGTCCAACCCAGGTGGTGCCCAAAAAGGCTGGTATAACGGTTATCCCAAACAAAGACGGTGAACTAGTACCAACACGCGTCCCCACTGGATGGCGGATGTGTATTGATTACAGAAAGTTGAATAATGTGACTCGAAAAGACCACTTTCCACTGCCATTTATGGATTAAATGTTAGAACGAGTGGCGGGTCACAAATACTATTGTTTCCTGGACGGATATAGTGGGTACAACCAAATTGAAATCGCTCCTGAAGATCAGGAGAAAACAACTTTCACTTGTCCGTTCAGTACATTCGCCTACCGTCGTATGCCTTTTGGCTTATGCAATGCACCTGCCACTTTCCAGCGGTGCATGTTAAGCATATTCAGTGATATGGTTGAACAGACACTCGAGGTCTTTATGGACAATTTCTCAGTGTTTGGCCATAGTTTTGATAATTGCCTAGAAAAACTTGAAAAAGTGTTAGCGAGATGCGAGGACAAACACCTAGTACTAAACTAGGAGAAATGTCACTTCATGGTGACCAAGGGAATTGTCCTCGACCACATTATTTCTGACAAAGGTATCCAAGTCGATAAAGCTAAAATCGATATTATCTCCAACTTACCGGTCCCCCGTACAGTTAAAGACATCCGATCTTTTCTGGGACACGCAGGATTCTATCGACACTTTATCCAAATTTTTAGTGCAATCTCCCGACCACTGTGCCAACTCCTAGTCAAAGATGCACCTTTCGAATGGTCGGAAAAATGTCAAATAGCTTTTGATGCACTAAAAGAGCACCTTACCTCTACACCAATAATACAGGCACCCGACTGGGGTTTGCCATTTGAGTTAATGTGCGATGCTAGTGACTACGCCATTAGCGCAGTCCTAGGACAGAGGATGGACGACAAGTCTTATGTTATATACTATGCCAGTCGTACACTCAACGAAGCTCAAATGAACTATACAACTACTGAAAAAGAGCTACTGGCAATAGTCTTTGCGCTAGACAAATTCAGGTCTTATCTGATAGGGTCTCCAATAGTCTGTTTTACAGACCACTCGGCCCTTAAGTATCTGTTATCTAAGAAAGATGCGAAACAGAGGCTTATCCGCTGGATACTCCTACTCCAGGAATTTGATATCACTATAAAGGATAAAAAGGGAGTAGAAAATGTGGTCGCCGACCATTTATCACGGTTGACATTCATAGACAACACTGAGCCGGTACCTATAAAAGATGAATTCCCAGACGAACAACTAATGGCCGTCTCCAACTTGCCTTGGTATGCGGATATAATCAATTATCTCATTACAGGAGAGACCCCGAGCCATTGGTCAAATCAGGATAAGAAAAGGTTCCTGTCGTTCGCACGCCATTTCTTTTTCGATGACCCATACTTATTCAAGTATTGTGCTGATCAGGTCATCAGGCATTGCATTCCGAACGAGGACATAACTGTAATTTTGGCCTCCTGTCATTCTGAAGCATGCGGTGGCCATTTTGCTTCCCAAAAGACCGCACACAAAGTATTGCACAGCGGCTTTTATTGGCCCACCGTGTTCAAAGATGCCTATGCTTTTTGTAAATCGTGCCAGCGATGTCAAAAGCTTGGTACAATTTTAAAAAGAAATTCGATGCCTTTAACTCCCATCATCACAATTAAAATATTCGATTGTTGGGGCATTGACTTCATGGGCCCATTTCCTAAATCTAATAACTGTGAATATATACTCCTTGCTGTGGAATATATATCAAAATGGGTAGAAGCGATACCGACGAGACGCAATGACCATAAAACGGTGATGTCCTTTCTTAAAGAAAATATCCTATCGCGTTTCGGAACCCCAAAAGCCCTGATAAGTGACCAAGGCAAACACTTTTGTAATAGGCCTTTGGAGACACTACTCAAGAAATACGGGGTTAATCACAAGATTGCTCTAGCCTACCACCCGCAAATGAATGGGCAGGCAGAGTTAGCTAACCGTGAAATCAAGCACATCTTAGAGAAAACGGTTAGTTTCAACAGAAAAGACTGGGCCTATAAACTGACTGATGCTCTGTGGGCATACCGTACTGCTTACAAGACAAATTTGGGAATGTATCCATATAGGCTAGTGTATGGTAAGGCATGTCACCTCCCCGTTGAGATTGAGCATAAAGCATATTGGGCAACACGCTCATTAAAGACGGAGGACATCTCCGGAAACTGCAGTTGGCAGAACTGGAAGAAATCCGACGAGATGCATATGACAATGCCAAACTCCACAATTGCCATGACCGAACGGTTGTTCGAAAATCTTTCGAGCCTGGACAGAAAGTTTTATTATATGATTCACGCCTTCATCTCTTCCCAGGAAAACTCCGATCTCGGTGGACAGGACCTTTTACAGTCAAATCTGTCTTTCTACATGGGGCCGTTGAGTTATTCAATCCTAAGAACGATGGAAGTTTCAAGGTCAATGGCCAAAGGGTGAAGCCATTCTTAGAAGATTTCCAACCAGAGGTCGAGCACATCCAACTGGATGAGCCCGACTATGCTTCCACCTAGAACGCTCAAGTGCGTTTTATCAATGTTGTTGTACGGTCTTTTGCTGTTTCTTGTTTTGTTTTGTTTTGTTTTGGTCTTCTGTTTATTTATTCCTTTTTTACTGTGACCTTAATTCTTAATCTGCTATTCCAATTTTTTCGCGTGTAGGCTGTCCACCATGAGAGATGACGATGTTCACTCGATAGGGTCATGGGCTGATTCAGAATATCAGAACCCACCATGGACTGCTGATGAATTAGCATTTTGCTTATCTCCATATCAAGGTCCAGGTGCCAACGATATTGTTGACTTAACCCATGGATACATCCCTTTTGATCCTGCTCTCCTCCAAATTAACCCTTTTGAGCATATGGACCTTGCTGGAGAGGAAGGAAAACCTGAAGGGTATGTTGTTGGAGAGGTGGATGACGCACTGTTGGAACAATGGGAAAATGACTCACTGTGGGAGCCATGGGAAGAAAGAGGACTTACAAGATGTGGTACCCGAACGCCACAATGTTGTTTTCACATTTGTTGATGATTTCCTGGTCATCCAAGTGGTTCCTTATATTTATGTCCATTTGAGCTATTTGTTGTTCAGGCTTCAGTGCCCTCTACCAGCTAGTGCACCTGGGGATATCTGGCCAATAGTGAGGTTAAATTTGGGTCACATTCCTTTCGTTTTCTTTTCGTTTTGCTTTATTTATCTCTTCCTATTTATTTTTCGGCCAATCTAGTTAATTTATTTGCTTCATTTCCTTTTGTTTTCCCTTTGTCAGGAATATCACTATGAATCTACCATTCCCACCGTTATACCTCCCACATCAACTCTTCCATGGAGTTGGACCATACATAAGGTCCCCGGGAACTCCGCCGCGAGAGGAACATCCGATGCGCAATTACACTCCATTATCCTTGTCTCCATCTGGATCCCCTATTGTCGGTGGAATCAATTCCTTAGCGAGTTCGAACTTGCTCGATGATAACCTCGCTGCTTTCTGCTTGTTTAGGGAAAGGGAATCATCAAGTTCAGACTCTACATTTGAAGCTAAGGCAGAGAAGGAGGTTGTGGAAGACGGAATCTTTCTGCTTGAAGAATAGTGTTTCACTCCAATTGTTTTATGTCATTTCATTTTTCTTTCATCGATTAGAGTGTATTCTGAGACAAAGTTTTGTTATTTTCAGTTTTATTTTAGTTTTTCTTTTTCAATAAGGTTTTAAATACCATGTGGGGGCAATAATATTGTAAGTGGATGCTATTATAAAGATTTATTTATATGAAATTGCAATTTTCTACTATGAAGATGATGTTTTTGGCTTAAATGTTCTGTCAATACACTGTTTTCTCACTATTCTGTATGTCCAGACCAGTGTTGGTTAGTTGGGGGTGTATAAATTCTTAAATCAGGCATATTGTAGAATTTCTCTGTTCGATTGATCGAACGTATCTCGTTCGATCGATAATTTCAGAATCTCGAGCGCTTGAGGAGGGCTCAATCGATCGAATGTTCGATCGATCAAAACATCTCGAGTGATCGAACCCTGTATTTAAACAAAGCGTCGCCGAGACACTTCGTCAGTTTCTCTATCCCTCAACCACTCTCAAGCGATTGACGATAGTGGAACTCGGATCAATTTCGTTCCTCCCACTATTCACACATCTCTTTGAGGCGCCTCGTCATCACCATTATCTTCCTCCTCACTTTCTTTCTGCGTGTGACTCGAGGTAAAGCCCACTCACTCCCCCTCTTGTCCTTTTCATGCAAAATCTACTAGGGGTGCCCCCTAGTGGTCTTTCAACCACTTTTTGTTCTTTTTGTCTTAGTATTTTGCTTTTGCGGGCTCTTCCTGTTGCTATTTGTTCACGTTGCTGTTTCGCTGTGTTCGATCGATCAAACATGGTTTGAGCGATCGAACCCTGAGCTTTTCGATTGATCAAACAAAACGGCAATCGATCGAATCCTAAGC
Source organism: Hydrangea macrophylla (assembly GCA_033977485.1). Classification (NCBI taxonomy): domain Eukaryota; kingdom Viridiplantae; phylum Streptophyta; class Magnoliopsida; order Cornales; family Hydrangeaceae; genus Hydrangea; species Hydrangea macrophylla. Next base: position 53,931,152 of record CM066983.1, read on the forward strand.
TTATCGATCGATCGAACAAAGCTGCGATCGATCGAACTAATTCAGTAGCAGTTTTTGTGTTGTTTTTGTTTCCCTGCTTTCATTTATTTCTCCTTTTCAATTTCAGGTTGTGCATTATAAATCTTGCCACAGGCTATTTCTGGGAGAAATCATTTGACCTGTCTATACCTGATCATGGGTTTCAGAATCTTTTTGATCAAGGGATATACATCCGATTCTTCAGTCACCGCAAGGTGATGATTGAGAGACCCTTGGAGTCGACCTGGCTCTCTTCTCCTTGGTTCTTGGCTAGAATCAAGGACATGCAGCGTTGGTACGAGATGTAATGTTTCGTGGGTACGCGAGATTTGCGCCACGATGATCAAGGACCCGGCTGCACCATACACTTACCGATCTTTCTTCCGCGGCGGGAGATGGTCATCAGTCTTGCCACCTTATCTACTGCATTGGGAGTCCCCGAGGAGCTGGAGAGTGATTGTCTTCATCGCGTGGGTACTCACGAAATCCCCTCCGCCACCATTGTCCGAGAGATCACAGGCGGCGCCGTTCAGTTCTGGAATGGCTCGTCTCTTATCGAGGATCAGTTTTTGACTGATCAGTACCACATGATCCACCTTGTACTCTGCAACTGTATTTTTACGACCTCCTACCATGAGAAGTTAGCAGCTTGGTATGTGAGAGCACTCTTTTGTGTGGGGACAGGGAGATGGGTTTGCTTCCCACGTTTGTATATCGAGTTCATGGTGCAGCCTACACGTTATATCTCGGCAAAGAAGCACCTGAAAAGCGCGTGGGGCATCCACCGCCTGGTGACCCAGAGTGGTCTAGTCCCTCTTCCCACTGATGTCCTGCAGTCTCCCAAGAGCCGATTTGGGGAAACCGCCACTCGCCACTCCGATGCTCAGAAGAGGAAGTGAAAAGGAAAAGGGAAAGCTAAAGTAGGAGCGAAGCGAAGACGGGGAGGGACAGATACCGAGGACGTAGCTTCTGGGATGCCCACAGAGGCTGAGGAGCATGATTCTGATGAGGAGGGTGATCCGGCCAAGGAGGTTGCCCGATTTGAGCTGAGACAGCGGTCTTAGGCTCCCGCCCAGGGAGAGTTTTCTTCTGCGCCTTTCCCGTCTATTCATGCATTATTATTAGAGGAGAGAGAGGCCCGGATTAGACTCGAGGGCAAGGTTGACCAGATGATGACTTTGCTGGAGGCGATCCTGATCCAGATTGGCGTCGATTAGTCAGTCCACGCAGCCGCTGCACCACACCCCACTGGTCCTTCTTCTTCAGCTCCTTCGGTTGATCTTTCCTAGGGATGGCAATGGGGCGGGTTTTTCGGGTTCCCCGCCCCGCCCCGCCCCTAATAGGTAGGGTATGGGGGTAGCTTATACGGGTTAGGGGCGGGTATGGGATCAATTTCTTCAACCCGGGTCGGGGTCGGGTCGGGGTCGGGGTTAGGGACAAATCCCCCGAACCCGCCGCGATTATACATCATATTTACTGATATACCCTTAGTAGTTATAAGTATTATCTAAAATAATATATATACTAAGGAATTAGGGATTCAAACTCTCACAATCAGCATCACGCCGCCGCTACACTCATCATCTCATCACACTCTGGAAGAGGAAGACTCAGAGATTCTAAAATCAAGGTTTACAATGACAAATCAAGGTTCACAATCACTCTCTCCTCCCTTCTCGCTGTGGATTAGAGCTCTTTTCTCGTCGTTGTCTTGCCGTGGTCATCGTTGTTTGCTGTCATTCATTTGCTAGTCGTTCGTCGCCGCCGCCGTTCGATGGTCGCCACCATGTTCGATGGTCGCCACCATGGTCGCTGGTCGTACGATGGTCGCCACTAGGTAAGTAATAAGTTTCAATTTGAAGACTGTGTGTATGTATATATATAAATAAAACATTCAATCAATTTGAAGACTGTGTATGTATATATATATATATATAAAACTTTCAATCGTTCTTGTATATGTGTTGTATACACAGTCAATTGATTTAGCTCTCCTTCCCTCTCAGTCAATTGAACAACTAAAGCTTCAACCTGTAGGAAATAAATTCTAACAACTTGTACACCAAAGTAGAGAGGAATTAACTTCTGTGTTCATGTGTGTTCTTGTGTATTTGATGCTTATTTTTCATAAATTGAATTTTTTTTGTTCCCTTTATTTTTCTGTATGCTTTGGGGTTCCATAGGAAATTTGGCGGGGCGGGGCGGGGCGGGGACGGGTTTCCCATTACGGGGTAGGGTCGGGGCCGGGATATACATTCCCTCGGGGCGGGGCGGGGTCGGGGTAAGCGTTTATTCAACCGGGTCGGGGTCGGGGTATGGGGACCCCGTCCCATACCCGCCCCGTTGCCATCCCTAATCTTTCCGCGCCATCTACATCAGCAGCACCATCTGTTACGGTTCCTGCCGTTTCTGTACCACCTACCAATCCATCCACATCAGCGACACTACTTGCTGCGGAGATACCCTTTCCACCTCCTCTTGTCATGGCTGATACATCCTTATCTACATTAGACGCCACGATTGCGAGTTATCCGGTGACAGCTACGACTATTGCCGAGGGTGGTGGTGGGGATGCTCCTGAGGGGTTCATTAAGATATTATCCGATGTTGCCGATGATGTTTAGCTTCTTCTGGATCTGTGTTGTTGGTTGTCTTTGGTTATGTGGTTATTTAGATATTTTGGACCATATGGTTGTAGTTGGTTATTTTTGGTTGGATAGTGTGGTTGTTTTGGATAATATTTGTGGTTGGCTGAGTAGTTTGGATTTTAGTTTGTATGTTGTCTTTTATCACTGTTCTGTTCGTTTACTTTACTATATTTCCAGTGATTCGTTCTATTTTATGTTTGGATCTGATGCTTTATATTTTATATCTTCTGGATCTTTGCTGCTTGGAGTTTGTATGTTCTCTGTACAGGTTGTTACATTTGCAATTCTTACAATGACATATCAGGTGATATCTCTCTATTTTTTTTTTTAAAATCGCCTACTGGGGACATTGCAATTTTCAGTTGGGGGTGGGATATAGATAGATAATCACCTGTGCGTGTTTTTACTTAGCAACCTGGATCACTCTATCTAATAAAAAAAAAATCATACAATCTCCATTAAATTTCAAGCTATTAACTAGGTTTTTGAATTAAATTGGTAGAATAATTTTGAATACTCACTTCTATTTAGCTGTTATCGAGTAAGGACACAATCATTTTATTCTCATCCTTTTATGAATTAAGTTCACGCGTTTTTCTAGTTCGCTAGGATGAATGCATATGTTGATTATTCTTGTATCCAAATCATTTGCACGTGTTAATAGCTATGCAGAAAACTTAAAATAAGAGTTAGTACGACTTTTGTACTTTAAAGAATGAAGTAGTGAAAACTAGTCACCCTTAGTGAGCTTTTGAATCCAATCTTTACTTTTGAGGGAACTATCACATTATATTCGAATGGTTTTTATTGAATAAGCGTAATGAAATTCGTTGAATAGTCTATAATTCTTTATTTTGGCTGCTTATTAGAGGAGAATGTTCAGGATTTACCAACTAAACTCAATGAACATTGACGTGTAAAGATTAAGAAGTTGGGAAAATGATTTAAGCTATCGTACTTGCTCCTTACCTTCTCCATTTACCTCTATCGACATCTGTGAATATGCATTGTTCTTAACCCACGCCTAATAAATAATGTCGAATCCATTGTGAAATTCTAAACCCCTACTTTCATACATTGACCTCAATATACCCTATTGCATACCCAATGTGATTAGATTGTTGAAGTATGAGGAGGGAATAGTGGTGAGAAGGGCTGCATATATATATATATATATAAAAAGAAAAAAAAAAGGGGGAAAAGGAGAACAAGTATAAAAATATATATATATATATATATATACAAAAGAATGGGTGGAATGAAGAGAAGGAGAAATTACTAAACTAAATCACATGAAGATGTGCAACTTCTACCTTTCATTTCTACCCTACTAAATAAAAATCGTCAAGTCAAAGTCTTAATGATTCTCAATAACTTAATTTAAACATAAAAGTGTAATTTGAGTTATCCACGGTATTTCGCTCCTCTAGTAAGTAGTATTCCTTTCATGAGGCTATACACCCTAAAATGTTCGTCTTTTATAGAGTCAAGTATGAAAGCATTAGTATCCGAAAAATCATTCCTATAAAAGCTTTCATACCATGTGCGATCATTATTAGCCAAGTTTCTGTGGGATGTTCATTTTTTAGTGTAATAACTATGTGAGACTTGAGTTGAAGCTACAAGTTCTGAGAGTATGATAGTTTTAAACAACTCTAAATAAAGTTCGATGTATAGCTGTTAATTTCACACACACACACGGATACATGGATGTGACGCATATGTTATTTTTATCTTGGTGACATGAGGAACATGTGCATTTCCTTCATGGTTTGAATGAGGATGATATGTTTTGTAGAGCTAAATCAATAGTTGAATAAAAGGGGAATGTTTAAAAGTTATTTTATATCTTTTTGAGCTTAATCAGAGAATTTTGTGGGTATATTCACTGCAAACCCTCACGAGACAACACTCGTCCACTAGGGGGAACCTAGGGGTTTAACGGCTTGTTGCATTTGCTAAATGCAACTGCGATTCCTGCGAAAGTGAGTTAGGGAGTTTTCTTTCGTGTTAATTTAATTTAGATAATCTGAATCTAGTTTTTTTTTTCCTGTTATAGTATTAGTTTAGCTTGTTTTTTTTATTTTCGCTCTATTGCTAGTTGGGGGTTGTGACAAGCGGGGGTATTTGTAAAATACAACCTTGCTAAAAGAAGAAAATGTATTGATTTAGTTTACAATTCCTCCATTTATTTGCAATTTGAATTACAATGCTAGTTTATGCACATATTGATTAAACTATGATAAGTTGTTTGTTTTAGCTGTAATTTGTGCAGACTACAGTTGCTGTGTGAAGAATTTAAAGATAATGATAAAAGGAAGTGCTGAATTCTAATGAAGACAATTGGAAGCAGAAATGCAGAGTTTGATCGATTGAAGATTGCTCGATCGATCGACGGTTCGATCGATCGATAGAGTTCAAACTCTCGAGGATTCAAAAGTTCAATCGATCGAAGACTGTTCGATCGATCGAACATGGCTTTTATCAGAATATACGCACACGCAGCAGAAGAGATGTTTTAACCCTAAGCATTAGGTTTTACTATTTATACTGGTATTGTATACGTCCATAAGGACGCCCACATTTGCTTTTATCAGTTTTTAGAGAGAAAGATAGAGAGTTTTTATGTTTTGTAGGTTTTGAAGGTGGTGTATTGCTTTGGGATTGATCTTTATCTAGTTTAATACAAGTTTATCTCTCCAGGTTACTTTGTTATTGTTTATTTACTTTCTGCACTTATTTTCTAGTAGCATAATCTGTTAAACTTATAGCTTTGAATGCTAAATAAGTTTAGACCATTAGTTTCATAGTTTTGATGATAAAATCTCTACCAAACACACCCTTAATGTATATTCAAGTTAAAAACAACACTGTGACTCTCCAGACCATGTCTGAGTAGTCCCCAGGTTGGGAGATCATGATGAAACTGTGATCTCAAGCCTCTGCCATGTAGCAGATTTATTCCTGTGTTCGATCGATTGAAGTAGTTCGATCGATCGAACCAGAGACATTGTCGAGCGATCGAAGTCAGTTCGATCGATCGAGAGATGAAGATATTCGATCGATCAAAAGCGCGTCGATCGATCGAGAGTTCTGATTCTTGAGGACATTCTATACAGTATTCCTAGACTTTCTGTTTTACCGGATTGTTATCAAATTGTCCCAAAAATGCTCAGTTTGTCAAAACAGTCTGTGAACTTTAAGTCTTGAGGCATTTTTCTTCAATATATTTTGCAAACCACCCTCAATGCTAATACCATTATAGGTGAGAGTCTTAACTATTGTTTTAAACCGCTTTTGTGTGTTTCAAACTCCATTGTGATGATATAGTCCCGGTCATGAAAGGACTATAGATTCTTTAAGAGAAATACAGAATACTGTGGAGAGTGTACTCAATTGCACTTTAACGTAATTGCATGGTAGATGGTTAAGTCGCGGTGGATTCGTGTAATCCCAACATTCCTTTTTAATTAAGAAAAACACATTTTAAACCATTGCTTTAGTTAATCAGTTAATAATTAGTTAATCTAGTTTAATTGCTTCAGTTTTAGTAGTTGTTAAAGTGTGGAACTTTGTGTTCTACATTCCTTTAAAAGATATTGAATTTTATTTCCTTGTTTGAGAATAATCTAAGTAATTAGTTTAACACCTTCCCTGTGGGATCGACCTGGACTTCCAGTACTATATTACTTGCACGATTACCTACACTTGGGTATAGCACACAAGCGCACACAGAAAAACCTTCGTGTCAAGTTGTCCGCGGCATTCAGTGAGTGTCGCACCGGTATTAAGATAATGCCGCGACGGCATTTATTGAGTGTCGTTCGGCATGAACTGAGTGCCGATTCCATCTCCATTGAGTGCTGAGTTTTTAGCAGCCAGCTGTAATACGGCACGTTTTGTACCCTCAAAAGTACATCCAAATTAGGATTTTTGGCTTGAAAATACCAAAATAACCCTCTAAAATTTGCCTATAAATAGAGGGTGAATACTCCATTACAAGGGATCTTTTTTTGGAGACTACTACTACACATTTTTGGGAGAGGGGAATTTCAAGGATAAAATAAAAAGAATTTTGGGAAAAGAGAGTTTTTGAGAGTTTGAAGAAGAGCTTGGAAGATCTTAAAACTATAGAAGTTTGAGGATAGTTGGAGGTGATACTCTACTCTTGTTAGTTTTCTTTTATGGATTTAGAGCACTTTCTCTCTTAGTTTTCTTTATTTCATTCCTTCTTGTTGTTTTTGCTTTTCTCTTGAGGTTCTTGGAGATCTTCAATATCTCTCTTGAAAGCTCTTGAGTTTGATCTTTTGATTCCATGTAAGCTTATGCTTCATATGGAAGCCAAAATTCGATCATCATTTATAAACAAATAGATGGATCCAAGTCCATATTCATGACTTGGATTCTCTAACTTGGAATTTCATGGGATCTTCTCTATATCCTCTTGAAGTTCATGAGCTAGTTCTTTGATTCTTCTTTTCTTTTTTTCTTGTTTATGCTCTTCTCTTGAGACTCTTGGGGGATCTTCCATATCTCACTTGAATCTCATGAGTTTGATCTTTTAGTCTCATGTAAGCTTATGATTCACATGAGATTTAAAGTTGATCATCATTTTATTAAGAACAAGTAGATGAATCCAAACCCTTACCATGGTTTGGGTTCTCCAACTTTGAGTTTTCATAGAATCTCCTTTATATTCCTTGAAATCTCATGAGTTTTATTCATGCCTTGATCTCCAATGACCCTCAAAGGAAAGGAGAGTTAGGTTTGAGACAAGCCAATATCCATGGCTTGGTTGATAGAACAAGAAGGATGATAAGTCCAAAAATGATGCAGTGAATTCATGAACCAGTTTTAATCAAAGATTTTTAGTTAAACATCGAACCGTTGGAACTGAATAAAACCAACGGGAAAGTGTCTATAACTCAAAGTTCTACCACTGTGATTTTTGTTTTAGTGAGATTTCATGTTTAAAACGGTTTGGTCATGAGTTTTGTGAGATAACCAAAATTTGTCTAGAATTTCAGAACAGTAACACCTTCTTGAAATGCGTAAATCAGAGCTTTGATCAAGCATTCTTGGCTTCAAATAATTTTTTATATGAATTTAATGTGCTAATAAGATCCCTTAAAAAGATCAAAGTGATAATGATTTTTCTACTATTTTTAAAAAATCGTACAAAATCTCTGGACAGAGATTTACAAATCTCTGAGTGACGTCTAGTATTTGTTTGATTCCCAGAGATCTAACCGTTGGAACTTTGATTTTCTTTTTGGGTTAAAAACTAGACTCACAGAGGCATCTTGTGTCCAAAATTCACCAACATCAAACCATGGGAAGCATGCTTTTTATTTCTTTGAAGTTCTGGTCTACTCTCTGTAATTTTCAGAATTTTATGACATATTTGACCAACTTTGTAAATAATAGCCCAAATGACTTTTCTATGACCTAGGGCTCAAACCATGTTTTAATAATGATAAGTTAAGCTTGAATTCAAAGTTTAAGTGATCTAAATCGCTGAATATTTCATAATTTATTCTTGTTCATGTACATATTCATCCATGTGGCTTGATACTTGTAATTAGTACTTGTTTACTTTAGATTTAATTACATTTGATAGATTTAAGCTAGAAGTCTAGGATTGTTATTTAAGATCCAACTTTATATCTTGTATATCATGTGGACTAACCCTTTGTTTTGTAGCGCTATTAAGGTATGATTTCTTGAACTCCTCTTTAGTTTATTTTTAATTTCTTGATTATATCGATTTTTCAACTTAATGCTCGACACCTTAGAATTAGGTTTTGCCTTATGTGTATATGTGATTAGGGACCTTTTCTTAGGATCTTTCTATACGTATGCATTGCACCTTTAATATTCGTGGCATGGATCTCGGGTAAGTTCTATAGTTCCCTATGTGCATATCATATTGCTTGCTACTTGAATTATGTGATTTTTGAATAATATTTTCACTTACAATCTTTCACCCTTTAGACATGCTTTTGTAATGTATATTTATACATATGTATTTGTTGAGAACATGCTTAGATTATTAAATTGATTAAAAGGATGTTAAGTAGGGGCCTATCGCGAGATAGGATGAGAGGGGGTGTTTTAGTCCGACGGGCTCCTCTCCCTCTCATTCCATAATCCCCGGACCTAGAAAATCTCTAGTTTCTTAAAAGATCAATTTGCTTTAAAATGGTTTCTTAATTTTCCTTTTAAAAATTAAGTGGCGACTTATTGTTTTGTGTTTTAAATTGAAAAAGATTTTGAACGAAAAGCTGTGGGTAAGGAAAAATTGCGATATCCACACTCCCACCCAGACAGCCCCCATGACCTCAACACATACTCTTACTATTCCGCCGACCATATCATCCATGTAGACATCCACCACAACTTCAGTAGCACCATCCCTACCAGACGATATAGATATGGGTGAGGCATTGACATAGGTTGATGCTATTGGTGATGGAGGTCGAGGTATTGCTCGTGGTAGAGGACATGGGAGAGGTCGGGGGAGGGGAGGGGAGGGGGGGGGGGGGGGGGGGGGGTCAATGGGGTTATTGTGGAAGAGGTTGACCGAGAGGTCGTAGAGGTGAACGCGTATCCTATATTGCCCTTGCTTCTACTATTGCACCTAACCTCGACACCAGCAAGCACAAAGATGATGGTCCATCGCAATTGACATAGGTTGATGGACAGGGACAGGGATAGGGATAGGGAGATGGAGATGGAAAGGGACATGGACATAGAGATAGACATGGACAGGGACATGGACATGAACATGGAGATGTACAAGGATAGGGAGATCAAAGAGGCAGGCCTAGGAGATGCATAGTTCCACCTTCGTATGGAACATAGAGCTTTATCAGTTCATGGGCAAGGATAATGTGTCGTTCTACACTGTAAGTATCATATTACTTCTTATATTTTTTTTGTTTTCTTGATTGTTTTCCTCTTTTTGTTTTGAGGGAAAATGTTACATGGGTTTGTTTGTTTATTTATTTTTTTTTTTTTTGTGCAGCCTCCTATTTTTTAGGTTCATTTGCATTGTGAGCCATGAGTATCTAGGTATGTCACTTGACATTTTCTCTTCCCTTTAGCATACATATGTTTGCGTTTCAGTTATCCCTTGTTCCTTTAATATGATTATGATTGAATTTGTTCATGTTGGGATATCGTCTGGGTTATGATATCCACTTTTCACTTTTCAATTCTTTTGGATATTACCCAAAATATGTTTTGATTATTCAGCTTAATCAATGATCAGCCCCGTGAAGGAAAAAACCAGTACAGATATTGAGATACCCAACAATGAGGTTGTTGCTTATTTTAGATCGAGTCCTGTACGTTTCTTATTTGTTTTTGCTTCTAGGATATTTTTGTCCTCTGACTTAGATCAGAGTAGTTTATTTATTGCTGTTCAGTTTTTGTTTTTGTTTAGTTCACGTTATTTTCTTCTTCTTTCTGTTGGGCATGTACTGGACCACTTTGCCATAAACTATGGACTGTTATTCTTTTGCGCTGGTGGTCCTTCATTATTTTCTGTACTCTTGTCTTTTTGTTAGGTACTTATTCTTTTGACTGTTTCATTAGGAACAATGAAAGGTTTAGGTTGGGGGCAGATTATGCCCAATTTTTTTTTAATTATTATTATTATTATTATTATTATTATTTATATATAGTCACAATAATAGAAAAGCATGACTATTAAAATCAATACATGTCATATGTTATACGAAAGTGACTTCACCAGTGCCAAGTAGTGACTTCACTAGTACCTTAACTGAAGACATAAAAGCCAAGAGAAAAAACAAGTAATACAACAAATATATAATTAACAAACTTAAAGTAGATTGATATATTGATGCCCATGAATTTCATAAGGAAAAACATTAAATTACATTTGATGGTTCAAATCTTTAACAACACGAGGGCGGGCTAGACACCGGCGTCGATCATGACCTGTCACCCTACATATACTACATTGTTTGGGTACAGGATGGCTACATTGGTCCATCTCATTGTGAATACATGTAGATTGGGGACGACTAGGCCTTATAACACGACAAGTAGCATAATTTGGTAGTAACACAATAAAGTTATGTTGTGGTCAATAGTCTTCGTGGGCCATCGGGTGGAAAAGACTTTCCTATGTGCGCACATTAGAATCCATTCTATACTCTTTCGCTACAAAACGGAATGGGTCTAAACCATGACGCATTGTAGCAGCTAGTATATGGGAACATGGATATTTATATGTGTTTGTCTTCCCGCACAAACACAAAACCTTCATTAAGTCGCACCACCTGCACATTACCGCCACTTGTCCGTCGCCTTCTTAAGCGAACTTGGAACTCCCTTGTTGCCCTATTAAGTAAAAAGTGTCAAATTAAAATCATTAAGTGGCATAAGTTTATTATATGAATAAGTAGAATTGGATATAACCTATTGTACGCTTATATCTCGTGGACATTTGATTTCTTTTGATATTTATCGACATGTTGTAGCACATGTTTGGTGTACGTGAATCCATCGCATACACTCTTATTTTCTACTAATCTGCCTTCATCAAAATAGCCTACAACTCGATAAAATATTAGTTGTACACACACAGTTATTGGGAGGGCACGTGCATCTTTGAGTACCGCATTAAACACTTCGCAGTGGTTAGTGGTTATGATACCCCACCGACGACCACCGTCGTGTGTAAGGGAACACTTTTCTAAGGGAATATTCTGTAACCATTGACATGCATTGTGATTTATGGCATCAATGTTGTCCATTACACTGTTGAACTTCCTAATCTGATGGGCAATGCCAGCATTCCATACAAGGTCCTTCAATTGGATATTCTTGAATTTTTTGTTAAAGTTGCTCATAACGTGCCTTAAACAAAAGCGATGGTATACAGATGGCCTGTGCCACTCTGGTAATCTTTAAACTGCACCAAGTATACCTTGATGTTGGTCAGATATCAAGCAAATCTCCTCTCGACCTCGCACAACATGTGTACTTAGGTGTCTTAGGAACCATGACCTACTTGCAATGGCCTTGTCATCTACAATGGCAAATGCAAGCCGGTAACATGTATTTGCTGCTGTAACCCCTATAGCTACAAGGATATTTCCTTTGTATTTACCATTAAGATGTGTCCCATCGATTAAGATTACTGGACAACAATGAGTAAACCCGTCAATTGAAGGTTTGAGGCCCAAAACAAGTATTGGAACTTGTAGGTATTTTCAGTGCCCATGGTTTATCCATTCCACCACTGTACCTGGGTTATATTCTTGCAATGTAGCTATAAATCTAGGCAATCTTATATAAGAATCGTCTTAGTCTTCGAACACCATCTCAATAACTCTTTTCCTTGCACGCCATGCCTTCTTGTATGATATGGTAAAATTTTGGCTATCCATCACCTGCTCAATGACCAAACTGATTTTCATATCTGGGGCATCCTTCACGTAACCAATGATTATATTCGCTATAAGATTCATATCAAGATTAATGTGGTCCTGACTTGTATGTCGGTACAAACAATGGTGATCGCCATTGTATTTTATGATCTGAAAAAAACCACACCTATTTTCCGAAGCACGAAGCCGCCATATGCATCCATTCTTGCACTGAACCACCCAGAGTTTAGGATTTGTTTCAACTACCACGTATTATCAATTATGCTTCGTGTGATAGAACTTTACGGCTTGCTGTAGCTAGAGCTTGTCCCTGAATCCCAATCAGAGCTCTAACTCAACTCTATCAGCTCGCCAAATTTTACAAGTCTGGTGGCTGTCATGACTAGTTACCTCGTAACCCCCATCACCTTCAAGGTTAGTGAAGAAGGGTACCAAACTGTGAAGCTCTTGTCCGTGAGAGGGAGATGAAATTTTGATACCTTGTGAACCAAATTCTTTGCCTTCTCCATGTGGATACCGGGATTCCACCGCTTTGTTTGCTTTTTTGAAGCTTTTTTGATTTTTGAATCAAGGAAAGAGAAAAGGTCTGTTGAAAACAGATACAGAGTCGCCACTTGGTATTTAAGGAACCAAGAAACCTAATTTGACTCACCCAAACGGATAAAGGGCACCGGCCCTTCATAACCAAAGAACTTGGCTCGGGGTTTTGGTACGAGAGAGGAAGGAGCCTTTGTCATGACTAAAACACCCTCAACTCGCCCCGTCTCTCGACGGGCCTCAATTAGCATCCAAATAATCATCTTATACTATGTATGGTTCGGCAATTAATACTATGATAGTATATTACATCATATAAGAATCTTGAAATTGAAAATCAAAAGATAAGATATCATTCATAAGATCTAAGTCAAATATCATACAATGTGATGATGCCAAAAATTGGTAACAGTAAAGTAAAGCAATTTAGGAGAGAGGGAGAGAGAGTGAGAGACTATTTTTTGTATGTGGTTCGGCCCTGTTAATGAAGGTACCTACGTCCACGGGTGTGTCTGAGCACGTTCACTAGCAGATCACCGGCGGGCCTGGTGAGCCAACAAAGAGGGGCGACACTACCAGTAATACCGGCCGGGTGTATGCGTATAATGGTGAATTATAGAGGCGCTATGTAGACTACATAATTGGCTGCCCCCTCAATGGGGGGTGAGTGGTCTCTTTTATAGATGCAAGAGACCTACTCATACATGGATAAGGAAATATAATCCTATTAGGGTGTGATTGACACCAATCAAGTGAGTTTCCTAATTGTATTAGGATTGATTGACATTAATTGTGGGAGTTTCCCAATTGGATTAGGAAATAGATGCACTTTCCATTAGTCTTCTAGCTTGATGAGGAAACTGCCCATAATTTTGGGCGTATCAGCTGCCCCCCATTTCCAAGATTGGCCAGATGCTATATCGGGGCAAGTTTGGAAATCAGTTTGATGTTACTTGCCGCTGTCTGAGTGCTTGTGGAAGCTGCCTCGGGGCTTCTGAGCCTGGTGAGTCCTCGGGAACTGACTGAGAGTTGAGACCCAGCCTAGCTCGGGACCTTTAGGTGCTCGGGAACTGACCGGGAGTTGAGACCCAGTCTAATTCGGAGTCTTTGTTGGTTGAGTTAGCTCCCAGTATGGTTATCTTCTGCCCGTAAACCTTCGTCAAGGCTGTGGGTAGAAGGATTTTACCATGTTGGACAAGCCGACCTAAAGCGTATTGCTCTAGGGTCCTTTTTACTGTTAACTCCCCAGGATGGTTGTCTTCTGCCCGGCCAGCCTTCGTCAAGACTGTTGGGAGAAGAACTTGACCATGTTGGTGGAGCCGACCTAAATCACGTTTCTTTAGGGTCCTTTTACTCCTCTATCGTCGGCCAACCTAAGAGATTTTAGTCACCTCTATCGTCGGTCTGGACCTAAGTGGAGTTAATGTCTCTGAGTACTGTAGGTGCTCGGGTTGTCCAAGATTTTGACTTGGTTATTCGCGAGGCCTGTAAATACCCGGTGTGATTACCTGTTTAGTTCACTACGCCGTCTTGCCCCCCAAGCTTTCGCTAAGACGAGGGTCTTACAGAGGCTATGATCTGTAGGTAACCGACCTGGAACATGGTGGTTGCAGGGTCTTTTGAAGCTTGCCATCGTCGGCCACCTAGGGGGTTTGCCCCCATCGTCGGTTGGACCTAGGCGAAGCCGGTGCCTCGGGCGTGACCCCGAGGTCTTTTGTGCCTGGGTTCGGAGCCCGTGGTCTTTTTAGTGCCTGAGTTCGGAGCTCGAGGTCTTCTTCGTGCCTCGGGGTTAGGCCCGAGGTCTTTGGATGCCTCGGGGTTAGGCCCGAGGTCTTTGGAAAGGCTCTCTGACAATCGGCGGAGCTTCATGTGGTGATCAGGCAAGTACCACTGTAGTCAGGCTCATCTAGACCGATGGAGACAGGAGGTCGGATCTGGGTCGTTGTGCTTCTGACTTCTCTGTGCTGGAGGCAAAGTCGGAACTGTTTGATCCTGACCGATGTGAACTGGAGTTCGGGCCGGGGCTGCCGGACTCAGACCGCTGCGAACTGGAGGTCGGGTCGGGGCTGTCGGGCTCAGACCGCTGCGAACTGGAGGTCGGGTCGGGGCTGCCGGGCTCAGACCGCTGCGAACTGGAGGTCGGGTCGGGACTGCCGGACCCTGCCTACTGTGAGCCGAAGGAACTATCAGAATTCCCGGGCTGATCTCGCTTCCGCTTATTTCTGGAAGACTCGTTGCTTTCTTGCCCGGTGTCTTTGGTCTTCAGAAACTCTTCAGTGTCAATGTATTTTCCAACCCTCTCAGAGAGCTCGACCAAAGTTTCCGGTCGGTTTCTGTGGAACGACGCGGTGCACTTGGTGTGTTGAACTCCCGAGCAGAAGGCTATGATGGCGATTGTCTCGTTCAAATTGCGGATTTGAAGCTTCTGTTGGTTGAATTGGTCGGTGAACTCTTTGAGGGACTCATTATTCCGTTGTCTGACTGTTAGTAGTTGCATGTCTGGCTTTGGCCGCTCATGCATACCGGCGAACTGGTTGTTGAACTGCTTGCTGATTTATTTGAAACTGCAGACCGATCGGGGCTCCAAGGAGTAGAACCACTGCATGGCCGGGCCTTTCAAAGTGCTGGGGAAGGCTAGGCAGTGTAGCTCATCGGAGTTGGTGGCTAGGGCCATCTGAGCCTTATAGGTTCGGACGTGGTCGATCGGGCTTCCCGAGCCGTTGTATGAATCTAGCCGAGGCTGCTTGAATTTGCGCGGGATAGAGAACCTCGTGATCTGGTTGGAGAATGGTGACTCTGTCTCGGTATTGGCTTGATTCGGAACACAGTTTTGACCAAGCTTTTTGACCACTCCGTCGATCTGTTTCTTCAAGTCCTTGATTCGGGCTTCCACTCCTTCCCGACCGGTATCTGAGGAGCTGGTCGGGTTGGTGGAAGAGGCTTCTTCATGGCAGGGTGTTGTCCTCTGGGATCGGGCTCGACTATGACTCCGGGTAACCGTTCGCCTAGGGACGACTTGGCTCTTGATCGAGTGACCCTGGACTGATTCCCGGGCCATACGCTCCTGCCTTTCCTCTCGGGCAGCACGCCCACTGTTGATGTCTCTGGCATCCTCAACATGGGACAGGTTGGCTCGGGTCCGTTGTCTGGTCAAGATCGGTTCTCGACCGTATGCAATGTTCCCGGGTCGTTTCCCGGCCACTGAAGGATTGCTTTGCTGGGCTAGCAGTGCTTCGATCTGTTGCTGGATTTGACGCTGGCCCTCCAAGAGTTGTGTGAGGGTTGCGGTGATTTGCTCATATGTCGGGACTGCTGCAGTCGACGCCGGGGCCGAAGGAACATCCCGGTCGGACTGCTGCGCAGCCTTCTTTGGTGGCATATTGATCAGTCAAGAATTTGTTGATGAGAAGAATTGTCGTTTCCCACAGACGGCGCCAAGCTGATGATGCCAAAAATTGGTAACAGTAAAGTAAAGCAATTTAGGAGAGAGGGAGAGAGAGTGAGAGACTATTTTTTGTATGTGGTTCGGCCCTGTTAATGAAGGTACCTACGTCCACGGGTGTGTCTGAGCACGTTCACTAGCAGATCACCGGCGGGCCTGGTGAGCCAACAAAGAGGGGCGACACTACCAGTAATACCGGCCGGGTGTATGCGTATAATGGTGAATTATAGAGGCGCTGTGTAGACTACATAATTGGCTGCCCCCTCAATGGGGGGTGAGTGGTCTCTTTTATAGATGCAAGAGACCTACTCATACATGGATAATGAAATATAATCCTATTAGGGTGTGATTGACACCAATCAAGTGAGTTTCCTAATTGTATTAGGATTGATTGACATTAATTGTGGGAGTTTCCCAATTGGATTAGGAAATAGATGCACTTTCCATTAGTCTTCTAGCTTGATGAGGAAACTGCCCATAATTTTGGGCGTATCACAATGTAAAGTGAAAATCACACAAATAAACCTAGGAAAAATCGTCTAATCATGTATCAAATAATCAAGACTTCCTAATCTAAAGGGGGCATGAATTGTTCTTGAAACAAATAAATCAAAGAAAACAAAGATGCTTAGCAAGCTAAAATGATGCATGTTAGTCTTTGAGAAAAAGAAGATCTCTCAATCCCCGGGACGGATGAGAAAGGATGATTAGGTCGAGGGGAAGCATGAACGTGTGACCATAATTATTCCTTATAATCTTCTTAGATTAGGAGTTACAAAAACCTCAAATCTTTGCATGGATGCAATGTATGTATCTAGAATGTGCCAAGGTTGTAGTGTGTTTTGTGTTCATGGATTCCTAGAATGACTTAGAAGTCTATAATGTGTATGAATGAATGGATGAAATCAATATGAGATATGTACAAATGTAGTATGAACTACTTCCTAAGATATGAACTAATTTGGAAGACATATAAGCATCAAATCAAAGAATGAAAGTTAAAATGTGCTTGCTGTGAATAGTGGACAGAACAGTAACATGATCTTGTAAAAATGGAAAAGATGGGTTAGGAATGCTTTCAATGCATGATTTTTTATGGAGATGTTCCTTATTGTGTCTAGAACACTACCCAAAAAGCCAATCTTTAATAACTATAACAGATTGAGAGAAATCATATGAACAACAGAGGTCACTCAGAAACAGAGTCCGTACTGTCGACTGAAATGTTGAAAAATCTTAGAAAATGAAAACGAATGATCTAAGGGCCCATTTTATACAGAACGTTCCCTAAGACATTGAAGTTTAAGGAAAAAATAAGTTGGGACTACACCTTGTGGAAAATATTTCTGAAAAAGAAGTTGGAAGTTAGTCAAGCTGCTGTGACAGCAGAGGCAGAATGTTTGGAAGGAATGTTTGGGTCCAAATGGACCATTTTCAAGTACTTCCAAGTCAAACCAAAAATCATGGGTGTTCTCCAATGAGTTAGGAAGACTTTCCAAGTGGATTTGCATCTATATGTTGAGTATTGAGTTCTATAGAAATCTTTGAGCTCAGCTCACTCACTGTTTTGACTCACTGTTTTGAAGATTTTGGGAAAAATAAGGTTTTCTTTCTTGAAATCAAAATGAGAGGGATTGAGGGGGGTTTTGAAATAGAGGTTTTGAAAGTGTATTTTCAATAGTCAATAAAGATTATAACCACTTAAAATGCCAACATTCAACTCATCATCAAGAACCTCCAAGATTGTTGGAGAAACTTATTTTTATTTGAGCATAACTTCAATACACTTCAAGGAGACCTTGGAGATATTGAAGTTATGATCATCATCTATCAAACATGTTTTTGAGGTCAAGAGCTACTATCCATAAGGATTCACTCACCCCAAACTTCATGTCATCATTTAGATGATGATGAACTAGTAAGTAAAATAAAGAAAATAAAAAAGAAATGAGGTGAGAAGAGATAAACAATGAATAAACAAGCAAGTAGATAATGATCAATAGATGATATTCATGAAGTATTGAACTTGTAGCATGGTGTTTCACTCATATGCAATGACATTGGACATGGAAGAAGCTTCCACTCTCTTAAATGCTCACTAAAATGGTGGTTGGGTGTATTGAATGTTGAAGTAAATGGGAGTAATGTAGTAAAAACAAAGTTTAGAACTCACTTTTGTTTTGAAAATCAAAGAAGAAAGCTTCTTTTCTCTCTATTCTAACCTTATCTCTACAACTTTCTCTCCCAAACTTTCTCTAAACTTGTATTTGACTCCCCCAAAATGAAGAGCAATGGGGGGTTTAAATAGGCCAACTTGGGGTGGTTTTGGGATTTAGAAAGTATTCCCATTGGCTCCAAACATCTGAAATCATAAAACTATGTCGTTTTGGTTTTTAATTAATCAAAATGGGACCACAAAACAAATTACAAAACTACACCATTCTGGAGGGGAGTGCTGCGGCGGCACTGGGCCAGTGCCGCGGCGGCACTGCTCCTCCTTCGTCCAGATAATGCTGTTTAGGCCCCCTGAGGTTCCGGTATTTGCAAAAAGGCCCTATTTCGTCCGAAATTCACAGAAAATGCGTACGAACTCCAAATTGAGGTTGTGATATACCGTTGGAAAGGTAATGGAGTCTAATTTACATAAAAAATAGTTCGGTGATAGGTCACTTTGAAAAGTTTTACGGTATTCGCGATAAAAGCCGATTTGATCACCTTTTTCGGCTTTGGAAATTCATAATAAATTCATTTTAAATTTAGGAATTATGTGCGATATGCCGTTGGAAAGCTATTGACCTCTAGTATCCATGAAAAATATTTGAAAATTGTTTCGATGCCCCGATTCTAAAGTCAAATCTTGGTCAAACTGGTCAAACTTGGGATTCCCGGGAAGTTCTGGGGACCTCCGGGAGCTCCCAGGAGCCGACGTTTTCGCTTGATTCTCTTTTAAAACTCATTTTAATACTTTTTGAATGATTCCGGTGAATTCGGACGATTTTGGTCAAACTTGGTCAAACTTGGTCAAACCTGGTCAAACCTGGTCAAACCTTGGTCAAACCGGTCAACGGGGACTTTCGGGGAACTTCCGGGACTTCCGGGGGTCTCTGGGAGCTGACGATTTCTTCTGGTTTTACTTAAAAACTCATTTTATCATTTTTCTTATGACATAGCATGTTTTCAGAACTTTGGGACCAAATCTGGGAGTCTTCGGGCTTTCAGGGGCATTTTGGTCAATCTGAGCATTCTAGAGATAGAGCTGACTTCCAAGAGTCCTTTTGAGTCGTTTACGATCATTGTGAACCACCAAACTATGGGTCTCCTAAATCTGATAGCCGACAAAATGGGGTGTCTACACTCTATCAGAATCCGAACCATCCATCCTGACATCTTCTTCTAAGGCATCTTTTGAAGCAGAATCTTGACCTGCACTATCTACAACAATACCCTCATTTGCCCAAGTATTGCCCTCAGATCTTACCAATTGTTGGAGTGGGTTCATACCGTCATTCCATTCGCATTGTGACATCGTTTCATGCATCACTCTACTATTGAAGTCATAACCAGTCCCATAGTTTCGATTGTTAAAGCTAGGACCTACACTCTCGAAGTTTTGAGTGCTCGAGCTTGGACCTACATTTGCATGAATTTCAGATTGAGTGTTTAACATACCGTACAACTCCGAATAATTCATTAGGTTTGGTGTGTTATTCTCTTCATTTCTGTAATTACAATATGAGCTCCAGTATCCATCAAAGTCGTCGTACAAAAATATTGGGGATAGGGAAGGGGACTGAGTGTTAAAGTTTTCAGCCCCTTTCGTGGGGAGCCGAGTATACGGCCCCAGACTCTACATATTGCAGTGCAGGTAGGGAGAATCCAACAACTGGAGGTACCATTTCAACGTAGACCTCAACACACCTTATCGCCAGAAAAAATGATGGAATATCAATTACAGTCTCTAATGTCTGATTGTCGACTATGGAAAGGGCTATAAAATTGATAACGACACCGATTTAACTTGCTGGAAATCTACAAGTGAATTTCAAGTCAACGATTTCCCCTGCATAAGCTACCTTGTTATATACCAAACCGACTAATTAACTCAGAAAATGTTGTTCCCTAATTCACTCATTGAAGATACTTTGCTGGAATGCTGTACTTAATGCCTCATTCGCTTCGCTATGGTTGTTTAGCATAATACACCCCCCCCCCCCCCCCCCCCCCCCCCCCTCCCCAGTAAAATGCAATTAATGTTGACAATAGATTAGAGAAGTGATATGTAGTGTAGTAATCTTCTACTTACTATAAGAAAAATATATATAAAGAAGGGATGAAGAAAGAAGAAGAATAAAGAAGAAAGTGCGTAGTTGTAGAAGAAGAAAGAATAAAGAACTTCATGAAGAAAGTGTGTAGTTTTAGATCTGCTAAACTTCAAGAAATGCTATTTTTATTTGAATAACTTTTGATGGCGTCCTTACTAAAAAAGTCATTAGTACCCTCTGTGATTGATTGATATGACCATTGACTGCACGTTGCACTAGAACCATTCTACAGGAAAGCTAGTGCTGACCTTTTTAATGGCATTTTTACTAAAACCGTCATATAATGGCGTCATTACTACAAACGCCATTAGAAAAACATTTTTACCAAGCACGTCATTGATAATGGCATTTTTTTTGTAATAACGTTATACATGTTTAAAATATATATATATATATATAAAGTTAATGGCGTTCTTTCTAATGACGTTATTACTGTTACTTTTATTTTTATTCCCTTTTATATTTTTAAGTAAATACGTTTTGTTTTAAATAATTGAAAAAAAAAGGTGAATGGCGTTCTTTCTAATGACGTTATTACTATTACTTTTATTTTTCTTCCCTTTTAATGTAAATACGTTTTGTTTAAAGAAAAAAATGGGTGAATGGCATTTTTTTTTTTTGTAAAATCGCCACTAGTACTTTCTAAAATTCATTTTTCTCAATTTTCATTAAATGTTTGTATTTTTTGGAAATGGAAAAAATTCAATTACTAATGGCGTGCTTAGCAAGAATGCCATTCAAATAGAGTTTTTTAAATAACGTTATTCCTATTATTAGCGTTTTTTGAAATAACGCCATTCTAATGACGCTCTTACTATAAACGTTCTACCCATATTATGTCTTTGAGTTAAAACATGCCCTAGTTTAATAATTAATTTTTGGGTAAAATACCTTTTACCCCTCTGTGGTTACACTTATTTTCTCATAACCCCCTGTGGTTCATTTTGTAACACTTAACCCCCCTGTACTACGGACTAAAGTGAGACTGTTAACTTTTCTAACGGTAGTCCCACTTCAGTCATTAGTACAGGGGGTTAAGTGTTACAAAAATGAACCACATGGGGGTTATGAGAACATGGGTGTAACCATAGGGGGGTAAAAGGTATTTTCCCCTTAATTTTTTTAAGCATTATTTGTGGAAACAACTCCTCTGCGTATGTCTAATGAATTTGATATGCTAAAAGTCTGAAACGCTTCGGAGACCTCCCTCTCTGCAAAGAATTAATAAGCTTGCTTCTCTCTCTCTCTCTCTCTCTCTCTATCTATCTATCTCTTTAAAATCTCCCAACCTCCTCCAGTCCCGCACGATATCACCAAGCCTCTTCGATTCTCCATGGATTCTCTTCGTCATCGCCGACTATCTATCACCATCGACTGTCTTTGCCCTCACAGTCATGAGCCATCGACCACCAGATATTCTATCTCCCTCGCTCTAAATCTATACACACCCATGCACCATTGATTCGATAGATTAAGGGTTTTTTTAGGTTTATTTGGAGAAAATTAGGGCTTGTAAATGCATGAATCGAATCTGTCTCTAGCCTAATAGATGACATCTTTTGATTGAATTAGGGCTTCCTGCAAGTTCTTTGTTTGCTAGATATGGAATGAAAACCTCACCCAGTGAGGCCGGACAACATACCAAATTGCAGTTAATGACATAGGTAAAGTTTTTTATTCTTTATTAGAGCAATTTTTATTATCAAGGATAATATACCTGGTTGCTTACCCTTTGTTCAAATTTACCGCCATTTCAAATAGCAGTTTAAGAGTTGGTCCTCATTTGGGTCATTGATGGCTGAGTTGGTTGTGCCAAGGTTGTATGATTGATGTAACTGTAGAACCCATATTGCCATCCACGATGATGTCATTTCTAACACATTTCAGGTTAGGAATTTTATTGTGTTTAAAAAATTGTTTTCCCGTTAATTGTTGCTGTTAATGTTGGAAGGATAACATAAGCTCTGCTATGACATTTGAATTGGGTGTAAAAAACATTTTTATGAGTGACTCTTTGGATGCATTATTATCAATCAATTTGTTTCAATATTTTGGGTTTGCAGAATATGTGGGCTTTGACACCTTACAGCGATTTTGTTGTGCGGATTACTTTTTTCCCTTTTCATTTTTTTTTTATTTAACATCTAAATTTATTATTTAGTTCGGATATGGAATGCAATTGTGTCTTTGGTTATGTAGGGTCCATGGTTCAACAAAAAGTTGATCCATGAAGTGGGGCTTTTTTCCAAACCAACAAAGTATCAATTTCAACAAAACCAGATAGGAGTGAAACTTGGTCTATTACAGTTCAAATTTTAATCATTCCCAAACATGCCTTAAATAATCCGTATTTTAATCTTTCTGCTCTTCAGCCAAGTTGTGTCTATATTATTTTGGCTGAATTGCATCCTCAATTTATGAAATTCATTGAGTTTTATTTTTCCTAAGCAACATAGCTCTCTCAGTCTCTCAAGCTTAGATGCAACTATACAACTATAGATATATGTCTTCTTTAGCATATGTATATTTATTTTCAGATATATTTGTGCGTTGCATCAAAAGTTTTGTCATGATAGCTGATTTTGTCATTTTGAGTGATGAAATTGCCTTTTTAGCAAATTCATTTGTTCAATTCTACTCATACTTTTATTGTAAATTGATATGCTCTTTTGTTAGTCCTTTATAAAAAGTGGACCCACCATGCTGTAAAATTAACAATAAATGACACATTTCCCTTTGTCAGTCCTATATCAAAACGGAACTCATATATGCAGAGGTGGACCCAGAAGAAATGTTTAGTGGGTCCCTAACCCAAAAATTTTTTTTCCTGGAAAAATAGTTCTCCGTACAATTTTGTAGCATTTTCGTGGGGTTTTATAACACTCTGTCACACAAATATCAAAATAAACGGCAAGCTAACTTGCTTATAGCAATTACGTTTCATATAGGGTCAAAAATTACCTAGAGCATTTTTTCCTAATCCAAGAATACCCAAAGTTCTTGGTTCCCAAAATTTCATCAATTATATTCATGGAATCATGAAGGTAAAATAGCTTAATTATACTCATGGTATCACATTAAATAAGGCAATAATATTATCAATATCACATTAAATCACATTAAAAGTGCAAATGTACAGTGAAATTGATACTTAGAGAGAGAAGAAGAGAGTCACCGTGGTTGAAGTCATCATAAAATTGATACTCAAATTACACATCCATATACTCTCAAATACCTTAGGCTTTGTTCTTCGATTTCTTTGTTTCTTTTGTCTCTTTTTCCAAACTTTTTCTCGTCAGCATATTTGATCATTTAGTGTGAATTGTGAATTATGAGAGAAAGACATGTTACTATTTTTTGAGGAATCATAATACGGTTCCTAAATTTGAGATATCCCTAATGCTAATAGAGTAGTACTAAATACAGTAGTTGTAGTACCACAGCCATTTCTGCAACATGTGATATAACTATCAAAACATTTGAGAAATAAGCTTGTGATTCAAATTATAGAATTTATGTAATATTTTGTAACCAAATTTGAGATTCAAATAAAATGTTATGGTTCTCAAATTTGAATCCCAAAATTTGATTCTCAAATGATTTTGACATTTGTAATACATTTAACGGCAATAGAGACCAATGAATTCTCATTGTTAAAGGTTTAACAATTTTGTAAAAGCACCTTAGTTAAAAAGAATTTCACTGCAGTTCAAAAAACTTTGAAAACTATCATATATACACAAAAGTTTCCCAAAAATCCAGTGGGAACGGCTGTTCCCGCTCACACCCCCCCCCCCCCTCCTCGCATTGTCGGTCCGCTCCTGCATTTATGTAGTACTGTTATCAATAAATGGCACCTTTTTTTCTCTAGACTGACCAACGATTACAATAGCGTGGGCTCACAAAAAAATGGAATTGATTACTTTATGTATCTGTCCTCAATTTGTAAGGTCATTTCGACAACAAACTCATTTAATCAGCTTATATCTTCTCAAAATTGATAACGTACTTTGTATGGCATATATTGTTGATTGTTTTAATATCTTTATGCTATAAAGTTGAGACTAGCTGTGCATTGTTTGTTTTACTTTTTTTTCATGATTTTGGTTGCTACGATTGCGGTTATCAAACTTACGATTAGGCCTTAGTCCAGTCAATTAGTTGTAAACGATTCGCAGAATCGTTACACCTGCAATTGGCGCTTCTCGTAGGTAATATTTTTAGGCTTCCATTGTTTCTTTGTTTACTTTAGTTGAAAGAACCTGCATTGGTTCCCAAGTTTATACCTAGTTCGTGATGGATTTGTGGCTCCAACATACCTAAATGAGCAATTTTGGCCTATTTAAGTGAATTGCTTTTTCTACTTCTTTTGGAATCCAGTTATATTGCAGTATTGAGTAATTACTCGATTTGTTTTTGGTTGAAAATTCCTCGATTATTTTCAAATAATTTGGTTGAATGTTTTGCAAAGTTGTCATATGTATAGTGCCTTTATAACAAATGTGTGAGCAAGTTTGGCCTAAACCGTACTGGGACTGATATAATATTCTGACTAATTTTTTCTAAATAGTTGGAGGATCAAAAGAACTTCAGAGAGTTGCAAGTCAGCTTCAAGAAGACGATATTAATGCAACCCCAACTGAATTGGATACACTCGAAGTGCATCGCAACAAACAAATGGAGGCCAAAGTACCTAGTTCAAGTAGCAATTTCACCACAAAAAAATCTATAGAAGTTGCTAGTCCAACTTGTGGCTTTTGGCCAAATAATAAGTCGCTAATTGAACTAGCAGTTTCTCCTTTTGACTCTCTTCATGTGAGAGATTCTAGTGTGTATGTTAATAGAAGTCGTCAAATGGGGGAAGCAAACATTAATTAACATCAGAGTAGTAAAGACTAAAGAAGAAAGACACAGATAAATAAAGAAGATAAATAACTAAAACTTACAGATTGGATTATTGAGAAGCAAGCACTGAATTGCTCAGTGTATACATCAAGTATTACAAACTATGAACTAAATATGAACTGAATAATTACAAAAATCTTTGTGAGATAAGTAGATGAGAATTATTCTCCAAGAGGAGTCTCACATTCACTCAAAAGGTTCTCTTAAAAGGTTTTGCCTCAATCTGAATGTTGGAGTGGTTACTTATAGCCTTCAAGAGGATCATGTGCAACTCGTGAATGCGTTGTAAGCTATAAAGGTCTTCTAAAAAGCTGGGACCTCATATGGATTTACTGTAGATGAACAATGTTATGTTTGTTACTGTTCAATCACGCAGACTGAGTGCGGTTACTATGTCCGAAGGCTGATTTGACTTTTGTCCTTTTAACTGTGGAATTCACCAAGGTTAATGGGAGTTTCACCGAGAAACTTTTGCATTAACCATGGTAAATATTATTCTTTTTACAAAAAGAGCATTGGATGTCTTACTGTGATCCAAAAGGCTGAACTGGAGAACATGATTCTTCTGAATTGTGACTGTTTATTTACTTCATTCATTGAACTTGTAATACTAGCAAATTTCTATGATTAATAAAATGAGTCCCTGTATTTCGTTCGTATTAATTTCCGGTGTTTTGATTTCGTTAACCCAGAAACTGGTTATATATAAATGCACATTTAATTATTGCATTTTAGACTGCAGTTACAGACCCAGACTGACTTTGCACGTTAACCTATAAAATCAGCATTTATTTTGGACTGCACTGCATGTATTCCTGGCGACGACTAACTCATACAATTATGGAAATAGGAATCAACCTAAATTTGGCATTGTACTAACCTAACTTACCTTAATCCACTGTGTAATCTTCCCTACCCAAACAAACCCCCATAACCCGCCGGACATTACCCCACACACTCCTCAACCGTCGGCTTCACCCCTTCCCCTAGGACACCTCTCAATCACCTCCCCTCCATCACTCACCCTCAACCCTTCAATCATGCAGATTTATAGAATCTGTTTGCATACATATGTATATGTGTATGTATGTAGTGCTGTGTGTATATATATATATATATGAGAGTTTAGGAGAGAGAGAGAACCACTGAGAGTTTGAGAGAGAGAGAGAGAGAGAGAGAGAGAGAGAGAGAGAGAACCGACCACTCACACTGCCCTCACTCTCTACATCACCCTCACCCTGTGCACACACACTCGCAGACTCATAAAGGAAGAAGGAGAAGAGAGAAGAGAGCTCACCGGAGATAGAAAAACAGAGAGAAGATCTGAGACTCCTATAGGTAAACCCCTACCCTCTGCATTACTTTGGTATACTCACACACTCTCACACACACACCCTGACCCTTCTCAAACGAACCAAACAGAGCCTAAGGCTCTCAACAAGCTCCGGTAGCCATTAAAGCTCACTCACCGGAGCTTTATATTTCAAACATGATCAAAGCCCATTTTTATTACACCAAACAGAACCTTAAGGACCCAGATAAACCCCCCAGAAGACGTTTTGTAATAGGTAATGTTTGGATATACATGCAAGCTATTATTCATTAAAATGGCCAAAAGAATAATTGATTCGTGGGAACCTTAAACGAGTAAACCCAACTCTTCGCTCACACTATGTGGTAGAGGACCCCAAACCGAACATTTTCCCGTTGATTTCACAAATTTCTATGGAGTAACGATAGAGATATAGAGAGGGAAAGATTTTCCGGCGGAACGGGCGTCGCTGGCGGCGAGGTAGCTCACCGGAGAAGAGAAAAAACAGGTTATATTGTTTACCCGCATTAATTCACTCGGGTCGGGTCATGGGTATTGGGTATGGGTTTGTTTGTGTCTATAAGTGGTTATGGATTCGGGTTATAACAATTATTAATGGATCGGGTTTGACCCGTGGATCCTTCTTAGTTATAATTAAGTTAATTTTATATTCTTAATTATCCTGTTAATCCTAATTAAGGTTTTTATAATCTGTTTTAACAATAGTTAGTTATTATTTAATCTGCTAACTGAGATTAGTATGTAAACATATTATTATTATTTACATATTGTATATAAATAAATAACTATAAATAGTTATAAATGGTTTTAAATAGTTAAATCATTCTAAAAAAAAATAGTTTTAAATGCCCAAGAATTATATTTTAATAATCTGAAATATTATTTTTGAAAATAATCTTGTATTATGAAATTATAATGTAATTCTTATACAATATACTTATTATGTAATTATTTTTGAATAAATAATAAGTACTTGTCTTAGATTAAAATAATTAGGTAATAAATATCTAATGACAAATTTAAATAATGGGAAATTATATTAACTTTCCCTAAAGGTCTGATGCCCTATTTTATAAATACTTATTTATGGGAATTGTTATTGCCACTCCATCATTGAACTAAGGCACTCCATGATACCATTCTCAGAGCATGTGGTATTATGTATGCAATGCATGACATGCATGGTACCGCATACTTTAAGAGTGGTACCATGGAGTGCCTTGGTTCAATGATGGAGTGGCAATAACATCACCCTTATTTATAAGACCCAAACTTTAGTATTTTAATAATTATTAATTATTTATAAAGGACCCGTTTGGTCGTATTTAAATTATTTAAATACCAAATGAACTCCAAAAATTATGAGAAAAATACTATTAGCCTATTTTAAGGTCTAGTATTTGATAAAAATAATTATAAAAACTGAATATAGTCCCAAATTATATTTCATAAATGTGGGACTTCGCAGTAAATTATTAGACGTTTAGAACTTCAATAATTCATAGAAAATAAACCGTAGCTCAGAAAAATACGCGGTCAGTTCCCAGAGTCTTAGAACAATGTCTAGAACATCCCCTTAAAGTATGGTGACCTTTTGACTCGGTCAAAAATACAGCTTATCTTTAGGGCCCACACTAATAAAGAAAACCCAGTCTTTTATGCGACGGACTTTGATTTGAGTCTAGTCAATGGCGTTAAGACTCAGAATGGTATCCAGATCATCATGTTGAGGTTTAAGAACCCACCTGACACAATTACCATTTTGCCCTTAATTCTAGTACGCTTATTAATCAACGTTCTATGAATTCATATGCTTTGTAGGGACCACCGCTGCTCTTTGTTTTTACACACCCGCTTCTAAGTGAGTCGTCCTAACTCACTTGGTATATTATAGTATTACTTTTTCAGCAAATTGTAATATCCAGTGTGTCCTGTGTGGACATATCTGATAGGTATTATTTATATGTACGTTCAGAATTACTATTTATATGATGAACGCATGTCTAGATACCTGAACTCCATGCTTAGTTAATAATTGTGGTTATACATGCTCATTATGATTCACAATTATACATTCACATAGACATTCATATGGACGTAAATGAGTCATGATGTCAACGTTGACGTCTGCATGGTTAGTAAGGGTACTAACCCCGTCAGTATGTTATACATGTTGAGTGGACCGCGGAGGTCCAAGAGTCGAATGAATTTGAGTTGGTAGATAAGGTTACGCTGCCCTAGCCCACGAGAGAGGTCAAGGGGTATGTCGATGATATCCTTTTAGTCTACAAGAGAGACTAAGGGATACATCTAAGAAAGTAATGCCGATATCGCTTTAGTCCACGAGAGAGACTAAGGGATACATCTAAGAAAGTAATGTTGATGATATCGCTTTAGTCCATGAAAGAAGCTAAGGGAAACATCTAAGAAAGTAATGTTGATAATATCACCTTAGTCCACAAGAGAGACTGTGGGATACATCTAAGAAAGTAATGTCGATGATATCGCCTTAGTCTACGAGAGAGACTACGGGATACATCTAAGAAAGTAATGTCGATGATATCGCCTTAGTCCACGAGAGAGACTACGGGATACATCTAAGGAAAAAATGTTAATGCTACCGCCTTGGTCCATGAGAGAGTTCAAGGGGTACATCATTCGTAAGAAGAAAATATTGTATCATGGATGCCGCTTTGGCCCACGAGAGAGGTCAAGGGGTATGTCGGTGCTATGGTCAAGTGAATTCGGAGTTATGGTCAAAAGTTGTTGAGTGAAGTCGAATATATCGATATTGCATTGTGTCATCATGCTACCATGTCATATGCTCATCCAATGTTTATTTCCAAGATACTTGTTGTATTTGCATATTATTAATTGTATTAGGAGTGATTGGTTAGATGATCTCACTTAGCTTCAAAGCTAATGTCTCTTCCCCCTGCCCTGGACATATTACGTCTAGGTCATAATGAGGAGAATTGTCAAGGTGACTATGAAGATGAATATTACTATCCTCAAGAGGGAAACCATCAGGAAGGTGATCCTGAGGCAAACTATCAAGAAGAGTATGATAACGAAGATTATGGGTTTGCCAGCTAGAAGAAGGACTCTGGCCTACTTCCGTATTAAGACTTATTTTATGTTTTAAATAACTATCTTTTGTTAATGTAATAACTTAAGTGGCCTCTGTTGCCCAAACTTATATTTATTTTTGTGGTTTTCATTAGGAACTTCTGTAATAGCCTAAGTAGCAAACATTTCAAGTTCCCCTATGAATACCATTAGACTTTATGAAGTTTTTTACTCTGATATATCTATGTTAGAATGTTGCACAGACAGGTCAGTTTTATGTAACTCGTCATTCCCTACGGGTCCAGAAAGGAAATTTTAAATTTTCCCTATTTTTGGTCACTCCGAGGCGTGACAGAACTGGCTTGGACTATGGCCTTTTAACTTTTGCAAGGAAGCATCATTGGATTCCTTCAGCCTTCCATTGCATTGATGATGTTGGCTTCGACATCTTTGTCAAATGGGTAATCATAATTAGAGTCACTGTTGTAATGTGGTGCCTATTCACCATTGTGACTTTGGTGCATATGAAATTTGTTGTAAATGATGAATCTTGGTTCTTCAAACTTTGGATACCAAAATTGACATTCCTCTGATTGGATGTTGATATTAGAAATTTCTTTACCAATATCATCATATGAAAAGTGACCATTATCTATCTTTGAAATCCTTAGAATGCATGACTGGATTACTATTCTTTTGGTTCTACCCAATGTAAACCAATTTCTATCAGAAAGTTTCATTTGGATGGTATTGAGAGCTTTAGCTCTTCTTTTACAGTGATCAAGAAATGAGTTACTTGCTGGTATTGTTGACTAAACTGGGTTTCAAGATCACGTCTGTTAATAAAAGTGCAATTCCAAGCATGGGCTCCAAATATTCTTACTAGATGAACTGATGGATAAATATCATAAAAAGGTTGGATCCACTCAGGATTAGCTGAAGTGAAACCAAGAATTGCTATGTAACCAAATCTTCTATTTTCAATTCTTTTAGCATAATCTTTTACTGTTTTGCGAATAATTTTTGGAAGTAACTGGAGTTGTTTGAAAGAGGTGACTACTAGGATTTTTAGAAATCCTTTCTCAAAGATTTCAGAAATGACTTGAGGATTTTGTGATTCAAGGCGAATAGTTCTATAGGTTTCTCTACAACTAAATTTATCAGTGCAGATAAATCCATTTGGAATATTAGGAATATGGGAGGAGGTTGACTGGTGGAGTAATTGGTAAAAATCTAACCATGACTTGTAATCAGCGGATAAAGAGGGTTCAAATTGACTCATTAGATCAACATTATGGGAGAATAACTGGCTAAATTTGTGTCTCAATAGAGTTTTGACTTTGTTAGAAAGAGATATATGGCTTGAAGATTAAAATGATAATCCTGCTGGATTATGCATTCAAGCCATAAATTGTATTGATTGGCAAAATGAATTTGTAATTTGGAAAATGTATTGGAAGGTGATGATTCCTCCCCTCCAAGGAAAGCAAAACATTCTTTGACAAGCAAAGAATCCTTTCTTTGGGTTTTACTGGGTTTGTTCTCCTTTTGGAGTTCAAGTGTCCTTAACTGAAATTCCATTGCTTGCATTGATTTGTTAAATAGTCTTTCATGACTCTTTTTAAAGGTTGAATATAAATTATCAAGGATGACTACGGATTTTTCAGTTAAATCACATGACATACCTGGATATCTATTCATAGGGACTAGAACTGATTGTAAAATAATTGGGGATGACTGACCGTCAGACTGACCATGAATAGGGGTAACGGTAAAATATTGCCTTGGATGTTCATCCGTAGCAATAACTTTTTCTTTTTCCTTGGAAAAAGACATTGCCGAACATCAAAAATGATGTTAGTAAATTGAGGAAAAGGAATATGAATAAAACTTTTGACTGTACTGTTAATATTAGTACGTGAAAGAAGCAAATTTTATGAATATGTCTTGAGGACATAATAATTATAACGTTTTGAAAATTTGCAAAATGGATTGAAGACAATGACCAAATGAACAATTACTTGGTAAAATTTAGCTTTAATGGGAATATGTCTAATATTATAAAAATCTTTAATGTAAAGAAGGGTAACTATGTGCCAAATTTCTAACAGCAAATTTGCTAGTGGCTCACTTCTGGTTAATACACCCACTGTCTTATTTTTACAACATTCATCCTGACATCCTTACATCCTAACATTACATCAGGGGAATCAGACTGTTCTTTGTTAGACTCATAAGGAGATGAACTAAATTCATTATCTGACTGTTCAAAATCACTATTTCTTAATTCTAGGATTTTATAAATATTTTCTGTGACTTCATCAGATAATCCTAAAGATTTAATCTGGAGTTTAACTTTACAATCTTTATCATAATGACCAAATTTACCACATTTGAAACATTTAACATTACTTTTATTACTAGTTTTTCCTTTGTCATTAAGATTTTTACCTTTATTTGAATTATTGGTGTTACTAGTATTACTAGGCCTAGAATAAAATGGATCCTTTGAGTCCTTACGTTTTATGTGCTTTCTATGGTTGATCCTATTTTGTCTAGAAGGGGCTATAGGTGGCAAATTAACCATGTTGTTCACAAAAATTACCTAACTCATATTTAGCCTTTTGTTTATCATTTTTAGCTTGATTACTGATTTTCATATCTATACACATTCTTAATCCTTCTATTTGGATTGTACTAATTGTTTCACCATAAGTTAAATTTTATAGTCTATGATTCCTTTGTCATTACTAAGAACTTCTCTAATTTTATGTGCAAATAAACTAGGTAAACCATTTACGAATATTTCTTTCCAAAAAGGTTCATTACTATCATTTCTAAGCATGACTCTTGATATGAAAACATCTTTATACCAACTAAAATCACTGAGCGTGGGGCAAGTTAAATTACTTAACTGGTCATGTATTCTAGCAGTTATATTACTAGGGGTTCCAACAAAATGTTTAACTATAGTATATATTAATATATTAACTCCATCTGGTACACCTCGATTTATTTTTTCATCAAAGATGGGATTTCCCTCATCATCTTGTTGAATAGCATATCTAATTTTATCTTTAGATTTTTCAGTGAGATGTCTTTCCCACCAAGATTTAAGTATTCCACTAAATCCTGTGACAAATAAATCAACTATCTCAGTTTGACTTATATCATAATTGGTTAAGTAACTGTTGGCTACCATGGTCATGTGGGTTAAATTGTTGAGGATTTCCTGTTCAGATAATCCATCAATATTCTATTCATATAACTTATCAGCAAAAATTGAAAACTGGTTTTGAATATTTCTTTCCTCAAATTGGAGGTCAGGAGGTGTAGGTCTTGAGTACCAATTTTTGGTAAGGGTAGTAGGTGTGACATATGATTTATAGGAGCTGTTTATTCCTTTTAACTCTAATTTAGCAAACTGTGCTTCTATTAAACTTATATTATCACTTGAATCTTCTTCAATAGGGATACCAGTTTTACTATGGTACTGAGGTTTTGGGATAAACTGTCGTCAACAACTTCTGTTCTTTCAGGTCTTTTGCCTAGGGATATTTTCATATCTTTTAACATTTTCTCTATTTTATCAACAGTTTTACTAGTGTCTGTTTTAAGGGAAGTACAAATGGGTTTAACCTCTGGCAATTTGATTAAGGGTTCTTCTATCTTAGGGGACTTAGGATTCCCAATTTTTATTTCTATATTTTTTAGATATTTTCCTAAAACACTTAAACATAGATTAGTATAATTATTTTGTTCTACAACCTTTTTTATTTCAGTATCAGTAGACAATTTAAAGGGGGAAGCAACTATATCTATTCCTTTATGATTAATGACTATGGATTCTAAAGGTGAACTGACTGAGGAGATTTTACTATTATCTTCCTTTTTGGTCTATGTGGTTTTAGTGATTACATTAACTGTATCTATAGGTCTTTGTTCATGGGGTAATTCTAGACTAGATTTTTCTATATTTCTAGGGGTTGACTTTTTAGGTCTATTCTCTTTACTTTTCTTATCATGATGATTGTGTTTCCTATTATCATCTTTTTGCTCTTTACTACGGGATGGTTTATGGGATAGGCTACTATTTTCTTTTATAGACTTACTAGGCTTGGACTTATTATTCTTAGAATAGGATGAGTTACTATTTTCTTTTTTGACCCATGTTTTTCTAGTAGTGAGATCTACCGTATCATGATAATATTCTAAATATTCAAAGAAATAGATATTTCTTTTAACTAACTTCATGTATTTTTTCCAAGCTTTTAAAAAATAGATTTTTTCTCATCTAAATTATAAATAGCTCGATAATTGGCTCTGTAATTATCATTAATGGGTGCATTAAACTCTTTGGTTAATATTTCCATATCAATCTCAAAATCTTTACTTATAGTAAATAAATCTTTACTAGGACCTTCAAAATCTGTTTGGGTAGGAGAAGTAGGATAACTATCTTCACTTGGTACTTTGTAACAAGGATTACTAACTTGGGCTGTGTTCTTAATACCTTTCAACTTAGTATCAATTTCACTGAGAAGATCTTTATCTTTTTTATGATCTTTTTTTACTGTTATGGTCCTACGAGACGTACTAGATCTAGGGGAATTAGACTCAGAATCTTTAATTTGACAAGATATCCTAATATGTTGTTCATCAAAACTGATTCTAACTTTTCCATCATTGAATTGTTGTACATGATCTAAATCAACTATAATATTATTTTGGAAATTACTAGAATGATTTTCATTTTCTAAAATCCAACAACTACATAACTCTACATCATTTCATAGAATTGTCTTAGGAATCTGGATATTAGCATGTTTAGAACTACTTTGCATAAGTAAAGTTTGACCCTTAGGACTTTTAATTAAAGCATGAACATTAAACTCTATAAATTAAAGCGAAAACTTGTGAACCATTATCCATATTAGTAATTTCACCAACAAATTTAATATGTAATATTAAAGCTTTTAATATATGAGGGTCACTAAGACTTAGGGAAAAATCGGGGAAACAATTAAAATGAACTGGTCCATCATGAAGACTAGATTCCATAACTCCCATCATACTAGTGCTAAAGTCTAGGAATCTAGCATCTCTAAGACATAATAAAATAGAAGATTTTATTCCTTTAATGTTAAGGGGTTTTACTGCAACTTGTATTAATCCTATGTGAATGAAGTTGTAACCATTAGATCTATGTTTTCTAATTGACTCTTTTATTAAGGAGTTGATACTTTTTATGTTCTTTGTTAATATTATAGGTTTTTTTCTACAGTATTAACATTGTAATCAGTTCTAAAACTAAGAAAACTTGACTTGTAAATTTCCCTAGTGGAAATCTTAGGGATTGCCCAATCACTATAATCTTGGTTGACTTCTTAATTCCTATGTTCTTCTTCATTAACTATGTCTGGTAGAGTGGGATAAGGGGTTCTAGAGCTAGAATCTATTGCTGAGTTTGATCTACGTAGTCTATCCATCTTAAGGGGCTTTATCAAAATAAAATGCTTAATCTAAGATATCCATCCAACACATACCTAAGAAGACTCATACCCTTTATCCTCCGTTACACACCCGTCTTACGCTCCCTTCTGCAGGCTTTACTGTTTGGCATGATCCTAATCAGGTGGTTTCTCAGCCTAGGTGGTCTTTTGAAAATATCTTTGAGAAAAATTTTTGAAAATAAAAAACACAGAAAGAGGGAATAACTACAAGAACAAACACACCAACCTGGCTCTGATACCAATAGGGGGAAGCAGACATTAATTAAATATCAGAGTAGCAAAGACTGAAGAAGAAAGACACAGATAAATAAAGAAGACAAATAACTGAAACTTACAGATTGGATTACTGAGAAGCAAGCACTGAATTGCTCAGTGTATACATCAAGTATTACAAACTATGAACTGAATAATTAAGATTTTTTTTGGTAAAGTCCTTACTTTAACTAGTGACTTTAAAAAAGTGATGGATTTGGGAAATAAGTTAAAACAGTGATGTGTATATATTGGTCCCACAGTGATGGTTTGGGTAAAAAATTCTAAAATCTCCCAGCCTCTTCCAGTTCCGCACGATATCCCTCAGGCCTCAACCTCGTCGATTCTCCATGGATTTCCTTCGTCACCGTTGACTTTCTGTCACCATCGATTGTCTTCGCAACTCACAGTCACGAACCATCGACCACCAGGTATTCTATCTCCCTCTCCCACATTTGATCCAAGTATTGGTAAACAACCCTATATTGGCCAGCAATCGATCCTCTCACAGCTCGTATGGGAGACAATGGCGAATGAGGGATCATCTGAACTCTACCAAACTGGCGAAGTATCCTGTCCGGATGGTAAGGTTCGACAATGTCCATACACTTGATGCAACCTGTGTAGTAGGCAACCTCGTGGAAGGGATGTTGTTCCCTGATGCCACTATATGGATCCCACAAAACCTATTTTTTTAAAACAAAAATAAGAGTGTATTTACACACGACAATGGTACAAATATATGAACCATATAAAATAAGGTACCTCCTCAACACCTAACACATCCAAGTGCTCCCGCAATGCCTGTAAAACGCCAATAGCACCACCAGAATCTCTACGTGCAGCCCATCGTCGTGCTCGTGGCTGATCGACTCTATATGATATGTCTGGTGAAGGTCTAAATGGTCGAAAATGCTCGTATATCCATGCCTCTAAAAGTGTCATGTACCCTGCTATCTGCTTCACACCACTACGTGTAGCAAGTCCTAACTGACGGTACATAAATGCCAACCCAGCAGTACCCCATGCATATGTATGTACTTGATCCAAGTCAAGCAATGCTTCTAAGTACAGCACAGAAACTCGGGTACCACTCTTTTCAGTGAAGAGCGTGCACCCTAGCAAATACAACAAATATGCCTTGCCCTCACTGCATACTCCACTGCACGAATGCCCTGGTCATCAGTTACCCTGCTAAAGGTGTCCCTGAGCCACTCAAGACTCACAGACTGGCCGCGGACTCTAGTCAACTCATTATGTGCCACAGTAGCTGTCACTCCCAATGCCCATTGAAGAAGTCTAGTAGAATCTTGCAATCTAGTCCCCATCGGTGCATATATAGATCTACCAAGAACAGGTATGCCAAGTATGACACTAACATCATCCAGTGTGATTGTCATCTCTCCAAATGGCATGTGAAATGTGTTCGTCTCCGGCTGCCACCTCTCAACAAATACCGAGACCAACATCTTGTTCGTGAAACGGTATGAACCTCCCACAAGTGGCAACAGACCGGACTGTGTAATTAGTCTTGTAAATTGAGTTGTTTGAGGTGATTGAGGACTCCATGCCCATTCTGCAACTTTGGACGCATGGTTTATGCATTTCAGTGGATCCCTTTCCTATAATATTAAACATCAAACACTTAGTAATAGTTTTGTTTTTGGTCAAAGATATTTAGCAATAGTGAATATTGAAAAGTAAAATTTTATCATTTCATAATATGTACCTGTTGCTCCCATATGGCTGCTGCAATATGTGTCCTAAAACTCGTAAGGACAGATGGATTCTCCGGGCTCCTGGGAGCTGTCCTGCAGGAACCTCCTCATCTGCGGCCTCCTCAATTGGTATATCTAACTCGGTATCCGCCTCAGCTGGTATCTCATCCTCTGTGGATGCAGACCGACCACGACACCTTCTATTTGAGGCGGTGGGTTGAACACGAGATGTGCTTGCCTTCATATCTACACAAAAATAACAATTACAATAAAGGGCTAGCAAAGGGCTAAGAAATGAGTAACGTTACACAAGGATTCATAGCCCAAGTAGCAAAGGGCTGACACTTAGTGCCCTCCTGTGTATCCAGGTTCTATATTCGAACCTTCCCCCTCTCCCTTGTAATAAAAAAATAAAAAAAATAAAACAAAAACAAAAAAAAATAAAAAAAGAAAAAGAAATGATTAATGCTATGCTTTCGAAATTTGTATCCCAAATGTGTTCCGACACATGTGGTAATGAGTTACCTTTAATAATAGTGGAC
Organism: Hydrangea macrophylla; assembly: GCA_033977485.1. Lineage (NCBI taxonomy): Eukaryota > Viridiplantae > Streptophyta > Magnoliopsida > Cornales > Hydrangeaceae > Hydrangea > Hydrangea macrophylla. Next base: position 53,968,876 of record CM066983.1, read on the forward strand.
CCACTTCAACATCATTTAATAGAAAATCAAGTGGGTCCATTGCCATATGTTTTGGGGACCCTATTTGGGATACAAATATGTGAACCATAGTATAGCACTTTTTTTTTTTTACTTTATAAGTGAAAAATTGGTGGGTTTTATATAAACTGATGAACAAAGTTATCCTAACAATATGTACACAAAAAAATGTACTTTATAAACATATAATCCAAAAAAAAAAAAAATGTTCATACGATGCCATACTTTCCAAATTTGGTTCCCAAATGCTTTGTTAGTTGTGCATAATGTAGTAGCATGTGATACCACTGATCACAATTACATAAGACAGTACACCTATTAAGCCATTTAGAAATCAAATTTGGGAATCAAATATGAGAATCATAACTTAAGATGGTGGCATAGTAGTGTGGATCTTTCCTTGTTAGTGGAATGTTTCATAGAAGTTGAACAAAAGTATTTCTCTTGTATAATAATATTATTATAGCTATTAGATCAACCAAATGAACATTCTATTTTTTTAGTTCTTTCTTTGTTCAGTTAATATAAGTGGAACATGTTGTATTTGTTCGGCTGAAGTGCATTGAACAAATGCAAAACGTACGGCCCTGGTAGTCCGAACGGAAATCGCACAAACAAAAAAAATTAGCCTTGTCTCTAATAACAAGCACATCACGAAAAATAAGTGTACCGTGAGCAAATTTTTTGGGAAAAATACCAGCACATCACGAAATCAAAGCTTTTAAATTGCTACATCACATATACGAAACACATTAAAAAAACATGATTAATCTATGAAAATGTAAGTGTACCGTGAGCAAATTTGGAGGAGCCTTCACCACCATGGCTTCTTGTAAATTTTTGGGTATTTGCTTAGGGTTTGATTGCAAATTAGAAAGGGAAATGATGATAATGGTGGGTGTAGAGAGTAAATGAAATAGGAGATAAAAAGAGGGTGTATTAAGATTATTTTGGGAATAGAGGGTGGGTGTAGAAAGTAAATTATTTTAATTTTAATTAAAATTGTGGGTATAAAAAGTAAATGGGTGTAGTGAGTAAATAAGTTGGGTGCAAATAGAATCGGCCAAAAAAAAAACATGGCATTTGTGCCTTGCAATAAAATTCCGGCTCTGCCCTGTACTTGTGGTTCTGTAAAAACTAAAAAGCCAGACTAAAAATTTACTGCTACACGTTGTCGTGAAGATGACATCAAATCTTGGGTCAAATCACTCTTTCTCTCACGGTGGCTTCGCATTGAGAATTTTCAGTTCCAGGGTCAAATCACTCTGCTAATGGCAGTTCTCAATCTATGGAACACCCATCTCAGATAATTTCAAACTCGGTCTGAATAAGGTACTCGTAATATTTATGTTATTTTGTTTGGTCGAAAATATTTACGTTATTGGGTGGATTGATTATTGTTGGATATCTGAAAGATTTGTGGGTTTATTAACTGTTGGAAAAATAATTGACACGTGCATTAGAAGGCCACGTGCAATAGAAGGCCATGTGATGTCTGGTATGGATTCAAATTCACACTTAAAATAAAGTAAGGATTTGGGATTTGACCGAGTGGCACATAAATCTCTGTAGTTCCAAACATAACACAAACTCCTGTGCTTTGGTTCTAAGTGCAACTGATAGGGTTACTAACTTTTTAATGCAAAGACTAAACAATACAAATTCATTCACACTTCGTATAATGAAAGTTCCCAAATCAGTTATAGGGCTTGAAAGTGGATACACCCTTCAACCGTGAACATGAAGATCGAAGCTAGAGATTTTGATCAGCAATCACCAATGTTGTTGGCTTGATTTTTCGTCAATCATCAATTTTTCGTCTTCAAACTGAAGTTTAGGGTTCGAAGCATTGTTCGAGTCGATGCAAAGGTACTGTATTAGCTTGATTTTTCAACTTGTTTGAATATGGTTTTATCATTTAAAATTGCATGTTAATGAGATCAGTGAATGGAGGGACCATGTTTGATTCTCATACTTATTTTACTTGGGATCAGTTAATGTAGGCGGGACCATTCTTGATTCTCATACTTATTTTACCCACTGATTTCTACCAAATGAAATGATTTGAATGTTTCAGAATTTGTTTCAGAATTTGGACCAATTGATTTCAGAATTTGGACCAATATATGTTTCAGAATTTTAATTTACTCTTTTAGATTGCCAATATATGTTCAGAAATGATAGACGCACAGACCATTCACAGCCATTTTCACACTCAGGCCCTTCTTAGCAAATATTACAAATATCTGTGGGACCCACTTTTAACTCTTTAGTCTTTACCCAAATCAAATGGAACTCCCAAATCAAAGTGAACTCCCAAATGTGTGAACATTAACCCGTGGAGTTACCCCTCCCCAAGCCCACGGTGACGGAACTCCGGCAACGACTAGTCACGGCGACGGCAGGGGGAGGAAGACTACTCCCTTCAGCCATCACGAATTGGGACCATTTGTTCACCCAACGACCAGCATTTTGGTGAGTTTTAGGGTTCCGAAATTGAAAAAAAATTCACCCATTTGTTCTTCCTTGATTTTAATCATGTTCACCCATTTCTTTTCATTTCTTACTCTTTAATCTCACTCTGTGTGCACCCATTTCTTTTCTTTTGTTTTAGGGTTCCCAATTTGAAAATTATTTCACCTATTTCACCCATTTCATCATGTTCACACATTTATTTTCTTTTCTATTTGCTAATTTTGCTATTGGTGTTGAAACTTATTAACTAGGAGGGGATGAGGCTTTGGTATCTTATTTGATGTGTATTGACATATAGATACATATATTAGACTATTCTGTAGACTGGAGGTTTAACATAGCATCATGTTGAAGATGTAACATTTTAATTTTGATTTTGATGATTGGTGAAAGCATTTGCTAATTTTGATGATTGGTGAAAGCATTTGCTTGAAATATATTATTTGATGTTTGGAGTAGTTAATTTGGTGCTTCATGTTTCAAATCATGATTATTGGAGTTTCATTTTATATCTTGGTTTGATTATTATTTTTTATTTCATTCAATGCTAAAACTTAATTTATTTCTGAAGTCCATTTTCTCTTCTATTTATTTGTAAGCCAATCTAATCTTAATTTTTTTTTCATGTCAACTTAATTTGTCTCCATGTCAACTTAAATTTTTTTTTTTTTTTTTGTAATCCATATATTTTAGATAAATGGAAGAAGAAGTATCAAGTGGTTGTATAGGTGTCAATGTGGATGTGGATGATACTATTGAGATTGAACATGAGAACGATAAAGTAATAGATGTAAAAAATACAATAGAGGAGCCAAAGGAGGGGATGAAGTTTGATTCGGTGGATGACCTAATGGCGTTTTATTCAAGGTATGCCAAAGAAAAAGGTTTTGCCGTGGCTAAAAGAAGCTCTAAAAGAGTGGGATGGATCTTGAGACACGTACATATAGAGTGTACTCGTGCCGGTGTGAGAATTTCCATACATTTCCTTAACATAGCAATGCCAAATTGTTTTCCCCTTTGACATGTAGGTGGATCAAACCAATGGAAGAAGCCACATGCCATGTTCGACCTATAATTTTGGCACCCATAAAATCGCCGGCCTGGATTGCTTTCCGTGTGTGCAGTCCTTAATGGAGCTTTTATCTCGCAAAAGCACACTATTTCTTGATTCAAATTGGACGAGTAGTGACTTGACCCTGTGCTCTCCATTTATTTTCCTAAAAAACAGGTATGAAATGAATTAGATCTTTTGAATAAAATTAAATAGTGTCTTCAAACTTTGATTTACCCTCTTCAAAGTAACTCAAAATGGTGAGAGGCAAACAAGCAAAATGATAAAGTAGGATATGGTTAACACTTAATCCATCAACCAAAATGATAAACCACACTTGTACTTGTGGAATCAGCTCTCATCTCCAAAGTGCTGTAGATTCAGTAACCATCTGATTATGGGCGCCTACGCGCCATGCTAAGGAGAGAATCAATACAACACAAACATATACATTTCAATGTACATGTTAATACATTTCAATCCGAATCGAACATTTTGTGGCACATACATATAACATTTTGCTCAGAGCATTTCAAAGTTAAAAAACTGAGTGTGCATATTCCCTCTCAACAAAAATTACAAAATGAACAACCCAGTTATTTAAAAAGAGTGAACAAGTGATCTAAATAAGGAGGCTTTAACTTAAGGCATTTACTTCAAGGGTAGTAGATTGATTATTGAATTGAAATAAGATTTTATAAAATTCAATGAAATTAATACAAAATCCGAATAACCATCCAGTGTCTGTGTCAGATCACGATATTCAGCATAAATGTATCAGACAGGGATAACTGTGAAATATTTGATCTCATCATCCACAAACATTGGTGATAAAATATCCACAAAATTTCAGAAAAAAAAACACTTTCAAGCAATTATTGATTCAAAAGGAAATTAAAATGTTACACATGATGCTATGTTAAACATACTTGGTCTACAAAATAGTCTTATATATGTATCTATATGTCAATACTCATCAAATAAGATGATGATATGGGTGAAATGAGTGAAATGATTTTCAAGTTGGGACCCTAAAACAAAAGAAAAAAATGGCTGAACACAGAGTGAGATTAAAGATTAAGAAAAGAAAATAGATGGGTTAACATGATTAAATCAAGGAAGAACAAATGGGTGAACAAGTGGGTGAATTGATTTTCAAATTTGGAACCCTAAAACTCACCAAAATAAAAATTTTCGGGTCTTTCGTCGTGATGGTTGACCAGAGTAGTCGTCGTGGCCGTGCCGTTCCCGGAGCTCCGTGGTCGTTGGGTCGCCGTGGGCTGGGGGAGGGAGGGGCAACCACGAGTCTCTTCTCTGTGTATGATTTGGGGGTTCCATTTGATTTGGGTAAAGACTAAAGAGTTAAAAGTGGGTCCCATAGATTTTTGTAATATTTGCTAAGAAGGGCCTGAGTGTGAAAATGGCTGTGAATGGTCTGTGCGTCTATCATTTCTGATATATGTTTGAATGTCTATAATTCGTGTTTGACATTCTAGTATCTATATGTTGTAAGATAATGCTCTCTGTCTGTCTCTCTCTCTCTCTCTCTCTCTCTCTCTCTCTCTCTCTCTCTCTCTCCTTCCCACTGTCTACATAATCTGCAGACTCTCTCTCTCCTTCCCACTGTCTAGATAATCTGCAGAAAATGTATAAGAGTCATGGGAACTAGACAAGGTTACTTTAGTCTTTTTAATCTCACATTTTGGGGGGAATTATTCCCTCTCTTTTTCTCACGCACCAATCTGCAGAAAATGCCCAACCATTGTTAAGTTTAACGGCACAACAAACGGTTGCACTTAGAACCAAAGCATAGAGGGGTTATGTGTTACACTTGGAACTACAGGGGGGTTATGTGCCACTTGGTCAAACCCCAGGGGGGTAAACTGTAATTTGCCCTAAAAGTAATTAACCCTTGGCAAATTCTCCTTTGTTATTAACCCTAAAATAAAAGTAATGCTATGGATCCGAAATTTACATCCCAAGTTTAACTCCAATCACATTCGGGACCGCGTAAAATATCATCCAATAAAAATAAAGTGGCTCCACTATCATTGAAATTGGTCTAACTGCCAAATGAATAGTGGACCAAATCGGGATAAAAACCTGGAAAGCATAGTATTATTCACGAATAAAGTAGCAAGTTGAGATAAAGATCACTGTTAGAGTTCTTAGTCATAAAGTGAATACCTAAAATAACTAAGTGCGAATTTTCAGGGCCCGTTTCATAATGAAGAAAACAAGATCATATTCAAACCAAGTCTCACTTTTATTTGGTTCTTATGAAAACATGTTGGTTTGATAAAGAACAGTTTCTAAGGCATTTTTAAGCTACACATGGATTTTTATGTAGCTACACAAACATAAAACTATTTACAATTAATTTTCTCTGCCCAAATATACTTGTGTCACTGAACCAACCTCTTAGCTCAAATAGTTAGCAAGAATAGTGACGCCGCTCGAAATGGTCTTTCAATATTGTTATGGTGCTTTGACCTCATGATCCTCAAATAATGCCATGTTTATCAAATTTGAATCCCAAATTTGTTTCCCAAAATTTATTAACAATTATACCGTATATTGTTATAGTGATCGGTGGTACCATATGTCATTGTATGTGGTACAACATACAAAACATTAGGGAGCCAAATTTGGGAGCATAGATTACTCCTCATCGCTTATCAGTAAACACTACTACGTTCGTTAAAAAGCGGGGGAGGCGGGCGGGATGGACTATTAGTCAATTTTAATTGAATGAGTCCAGTGTTTGGAATGCCAATCTAGTGCGGAACTATGAATCCATTTTAACTAGAAAATTATTATACTCCTGTGTATGGGCCACTAATTATCATATGGGGTTGGATTTATTAATAGTAGGTTTAGTCCAATTAAAATATGCCATTTGTCTAATCCGAATTTAAGGCATTCAACCACGCTTGTTTCACGAGACTAAGGGCAAGACTGGACAATTAGTCCATTCCAATTGAATAGTACGCTATTCTGGTACGCTTAGACAAGGGAACTAAAAGTCCATTTTACCTAATATTCCGCAATATGGAGGACTATTTAGTCCTAGGGGGCGTGGTGACACGCGGAGCTATACATGCTTTACCTATGTATTTTATAGCTGATGTGCCCGTTCATTTCAAAATTAATTTTTTTTTTACCTATTTTTTAGTTTATTTATTTGTGCCCACTAAATTTAAATTTCTCCTTTTCTAAACTCAGCAATTTCACTTTGGTCTTTAAAATCTAACATTCACCCAAATAATTATATTTTCTCAATTGAGCTCAAGTGTTTATACCTTTATAGATAACTTTTTGAACATAATTCTTTGTTTCGATCTACAGGTGAACTAATTGAAAAAAAAAGAAAAGAAATTAAGGATATCAACACAACTTTGTTTGAAAGAATTATGGAAGAGATTAGTTTTTCCTTGAATAATTATAATTTTACCCCTTAACCTACCATATGTAGAACCAACGGAACAACCACACAATTTTTAAAACCCTAAAATAAAAATAAAAGTGTTTCTACCCCAAACAATTCGGGTCGGGGCACTGCCCTCGAACTCCTATGTATGTTTGTGCCCCCTAAGATCTAATCCTAGCTTTGCCATGAGGCCACGTTTGGATGTCCAAAGGAGGATTGGACAATTAGTCCTTTTTAATTGGACTAAGCCCCGGACAAATAAAACCATCCCCCATGGGATATTTAGTGGCCAATTCTCCGGCCATGCGAAGTCGATGTTGCGAAAGAATGCTAGCTGGTTGATCCTTTAGTAGTCATATACTTGTCTCAAAGATTAAGCCATGCATGTGTGAGCATGCACTAATTCAGACTGTGAAATTGCGAATGGCTCATTAAGTTAGTTATAGGTTGTTTGATGGTATATGCTACTCAGATAACTGTAGTAATTCTAGAACTAACACGTGCAACACCCCTGGAAGGGATGTGTTTATTTGATAAAAGGTTGATGCGGGGCTTTGCCCGTTGCTCTGATGATTCATGATAACTCGACGGATCACACAACCTTCGTGCTGGCGATGCATCATCCAAATTGCTGCCCTACCAACTTTCGATGGTAGGATCTATGGTGGTGACACGTGACGGAGATTTAGGGTTTGATTTCGGAGAGGGAGCCGAAGAAACGACTTCCACATCTAAGGAAGGCAACAGGCGCGCAAATTACCCAATCCTGACACGGGGAAGTAGTGACAAATTGACAATAATAAATAACAATACCAATCTTTATAAGTCTAGTAATTGGAATGAGTACAATCTAAATTCCTTAACGAGGATGTATTGGAGGACAAGTCTGGTACCAGTAGCCATGGTAATTCAAGCACCAATAGCGTATATTTAAGTTGTTGCAGTTAAAAAGCTTGTAGTTGGACTTTGGGTTGGGTAGACCTGTCCACCGCTAGTGTGTACCGGTTGTCTCGTCCGTACTGTCAGCGATGTGCTTCAGGCATATTTTTTAGTCAATTGTGGTTTCTGATCCGAAAAGATGTGTTCATGAACTTGAGTGTTTTTTTGGTATATTGATGACGATCCTCTATATTAATCTTTTGCTGGAGTGAGTGAGTTTTTGACAGAACGTTTAAATATTAGCGAATTGCTGTTTCCTTGATTTTAACCATTTGATATTAATATGAGCAGAAAATTGCGATGATTGAAGGTGCCCGCATCCGGCTTAATGGGTGGCAGCAAGCAGCTGTTGCGTTAGGTTCTGCAGTTGGCGCATTACTGGACCCACGTAGAGCAGATTTAATTGCAGCTTTGGGGGAGACAACGAGAAAACCTGCTTTTGAAGGGTCCTTAAGAAGATGAAGAAGAGTCCTGAAGGGAGAGTGAGTATTTTGCTGATCATGTGTCATAACCTACATTTCTTTGTGCTGTAATACGTTAGCACGGATTATGCTAGCGTATGATAAACGAGTATGGGAAAATGGATAAGGGACATAGAAATCCCAAGATCCCTGAAGTGTGCCAGGCCAGGATCTTGGGGTTGGCAGAGCTGCCCACCCACGTCTCTAACGTGCTGTCCCGAACGGGTGAATTTGTTGAGTCTTACTCTCCAAAAGAACCCGTTCAGGCTCCCACTTTCTCCCTGATCATTCCTGGTAAGTGTCCGAGCTACCAGTCTCCCCGTTTCACATTTTTCCTTTTGCTGTCTCTATCACCTTCTGACCGAGCATTTTTTTTTCTTTACAGAAATGGCTCCAAAAAGGAATTTGGAGTAGCTGAGGGAGAGGCAGGTCACTGCCGCTGATGCTGCTGTTGCCTGGTTGGTGATGACGCAAGGAAAGAGACCCACCGCCGAATCCTCAGGTGGTGAGCGCCCTCTAAGGCGCATTCGCCACGGGACGGCTAAACGCTTGGAACCTGTGGGGACGTCAGCTCCCCAAGCGGTGGCTGTGGAAGAGACCACTCCCCGGGAGGATATACCATCCAGTCTACCGATTGGGGGACCCGCTGAGATCCGAGGGAGGGTGAAGTCCGCCCTCATCCTAAGCCAAGTGGAGACATATGCAAGCCTGTCTCCTGAGGACTTCCAGGGATGGCTGTATAGCCTTTCCCACCTGGTAAGCACTTCTGCCCCTTGAGTACTACTGACTACCTCTTTTTTTTATTTGCCTTGTTGACTGATTCGTTGCAGGTTGGCTGCATGGCCGCCGGGTCTGAGTCTCTTATGTCTTCTCTGCCGGGAGGGCCAGCACCGCCGAATCTGCCTTGTCAAAGGAGTGGGTGGAATCAGAGGCCGGGAAGGCCGCCCTGGCCATCGAGATGGGCAAGACCAAGGCCTTGGCCTTGAGTTTGGGTGCAGCCCAGGCTGATCTTGCGGCTGCTAAGGCTAATTTAGAGGCTTCCCGAGCCCTCACGGCGGAGGCTGAGGCCCGAGCAAAGGCCGCAGCTGAGGTGACAGCCGCAGGGGCCACAGAAGAAGCGTTTTACAATGGCTTCTTCCAAGGCTATGAGGATCTGAAGCGGTGGGTAGCTCAGGATCACCCCGAGTGGGACATCTTGTCCTACGAGGGCATTGACTTGGACTACTAGGACGTCGGTCCCCTTGCTGGTGATGGAGCTACTGTACCTGCCCCGGGCGGGGGCTTGGGACCTGGAAGCGGAGCTGCCCCCGAAGAGGAGGCTGGGGAGACCGAAGACATGGTTGAGGTGGACGACTAAGGTCCCCAACCTGTTTTCTTTTGTGTTATAGGTCTTTTTTTTTTGGGGAGGCTACTACAACTGCCCCCCAGGCCCTGTACAAATAGTTTTTAATTAATGAAAAGGTCCTTGAGACCAACTTCTCCATCAACTGTTTACTGTTTCTGTACTTGTGTGCCTGTGTTTGCCAATCCCCAGCCGGTTTTATTTTAGTTGACCATTCTTTAAATTCTTGCCTTAGCAAATGATTTTGGATCATAACCGATAGAATAACTGGTCTTCTTGACCTGTTTGAAGGTCCCGTCCGGTGTATTATAGGAATTTATCCTGTTTTACTGACCGGACGGTTTTTCTCTGGCCTCTGTAGGTACTTAGGAATGTTAGGATTCCAAGCCTTGTTAGTGACCGGTGTGATTTCCTTTTTTGAGTTTGGTGTATTCCCCCTGCCCCCCAAACATTTTGCTAAGACATGTATCTAGGAAGGTAGGGACCATAGGAAACTGACCTGGAACATGGGTGGTTGCAGGGTCATTTGAGGCTTACCATCATTAGCCACCTAGGGGGTTTGTCCCCATCGCTGGTTGGGCCTAAGTGAAGCTGGTGCCTCGGGGTTAGGCCCGAGGTCTTTTATGCCACGAGTATGTTCCCGAGGTCTTGATGCCTTGGTTTTGAGCCAAGGTCTTCTGCCTCGGGTGTCGGCCCGAGGTCTTTTTTGTTTTGTGCCTTAATTTTGAGCCAAGGTCTTTTACCTTAGGTGTTATCCCGAGGTCTTTGTGCACAGAATACTGACAAGGGTTGCAAAGTAGGAACCGTTTGATTGCTTTTTGCAAAATCATGATAACTGCTCGAATAGAGCTACAAGTATCCTAACTAGTGTTAATCCACCCATGACTAACTGTTACTGATGGTACTTGCGGAGGTGTTGCACATTCCAAGGGTGAGATAGATCATGCCCGTCCAGAGTTTGTAACCAATAGGTTCCCAGGCAGTTTATCCAAGTAACTAGATATGGGCCTTCCCAGTTTGGCCCCCAACTTGCCATGGCTCGGGACTTTTGTGGACTGATTGATGGCCTTAAGGACCAGATCTCCCACCAGGAAACTACGACGCTTCACCCTGCTATTATAGTACCGGGACACTCTCTGCTTATAGGCTACAACTTTTAGATATGCCCGATCTCTTTTCTCCTCTACCAGGTCGAGCTCCGCCCTGAGGGCATTTTCATTGCCTGGCTCGCTATAACTTGCCACCCGGTAGGTAGGTAACCCAAGCTCTGTGGGGACCACCGCCTCAAAATTGTAGGTTAGAGAGTATGGCGTCTCGCCTGTTGCCACCCGGGGTGTAGTGCGGTAGGCCCACAGGAGGGTCGGTAACTCTTCGGCCCATAGTCCTTTGGCATCTTCGAGCCTTGTCTTTATCGACTGAAGAATAATCCGATTTGTCACCTCGGCTTGGCCGTTGGCCTGGGGGTACTCGGGGGATGAGTAGTGGTTAGATATCCCGTAGCCCGAGCAGAACTCCCTGAATGCCGGGGTGTCAAACTGTATGCCATTGTCACTAACCAGAACCCGGGGGACACCGAACCTGCTGAGGATGTTCCTCACCACAAAGTTTTCCATTTTCTTCTTAGTAATTGTTGCCAAGGGCTCGGCTTCTGCCCATTTGGTGAAGTAATCCGCGACGATGACAGCAAACTTGACTTGTCCCTTTTCCATTGGTAGGAGCCCGACAATGTCAATGCCTCACTGAGCGAACGACCAGGGGCTGAGGATTGGCGTCTAAATCTCTCCCGGATGGTTGATCATTGAAGAAAACCTTTGGCACGTATCACACCTCTTGACATATTCTTGAGAGTCTCTGGCCATGGTTGGCCAATAATATCATTGTAGCAGGGCTTTACGCGAGAGTGCCCGGCCTCCAATGTGGTTCCCACACACCCCTTCATGGATTTCGTGTAACACCCCTGGGACCTGTGTAGGATGGACGCATCAGAGATACGGTATGGAGAATCCTCTTTTGTAGAGGATTCCATCAATAATGTGGTATCTTGCCACTCGATATTTAACCCGAATGGGCTTCCTCCTTACCTTCTGGTAATGTGCCTGTTGCCAGAAATGCCATGATTGGGTCCATCCAGCTAGGTCCTGGGGCGACCGTTTCTACCTCAATGCATTCTGAGTTGATCAAACTTGGCTCGGGTAGGTACTCTATCCTTATCCCGGGAAGTCTGACTCAGAGGATGAGGCGAGGCGGGCTAATCGGTCGGCTCTAGTATTCTCTTCCCTTGGTATCTGTGTGACGGAGAACCCCCGAAGCTTCTTTGAAATTGCTCGGATAAGGGCTAGGTAAGCTATCATGTTATCTTCCCGAGCCTCGTACTCTTGATTGACTTGATTTACCATGAGCTGAGAGTCACTCTACCCTTGGACCTGCGATGTACCAATTGAAGCGGCCAGCTATAATCTGGCCAAGAGGGCTTCATACTCGGCCTCGTTAGTGGAGGCTTTGAATCTGAACCTAAGCGCGTACTTGAGTTGGATCCCGTTGGGCGTGGTTAGGATGATTCCTGCTCCACTTCCCTATTTGTTGGATGATCTGTCTACATAGAGTTCCTAGGTTGGGATGTCTGATTGCAAACCGGGCGGTAGGACTGGTTGGTCGAGCTCTTCAACCGGGTCTTCTTGGTATGTGAATTCAACAAGGAAATCCGCTACTGCATGTCCCTTGATTGTTGTGCGGGATCTGTAGACCACTTCAAATTCTTATAACTCTAAGGCCCACTTGACGAGTCTTCCGGACGTTTCGGGCCTGCTCAAGATCTTACGGAGGGACTGATCTGTAAGGACCATGATAACGTGGGCCTGGAAATACGGGCGCAATCTCCGAGCTGAAGTGATGAGGGCGAAGGCGAGCTTTTCAATGCGAGAGTATCTACTTTTTGCACCTGAAGCCCTCGGCTTGTATAGTAGACCGGGAACTGTATCCCGTGCTCTTCTCGAATGAGGGCCGAGCTAACTACTGAGGGTGACACCGCCAAGTACAAGAACAACTCCTCGCCTAGCACGGGCGTTGAGAGTAGAGGGGGTGATGCCAAATATTTCTTGAGCTCTCAGAATGCCTCCTTGCACTCTTCCGACCACTGAAATGCCTTGCGAAGGATCTTAAAAAATGGTAAGCATCGATCGGTGGTTCGGGACACGAACCTGTTCAATGCGGCAACCCGTCCGGCCAGACTCTCTACTTCTTTGGTTGACCTGGGCGACCGCATGTTGATGGCAGCCTAGATTTTCTCGGGGTTTGCTTCGATTCCCCGCCTGCTGACCAGGTGCCCTAAAAACTTTCCGAATGAGATGCCAAATGTGCACTTGGCCGGGTTCAACCTCATCCCGAACTTCCTCAAAATGCTGAAGGCCCCGGCCAAATGTTCCAGATAATCGGACTCGTCCCGGCTTTTGACCAGCAGATCGTCGACGTATACCTCCATTGATTTCCCGATCAAGTCTTTGAATATGTGATTGACCAGGCATTGCTAAGTTGCCCTAGCATTTTTGAGGCCGAAGGGCATAACTTTGTAATAGTAGGTCTCCTGATCCGTGATAAATGAGGTCTTTTCTTCATCCTCGGGGTACATGCTGATCTAATTATACCCGGAGTAGGCGTCCATGAACTAGAGGAGTGAATGGCCTGCTGTGGAATCCATAAGGAGATCTATCCTGGGCAATGGATAGCAGTTCTTGGGTCAGGCTTTGCTCAGGTCGGTGAAGTCCATGCACATCCTCCACTTCCAGTTGCTTTTCTTGACAAGCACTATGTTTGCTAACCAGTCGGGATAGTGGACCTCTCGAATAGATTGAGCTTTGAGGAGCTTCTCGACCTCCTCACACACTACTTTTTGTCTCTCGGGGGCCATGCCCCGTCTCTTCTGCTTCACCGACCAGGAGTCTGGGTCGACGTTGAGTTGATGAGACATTACCCGGGGATCAATCCCGGGCATATCTTCATGGCACCAGGCGAACACATCCTGACTCTGTTGCAGGAATTGAATCAGCTTCTCCCTAAGGCGGGGCTCCAGTAGGGTGCCGATGTTGACCGTTCGATCTGGGAGTTGTGGGTCTAATGCCACTTGTTCCAATTCTTCGATCGGGCCCACTCTATCATTCTAATCCCTCGGGTCCATTTCCTGGACGTTCAATGTTTCTGTGATGACTTCCCGGCGAAGAAAACTGATATAGCAACTCCGGGCGGTCGCCTAATCTCCACGCAGGCTCTCGGGTCCATGAGGGGTTGGGAAATTAACTGTCAGGCTATGAGTAGAGACGGCGGCCCTGGCTTTGTTGAGTATAGGCCTCTCAAGAATGACGTTGTAGGCCGATGGGGCCTCCACGGTTACAAAGTTTGCCAATAGGGAGGTCTGCTGAGGGTAAGTTCCCATAAGCATGGGGAGCTCCATGGTACCGAGCGGCTGGGTGCTGGATCCATTGAAACCCACCAGGGGAGTGGCTACCAGACGGAGGCGATCCCTGGCTATCTTGAGCTGATCGAACGCTGACACGAACATGATATCGGTCGAGCTGCCTGTGACCACCAATACCCTTTTAACCACGTAATTGGCTATGGAGAGCGTCATAACTAACGGGTCGTCATGGGGGTAGTAGACATCCTGCAAATCGTCGGAGGTAAACGTCAATATGTTAGTTGGCGGGGAGCCAGTGGATTGGACCTGCCAGACGTCCTCCCAGGACGCCTGAGCATGCCTCTTCCTTGCCGACTGTGAGTCCCCGCCGCCTGACGTTCCTCCGGAGATCACGTTGATTTGACCAAGAGGCCGTATTTGACCGAGAGCTCTTGCTCCTTGCGTAGGCTGCCCATCCGTCGCGATGTATTCTGCAAGATGACCCTGCTCGATCAGTTTTTCTATGGCTATCTTTAACTTGAAGCAATCCTCTGTGTTGTGACCGAGGTCTCTATGGAAGCGGAAACACTTATCCCGATTCCTTTTTCCGGGCGGGGCTTTGAGTTTCGCCGGTTGTTGAAGCAACCTCTGTGCCTCGGCGGCAGCCATGACTTCGTGGATTGGTCGAGACAAAGGCGTGAAAGCGAGCTGGGGCTGATCCCGACCTCTCTCTGCTGGTCTTGCCTGGGCTTTTTAACCGGGCACTTATCAGAGCCCTCGCGCCTCCACTTGGCTTTCGGGGACTCATCTCCCGCGAAGCCGGTGCGTTTGGACTTCAAAAATTCTTCTATGTCTATATGCTTTCTGACCCTCTCCGAGAGCTCCACCAGGGTTATCGGTCGGTCTCGATGGAACGACGTAGCAACCTTGGTGTATTGAACTCCCGAGCAGAAGGCCATGATGGCTGCTGTTTCGTTCAAATTACAGATCTGGAGCCTCTGCTGATTGAAGCGATCTACATACTCCCTTAGGGATTTGCCCTTGCGCTGCTTGACAGTCAATAGCTGAGTGTCCGGTTGCGACCGGTCGAGCATCCCTACGAACTGGCTAATGAACAACTTGCTCAGCGTCTTGAAGTCATCAATCGTTTAGGGCTTAAGGGCATGGAACCACTGCACGGCTGGCCCCTTGAGAGTGCTGGGGAAGGCCAGGCATAGTAATTCGTCGACAGTGGTGACGAACGCCATCTGGGCCCTGTAGGTGCGAATGTGATCCACTAGGCTCCCTATCCCGTCATAAGAGCTGAGATACGGTGGCTTAAACTTCCGCGGGATGGGGAATCAAGTGATCCAAGTGGTATAGGGCGACTCGGTCTCCGTGTTGGTATGGTCATGATGCTGCTTGTGGCTCAGTTGCTTGATTTGTTTCTACAAGCCCTGGATTTGAGCATTCACATCTTCCCGCTTGATCTTCCTTTCAATGTCCGAGCGGTAAGTCAGATCAGACGACGAGGCTTCATCTTCAAAGTGTGTTGACCTTGGGGATAGAATCCGGTCTGGCTCTGGGTAATCGTATGCCTAAGATCTCCCAGGCTTTGGGCCGGAGGGTCTTTGGCTAATTCCCGGGGCTTTGGCCCTGACCACTCCCCCCTGGTGGCGTGTCGCCTGTTGATGATGTCTCTGGCATCTTCCACCCGACGAGGATTGGTCCGAGCTAGCTGCTTGGTGCGCCTAGGCGCTCTGCTACGGTCACCATCCAGGCATGTTCCCAATCCGATGGGGAAACCGGCGCAGAATGGGTATGGTTTTAGACTCTTCCGGGCTCCCAGTCGAGGGCACTCTTCCCGGTCTGGTTCTTTGATTGAGGGCTCTTCTCCTGCAAGGCCAACAACGCTTCGATTTGTTGCTGGGTTTGCTGTTGGCCTTCTAGAAGTTACGCGAGCGCCGCTGTCACCTGCTCGGAGGTCATGGAGGCGGCCTGCTGCTCGAGCTGTAAGTTCTCCTGACTGACCGGAGCGGTATTTTTCTTACCTGTCTTCGGTGGCATATTTATCAGTCAAGAAATTTGTTGATGAGGAACTTGTCGTTTCCCACAGACGGCGCCAAACTGATGATGCAGAAAATTGGTAAGAGAGATTAAGAAGAAAGATATGGTGATGCAATCAATTGCATGTGGTTCAGCCCCATTAATGAGGTGACCTACGTCCACGGGTGCGTCAGTGCGCTTCACTAGTACATCACCGGCGGGCCTAGTGAGCCAACAATTGGGGCGGCACTACCAGTAAGACCGGCCGGGTGTAGGCGTATGAATGAATTGCTATATTCTAGGTTAAGAATGTGATCCCCTTTAATGAGGGTGAGTACCCCCTTTTATAGGTGCAAGAGGCCACCCGCACAAGGCAACTGATTAGATTAGGAAGCCCTATCTAATTACAATTTGATGAGCATAAATCATGGGAGGTTTCCTAAGTGGCTTAGGGAACTATTTACACTTTCCATTAGTCTTCTGATTGATTTAGGAAACTGCTAAGCGGCTTGGCTGTCAAACTGAGCCTCGTGGAGAGCTGCTGCACCGCATTCCCGGGCTGGTCGAGCATCCCGAGCGGTAGCACTCGAAAGACCTTGGGATCAGTGGGCCACAGGCTCCCTTTCCAGATAATCCGGGTCCTTCGCTACTGACGTGGAGGTTTGATTGTAGCAGAATATTTCTAAGCGTATCATATAGTATAAACAAATTGAATCAATGCTATCATTTTTTTTAACAGCAATCCATAAGAGTTTATTGATGGAAGGGCAAGAAAAATACAACTCTGGACCCATGAAAACATCCAAAAAATAGGAACTAACCAATTCCCCTATTGTTGACAAATCAACAAACACCATACATGCATCAAAACACCACCACACTAAAACCCCTGCCTGGCTGCCCACCCCCAACCCTCCCTCCCTAAAATCAAAATAAAATAAATAAACAACAAAAACATGACCGGCCAAAAATAGAAATAGCCAACGACCACACAAAAGAAGGCATCAAAAACCAACCAAAAAGACAGTAATAAAAGCAAGCCAAAGCTGGCCTAAGACATTGGATCCTTCCCTTAAAATGGTAACCTGAATCAAATTGAAGAAGTTAAATGAAAGGCTTGTACGTCTATGACCATATAAATGATGGTAAATACCAAATGAAAATGATGAAAGACAAATAGGATAACACTCACCAATGGATTCAAGATCAAGGAAATTGAAACCGCCCCAGCAAGGAGGACGAAGAAGAGCAAGACAAGTGAGACCTTGGAGATGATAGAAATACTTATATATTTTTCCCAAGAATGATCATGAATTGTTTAGATATTAAGAGAGTAAGAGGAATAGACAAGCACCTTTGGTTTTCTTCAATTCGCAGAGAGATAGAAAGGTGGGGAAGAGGAAGTGTATAGACTATTAATGTTGTGTTTCAACTATTAAACACTGTATTCGTTATGGAGAGAGATGTTCAGTTTCTTTCAAAGGAAACTTAGAGAGGCAGTACAAAAAGTAAATAAAATAATAAAATAAAATTTGCAGGTGTTAAAACACTATGCATTTCTGTATTTCTCTTCTTCTTTCAACTTGGAGCTCATTGAATAAGGGTAACACGTGTCGGCTTAATATGCATTTTCAGCTTTCACTCTCTGGTTTTAGTAGTAGTATATAGATATGATATAGATGATTTATATGTTTCTCTCTCTCTCTCTCTCTCTCTCTCTCTCTCTCTGTATATATATATTGCTTAAACCTATTTATGGGTGTGTCTCTGTGCAAATAGACTCATCTACGACTTCATATACATAATACATTTTTTTTATATACACATCGTACCATGCATGTCCATATATACATATGTAAATATACTTCATATACAACAAATATATATATGTATTTC
Organism: Hydrangea macrophylla; assembly: GCA_033977485.1. Lineage (NCBI taxonomy): Eukaryota > Viridiplantae > Streptophyta > Magnoliopsida > Cornales > Hydrangeaceae > Hydrangea > Hydrangea macrophylla. The sequence goes on from CM066983.1 coordinate 53,986,900, forward strand.
ATCAAAAAATATATAGTTGAAGAAATTAAACTTACCCACATCAAATTTTTTTTATGTTTTGAGTAATTTTGTAATTATAAAAATGATCCATGGCTTTGATTCCTTATTTCAAACATTAATTGTAAATCGTTCTTGAGCAGCTTCTATATACACTGTAATTATAAACGGTTCTTGATGTCATCAGAACCGTTAAAGCAGAGAAGAGTTCTCCTTTAGATCTAAACTTTAGAGATGAGAATGAATGAGACCTCAATTGATAGGATTTCGTGAGGGACATCGATATGACTTCATCCACAAACAGAGACGAGGAGAGAATTAGAAATCTGCAAAGACAACGCTTCGTTTCTCTTTGTTTTTAGAGATCGGACCTCAATCAACGTTCATGGCTATCCATATCGACCCATAACTCAAATTAAGTGAACCTGAAACTACTTATTGCGGGCTTTTATGAGCGGGTTTGCGAATATGGGTTTCAATTATCATATCTAGTTTAGATTTAGAGATCTCAATCTCTACTATCAGTAAAATAATAGTAGGGATTTTATTTGTGGCACACCATATGCGCCAGAAAATAGTAGATACTTTATTTGTGGTGCACTATATGTGTTACAAATAATAGGGATTTTATTTATGAATTTTATTTGTGGCGCACTATATGCATCGCAAATAGTAGGAATTCTATTTGCAGTGCACCACATGAAAAAGTAGAGATTTTATTTGTGGCACACTACATGCGTCACAAATATGGTCCAGTAATTGGTCAACCAAATTTGTTTGCGACATCTGCAAGTGCGTCACAAATACTAAACACGCGTCACAAATAACGATCTTTTGTGAAGCGTTTGTGCGTCACAAAAAAAAAAAGATTTGTTGCAGTGGAAGATCCCTAATTTATGTAGGGTTTTTAAGTGTAAATGATAACATATCCGAAATTTAGAGAACTAAAAGAGTTTTGACTTGGGGAAAAAATTAGGGTGCATATATGGGACGGGCAGAGGCAATTGGGCTGAGTTTTATTTGTCTTTATCGGGCTTTAGCACGTGTTTGGGTTGGACTAGTAATACAAGAGATCTACTTGAAAGTTTTTGGGGCACTAAAATTTTGATTGGGATTTGGGGGCTAAGCAAGGGCTTTCTTGGCCTATGGCAACGGCCAGACCTGAGCATGTTGTAGTAACATTCTTTTAAGTTTGTCTAATGGCTACAAAATTACTAGTAATATTATGTTTTTTAAATTTTGTATCCTAAATGATTCCAAAATATATGTAATGTAGACTTGAATTTTATCTTCGGGAAAAACTTTGAAATTAACATTAGTAAAATGCTGTTTTAATTATGAAACAAAAAAGCATACAATGTTACATTTAAGAGTGCATTTTTTCTCACCCATTTAAGGGTTGGGTGAGCATAACCCAAGCACCCCATTGGCCAATGCAGTGGGATCCACTATTAAACAAATGTTGTTTAGTTATAAGTCCCACTGCATTAGCCAATGAGGTGCTTGAGTTATGCTCACCCTGAATGAGCAAATGTGAACTCTATATTTAATTTCAAAGTTGTTGTAGACATACCAGCCGATAACCTTGTCTTAACTTATTTATATACTCCGTATATTATCCGTATATTATAGAATAGAATCATTATTTTCATAAAATGGTGATTTATACGAATAGCAATAATATATATTAACCTACAAAATTTGTTTCCTCTTCACCTTTTTTTTTTTTTTTTTACTTTTGCACTTCTGAATATCTTTATATTATAACTCAGTGAAATTTCTTTAGACATCAATTAATCAAAGGGTAAATTACATTGACCTCCCACGGCTAATTAAGGTCAAAATATAGGATTACTCCCTCGTGGTTTGCCTAATTACACTAACCTCCCTTAAAGTTTGAGATTGAGTTATTACACTATCCCCTTCCATTAGTCAGTGGTCAGTTAACCGTTAATTTGATTGTCAAATTTTTTCACAATGACCAAGTTGCTCTAACTAAAGCTAATAAAAATTTCACATAATATTGTTTCTCTAAAGTTAATATGCAAGTTTCTTTTTTTCCAAAATGGAAAACTTGCGGGAGATAGTGTTATAACTCAATCTCATAGGTTAATTTGATTGTCAAAATTTATTAGCAGTTGTTGATGTCAAGATTTTGGCATTGGTTGTGATTTTCTGTTTTCAGGTTTTGGGACACTTTGTGTGGTGTGATATGGGCTCATTGTTGAAACTCCCAATTAGGGGTCTCTCAAAAGGGATCTTTTGCTTTAGGGAATTCTGATTGGTTTGTTTTAAGACTGTCCATTTTGTATGGTTTGGGTTGTATACTGGTGGCGTTTTATCACCACATATTTTTTTTATCAATGAAGCTTGCGGTTCAACAAAAAATTAAGGCAAACCACATGAGAGGTGGGTATAATTTACGTTGATGCGATGCATATCAAACCTATCGAAAAGGCAATTTCTTGATTTAATATTTTAGTCCAGAGAGAGAGAGAGAGAGAGAGGGAGAGAGAGAGAACAAAGTCTAAGTGCATAATCCATATATGCATCAAACAATACATATATTATTATCCACAGAGGAATATATCAACCACCACATTTAAGTTATTCCCCGAAATTAAAAGTTTCTAAACACCAACATTTTGGCTTATTTAATATCATCAACACACACAGTACGCACACACAAAAGGATCAACACTCTTATTTCACAAGCACTTAATTAACACCAAACCAAAGCCATATGTATATATATATATATATATATATAACGTTTGATGTGTATATTACTTCAGGTGATGAGTTTCAATATCTTTAGTGACAACAATACAGAAGTCCATCAATGTCACGGGATCTGGGACATCCTCACGCAGCTTCTCATATTCAAAAGTCCACGTCACCTCGTTGTTCTCACCCTTTGTATCAACATGAACCTTGAGTATCATAGTCTTAAACTGCTCCGTGAGATCTCCTTCAATTACCTTGAATGTCACTGACTTTTTCTCCTCATCTATTGCTTCTACAACTTCCTTTGCCACCTTATCTTTCCCATCTATATAGTATGTACCATGCAAAATCAAACATATATATATATATATATATATAGAAAAGAATAATGTCCATAAAAAGTTAATTTAATTGCTTTGAATTATGTTTTGCCCTACTCTCATAAGTATAAATATTAAATACCCAGTATTAAGGGAAAAGTACATTGACTTCCCCTGAGTTTCTGACAATTACAAATAGATCCTCTGGTATATTCCAAATTACATAAACGTCCCCTTTACTTTGGCTGTTAATTACAGATTTCCTGATCATGCTATGCTAAAAAGAGGAATAAATATTGGATATAACAACGTCACTATAAAATTACCAACTTTTACAGAAGTTTTACACGGGGAAGTTTGCCTCACACTGGTCTGCCAACAGGACCAGAGATAAAACAAGATGGAATATCTACATTCAACATGATAAAACACTCACAAGTAGCTCTATGGTTGCATGGGTTTGGGTTCTTTTGCTAGCTTTTGGTTACTTTATGGTTGTAATCTAAGAAGCATCAGTGCAGTGCGGATGCGGGACCAGAGGACAGGACGCGAGTGCGGAGAGTATGACAATTTTACTGAAATCATCAGTGCGTGTGGCAGTGATACTTAAGTAAAATATTAAAAATATGTTTTATATTAAAATTGTTTTATATACAAACTATTTTACCACTATTTATTTATTTATTTATTTCAAAATTAACAATATAATATAATTATTTATCCATAAAAAATAATAATTTGGGGGTTTACTATAAATACTGAAGAAAGAAAGCCTTTTTTTTTTTTTCTGAAAAAAGCAAATGTGTTGAGAGACCCAGTTTAGGGCTTAAAGCCCCTTTCACGTTACAGTATTCCAGGGGTGGGGGGGATTCAAAGAAGAAGAAAAATCAAAGATTTGTTTTTTACAAAAAAAGCAAATGTGTTGTTAAAGCCCCTTTCACGTTACAGTCTTACAGAGAGAGAGAGAGAGAGGGGGTGGGGGGAATCAAAGAAGAAGAATCGGAGAAGAAGAAGCAAAATCGGAGAAGAAGAAGAAGACGAACGCATCTTGAATTTGAATCTGCCTTTCTTCCCTCTTTTTTTCTTTACCTTGAATCTGGCGCACTCAACCACATCCCGCCGCACTCAAACATTACGAAGAATTGTAATGGAGTTGATATGCAATAAGGCGCACTAAAACCATGGCCGAACTCTCCATGCACTTAGTTCTCGTGCTTCCCCAATATTGCCGCACTAGTGATTCTTAGGTTGTAATGCTTTTGTCATGAATAAAATTCATCATTGTTGAGTAAAATTAAAAATCAAAAAGTCTGCCCAACCCCGAGATTAGCTAGTTTGTACGTAATGACTTTCAATAACAACATTGGATTTTATTTTTTATTTTTTTTTATGGGAAACACCGTTGGATTAAATTTGAGGGAACCTTGTAAGTATGTTAGATTAATATATGTATATAGTATCAATAAATAAATCTGACAGAAAGGACGTGTAGAAGGTAAAAAAAATAATAATTAAACCTTTGTAATGGCTTCAATTACGAAACTGCCAAACTCCATACAAAACATAAAATATCAGCATAATTTATGATAAAAAAATACAAATAAAAAATACAAAACATAAAATATCAGCATAATTTATGATAAATCCATACCAAATTGCCAAACTCCATACACAAGATTTTCAAATGAGTAAGTGTTTGGACACAAGCAAACAAAATTTTACAAACACAATCCATAAATACTATAATTGTGGATTGTGTTTGTGAGATTTGTTTATGCTGATTGTGGCATTTGTGAATTGTGTTTGTAAAATTTTGTTTGTTTGTATCCAAAAACTTATTCTTTTCAAATATCTTGAGATTATCAAGTAACAGTATTACATAATACCTTACAATCAATAAGATGAAATCTTTTGTGTGAGATCCAAACGTGGCTCAGGTCAACAAAAGTGTGACCTCTCATGTACATATATAGGTAGATCCTTATTTTCATTGCATGCAGTATAGCATGAAGGACTTTACCAGATACTCTCAAATTAGTTAAAAATTTCTACCAAAACACCAGGGCCGGTCTTAGGAGAAGCAAAGTAAGCAACAGGTTAGGGCCCCCACCCTCAAAGGGCTCCTAATTTCAGTTGTAGATGTGACAAAAAATCAATTTTATATATAATTATTTATATATAGACCCAAAAAAATTCACTTTAGAGGCGCTACCCCCGAACTCCTGTATAGCTTTAAGACTCATATTTTAGAGTTCGCTTAGGGCCCCAAAACTCAGGACCGACACTACAAAACAAAAGTAGTACACAAGAGAGAGAGAGAGAGAGAGGAGCCTCACCGTGGAAGTAACTCCAGTTGATGACAGAGCCAACAGAACCCCATTCACCCTCATGCAATTCAGCGCCCTGTATGTTACCAGGGCTTATGGTAGATATGTGGTGTGGTTTGTACCTGAAGAGCTCATGAAACACATCACCATCTGACTTGATCATCACTTGCCTAACCATTGTACCTGTAAGACCCATAATTTCCTTTCCCGAGAAACAAACACTACAATACAAATACTAGAAAGAAAATGTGAATTGAGGGATGGAGAAAAGTGTTTGCCCCCTTCAACCCTTATATAGAAAGTCTGTGAGCTACCAGCCAACTCTACTCTTCCTCCAGTTCGTACAATGACCACTCATAACATGCCACTACCTACCACGATGGCTCCACATGTGAACTCATTATACTGCCTATAACCGTGCAGAAATTATTGAATAGTTGTGACCAATCAGGGTGGGTAGTCGTTGAGATCAACAGGAGATATTAATGTGTGCATAGGGATTGTTTACAAAATAAAAAAAAAATAAATAAAAATAAAAAAAGAAACGTCCATCGGTACCCTGTCCCATCCCTAATAGAACTAGTTTAATTTTGAGCAGATGTAATAGAAGTCGAGGCAAGTTTGGTAGTTAAAAATCAAATTCTATAAAAGTCGGGGTGGATGTGGTATATATTTTTCACAAACACTCTACCAAAGCCCGCATCGCCCCAGTTATAATTGTTGAGATTCTTTGTCCCACATCGGAGACTTATAATCTTATCACTCAATATATAAGTTCAATGGTAAATGGTCAATTGGTTTTGGGTTAGATGCTCCAATTTAACATGGTATCAGAGCAGGTTATTGTTGGGCCAATTTGTCTACATGTGCTCCACGTCACCCTATCCCAGTAATCTACATGTTTGGTTCTCAGTCATGCCACACGTGCGGAGGCGGGGGGTGTTGAGATTCTTTGACCCACATCGGGGACTTATAACTTTGCCACTCAATATATAAGTTTAAGGGGTCATTCCACCTATGCCAATTGGTTTTGGGTTGGATGCTCCAATTTAACAATAATTTAAATTTACTATGTACCCTTAAAATTACATCTTCTTTAGTATATTTTTTGAATAATACGTTTTTTGGCTCTTTGATTTTAGACACTTTGATATATGTGTTAAATAGTATAGTGGTGTTTGCTAGTAGTTATGCGCGGGCGTGCCAGAACCAAAAGTGGTTCAGTGTGTGCAAACTAATTTCCTATATGCTTGAGTCACTGATACTCAAGGCTTTCAGATCTGACTTCTAAACTAAACGATTGTGTGCGGCGAGTAGGAAAGTACCCTCACCAGAAATTCCTTGGCAGTACTGAAGCGCACAAGCCAAATAGTGTATGAGATTACCAAGTAATCAATCACAAACGATTAATAAAATACAGATTCTATTAATTGTTTGGAAAATATAACCAAAGAACAGATTCAGAACAGGCTCTGATCGTTCGTGAGAGTGAGAACAATAAAAGAAAAATAACAAAAAGAGGGTAGACCTATTTGCTATGAATGCAGAAAGAACATAAAAGTTTGAGTGCTTTTGAATGCTGTTGAATGCTTTGTTGAATACTGTTTTCGAGAGTGAAGCGGAGTCCCCTTGCAGCTTGGCCTGCCTCCATATTTATAGCGGCCATGATTGAATTCTAATTAGGAAAGGACTCCTTAGCTTGCGCCTTAAGCTATGTAATTGATTGGTTAGTTAGCAGAAACCTTCCTTATCTTCCACCCTTGCCTTATCATTATCTTGATTGAAACAATCCCACCATCTCAGGGATCATCTCGTCTAAATCCAGCTGTTAGTGATAAGATTCTTTCCCAAACGGACTCGGATTTCCCCAAATCTGGAGTGACGTCACAAATGGCAGCTGTCACCAGAACCGCCTTACCTCCATTCCCATCGGCCTCATGACTGTGACTGAAGACTCATCGGACTCATGTAACGTCTTGTCATGTCTTTATGCCCGATCACATCTTTCCAGGTGCTCGCGTCCGATCGGACTCATCTCACCCACCTTTATCACTTTCCGTAGATATGGTGTCCGATCGTCGGTACATTCATGTTCCCTAACTCCCCATCAGGCTCCCGTTCTGACAATTGCCCGATGAAGTCCTCCATTCCCGGCGTCTCAATCGGTCTCCAACGTGTGTCATTATTCCATTACTTCCACCATTGATGCCCGATAGACCAATGCGGGTCTGATGCTGCCTATCGGGCTCCATCCCATGAAACATCCGGGTTGCCTTCTCTACACTTCTGGTGACGCTTCCCCTAAGCCCGATGTCATCACCTACTCCGGACCAACCGGCCTCTGATATGTCCATGCTCGACTATCTCTAGGCCCATATCCCCATATCAATCGGGCTGGAAAACCTTCGGCGGTTTTTAGGTGCAAACAATTGCCCCCCAAAAGGTCATGTCAAACATCCCGCCTTGATTGATGTGACGTTTTGAATTTTAAACTGGCCACGCGTCGAGCACGCAACAACTTGTCAGATTATGGAGAATCCCACCAGTCACTCCACATTTAATGTGCCATGATGGCGTCGTGATATTTAAATATCACCCAACTTACGAAACTCCCTACAACCTATTGGTATTCTCACTCTCTTTCTATACCTCGGGCAGAACACAGAGCTTCTCTCTCTAGAACCTCCATCTTTTCCGACGACCCATTTCTTCAATAGATGGCTCCTAAGACTGCTCCGGCCACCACTAAAGGCAAGAAAACCTTCGTTGATGCTCCTCCGCCACAAAACCGATGCAGGGAGGTTAGGGCTTTGGCCAAAGCTCACGCCGCTGACATATCCACAGAGTACCTCACCCCCTATAGTTCCTCCGATGGTTCTCCCGTCGCACCAGGCTTAGGCGCGTCGTTTCTTGGCCACCCTCCGGCGGCTTTTCTTCCTTTCTTCTCTCCCGTAGGAAACGAAGAATTCCTACAAGTCCCTGGACACTGGGGCAAGGCCCAGACTGCTAACCAGCCAATTCGAGGATGGCCGTCCCCTGCCGCTGACTGGGATAAATGGATTACCAGGGTTTCGGCCTCCAAGGCCGGTGTCTGGAAACAAACGGGCATCTACGATGAAATCATGCTCAGCCGGTCTCGAATCGAGATAGACCGGCCCCTTCTTCTGTCTGCTTTACTCTTCTGGTTCTCATCTTGCAACGGCTTTCTTTTCCGTTGCGAACCAATGGCTCCCACTGTCAAAGACATCAGCTACCTGCTCGGCCTTCATCCCCACGGCCCAGAGATCATTCCCGGGCTTGACGTTGGGACAGCCAGCTTTGCCTATCCATAACAGGAAATTGTCAGGGACGGGGCCGTTTCTCATAGGCCGATCACGGCCTTTGGAGGTTTCCTTGCTGCCTGCATCGGGGCAGATGATACGGCGGTGTCTGATGCAGAACACACTGCCTTCCTCATCTATTGGCTCAATAAATATCTCTTCTGTTCGGCCTCCCAAGCCATTACCAAAGAATATACCACTTTAGCCTTAGCTCTCGCATCAGGGAAACCTTTAGCCATGGCTACGCTAGTATGGGCACACTTGGTCAGAGGCATAACAGATTTTGTTCACTCGGGCTTCGGAGCTGGTGGAAGTCCGATGTGGGTGCTCCAATTGTGGCTTTATTCCTACTTTCCCAAATTCCAACCCACCATCAGCCAATTGGCCGATGTGCCTATCTCCGCCGTTCAGTTTATGAACGTAGGTCCTTCTTCACACTCTTTTGAAGAGTGTTTCACTTTCTTTTACCAAGGTTGCTCCCCTCGGGCTGTCAACCTCTATACCCCATTCTTTTCTCTTCAATTTTTCTCATTCCTTCAGCTCTCTAATAACCCTTCCAATTGAGGTTCGGGCACCCAATCTACTTACAACGAAATCTTCTCTAGCTACTTAGTGGCTAGAGATATTATTTTTATCCCATCAATCCCTTCGGCCAATAATAAATGCGGGGCCGAATACTACTTTGCTCCTCTGTATGCCCGCCAATTCGGGCTTACACAACTCGTGCCCGTTCCTCCTGGCATCACCGTCAATGTTGACTGGGTTGAACGTGGCCTCATTGTTAATGACGGGCAGGTGAAAAAGATAACAGAGAGGTCGGACCGGCTCAAAGCCGCGTTCAACTTTACACCCTTCTCTGCCCGGCCAATTGTATCAGAGGAATTCACCCTGGGGTGAACGGGCTCGAAGCATATTTTCAAGCACCGCTGCTGAGGCCCTGGTGCCTTTTACTGCAACATCGGCCACTGTGGCCGATGTCCCTGTACCACCAGTAGCTCCAATCCGGCGTAAGCAAATTGCCAAGAGACCGGCTCGCAAACCTACTCCGGGAAATGGTCCATCTCAAAAGAAACAAAAAACAACACCGGCCTCTGTTCAGGTTTGCTCTTCCCTTTGCTTTGGTGATTGAGCCCGAATTCCTTTCATTCAGTATTAATCATGTTGTTCTATCTTGCAGCTTGCTGACGAAGACTCAGGAGAGGATCCACTTCCCAATCTCGCTCAGACCCTTCCTCCAACTCTCCCTACATCACCGGCCTCTGCAACGGCTTATCTAGAGCGAGTGGTCGTACGGGTGATGCCACTTCACATCGTGCCTCCTCTAACTCCTTCAAGCGGAGACGAGGACCTTGCTGCCTCCATCCAAGCTCCGGAGCAAGTCGTCCTCTCTTCCAGTACTGAGGACTTGGCCGATGCTAGAGTTACCGTCGAAGCAGCTGCGGACGAGGTAGACCAAACCGTCCCATCTGATATTGAAACCGGGCAAGGTGAGCCTACCGCAGCCATGGGTCCTCCTGTTCACACAATAGCAGGATCAGTAGTGGCCGAGGTCAGTCCTCCTGAAGCATCTACCACAGAGGCCGGTGTTGTTTTTTCGGGCTCAGTCCCAGGAGCTGAAGTCCTGCAGACAACGGTGGCTTCGACGAGCCCTGAGATAGAGACCGACCACCCTTCTTCTTCACAACCAACACCTTCTCAACCAAGTGAGGCCGATATTCGCGGAGCGATCTCGGCCTCCCTTAGTCCTCACACCCAGGTATTGCAGTGTTGCTTTATGTTAATTCGTATAATTTCTCCAAAAACCCTGCCTAACTGCATCCTCTTGAACAGACTGATCCCTCAGGTTCAGTGCCAATAATCCCCTTCAACGACTTCTTCTCGGACCTGGACCTGAGGGCTTTTGACCTTGGCCCCTTGGAGCCTGAAGCGGTTTCTCCTTCCCTACTGCAACAAGCCAAGGATCTACTCCTCGAACTGATTAACCAGGAATTTTCCAATCTTCCTGCTGCTGCTGATATTGACACAACCTTGAACACTCTCATGGCCGATCCCTCTCTCTTAAACGGGCAGCTATCATTACTCCTGGAGATAAAATAGAGATTCCCCAGTGCCCGTCTTATGGATAGACCGGCCTTGAAAATTCAAGCTGATGCGGAACTTCACTTGGGCTCCCGTCAGAAGGCCTTGAAGTTTCTGGAAGGGGCCAAGGTTAAGTTTGAGGCGGGGAAGGCTTCTCGGGCTCAAATGCTTGCAAGGGACTCTTGGCTGCAAACCTGTATCGCTGCACTAAAAACTCAACTCGCCCAATGTGAGGCCGAGGTTGTTACCAACGCCGCCTCCATTGGAAAAATTGATGAGGCATTATCTTTACTTGGTGGCGACGCCCAGAAGTGCAGCGATCAACTGCAAGCCAGCGTCCCCATATCCCGGGCTTGGGCCCAAAAGCTAGAGAAGGCCAAGAGTGACCGGTCTGGAGCCGTCAAGACCTGGGAAGACTTGAAGGCTAAGCTTAGGAATTTTGGGTCGGCCTAGAGGCCGACTCCTCTTTGTAAAGAATTTTGTTTTTTTTTTTTTTTTTTTTTTTTTTTTCTTTTTCATTTTGTAAGTAAGCTGTGCTCAGCCTATCAATACAAAAAACACTGTTTATCTACATCATTCGGGCTCAGGCTCATAATTTATCAACTGATCATACTCCAACCCTGGATTAGGTTTATAATCCAAATCAATGGTCTCCCATAACGTTGGATAATAAGACTTTAAATACTGACCATTGATTAACCGGACATGAACAGTTCCATCTAAATCACGCAGCCTATAAGCACCACCTCTTCTGACTTGGTGGACGATAAACGGGCCTTCCCAATTGACCGACCATTTACCATAACAATTATCCTTGTCCCCAATTGGTAACACGGCCTTCCATACCAAATCTTCAGTGCAAAAAGACTTCTCCTTCACCCTCTTGTTATAAGCTCGGGCGGCCCGCTGCTTTTGCACTTTTAATGAATCCAAGGCCGTTAACCTCATTTCATCAAGCCCTTCCAACTCAGCTATCATAGCCTCCGTATACTCAGCGGGCTCAAGCTGATTTTGTAAAGCTCTTCTAGCCGACCGGACTATTACTTCCATAGGTAACATCGCATCATGCCCGTAGGTCAGCATGAATGGTGTAACCCCAGTACTTGATCTTTTAGACGTCCGATAGGCCCATAATGCTTCGGACAAGAGTTTGTCCCATTCCCTAGGATTCTCTACTATCATCTTTTCAATGATCCCCTTAAGGATCTTGTTAGTAGATTCGGCCTGACCATTAGCCTGTGCATAATAGGGCGTAGAATTAAGAATTTTGATTCCCTTACTTTCGGCAAAGGCCGATGTCTCCGTCCCCGTAAACACAGATCCTTGATCGGCCGTAATTGTTTCTGGAAGGCCGAACCTATGGATAATATGTTCCTCAATGAATTTTATGACGGTGGCTTGTGTCACCGTTCTACAAGGTATGGCCTCGGCCCACTTAGTGAAGTAGTCCGTTGCCACTATTATGAAACAATGCTGGCCTGATGATGGCGGAAGGACCTTTCCAATTAAATCCATCGCCCATCCCCTAAACGGCCATGGTTTGATTATTGGTTGCAATTGTTTGGCCGGCACATGCTGGATCGGACCATGCTTCTGACAAGGTTGACAACCCTTGGCATAACTGATACAATCTTTCAACATACCAGGCCAATAATAATTATACCTCCTCAGTAACCATTTCATCTTAGTGCCGGCCTGATGTGCTCCACATATCCCTTCGTGCACCTCGGCCATAACCTGCATGGCCTGCTTCTTCCCTAGACATCTCAAGACAACGTCGTCTCCGATCGGTTTCTTAAATAATTCTCCATCAAGTACCACGAATCGGACAGCAAACAATCTAACTTTTCGGTCTACCCTCACATTTGGGTGATTCAGGTATTCAATGATGGGCCTTCTCCAGTCGTCGTCCTCCATTAAGACCGAATTAGTGCTAGTATACCAACCTCTCTTTGCAACTGAAGGTAACAGTCGGACATGAACTGTGATAACTTGGTCTTCCAAAGCCTTTGTAGAAGACGAGGCCGATCCTGTCTTAGCTAGCTTATCGGCCTCGGTATTCGTAGACCTAGGGATATAACTCACGCTAATATCATCAAACTCGTCCATGAGCTGCGTGGCGACAGAGTGAAACGGGCATAATTCCCAACTTTTTATCTGGAACTCTCCTAATATCTGCCCGATCACCAGTCCTGAGTCTCCCTTTATGTGTACGACGATGCCCCCAACTCAAGGAGTATCTCTAGTCCGATAATTAATGCTTCGTATTCGGCCTGGTTGTTTGTGCACTTGAACTCGAGCCGAAATGACATTTTTGTCTTCTTATACTTAGGTGATACAATGACCACACCTGCCCCAGCACCCTCTGCGCTTTTGGACCCATCAAAGATCAATGTCCATGGAACCAAGGAAGTGTTTAGTACTTTAGGTGCTAGTAGCAATTCTCCCAGATCAGTTGGATCTGGATGATCAGCCAAGAGATTGGCTATAGCCTGGCCCTTAACCGATTGCTGTGATCGGTATTGGATGGCAAATTCCATCAGAGCCAAGGTCCATTTTCCAATTCGGCCTCTCATGATTGGTCTTGACAACATATATTTTATCACATCGGTTTGTCATATAATATAAGTAGAAACGGGCAACATATACGTTCTTAACTTCTGTGATGAAAAATACAATGCCAAGCATAATTTCTCAATCGGCGCATAGCGCTGTTCGATTGGAGTTAACATTCTGCTTAAGTAATAAACGGCCTGCTCATTTCCTTGCTCATTATCCTGAGCTAACATACTTCCTATAGAGCAGTCAGAAGCCGATATATACAATTTAAGGTACCTACCCTTCTTGGGTGGCATTAAAACTGGGAAAGTTGACAGATACTGCTTAATTCCCTCAAAGGCCTGTTGATGGCTGTCTTCCCACTTGAATTCTTCGTCGGTCTCGATCTTCAACAGTGGGGTCCATACTTGGGTCTTTCCTGCACAGTTGGATATGAATCTTCTCAGGAAATTAATCTGCCCAAGCAGCCTTTGAAGCTCTTTCTTATTGGCTGGTGGCTTTGCTGCCTGTATTGCCCGAGCTTTGTTCTTGTCCACCTCTATCCCTCTTTGATGCACCAGGAATCCTAAGAAGTTCCCTGCCGAGACGCCGAAAGCACATTTGAGAGGGTTCATTTTTAATTTGTGAGCCCTCATTCTTTCAAATGCTTTTTCTAAGTCTCTCAAGTGATCGGCGTTGTCGCTCGATTTTACCACCACGTCATCAATGTAAACCTCCATGAAATGCCCGATCATATCATGGAAGATTGAATTCATCGCCCTCTGATATGTGGCTCCAGCGTTCTTTAGTCCGAAAGGCATGACAACCCATTCAAAGGTTCCAATTGCCCCCGGGCACCGGAAAGCTGTCTTCGGGACGTCCTGCTCAGCGATGTAAATCTGGTTGTACCCTGAGTGCCCGTCCATAAAGGACAAAATTTTATGTTTGGCGGCCGAATCAATCAAATGATCGGCCATTGGCATAGGGTATTCGTCTTTTGGGGTAGCTAGGTTTAGATTTATGAAATCAATACAGACTCTCAGCTTACCATTTTTCTTTACCACTGGGACTACATTTGATACCCATTCCACGTACCTGGCTGTCCGAATGAAGCCAGCTCCCAAAAGTCTCTCAATTTCTTCTTTCACCTTCATCGTGACTTCAGGTGACATGCGCCGTGGGAGCTGTTTGAACGGCCTAAAACCTGGCTTAATTGGCAATCGGTGCTCCACCAATTCTCTGGATAGTCCGGGCATCTCATCGTAATCCCAAGCAAAGCAATCCTTGTATTTGTGTAAGAGAGCAATGATCTCGGCCTGGAACTGCGGTTCAAGCACCTGACTTACATATGTGGGTTTGTGCTCTCCTTCATTGCCCAGGTTGATCTCCAATAGTGGATCCTGCACGTCGGCCTTCAAGTCATCAAGCTTGGCTGTGGCCGTTTTGAGTTCATCCATTTGAATCTCTTCCTCTATTGGCGTTTCTTCTTCATAGATACAATCGGCCAGATTAATTATTCCGTCTACAGGGCCGATCTCTAATCTCCTATCGGCCAGATATGCGCACCATCTGGCCATGCTGGCCTTTAGGGCCAGCTGTCTTTTAACTTCAATTGGTCGTGGATCCATCGAAGTCTTCTTGTTCATTAATCTCTATCGGCCTTGATTCTTCCGTCCGACTGAGATTGTGATAACCGAACTTTAAGTTTGGTAGAATTTCTTTACGGAATATGGCTGCATTTGGTCTACCAAGTTTGCCGCATCCTAGTAATTTGATAGGTCCGATATCATCTTCGTATAATACTGCATCGGCTGTCTGCACCCGGGCAACGAATGGCTTTGTATCGGCCCCAACCACTTCCACTTCGTCATCTCTCCAAAAGATCAACAATTGATGGAGAGTGGAAGGGATGTAGTAATTGGGATGGATCCAATCACGGCCAAGCAATGCGTTGTACGCGGCCGATGTCTCAACGATGAAAAAGGCTGTCATGGCCGTTTGGGTTCCAACAGTTAGCTCAAGAGGTAAGATGCCCTTTGTCTTAGAGGGTGTGCCCGTGAAGCTCTGAACATTCATCTCGGTCGGAATCAGTTCCGACTCAGATTTTTGAAGAATCCTCAGCATTATTTGGGGCATGATGTTGATGGTAGATCCCCCATCGATCAATATTCTATTCACGGGGATCCCCTCAATGTGACCTTTTACGTACAACGGCTTCAGGTGCTTGATGTTGTCAGAATCAAGATATAAAAGTATACTTTACTTTTCTAAAGATTTGCAGTGTGGAAGTAAAGGTCGAACCCACAGAGATTGATTAACTACCGCACTTTAATTTTAAAACCTAAATCTAATTAATTAAGAAAAACAGATTTTGATTTGATTTTAATAAAACTAAGAACAATAAAAATAAATCTAAACTATGAAAGCAATTAAAGTGTTTTAAATAATGTTTAAGGGAACCTAGGATTGCAAATCCACCACTAACTTCATAATAGGAATATTTATGAATTACTTTAGCTTATTACGTTGGATGATAATGGGAAATTGTAGCTACAAGCCCAATTCCTCCGTCAAGAAGATAATCATGGTTCAAGTATCAACATAATCCATCTTCGGTTAGCACGAATTATCTCACACTAAACTAGGGTTGTGATCTAATCCATCTAACCTAGGCATGGACTATTCGGATACTTGATAGCACAAATCAATAAAGCACCATCACATGTAAACAATCTAAACAAGCACAGCAAGAATAGATCGTTGAGCACATCACAGTCAAAATAGATCTAAGACAAGAATAAACTTTGAAAGCAATGATTTAATCAATAGAAGTACGATTTATTTATAAAAATCCTCTAAACATGTGACTGTCATCCATACATAATAAAACTAAAATAAAAACATAAATAAAACCCTATTACTCATCTAGGGCTTCATTGAAACCCTAGATCTATGATCTAGCCGTCCATGGAAGTGATAGATGGCAAGTAGTTGATGGAGGAGGCCATGGAAACCCTTGGTCTTCTTCTTCTTCTCCTTGCTTCCCTCCCTTCAATGGCTGGAAGTATGGTTGTAGAATGTGTATGTATGGGTGTGTAACAATGTCTAACCCTTTAATTGTAATAAAATAGGGTATATTTAGATTTACAACAAGTTTTGGAAGCCTTCCTAACCCGAAACGAACTGAAACTGATGTAATTTACAGTCTAGACGTCGTTCAGCAGTTTCGTTTGCACAGGAGTCTTCAGTATACTGAAATACACAACTTTGCTTTTTACACATATCGCTCGAGTGGGTCGCGCGAGCGCGACATTTGGCTCTTCGCGCGCGCGAATTGCGCGAGCGATTCTGGGGATCTCGCGCGAGCGATTTCTGGTTTTCGCGGGCGCGGTTCCCTCGCGCGACTTGGCTTTTTCAGCTTCTTTAGCTCTGCTTTTTCACCCTGTTTAGCCTGGTTTAGTTGATTTCTTCAAAAACCTGTCAGAAAATAGAAAACGAAGTAAAAAGATACAAAAACAAGATAAAATGGTCTAACAAATGCACATTAAGGCATATAATTTGGATTAGTTCTCTCCCGATCACACCCCCAAACCTACATTTTGCTAGTCCTCGAGCAAAACTAAAATAAAAACTAACTACTAATAACATACTATTCCATTTTCGCATGAATCACGATTGCATTTAGCATATGCAACAAGCCTTTTAAACCTCTAGGTGTCCCTAGTCGGACGAGTGAAGTCTCGTGAGGGTTCTCGTCAACAAGTTACCCACAACCATCTTTATTAACTTGTTAAATTTAAAAAGTTTTATTAAACAAATGAAAAATATAACAATCAATACTTCTTATCATAAAACAAAGATCTGAAATAGAATAACGAACATCAAGAAACGTAATGAGACATCCACCTAAGTCATGAAAAACAATCTCAAGCAAATGCATTGTATAAATCAATAGAATTTCTCATAAAATTGCACGTGTGTGATATGGTAGTCAAATGAACACGCGCATGTCATGAACTTGGAACATAATTCAGATAACCATCAAACTATGCTTCAACTACGAATCTCACAATGAATTACACTCTCAAATAAAACACTCAGAAACAGGTGTAATTTTTCTAATATATGTGAGTAAATGAAATATGTTTTCAAAGCGAGAAATGCTCACATATGACTCGAAAAGACGCATGACACAAAAGAACAGTAGTCTCATTGATAGGACGCCAACAATCAAGAAAAATTAATCATTACCATGTTTTAATCCCCTCCCATCGTTTTCATATCTGAACCATGTTTTCTAGGATCAATTAGGACTTTTCAAAGGTTGTAATGTGCCTCAGGCAATGAAAAAGGATAGAATGGATATATCAGGTAGTTTCAGAATGGCATTGTAAGGCATGTTCGATTTCTTTCATTCTTCTTCTACAAACTTTCATCTTTTCTTTCTCTTCTTTTCATATATTTTTTCTTTCTTCTTTCTTTTCTATTCTTTTTCTTTTATCAACCTTCTTCTTCTTTATTTTTTTCTCCTTGTTGCTTTTGATGAATATTCAATAAATAACAAGGCAACCACCCCAAACATCATTTTATTTTCTTTTTCTTCTCAATCACACATTGCCTTAACACCACTAAAAGTTGATCAATCTTTCAGGGGTGAACTCCAAGTTGGCCAAATTGGAGCAAAAACAGGATAATGGTAATTAAAGAAAGAAATGGCATTTTAACGGCTCAAAGGGCGAACTAAGGAAATTTTTATCATTTATCGGTCGACAGTAAACAAAAAGGGCCTAAAATCATGTCCTATGGTTATATGGTTCTTCAATGTTTATGATGGAAGATTATTTAGCTTGGTAACCAATAATTTAACTTGACTATCAACCAAAACAAGAATAATGAGACTAAACAACGAGTTAATGCGCTATTTCAATGAAATTCGACAAACACAAAATGTATTTATAACCCTCTAAAAAGAAAAAAATAGGCTCAAAAGCTCACTGGGCTTAGTCTCCACCTTGTGTTATCTAGAAATCCGAATCATATTATAGTTCACATCAAACATGTATTCAAGCGACTACGTGCAGTGCATAAGTTGTTGTGCAAATCTATGATATAACACTACGATTCAAACAATACATAACTTAAAACATTTCAACATAACCTCAGCAAATGTTTAATCACATCTTCCCTTGTTTACCATTCTATAACAGTCATAGTTACATAACAAGAAGTATCAAACTGAGATTGCAAAAACCGTAGGTAACATCGTTTATTTAAACATACTTATTGAAAAATTTTAAAATTTTGCATAAAATAATGTGCCTGTGTGTGCATACCCCCCAAACCTAAACCTTTCATTGTCCCTAATGAAACAATAAAATGAAAGAAAGGACGTACATAAGAAAGGAACGATAGTACCTTGATCTCAGCAAGCATAGAACAGGTGAACACAAAGGAATATGGCAATAAAATTCAATGTTACCTGTTAATACTAGATAAACGAAAAGAAACTAACAAAAGAATATTAAAAATAAATGAAACTAAACTATAAAATATAAACCGATAAACTAATCTAGACTAAACTAAACTAATAACCGGAATACAACGGAAAAGTATAAATGTAATAAGGAAAACAACAACTAACTCGATCTAAAATGGCTTAATAAACAAAAACAGAAACGAAAACATTATCAGAACAAGTATGGGGGAAAATATAGAAAACAAAAGAGAAAAACAGGAAAAGGGGGAATCGCGCGAGCGGCCGTCGCGCGCGCGAATTCCAATTTTTTTTTTTAGATCTATACAAATCGCGCCAGCGGGACCCCTCGCGCCCGCGAAAACAGGCGCGAGTAAATGCTGAGAGCTCATATAAGGAAAAAGCAAGAAAAAACACTAAGGCACATTCTCGCGCCAGCGGGCCGCGCGAGCGACGTCTCGCGCGAGCGGGCCGCGCGCGCGAGAAGAGTTTTTTCCATTTTTTGTTTAAAATTATGTATATAATATTAAAATAAATTAATTCCAACCCCCAAACCTATCCAGAATAACTCCAAAACTGACAAAAACGACTCAAAAACGACCAAAAACAAAGAAAACAGACGAAATTAAGCTTGGGTTGCCTCCCAAGAAGCGCTATCTTTTACGTCTTCAGCTAGACCTTTCTAACTCAAGATTTTATGGAGGTTGAAAACCAGATTTTGTACCCCTAATAATATCAGGAGGAGCTCGGTGGTACGCAGAAATCACGTCGCTTTGAATTAATTCGATTGATGGTTCGTCATTATGTTCAAATCGATTTCTTACCTTCCGAGTATATTCAGCATTAGGGTCCGAAGTATTAGGGTTCATCCACTCATCATCCGCTATATCTTTTTCGTTACTCACATTTATTTCTTTGGTAGGCTCAATATTCCGTCTTACCTCACCTTCCGCCTCACATAGGTTATCGTCATCTTTAGGAGGTTGATCAATAGCGTTAAAAACGTTTAATTTTAATTTTATATTCCCGAACGACACTTTCATTACCCCTGTTCTACAATTGACACGTGCGTTGGCCGTAGCTAAGAATGGACGACCAAGAATAACAGGAGTGTATTTTCGAGCATCTAGCACCGGTTCAATGTCAAGGACCATAAAATCAACGGGATAGAAACATTGATCAACTTTTACTAGTACGTCTTCGACGATCCCTCTAGGTATTTTAACAGAACGATCCGCTAACTGAATAGTAGCGGCCGTAGGCTTAAGTTCACCTAAACCTAGTTGTTTATAGACATGATAGGGTAAGAGATTAACACTAGCTCCTAAGTCAAGGAGAGCCCGATGAATGATAGTGTCACCTATGACACATGAAATCGTAGGCGTATCGGGATCCTTACACTTCGGAGGAGCGTGTTGGAAAATTGAACTTACTTTCTCCGTGAGGAAGACCTTTTTCGGAGTGTGACTGCGTATTTTTCGCTTTTGCGTACATAGGTCTTTTAAACATTTAGCATAAGCAGAAATTTGTTTTATAGCATCGAGGAATGGAATATTAATTTTAACTTGTTTAAACACCTCGAGTATATCCTCAGTTTTTGATTTTTTCTTTGTAAGATTAGACGGTTCCTCAACATTAGGTGGAAAAGGTAACTTTGGAACATAATTCGTTGGGACCGGTTCTTTATCTTTCCTAACTCTATCCACATCTTCACCTTTTTCTTTATTCAAATTTAAATTTTTATTTTTCTCACCCCCATCCGGAATTACAACAACTTCCTCATCTCGAGTAGTCATCCTAGTCGAAACAGCGTTCACGCTCTCACTCGCACTACCCACTACATATTGCCCCTTAGGTTGCTGAGTAGGTTGACTGGGCAACTTACTCTCAGTTAAGCGGTTTAGCGTATTAGCAATTTGCCCTACTTGGGACTCCAGTTTTGCGATGGATTGTGTGTGAGAGTGTACTAACTGGACCACCGAACCAAAGTTTTCAAGTGAGGCCAACATCTTCTCCTCAAATGCATTATTGCGTGGAGGTGGAGGAGGTAGTTGGTATTGACCTTGTTGATATTGGGGTCGGTACATATTAGGAGAATTAGTCGTCCTAGGATTATAATTATTTTGTGGGAATTGTTGCATAGAATTAACGTGTTGCTCAACAAATTCCGGATATTGAGATGCAGAAGGACATGCAAAGATATTATGAGACGGTTCAGAACATAATGCACATACTTCTAAAGAGGGTGGATTGGACGTTTTGTTCATTTGCATAAGTCGGTCAAGTTTTCTATTTAATTCTTGTAGTTGAATTGATTGACTTGACTCAATTGTCACCTCTCGCTTAGGTTGAAGATGATATCCCTCTAAACGTACCGACACAGCCTGATGCATCGAATTCTCACTTAGTGTTTCAAAAATCTTCCAAGCCTCGTCGGTGCTTTTGTGTAGGAAAGTTCCCGCACAAACGGCATCGACGGTATTCCTAACAGAGGGAATAAGCCCCTCGTAGAAGACCTGAACAAGTTGCCACTTAGGAACCTGATGATGTGGGCAAGAGCGTAATAATTCTTTGAATTTCTCCCAAGTATCATAAAGTGTTTCCCCATGTTGCATTACAAAGTTTGTTATGGATTTCCTTATCTGATTTGTACGCATAATAGGGAAAAACTTTTGTAAAAATGCGGTGTGTAAGGCTTCCCATGTTTTAATTGTGTTTGGCTCAAGTGATTGAAGCCAATACTTAGCTTTGTCTCTTAACGAAAATGGAAAGAGCCGCAATTTTAATTCATCATCAGTAAGATTTTGAATTTTTAAAGTAGAACATATATCCTGAAAATCTCCTAAGTGTTGGTATGGATCTTCATTTAGACGGCCATGGAAGGATGGAAGTAGCGAGATCGTAGACGACTTTATCTCAAAGTGAGATGCTATCGCCTCCGGTAATTCAATACATGTTTGTGGCGTGTAAGTCGTCGGAATAAAATAATCTTTAAGTGGAGGAGGTGGCGGTATATTAAGATTATTCATATTCGCACCATCATTTTGATTGTTATTGTTATTTCCACCGTCAGCCATTTTAATCGGTTCAATTTGAAAAGTTCGAGTTTTCCATAACCGTTCACGGGTACTCTGAATTTCAACCTCAAACAACGACGACAGAATCAAAGTTGATTCGTCGTCTTGCAACCTAGCTCTAGAAGCTTGGGTTGTGGACTTACTAGTTCTTAAGGTACGTTCAAGTTCAGAGTCAAAAGGTTTTAATTCCGGTTTATTTGAACGTGTACCTAACATAAACTAAAAGAAAGTAAACTAAAAACAAAAACTGACTCAACTAAAAAAAAACAAATAGCAATCACGCAACTAAGATAACAAGCACTCAACTACTATGATGCATGAATATTATCCTGTAATGCAATGACCGCGTCAAACCCAGCGCCCCGGGTTTCCTAGCTAATGCAGTGCAATTAACCCTAAACTAATGCAAATAGTGCGTCACAGCGCCCTGACTTACAGTGGTTTAAAGCGAATTTCACAAGAAGCACTTTACTTAATTTTTATTTATTTTATTTTTGCGTAAGCTGCTTTGATGTAATTAGCTACTCCACTCGGAACCGTTGGAATTTGATGACTCGGAAACCTATAAAATAAAAGAACAAGTTAGTAATTTAAAACAAAAACAGAAAATAAGAAGAATAAAAACTAATCTAATATTTACGAATTAACAAAACTAAGATTATAAAATTAAAGGTAGTAATGCAATCCCCGACAACGGCGCCAAAAATTGATGTTGTCAGAATCAAGATATAAAAGTATACTTTACTTTTCTAAAGATTTGCAGTGTGGAAGTAAAGGTCGAACCCACAGAGATTGATTAACTACCGCGCTTTAATTTTAAAACCTAAATCTAATTAATTAAGAAAAACAGATTTTGATTTGATTTTAATAAAACTAAGAACAATAAAAATAAATCTAAACTATGAAAGCAATTAAAGTGTTTTAAATAATGTTTAAGGGAACCTAGGATTGCAAATCCATCACTAGCTTCATAATAGGAATATTTATGAATTACTTTAGCTTATTACGTTGGATGATAATGGAAAATTGTAGCTACAAGCCTAATTCCTCCGTCAAGAAGATAATCATGGTTCAAGTACCAACATAATCCATCTTCGGTTAGCACGAATTATCTCACACTAAACTAGGGTTGTGATCTAATCCATCTAACCTAGGCATGGACTATTCGGATACTTGATAGCACAAATCAATAAAGCACCATCACATGTAAACAATCTAAACAAGCACAGCAAGAATAGATCGTTGAGCACATCACAGTCAAAATAGATCTAAGACAAGAATAAACTTTGAAAGCAATGATTTAATCAATAGAAGTACGATTTATTTATAAAAATCCTCTAAACATGTGACTGTCATCCATACATAATAAAACTAAAATAAAAACATAAATAAAACCCTATTACTCATCTAGGGCTTCATTGAAACCCTAGATCTATGATCTAGCCGTCCATGGAAGTGATAGATGGCAAGTAGTTGATGGAGGAGGCCATGGAAACCCTTGGTCTTCTTCTTCTTCTCCTTGCTTCCCTCCCTTCAATGACTGGAAGTATGGTTGTAGAATGTGTATGTATGGGTGTGTAACAATGTCTAACCCTTTAATTGTAATAAAATAGGGTATATATAGATTTACAACAAGTTTTGGAAGCCTTCCTAACCCGAAATGAACTGAAACTGATGTAATTTACAGTCTAGACGTCGTTCAGCAGTTTCGTTTGCACAGGAGTCTTCAGTATACTGAAATACGCAACTTTGCTTTTTACACATATCGTACGAGCGGGTCGCGCGAGCGCGACATTTGGCTCTTCGCGCGCGCGAATCGCACGAGCGATTCTGGGGATCTCGCGCGAGCGGGTCGCGCGAGCGTTTTTTGGTTTTCGCGGGCGCGGGTCGCTCGCGCGACTTGGCTTTTTCAGCTTCTTTAGCTCTGCTTTTTCACCCTGTTTAGCCTGGTTTAGTTGATTTCTTCAAAAACCTGTCAGAAAATAGAAAACGAAGTAAAAAGATACAAAAACAAGATAAAATGGTCTAACAAATGCACATTAAGGCATATAATTAGGATTAGTTCTCTCCCGATCAGTGCTGAGACATTTCATAGGTAGGTTTTTCGAAAACCACCTTGACTGGCCCCGCTGGTTTCAACCCTTCTTCAGTTTGGATCCCTTTCGGCCTCAAGATGGTTATCTTAGGCCGATCGGTTTGTATATCGGTAGCATCCACGTTCTTGCTCGTAGCCTCTACCACCTTGGGTCTGACGGTTTCTCCATCACCCCAACATAAACTTTCTATTACTGCCGACTCCTTGGTCTGGCCTTCTATTACGTCACCTTCAATGGCCGTTGGCTGATCCGGTTTGGCCATGAATAACATGGGAAGAGTAAACACCATGTTTGAGGATAGACTTTTCGGGATTGTTCCGAATTGAATTGGTGTATCATTCTCCTCTTCATAATCATCGAACTCCTCCATTGGATGGACCAATGGCTCACACTTCTTTTCTTGTTCAAAAAGTTTCTTTAAGCGCTCTGTGGCATGCATCGCCCCTTTGCCCGCTTTCTTGTCGAAAACGAGCTCATCTTCTTCCATGGCCGTTATCTGTTTGTCGGACTTACGCTGGGGGGACTTTGGAGGATTCTGGACGCGACCCTGTGAGCGCTGCCGTTCCCTCTCGGCCTGTCTCAGCCTCTGATACCTCCTTTTTTGAGACTTGCTGTATTGAGGCATCACTGGAAATTTTGGATGCTCAGCTCTATACCACCTCCCATCACTCACTCTTGGTGGGAGTATCATTCGGGAGCGAATGTCCGATGCTTCAACCCTTTGTGAGGCACTCATTGTGGGTCGTGATCGATATTGCCTTCCTTCCATATGACTCGAGCTAGGCATACCGCTCGCTGGCGGCGGCTTCGGCTTCCACTCGGGCTTTACGCGTCCCTGTTTGGGCAAGGAAAGCCTCTCATGCACGGATCTTCTCGGGCTGGATTCTCGTCGTTCCTCAACTCTGGGCCTTTTGCTTGGGCTAGAGGTCCCTTTCTTAATATCGGCCTTGCACCTCGGACACAGGCCTTGTTCTATCAGCTCTAGTTGGTGTCGTAAATCTGCGATCAAACTATCTGTGGTTGATCGGGCTACCTCGACCTCAGCCTTTAGTTCTGCTTCCTTGCGTTCCTGGTATGTCCTCTGAAGCTCGCGAATAGTCACCTTCGGCCTATCAGTTTCCAAAACGGCAATTTGTTTTCCTTCCCTTTGCTTTGGGACCTTATCGCTGTCGGTCAAGTGTACCTTGGCCTTTGGCTGTGTCAGCTTGGTCAAATCGGGTACTACCATATTGGTTCCAGTGATCTGTGGGAGCGGATTCGCATCAACTCCCATAGCTTTGTCCGAAAATTTGAACACTCCTTTCTCCACGTTCTCCTGTATCACATTACGAAAAACAACGCAGTTATTAGTGGAGTGTTTCCAGGAATTATGCCACTTACAATATTCCTTATTTTTTATGTCATCGGCCTTGGGGATCCGATGACCTTCACCTAGCCTAATCACTTTTTCAGCCAAAAGGGCGTCAAAAATCTGATCGGCCATCGTTATGTCAAATGTGTAATTTTTTCCTGCCTCGAACGCCATTTTTTTTAGCAGCGGCATTATTATTGACAGGTTTGTTCAAGGCATTACACACAATAGGCCGCTTAGAGATTAGTTCGGCCATGTCGATCTTTGCCTCGAGGTCACAATCTGCTAGATGGACCTCGTAGTTGGGATCTTTGTAATATGTTCCTTTAGACGAATTCTTCTTTTCCTGTTCATCAAGTAGGATACGCTCGTAACGGGCGGCCCTTGAAGCCAGCTCGAATAAATCACGGAAATCAGTCCCTTCGAACTTTTTGCAAAGCTCAAAAGACATTCTGCCCATAGCCATCTTTGCGTATTCTTCTTCGGGCAATATTGTCTTACATCTGTACTTAGCCTTCCTGAATCGGGCTATATATGTTTCAATGGTCTCTCCCACTAGTTGGAGCATCCTAGACAGATCTGCCAACGATATCTCGGGCTTAGTCCTATAAAACTGCCCATGAAACTATTCCTCCATTGCTGGCCAGTTTTGTACTCAATTGGCCGGGAGATTGACATACCACAAAAACGCTATGCCCGTGAGCGAGTTTGAGAACAACCTTAGTTTTAAAGGGTCGCTATTGCCTGCATGGCCGCACTGCACAATGAATCGGCCTATGTGCTCTACCGTGGTATGCTCACTTTCCCCAGAAAATAGGGTAAAATTCGGAACTTTATACCCTTGTGGGAAATTAACTTGGTCAATTTCAGGCGGGTAAGGCCGTCGGTACGTCGGCCTCTCCATCCTTCTCATAAACGGGCCATACTTTTCGTGTATGGCCGCCACCAACTCCTCCCTGTTAATAGGCTGCGCAGCGGGTCGGGCATTCACCAAAGGGGGTGGTGGTTACTGTTGGTTGATATTGGCCTGACGAAGCCAACAATCATCATTATTCCTTTGCCCCCCAGCAGCGTTACCTGGGGGCATTTGTTGGCCGATTACCTCTGGGTTACAGCCAATCGTTGCAATTACTTCAGGCTGAGCCCCTTGAGTTGGGGGCAATTGTTGATTATTATTGATCTGGTGGGTCCAAAACCCGCCATTGTTTCTTTGCCCCCCAGCAGCGCGAACTAGAGGTGGTGTACGGTCGAACTGGGTTTCCACACGGCCTCCTGTCTGGACAAAGCTCGGCGTCGCCGATCCACTGGGATCGGTGACCATCACGCCACTACCCATTTCGTTATGTGATTCGGGCTTCTTGCCTGAGATGTTACCCTTCCTTAGGTTTGGACAGACATAGAGTGGGTCCTTTGGTTTGTCGGACTCAAGCGGCGTGCCAGAGCCCGATCCCGAGCCTGAGGCTGATCCTGAGGCCTTTTGGTTGTTATTGGCCTCAAGAACAGCGCAAAGCTGTCGTAACTGAGCAGCCAGGGCGTCCAGCTTCACGTGGGTAACCCTAGTCTCCATGACCAACTCAGACTATTCCCGGCGTATATCGGCAGTTTGCCTGACCACATTGTTGAGGTCTGCCATTGACCCTATCAAGGTATTATAGTCCTGCCTCAAGGGATCAACGGTGGCTCTCATGGTTTCTGAGATTGCTTCGATAGTAACGCCACCATCGTCCGGAGAATGACCAGTGCTTTCCTCCATAGGTGGATCAATGGCAGACTCGTCTTGGCCATTTTTGCCCGTCTGCTTATCCCTCTTTGGCGGCATGACTTGACACTATGGGTCCCACCGGGCGTGCCAAAATGTTTGCTAGTAGTTATACGCGGGCGTGCCAGATCCAAAAGTGGTTCAGTGTGTGCAAACTAATTTCCTATATGCTTAAGTCAGTGATACTCAAGGCTTTCAGATCTGACTTCTAAACTAAACGATTGTGTGCGGCGAGTAGGAAAGTACCCTCACCAGAAATCCCTTGGCAGTACTGAAGCGCACAAGCCAAATAGTGTATGAGATTACCAAGTAATCAATCACAAACGATTAATAAAATACAGATTCTATTAATTGTTTGGAAAATATAACCAAAGAACAGATTCAGAACAGGCTCTGATCGTTCGTGAGAGTGAGAACAATAAAAGAAAAATAACAAAAAGAGGGTAGACCTATTTGCTATGAATGCAGAAAGAACATAAAAGTTTGAGTGCTTTTGAATGCTGTTGAATGCTTTGTTGAATACTGTTTTCGAGAGTGACGCGGAGTCCCCTTGCAGCTTGGCCTGCCTCCATATTTATAGCGGCCATGATTGAATTCTGATTAGGAAAGGACTCCTTAGCTTGCGCCTTAAGCTATGTAATTGATTGGTTAGTTAGCAGAAACCTTCCTTATCTTCCACCCTTGCCTTATCATTATCTTGATTGAAACAATCCCACCATCTCAGGGATCATCTCGTCTAAATCCAGCTATTAGTGATAAGATTCTTTCCCAAACGGACTCGGATTTCCCCAAATCTGGAGTGACGTCACAAATGGCAGCTGTCACCAGAACCGCCTTACCTCCATTCCCATCGGCCTCATGACTGTGACTGAAGACTCATCGGACTCATGTAACGTCTTGTCATGTCTTTATGCCCGATCACATCTTTCCAGGTGTTCACGTCCGATCGGATTCATCTCACCCACCTTTATCACTTTCCGTAGATATGGTGTCCGATCGTCGGTACATTCATGTTCCCTAACTCCCCATCAGGCTCCCGTTCTGACAAATGCCCGATGAAGTCCTCCATTCCCGGCGTCTCAATCGGTCTCCAACGTGTGTCATTATTCCATTACTTGCACCATTGATGCCCGATAGACCAATGCGGGTCTGATGCTGCCTATCGGGCTCCATCCCATGAAATATCCGGGTTGCCTTCTCTACACTTCTGGTGACACTTCCCCTAAGCCCGATGTCATCAACTACTCTGGACCAACCAGCCTCTGATATGTCCATGCCCGACTATCTCTAGGCCCATATCCCAATATCAATCGGGCTGGAAAACCTTCGGCGGTTTTTAGGTGCAAACAAGTGGACCTAGTGGCTAGCATATGAGGGGAATTCAGGGGCTTTTTCAAACTTGACTACTGCATCATGAAGGAGCTTGGCTTGCACATGGTATTCCTAATGCTTAATTTTATTTGTGATTACTGCGGACTTTTGATTTGAGATAGGCAGCTGGTGATTTTTGGGTGGTTCCTTTCTTGAAACTCTAAAATGGAGTTTGATTCAAATTGGAACCTGGTCCTTTGTCTTTTCGGGGTTTTGACGTTGTACATGTACTTAGCGATGCTCTATTGCTTTTTTTGATTTATCAATAAAATTTGCCGTTCAAAAAAAAAAAAAGCATATGGATATATGAATTTTTCTTTTGAGTTGTGTTGTAGATACCAAGATTGAAATTTGTCTAATTAAATTGGGCGGGACAGAGTGGTGTCCGAGTGACCGTTATTAAATGGAGTAGGAATCGATATTTCTCATTAAGCAAGGTGGAGAGAAGTCGAAGTATTACATTAAATATAATAGGAGTTGGTAAAGTTGGAATGCGTACCAACTTGGCCCCCTTACTGTGTATGCATAAAAATATATATGAAAGCTTAGCTTTATTTTTTCTTTTTTCGGTAGTTAAAGAAACATGATAGTTTTTTGCGAATTCGTTAAATGTGAGAAGTTTTTTGGAATTTGTACTAGTAAAAGCTATTAATATGGGCTCGCATGGTAACGTTTCATGTTTTCAAGTTTCCTTTTTATAATGATAATTAAACTTGTTTGGTAATATTGCAAATTTAAAAAAAATTTGAAAACTAAAACAAGAAATGCATTTGTTACGGTGTGAATGTCAAATGCATTTTTCAAAATAAGGAGTTTAGTCAAAAGTCCTTTAAAATAGACATTTTTTAGTATTAGGTCCAGTATATATGTTTCTCTTTTCAATTGCATATGTTTGTAGCTGGTCATCCAAATTTGAACTGATGGACTCTCTTCTAAAATTAATGGGTGTATATATATATGATATGTACAAAAATATTGAGTCAAAGTCAAACCTCGCCACCTCAGCAAAGAGAAGCCGAGTCACCTTGAATCTGGGCTGACTACTCAGTCATCCCGGGCCGTTAGACAAAACCGGCCCGTTTGATCCACAGTTCGAGCGTTCATCCCGAACCGGCCCCACAGGGGCACGTTCCTAGAAGAGACAGTGGCTTGCCCAGCAAGTCCCCAGACAGTTTGCTATCCCAGCTAGAAGTCTAAATGGAATGAGCAAGTAGTTTCCTAAACCACTTAGGAAACTCCCCTTGAATCATGCTAATGAACTTGTAATTAGATTAGGCTTCCTAATCTACACACTTACCATGTACGGGTGGTCTCTTGCACCTATAAAAGAGGCCGCTCACCCCATTAAAGGATTTGACATTCTGACTCTAAAGAATAGCAGATAAACAACTCACTATTACGCATAGATCCGGTCAGTTTCTGGTAGTACCGCCCACTCTATTGGCTCACTAAACACCACCGATGATCTACTAGCGAAAACGCACTGTTGCAACCGTGGACGTAGGTCTCTCTTTCTCTAAACCTCTCTTACCAATTTTCGGCATCATCATTTTGGCGCCATCTGTGGGAACTGATAAGTTTTTCACCAACAAATTTCTTGACTGATCAACATGTCACCAAAGATGGGTAAGAAAAATACCGCCTAGGCCGGTCAGGAGAACTTGCAACTCGAGCAACAGGGCGCCTCCATGACCTCCGAGCATGTAACCACGGCCCTCGCGCAACTCTTGGAAGGCCAGCGGCAAACCCAGCAGCAAATCGAACCGCTGTTGGCCCTGCAGGAAAAGTGTCCTCAATCCGAAAACCACCCCGGGAAGAGTGTCCCCGACCGGGAGCCCGCACGAGTCCGGAACCATGTCCACTCTGTGACCGTAGCAGAGCGCCCAGGCGTACCAGGCGACAAGCTCGGACCAATCCTCACCGAGTGGAAGATGCTAGAGATATCATCAACAAACGATGCGCCGCCAAGAGGGAGGTGACACGCGAATAATCTTGTGTGCTCTTGTACAATACCCAGTTGTAGGTAGACGTGAAAATAGTAACTGGTAAGACCAGGTCGATCCCACAGGGAAGGTGTTGACCTATTAACTTAGACTAAACTCAAAAGAAAGAAAAAAAAATCAATAAGATTTAATAATGGTGCAGAACACAAAGTTCCAAAAACTAAGACTACTAACGAAAGCAATTCAGATTAAACTAAAGAACTAATTAGCTAGTTAAAGCAATACTCTAAAATAGGATTTAACTTTAAGAAGAAAGTGTTGGGATTACACGAATCCACAGTAATCTTACCATCTACCATACAGTTACTTTGGAGCACTAAGGAGTATATTGCCTACAGTATGCCGTATTTCTCTTAAAATAAAGAATCCATAGCCCTTTCATGACCGGGACTATATCATCACAATTAACTTGAAACACGTAAAAGCGGTTTAATTCAATAGTTAAGACTCGCACATACAATGGTGTTAGCATTGAAGGTGGTTTGAAAAATGTATTGAAAGAAAATGCTTTAGGGCCTTGATTTTAGAAACTGTTTTGACAAACTGAGCATTTGGGGACAATATGATAACAAATCTCTAAAACAGAAGGTCCTGGAATACTGCAGGGAACATCCTCAAGAATCAGAGACTTCGATCGATCGACGATCGTTCGATCGATCGAAAACCATCATCCCTCAATCGATCGAAATGAATTCGATCGCTTGACTATCTCTGGTTCGATCGATCGAATGGCCTCCGATCGATCGATCGAACACAGGATTTATTCTGCTGCATGGCAGAGGCTGGAGATCACTATTTCATCGTGTTCTCCCAACATTAGGACTACTCAGACATCGTCTGGAGTGTCACAGGTTGGTATCTAACATATGAAAACATTAAGGCGTTGTTTGGATGTGAGTTTTTCATGAAAACTATGAAACTAGTGATTTTAACTTATCTAGCATGCAATACTACGAGATTGAAAATTAAACTACGATTAACTAAGTGTAAAATGTAACTGAAATAATAAATAAATAACCTGGAACGAAAAATTCGTATTTAAACTATAAGAATCCGAGCTCATAACGTAAAACCTTGAATAAAAACCTACAAAACAATGTAAACTCTCTATCTTTCTCTCTAAAAACTGATGAAAAGCAAAGTTAGGCGTCCCTAGAGACGTATACAATGCTCATATATATAGAAAACCTAAAGGCTAGGGTTTCAATTCCGCAACTGCTGCGTACGCAAAAGTTTCTGAAAATACCATGTTCGATCGATCGAACATTTCTCGATCGATCGAACATCTGGAACTCAAGCGCTTCAACCTTCTTTAAGCGATCGAACCTTCGATCGATCGAACTATTGTCGATCGCTCGAACTTTAAACTTTAGCTTTGAATTCTTTTGTCTGCACTACAGCATTCTAGTTGTCCTGATGCTCATCTCTTTAGTCCACACAGCAGTGATCTACACAAACAATAGCTAAAACAATACAACTTATCATAGGTTAATCACATTGTATGAAAACTAGCCTTGTAATGCAAATTATAGATAAAATGGGAAGTTGTGATTAAAACCAATGTAATTCTTCCTTTTAGCGCGGTTGTATTTTACAAATACCCCCGCTTTGCAGGAGGAATCATGACAAAAGGCCCGGGAATCGGCCAAAGACCCTCTGATCCGGAGCCAGGGAGATCTTAGGCATACGATTACCCGAAGACGGTGCCGAGTTCTATCCCTAACGATGACGCACTTCGAGGAGGAGGCCTCATCATCAGACCCGATGTACCGTTTGGATATGGAAAAAAGAACCGGGTGAGATATAAAGGCCCAGATTGAGGACTTGTAGCAGCAAATCGAAAAACTGAACCACAAGCAGCTTCACGATCATACCAATACAGAGACTGAGTCACCCTACACCGCTCGGGTCACCGCATTCCCCATCTCGCGGAAATTCAAACTGCCACATCTCAGCTCTTATGACGGTTCAGGGAGTCCAGTGGATCATGTCCGCACTTACAAGGCTCAGATGGAGCTAGTCACCACGGCCGACGAGTTACTCTGCCTGGCCTTCCCCAGTACCCTTAAAGGCCCAGCCGCGCATTGGTTTCACGCTCTAAAACCCTGAACGGTTGATGACTTCAAGACATTGAGCAAGCTCTTTATCAGCCAGTTTATGGGAATGCTCGACCGGTCACAACCGGATACCCAGCTGCTTACCGTCAAGCAGCAAAAGGGGGAGTCCCTGAGGGAGGACGTGGACCGTTTCAATCAGCAAAGGCTCCAAATCTGCAACCTGAATGAACCGCAATCATGGCTTTCTGCTCGGGGGTTCAACACACCAAAGTTGTTACATCATTCCACCAAGATCGATCGGCAACCCTAGTGGAACTCTCAGAGAGGGTCGGAAAGTACATCTACACCAAGGAGTTTCTAAAGCCCAAGCGCGCCAGCTTTACAGGAGAAGAGTCCCCGAAAGCTAAACGGAAACGTGAGGGTTCCGAGAAGGGTCTAAGAGAGAAGCCCAGGCAAGATCAGCAGAGAGGCAGTCGGGATCAGGCCCTGATTACCTTCACCCCACTTTCCCGGCCAATTCACGAAGTTATGGCCGCCACAGAGATCCAGAGGCTATGTTAGTTCCTTGTGCCGGGAAGCCATTACGGAAACGCTAAACATTCAGGAGATGGACCCTAGAGACAAAAGTGACGGAGTGGGTTCAATGGAAGAGATGGAACAAGTGGTGTTGGATCCTCGGTTTCCTAACCAGACCATAACCATTTGCACTCTCTTAGAGCCAGGCCTCAAGGAGGAGCTGGTTCAGTTCCTGCAGCAGAGCCAGGATGTCTTCGCCTGAAGCCATGAGGACATGCATGGGATAAATCCCCAGGTCATGTCTCACCGTCTCAATACCAACCCGGATTCACGATCGGTCAAACAGAAGAGGCGGGGTATAGCACCCGAGAGATAGGCGACAGTATGTGAAGAAGTCGAGAAGCTGCTGAAAGCCAATTCCATCTGAGAGGTCCACTATCCCGACTGGTTAGCAAATGTGGTACTAGTCAAGAAAAGCAATGGGAAGTGGAGAATGTGTGTAGATTTCACTGACCTGAATAAGGCTTGTCCCAAGGATTACTATCCATTGCCCAGGATAGACCTCCTTATGGACTCCACAGTCGGTCATACGCTCATCTCATTCATGGATGCTTATTCGAGGTACAACCAGATCAGCATGTACCCTGGGGATGAAGAGAAGACCTCCTTCATCACGGATTAAGGAACATACTGCTACAAGGTAATGCCCTTCGGCCTCAAGAATGCCGGGCCAACCTATCAACGCCTGGTCAATCACATATTCAAGGACCTAATCGGGAAGTCCATGAAAGTCTATGTTGACAATCTTCTAGTCAAAAGCCGAGACGAGGCCGACCATCTTGAGCATATGGCCGGGGCCTTCAGCATTTTGAGGAAGTTCAGAATGAGGTTGAACCCGACCAAGTGTACATTTGGCATCTGGTCCGGGAAGTTTCTAGGATACCTAGTGAGCAGAAGGGGTATTCAAGCAAATCCTGACAAAATCCAGGCCATTATAAACATGCGGTCACCCAGGTCAACCAAGAAAGTTCAGAGCTTGGCCGGGCGGGTTGTCACATTGAATAGGTTCATCTCCCGAGCTACCGACTAGTGCCTGCCATTTTTTAGAATCCTCCGCAAGGCCTTTCGGTGGTCAGAAGAGTGCGAGGAGGCATTCCAGGAGCCCAAGAAGTACTTGGCATCGACCCCTTTAGTCTCAACACCCGTGCTAAATGAGGAATTGTTCTTATATTTGGCAGTGTCACCTTCATCGTTCAGCTCAGCTTTCATCCGATAAGAACACGGGATACAATTCCTGATCTACTACACCAGCAAGGCACTGCAAGGCGCGGAAAACAAATATTCACGCATAGAGAAGCTTGCACTCGCCCTCATTACCTCTGCCCGGAGACTCCGCCCGTACTTTCAGGCTCATATCATCGTGGTCCTCACAGATTAACGTCTTCGAAAGATCTTGAGCAGGCCCGAGACGTCTAGGAGGCTTGCTAAATGGGCCTTGGAATTAGAAGAGTTTGAAGTGGTCTACCGATCCCAGACGGTGATCAAAGGATAAGTCGTAGCAGACTTTCTTGTTGAGTTCACGTACCTGGAGGATCCGGTGAGAGAGCTCAACCCGCCAGTTCCACCGCCCGGGCTATAGCCAGGTGTCCCAATCTGGATACTTTACGTGGATGGGTCTTCCAATAAATAGGGCAGCGGGGCAGGGATCATCCTGACTACGCCGGATGGGATCCAGCTTGAGTATGCACTAAGGTTCGAAGTCCGAACCTCTAACAATGAGGCCAAATATGAAGCC
This sequence comes from Hydrangea macrophylla, assembly GCA_033977485.1. Classification (NCBI taxonomy): domain Eukaryota; kingdom Viridiplantae; phylum Streptophyta; class Magnoliopsida; order Cornales; family Hydrangeaceae; genus Hydrangea; species Hydrangea macrophylla. Next base: position 54,021,706 of record CM066983.1, read on the forward strand.
CTGTTGGTTGGACTACAACTGGCTACCTCAATGTGTGCACAACAAATTCAAGGTTACAGCGACTCCTAGCTCGTGGTAAACCAAGTCAATCAAGAATACAAAGCTTGGGAGGGCAACATGGTGTTGGGTTTGTGCTCTAAAACCATTACTTTATATATGAGACATTGGCATTTTAATATATAGATATCGGCTATACATTTAGTTATGTATGTTTCTTTCATGAGATGATTGTTATCCTTAAGTATCATAGTAAGTAATTAGTGTATGTATGAGATACGTACAAGTGAGATACGAATTACTATTCTTTGTTACTTATAACTTGTCACATTGGATGATGAGACTGGATATCTCATCAGGTTTACACTGTAGCATGATTAACTACCATTGGATGGAGTGATTAATCTCAATCACTAGAGTGTAACTCTTAGTTAATATGCCAGCGCTTATAGTGCATTGACGGACATGAGCTTTCCTATTGACACTCAAGACTGTCAATCAGTCGATAGGAACTCATAACTTGTATAAGGTATGTGTTCTTAATCTTGAGACGATTACGAACACAGACTGTGGATATGGCTATTTTTACTTACCAATCAGTGAGGTCCATAGAAGATCAATACCTGGGTATCTTGGGTATGTCATGTTCGTAGGGTTGTGAACATATATTGTCAAGATAAAATCTACCCTCTGATTTAGAGTAAGCATTCCCTTGAGAATGTCACCAAGTTGATTACTAAGAACTGCAGTCTTGTTGATAAGTAGTTATCAACATGTTTGGTAACAGTTATCCGACTACCTGAATATGATTACGAATGTTGAAGGTAGAGGGACATTAGTACAACATACAAGCCTAGTTATCGCTTCGGATATGTTCTTTTGCGTTGGAGTTCAGTTATCCTTTTATAGTGGAGTAAACGTTAACTGACCAGTTAGTTAGTTTGCTGATCAAAGAGTTTGGTCATAGTAATTAACAAACTGGTCTGAGCCAACAATAAAGAGTCCAGGAGGTCCCACTCTTAGCTCTGCTAGAATGCTTGGAAAGGCACATGAGGACCTAGTCAAGGCGTGTTCTATCGATCGAAGGTGTCTCGATCGATTGAAGTCTTGGCGGGTTCCATCGATCTAAGTTGGTTCGATCGATCGAAGTCTCGATCGATCGAATGCACTTCGATCGCTTGAATGTTTGGTCAGTTCTGGAAATCTATAAATAGGGCAGCTATGTACTGAATGTTTTTAATCATCATTTTGAACATTAGAAGCTGCAGAAACTGTTTTAGAGCTCCCAAACCCTCCTTATCCTCTCCATTAGAGATCCCACCATCTCTAGCCTATCCGGTAAGCATTCGTAGGAGACATAAGGGTGAAGACAACCTAGTGGAGGCTGCTGCACCATCCCAGAGAAAGAAAATCAGAATCTGGTTCAAGACCTGAGGTATATTTCTTCTCCCTTATTAGTGTACGCATCTATGGAATTAACGAGTAGTAGATCCTGGGATACCAAAAGTTTTTTTGAAACTCAATCTTTCCGCTGCGCATTTAAATTTTGCTTTAAACCCAATTTTTCCATCAATTGGTATCCGAGCCATGCGTGTTTGGATCTATAGATGCGTTTTGGAACACTAGTTTTGATTTGTATGTTTATTTTAGAAGTGTTTTCAAAACTGCATCGTCACAGATATGTTACTATTGTATTTTCATAGCAGAATACAAATTTATGATTGCATTGGATGCATGTTGGATTCGATCGATCAAAGTAGGCTCGATCGATCGAAGATGCGCTCAAGCGATCGAACAGGTTTCGATCGATCGAACATTGGATATGTTCGATCGATCGAATGGATTTCGATCGGACGAGATAGATTCTCTGTCAGGTTGTTCTTTTCACAGTTTTAAATGTTTTAACAATTATATGCTTTAATTTTAAATTATTCTGTAAATTTTTTCAAATCATTCTGTGAAATAGAAAGTTCAAGCGATTGAACAATGCTCAATCAATCGAAGGTTCGAGCGATTGAACGGTCTTCAATCGATCGAACTGTGACAGTGAAGTTAGATGTTGTTTTAAGTTCTAATTCAGTAGATAAAGAGTTTATGTACTGTTTGAATCAATTAGCGATCCAATTGTTATATATGTGTGGATGTGTGTAAGACTAACCCTTTTGCAGCAAGCTTAGTCGCTATCTCCCATGGCACCAAGACTTTTAAATTTTGTATTTAATTGTTTGAGATTGGTGTATATTATGTTTTATTATTGGTTTGGTTTTAAGGCATATGTAGAGAGCTGGGACTTCAATCCTACGAAAAGGAAAGTCGCACCGGTTTCCCTAGCCTTTTATGTTATAGTTGTTTTTCTGTTTCTAGCTAAATTGCAAGCTTCGAAAGAAGTATAGGACCAATGTATTAGAATTAGAAATTCCATGGAGATGGAGCAAGCCGTTGTCCATGAAGATGGAGCTGGAGGCGACCAAACCAAGAAGGAGGTTCTATGGAGATAGAGCCATGGGAGATAGAGGCATATGAATGCTTTTGTTTCATTTTAGTTTTTTGTTTTATGTGCTTGGTTTGTGATTGGCGTTTTACATTGTTACTACTTGCATGCACGTAAAACAAGTTTTCTAAAATAAAATTCAAAAACCGTTTCAATGCATTAGTAAACATTGGATGTTTATGGGTAATGTGTGAAACTATTTTTCAAAAAGCAAAATCCTTATTTACTAAATATAGTGGGAGAGGGTCTTATTAATAACACCCACGATCTTCCATTAACGGTTCACTGTAAGATGAGTTGTACATTCTGTGTCACCTCGCCAGGAGTGATAATTCCGTACGGAGGGTGCATTACTCATTGGTTACTAGATGTGAACTTCCTATGGATAGGATCAATCAGACGTGTTAAAGGGTGACCACCACACGGAGGCACTACTTGAGGCGATTGTGATTAGATCCTAGTTAATGGTACACACTAGCTAAGCTATGGATAAGGGATCCCACACAGGGCATTGTTAAGAAACTTAGAGATCAAAAGGGATCGGGAGTCATAACTTGTTTTGCAAGAGTTGCATAGTGGACAAGTTGTGATTAATCAACATATTGAACATTGACCACCACACGGAGGCTTTATTCTTTTGTTTCGATATTCTGGCGGCTTTGTTTTTAAAATAAGAGTTTTAAGGATTCTTTTATTTCAAACTGTCAAATTCTGATATCCATATTTATTTTGTCTTTTGATTTTTACAGTAAATCATAATGTCTGAATCTACATTTAGTCCACTTGCCACCACACTCACTCAAAACAAGTTAACTAGAAATAACTACACAGAATGGAAACGGAACCTTGACATCGTATTAATTGCGGAGGATCACATATATGTCCTCACCACCCCATGCCCTGAAGAACCCGCAACAAATGCTTCAGCAACTGCCAGACGCGAGTTTGACGGATGGAAGAAGTCGAATGGAATGGCACGTTGCTACATTCTATCCTCAATGGCCGGTGTGTTGCAACACCAATTCCAATCGAACGATTCAGCCAGTGACATTATCACATCCCTCAAAAAGATGTTTAAGGAGCATGGCAGGCCTGCCAGACAGGTAGCTATACAGAAGATAATGAGTGCTAAGATGTCGGAAGGGACTCCAGTCAAAGAACATGTTTTAAAAATGATTGGTTATTTGAACGAGCTAGAGGACCCTAGGTGCTAACATTGACGCACAAACCCAAGTTGATATGATCCTCAACACGCTGTCACCATCATTCGCTCAATTTAAACTAAACTATAATATGAATAAAATGGAATTTTCAATAAGCGAATTAATGAGTTCTTTACTGGCAGCAGAAGGGGTGATCAAACCTGGGGTTAACGTTCTGAACGTTGAGAAAAGCGCTTCCTCTTCCCGATCTATGCCAAAAGGAAAGAAAGGGAAGAAAAAAATTGGCACTAGTGGTTCAAGTGTTGAACCCGTCCCTAAGATTACAAAATCTAAGGGAAAAGGTAAGGGCAAAGGGAAGGTGGGTGGCCAAGGCAAAGGAAAGTGTTTCCAATGCAGTGAGAAGGGCCACTGGAAGAGGAACTTTCCAAAATTCTTACCTACAAGAGTTCAAGGTATGATTGAGTCATATGTGATTGAAGTAAGTTTTATTACAGATACTTCAAACACTTGGTACATTGATTCTGGTGCGACTAACCATATCTGTAATTTGTTGCAGGGGTTTAGATCAACCAGGAAATGCAGTGATGGGGAAATCGTGCTGACTCTGGGTTCTAGCGCAACCGCTTCTGCTGTTTCTATAGGAGTAGTAGTTTTAGAGTTTTTGGACAATAAGACAATAGTTTTATCAGATGTACTTTATGTCCCTTTGATGAGACGTAATTTTATTTCAGTTTCAAATTTATCGAATAAAGGTTATTCTTTTCATTTTGGAACAAAAGTTGTTATTAAAAGAAATAGTTCATTTATATGTTCTAGTGTTAAAACTAATGGCTTATATGTGATTACTCCTAATATCTCTAAAAACTCTTGTATGGAACTTAATAACTCAATGGTAACAGTACCATCTAAAAGAAAAGAACCTTCCACTAATCCAACAAGGCTTTGGTATATGAGACTTGGGCATATTAATCTAAATAGGATTAGCAGACTAGTCAAAGAAGGGGTCTTAGGCGATTTGGTTATCAAACTAATGATGGAAGTCTGCGAGTCTTGTTTAAAGGGCAAGATGACCAAAATGCCCTTTCCCGCAAAGGGCAATAGGACCAATGCATTGTTGGAATTAGTTCATACTGATGTGTGTGGACCAATAAATATTAGAGTAAGGGGTGGTTATGAGTATTTCATTACATTTACTGATGATCACTCTAGGTATGGATATGTATACCTAATGTAGCACAAGTCTGAAGCCTTTGAAAAGTTCAAAGAGTTTAGGGCTGAAGTGGAGAAGCAATTAGGAACACATATCAAGGCCATTCGATCTGATCGAGGTGGCGAGTACCTCTCTAATGAGTTTATTGATCACCTCGTACAGAATGGGATTCTGTCATAGTTGACTGTACCTGGTACACCTCAGCAAGCAGAACGGTATAGCAGAGAGAAGGAACCGGACTCTTTTAGACATGACTATGTCAATGATGAGTTATTCGGAGTTGCCTTTATTCCTTTGAGGTTATGCTTTGGAAACCGCTGGATACATACTAAATCTAGTTCCAAGCAAATCTGTTCCCAGGACAACACGGGAGATGTGGATTGGGCACAAGCCTTCTTTGCAACATCTCTGGATATGGTGGTGTCCAGCACATGTGTTGAAAGGAAAGATGACCAAGTTAGATTCTAGATCGGAAGTATGTTATTTCGTAGGGTATCCAAAGGGTACTTATGGATGGTATTTTTATGATCCAAGAGAACAGAAAGTGTTTGTTAGTACAAATGTTGTTTTCTTAGAGGATGATTATATCATGAACCATAAACTTAAGGGAAGGATAGATCTAAGAGAGATAGAAAGAGAGCCCTCAGTCTAACTCGTAGTTGATAATGATGTAAATCAAGAAAATATCACTTCTTCACCCATTTCTGCACCGGTACCTCATCGTAGTGGGAGGATTATCAGTCAGCCTGATAGATACATGCTCTTAGGAGAAGTTTTTGAAGCTGTCTCCATAGAATCTGAATCTGATCCTACCACGTATAAAAAGGCAATGGCTAATGTAGACTCAGCACATTGGGTTAAAGCTATGAAGGCTGAATTAGAATCTATGGATTCTAATCAGGTCTGGGATCTTGTAGAACTTCCAGCCAATATTAAACCAATTGGTTGTAAGTGGGTCTACAAGAGAAAAAGAGGATATGATGGAAAGGTTGAGACCTTTAAGGCTAGGCTTGTAGAGAAAGGTTATACTTAGAGGGAGGGCATTGACTATGAGGAAACCTTCTCGCCGGTAGCCATGCTCAAATCCATCAGGATACTCTTATCCATTGCTACATGCCTAAAGTATGAGATCTGGCAGATGGACGTCAAGACTACATTCTTAAATGGCAATCTTGAGGAGGACATCTATATGTAGCAATCAGAAGGGTTCATAGCTGGACGGAAAGGAAACTTGGTATGCAAGTTGCAAAAGTCCATTTATGGGCTTTATAAGCAAGCATCCAGTAGTTGGAACATCCGATTTGACCCAGCGGTCAACTCGTTTGGTTTCATACAGAATTTGGATGAACCTTGTGTATACAAGAAGTGTAAAGGAAAAGTGGTGACTTTTCTTGTGCTTTACGTTGACGACATTCTACTCATTAGAAATGATTTAGCGGCATTGTCAATAGTCAAAGTTTGGCTAGCTAGTACTTTCGATATGAAGGATCTAGGATAGGTGAGCTATATTCTTGGAATAAAGCTCTTTCGGGATCGTAAGCAAAAGATAATGGGATTATCTCAAGTTGGTTATATCGATAAGGTGCTGACTAGGTTTTCAATGGATAATTTGAAGAAAGGTTTGTTACCTTTCAGGCATGGTTTAGCTTTCTCTAAGGACCAGTGTCCAAAGACACAAGAGGAGAGGAATCGTATGACAGGAGTTCCTTATGCTTCAACAATGGGAAGTCTCATGTATGCGATGTTATGCACTAGACCGGATATCTGCTTTACCGTTGGCATTGTTAGTAGATATCAATCAAATCTAGGTCCAGAACACTAGACAGCCGTTAAGCACATTCTTAAGTACTTGAGAAGGACTAAAGATTACATGCTTATGTACAGCGGTAGTGAGTTAATTCCCATGGGATACAATGACTCAGACTTTATGTCAGATAATGATTCGAGGAAGTCGACATCCGGTCATCTCTTTACCTTGGGAGGTGGTGTTGTAAGTTAGAGGAGCATTAAGCAAAAATGCATTGCAGACTCAACTACAAAAGCTGAGTATGTGGCTGCTTGTGAAGCCGCAAAGGAAGTTGTTTGGCTCAAGAAGTTCCTTATAGAGCTCGAGGTTGTACCAGCGTCGCTGTCACCTATTTCGCTTTATTGTGATAATAGTGGGACAGGGGCTTAGTCCAAGGAGCCAAGGAACCAAGGAAAAGGAAAGCACGTAGAATAGAAATATCATCTAATCTAAGATATTGTTCAACGTGGAGATGTGACTGTCAGTAAGATTGCCACCTCTGACAATCTTGTGGATTCGTTTACAAAGGCTTGCCACAGAAGGTCTTTGATCGTCATCTAGATATTCTAGGTCTCAGATGTAATCCTATATGGTTGTGAGTGCAAGTGGGAGTTTGTTGGATTTGTGCCCTCAAACCAGTACTTTATATATGAGACATTGGCATTTTAATATATGGATATCGACTTTATATTTAGTTATGTATGTTTCTTTCATGAGATGAATGTTATTCTTAAGTATCATAGTAAGTAATTAGTTTGTGTATGAGATACATACAAGTGAGATACGAATTACTATTCTTTGTTACTTAGAACTTGTCACAGTGGATGGTGAGACTGGATATCTCATCAGGTTTACACTGTAGCATGATTAACTACCATTGGATGGAGCGATTAATCTCAAGCACTAGAGTGTATCTCTTAGTTAATATGCTAGTGCTTATAGTCCATTGACGGACCTGAGCTTTCCTATTGACACTCAAGACTGTCAATCAGTCGATAGGAACTCATAACTTGTATATGGTACGTGTTCTTAATCTTGATACGATTATGAACACAAACTGTGGATATGGCTGTTTTGACTTACCAAATAGTGAGGTCTATAGAAGATCAACACCTGGGTATCTTGGGTATGTCATGTTCATAGGGTTGTGAACATATATTGTCAAGATAGAATCTACCCTCTGATTCTGAGTAAGCATTCCCTTGGGAATGTTACCAAGTTAATTACTGAGAACTGCAGTCTTGTTGATAAGTAGTTATCAACATGTTTGGTAATCATGAATGGTGAATGGGACTCAGGGAATACAAGAAGTAATCATGATTCAGGTTGACAGTAACAGTTATCCGACTACCTGAATATGATTACGAATGTTGAAGGTAGAGGGATATTAGTACAACATACAATTCTAGTTATTGCTTCGGATATGTTTTTTTGCGTTGGAGTTCAGTTATCCTTTTATAGTGGAGTAAACGTTAACTGACCAGTTAGTTAGTTTGCTGATCAAAGAGTTTGGTCATGGTAATTAACAAACTGGTCTGAGCCAACAATAAAGAGCCTAGGAGGTCCCACTCTTAGCTCCGCTAGAATGCTTGGAAAGGCACATGAGGACCTAGTCAAGGCGGGTTCGATCGATTGAAGGTGTCTCAATCGATTGAAGTCTTGGCGGGTTCGATCGATCTAAGTTGGTTCGATCGATCGATGTCTCGATCGCTCAATTGCACTTCGATTGCTCGAATATTAGGTCGGTTCTTAAATAGGGTAGCTGCGTACTGAATGTTTTTAATCGTCATTTTGAACGTCAGAAGCTATAGAAACCGTTTTAGAGCTTCCAAACCCTCCTTATCCTCTCCATTAGAGATCCCACCATCTCTAGCCTATCCGAGAAGCATTCGTAGGAGACATAAGGGTGAAGACAAACTAGTAGAGGCTGCTGCACCATCCTGGAGAAAGAAAATTAGAATTGGGTTCAAGACCTGAGGTATATTTCTTCTCCCTCTTTAGTGTACGCATCTGTGGAATTAACGAGTAGTAGATCCTGGGATACCAAAAGTTTTTTTGAAACTTAATCTTTCCGCTGCACATTTAAATTTTGCTTTAAACCCAATTTTTCCATCACATGGTGGCCTATCTGATCCTTGTCCGAGCGGTTTTAAAGAAGCTGCAGGGGTCTTTTGTCACACAAATGCCGAGGGGAGAAAATACTAGGGTCGATCGGTTAGCCAACCTGGCTTTCTTCTTCTGAGTCAGACTTGCCCGGGATAAGGATTGAATACCTGTCCGAGCCAAGTGTGGCCTACTCAGAATGCATGGAGGTCGAACCGGTCGCCTTAGGACACAACTGGATGGATCCAATCATGACATTTCTAACAATCGGGGCTTTACTAGAGGCGAAAGGGGAAGCCCGCCGGGTCAGATATCGGGTGGCTAGATACCACATCGTTGATGGAATCCTCTACAAGAGAGGATTTTCAATCCCATATCTCTGTTGTGTCCATCCCGCTCAGGTCCAAGCGATATTGTACAAAATCCACGAGAATCACACCGGAGGTCGGGCGCTCTCCAGAAAGGCCCTACTATAGGGATATTACTGGCCGACTATAGCCCGGGACTCCCAGGAGTACGTAAAGAGGTGTGACAAGTGCCAGAGATACTCCCTGATGATCAACTGCCTGGGAGAGCTTCAGACACCAATTCTTAGTCCATGGTCGTTCGCTCAGTAGGGTATCAACATCGTCAGTCCCCTCCCGATGGGAAAGGGGCAAGTTAAGTTCTTGGTTTTCGCCGTAGACTACTTCACCAAGTGGACAGAGGCCGAGCCCTTAGCCGCAATCACCGAGAAGAAGATGGAAAGCTTTGTTGAGAAGAATATCCTAAGTAGGTTCGACATCCCCCGGGTCCTGATCAGTGACAATGGCAAACAATTTAACACCCCGGTGTTCTGGCAGTTCTGTTCAGGGTATGGGATATTGAATCATACTCTTCCCCCGAGCACCCTCAAGCCAATGGCCAGGCAGAGGTGACCAATCGAACGATTTTGCAGTCAATCAAAACTAGGCTTGAAGGTGCTAAAGGTCTTTAAGCGGAAGAACTTCCAACCCTCCTGTGGGCCTACCGTACAACTCCCCGAGTCACCCATAGGTTTGAGGCTGTAGTCCCCATAGAGCTCGGGTTGCCTACTTACCGAGTGGAAAATTTCACTGAACGGGGAAACGAGGAAGCACTTAGACGAGAACTAGACTTGGTAGAAGAGAAAAGAGATCGGGCTTACCTCAAAGTGGCGGCATACAAACAGAGAGTCTCCCGGACTTCAACAGTAGAGTCAAGCACCGCGGTTTCCAGGTGGGAGACTTGGTCCTTAAGATTATAAACCAGTCTACTAAGGTCCCGGCCCACGAAAAGTTGGGGGCATACTGGGAAGGTCCGTACCTAGTTACCCGAGTCAACCGCCCGGGTACCTACTGGTTACAAACTCTAGACGGGCACGACCTCTCTCATTCGTGGAACATGCAGCACCTCCGTAAATACTTCCAGTAAAATGTGAAAATAATGTTGGCTAGGACAAATGTAGCTCCGGTCGAGCAATTTTGTAATAACAAAAGTTTACTTTTCCAAAAAACGATTCTTCTCCGTGTTTGCTCACTTAAAAGACCTCGGGGTCAGACCCCAGGCACTCAAAAGACCTCGGGGTTAGACCCCAGGCACTTAAAAGACCTCGGGGTCAGACCCCAGGAACTTAAAAGACCTCGGGTCCAAAACCCGAGGCGCAGGCTTTGCTTAGGTCCAACCCACAATGGGGGGCAACACCCCCTAGGTGGCTGATGATGGAAAGTCCCAAAAGACCCTACAACCACCCATGTTCCAGGTCGATTTCCTATAGTCACACCCTCTATACGCCTGCCTTAGCAAAAGCTTGTGGGACAAGGCAGACTAAATAGGAAATCACACTAGATACTAACAGGACTTGGAATCCTAGAACACTTCTAACCTTCCTAAGTACATACAGTACCAAGAGAAATCGCCCGGGTAGTAAACAATCACAAACCTGTACTACACCCGAGCGGGACCCCCATATCAGGTCCCTGAAAGACCAAGTATTCTCTGCCGGTCACAGTCCTAACTTTTGCTAAGGCAGGTTCCTACGAGATTTATAATTGGTCTGTCACAGGCAATCACAAACGGGCATTCAAGTGCAAAAACAATTGATGGAAAGACTGGTCTCAAATACCTTTTCATTAATTAATAAACAGTTTGTACAACCTGGGGGGTAGTTATAGTATCCTCCCAAAAAAAAAACAAAGAGGGAAATAGAAAATACAATTAAGGGACTAAGCGTCGTCAATCTCGACCACGTCTTCAGTCTCTCTGGTCTCTCCCAATGGGGAGGCTCCTCCGCCCGGAACCGAGCTTCCGCCAGGGGCGACAGAACCGTTAGCAACTCCGGCCAAGGCAGTGGAGTTGTCAGCTTCTTCGACTAGGGCGGCAGAATCAGCAACAGCAGGACTGAGGTCCCAGTAGTCCGAAACAATCCCCTCATAGGACGAGATGTCCCATTTGGGGTGATCCCGGGCTACCCTTCACTTGAGGTCCTCGTAGCCTTGGAAGAAGCCGTTGTCAAAAGCCTCCTTGGCTCCCGTCGCTGTTGCCTCAGCCGTAGCCTTCGCCTTAGCCTCTGCAGCAGTCGAAATGGTTTGGAAAGCCTCCAGATCGGCTAGGGCAGCTGCCAACTCTGCCTGGGCTGCGCCAAGGCTCAGGGCCAAGCCCTTTACCTTATCCTTCTCCAAAGCGAGGGCGTTTTGCTTGGTCTCCGAGATCGCCCACTCCTCAAACAAAGCGGCTTCAGCAGCAACGATCCTCCTGGCCAAAAAGGGCAGGAAGGACTTGGCCCCTGCGGCCATGCAGCTGACGTAAAAAAAATATCCAAGACGGTCAGTTAACATCTCAAATATAGGAGAAGTTGTGGTAAAGAGGGGAAGAAGCGCCAAGTGCTTACCGTATGGGAAAGGCTATATAACCATCCCTGAAACGCCTTGGGAGACATGTTTGCACATGCCTCCACCTGGCTAGGGAGAAGGGCAAACTTGACCCTCTCCTTAATCACTGCCGATTCCTCAACCGGCACCCCGAATAGTATTTCGGCTCGGGGGGAAGTCTCGGCCACCACCACGTGGGGAGATGAAGTCCCAACGGGTTCCGGATGATTTGCAGTCCCGTGCCAGATTTGCCTCAGCGAGCATTCGCTGCCCGAGGCCTCTACAGCGGGCCTCTTTCCTCCTCTATTGGCCACCCGTGCGGCGGTAGCGGCCTACTTGGCCTTCAACTTTTCAAGATCTCACTTGGGGGCCATTTCTACAAAAGGAAAGCAGACATGAAGTCAATAATCAGAGCAACGAGGCAATGAAGGATAACCAAAATTAAGTTGCCGATCAAGCTCTTACCCAGGATGATTGAGGGAAAGACAAGGGCCTTAGTAGGGTGTTCTGGTCGGTGATCGCCTCTCTGGTCTCCCGAGCGGGTTAGAATGTCCCAAATTTTCATAAGGCGGTCCGCCAAGCTTCTGATTCACTCTTGGCACACCTCAAGGATACTAGGTGGGCTGGCTGACCTCGCTGCCACGCAAAATGTAATGCAGTTAGTCTCAAATCAAAGTAAAGGAAGTGAGCAAAATCTACTGCGCTAACTTACCCCTTAGTTCTCTCGCCCAACAAGTCCTCATCTGGATCCTTGGGGCCCGTTCACAGAGTCCAAGGGTGGATACTTGGAAGAATCTATTCTTCAACCCTTGTTGTTGCTCTGCCAGTTCATTATGGTCTTTCTCCCCTACCGAGCCTCAAGAGAAAAGAACCCGATCTCCCCATGTACAGGAAACGATCGGTGCGTTTAGAGAAACTCCTAGATGGTAAGCTCATACCAAAAACTTGGGGCCAAGGGGAGATGAGAAACCTCCTGCCGTTCGTGGCCAACTACCCCGGGGCGATCCCCAAGTAAATAAGGACGTCCCAAGTGACCGGATGAAGGGGAATACGGAATCCAACTATGAGGATGTCCTCATATAGGTTGGTGAAACCCCACTGGTAGATTTGGGCTCCGCCGACATACACGGCCAGGGAGCAGTAGTCGGGAAGGCTGTACCTATCCCTAATGCGGCTGAGATCTTCACTACGTAGGGTGGATGGGATGAACTCACTGGCGAAGGCTACTTCTGGGTCGGGTTCCCCTGGTGTTACATCACCTGAACCCCAGAAAACAGAAGCAACGGGGGCCTCCTGGTCCGACTCATCGTCAGACAGACAGATTGGGATTCTACCCTTGCTATGGTGATTAGAGGGGGACGTGGATGGCGGACTCAAACTTGTGTCCGACGTCTCTGACCCTGACCGCTCATCCTCCGACCGAGAAGACGAGTCAAAATTAGAGTGATAAATCCTTGGGGTTTCGGTGACTGGGCCAGGAAGTAGAGGATGACCTAGGTATGAGTCAGAAACTCTGAGTCTGAGGTACCAAGGGGGTAGGGCTATCAACCTAAAAAGCAGAAAGTATATAGTCTTAAAGACAAGGTGACACTTGATCAAAACTTCCCGGGGACAGCCCGCTCGGTTCAACCTATCTAACGTACCTCCCGACTTGAAGAAAGAACAGAACCTAAGAAAGAAAAAGTCCCACTCCCATTCTAACCTAAGAGGGTTCGCCTTCTCCAGCCTCGCTCAAAAAAGAAGAGGAAGAGAATGACGAGCTAAAACTAAAAAAGGGAACACTTACAAGGATTAGCGCAGAAGAAGGCCTCGGGAAACTTTATCGGACGCTTTTTTGCTCTCTAACCGCTCGGTATCTCTATCAATTGGCAGCAGGAATCCCAGAAATGAACAAGTGTTCTTTATATAGGGAGCGTGGACGGTCCAGATCAAGCTAGATCTAACAGCTAAGAAATTTTCCCACCTAAACCTGTCGACAGTTGTCATCTCAGGCACGCAGAACATCGCCTCAAAATAAGTGCACAATTAATGCCAAACATGACGGTCCGGTTAGGACGTGACTGCTCGGTTACGTTCACACCAACCTCACTGGATCCTGACCAGGCCAGTGACCAGTTGACACGTGGTAGAAGTTGGTCCTGGGCCCACATAGCCACCGCTAGGTCCGGATCCCAGAAGACTAGCTCGATCGGTCACGACCCGGGTGGTAACCCGGGGCCATCTCCCGAACAGTTTTTCAGAAGCAGTCTTAATTTTCAAACTTCATCCGATGGAGCATCCCATTAGTTTCGAAAATGGGGGGCAGCTGATATGCACAAAAATATCGAGTCAAAGTCAAACCTCACCACCTCAGCAACGAGAAGCCGAGTCACCTTGAATCTGGGCTGACTACTCAGTTATCCCAGGCCGTTAGATGAAACTACCCGGTTTAGTCCACAGTCTAGGTGTTCATCCCGAACCGGCCCACAGGGGCGCTTTCCCTGAAGAGACGGTGGCTTGCCCAGCAAGCCCCCAGATAGTTTCTTATCCCAGCTAGAAGACTAAATGGAAGGAGCAAGTAGTTTCCTAAACCACTTAGGAAACTCCCCTTGAATCATGCTAATCAACTTGTAATTAGATTAGGCTTCTTAATCTACAAACTTACCATATACGGGTGGTCTCTTGCACCTATAAAAGAGGCCACTCACCCCCATTAAAGGGGATAGCATTCTGACTCTAAAGAATAGCAGATAAACAACTCACCGCATAGACCCGGTCGGTTTCTGGTAGTACCGCCCACTCTGTTGGCTCACTAAACACCACCGGTGATCTGCTAGTGAAAGTGCACTGACGCAACCATGGACGTTGGTCACCTCATTAACGGGATCGAACCACATACAATCTCTTGTCTCCCTTTCTCTAAACCTCTCTTACCAATTTTTGGCATCATCAATATATATACGTATGTGTATACATATTTATTGGTATATGTATGTATCGACTTATCCAAGTATGCATGCTCCTATAAATATATGCATATACATATATACATACATAGAATTCAAAAGCAAATTACAAGCACAAAGGAGCTAAATCTACTGCTATAATAGAAACCATGGATGATTAATACAAGAAGAAGAAGAATGAGGAGGGTACAGAGAGATTCGTATAGGTGAGAGATCTATAGAGAGAGAGTATGTTTCAAGTGAAAGAGACTCCAATAAAATGTCATGTTAATTTTTTTTAAAGTGGTAAAATGAGTCAATAACACCTTATTGGGGGTCATTTCCATTTTCATTAAATTTGAAAACAGCTTCTTAGCGTTTTCAATTGTGCCCAAAATTTTGCAAGCTTTTTGGTGACGAAAATAAAAATGTTACTAAAAAATTCCCACTACAAGAAAGATGACTTTTAGTGACGAAATATTTCGTCACTAAAAGCTTGATTTTCGTCACTAAAGGTCTTTCCCGACGAAAAAAATCACGTCCCACGTTCGTCACTAATTGCTTCACGGGAAAGGTTTTGGTGACTAAAATAAATTTCATTGCTAAATGTACCCTTTAGTGACAAAATATTTCGTCGTTAAAAAAAGTTTTCCCCGACGAAACCATATTTCGTCACTAAAGATCACCTACTTTTAGCGATGAACATTCGTCGCTAAAAGTGCCAATTAGTGATGAAATATTTCGTCAACAAAAAGAATATCTACCGACGAAATATATTTGATCAAGACAGGTCTCCTACTTTTAGTGATGAAATTTCGTTGAGAAAAAGAACTATTAACGACGAAATATTTCATCGCTAAAGGTATACTATTATTGACAAAATATTTCGTCACTAAACCTGACTAATTCCCAACAAAATGTATTCGTCGATAAAGAATAACTATTACTGACGGATTTTTTCGCCACTAAAGATGTCTATTTGTCTACGAATTCTTTTCGGAGTTAAAAGATAACTATTACCGGCGAAATTTTTCGTCACTAATAGTATACTATTATCGACGAAATAATAATTCGTCACTAATAGTATACTATTACCTACGAAATCATTTCGAGGGTAAAAGGTCACTATTAGTGACGAAATATTTCGTCGCTAAATGTTAGAAAAAATGAGATGTGAACCATTAGTGACGAAATATGAACAATTAGTGACGAAAATTTTGTCTCTAAAGATGCATGCCCTTTTTGGGAACATATTGCATTTTTAGACCAAACATTTCTTGTTGTCCACCTACTAATTGAGTAATGTAGCACTTGAACTTTCCCAAAAATTACACGTAAGATAATAGAAATGATGACGACACCATGGTACGGTTACAGAAGGTCCATTAGGATAACCCTAATTAGGAATCCTTATAAGATCCTATAGTCAACGTCTTAACAATGACGATGATGATTCTAACCTAGAATCAATTAGAATAGTCATAGCCTCAATGTCCTAGATTTCATCTAGGATTCATAGATGTACTCACACTTAGGCTATACCTAGCCCGTACTCACATATTACTGTATTTACTCTAAACCAAGACTTCTGCATACATGTCACGCCCCAAAGTACCAAAAATAGGGAAAAATAAATTTCCTTTATGGGTTCGTAGACACGTGACTGGTTGTGAGTGTCACCTGATTGTCCAAACATGCTTATAACAATAATGTGATATGGGAAAGTGACTAAGTTCAGCGGAAGCAGAAATTTAAAGCATCCAAGTCTTACATCAGTAGTATATTACAGGCCAAAAAGATATCCAAAAGATACATGTTACAAGACCAGCTAAACTATTACATTACTAACATAATAATAACAGAACTACAACAAAAGAAAAGCTCCAAAGTCTTCAACTGGCGAACCCGTAGCCTTCCTCGTAGTAGTCTTCACCAGCATAGTCTTCAGTAGTAAAGTCAGCATCTTGATAGCAGTCGGCTCCGTCTGGACCTGCAAAGGCTGGACGTGGAAGGTCCAGCGGCATGAAAAGCCGTTAGCGGTTAAGCTAAGTGAGGGTCCCCTTAAGGTTACCACCACTTAAGGTACGTTATTCTTCATCTCTCTTATTTCTCAAAACCATATCTCGTTCATCATTTCTTATTCTCGATACTATGCCTTGTTCGTCTTTTCTCATTCTCAAAACCATGTCTTATTTAAACCCAATCATTCCCTTTGAAACTTAACCCAGAACTGAACTGACCAATGACATTGACTGAAAGAAGACTTAACTCCAAAACGCATTTACTGGTCAAGAAAGAACAACACTCAACAATAAATAGTGAACTGTCGCCCAACTGGCATTCAAACTGTCGCCCAAATGGCATAAGTGTGCGGGACATTAACAATCTCTTGGTCGAACACGTCATGCCGATCCTCAGGTCGCCCGCACATTACCGAACACGTCATGCCGATCCTCAGACCAAGGGTACGGGAAATTAATAATCACTTGGACGAACGCGTCATGCCGATCCTCAGGTCACCCGTACATAACCGAACACTTCATGCCGATCGTCAGTCCAAGGGTGCGGAAAAATAATCAACCACTTGATCGAACACGTCACGACGATCCTTAGGTCATCCGCACTTGACCGAACACGTCATGCCAATCCTCAGATTAAGGAACAAAACATAACTCACCAATCGACTCCATGGAATAATCGAGAGACCAACTTTGCAAGAATTATCCAAACACGACGCAAAAGTTCACGAATCAACCTTGACTGGTAGACACACGACTAGATACGAGGCCCAATGTCCCTTATTCACATTAAATCTGTTATTGAAGGTTTTATCGTTATTTTACGCGTTTGCATGTTTCGTAGTTTAGTTCATTAATATCATCCATTTATAACCGTTAATATTTCGCTATATGTTCGACATTCCATTTTCCTCTCAATATACTTACGATGGAAACTTTTTCCGATCATTTATCAACGCAATAATCGTGCCATACAATATACTTATAGTTTGGGTATGAACTTTCCAACGGTCATTAAACTATATTCACGTAGCTTATGGATTTATAATCATGGATTTATTACCAATAAAACATATAGATGAAACCCATAACATACTCATCTACACGATAGCACTACCATAGCACAATATTTTTATAACAACACAGGTACCAGAAAACTAGCATCAACAATCAACACCATGCATAACAAAACATCATACAAAAAGCTACACAATCTGCCAGGATACATTTTCACTGTGTTGACTGAATTAACATGATTTATTTGGGCATGATAAATTGCTTTGTAGATCAAACTCAAAACTAAAACATTGTAGATAAGGAAAATCTTCATGTACAAAAAAATCTAACTTCAGTAACATTTTTGAGCTACTCAAACTATTTATTTTACAAGACATTTCTTAAATCTCGGACTGTTCTGTCCCAGATTTATAGTACTGTATTGTACGTAACTTTCACCTATTAAGGAGGGGTTTTTAGACTGAGCTAAAGAAGGGTTATTTGTAGATAAATGAGTTATCTATCACCACAAAAAAACCTAGCTTAATTTGCATTTTTGAACTGCACAAAACATTCATTTTACTAAACTATGTTCTGCTGAGAGTTTCAGTTTCTCAGATTTATAACACTGCGTTGTACATGTATTTCACCCATGAAGGAGTGATTTATAGACTGAGCTATAGAAGCATTATTTGTAGATATATGAGTTAGCTTTTACCACAAAAAAACCTAGCTTAATTTGGATTTTGGAGCTCCTCAAAACATCCATTTTACTAAACTACGTTCTCCTGGAAGTTTCTGTTTTCCCAGGTTTATAACACTGCGTTGTACATGCATTTCACCCATGAAGGATTGATTTCTAGACTGAGCTATAGAAGAGTTATTTGTAGATATATGAGTTAGCTTTTACCACAAAAAAACCTAGCTTAATTCGGATTTTTGAGCTACACAAAACATTCCTTTTACTAAACTATGTTCTGCTGAGAGTTTCAGTTTCTCAGATTTATGTATTTGTCTTGCATGTCATGGAAACTTCAACACAACAACATCAACTTCTACCAAACATTAGTACATATTATATGTGTTCTAAATTGAGTTAGATTACTCACAATTTACTCACCAAAGCTTTAAATTAAGCTTGATGTTGTTCTTGAGCTTGATGGAGCTTGAACTTCAACTTCAATGGTGTCACCTTCTTCTTCTCCTATATGAACTTATAACTCCAGCTCTAATTTCTTTACTTAAGTGCAGATTATAAGAGACAAAGTGTGTCAATTGTGTGCATGTGCATGTTATATATAGAAAGTGCATAAGCTTAGGTGTCATTTGCATGTTACATGCATAGGACATGTGTCCATGAAGTGGACATGTGTCCATTAAGTGGACATGTGTCCAAAGGGATATCATGTGGTTGCCACATGGCCGGCCATGTGGGGCCCACCTCGAGTTGTGTGCAACTTTCTCAGTTTACATGCATAAGTTTCTCAATATGCGTGTCGGTCTCGATTTTCGTACAACCGGGTATTATTTCTAATGTCCGGGTACGGGTACGGGACTAAGTTAAATCTTATTATGGTCGAGTTGGTATGGTTACTATAGTCTATATGGTAATACTACAACATGTCCATACCGTCACGTAATTAAAATAATAATATAATAATATAGTGGATCCAATACAGAAAATTACAGGTGTTACAATACATCTTGAGGTACACAACCCGAGAGTGTACCCCACGACTACATGCACACACTACCCTATGTGGACCCCACTCAATCTACCCTTAGACACACAAGCCACATATGCATGTACACATAGTTGTACACTTGTGTGCACCCACTACAATTGATTAACTCCCCCTCACCTCCTCTATTTAAAGACCAACACCCCCTCATTTGACCCTCCCTTCCAGCCCACAATCTGTCTATACAGATTATATATAGAGAGAGACCCCGAGAGTGTTAGTGAGAGTGAGAGAGCGCTTAGAGAAGAAGAGATCAACCCCTATACTCTCGGCTAGCTTTGATACACAACACACCTTCCTCCTCTGTCCATACCACCTCTGTACACTCACCCTCTCTGCATTTCCTTTCCATACACAGCACCCACACGCAGTGAAGCAGGGAGGTGAAGAAGGAGATGCTGAAGAGAGAAAAAGAAGTACATCAAAGAAGACAAGGGTGATCTGAGATCACCGGAGTTAAACCTAACTCCCATTGTCATTTCGGACCTCTTGCATGTCAGCATTTTTTCGGCCAACCAATAGAGCTCAAGATTGAGCTTGATTTTCAAACCACAACCAATGCTCTTAAAATCTATACCAATCTGACCCTTATGATCCCAGAACAGTTTTTGGAATGGTGTACATTTGCTTGACCATTAAGGCCATTATTCTTAATTTTGACCGAAAGAATAATCATCTGGATGAACCCTTAAAATTATAAACCCAACCTTCAGCTCCTAGTATGTAATAGAGGAGGTCTGGACGGTCAGTTTGGCGTTGGATTTATTGATTTCCAAGGAGAGGTGAAGAAGATACGAGCCACAGAAGATTGTCTGGCGAGCCCCAATTCTTCGGCGGTCTTGTCTCGCTGGAGAAGATAATAAGGGAACGGGTTATAACACCCGGGTTGTGGACGGGCCGAGCAGGGTCGGGTTTATGATAGGATTGGGTTGAGTTGTGTCTAGAAGTGGATTAGGGTCTGGGATTGGGGTGGATCATATATGACCTGTGGGTCACTTAAGTTGAACGACGCCGTTTGGCGTCGGGTTGAGCACAGGGTTTTGGGTCGGGTTCTGGCATGTGTGCAATTAGGTACGGGTAAGGTTAAGTTCGGTTCGGGTTAGGGTTAGCGGGCTGGGTTAGTTTGTGAGTGAGTATGGGTCTCGGGTTCGGGTTGGTCCAACCCGAATGGTTTTGTAGTTTGGTTTTAATTGTGAGTAATTATGGATAGTCCGTATTTGTTCGAGTCGGATTTGGTTT
Source organism: Hydrangea macrophylla (assembly GCA_033977485.1). Classification (NCBI taxonomy): domain Eukaryota; kingdom Viridiplantae; phylum Streptophyta; class Magnoliopsida; order Cornales; family Hydrangeaceae; genus Hydrangea; species Hydrangea macrophylla. Next base: position 54,042,242 of record CM066983.1, read on the forward strand.
GACCCGATGGGTCTGTTAGTTGGGTTCTTTTGTGTGAGTATTTGGGTTACCCGTTTGTTCCGGGTCGGTTCGGGTTTGATCCGTGGGTCTTGTTTATTAATAATAATATAAATATTATTATTAATTCCTTATTAATGGTTTTAAATAGTTTTAATTAGCTAAATTAGTTTTAAGTTATATAATTAGTATTTCAAAGTCATGAAATATTACTCACACAAAAGAACCCAAATAACTATTGTTATTATTATGTGTATTATTATATTATATAATATTAGGTACGGGTATTATTGGGGATACTCATGTAATATTTCATCTATTCTGTGTATTATTATTATGTAATATTATATTATATATTATATATTTATATGTATAATATAAATAATAAATAAATAACTATTGTTTTATCTATGGTATTTAAATAGCATTTAAATACCTATGTGTATTTGTAAATTCCAGAAAATTAGGGGAATGTCCCCAATGCTATTTTATGAAATCCGCAAAGCTATCAATCTGTAGTACTATATCTTAGTATTTTTAATTATTAATAAAGAGCTACTATACTAGTATATTAATTATTAAAAATACCAAACGAGCTCCGAAAATTATGAGATAAGTACTGGGAGTGTATTTTAATGTCTAGAATTTAAAAAAAAATAATTCCAAGCACTGATTTCAGAGTATAGGAATATTCATGTATTTAAATCCCCGTTCGGATATCTTCTGATACTTATTATCTTCAATAATTCAATTAAAATAATCTATAACTCCGAAAAATACGCGGTCAGTTCCTAGAATTTTAGAATAATGTCTAGAACATTTCCTTAAAGTTTGGTGACCTATTGTTGAGGTAAAAAATACAGCCTGTCTTTTAGGGCCCGCATTAGTGTAGTAAGTCTTACATATTACCTCGTAAAATGCCAGACTTAGAGTCTAGTTAATGGCGTTGGACTTAGAATGACATGTAGATCACTACCTTGAGGTTTAGATCCTCATATGATAAAATTACCATTATGCTCCTATAGTTAGCACTTATACTTTATCCTATTCTTCTACTTTATGTTGTAGAACTTGCCGGTTTGCTCCCATCGAGGTTCTGAGCTTACTGTCTTTCGAGGTGAGTTTTCTAACCTCACTCTAATCCTAGTAAGATTAATATAACACAAATATTAGGTGTCTGTATGGTGTATGGTATTAGTAATATGTTGATTATGATGCTATGCATTCCCGAAATCTGTATCGCTATGATTATACGTGCCATGGTAGTATTATCGTATATGCAAGCATTTTAAGGGTTTTGTCTATATGATTGTTGGTATCAAATCCTAGTTATGTGATCCATGTTTGTATAATAATGTTTCAGCTGTTAAGATGATGGATTTACATTTTTTTGTTATGATGGCTAATCAGAGTAGGTAACGCATGAAATGTTAACGAAGTAAATAAAAGAAGTAGAGACGTATACGAGTAAATGATAATGGACACTTGCATATGATGACATGAGCTAGTATGCATTGCATGAAGAGCGAAATGTGATTGAATGAGAAATATGATCGAGAAAGAGAAGTGAATTTGAGTAGAGTGCCAATTGGGCGATAGTTTGAGTGCCAGTTGGGCGACAATTAATGTGCCAGTTTGGCAACAATTTGAGTGCCAGTTGGGCGACAATTAATGTGCCAGTTGGGCGACAGTTTGAGTGCCAGTTGGGTGACAGTTAATGTGCCAGTTGGGTGACAGTTTGAGTGCTAGTTGGGCGACAGTTAATGTGCCAGTTGGACGACAGTTTGAGTGCCAATTGGGCGACAGTTAATGTGCCAGTTGGGTAAAAGTCAGCGTGCCAGTTGGGCGACAGTTTGAGTAGTAATTGGGTGATAGTGTGAATGCCAGTTGGGCGACAATTAGAGTGCCTGTTAGGACGACAGTTAGATTGTCAGTCGGACGACAGACGGATGAGAAAGAGGAAGTGATAAGAAAGGGTTGATGAGTGAGATGTTTGGTTCTAGACAAGTGTTGTGAGTTCATTGTTTAGGTCATGGATTTAATATCCCAACGTGAAGATAGTAGTATTGGTCGTACATTGACACGTACGGGCACGTTAGTGAAAGGAGAATGTATTCTATGATGAAATGCGATTATATGCTTAATTGTTTACATGTTTTGTTGAGACCTTTGCTATGCCCGTGAAAGAATGCATCTTTTGATAAGAGATTAACTATAACCTAAGATACTGAACATTAACACATGTTGAGTGATATTTGTATTTATTGATTATTGTGGGGTTAGACTCTCACTCAACATTGTTCCAAAGCTGACAGCATGTTACGCCCTGGGCATTACTATGTCCAGAGTGATGTAGGTTTGTTATTAGATGAGGAAGCTCAGGATGCAGTGTTGAGGAGCTAAGAAGGATAGAGCCGAGCTGGAGATTGAAGATAGTTATCTCAGCAGTTTCTTATGTTAAGTTTATGTAGTATGTTTAGTTTGGGCGTCTTATATTAAGATTGATGATATTGTAACTTGCTCTATTTTCGCTGCTGTATTTTTATTCTGTTAAGTTTAAGTTATGCTTGTACTTTAGCATTGCCTTATGAATGTTGTTCAGAGTTAGAAGGATAGAACGGTAAATCAATCACTCACATGTCTACGGACCCATAAAGGAAGATTTTTATTTTTCCTATTTTTGGCTTACTCCAGGGCGTGATACGGATTTTTGGTATCAGAGCCTAGGTTTAGGCGTTTACCATCTATCCATCACTCTTAGGCTATGAATTTTAAGATATTTCTTTTAGTAGCACCGGTACTAAGGTAGTTTTCTATTTTGGGCATGATAGCATGGAGCACCGTGTAGAGTATGATGCTGAGGATGGAGAGTACAGAGTCACCTTGGTGAGGCAGTTTTCTTCTCGAGGATTTGGTCATGTTAGCGCCACCATCAGGCATAGTGTTCGCCAGAGTGTAAGGAAATGGACACATTGTTTCTTCCATGATAGACCTGTTCCAGAGTTAGCATATCATAGAGTGGTAGCACCATGCTTGCTATTTGCTGAGACGGAGGAGATTTCTTATGCCTTTGGAGACCTGGCAATTCATAACCAGGACGAGCCTCAAGAGGACATAGTATATTTTGTTACACCTGCAGGCTCTGATGATGACTCAGATTATCAAGGCCCCTAGAGCCAGCTTGGGATGCATGGATAGGTATTCCTCTGATAGACTTTCCGCCATCCAGTGACTTGGGAGAGATTACCACAGATTTTGATGTCGAGAGAGATAGAGGTTGGACCTTTAGTTAGTTAATCTTATTTTGCTAAAGGTTGTAGTATCACTTTCTTTGGAGTAATCTAGACTAGTAAGAACTTGTAATTGTGCTACTATTGTAATCTTTCTATCCTATGATTAGTGAAAACCTATTTTCAACTTGACGTGTATATATTCGTATGGATGTGATGATTTTCTTGCTTTCGAATTAATTACTAACCTTATGTCTTACGTGCTCCTTATTGATAAGGATATAGGATCAACCCTTCGACGGTAGACGTCTAGTATACTTAAGTAGTCAAACCCAGACTATTTGACTGAGTGACTTGTCATGTTGACAAAAAGTCTTAGGCACGAGTGAACTTACTGAGTCTCGGCTTAGTGACAAAACGATACCAGACCACTAAAATATGATTAGTAAACCCTTACATAGGATTGAACCATATGAGAACAACCCTGTTGCCAAGATCTTAAGAATAAGAATGGGAATTTAGAAACTGACGTACTTTCGGGAATTGCATCCTAGAACGGTCAATGATGATTTAAGAATTTAGAAGAGACAAGGAATTAGTAACTTATGGTTCGATAGACAATTTAGATTGATAAGAGCGCCTGAAATGGTATATGACAACTAACCTTATGAATAGAACTTTGTACATTTTAAGACATAGAAAACTCCAGATTTCGAGGACGAAATCCTCTGATAAGGTGGGTAGAGATGTATCACCTGAACTTTCCCAGAAATTCCACGTAAGATAATAGAAATGATGAAGACACCATGGTACGGTTACAGAAGGTCCATTAGGATAACTCTAATTAGGAATCCTTACAAGATCCTATAGTATACGTCTTAACAATGATGACGATGATTCTAACCTAGAATCAATTAGAATAGTCATAGCCTCGATGTCCTAGATTTCATCTAGGATTCATAGACGGACTCACACTTAGGCTATACCTAGTCCGTACTCACATATTACTATATTTACTCTAAACCAGGACTTCAGCATACATCTTGAGGTACAGAACCCGAGAGTGTACCCCACGACTACCATACGGCAGCCATAAACATGCACACACTACCCTATGTGGACCCCACACAATCTACCCTTAGACACACAAGCCCATATATGCATGTACACATAGTTGTACACTTATGTGAACCCACTACACTTGATTAACTCCCCCTCACCTCCTCTATTTAAAGACTAACACCCCTCATTTGACCTCCCTTCTAGCCCACAATCTGTCTATACATATTGTATATAGAGAGACACCCCGAAAGTGTTAGTGAGAGTGAGAGAGCACTTAGAGAAGAAGAGATCAACCCCCACACTCTCGGCTAGCTTTGATACACAACACACCCTCCTCCTCTGTTCATACCACCTCTATGCACTCACCCTCTCTGTATTTCCTCTCCATACATAGCACCAACATGCACTGAAGTAGGGAGGTGAAGAAGGAGACGCTGAAGAGAGAAAAAAAAGTATATCAAAGAAGACAAGGGTGATCTTAGATCAACGGAGGTAAACCTAACCCCCATTGTCATTTCTGACCTCTTGCATGTCATCTAGGAGCCCTTAGATGCACATGCATGAACCCTAAACAGTGCCTAAGGCTCTTTGCATTTTTTTGCCCAGCCAATAGAGCTCAAGATTAAGCTTGATTTTCAACCCACAACCAATGCTCTTAAAATCTATACCAAAATGACCCTTATGATCCCATTAGAACCCTCATTGAACAATTTTTGGAATGGTGTATGTTAGCCTTAAGATATATTAAGGCATATTTAATTATGTTTTGATGATGTCAAATATGCTATGATAATTACATGATTCATATTGATTCATTTTTTGTTATTATCATAGTCATTTTCATGCTCATATATAATCTCATGTATTAATATTGTATCAATGTTTTAACATCTTTGTGTGCATGAGATTTAATTAATGTAGATCAAGATTACAAGGAGCTCAACAAGGATCAAGCTTGAAGACTTGAAGATATTTCATCCTTGGTTGAAGTCTAGGACCATCATTGTAAGGCATCTTGATCTCACACTCTTAGGGGCTCAAACAAATGCTAAAAGTTAAAGTTTTGGAAAAAAATTTTAAATGGGTCATCTTTAAAGCAATGCCTCAACCAATTGGAAAATAATTAGATGTTGAGTTTTATATGGTTGGAAAGGTATTTGAATCTAGTTTCCAAAACATCAAACAGATTGAAAATTCGAGTTTTGTAGAGGGAGTTATGGCCATTTTAGTGGAGATGTGTCAGGCTGTCAAACTGGGAAGGGCAGTCGACTGAGGGCCCGATGCAGTCGACCGAAGTGAGCAGAATGCAAACAGAACCCTCTGTAAACACATCTCAGTCGACTGCTTCAAGGACCAGTCGACTACTTCATGTTCCAGTCGACTGAATCGACCTGAAAAGGCATAACGGCTAGTTTTTAAAGGGGCTTTTAATTACCAAACTTGCCACCAACGGCTATAATCTTTCTTGGCCTATAAATACATGTTTTCCCACACCATTTTATGTTGATCAATCCATTGGAAAACATCTATTTCAATCACACAACTTGTTGATTGTTAATCATTCACAATTGAGCCCTAGTTGTGTGAGTTTATCAATTTGCTCTAGCTTCCAATTGTAATCTTTGAGAGAGTGAATTGTAGTGAGCTTTCAATTGTATTATCCACTCTAGAGAGAGAGTTATCAATTTGTATTCATATCAATTTGTAAAGAGTAAGGGTTAGTAACCCTTGTGTGCAAAGAAGAGGTGTTCTTCTTTGGGAGAGATCATAGGCTCTTGTAACGGTTTGGTGCACACACGTAAGTGCTCCGGGAAACGGTTTGGTCTACACCCGTAAGTAGATCGGATTAAGGATTCCTCAAGAGGTGTTCTTGAGGGGTGGACGTAGGCCGCGGGGTACGATTGTCAAACCACTTGAAAAATCGATTTGCAAGTTTCTCTTCCCTTATCTCTTTATATAATTGCTTGTGATCTTTTTTAATTTGCAATTTTGTTTTAAAAGGCTAATTTCCGTTAAAACCTTATTCACCCCCCCTCTAAGGTTTCCACATTTGGGCCAACAGTGTACATTTGCTTGACCATCAAGGCCATTATTCTTAATTTTGACTGAAAGAATAATCATCTAGATGAACACTTAAACGTATAAACAAAACCTTCAGCTCCTAGTATGTAATAGAGGAGGTCTGTACGGTCAATTTGGCATTGGATTCATGGATTTCCAAGGAGAGGTGAAGAAGAAGTGAGCCGTAGAAAATTTTCCTGCGAGCCCCGATTTTTCGGCTGCCCTGTCTCGCCCGAGAAGATAATATGGGAACGGGTTATAACACCCGAGTTTGGGTCGGACCGGGCAGGGTCGGGTTTAGGATAGGATTGGGTTGAGTTGTGTCTAGAAGTGGATTAAGGTATGGGTTTGGGGCGGATCATATAGGACCCGTGGGTCCTTTAAGTTGAACGACGCCGTTTGGCGTCAGGTTGAGCACAGGGTTTTGGGTCGGGTTCTGGCATGTGTGGAATTGGGTACGAGTAAGGTTAAGTTTGGTTCAGGTTAGGGTTAGCGGGCTGGGTTAGTTTGTGAGTGAGTATGGGTCTCATGTTCAGGTTGGTCTAACCCGAATGGTTTTGTAGTTTGGGTTTAATTGTGAGCAATTATGGATAGTCTGTATTTGTTCGGGTCGGATTTGGTTTCACCCGATGGGTCTGTCAGTTGGGCTCTTTGGTGTGAGTATTTGGGTTACCCATTTGTTCCGGGTCGGTTCGGGTTTGACCCATGGGTTTGGTTTATTAATAATAATATAATTATCATTATTAATTCCTTAGTAATGGTTTTAAATAGTTTTAATTAGCTAAATTAGTTTTAAGTTATATAATTAGTATTTCTAAGTTATAAAATATTATTATGTAATATTTCATATATTCTGTGTATTATTATTATGTCATATAATATAATATATTATATATTTATATATAATATAAATAATAAATAAATAATTGTTGTTTTATCTATGGTATTTAAATAGCATTTAAATACCTATGTGTATTTGTAAATTCCAAAAAATTCGGAGAATGTCTCCAATGCTATTTTATGATATCCCCAAAGTTTTAAAACTGTAGTACTATATCTTAGTATTTTTAATAATTAATAAGGAGCTATTATACTAGCATATTAATTATTAAAAATAACAAACGAGCTCCGAAAATTATGAGATAAATACAGGGAGTGTATTTTAATGTCTAGAATTTAATAAAAATACTTCCAAGCATTGATTTCAGAGTATAGGTATATTTATGTATTTAAATCCCCGTTCGGGTATTTTCTGATACTTATTATCTTCAATAATTCATATAAAATAATCTATGACTCTGAAAAATATGCGGTCAGTTCCTAGTGTTTTAGAATAATGTCTAGAACATTTCTTTAAAGTTTGGTTACCTATTGTTGAGCGCATTAGTGTAGTAAGTCTTACATATTACCTCGTAAATGCGACAGACTCCGATTTGAGTCTAGTCCATGAGGTTGGACTTAGAAAAACATGTAGATCACTACCTTGAGGTTTACATCCTCATATGATAAAATTACCATTATGCCCCTATAGTTAGTACTTATACTTTATCATGTTCTTTTGCTTTTTGTTGTAGAACTTGCCGGTTAGCTCCCACCGAGGTTCTGAGCTTGCTATCTTATCGAGGTGAGTTTTCTAACCTCACTCTAATCCTAGTAAGATTAATATAAGATAAATATCAGTTGTCTGTATGGTATATGGTATTAGTAATATGTTGATTATGATGCTATGCGTTCCCGAAATTTGTATCGCTATGATTATTTATGCCATGGTAGTATTATCGTATATTTTTTGTTAAGGGTTTTATCTGTAGATTACTGGTATCAAATTTTGGTTATGTGATCCATGTTTATATAATGATGTTTCCGATGTTAAGATGATGGATGCGCATTTTTGTGATGATGGCTAATTAGAGTAGGTAACGCATGAAATGTTAACGAAGTAAAGAAAAGAAGTAGAGACGTATACGAGGAAATGATAATGGACACTTGCATTGTTGGGTTTATGCCCTCAAGCCATTACTTTATGTATGAGACATTGACGTTTTAATATATGGATACCAGCTTTACATTTCATTATGTATGTTTCTTTCATGAGATGATTGTTAATCCTTAAGTGTCATAGTAGGTAATTCGTGTATGTATGAGATACATACAAGTGAGATACGAATTACTATTCTTTGATACTTAGAATTTGTCACAGTGGATGATGAGACTGGATATCTCATCAGGTTTACACTGTAGCATGATTAACTACCATTGGATGGAGTGATGAATCTCAATCACTAGAGTGTAACTCTTAGTTAATATGCTAGTGCTTATTGTGCATTGACGGACCTGAGCTTTCTTATTGACACTCAAGACTGTCAAACAGTCAATAGGAACTCATAACTTGTATAAGGTACGTGTTCTCAATCTTGAGACGATTATGAACACAGACTGTGAATATGACTGCTTTGACTTACCAATCAGTGAGGTCTATAGAAGATCAACACCTGGGTATCTTGGGTATGTCATGTTCATAGGATTGTGAACATATATTGTCAAGATAGAATCTACCCTCTGTTTCAGAGTAAGCATTCCCTTGAGAATGTCACCAAGTCGATTATTGAGTACTGCAGTCTTGTTGATAAGAGTTATCAACATGTTTGGTAATCATGAGAGGTGAATGGGACTCAAGGAATACAAGAAATAATCATGATTCAGGTTGACAGTAACAGTTATCCGACTACCTGAATATGATTACGAATGCTGAAGGCAGAGGGACATTAGTACAACATACAAGTCTAGTTATCGCTTCGGATATGTTCTTTTGCGTTGGAGTTAAGTTATCGTTTAATAGTGGAGTAAACGTTAACTGATCAGTCGATTAATTTGCTGATCAAAGAGTTTGGTCATGGGAATTAATCAACTGATCTGAGCCAACAATAAAGAGCCTAGGAGGTCCCACTCTTAGCTCCGCCAGGATACTTGGAAAGACACTTGAGGAAGCTGTCAAGATAAGTTCGATCAATTGAAGTATGTTCGATCAATCGAAGTCATGGCAGGTTCGATCGATCGAGAATGGTTCGATCGATCGAATGTTCGATCGATCGAAGTCACTTCGATCTAGGTCGGTTCTGGGAATCTATAAACAGGGCAGCTGCGTTCTGGAAAAGGAGTTCATCGTTTTTATTAACCAAAAGTTGCAGAAACTGTTTTAGAGCCCCAAACCTTCTCCTTCCTCTCCATTAGGGTTCCCACCAACACTAGTCCTTCCTGCGAGCATCCATAGGAGTCATAAGAGTGAAGGCCATCTAGTGGAGGCTGTTGGAAGTTGAAGATTTCAGAATTGGGTTCAAGACACAAAGGTATAACTCTTGTCCTCTCCTCTTGTGCGCATCCATAGAATTGACGAGTAGTAGATCCTGGGCTACCATTAAGTTTTCATAACTTAACTTTTCCGCTGCGCGTTTAAACTTTTAATTTCAACCGGTTTTCCATCAATTGGTATCAGAGCCACACTCGTTTGGATCTATAGATGCGTTTTGGAACACTAGTTTTGATTTGTATGTTGATTTTAGAACTGTTTACGAAACTGCACCTTCACAGATCTGTTTCTGCAGTGTTATCGTAGCAGTATACAAATTTGTGATTGCATTGGATGCAAGATGGATTCGATCGATCGATCGAAGTAGTCTCGATCGATCGAACATCTTCTGTTCTCAAGCAATCGAACAAGTTTTGATCGATCGAACTTTGGTTTGTTCGATCGATTGAATAGGGTTCAATCGATCGAGAATGATTCTCTGTCCTGTTGTTCTTTTCACAGTTTTGAATGTTTTAAAAATTATTTACTTTAGTTTCAAATCATTATGTGAAACAGAATGTTCAAGCGATTGAACAGTGTTCAATCGATCGAAGGTTTGAGCGATCGAACGGTCTTTGATCGATCGAACTATGACAGAGAAGTAAGATGTTGTTTTAAGTTCTAATTCAGTATGTAAAGAGTTTATATACTGTGTGAATCAATTAAGTGTTCCAATAGTTACATATATTTGTTATGTATGTATGGATGCGTGTACGACTAACCCTTTTGCAGCTAGATTAGTTGCTATCTCCCATGGCACCAAGTCATTTGAATATTTGTATTTAAATTGTTTGAGATTGGTGCATGTTGTAATTTAGGTTTGGTTTAGTTTTAAGGCATATGTAAAGGGCGCTGCGACTTCAATCCTACGAAAAGGAAAGTCGCACCGGTTTCCCTGGCCTTTTATTTTGTTGTTATTTTTATTTCTATATAAATTGTAAGCTTCGAAAGAAGCATAGGACAAATGTAATAGAATTAGAAAACCCATGAAGATGGAGCAAGGAGTCGTTGTCCATGAAGATGGAGCTAGAGGCGATCAAACCAAAAAGGAGGTTCTATAGAGATAGAGCCATGGGAGATAGAGGCATCGTTGGAGCTAGAGGCGATCAAACCAAAAAGGAGGTTCTATAGAGATAGAGCCATGGGAGATAGAGGCATCGTTTAGATGTCTTTAATTTCAAATTTTAGTTTTTTGTTTCATGTGCTTGGTTTGTGATTGGAATTTAATTATATTATTACTACTTGCATGCACATAAAACAAGTTTTCTAAAATAAAATTCAAAAACCATTTCAACGCATTAGTAAACATTGGATGTTTATGGGTAATGTGTGGAATTTTTTTTTCTAAAAAGCAAAATCCTTAATTTCTAAATCTAGTGGGAGAGGGTCTTATTAATAAACACCCACGATCTTCCATTAACGGTTCATTGTAAGATGAGTGGTGCATTCTGTGTCACCTCGCCAGGGGTGATCATTCCATACGGAGGGTGCATTACTCATTGGTTACTAGATGTGAACTTCTTTTGATAGGATCAATCAGACGTGTTAAAGGGTGACCACAATACGGAGGCGCTACTTGAGACGGTTGTGATTGGATCTTAGTTAATGGTACACACTAGCTAAGCTATGGATAAGGGATCCCACACGGGGCATTATTCAGAAACTTAGAGATCGAAAAGGTTCGGGAGTCATAACTTGTTTTGCAAGAGTTGCATAGCGGACAAGTCATAATTAATCGAAAGATCGAACATTGACCACCACACGGAGGCTTTATTCTTTCGTTTCGATATTCCGGCGACTTTGTTTTAAAAATAAGAGTTTTAAAGGATTCTTTTATTTCAAACTGTCAAATTCTGATATCCATATTTATTTTGTTTGATTTTCAGTACTCATAATGTCTGGATCTGCATTTAGTCCACTTGCCACCGTACTCACTCAAAATAAGTTAACTGGAAATAACTACACTGAATGGAAACGTAACCTTGACATCGTGTTAACTGCGGAGGATCACATATATGTCCTCACCACCCCAAGCCCTGAAGAACCCGCGGCAAATGCTTCGGCAGCTGCCAGACGCGAGTTCGACAAATGGAAGAAGTCGAATGGAATGGCTCGTTGCTATATTCTGGCCTCAATGGCTGGTGTGTTGCAACACCAATTCCAATCGAACGATTCTGCTAGTAACATTATCACGTCCCTGAAAAAGATGTTTGGGGAGCATGGCAGGCCTGCCAGACAGGTAGCCATGCAGAAGATAATGAGTGCAAAGATGTCGGAAGGGACTCCAGTCAAGGAACATGTTTTAAAAATGATTGGTTATTTAAACGAGCTGGAGACCCTAGGTGCCAACATCGATGCACATACCCAAGTTGATATGATCCTCAATTCGCTGTCGCCTTCATTCGCTCAATTTAAACTTAACTATAACATGAATCAAATGAATTTTTTAATGAGTGAATTGATGAGTTCTCTTTTGGCAGCAGAAGGGGTGATCAAACCTGGGGTTAACATTTTGAACGTTGAGAAAAGTGCTTCCTCCTCCCGATCTACACCGAAAGGAAAGAAAGTGAAGAAGAAGGCTGCTACTGGTGGTTCAAGTGTTGGACCGGTCCCTAAGATTGCAAAATCTAAGGGAAAAAGTAAGGGCAAAGGGAAGGTAGGTGGCCAAGGCAAAGGAAAGTGTTTCCAATGCGGTGAGAAAGGCCACTGGAAGAGGAATTGTCCAGAATTCTTAGCTACAAGAGTTGAAGGTATGATTGAATCACATGTGATTGAAGTAAGTTTTATAACGAATACTTCAAACACTTGGTGCATTAATTCTGGTGCGACTAACCATATCTGTAATTCATTGCAGGGGTTCAGATCAACCAGGAGGTGCAGTGATGGGGAAATCATACTTACTCTAGGTTCTAGCGCAACCGTTTCTGCGGTTGCTATAGGAGTCGTAGTTTTAGAATTTCTAGACAATAAAGTTTTGATTTTATCAGATGTTCTTTACGTCCCTTCAATGAGACGTAATTTAATTTCAGTTTCTAATTTATCAAATAATGGTTATTCTTTTAATTTTGGAACTGAAGTTGTGATTAAAAGAAATAGTTCTTTTATATGTTCTGGTATTAAATCAAATGGTTTGTATGTGATTACTCCCAATATTTCTAAAGATTCTTGCATGGAACTTAATAACTCAGTGGTAACTGTACCATCTAAAAGAAAGGGACCTTCCACTAATCCAACAAGGCTTTGGCACATGAGGCTTGGCCATATCAATCTAAATAGGATTGGCAGACTAGTCAAAGAAGGGGTCTTAGGCGATTTGGTTCTCGAACCAATGGAAGTCTGCGAGTCTTGTTTAGAGGGTAAGATGACCAAAAGGCCCTTTCCTGCAAAGGGCAATAGAACCAATGCATTGTTGGAATTAGTTCATACTGATGTGTGTGGACCAATAAATATTAGAGCAAGGGGTGGTTATGAGTATTTCATAACATTTACAGATGACCACTCTAGGTATGGGTATGTGTACCTAATGCAGCACAAGTCTGAAGCCTTTGAAAAGTTCAAAGAGTTTAGGGCTGAAGTGGAGAAGCAATTAGGCACACATATCAAGGCCATTCGATCTGATCGAGGTGGCGAGTACCTCTCTAATGAGTTTATTGATCACCTCATATAGAATGGGATTCTGTCACAGTTGACTGCACCTGGTACGCCTCAGCAGAATGGTGTAGCGGAGAGAAGGAATCGGACTCTTTTAGACATGACTAGGTCGATGATGAGTTATTCAGAGTTGCCATTATTCCTTTGGGGTTATGCTTTGGAAACCGCTGCTTACATACTAAATCTAGTACCAAGCAAATCTGTTCGAAGGACACCACGAGAGATGTGGATTGGGCGTAAGCCTTCTTTGCAACATCTCCGGATATGGGGGTATCCGGCACATGTGCTGAAAGGAAAGATGAGCAAATTGGATTCTAGATCGGAAGTATGTTACTTTGTGGGGTATCCAAAGGGTACTTATGGATGGTATTTTTATGATCCAAGGGAACAGAAAGTGTTTATTAGTACAAATGCTGTTTTCTTAGAGGATGATTATATCATGAACCATAAACCTAAGGGAAGGATAGATCTTAGAAAGATAGAAGGAGAGCCCTCAATCCAACCCGCAGTTAATAACGATGTAAATCAAGAAAACACCACTTCTTCACCTATTTCAGCACCGGTACCTCGTCGTAGTGGGAGGATGATCGGCCAGCCTGATAGATACATGTTCTTAGGAGAAGTTTTTGAAGCTGTCTCCATAGAATCTGAATCTGATCCTGCCACATACGAAGAGGCAATGGCTGATGTTGATTCAGCTCATTGGGCTAAAGCTATGAAGGCTGAATTAGAATCTATGGATTCCAATCAGGTCTGGGATCTTGTAGAACTTCCAGCCAATATTAAACCCATTGGCTGTAAGTGGGTCTACAAGAGGAAAAGAGAATCTGATGGAAAGGTTGAGACCTTTAAGGCAAGGCTTGTAGCGAAAGGTTATACTCAGAGGGAGGGCATTGACTATGAGGAAACTTTCTCGCCGGTGGCCATGCTCAAGTCCATCAGGATACTCTTATCCATTGTTGCATGCTTAGATTATGAGATCTGGCAGATGGACGTCAAGACTGCATTCTTGAATGGCAATCTTGAGGAGGACATCTATATGCAACAACTAGAAGGGTTCATAGCTGGTCGGAAAGTTAACTTGGTATGCAAGTTACAGAAGTCCATTTATGGGCTTAAGCAGGCATCTAGGAGTTGGAACATCCGATTTGACCAAACGGTCAAGTCGTTTGGTTTCATACAAAATCTGGATGAACCTTGTGTATACAATAAGTGTGAAGGGAAAGTGGTGGCTTTTCTTGTGCTTTATGTTGACGACATTCTACTCATTGGAAATGATGTAGCGGCGCTGTCAACGGTTAAGGTTTGGCTAGCTAGTACTTTCGATATGAAGGATCTAGGAGAGGCGAGCTACATTCTTGGGATAAAGCTCTTTCGGGATCGCAAGCGAAAGATAATGGGATTATCTCAAGCTGGTTATATCGATAAGGTGCTAACTAGGTTTTCAATGGATAATTCGAAGAAAGGTTTGTTACCTTTCAGGTATGGTTTAGCGTTCTCCAAGGACCAGTGTCCAAAGACACAGGAGGAGAGGAATCGCATGATAGGAATTCCCTATGCTTCAGTAGTAGGAAGTCTCATGTATGCGATGTTATGCACTAGACCGGATATCTGTTTTGCCGTAGGCATGGTTAGTAGATATCAGTCGAATCCAGGTCCAGAGCACTGGACAGCCGTTAAGCACATTCTTAAGTACTTGAGAAGGACTAAAGATTACATGCTTATGTACGGTGGTAGTGAGTTAATTCCAGTAGGATACACTGACTCGGATTTTATGACAGATAAAGATTCGAGGAAGTCGACGTCCGGTCATCTCTTTACCTTGGGATGTGGTGCTGTTAGTTGGAGGAGCATTAAGCAGAAATGCATTGCAGACTCAACTACAGAAGCTGAGTATGTGGCTGCTTGTGAAGCCGCAAAGGAAGCTGTTTGGCTCAAGAAGTTTCTTATGGAACTTGAGGTGGTACCAGCGTCGCTGTCACCTATTACACTTTATTGGGATAATAGTGGGGCAGTAGCTCAGTCCAAGAAGCCAAGGAACCATGGAAAAGGAAAGCACGTAGAGCGGAAATATCATCTTATCCGAGATATTGTTCAACGTGGAGATGTGGCTGTCACCAAGATTGCCACCGCTGACAATCTTGCTGATCCGTTTACAAAGGCCTTGCCACAGAAGGTCTTTGATCGTCATCTAGATAGTCTAGGTCTCAGATGTAATCCTGTATGGTTGTGAGTGCAAGTGGGAGTTTGTTGGGTTTATGCCCTCAAGCCATTACTTTATGTATGAGACATTGACGTTTTAATATATGGATATCAGCTTTACATTTCATTATGTATGTTTCTTTCATGAGATGATTGTTAATCCTTAAGTGTCATAGTAGGTAATTCGTGTATGTATGAGATACATACAAGTGAGATACGAATTACTATTCTTTGATACTTAGAATTTGTCACAGTGGATGATGAGACTGGATATCTCATCAGGTTTACACTGTAGCATGATTAACTACCATTGGATGGAGTGATGAATCTCAATCACTAGAGTGTAACTCTTAGTTAATATGCTAGTGCTTATAGTGCATTGACGGACCTGAGCTTTCTTATTGACACTCAAGACTGTCAAACAGTCAATAGGAACTCATAACTTGTATAAGGTACGTGTTCTCAATCTTGAGACGATTATGAACACAGACTGTGAATATGACTACTTTGACTTACCAATCAGTGAGGTCTACAGAAGATCAACACCTGGGTATCTTGGGTATGTCATGTTCATAGGGTTGTGAACATATATTGTCAAGATAGAATCTACCCTCTGTTTCAGAGTAAGCATTCCCTTGAGAATGTCACCAAGTCGATTATTGAGTACTGCAGTCTTGTTGATAAGAGTTATCAACATGTTTGGTAATATTGAGAGGTGAATAGGACTTAAGGAATACAAGAAGTAATCATAATTCAGGTTGACAGTAACAGTTATCCGACTACCTGAATATGATTACGAATGTTGAAGGTAGAGGGACATTAGTACAACATACAAGTCTAGTTATCGCTTCGGATTTGTTCTTTTGCGTTGGAGTTCAGTTATCGTTTTATAGTGGAGTAAACGTTAACTGATCAGTCAATTAATTTGCTGATCAAAGAGTTTGGTCATGGGAATTAATCAACTGATCTGAGCCAACAATAAAGAGCCTAGGAGGTCCCACTCTTAGCTCTGCCAGGATACTTGGAAAGACACTTGAGGAAGCTGTCAAGATAAGTTCGATCGATTGAAGTATGTTCGATCGATCGAAGTCATGGCAGGTTCGATCGATCGAGAATGGTTCGATCGATCAAATGTTCGATCGATCGAAGTCACTTCGATCGGTCGAAGTCTAGGTCGGTTCTGGGAATCTATAAATAGGGCAGCTGCGTTCTGGAAAAGGAGTTTGTCGTTTTTATTAACCAGAAGCTGCAGAAACTATTTTAGAGCCCCAAACCTTCTCCTTCCTCTCCATTAGGGTTCCCACCAACCCTAGTCCTTCCTGCGAGCATTGATAGGAGTCATAAGAGTGAAGGCCATCTAGTGGAGGCTGCTGGAAGTTGAAGATTTCAGAATTGGGTTCAAGACACAAAGGTATAACTCTTGTCCTCTCCTCTTGTGCGCATCCATAGAATTGACGAGTAGTAGATCCTGGGCTACCATTAAGTTTTCATGACTTAAATTTTTTGCTGCGCGTTTAAACTTTTAATTTAAACCGGTTTTCCATCATGCATATGATGACATGAGCTAGTATGCATTGCATGAAGAGCGAGATGTAATTGAATGAGAAATGTGATCAAGAAAGAGAAGTGAATTTGAGTAGAGTGCCAATTGGGCGATAGTTTGAGTGCCAGTTGGGCGACAGTTAATGTGCCAGTTAGGCGACAATTTGAGTGCCAGTTGGGTAACAGTTAATTTGCCAATTGGGCGACAGTTTGAGTGCCAGTTGGGCAACAGTTAATGTGCCATTTGGGCGATAGTTTGAGTGCCAGTTGGGCGACTATTTGAGTGCCAGTTGGGCGACCGTTAATGTGTCAGTTAGGCAACAGTCAGCGTACTAGTTGGGCAACGGTTCGAGCGCCAATTGGGCAATAGTGTGAATGCCAGTTGGGCGACAGTTAGAGTGCCTGTTAGGGTGACAGTTAGATTGTCAATCGGACAACAGACGGATGAGAAAGAGGAAGTGATGAGAAAGGGTTGATGAGTGAGACGTTTGGTTTTGGACAAGTGTAGTGAGTTAATTTTTCAGGTCATAGATTCGACATCCCAATGTGAAGATAGTAGTATTGGTCATGCGTTGACACGTACAGGCACGCTAATGAAAGGAGAATGTATTCTATGATGAAATGCGATTAAATTCTTAATTGTTTACATGTTTTGTTGAGACCTTTGATATGCCCGTGAGAGAATGCATCTTTTGATAAGAGATTAACTATAACCTAAGATACTGAACATTTACGCGTGTTGAGTGATATTTGCATTTATTGATTATTGTGCGGTTAGACTCTGACTCAGCTTTGTTCCAAAGCTGACGGCATGTTACGCCCTGGGCATTACTATGTCCAGAGTGATTTTGGTTTGTTATTAGATGAGGAAGCTCAGAATGCAGTGTTGAGGAGCTAAGAAGGATAGAGCCGAGCTGGAGATTGAAGATAGTTATCTCAGTAGTTTCTTATGTTAAGTTTATGTAGTGTGTTTAGTTTGGGCCTCTTGTATTAAGATTGATGATATTGTAACTTGCTCTATTCCCTTTGCTGTATTTGTATTCCGTTAAGTTTAAGTAATGCTTATACTTTAGCATTGCCTTATGAATGTTGTTCAGAGTTTGAAGGACAGAACCGTAAATCAACCAGTCATGTGTCTACGGACCCATAAAGGAATAATTTTATTTTCCCTGTTTTTGGCTTACTCCGGGGCGTGACAAGTAATCTAAAAACATTCACAACATCCACAACATTCATATTAAATAATCAAATGTTCATTCATTGATAAAGTCACCTACTCAATCCAACATAACAGAGTAGTAGATTTAAAATCCAAAATACATAGTAAATACAAATTGAAAATGAAAAATCAAACGTCAATCCTGTAATGCAAATCTTACTTCAGTCCAAAAAGAATACGGTGTTGAATTCAGTCCTCGAGATGCCCCATAAATTTGCAATACAAAAATTTAAACATCAATGTCAAAAAAAAAAGAAGAAAAAAAAACCCTAAGTTTGGAACATTGTTTTTTATGTCCTTTAATGAAAGAGTTAAGGTTTCAAAAGAGTTTAGAGTAACTTTTTAAACTTAAAATTAACTAACCATGTAGAAGTAGCGGGAGATGGTTGCGGATTCTGCCTCATGAGTTGGCCTTGCAATTGTTTCATTTGCGCTTATTCTGTTGCCATCCGACTTATCATATCTTGTTGGCTCTCAACAATACCACGTAAGAAAATAACCTCTGGATCGGGTTCGCTAGATATCATCTAAGATGCGAACGACGTTGGCCTAGGCCCATGACTAAGACCTTTAACATAACCTGGATTCTCTCCCAACACACAATCAGCAACGTCATCCTCTGTCGGACGGGTCCCTCCCTCAGATATTGGCTGGTTCAACATCTCCTCCATTTCCTCCTAGAAAGCATGTAGAAACTTATAAGCACTCATTGTAGGTAGTCATTACCACTTTTGACCACATTTTTTAAGATATAACTAGTAACTTACATATATCACCATAGCCTGGTCACAACACCAACCATTGGCTTCCGTGTGATGTAAGTATTTCCACCATTCACAATGGCCAAGAGGCCTCCCACGGTCCTTTTCCTACAATTAAAAAATACTAAATAGAATCGCAAAGAAATATTAATAATTTGAAGGCTTGTATAAACAATATTTACCTCTGTTGCTTTGCCTGCCATAAATGATAATGATCCCATACAATGAGAGACAGTCTAGCTAGGTCTGTTCTTCTTATTTGTCTCAGACTGTTTCTTCAAGAGTAAATAATTTGAAGTAAGTGAACAAATATAAATGTCGCTCTCAAATCTTAAAATAAAACTTGTAATTGTACCTTAAAGGCTTCTGACGAGAAATAGTCGCATTTTTTTTATCCCAATTAGGCTGGCTCAACTCAATGGGGCAATGGGCACATGCCTCATCCACTGAGCTGTACTTTTGAAATAACTTGTGCAACTCGTAGTTGCTACCCCTCCTGCGTGCCATTGTGAGCTCAATGCAGGTTCGCTTAGCATGAGGTGTAGAATTATGAGCTCAATGCAGGTTCGCTTAGCATGAGGTGTAGATGTATCCACCTCAATCCTCATCTGCAAGTTAAAAAATAAATCAAACATATAAAATAAAAAAATATATTATTGTCGAATATCTATATGTAAAGCTTTAATAACAAATGCTATTCTTATACTTTCAAACGGGTGAACAACTCCTCCTGATCTGTTTTAGGCACTTAACTCCATTTATTGTATTTCTTTGCGATGTTCTCCCTTGTAAGAACACCAATCTCATTAGAGAGCTTGGCAGACTGAACTTCATTGGTTGGTTTACCCAACACAGGGTCTATGCCAACTGTTAGCTTTCGGCCTTGAGTTTGTATCAACTTATCTAGCCCGTTACCTCTAGTGGGTCCTCAACCACTTATAGTAGAACCTATAATAAACAAATAGAGAGACATAATCACACTACAAGGAAAAAGGCTTTTTATGTCACTTTAAAACTTGTATTTATGTCACTTTTATTTTGAGTGACATAATTGTTTCTTGTAGGGTCTTTTTATGTCACTTTCTAAGTATTTATGTCGGTTTTTAAAAAAGTGACATAAAAACTTGATTATTTATGTCATTTGTTTAAAAAAGTGACATAAATAATAACGTATTTATGTAACTTTTTTAAAAAGTGACATAAATAATAATGTTTTTATGTCACTTTTTAAAAAGTGATATAAATAAAAATGCGGTGGCAATTTTGTAAATAAAACATTTTTTTATGTCAATTTTTGTAAAAAGTGACATAAATAATACACATTACTTATAAACGCCCTATCTTTTTATGTCACTTTTTTTTTAAAATTGACAAACATTTTAAAAAAAGTGACATAAAAGAAATATTGCGCGCGCGGGAAAGGGCTGCGAGAATAAAAGTGCAGGGAGCTAGAGCTCCCTTCACTCTCTCCACGCAAACCCTCTCTTCACTCTCTTCATTCCCAAACCCAAACCCAAACCCAAACCCAAACCCTTTCCACTTTCTCCGTCGCAACCACCACGCCACCGCCGCCGCGTCCTTCTCTCAGCGCCACTGTGTCCTCTCCACCGAAAGGTCTCTCTATCTACCCTCTCTCTCATCAGTTACCGTCACCGTCACCATCTCTGCCGTGTGTCGCCGTTGCTGTTCGCCGCCGCCGTTGCTCTTTGAGGTACGCTCCCCCCCTCTCTCCCTCTCTCTCTCTCTGTTGTGCGTTCGTGCATGTGTGTCTGCGTGTGTGTGTGTGTGTCAAGTGTATGTTCTGTGTGTGTGTGTTTTTGTATCGTGTATTCATGTGTGTTACAATCTAGGGTTGTAGAATTGATTTTAGGGATTTTATTTCAGTTGGATTTTAAGGTTTTTTTAATCCCATTATCAGATCTATGGAATCTATTAGGGATTTTAGTTTCAGAAATGGACAAGATGGACCTGGAAGTATGGAAATGAGTCTCTGAGTGTCTCTGTCACTCATTCTATATAGGGTGTACTCTATATAGCGATAATTTTGTGATTTCCTTCTGCTTTTGCTGTTAAACAGGTATAAGAAGGATCTAGATATTGCCTTTGTGGCGACATGTAGTCTCCACCATCTTCTATGTGCTTCTTTATTGTCAGAAAGTGGCCCTCCCTTGCTGAAATTCAAGGTAACGCTATAACGCACAGTTCAATCTGTCATTTGCTACATTATCTATAGTTGCATTTATTATTTGTTGAAAAGTTCTACTTTCACCACTATTTGCTGCTTGGGCTTGGTAATTCATTGTAGTAAATTACACAATATTCCCTAAGCATACTCGAAAGAAACTTCCTTCTGCATTTATTGTTCATTAAATAGTAAGTTACCCTTTACGTTTTGTCTTAATAGTTAACTCCTTTGGGTTAGCAAGTGTAGCTGTGTGATTACAGGGGACTCAAAAAAGGGCAAAGTTATAAACCTATGCTGTTGAAATAGCAATTTATAGTATTTTGCATTTTCTTTCATACTAGTCCTAAACCAGTGCAATGCACGGAAATTTCTTACAGCGAAAAAAATTTAGAACAGGTTCAAAGTCATTGCACAACCAAATAGGAAAAAGAAAAGTACCAAAAAAACAATAGTTGTTCAATTCTAAAAGCCAAAGTAGACGAAAAGGAGAGAAGATATAATGTACTGTTAATTGTTGATTCATACACTTTGAAAAGAAGATGAAAATGAGTGGATTGTAAAAGGTACAATTCATTATGTTATTTACGCATTTGAATAATGATGTTTTAACTTTTTAGTAATACCTTTGGTTTTAGGGAACAAAATTATTTATTTTTATAGGAACTTCACATTCCTTGGAATTACACTGTCTAAAGATTTTGCTTTTGTTTCAATGAGATCACTTGCTTTGGGCATTGCCTTCTTGCCTCTTTAAATTTCTCTAAATGAATATTTTGAAATAAGAGATTGAAGTTCATCTAATTAGTGATAATCTAGCACTCCACACCACTTTGTGTGCTTTTGCACGTCGAAGAATATATGTGGTAAGCTACTTGTTACAACTATAATTTTTTCATCACCAAATTTTGCTAATTCATTCCCTTTTGTGTGTATTTATAGTTATTATAAAAGCTGATTACTGGGTGCTAGATTATTTGTTGTGATAGCTGTCCTATGCTGTATGTTGTAGGACCTCACAGTTGTTCTATCAACACTTCATCCTGTGGTTTGCATCAATAACGACAGCAAAGAGCGTGCAGCTTTCTAGGTGGGACTGAAGGTACCATGATATGATAGATGTCAACAATCTATTACTATGAAAAGTGAAAACTTTGTGATTTGTTTGCATATAATGAAGTTGACCATGTGCTCGTTGAATTGAATACATTTTTCTAGCCTTCGGTTCTATCTTTTTGTTGTTGATTTCTCTAGAACATTGATATGGAGTCTCTTTTTCCATTTTTTCCACTTCCTGTAGCCTATAGTTTCGTTATATTCTCTCTTTCTCTCTCTCTCTCTCTCTCTCTCTCTCTCTCTCTCTCTCTCTCTCTTTCTCTCTCGTGCTGTTATACATCCTCTCATTTATTAGCCAAATACCAAAGTATATGATAAGGGCCTTAAAAATGAAAAATTGAAATGCTGTGGTAGATTTCTTCTTCTTCTCCCTCTCTCTCTCTATATATATATCTGAGTTTTAACCAAAATTTGTTAGACATTCTGTTTCCTTCCCTTCGATCTGTGGAGTTAATACCCTGTTTTTTTCCTCCTATTTCCGCGTAGTGGATTTTGTTTCTTTGCTTCCATCAACAAAATTATATATTGTTATTTTTGTTGGTTAAAAAATACGTGTTTGTGGCAGGCCTGTAATGAAGTACCAAATCCCCTCTCTCTCTCTCTCTCTCTCTCTCTCTCTCTCTCTCTTTCTTTCTCTCTCTCTCTCTCTCTCTCTCTCTCTCTCTTATACCTTTCAAACAGCCTTTCCACCCATCGAGAGACCTCTCCTCTCTGTCTTAGACTCTTAAGTCTCTATATATACACATACATGTAGGTGTAAAGACGCATATATATCCACCCCCTTTAACTTCTCCATTTCCTATTTTATGTGCATATTAAAGATACAACAAACATAGTATATAACTAGTTAAAGGAACTCTAGAAGAGTAACAAATTAAGCAGTTTTAGAGAGAGAGAGAGAGAGAGAGAGAGTAGAAAGAGATGGGATCAGAGAAGGTGGTGGAGACTGTGCTTGCAGGGAGCTTTGTGGAGATGGAGAGTGAAGGGAAGCCTAAGGATATCATGAAATCAAGAATTTCAAACTTCTTTTGGCATGGTGGCTCTGTTTATGATGCTTGGTTTAGATGTGCCTCAAATCAGGTACTCATCACTTTCCTGCCTCTTTAATTTCTTTCACATTATATATATATGCTCCGTTTGGTAATAATATAGCTTTTGGAGCCACAAAGTGACTATATATGGACTCTAAAAATTAGAATGAAACTGTTTGGCAACTAGCTTCTCGTGCGTTTCAATCGCACGCAGAAGTTTGCAGCTGGTTAATTAAAATATACTACTATGTGCAACTTCTGCACGAACATCATTTTTTTTTTAGATTGAGTCGCATAAAAAAATAAAAAAATTTCCCTATGAATGAATAATTTAAGTAGTTTGTTCTAATTAATTTGTGGTTATTTTGGGTTTCAGGTAGCCCAAGTTCTTCTAACTTTGTCGTACTCATTCTCACAATTGGGAATGATATCTGGAATTCTATTCCAGCTATTTTATGGCTTGATGGGTAGCTGGATAGCTTATCTCATTAGTATACACTATGTAGAGTACAGAACCATAAAAGAAAGGGAAAAAGCTGATTTTAGGAACCATGTCATTCAGGTTAATTAATCAATCTCCTGAAATTGCATTATATTAATTATCATATATAGAACATTTGATTCAGTCTCACATGGGGTTTGTGTCTTTTTTTTTTTTTTTTGCATCAAGTGGTTTGAAGTTCTTGATGGGCTCCTTGGAAAACACTGGAGGAACTTGGGTTTGGCATTTAATTGTACCTTTCTACTTTTTGGATCTGTGATTCAACTCATAGCTTGTGCAAGGTATGTCCTACCAATCTTTGTAGGTAAATAACACGGTTCATCAAAATTTTGTTACATATTCTAATTAATATTTTCAAAAATAGGCTTAGTGTGCAAACATTACACTGACTTTCAAGAGAGATCATTGTATTTTATTTTATTTTTGAACTAATGGAGCTATTCATACTAGCCGCGTGAGTTGGCCAGAGCCCCTAGCTTCCCTGAGGAAGCTCAGGGTCGAAACCCTCGGGGCCAAAGTAAGATAGTTGGAGAGAGAGGAACTTCAAGGTGGACATAAAAAAAGTTTCAACTTGGTGTGATCGAGTTCGGATCCTACCTGACTTAATTGGTGTGTGTGCTGTGGGGTCAGTGCATGCACCTGGAGTTTGCCCCTCTTCTACTCTAGTAACATAGCAATAGGTAAACCGTCTGAAGTACTACTGGTGGGGATCCTGAAGCTGCGAAGGACAGAGTGGGGGATTTGTCCTCGATTCGGGATTAAAAAAACATTATGTCAAATCTCAAGGAGGTGATTATTAATGAGAGTAAATTAACAAGAGTAGTGAATATACATGGATAAATTATTCCATGTTACTGTCACACTGTGTCAGAACACGGCCACTGCGAAAATTTCATTTCTTTAGAACTCACACAAGACCCACATACAGAATCCTTAAATCACAATGAAAATTACATGAGAGTGACGGTCATAAGAAATACCGTATCTGAAAATGGAATTTTTTTTAGTATTGCAGCAACATATATTACAAAAATGACAATCTCCAGAGAACATGGACATACATATTCGGAGCTTGTTGTGCCACAACAGTCTTCATTCCTTCATTTCACAACTACAAAATTTGGTCCTTTCTTGGCTTGGTTATGACCACCTATACTGCTTGGTACCTCACCATTGCTTCACTCCTCCATGGACAGGTATTAATTAACTATTTCAATTACCAACTTGCCATTAATTACAAGTATCAATGTGTATACCAACCTAGCAAATTTGGTGACACATGAAACTATATTATATATTGGCCACAAAAGCCAATTAATGCTTTTTAATGCTATTACTTGTTTCATGCTAAAGATAAGGTCTTTATCTAGTTTCTCAATTATAACACCTAGCACTTTAGCAGATCCACTATTGTGCATTACTAATTTTTAAAAAGATAGGTGACTTTTAAACTATTTAATTGGCTCATGTGTGCAATTAATGTTATCTACTAGCCATGCATCTCCAATACTAATTTGACTAGCTAAAACTAAACTAGTTATTTTATTTTAGTATTGTTTTGAATAGCCAATTTAGAGAACAGGTATATAGTATCTAAAATAGCTAACTAGTTTGTTGGGTAAAACATTCAGGTCCAGCCCATCTGGTGCTATACTTCACAGGGGCTACCAAGATTCTCTATACATTCGGCGGACATGCTGTTACTGTGTAAGACAATCTCAGATATTATATTACATATGTATATTTTTATGATGTTTGCACAATTGCCCACTTTTCTTCAATTATATAAAGAAGAACCTCTGACCTTTGGTGCACTTTGTGTCCTGAAGCGTCTACTGCCGAGGTTTCTTCCTTCTGTATCTAACACAATGAGAGCCTGTTTGGGACAACTTCTGTGATCGTATTTGGGACATGCTTTAAGGGCTTGTTTGGTTGAACCTTGAATTGAACACTCAATTTCATGAATTACATAGCATTCCCGTATAGAAATTCATAGTCTAGACTAAATATACTAAAAAGAATAGCAACTATCCCAAAAAAAAAAATTAATGCTTAAGATCAAGAAAACCTACAAAGAAATATCTAGCTAGAAAGAAACATGATAAAGATATTCATAGTGAAATCTAAAAGATGTCACAATTCATGATCAAAAGCAACCAAAATGGTTAGCTAAGGTAAAAACAGAGACTGCTTGAATATAATGGTGTAACAACGATCAAACACTAAACGATGGAGCTCTAGAAACCTATAAAGAAATGAAAATAAGCGACTAATTAAGAACTAAGTACAATAAAAAAAATACTAGACGCAGTTAGCTACTTATTTAAATGATATCCACCCTACATATAAACCTCCAATGATTTACAAGAAAGGAAAAACACACAAACACTTTGTCCAAAACAAGGAGACTAATGTAGTTAATAACAAGTCCTCTAAGTGTAACTGTGTTGCTTATTAGCTAGCAACAAAACCCCCCATCTCCTTCCCCAATAACTGAATCGAGAACCATTCATATGTGTGAGTATCTATCTATATGTATTATCTATACCATGCATGAACTAGTAAATAAAAAAGGATGGTTGACAAGTTTAGTTGAAATATAAAAAATGTCATTAAGCCATATATAGCTTCATGTTCCAACTCTTACATATAGACCACTCAAGGATAAAAAGAAAAATGTCATAACAAATGGAAAACTAGAAGTATGGGTTATACTATTTCGCATGAAGTGGATCTTAATCAGGAAATGAAGTAAAAGAAATAAAAAAACTAATGTTACAAAAAATCCTTTGTTAATTCCTTGCAAATTTCTTGCTTAAGTGAAAGACCCCAACCCGGAATCTTCATCGGTTTTCTCAAAATGATTATCTCTCTTTCCAAGCCCAAGCACAATCCAAATTCAATTCAGGCTTGAATTTTCTAGCCCAAGCCCTAGTAAATTACGGGTTGGGCTCTGGTTGGCCCGCCCAAGCCCTAGTAAATTACGAGTTGAGCCTCCGGTATCGACCGAGCATGGATTTTGGGACATGTGCCCAGCTACTTGATAGTTTACACTTTAGATTACCATGAGCCTCCCAACTTTTGCTTGATAAATAGGGTGTCTTGCTCTATGGCCCACCTGGTACGGGTAAAACGCTATTGGCAAGACCAGTGGCTTATCATACTGATTGTACCTTTATAAGGATCTCTGACTCTAAGTTAGTTTAGAAGTATATGGTGAAGGCTCTCGCATGGTTAGAGATTAGAGAACTTTTTGTTATGGCCAGGTTTGTCTGGTTCCTTTTATTGATGACATGATTAGTTTGGAGGATGATATGCCTAAAATCACATGTATTTGGTTAAATCATGTTCGTATTTTTTTTGTGATATATTGGTTTCTTCTTTGTTGGTGTATTACAGAGAGCATGCTCTATCAATTATTTTTATGGATGAAATTGATAGTATGGATCTGCTCGTATGGAATCTGGAAGTGGAAATGGTGATAGTGAAGTGCAGCGGACCATGTTGGAGCTTCTCAATCAGCTGGATGGTTTTGAAGCATCTAACAAGAACAAAGTACCAATTTAGAGTTCTTGTGTTGGTTGGTTATATTCAAAGTATCACTTTTTTGTTGGGCTAATTTTTTTTGTTACTTTCGTAGTTTTGTTAGTACTTTTTTTATGAATATAACATGTACATGCTATTAGTTTAGCACTCGTACGTAGATTGATTCTATATATTTTATGTTCATTCCAAATTGGTTGATATTAAGATGAATTGATGAAATTTAGTGGTTGAAATAGATTATTGAGTTGGATTTAA
Source organism: Hydrangea macrophylla (assembly GCA_033977485.1). Classification (NCBI taxonomy): domain Eukaryota; kingdom Viridiplantae; phylum Streptophyta; class Magnoliopsida; order Cornales; family Hydrangeaceae; genus Hydrangea; species Hydrangea macrophylla. The sequence goes on from CM066983.1 coordinate 54,069,945, forward strand.
TTTTGTACAGGGTGGTATTATATGTACAATGTGATATTGTTTTTACAGGGTGGTATTGAATCAATATTATTTAAACATTTGTCATTTTTAAAAATTGACATAACTAATTACACATTTATGCCACTTTTACCAAGTATTTATGTCACTTTTAAAGTTTTTATGTCACTTTTAAAGTATTTATGTCACTCTTAAGACTTTGATGTAATAATTTTGTTTGGTATTTATGTCACTTTTTTACTTTTATGTCACTTTAGGTTAAAAGTGACATAAATAAAATGGTATTTATGTCACTTTTAAGTATTTATGTGACTTTTGATTAACAAATGTGTTGGTATTATAAAACATTTATGTCACTTTTATAAAATATTCATGTCACTTTTAAAACATTTATGTTACCTCCATTTATGTCACTTTTTACTGGAAAAAAAAGTGACATAAATACTTATTTATGTCACTTTTTAAGTGACATAAAAAGCCTTTTTCCTTGTAGTGTTACTAATATGTAATCTGCATAACTATAAAGCAAATGAGTTTATATTAGACTATATTATTGCTAAAAACAAAATACATAGCATAATAATTAAACATTACCAACAAATGACGATGTATGTGGAGTAGAAGGCTCTGATGGTATATTTGTCCCGCTTGCTGAGTGATGGTGGACAGAGGCATCATGGGGTGAAGATAACTCCGATGGCTCACCTCTACAACATCTACTCTGATCATCAACTACCTATGGCAATGATTTAGATAAGCACTGCTTTTCGGGTCCCATAGTTAAACCTGTGGCAAATGTGGATACACATAATATGACTAAATAAATAACATCATGCATAGAAATTGAAAAAATCACTTCACAATTCCGACAAAAAACTGCATAGTAAATATGTGTATTAACCAATCAAATGTTCATACACTAATAAAGTCACATACTTAATCCACAAAACAAAATAAAAATCTTCATACATCCAAAATCCAATGCAAATACAAATTCAAAAAATGAGATTAAAATAAGGCGTATATTTCAGTCATACGCTCCAAATGCTTGTAAATCTGCAACACAAAAATATATACATCAATATCAAGAAAATACAAACAAAAGAACAAAGTTTCTATATTTATAAAATACATTATCTTTTAACTATAAAATTACCTCACATATTAATGTCATTGTCATCATCATCATCAGTACACACATGATTATCGGACTCATCCATATACTCAATCAAGGTTTCATCCTCTTCATCACTTTCATTATCTTCTTCTACTACTTCTTCATCATGACATATGAAGTCATTGGTATTATTTCCTCTCTTACTTGTTTGCACAATCCTAGCATCAACCATTCCAGGAGGAATATCTTCCTTATTTAATGCCCTAACTTCGTTCTCATGAACATGGATGAAGTTCGATGACTCATTTTCTTGGTACACCTCTTCAGTGACCACATTTATATCATCAGCATCCATTTATGCAGTTACTACCTATGGAACATCATACACATGCCTATGATGAATCTCCTGAACAATTTGTCAATTTGTACTAAACTTCGGGTCACTTAGGTAGAAAAAACTTGCTTTGCTTGGATCGCTAGCACGAATGGATCATTCTCGTAGCACCTCTTACTTACATTAAAGCTTATAAAGTAATCATCTTTTTGTATCCCCTTTTTCTTATCATCAATCTCAAACCAATCTAATCGAAACTGATAACCTTATTATCCACTGGATAATCTAGTGCGAGGACTTCTTTAAGAACACCATAGCAGTTGATTAATTGGTCATCATGTTCCCCCTCTACAACTAAGCCACTATTTTGACTCTTACATCGACTATCATGATCTCTTGTATGGAATATAACTCCATTAACTATGCAGGCAGTATATGATCGGGCCCTAAAGTCTTGACCCAAAGCTAAGGCATATAATTGATCACTAGCTTCATTTGATCCTTCGTGGCACAACTATTTCATCTATTAAAAAAATGTGGATATAGTCATATATTTAGGTATGTTAATCAAATCAATTCAATTCAAATCATATCAAATCTTACATATCTTTTAAACCAACTAGCAAATTCCTGTAGGTGCCTCTCTTCTACGTTTTGTTGACTTTGAGTCATCAAGTATGTCTTATGCTCTCTAGATACACAATCAACAATAATTAAAATTTGCAAGAATAATGTTCTAACTTCATAGATATCGATGTTTGAAATGATATATGTACAGTGCTTACTCGATGTACTTGTCCAAACTGCCACAATTATTTAGCATGTATCTATGTAGCGTCCTGCTCCAAAAGGATGTACTTTTGGTGTGAAATCTGACAATTTGCTATATTCCTCACCATTTCCTCCATCATAATTTCGTTCATCTTTGTTGTACTTAGTCTTAAATCCACGGAGATACATAGATACAAATGTTAGTCATTCATTCACAATATAAACCTCTACGATTGATCCTTCGGGACGAGCATTATTGGTGCCATAATCCTTAAGGGTACACAAGTACCTACAAATATGTGGACAATTTGCAAATAAAGATATGAGTTTTTCAATAAGCATATACATGAACTTCAATTGCATAACTAATTTTACCTTTCAATTGCATACACCCAACGGTACTGCACTGGTCATGCAAGTATTGCCTCATATGGAAGGTGAATGGCTTAGTGGACCATGACATCAAAGAATGCAGGTGCAAAGATTGATTCTAGCTTGCACAATATTTTTACAATATCATTCTCAAGTTTCTCAAGCACTTGTAACTTCAAAGTCTTGCAACATAGTTCTTTGAAGAAAAAGCTTAGCTCAACTAGCGCGGTATACACGTCCTTTGGTAAACATTTTTGGATCGTGATCGGGAGAGAACAAATCATATTATATGCCTTAACACACATTTGTTAGTACCTTTTTATCCTATTTTTGTATATTTTTACTTCATTTTCTACTTTCTGATAGGTTTTGGAAGAAATCAAGTAAACCAAGCTAAATAAGGAGAAAAAGCAGAGCAAAAGAAGCAAGAAAAAGCCCTTCGCGTGCGAGGTCCGCTCGCGCGAAATCCGGAATATCGCTCGCGCGATCCGCGCGCGCGACTTCCCAATATCGCGCTCGTGCGGCCTGCTCGCTCGACATGTGTAAAAATGGAACTTGCAGATTTCACTCTACTGATGATTCCTCCACGAACGAAACTGCCTAATTACATCCAGATTGCAAAATATAGCAGTTTTAGTGCGTTTTGGGTTAGGAAAGCTTCCAAAACTTGTTGTAAATCTATATATACCCTATTTTACTTTAATTAAAGGGTTGCCAATTATTATACATAGAATATACAACCACACTTTTAGACATTGAAGATAGGAAAGCAAGGAGAAGAAGAAGAAGACCAAGGATTCCCACGGCCTCCTCCATCAACTTCTTGCAGTTCATCAATTCTATGGACAACTAAACTCAAGATCTAGGGTTTCAATGAAACCCTAGCCAAGTAATAGGGTGTATTTTATGCTTTTCTTTTAAATTTATTATGTATGGATGATGATTACATGTTTAGAGGATTTTTATAAATAAATCGTACTTTTATTGATTAAATTATTACTTTCAAAGTTTATTCTTGTCTTAGATCTATTTTGACTGTGATGTGCTCAATGATCTATATTTGTTGTGCTTGAATGGATTGTTTACATGTAATGATGCTTAAATTGAATTGTGCTATCAAGTATCCGAATAGTCCATGCCTAGGTTAGATGGATTATGTCACAACCCTAGTTTAGTGTGGGATAATTCGTGCTAACCGAAGATGGATTATGTTGGTGCTTGAACCATAGTTATTTTCTTGATGGAGGAATTGGACTTGTAGCTACAATTCCCCATTATCATCCAACTTAATAATCTAATTAAATGCATAAATATTCCTATTATGAAGCTAGTGGTGGATTTGTAATCCTAGGTTCCTTTAAACATATTTATAAAAACACTTTTAAATCGCTTTCATAATTTAGATTTAATTTCATTAGTTTCATTAATTTAACTAAAATTCAAATCAAAATCTCGTTTTCATAATTAATTAGATTTAGGTTTTAAAATTAAGAGTCGTAGTAATTCAATCTCTGTGGGTTCGACCTTTACTTTCACTACTACAAATCCTTAGAAAAGTAAAGTACACTTTTTATATCTTGATATTGACAACATCAATTTTTGGCGCCGTTGCCGGAGATTGCAATTCACTACCTTTAGTTTTATAATCTTAGTTTAATTAATTTATAAATAATAGATTAGGGTTTTTTTTTTTGTGTCGAGTTACTAACTTTTTAATTTATTTTGTAGTTTCTCGAGTCGTCAAAATTCTAGCGTTTCCGAGTGGATTAGCTAATTACATCAAAGGAGCTTACGCAAATCACTAATAAAAAAAAATTTAAAAAAAATTCAAGTAAATTGCTTCTTGTGAAACTCGCATTAAACCATTGTAATTTAGGGCGATGTGATGCACTATTTGCATTAGTTTAGGGTTAATTGCACTGCATTAGCTAGGACACCCAGGGCGCTGGGAATTGACATGGTCACTGCATTACAGGATAATTTACATACATCACAGTAGTTGAGTGCTTGTTATCTTAGTTGCGTGATTGCTATTTGTTTTTTTTTTTTTATTTGAGTTAGTTTTGTTTTTAGTTTATTTTCTTGTAGTTTATGTTTGGTACACGCTCAAGTAAACAGGAATTAAAACCTTGCGATCTTGAACTTCAACGTACATTAAGAATTAACAAGTATTCAAACATAACTTCTAGAACTAGGTTAAACATAGACGACGAATTAACTCCGAAACCATCGTCGTTGTTTGAGTCCGAAATAGGTAGTACCCTTAAAAACCTAAAGAAATCACGCTTTATTAACATAGAACCTATTCCAATGGCCGACATTGGAAATAATCAAAACAATGGAAATAACAATAATAACCCTAATATACCGCCACCTCCTCCACTTAAAGATTATTTTATTCCTACGACTTACACGCCAAAGGCTGGTATCGAATTACCGGAGGCGACAACATCTCACTTTGAGATAAAGTCGTCTACCATCTCGCTACTTCCTTCTTTCCATGGCCGTATAAATGAAGATCCGTACCAACACTTAGGGGATTTTCAAGATATATGCTCTACTTTAAAAATCCAAAATTTCATTGATGATGAATCTCTTCCCATTCTCTTTAAAAGATAAAGCAAAGTATTGGCTCCAATCACTTGAGCCAAACACGATTAAAACTTGGGAAGCCTTACACAATGCATTTTTACAAAAGTTTTTCACAATCACAAGAACTAATCAGATAAGAAAATCTATAACTAATTTTGTGATGCAAGATGGGGAAACACTTTATGACACATGGGAGAAATTTAAAGAATTATTACGTTCCTGCCCACATCATCAGGTTCCTAAGTGGCAGTTGGTACAGGTCATTTACGAGGGACTTATTCCCTCTGTACGTACTACCGTCGATGCCGTTTGTGCGGGCACCTTCCTACACAAAAGCGCCGATGAGGCCTGGAAAATATTTGAAACGTTGAGTGAGAATTCAATGCATCAGGCTGTGTCGGTACATTCTGAGGGGTACCTTCGACCTAAGCGAGAGGCAAAGTTTGAGTCAAGTCAATCAATTAAAATACAAGAATTAAATAGAAAACTTGACCAACTTATGAGGATGGGGGATTAGGTCCAATCCACCTTCTTCAGAAGTATGTGCATTATGTTCTGAACCATCACATAATATTCTTGCATGTCCTTCTGCATCTCAATATCCGGAATTTGTTGAGCAACACGTTAATTCTATGCAACAATTCCCACAGAATAATTATAATTCTATGTCGAACAATTTTCCTAATACTTATCGACCCCAATATCAACAAAGTCAATACCAACACCCACCTCCTAATCCTAACCCTCTAAGGGATAACTCTTTTGAGGCTACGGTGTTGGCATCCCTTAAAAACATAGAAACTCAAGTCCAAACACAAGCACAAACAGTGCACTCTCATACACAATCCATTGCGAAGTTTGAGTCCCAAATGAGACAAATAGCTACTGCGGTGAGTCGTAGAAACGAGGGAAAGTTGTCTGCACAAACTGTTCAAAACCCTAAGGGACAATACAAAAAGGGGGGTCGAGTGAGAGCGTGAAGGCTGCTTCGACTAGGACTACTATTAGAGAAGAGGAAGTTGTTGAAATTCTGGATATAAGTGAGAAAAATATAAATATAAATAATAACTCGAATAAGGAGGGTGAGAAAACGAATAGGAATAAGAAAGATAAAGAATCGATCCCAACCAACTATGTTCCAAAGTTACCTTATCCATCATACATTGAGGGACCGTCACATTTGTCTAAGAAAGGGTCAAAAATAGAAGATATACTCGAGGTGTTTAAACAAGTAAAAATCAATAATCCATTCTTCGATGCTATGAAACAAATTCCCGCTTACACTAAATGCTTAAAAGACCTATGTACGCAAAAGCGCAAGCTACGTAGTCATACACCGAAAAAGGTCTTTCTCACAGAAAAAGTAAGCTCAATTTTTCAACACGCTACTCCAAAATATAAAGATCCAAGTACGCCTACGATTTCATGTGTCATAGGTGATACGGTCATTCATAGGGCTCTCCTTGACTTAGGAGCTAGTGTTAATCTTTTACCTTACCACGTCTACAAACAACCAGGACTAGGTGAGTTTAAGCCCACGGCCGCTACTATTCAATTAGCGGATCGTTCTATTAAAATACCTAGAGGAATCGTCGAGAACGTCTTAGTTAAAGTTGATAAATGCTATTATCCTGTTGACTTCATGATCCTTGACACTGAACTGGTACTAGATGCTAGGAAACACACTCCGGTCATCTTAGGTCGTCCGTTCTTAGCCACAGCTAATGCGCGTATCAATTGTCGAACGGGGGTAATGAAAGTGTCATTCAGGAACATGAATGTCAAACTAAACGTGTTTAACGCTGTTGATCAACCTCCCAAAGATGATGATTACCAATATATGGAAGGTAGTGAGGTTAGAAGAACTGTTGAACTGAATAATGTACTAAATTTGAGTGAGGAGAATAATATATTGAGTAATGAGCGGATGAATGAAAATAACCTGGACCCTAACGATGACTTTACATGGAAGGTGAGAAATCGATGTGAACATGAGCAAGATGAACCGTTAGATGAATTGACTCATAATGATGTTCTTTCTGCTTTCCACCGACATCTCCCTAATGCCCTAAAGAGTACAAACTCTGATATACGGCCTCCTTGAGTCTTGAGCTAGAATGGACTAGCTAAAGACGGAAAAGTTAGCGCTTCTTGGGAGGCAACCCAAGCTTTAATTCGTCTGTTTCTCTTACTTTTTAAGTGTTTTTGGGTCGTTTTAGTCAGTTTTTGAGTTTTCTGGACAGGATTGGGGGTTGGAGTTAATTTATTTTGAATTTATATTAAAAAATAGAAGAAAAACGAGAAATATCCATCTCGCGAGCGCGGTCAGCTCACGCGGCCCGCTCGCGCGAGTTTGTCCCTTAGGTGTTTTTCTTTGTTTTTCTTTTTATGATGTCTCAGGTTCTCCTCACGCCTGATCTCGCGGGCACGAGGCAGTCTCGCTCACACGAGATTTATTGTTTAAAAATAAAACATAAAAAAACCACCTCGCTGGGGATTCGCGCGCGCGACGGCCGCTCGCGCGATTTTCATGATATTTTCTTTTGTTTTCTATATCCTTCCCCCACACCTGTTCTAGTAGTTTTTACTTTTCTATTTTTTTATAGGTACTTTTAGATCGAGTCTTTGATTGTTTTCATAGTTCTGGTTATGTTTTATTTTCTTTTATAGTTTATTTTCTTGTTGATACTTGTGCTTAAATAAACGATGATTATCGACGTTTTTGCAATATAAATTTGATACATCTTGTTATTTAACCTGGATTGTTATAGAATGGTAAACAAGAGAAGATGTGGTTAAACATTTGCTGAAGTCATGATATGACGTTTTAAGTTATGTATCGTTCAAATCGTAGTTTTATATCATAGATTTGCACACAAACCTATGCACTGTACGTAGTCACTTGAATACATGTCTGATGTGAACTATAATATGATTCGAATTTCTAGATAACACCAGGTGGAAACTAGACCCAGTGAGCTTTTGAGCCTTTCTTTTCTTTATAGAGGATTATATATACATTGTGTTTGTCGAATTTCATTGAAATAGCACATCTACTTTTTGTTTAGTCTCATTATTCTTGTTTTGGTTGATGGTCAAGTTAAATATTTGTTACCATGCTAAATAATCTTCCGTCGTAAACATTAAAGAACCATACGACTATAGGAGATGATGGTAGGCCCTCTTTGTTTACTGCCGACCGATAAATGATAAAATTCTTTAGTTTGCCCTTTGAGTCATTAAAATGCCATTTCTTTCTTAAATTACCATTATCCTATTTTTGCTCCAATTTGGCCAACTTGGAGTTCACCCCTGAAAGATTGATCAACTTTTAGTGGTGTTAAGGCGATGTGTGATTGAGAAGAAAAAGAAAAAAAAAATAAGATGATGTTTGGGGTGGTTGCCTTGTTATTCAATGAATATTTGTTTCAAAAGCAACGAGGAGAAAAAGAATAGAGAAAAAGAAAAGAAAAAAAAGAGGTTGAAAGAAGAATCAGGTTGAAAAAAAAACAGAAGAAGATGAAAGACATGAAAAGAAGAGAATGAAAAGATGAAAGTTGGTAGTAGATAGAATGAAAGAAATCGTACATGCCTTACAATGCCATTCTAAAACTACCTAATGAATCCTTTCTATCCTTTTTCACTACCTGAGCCACGTTATAACCTTTGAAAAGTCCTATTTGATCCTAGGAAACATGGTTTGGATATAAAAACGATGGGAGGGGAATTAAAACATGGTAATGATTAATTTTTCTTGATTGTTGGCATCCTATCCATGAGATTACTGTTCTTTCGTGTCATGCATCTTGTTCGAGTCATATGTGACATTTTCTCATTTTGAAAACATATTTTCTTTGCTTCCATATCTTAGAAAAATTACACCTGTTTCTGAGTGTTTCATTTGAGAGTGTAATTGACATTATGAGATTCGTAGTCGAGACATAGTTAAATGGTTATCCGAAGTATATTTCATGTTCATGACATACACGTGTTCATTTGGCTACCATATCACACACGTGCAATTTTATGAGAAACTCTATTGATTTATACGATGCATGTGCTTAGGATTATTTTTCATGACTTAGGTGGATGTTTCATTATGTTTCTTAATGCTTGTTATTCTATTTCAAATTATCGTTTTTTAATAAGGAGTATTGAATATTATGTTTTCGTTTGAATGAAACTTTTTAAATTTATAAGTTAATAAATATGGTTGTGGGTGACTTGTTGACGAGAACCCTCACGAGACTTCACTCGTCCGATTAGGGACACCTAGGGGTTTAAAAGGCTTGTTGCATACGCTAAATGCAATCGTGATCCATGCGAAAATGAAATAGATTTTTTATTAGTAGTTTTATTTTTATTTTAGTTTTGCTCGAGGACTAGCAAAATGTAGGTTTGGGGGTGTGATCGGGAGAGAACAAATCCTATTTATATGCCTTAACACGCATTTGTTAGTACCTTTTTATCCTATTTTTGTATATTTTTACTTCGTTTTCTATTTTCTGACAGGTTTTGGAAGAAATCAAGTAAACCAAGCTAAATAAGGAGAAAAAGCAGAGCAAAAGAAGCAAGAAAAAGCCCTTCGCGCGCGTGGCCTGCTCGTACGATATTCGGAATATCGCTCGCGCGATCCACGCGCGCGACTTCCCAATATCGCGCTCACGTGTCCCGCTCGCGCAACATGTGTAAAAATGGAACTTGTGTATTTCACTCTACTGATGATTCCTACGTGAACGAAACTGCCTAATTACGTCCAGATTGCAAAATATAGCAGTTTTAGTGCGTTTCGGGTTAGGAAAGCTTCCAAAACTTGTTGTAAATCTATATATACCCTATTTTACTTCAATTCAAGGGTTGCCAATTATTATACATAAAATATACAACCACACTTTCAGCCATTGAAGAGAGGAAAGCAAGGAGAAGAAGAAGAAGACCAAGGATTCCCATGGCCTCCTCCATCAACTTCTTGCTGTTCATCAATTCTATGGACAACTAAACTTAAGATCTAAGGTTTCAATGAAACCCTAGCCAAGTAATAGGGTGTATTTTATGCTTTTCTTTTAGATTTATTATGTATGGATGATGATTACATGTTTAGAGGATTTTTATAAATAAATCGTACTTTTATTGATTAAATCATTACTTTCAAAGTTTATTCTTGTCTTAGATCTATTTTGACTGTGATGTGCTCAATGATCTATATTTGCTGTGCTTGTATGGATTGTTTACATGTAATGATGCTTAAATTGAATTGTGCTATCAAGTATCCGAATAGTCCATGCCTAGGTTAGATGGATTATGTCACAACCCTAGTTTAGTGTGGGATGATTCGTGCTAACCGAAGATGGATTATGTTGGTGCTTGAACCATAGTTATTTTCTTGACGGAGGAATTGGGCTTGTAGCTACAATTCCCCATTATCATCCAACTTAATAATCTAATTGAATGCATAAATATTCCTATTATGAAGCTAGTGGTGGATTTGTAATCCTAGGTTCCTTTAAACATATTTATAAAAACACTTTTAAATTGCTTTCATAATTTAGATTTAATTTCAATAGTTTCATTAATTTAACTAAAATTCAAATCAAAATCACGTTTTCATAATTAATTATATTTAGGTTTTGAAATTAAGAGTCGTAGTAATTCAATCTCTGTGGGTTCGACCTTTACTTTCAGTACTACAAATCCTTAGAAAAGTAAAGTACACTTTTTATATCTTGATATTGACAACATCAGATCGCAACCGGTAAAAGTCGTAGTAGAGTGTGACAATTGTAGCCTTTCATCCCTGATACCTTATGATCCTTATCGCTTACGCAACGAGCAATGTTGAACACATAACCATCTGGAAATTTTACTGACATAAGATATTCAGCAATGTCTCGCATCTCATTAGAGGAAAGTGTATACCATGCGGGTGGTACGACTGTAGACACCCCGATTTTGACCAAACGTCAAATCTAGGGATTGGTTACCTCTCAAAGACCGATGATGACGATGACCGGTGACATTCGAAGATTTTCCTGAAAATTCAAAATCTTTAAATGATTCTTCAAGTTAAATTTTAAAAATGAAAAAGAGGGAGAGAGAGAGAGAGAATTTGGGTATTCGGGGGAAACTCGAACGTTGAAGAACATGTGAAGAAATCAGCCCGAGAATCCGCTAAATATATATATATATATATATAGGATATGAAAGAAAGTCTTGAAAAGAAAATAAAAAAATAAATAAATAAAAAGGAATCTTGAAACAAAGAGGATTTTTGGAAAAAAAAAAAGAGAAAAGAGAGAGAGAGGGGAAATAATACATTTAGAATGCATGTTTTGGATGTATTCTTAATGAAATATGTTACAAATACAAGAATTTTAACATAATTCGTCAATAATTAAGCTTATGTTAATATGTATGTTGAAGATTAAAAAGTAGGACAAAATTCAGTTAGCCCCGGCACGCGATAAAGCCGGCGGCACTCACTGAGTGCCTCCCGGCATTCAGCGAATGCCGCCTGGCATTCAGTGAGTGCTGCCCGGCACTCAATGAGTGCCGCCTGGCATTCAGTGAGTGCCGCCTGGCATTCAGCGAGTGCCGCCGGATGCCGTCGTTTGCCGCTGGCTGTAACAGACTGATTTTCTCACATGTTCTAGAAGAAAACTTTGTACATGGGTTTCCACCCGAATTTACCCATTTAACCTTGAATTGTTAGTCTATATAAACAAACTTTCATCTTCATTTTGAGGGGACTTGAATCAACACACACACATATACTTGAAATTAGAGAGAAATACAAGAATCATATAGAGAGAATTGAGAAGAAAAGAGAAGTTTTCTTGAAGAACTTGAAGAATTTTAAGAAGAACTTGAAGATTTTGGAAGAGCTTCACAAAGATAGAAGAAATCCTTGAGGTCTTAGAGGTAACCTCTCAATCACTTAATAGAATTAGGCAATTCAATCACAAATTCATAGTTCTAGGACCTTTACACATTTTCAAAACCTCTCTTCTTACCTCATTTCATCACACACCACATAGAATTTGTGATTGAATCTCATGATAATTCACTAGTTTGGATCTAAATGGACCTTGGATTTAAATGAATTGGGTTGGTTTCAAAGAGTTTGTTCTCTTGATTTCTCTTGAGTAAACTTTGATTTCTAAATTTCAATTTTCCTTTGAAGATTCACAAATTTTTGTGTACATTTTCCATTGAGTCTTTCTTTTTTGTTTGGTTGATCCTTTGATCTCCTATGATCTTATGACTCATATGGAGTTTAAGGTTGATCATGGCCATATCTACACATAGTTGGTGAGATACTAGTATCAACTCATGACTAGGATCTCTTTACTATGAATCTTATGGAATTCATACTATATTCCATGAAGATTAGAGTAGATTTGTTTTTCTTTAGTCTCCAAGGACCATTAATTTGGGAGGAGACTTAAATCTATAGTCCTCAAGGACCATTCAGTTGAGAGAGGATTTAGATATTGGTGTAGTTTAATTTCATAGGATTGAGTAAGACCTAGAAGTGCTCTTATTGGTTCCTCAATATGAGATTCATGAAGGAGACGTTCTAAGGCTAAATCCATGAATCTCTCTTATATTTAATTATACTTTTGAGTAATCACAATCATACTTGATCTAGATTCTCTCTAGAGTCATGGATTAAGTTTGATTTGAAATATGAACATTAATTCAACATTGGTGCAGTGAATCCTTAAACCCTCTGTGATCAAAGATTTTTCGTAAAATCATGGTCCATTGGAATGGGATGAGACCAATTCGAGGGTGTTCATAACTCATATAAGTACCTCTTTGATTGTTGTTTTGATAAGATTCTATACTTAGGATGGTTTGGGCTTATGATTTCCAAATAAGCAATTCTCTGTCCAAAATTTCAGAATAGCAAACCAGTTTTAAAATTGATAGATCAGAGCCCTAACCAAGTTTTCATGACCTCTAATAATTTTTTATAAGTACCTTAATGTGTTAGGAAGGTTCCCTAAAACGAATGAAGCAATTCGGATTTGTTTGCTATTTTTAAAAAATCATACAAGATCTCTGGACAGAGAGTTGCAAAATCCTGAGTGAGGTCTAGTATTTTCCATATTCCCGGAGATCTAACCGTTTAAACCTTGATTTTCTTTTTGGGTTAGAAACTAGACTCACAGAGGCATAACATATCCAAAAAGCATTAAGATCCAACCGTTAGAAGTAGTTTGTTTATATTTTTGAAAACCTGGTCTGCTCTCTGTAATTCATAAAAAACTGCTCCTGTTTTTGTCTAACCTTATTTATTTTAACTCAAATGGTCTCCTAATGTCTTGGAATCCAAATCATGTTTTGAATAATGATAATTTAGCTTAAATATAGAGGCTAAGTGATCCAAATTAGTGAATAAACTCATGTCATTCATATCTCATTCTTGTCATATTCATGCATTCATTCATACATGTTAATATTCATAAGTAGGACTTATCTCTTGTCTAAGTTGTATCTAATTGAACATGACTTAGGATTAATTATTTTTGATATTATATCTTGTCTAAGGCATGTGTACTAACCTTTGTTTTGTAGCGCATTTGAGGTACAATTTCTCAACTCTTCTCTAGTTTAATTCTATTCTTTGATTTATATTGATTTTCGACTCCATGCGCGACACCTTAGCCTAGGTTTTGCCTTATGTGTATATATGTGTTAGAGACCTTTACTTAGATTTATTTTTTTCTTGCATGCATTGCACGTTTAATATTCGCGGCCGGATCCCGGGTATGTTTTCTAGTTCTCTATTGCATATCATATCGCTTGCTACTTGAATTACGTGGCTTTTGAATGATATTTTGCCAATTGCAATTTTACACCCTTTTGACATGCTTTTGTGATGTATATGTATATATGTATTAATTGAGGGCATGCTTAGATTATTAATTCGATTGAATGGATGTTGAGTAGAGGCCTATCGCGAGATAGGATGAGAAGGGGTGTTTTAGTCCGCCGGGCTCCTTCCCTTCTCATTCCATAATCCCCGGACCCAGTTAATCTTTGGTTTCGCAAAAGATCAGTTTGCTTTAAAATGGTTTCTTAATTTTCCTTTTAAAAATTAAGTGGCGACTCATTTGTTTTAGAAATTGATTTTGGAAAGCTTCGATATCCACAATCTGGCGACTCTGCTGGGGATCGAACCCAGAATCTCTGGTTTCGCAGACCAGAATTCTAATTTTGGATTCACTCAAGGATTAGACTTGAAAGCATCCTTCTAATCAAATTAATTAATTTTTGTATGCCTGTTGCATTGCACTTGCATGTCTCGCCAGTCGATTGCACGGAACTATGACCTTGGAGGCTCGGGGCAACCCAGTCGGTCAAGTCATCATGGAACCGTGTGATCACCCTTGATCTCGTACCATGTTTTGGTATATGAAGCATCCTATCGGGTGTGTGTCAAGGGTCCCTTATTTGACCAAAACCCGGCCTTTGCACGGTAGCTTCCATAGAACCTTTTGATCTTAGGAAATTAATTCTTGATTAGGATTATGTGCTAGGGAGTTTTGTACACCCGAAAGGGATTATTTGAGATGATGACGATGCTTGCTTGATAAAAGATGTGTAACCCTTTAATCACCTTTTAGCAATTCCTTCTCATGTCCCACGACATTTGGGAACATGCTGGATCTTGATTATGTGATTACATCTCTTACATCTTGCTAAGCTAAGCATCATTGACCTTGTATGCATTCGAATTCATGAAGAGTATGACAATAATCCGATCATGTGATCCTCCTACCCAAAGAATTTTAAATACGTTTTTGGAAGCAAATAGATTTTTGGTATCTTTATTCTAAGGCATTCAATCGCTCTTTCAAAAAAATTTTGGAGTTCACTTTTGGATTAAAATTTCAAATCAACCATGTTTGAAGGAAGAACCTAAAAATTCTTGGAACCCAAAATTCTTGAAAGAGTTTGAAAAGTTTTACCAACTAAAGGAATGCTTTTTCAAAGCAAAATTTGGACCTAATCACCTTTTTGTTAAGGAATATAATCCAAGAAATCTCTACAATTAAAGAAATCATTTTCAAATAAATTTCAAAAGCAAAGTTTCAACCCAATCATCTTTTGTTTAGAAATGTTGTTGTCTTCAAACGAAAGCTTCTTAAGGAATTTTGAAAAAATCCCATCATCTACGGGAAATACTTGTCAAATGGATTTCAAAAATTCTAAATTTGAAAACCTTGAAAGGGTAAAGAGGATCACAATGAAAGGAGAAATTAGCACACTCAACATGGATGAGGATTTTATGTGCTTATGTGTTTATGTTTTAGGATTAGAATTTTCTTTTGTTTGGCATATAGAATAGGAACACACACACATGCATTGCATTCGTGTGACATATGAATCATTCATGAGCATTTCACTTGGCATAAAAATTTAATAAAAATCAATAGAAGTATAAGATTCTCTTGAGAAAATCAGTCAAAATTGATTAAAGATAAGTGTTGTTGCAAGCAAAATAGCACCCGAGTCAAGCACTGTTTGGTATAGAGATTCAAACACGAGATTAGTCAGGAAGGAACAGATAATAGGACGAGAGATGTTTATGCACATATGTTGCTAGTAAGGTGATAGTGTTTTGAAATACTGCTACTAAAGTAAATGTGGATGCTCTTGGGGACCCAATAATTTGAAAATCGTCTGTGACACTCCAGTTGAGACCAAGTCGAGTCTAGTTTGTAGTCGAGTTATGTTAAGTTGGAGTCAAATGTCAAGTCCAGTCGAGTCTTCTGGTCAGTCTGTCATCAAGTTTGTTTGCAAGTCTTTGTCGAGTTTATCGAGCCGAGTGATGTAATCCTCTTTCCCTACTAGTTGAATAAAATATCATTTTTCTTGATTCAGTGTGCTAAGTCGTGAATGTATGGATCATTAAGCCAAAAAAAAAGGTCACTTTTTCAAACGATCATGGAAAATACTTTGTTAATAAATCTTTGCATTGGAAAGGATCCCAAGCGATCAAGAAAATTCTATGCCAAATCCAAAGAGGAGTAGAGAATTGATTAGCTTTACTTTAAGAATTTAAAGATGCTCTTGCTCAATCTTGAAAAGATGAACTTGGAACTTGAAGCTTGCTCACCATCCCCTTCTCTCAAATACCAAGCCTAAAAGATGAGCCCAACCAGTCTAAAGCCATAAACTTGGTCCTTGATGGTAGCCAGACATTTTAAATGAACTTCTTATTCCAAAAAAAAAAAGAAGAAAAAGCTCGCTAGGATGAAAACCCGGAAGGGCGCCTAGGCAAAAGTCAGAGCAAAAATAAGATGCGTGTTGATTTCAAAATCAGAATCCTGGCCAGTCAAAATCATGGAGAGAATAAGAGATAGCAAGGTAGAGAAAAAAAGGGGGGAAAAGAGAAAAGAAAAGGCAGAGAATAGATAAGATTTAGAATTCTTGAGCACTTCAAAGTAGATCGTTAGTACATGAACTATCTCAAGGCATTGTGTTGTTCTAAACAAAGAAAAGAAATTGGAAATGAAAAGAGAGACTTATCAGCTTCAAGCTCAAACGCTAAGTGAGCCTAAAACAATGCAGGGATATCTTTGAGAAAAATGAATAAAGAATTGAAGGGCTGATATTACTTTGTGAATATGATAGAGTATGAATAAAACATGATGAGAGTTGTAAAGATTAACTGGCTAGTGAAAATGTTAAAGAATCAACCGTCAAATAAAAAAAAGGAAGAAAAGAAAAGAGAACTGAGAATAAAGAAAAAAGTAGTTCATCATGCTACACAAGGGCTGCCACAAGTGACATGCACTCCCTAGACCTAAAATGGCAACATGGCTCGAAAAGCCCACCAATTCTTGAAGCCTAATTCTTTCAAGACCTCCAGAGTACTTGAACTACGCTCGACCTGATTCCCACTCGGGGATACGTAGGCAACCTATCTGCTTCGGTCACCACCATCGTCATAATATGGTATGCCCTTTCAGGACTTGGCCATATTACCTTGGACCTGATTCCTATTCGGGGATAAGTTGAATCCTTTGCGTATATGGTTATGATCTTTTAAAACTCGGAGCAAACTTGTATTTGCCTAGGACCACATATGTATTGCCAAAACTAGGGGCAAAACAAAGTTTGCCAATCAGCATTGGGGCATCACCCTTCAGCCCATCACATTCATGATGATTACCTCTAGATTGGGAGTAAATGCATTGAAAGCATCCTGCACCAACATGTTCTCAAGGCCCTTGGGATGAGCCTATTTGCCCTTAAGACTAGGGGAAAACTTCGTTTGCCGAAAGCCCCATTTTACCCTAGAAGCGAGCCCCAAGTCTCTTTCAAACTAGGGGCAAACTCTGTTTGCCAAATGCAAGTTCTCAAGTCACCAAGTCTGTTTTAAAATGCTTTGAAATGGAGTGTCTTTTATTCTATAAGCTAAAGCACTAATTTGAAGCATACTCTAGATAGGCAAAGAATTCAATAAAGGGGAAGCTTTCAAAATTTTGATTTATTAGCAAAGTACTACCATTTGTCAGAAAATGAATAAACGAAAGGTGAGATGATACATTATTCACGATGAAAGCATATTGATTCATAATGAATGTAGAATTTCCGTTAGTCATCTTGAGTAACTGGCTTTGTCAGGTCTGTCCTCCTTTGATGAGTCAATAATAGTCTCAAATGTGTGGGTTTAAGATGATGAATAAAGATTTGAAAAGTCTCCATAAGCATCCCACGAGCAATGCAAGCAGGAGTTTTAAACACTATCACAACACAATGTTAAAAGTGGAAATATGAGAATGGTCCAAGACTAGGGGCAAAGGTGACTTCCCTCTTTTGACACAATCATTACGTTTCTTCCAAATGGTCTGCAAGTGCAAAAATCATGCTTTCAAGAGACTACTAGGGCAGCACAGACCCCGTCAGCTCCGTTCAAATTCTTTGAGCACCGAGGGCTACCCACTTTTGTAAAATCATTGCTTTAAGTCCGAGGATTACCCATTTTTGTAAAATCATTTCTTTAAGTCCGAGGGCTACCCACTTTTGTAAAATCAATTTTTTGAAGTCCGAGGACTATCCATCTTTTTAAAACTCATTTCTTTGAGTCCGAGGACTACCCATTTTTGTAAAACCATTTTTTTTTAGTCCAAGGACTACCCATTTAAAAAAAACTAACTCTTTGAGTCTGTGTGACTCCATTTGTATAAAAGTAAAAGTTTGTTGGGTTTGCATGACTCCGTTTGTGTAAAAAAGTGAATTTGTTGAGTCCGTGTGTTTTTATTTGAATAAAGAAATGAAATTTGAGTCTGCATAACTCTGTTTATGTAAAATATGAATTTTCGAGTCCATGTGACTCCGTTTGTGTAAAATATGGATTTTTGAGTCCATGTGACTTCGTTTGAATAAAGAAATAAAATTTGAGTCTGCATGACTCTGTTTATGTAAAATATGAATTTTCGAGTCCATGTGACTCCGTTTGTGTAAAATATGGATTTTTGAGTCCGTGTGACTTCGTTTGAATAAAGAAATGAAATTTCGAGTCCGCATGACTCCGTCTTTGTGAATATATGAAATTTTGAGTCTGCATGACTCTGTTTATAAACAATATGAATTTTCGAGTCCATGTGACTCCGTTTGTGTAAAATATGGATTTTTGAGTCCGTGTGACTTCGTTTGAATAACGAAATGAAATTGTGAGTCCGCGTGACTCCGGTTTTGTGAAATATGAAATTTTGAGTCCGCATGACTCTGTTTATGTAAAATTATGAATTTTTTAGTCCGCGTGACTCCGTCAACGTAAAATATGAGTCTGCGTGACTTCGTCTGTGTAAAATATGAATTTTCGAGTCTGTGTGACTCTGTCTATGTAAAATATGAACTCTTGAGTTCACATGACTCCTTTTGCGTAAAATGTGAATTTGTTGAGTCCGTGTGACTCCGTGTTTGAGAAATGTGAAAATTTTCAAGATCATATGACTCTCGTTTGTAAAATGTGAATCAGTGTGACTCCCCTTTGGAAATAGGAGTTGTTTCAAGTTGAATCGACTCCGAACTCTGGATTTTGAGAATTTGAATTTGTTTGAGTCTAATTGACTCCTGATTCATGAGTTTGAATTAAAATTGAGTCTAATTTGACTCCCGATTTTGGGAATTGAAATAAATTGAGTCTGATTTAACTCCTGATTTTGAAAATTGGAATTTTTTTGTTGAGTCAAAATTGACTCTGATTAAGAAAATTTGAAATGTTATAAAATAGGAAATTCGTTTAGTCCGTGTGACTCCATTTGTATAAAAAAGTGAATTCGTTGAGTCCATGTGACTCCATTCGTATAAATATATATATATATATACATTTGTTGAGTCTGTATGACTCCATTTGTATGAAAAGTGAGTTTGATTGAGTCTGTGTGATTCTATTTGTATAAGAAGTGAATTTTTGTTGAGTTCGTGTGACTCGGTGAATTTCGTTGAGTCCGAGTGACTCTGTTGTTGTAAAATGCAAATTTTAAGTCCAAATGACTCTGTGGTTGTAAAATGCGAGTTTTCGAGTCCTAGTGACTCCGTTGTTGTGGAAATGCGAGTCCATGGATCCGAATGACTCTTTTGTTTTAAAATGTGAATTTATTGACTCCTTGTGTAAGAAAATTGAATTTTTGGATACACGTGACTCCCTTTGAATTTGTGAGTCTGCTTAACTCTGAATTTTATTAGAATTGAATTCTTTGAGTCTAACCGACTCCGAACTTTTGAAAGTTCGGGCTAAAATGGATCTAACTATCGCCAGATTTTAATGTTAAATTAAGTTGAAACTGATTAGCTCCCGATTGCGGAAATTAAAATCTTTAAGTCCGTTCGATTCCCGATACATGAAAGTCTAACTTAGCACTCGAGCTTTGAAATTGAATTGAGTCTGATTGACTCCTAATTCTAGAAAAATTCATTTGAGTCTGATTTGACTCCAGATTTTAAAGTTTTTGAATCGAATTGAGTCTGCTTTTTTAATTTGAAATTCTTTGAGTCTGATCGACTCCCAATTTTAGTTTTGAGTCTGATTGAGTCTCGGTGTTGTGAAATAGAATCCGATTCGAGTGCAATTGACTCCTGTTCTAGAAATTTGAAATTATTTTGAGTCTGCTTGACTCCGATTTTGAAATTAGAAATTCTTTTGAGTATGATTGACTCATAATTTGGAATTGGGAATTCTTTTGAGTCTGATTGGTTCATGTTTTTGGAAATTAGAAACTCTTTTGAGTCTGGTTGACTCTCAATCTTTTGAAATTAAAAATTCTTTTGAGTATGATTGACTCATGATTTGGAATTAGAATTTCTTTTGAGTCTGATTGGCTCATGTTTTTGGAAATTAGAAA
Organism: Hydrangea macrophylla; assembly: GCA_033977485.1. Classification (NCBI taxonomy): domain Eukaryota; kingdom Viridiplantae; phylum Streptophyta; class Magnoliopsida; order Cornales; family Hydrangeaceae; genus Hydrangea; species Hydrangea macrophylla. The sequence continues at coordinate 54,090,493 of CM066983.1, forward strand.
TTCTTTTGAGTCTGAATGGCTCATGTTTTTGGAAATAAGAAATTCTTTAAGTCCGATTGATTCCTGATTTGTTGAAATAGAATTTGTTTTGAGTCTGATTGACTCCAGGTTTTGTGAAATTGAATTTGTTTCGAATCCAACTGACTCCTGATTTTAGAATTCGAATAGAATTGAGTCTGACTGACTCCTGATTTTTGGGAAAAGAATAAGTTGAGTCTAACCGACTCCGAATTTCTCCGAAATTGAATTTTGATTGAAGTCTAATTGACTTCGGGATTTTGAAAATTGATTTGATTTAAGCCCGACTGGCTCCAACCCGAGTCTAATTGACTCCGGACTCTTGAAAATTGATTTTGAAGTCTAATTGACTCCTGATTGTGGAAAATTGAATAAATGGGAGTATGGTTGAATCTAAGCCGATTTGAGTCTAATTGACTCCTGGTTTTAGAAGAATGAATTGACTCGAGTACGAAAGACGCCAAATCCACCTGAATATGGTTAACTCGTTCTGGGAATATAACGGATTTATATTCTCGATCATCGTAATAGATTTATGATGATCCATTTGTTTGGGAGTGTAACGGATTTGCATTCTCGGTTTTTGCAACGGATTTGCGTTAACCCTCGTTCTGGGAATATAACGGATTTATATTCTCGATCCTCGTAACAGATTTACGTTGATCCTTTATTTGGGAGTATGACGGATTTGCATTCTCGGTTTTCGCAACGGATTTGCGTTAACCCTCGTTCTGGGAATATAACGGATTTATAATCTCGATCCTCGTAACAGATTTACGTTGATCCTTTATTTGGGAGTATGACGGATTTGCATTCTCGGTTTTCGCAACAGATTTTTGTTAACCCTCGTTCTGAGAATATAATGGATTTATATTCTCAATTCTCGTAACAGATTTACATCGATCCTTTGGTTGGGAGTGTAACGGATTTGCATTCTCGGTTTTCGCAATAGATTTGCGTTAACCCTCGTTCTGGGAATATAACGGATTTATATTCTCGATCCTCGTAACAGATTTACGTCGATCCTTTGGTTGGGAGTGTAACGGATTTGCATTCTCGGTTTTCGCAACGGATTTGCGTTAACCCTCGTTTTGGGAATATAATGGATTTATGTTCTCGATCCTCGTAACAAATTTACATCGATCCTTTGGTTGGGAGTGTAACGGATTTACATTCTCATTTCTCGCAACAGGTTTGCATTAACCATCGATTTTCAAAATTAGGAATACGTTCCCTCGACCTGTGTGACGAATCTTTGCATCGATCAACAATTGGTAATCTTCTTTGGCTTACGCACCGCGAACTGCGCGTCACATATTGGAAAGACATGACATAGAGAAAACCTGGCGTTTGCTTGGCCAAGTTTACTTAAAGAATGCCATTGCATGAGCATGTGCATCACGATAAGATAGGATGCATTTATCTGTGTGACTACCTGCGTTTGTGTATCTTTATCCCTCGCCCGAACTACGTCTTGGTCTGATTCCCGATGGGATACGTAGGCAGCTCACCTTTGAGAACGACCAACATTTGGCTATCTGCGCACCCGATTTTGTAAGGCACTTTTTGTTTTTACTTAGATTCGACTGTTTGGTCAAAGGTTTGTCTTTCACACAGGCTTTGACATTCGTTTGTGATACGCGTTGCTTCACAAACTCTGTCGAAGAGGGGCAAACTGTAGACACCCCGATTTTGACCAAACGTCAAATCTAGGGATTGGTTACCTCTCAAAGACCGATGATGACGATGACCGGTGACATTCGAAGATTTTCCAGAAAATTCAAAATCTTCAAATGATTCTTCAAGTTAAATTTTAAAAATGAAAAAGAGGGAGAGAGAGAGAGAATTTGGGTATTCGAGGGAAACTCGAACGTTGAAGAACATGTGAAGAAATCAGCCCGAGAATCCGCTAAATATATATATATAGGATATGAAAGAAAGTCTTGAAAAGAAAATAAATAAATAAATAAAAAGGAATCTTGAAACAAAGAGGATTTTTGAAAAAAAAAAAGAGAAAAGAGAGAGAGAGGGGAAATAATACATTTAGAATGCATGTTTTGGATGTATTCTTAATGAAATATATTACAAATACAAGTATTTTAACATAATTCGTCAATAATTAAGCTTATGTTAATATGTATGTTGAAAATTAAAAAGTAGGACAAAATTCAGTTAGCCCCGGCACGCGATAAAGCCGGCGGCACTCACTGAGTGCCTCCCGGCATTCAGCGAATGCCGCCTGGCATTCAGTGAGTGCCGCCTGGCACTCAGCAAGTGCCGCCTGGCATTCAGCGAGTGCCGCCGGATGCCGTCGTTTGCCGCTGGCTGTAACAGACTGATTTTCTCACATGTTCTAGAAGAAAACTTTGCACATGGGTTTCCACCCGAATTTACCCATTTAACCTTGAATTGATAGTCTATATAAACAAACTTTCATCTTTATTTTGAGGGGACTTGAATCAACACACACACATATACTTGAAATTAGAGAGAAATACAAGAATCATATAGAGAGAATTGAAAAGAAAAGAGAAGTTTTCTTGAAGAACTTGAAGAATTTTAAGAAGAACTTGAAGATTTTGGAAGAGCTTCACAAAGATAGAAGAAATCCTTGAGGTCTTAGAGGAAACCTCTCAATCACTTAATAGAATTAGGCAATTCAATCACAAATTCATAGTTCTAGGACCTTTACACATTTTCAAAACCTCTCTTCTTACCTCATTTCATCACACACCACATAGAATTTGTGATTGAATCTTATGATAATTCACTAGTTTGGATCTAAATGGACCTTGGATTTAAATGAATTGGGTTAGTTTCAAAGAGTTTGTTCTCTTGATTTCTCTTGAGTAAACTTTAATTTCTAAATTTCAATTTTCCTTTGAAGATTCACAAATTTTTGTGTACATTTTCCATTGAGTCTTTCTTTTTTGTTTGGTTGATCCTTTGATCTCCTATGATCTTATGACTCATATGGAGTTTAAGGTTGATCATGGCCATATCTATACATAGTTTGTGAGATACTAGTATCAACTCATGACTAGGATCTCTTTACTATGAATCTTATAGAATTCATACTATATTTCATGAAGATTAGAGTAGATTTGTTTTTCTTTAGTCTCCAAGGACCATTAATTTGGGAGGAGAATTAAATCTATAGTCCTCAAGGACCATTCAGTTGAGAGAGGATTTAGATATTGGTCTAGTTTAATTTCAGAGGATTGAGTAAGACCTAGAAGTGCTCTTATTGGGTCCTCAATATGAGATTCATGAAGGAGACTTTCTAAGGCTAAATCCATGAATCTCTCTTATATTTAATTATACTTTTGAGTAATCACAATCATACTTGATCTAGATTCTTTCTAGAGTCATGAATTAAATTTGATTTGAAATATGAACATTAATTCAACATTGGTGCAGTGAATCCTTAAACCCTCAGTGATCAAAGATTTTTCATAAAATCATGGTCCATTGAAATGGGATGAGACCAATTGGAGGGTGTTCATAACTCATATAAGTACCTCTTTGATTGTTGTTTTATAAGATTCTATACTTAGGATGGTTTGGGCTTATGATTTCCAAATAAGCAATTCTCTGTCCAAAATTTCATAACAGCAAACCGATTTTAAAATTGATAGATCAGAGCTCTAACCAAGTTTTCATGACCTCTAATAATTTTTTATAAGTATCTTAATGTGTTAGGAAGGTTCCCTAAAAAGGATGAAGCAATTCGGATTTGTTTTCTATTTTTAAAAAATCATACAAGATCTCTGGACAGAGAGTTGCAAAATCCTGAGTGAGGTCTAGTATTTTCCATATTCCCGGAGATCTAAGCGTTCAAATCTTGATTTTCTTTTTGGGTTCGAAACTAGACTCACAGAGGCATAACATATCCAAAAATCATTCAGATCCAACTGTTGGAAGTATTTTATTTCGATTTTTGAAAACCTGGTCTGCTCTCTGTAATTCTTAAAAAACTGCTCCTGTTTTTGTCTAACCTTATTTATTTTAACTCAAATGGTCTCCTAATGTCTTGGAATCCAAATCATGTTTTGAATAATGATAATTTAGCTTAAATCCAGAGGCTAAGTGATCCAAATTAGTGAATAAATTCATGTCATTCATATCTCATTCTTGTCATATTCATGCATTCATTCATACATGTCAATATTCATAAGTAGGACTTATCTCTTGTCTAAGTTGTATCTAATTGAACATGACTTAGGATTAATTTTTTTTGATATTATATCTTTTCTAAGGCATGTGTACTAACCTTTGTTTTGTAGCGCATTTGAGGTACAATTTCTCAACTCTTCTCTAGTTTAATTCTATTCTTTGATTTATATTGATTTTCGACTCCATGCGCGACACCTTAGCCTAGGTTTTGCCTTATGTGTATATATGTGTTAGAGACCTTTTCTTAGATTTATTTTGTTCTTGCATGCATTGCACGTTTAATATTCGCGGCCGGAACCCGGGTATGTTTTCTAGTTCTCTATTGCATATCATATCGCTTGCTACTTGAATTACGTGGCTTTTGAATGATATTTTGCCAATTGCAATTTTACACCCTTTTGACATGCTTTTGTGATGTATATGTATATATGTATTAATTGAGGGCATGCTTAGATTATTAATTCGATTAAATGGATGTTGAGTAGAGGCCTATCGCGAGATAGGATGAGAGGGGGTGTTTTAGTCCGCTGGGCTCCTTCCCTTCTCATTCCATAATCCCCGGACCCAGTTAATCTTTGGTTTCGCAAAAGATCAGTTTGCTTTAAAATGGTTTCTTAATTTTCCTTTTAAAAATTAAGTGGCGACTCAATTGTTTTAGAAATTGATTTTGAAAAGCTGGGATATCCACAACGACATATGAGTCTCCCCTATGTTCTGGATGTAATTTCACCCTTATGCCCATTTTAACCAAGTCTAGTCTCGCTTTAAGCGTATATTTCAATTTACCATCTATGTTCAACAACATTCCCAACACACTCTCACAAATGTTCTTCTCAAAGTGCATCACATCAAGATTATGGCGTAGTAAATGCTTGTGTGAATACGACAATTCAAAGAAAATGCTCTTTTTCATCCAATTCAACTCCTCGGGTCTTTGATTTCTCTTTTAACCAATATTCGGATGATTTTTAGGGTTGACATCTTGAACATGACGTAGCTATCATAGGATTTCTTCCCCAGAGTGCTCCTTAGGTTTTGACCCATGTTCTGTCTTACTGTCAAACTTTCTGCTCCTTCGCCAACTATGATTCTGAGGCAAAAATCTATGGTGCCCCATATAACACCTATCTTACCTCTCAACTTCCTTGAAAATATATCCTCAATGCAAGTAGGGCATGCCTTGTATCCCTTAGTACTCCAGCCAGACAAATTAGCATATGCAGGAAAGTCATTTATAGTCCACAAAACTACAATACCTAACTGAAAACTCTCTTCAACATATGCATCATATGTTCGTGCACCATTATCCCACAACTCTTTCAATTAATTAATCAGTGGTTATAGATACACATCAATGTCCTTCCCAGGTACAGTTGGTCCAGGTATAAGAAATGACATCATAGAAAATGGTTCCTTCATACATTTCCAAGACGGTAGATTGTATGGCATAAGTATCACAGGCCACATACTGTAGGAGCTGGATATATTACCAAATGGGTTAAAACCGTCACTTGCTAGACTAAGTCTGACACTATGAGGATCTTTTGAGAATTGTGGGTAGGCCTTGTCAAACTCTTTTCAAGATTTCAGGTCGGCTGGATGTCTTAATATGTTGTCATCATCGACACATTTTTCTTTATGCCATCGCATATCTTCAGCCATTGTTTTTTGACATGAATGACCTTTGGAGTCTCGGCTTCAAAGGAAAGTGATGTAGAACCTTGTGAGGTATCTTCTTGCCCTTTCCATCATTAAATTTCCAATGGGACTCATGAAAATACCGGACACTCATCCAAATCTGCATTCTCATTCTAGAATAGTGCACAATCATGTTTACATGCATGAATAGAGACATAACCCACTCTAAGATCCCCCAACATTGTTTTGACCTCATAGTGTGACTTAGGAAGCGTTTCACTTTTCGAAAAAGCATCCTTCAATAAGTTAATCAATGAGTTATACGATTTGTTACTCCAATGATTCATTATCTTCAAATGAAATAACTTCACAACAAATGATAATTTCGAATACTTCGTACATTCTGGATAGAGTTCACTCTGTGCTTCTCTCAAAAGCTTATCAAATTTGTCTCCATCATCATCATGCACAGATTTGGCAAAGTGACTATTGAAGTCATCTATTGTAGGACGCTCAACGAAAGTAGTGCGTCTTACATCCCGTATAGCTCAACCACCTTATCCCCATCTTCCTCATCATTGTCTTCTGTTCCATACTCAAACTCATCCTCATCATCGTCAATGTTGCCGTGTATAGTTTGAAGTACTTCCCCATGATGTATCCATTTTGTGTAACCCCCCATCATCCCTTTAATAATTAGGTGGTCTTGAACATCCTTGGGAGGTCTAAGTGGCAATAAATTTAAACAATATCTCGACAAGGACATCTCATAAGACTATTACAACCCAAATGATCACATGCAAACTCTATGAATGACCTAACACCCTTGATGTTAATTTCTTCGAGCCTAAGAGGATGTTGCGTCCAACTCTTATCCATAATGATCCATTTTTATAGTAAAAAAAGCAAAAGAAAAAACATAGTAAAATTTCCAAAAGTAGGCAATTTGATACAAATTTGACAAAGTGATTGCGCTAAATATCTCCCAAGTTGTCGACGACACATATGGTCAACATAAAAAAAAAATTTAGCAATCAACAAAAAAGAGTCATCACATAATAAAACTCACAAATTGCAATCCAATAAATAAAAGTCCACTAATAAACACCAACATGCATTGTAAACAAAGAAGAACCCTCAGTATCCTTCATAGTTGTGGCACACATTTGACTATCTAGATACAAAGCCCCCCCCCCCCCCCCCCCCCCCCCCCCCCCCCCCATCTCTCTATCTCTCTCTCTCTCTCTCTCTCTCTCTCTCTCTCTCTCTCTCTTTTTCCTCAGTATTATGATATGCAGTCATCAATATCAAATACATAAATCATAAATGCATAGATCCAAACACATAAAACACCACCCCGCAAGTGTACTCACATAAAATGCCACCCTGCATGCGTACTCGTACTAACATAGATAAAAAAAACGCACTTGGTGATTTTTTCTTTGCTGGCCCCTTCTCAGCTAAACCTGGATAAGAAAACACACTTGGATAATAAAGTTTTATACAAAAAAATGAGAACATCAAAAGTATGATTTTATATTACAACATTCAAGAACAAAACAAAAAGTAACCATCAAGTGATATACAATGTTAATATTTGAAGTCTCTTGGAGATGTCCTAAGTTTTAGTGCACAATGTCACTCCTAAAGTAGATGAGATTATCAAGTCTGAAAATTATTAGTAGTAGGAAACTACCACATAGTTCTCAAAAATAGATTGCGAGTTATGAGCGTAATCCAACATAGACGACCGTAAAAGAAATTTATGCTGAACATAAATTGCGTATTGGATTGATTACTTAAAAAAATGGAATCTTGATAATGGTTTTTATTTACCTCTTTGTTAACCAAGTAACTTTTTTGTACCTCTTTTTTACCCATGAACTTTTTGCTAAGGACATTACCTGAATTGGTTTGTGAGATTGGAAGCCATTATGCTACTAAAACCTATCTTGTTTCAAAATAAAAGTTGCCAATCACAAGTTAGAATCAGGATTAACATTTTCACTTAATAATCAAATGATCGAGAGAATTAGGAGTTGCTTGTGCCAATTGAACGAGGCCTCATTAAATGATGCCAATGCCACTCCACCTACGATTGGTAGAAGGGAAGAAAATACTCAGATACTAGGTACCTATGTGCATAGGATACTGAAACTGAAAGTTAAAAATCACTTTACTACTATAAATTATCCAAGAGAGAATATAAATTTAATTTCCACATGTTTACCTAAAATTTGTGCTAGCATAAACTTAAATAGGAAAACAAGGAGGGCCTTTTTTTTTTTTAGCTTTAATGTAAGCAATAGGTTTCAAGCAGAGTAACATACAATGGGCATAGAATATATGAGTTCAAATCCTCTAATGCAAAATAAAACATGTCCACATAAATCAATGAAAGTACCTTGATGAACTCCTGATGCAGGATTTCCAACCAATAGATGCTCACCCTACTCAAAGAGATCAAGCAAAAAACAGAAATTAAACTTAGAACATGTTTATATAAATCAATGAAGACCAGTAAATCAATGAAGAACAATTATCAACCCCGAAACCTAGCCGAACACCAAAGTTGCAATCAAACCTAGCCGCACCAAAAAAAAGCCCTAGATAGATGAAAAAACTTAAAGAGAAAGTGCATCGAAGAACTATGAATACGATTGGAACAATCCGTATATATACATATATATATAGTTTTGTATGCATATCTCTCTTTTCCTCGAATCGATTGAGAGAGAGACAGTGAGTAAGAGAGATGGGACAGAGAGAGAGAGAGGGAGAGAGAGAGAAACAAAAGTACCTTTGAGGCAAACAGATCAATATCGTCGGAGAAACAGATCTGGTACAGTTCGGCTGGAGGAAGTGCAGCTTGGAGGAGAGGGATTAAATGTTGGGGAAAATTGGCTCAAGTATTTTAGCAATGATACCACATGTATTAAAATAAAGTCAAATTATTAGCTTAAAAAATTTTCTAGAATTATTTATTTTTGATTTAACTTTAGATGAGGAAACTCATTTTCTCGTCAAAACATGTGTTTAGCGAGGAAAGTTTGTTTCGCCCTTTTTTTTAAGAGTGTTGTTATACTGACCCAATTTTGCTTCACAAATATATATAACAATGGGACCACATGGTTTTTATTTAATAATGTTGAAGTGACCCCACTGTGGCACCATTGCCACATGTAATTGAAAAGTATTTGGAATGCAAAATTTTGAGAAACATAGCATTATTCTTTTTTTAAGAGAATTTTTAAAAATTATTTCATACCTCAAAAAAATAAAAAAATAATAAAAAAATAGTTATCAAAGTTACCAAACTTTGGTATGTAATTGCCTTTTTGGTACATATTGACATCAATTACAATCAATTTAGACTATACATTATTTTATAGTACTGAATTACTAATTCAATGAATACTAGACCTTAAATACCATTTTTGAAATAATCCTACACAAATGCTTTATTAGGTATGGTACAACGTACCTATATATCACTATCACATTATGTGGTACGTACAGTTAGATAATAGATTATCAATTTAATCACTTAATATTTGCGATTCTTACATTAGCTCAGTTGTGTGATTTATCAATGGAAACTGCCATAACTTTCTCATTTTTTGGCCTTTTTGTGTAATTTACTTTTAGTGATTAAATATTTCGTCGGTGAAAGTAACATATTTCATCGCTAAAAGTAAAAAACAATTCATGACGATCCTATTTTGTCACCAAATGTGACATTTCCCGATGAAAATATTTTGTCACTAAAGATTAACCAATTGCCGACGAACGATTTCGTCGCTAAAAGTAAAAACAATTCTTGACGAACCTATTTCGTCACAAAAAGTGACAATTCCCGACGAAAATATTTCGTCACTAAATGTGCAACAATTCCGGACGAAATATTTCGTCACTAAAAGTAAAATAGTTTCCGACAAAAGTATTTCGTCACCAATCGTAACAATTCCCGACAAAAGATATTTCATCACTAAAGGTTAAACAATTCTCGACGATATATTTTGTCACCAAAAGTAAAATAATTACCGACGAAAGTATTTCGTCACCAATTGTTACAATTCCCGACGAAAATCGTTCGTTATGAAAGGTTAAACAATTCCCGACGAAATACTTCGTCACTAAAACTAAAATAATTACCGGTGAAATTAATTCATCACCAATTGTTACAATTGCCGACGAAAATAGTTTGTCACGAAAGGATAAATCATTATCGACAAAATACTTCGTCACTAAAAGTAAAACAATTACCGATGAGAAATTTCGTCACCAATTGATAATGTTTCGTTGCTAACAATTTTCCCACCAAATAAAATTTCACGCCAACTATTAGTGATAAACCTTAGTGACAAAAAGAATTTTTGTGGGCAATTGTTCAACTTTTACCCGCGAAATTGGTTTTGCGGGTAAAAGTTTAGTCACTAAAGATCAATTTTATTGTAGTGTCCCCTACCTGCTAAGTGGAGCATCAACAAGATTTTTTGGTTAAACTTTTTAGTGGCACTCAAAAAAAGTTACTAATTACATTAAACAAAAATTGTACGTAACAAAATGGCATCAGTCCGGTCAATTGATACCTAAGAAATGGTTGTATGATAAGCAAAGATGTATTGAAAATTTTTGCTGTTGTTATAGGATTAGCTCTTTTCACACATAAGTTATTTATTATTCTTTCACAATTAACGCTTGTTACGTGCAAATGACGCTACATCACTTGATTGCTTATGTTATTTTAAATAGGCTTTGAAAAAAAAATCTGCGAATATATATGTTCATTTTTTCTCCACTAAATTTATGTATATAATATGTACATACCTGAAGAGCGGATCCATCATGGTCAAAGGACAACTCATTACCCAACCGATTTTGAATTCTTTGTTATATATCTAACAATAAAAATGTACATTTAAGTCCTCCCTAAAATTTCAGAAAAACACTTTATTTTATGATAGTATATGTTTTTAAGTTAATTTTAATAGAATTTGGAATTCTAAGTCTATCTGACTTTGAAAAAAAAAAATGTATATTGGATTATAGTAGAAAATTTATATTGCAATTCTAAATAGAATTAAACGCGGCCAAAATTATGAGCCAAGTCATAGGCAACTGAACTTAAATTAACACAATTGTAATTCAACTCACCTTACAGAATTAGTTAAACACAATTTGTTCTCACTTATTAACTCTTTCTTCTTAGGGTCTCAGTTTTTAGGTATTACAGAAAAATTATACTCCCTCTGTCCCATATTTAGAGTCTTTGATGCCATTTTTTGATGTCTCATTTTAAGAGTCCTCTTTGAAAAGTCAAAGTACTTTAATACACACTTTTCAAATTTGTCCTTTATTATATCCAACTCTTCCCTCTCCTTTTTTGATGTGACACTATAATTTTGAATTTCAAAAAGGGCAATATTGGAAAGTTAAAAATCTCACCAAAATCAAAGTTGTCCCCTTAATAAATTGAAATTCCCAAAAGAGACTCTTAATAAGGGACGGAAGGAGTAACACAAAAAACGTGTTCGATCAAATTGATCAAAAAGTTCCAAACCACCCCCCCCCCCCCTATCCCATACTTATCCCCTGACTTTAAATTTCTACACCCACCCCTGTATACATATATATATATATATATCCTGTTAATTGATAATAAGATCAGGAAGGACTGTGGAAGAGATTTTCCCAATATAGTTTCACATCATATATACATATATGGTCAGACTCTTAATTGAACATTTCAGGTTCTATTCCATGCTTATCCCCTGACTTTAAATTTTTACACCCACCCCTGTATACATATATGTATATCCTGTTAATTGATAATAAGATCAGGAAGGACTGTGGAAGAGATTTTCCCAATATAGTTTCACATCATATATACATATATGGTCAGACTCTTAATTGAACATGGTTGATTGAACATACCAGTGAACATGATTTTTTGGGTTCTTTTAGACTAAAAAAAATGTTCACTGTGTATGTTCACTTAAGCCTGTTCACTTACAAGCCTCAACGTATACATATATATATATATATAATATAAAGTGGAATCACAAGCTTGTCACATGACAGCTCTGTGATTTTTCTAAATTTTATTAATTTTTCTAATTTTTTTCTTAATAAATACAGTTATGTACGTATCTCTCCTTTTTTTTTTTTCTCTCTCTTTCCTTATCTCTCACTCTCTCTCTATCTCTTATATATATATATATAATATATATGCATATCTAATCTTATCAATATCTTCGGGTGATGCTAATGCCAAAGCAAAAAGTGTCGTTAAAAGTTTTAGCGACAGTTACTTAAGTGTCGATAATAAGATCAGGAAGGACTGTGGAAGAGATTTTCCCAATATAGTTTCACATCATATATACATATACGGCCTGACTCTTAATTGAACATGGTTGAGTGAATATACCAGTGAACATGATTTTTTAGCGGGACAGCCCGCGGGTTCTTTTTGACTAAAAAATATGTTCACTGTGTATCTTCACTTAACCATGTTCACTTAAGAGCCTCACCGTATACATATATGTATATAATATAAAGTGGAATCACAAGCCTGTCACATAGCAGCTCTGTGATTTTTCTAAATTTTACTAATTTTTTTCTTAATAAATACAGATATGTTTGTGCATCTCCTTTTTTTTATTTTTTATTTATCTCTTTCCTTCTCTCTCTCTCTCTCTCTCTCTCTTATATATATGCATATCTATTCTCGTCAATATCTTCAGGTGATGCTATATAATGCCGAAGCAGAAAGTGTTAATGTCAAAGCAGAAAATGTCGTTAAAAGTTTTAGCAACACTTAGGTAACTGTCGCTAAAACTTTTAGCGACACTTTCTACTTTGACATTAGCATTAGCCATTTCTAATCAATCTAATACATTTTAATATATATATATATATACACACAAATATATGATACAAACTAAAGTAATTAACTTGAATAATATAACTATATTATATATGAAGTAACAACACCTCTAACAAATTTACATGCATAAAATTTGTTCAGCAAAAAATACGTACGATAAATTTGAAAATATTTTTTCGTACATCGCACAGATATTGATTCTATTTTTCTTTTAGAAGTGGAGATAGTGATGACGTGACATAATATAATGCATATTGGAGAGTGCTGCAACAACAAATATTAGAGAAGCCAGATCCCGACCCATACTGCATGATTCATATTCAAATTTTTTTTACTCCTTCTGTTCCAAAGTAAGTGTCCACTGCACTTTTGCACAAACTTAAAGAAATATATATTATATTCATTTTTATTGTCAATTAAATGCTACTTTTCTCTTTTACTCTTGATGTGATGGGTGTTTGACTCTCCTACTCATTTTTGGACCACATATGAATGCTACTTTGTCTTTATTGTTTGGGTATTTTAGGAAGTTTGTGTAAATATGTATTGAACTTTTCAGAGTGAAAATTTATTTTAAAACATCCAAAAAAAGAAAAATTGAACACTTATTTTAGAACGAAGAGAGTTTGTATTTTTAAATTTGTGGTACGATGATATATGATTGAACAACACATTTAATTTGCATAGACGTGGCCATGTCATTAATTTCTTTTTCTTTTTCTTTTTCTTTTTCCTTGAGAGGGGACATCACTAATTAACACACATTAAATTAGACTGCCCCACTTCGTTGGAGTGTGGGCTTTGATGGATCCAGGAAATCCAAATACATTGTAGGTTGGGATTTGCTGTTTGTTTTTTCCTCTTTCTTTTTTCTTTGTTTTTTTAGTGTAAATTACATTTTTGGCCTATCCAGAGATAATGTCCAGATTTGACCCTTAAGATTTGAGTTTTTTCCGTTAGTCATCGATCAATTAACCTTTAATTTGATTATCAATTTTTTAAGAAATGACCAATTTACTCGTACCAAATTAAAAAAAAATTGAGTCATGCTACACCCATATAATGAATCACACATTTTTTCTACACACTTCTTTAAATGCTTGTATCTTGTGCTGTTTGAATATTTTATATTTTTTTGTGCTTCACTTATACAACACAAGGTACAAGCATTTAAAGATGTGTGTGGAAAAAGTGTGTGGTTCATTATGTGGGTCTAGCATTTTTCAAAAAAAATTGCATACAATATTTCTTCTCCAATAATGAAATGAGAGTAATTTTTTGAGTAAAGATTGTGATATGCTCAAAGTCACAATTTTTGGGACACAACTCAAAAGAAGATGTGTTTATATCTCTCCTCTGATGTCACTTGACCCAACAATGACACAAGAGAGAGACAAACACATCTATTGAGTTATGTACCAAATGTTGTATCTTTGGGTATGTCCCAAGTATTACCATAATTATTTTCCAATGATAATTAATTGTTCATTGATAAGGTGCTGATATTTTGTATTATATAGTCATATTTTGTGTTAGGGGTAACTAGATAAGTTTACAAGAATTATTAACTTTGTTAAGTATTTATTCGCATAGGGGATCAGGTTAGTGTAATTACACATACCACAAGAGAGGTCCCTGTATTGAATTTTTTTACATTGGTTTTCAAGTTGAGGTTTATCTTTGAAAAATGCAATATGAACCAGAATCCCGACAAAAAAAAAAAAAAAAAAAAAAAACATCTGACAACCACTTCCACCATCTCCAGCGACTAAAAATAACAAGTGAAATTTCAATTGTCATAGCCAAGGCTAAGTGAAATTTCACTTGATATAGAAAAAAATACGTCAAATTTCACTTAACTTTTCTTATAACAAGTAAAATTTTGCTTGTTTTTTTAGTCGCCGGAGGTGGTGGAGTGGTCGTCGAAAATGGAGGTGGTGGTGGTCGGAGGAGGTAGGAGTGGTGGTCGGAGGAGGTAGAGTCAGAGAGAGAGAGAGAGAGGGAGAGAGAGAGAGAGAAATAATATTTAGCCTTTGCATGTTTACCAAATATAAGTTTCAATTAAAGGGACTTTTTAACAAACTAAGAAAATTTTTTAAACCCTAAACTCTTACGAGTCACTTTGAAAAAAATTTCACTAATTTTTTCTATATAAGCTTCTTTTTTGTGTGAATAATGGTGGACCCCTTCATTCTCTTATCACTTAAGATTACAACAGAGAAAACTAGTAATTCAAATTCACAATCACTAAATTAAATTTGAATGCGTATAATTAGTCAATGATAGCACTTTGTCCTTTATGTATAATCTTGTTTGCTGAGAAAAAAACAAATAGAAATGATGTGAGTGGGTGGGTGGAGAGTGAGATATCACGTCGTATTCATTAGCAAAGGATGTGTGTTAATGAAATTGTGGTTAATTATATTGATCTCCCTTGAAGTTTAGTAAAATTACACAGATATTTCTTCTATATTGCAAAATTATATAGACCTCCTATCTAGCATGAATTTACTATTTTACCCTTATTTTATTTATCATTTTATTAAACTACACACACCTCTCTCTCTCTCGTCTCTCTACTATGTGTATACATATAGAATTATAGATAAAGATATAGAGAGTCAGGCTCCAGTGTGCACTGAGTAAGTACACTAGATGAGTGTACTGAGCTTTTCAATCTAAAAAAACCACGGGCTGACCCACTAACCCGAGCCACGTACCGCTTCACTAACCCGCGATTTTTTAGGCTTAAAAGTCCTTTGTGCTCACCCAATGCGCACTAGAGCCCGACTCTAGATATAGATATACAAGTACATAGTCAGGCTTCAGTGCGCACTGATTGAACGCACTGGTTGAACGCACTGTACTTTTAAGACTAAAAAAACCACCGGCCAGTGGGGTGGTAGGATGGGGCGTGGTCAGTGGGGCAGTCTGAGGTTTTTTTAGGTTTAAAAGTCCAGTGCGTTGACCTAGTGCGCACTGAACCCGGACTCTACAAGTACATGCACAATAGATGGACATATATATATATAGGGAGAGGCTCTTAGGTGCACTAGATAAGTGCACTGACCCAATACACTGGACTTTTAAGTCTAAAAAACCTACGGATCAGCGGGATGGCAGGACGGGGTGCGGAGCAGCGGGGCAGTCCGCGGATTTTTTAACCCAACGCACTTACCCAATACACCTAAGAACATCTCCATACACACATATATATATATACACACATGAATATGATTTGTTCAAAAAATCAAAAGTTTAAACCCAAAATTAATTTATTCCAAAAACTAATTTGTTCATAAAATTTAAATCCAAAATCAATTTATTTAAAAAATTTAAGATCTAAGCCCAAAATACCAAACACACCTAAAAAATGTATACAAGTATCTATGTATATATGTATTCAATAACTATATATATACAAATATGTATATATATGGTGTGTGTGTATATGTATGCATGTATGTATATATGCATGGCCTATATATATGGTGGGTATGTATGTATGCATATATATATATGTATGTATATACAGTCGAGATCGAGAGGAGAGGATTAATTATTTTTTTTATTAATTTTTTTTATAACTAATAAAGTATAGAGAAGATATCCATGTAATATGTCCAAATCTCGAGAAGGTCCTTATAATTAACCCATGAAATTATTTATCTCGAAGAGTGAATGATTGATCGACTACGTAATACAACCAAATCCCTCAAAAGATAGAAAAAATAAATAAATAAATCAGGTTGTGGGGGCTTGTGTCGGTATTTTTTCAACTCTATCTTATTTTTTTTGTCGCCTTTCTGTTTTTTGTTTTTTTGGTTGTTTTGTTTTAATGATTCAATACAGAAATTTTTGATGAGAAACCTCTTAAAATCTTAAAATGCGATCGTACAAGTAGAAACTTAATTTTTCTTTTTGGTTTTTTTAGTTAATATCCTTCCCTACTTTTTTGGTGCTAATTAGTTACAGTCATTTCTCACTTTTTTTCTTCTTATTTTTACCATTTAGAATTTTAAAACTTCCAATTTTTTAACTCGCTTTTCATAAAATTTTTATTTTTAGAATTGTGAAATCGAGATCTTTAAAACAATTGGATCCATGTATGATACAAAATTCTAATATATATATATATGTATACAGTAATGCTATGTGCACCGAAAAGTGCACATAAAAGTGCACCGAAAATGATCAGGGCCATTGATTGCGGCGGGTCCCATGCGCGCAGGCGTGGAGCCCGCGCGCAATCAATGACCTTGATCATTTTCGGTGCACTTTTATGTGCACTTTTCGGTGCACATAGCATTATTGATATGTATATATACAGTGAGACTATTAAGTGAACATGGTTGAGTGAACATGCTCAGTAAACATTTTTTTTTAGACTAAAAGATCCCGCGGGTCAACGGAGCGCACGGACCAGCAAGGTAGCCCGTTGGTTCTTTTAGACTAAAAAACATATTCACTGGGTATGTTCACTCAACCCTATTCACTTAAAATCCTGACCATATATATATTTATATTGAATTTTCAGTTTGTTGTTCAGCATAAACAGATAACTATTTATTTAAGTGTTAACTTTAAATGACCATAACTCTCTCACTTTATGGACATTTTGAGCAAATTTTTATTATTATTATTTTGATTTCATATACTTTTAGATATGTACGCATTAGACTTTGAAATTGTGCAAAAATCTATAATTTGGTGCCTCGTTTTGAGCCTTTATTAGTTTGAATTAACGAACCATATATATAACTTTCTCATTTTTCGGCCTTGTTGTGTGTGTGTTTTTTTTAAAAAATTTTTTTTACGTATTTTATCGATATCTACATACATATGGATTTCAATTTTACAAAATGAGTACTCTTCCCATCCCTAAATAAGTGTCTAGCTTCCCTTTTTTGAATGTCCAAAATAAGTGTCCACTTTTGAAAGTCAACTAGATACTTTACATAAACTTTCTATAATACCCTTACAGTAAAGACAAATAACATTTATGTATGGTCAAATGAAATGAGTAGGAAAGTCAAGCACTCATTCCATCCAAGTGTAAAATAGAAAATAGTTATGTCATACCCCGGTGCAACAAAAGTTGAGAAAATAAAATTCTTTTTTGAGCCCATAGGCCATTGCTGGTGAAGTCACTTAATTGGCCAAACCACACTGTTCTAAACAATAAAATAATTAAGAGACAGCAGTAATAAAACAACATCTAGCATAACATAATAATAAGTTACTAAGTTATTACAACATCGTCTGAAATAAAAACTAGCTAAAGTCTTAGTGTAACGAATACCCAATTACAGAACATAGTAATAAAGTCAGAATAAATAGAAATAGAAAGTCCACGAGCCATCCTAATCTACAGCTAGCGTATATGTAATCGTCAGCGTAGTAGTCCTTCCCAGCATATCTGTCCTTGGTGGGGCAACTCTCTACGTAAACGCCCTCCGGGTAGAAGCCTTCATCGTAGGGTTTATTACTTGCATTGTCAGAAACAAGGTAAGTTGGGCGGGGAATGTCTAGGCATAAAATGCCGTCAGCTATTGACACTGGCGGACCTAGGCATATTTCAGGGGTGGCACAGGCCCCCCCTGAATTTTTGAAAATTACAAAATTATATATAATAGTTTTTAGATTTTAGAAATAGGTCCATTTAAATTTGACACAGGTCCCCCCTGAATTTATGAAAATTCTAGATTTACATGTAATATTTAACAAGTTTTAGACATAGGCCTCCTTGTACTTTTAAAAATTCTAGACTTACAGGTAATATTTAACAAGTTTTAGACATAGGCCCCCTTGTACTTTTGAAAATTCTATACTTACATGTAATATTTTAAATGTTTTAGACATAAGCCCCTAAAATTACATGATTTACCCCCAAATTATGGGTGTTAAACCAACCTATATACGATTCTACCATTTTACACATAATATGTATAGGGAGACCAAAAAAAAATCGCCTTGGGGGCACTGTCCCCAAACCGCCATATAACCTATGCCCCCCTGGCCAAAAATCCTGGGTCCACCCCTGGCTATTGAAAGTTGAGTGAGTAGAAAACTAACGTAGTATCGTAGATATGAAGTGATTAAAAGTTATGAGAGGACTTCAATTATAGTTCTACTAGTTATTGCTTGCTTATTCAATCTCTTCATTAGCTTACTACTAATGTCTTTTTATACGAAAACCTACAGTATCTGAGTAATTAATGAACAGACCCGATAGTATTACTCTTGGATACATCAATGCTTTGTTCACCGCTCTTACGAACATATTCACAGTCCATCGCGTGTCATGGATACGACGTCAGTCCGTCCTCCACTTTTAAGAAAATATGCACAGCCCACTGCATGTCAGGGACATAATGCTTTGAGCAAAAACACATCATTTCTATAGCCACAACTTATCGACATCTACCAGTGATCCCGATCTACCGCTCTTAAGGACATATGATTTGATCACCGGCCTATCTTAGGGTTGATTGGTCCAGTCCACTGCTCTTAAGGACATATACACAGTCCACCGCTCTTAAGGACATATGATTGACCAACGCCCGTTCCCGCAAGAATCCCAGAACTTATCAAACATACTTATCGTTACACTTATACTATTAGACATTTCTATTTAGCCTGACTACTCTAATTGAAATGAACATACATCAAACTGATTCATGATTGACACGTTATCTAATGTCATAGTTATTACCCCATTATCCCGTATCATTACTACAATTTGGCATTGCATTATTCCTTTATTACAGCAATGTTGCATATCGAAAGCATGGAACAACGTTTAAACAATTGAACAATTCATAATATAAATACATGAATTATCCACAATCTGTAACTTCCAATCGATTGAGACAAGGGTCCAATCGATTTGGGTAAAAAGTAAGGTCAATCGATTGAAACTTCTTTCAATCGACTGGGACCTTTCCAATCATTTGAATTCTTTTTAAATCGACTGAGAAAAGTTCAATCGATTGAAACCCTTTCAATCGATTGGGTGCATCTTCTTCCCAGAACTTTGCAGAGGCACCCTGGATTTTTGAGAAATGCATTTGGGTGGGTTAATTTTTGTTTCTTTTAAACCTCTAAAAACATCACACCCAAGACCTATGGTGAGTGTGTGTGTGTGTGGAGCTATGGAGCTTCAAACTTTGCCTCTCCTCTTTCTCTCTGCCTTATCTTTTTTCCTTTTGTTCTCTTTTCTTTCTTCTTTCTTCTTCTTCTTCTTCGCTTCTTCTATCCAGCATTATGTGGGTGTAAATGTGTATATATATGTGTGTGTGTGTGTGTGTAGGTGTATATATATGAGTGTATATTTATGAAAAATATTTCTCTCCCTCCTTTCGTTCTGTCAAACCAAACACACACACACACACACACACACAAATATCATATACATATATGTATAGGGAGAGAAGGGTGGCAGGTGTCATCTCCCCACGCAAACTTGGAGACCAAGTTCATACCTCATTTAGTCAATTGAGATGGGTTCAATCGATTGGGAATAGTCGATCAACTATCAATCGATTAGTATGGGTTCAATCGATTGGGCTAATTAAGGCGGTCAAAGTTCAATCGATTGGTATGGGTTCAATCGATTAGTTTAAGTCCAATCGATTGGGTAAAGCTTTACATGAATAATAAAGGCAAACATATTGAATCTCATTTTATTAATATTAGGGCTGCTCAAAATCCACTCGCCCACCCGACTCACCCGACCACCCAACTCACCCGTAGCCTTTTTATTGGTTTTTAAACAATGTGGGTGGAGTCACGGGTCTTGGGGGTGGAAACCCGACAGTTTCGGGTGGAGTCACGGGTCTAGGGGGGGTGAAAACCCGATTCACCTTACCCGACTCGAAACATACTTATTTTTTAAAAAATATATATGTAATATGCTTATATCAATATATGTATTATGTATTAAATAGTCTTTAATATATATACATATATATATATGTAATATGCTTATATCAGTATATGTATTATGTATTATATAGTCTTTAAATATATATGTTATATTCTTGTATCAATAAAATATATATGTCACTAGCAGAGATATAAAAACATTAAAACTATCAAACTAGCACATGACTATGTTTTTATTCTTTATTTGGTCAGAGCTTTGGTTAGCCCATGACTATGTAGACAAAAACATTCAAAGCAAAAAAAAAAATGAAGACAAGTCATGCATAAAGCAAATGCTTGATTGAGACAAATGAGACAGTTGGGTTTCACCCGACTCGACCTGACTCACCCGACCACCCGATGAGTCGGGTGCACCCAACAAAGCGAGTGGATGATGGGTGAAAGGAGGGCAAACCCGACTATGTTCAGATGGATGAGTGGATGAGGGCCAAACCCGACTCACCCGACTCGTGAGAACCCCTAATTAATATACATCCAAAAATACAGGGTATTACAAGTTATGTAATGGACTAATAGAGTGAATGTAATAAATATTTCGTAAACAAAGTTTAAGCTTGTAGTGGATCCTTATTTAGGGATGGAATGAGTATATATTTGTTAGATTCATGCATGCAAAAAAATGTCTTTTCATGGTTTAGTTTAATTCTTTTTTTCCTCCCATGATTTAATTGTCAATATTGATTTGGTTTGATTGATCCCATGTATTCACATTTTAGGCATAAAAGTGAATTTTTGACAAAAATAGGACAAAATGTGTAAGACAAAACATGTGTGGATTTTATGTACGGTGTGTTTGGGTCTCAGGACCTTTTGCTAAAGCCCCCTTCAAATATACCATGGCATGGGTGAACCAGAAATTTATACTTGGTAGCTAGGGCCGAGTTAGTACAACGTACCCAACAAGGCCTTATGGAGTTTATAAGTAGCACCACCGAGGCAAACTTTTCATGCTATTTATCCATAATTCCATATATTTTTTTTGTATAAAAATTAAAGTTTTAATATGAGGATTTCCTGCTCGTTCTGAGAGTTCGAATGTTTGGTGACTCTTATTGTTTATTATAATCATTTGATTTATGATTTATGACATTGATGAAGAAGCAAAATGACCCTTCAGGCATAAGAGAGTTTAATATGGAATTTTGCTAGAGGTTGATTGTGTAGAAAGCTCAAAGTCAACTTTTATGCTTTTTTCTTGGTGTATTACTTCTGTTTTTATTTTTAGTGGTTGGGGTGGTTTTTTTTCCAGTATTTTACTTCGGGTGTTAACCTCTGTTCTTTTTATATTTATTTTTCTTTTTTTTTGGTGGTAGGGGTAGTTATTTTTTGGTTATTTTATTTTGAGTGTTAGTATTGTTAGAATAATGTTGATATGTTAGTCCAGATTCACTTACTAATGTACCTATTGTATTTACTGTCCAAGTTTATTGTACTACAAGGATGTACTACCATATGTACTCCTCTTTGCCTAATTTAGGATTCTTTCCTAGACTATATAAAGGCCTTTAGAACATTACACACCTCAATAATACATTTTGTATTCTTTATACTTTATCATGGTATCAGAGCCAAACACCACTTAGTAATCTATTCATCTCGCCACTGCTGCCACAATTCTGCCGCCTCTCTATTCTGCTCACCACCTTCGCCAAATCCTCGTCAAACAACACACGACGACCATCAACATTGATAACACTAATACCAAGTTGAACCACAAATAACATCACCAATCTGCCACCATCCATATCATCACCACTGTACAATATAATCAACAATCTGCCACACCCATATCATCACCCATCACACACGATCCCATCATCAATCCTCATCACTATCATCATCACCAAACTGCCACTTTCATTGAACCCACCATCCATCACCCATTATATCTATCATTACCATCATACACCACCGCCATCAACATTACATTAACACCATTATATCTTCTCACTTCCATCATGTAGCAACCTGTATTTGCACGCCTCTAATAATAAATAAAATGTCAGTTTTTATTTATTTTCTTTGTATTAATTCTATTTGTGGAATTAGTTTTATAATTAAATAAATAGCTACGTTGTTAAATTTAAATACAATGCCATTTTATTTTACTATTGTGTATTAATTTAATCATGATGACATTTTCATATATAATTATTTGTAGTAATAGTATTAGTTATTAATAACATGCACCTTTTATTTTGTGACCATTAGTAATTTTAATTGAAATAATTATGCTTAAGAATGTGCCCCCAAGTTATCCTATAATTTGGGATTAAAATCAGTAA
This sequence comes from Hydrangea macrophylla, assembly GCA_033977485.1. Lineage (NCBI taxonomy): Eukaryota > Viridiplantae > Streptophyta > Magnoliopsida > Cornales > Hydrangeaceae > Hydrangea > Hydrangea macrophylla. The sequence continues at coordinate 54,113,446 of CM066983.1, forward strand.
TAAAATATTAATCACCTAGAACTATGAATAAAAAGATCAAAGTATAAAACAAAGCTGAAAAAAAAAAAAAAAAAAAAAAAGAAGGAAGAAGAACTTACCCTAGGAACTTCTCTCAGAATACTCCTGCAGAGCTTCGCTAGCACCGACTCCAAGACTCGATTCCTAACTCTAAAACTTTAGTTTTCCTTAGAACTTTCTAGGAGTGCTTTAGGAATCCTCCGATGGGGGTTTCCTTGGGCTCTCTCATCCTTAGAATCTTCAGGTGTGATGGATGGAGAGGGGAGGATCCTCTTTTATAGTTTGAGAAATGGGCTGGGAAGTTCGTATTTAAGCGATGTGGGACAAAAAAAAAATACACTTTTGGGCATTTTCACGCAGATTGAGGGCCAAATCAAGGGTCCACAATGCATGTGGCACTTGAAAAGGCTTGGGAGGCAGTTGAGAGTGCCACGCGATACTCAGTTAAGTGCCATTATGGCACTCAGCCCCAAAAGTTGTGTTTTCCTGTGCAACTTCCCGGATTCATACTCTCACCTCGGTTATTATTTTTAGGCTAGTGATATACTTTTGGAAAGGTATGGAAGTCTAGTTCTCAATGCTTCTAGTCTCATTCAAAAAGTATTTATAGATTTTATGTTATGGTAAAAAAAATTGTGGCTGACTCCAAGAAGGAGCAAACCAATAAGGTGTAAAAGGCTATTTTGGCACGAAAATTCTCATAAGTGATTTTTGACCAACGTGAGGACTTAGAGAATTGATTTAAGCAATTTTAGGAATATTTTGTAAAATGAGCTCTCAAGATCCCACCCCAAGGTCTAAATTTTGCTCGGTAAAAGGCAATTTTTGTCATTTCGAATTCATGTGAAATAGCTACCTAACTTGGGTTCTTGTCTCTAAATTGAATTTCTAATGTACCTAAGTCCTCCTAAAGGTTATTATAACATTTCTAAGACTCCACGGTGCTTCACAAAGTTTTTCTTTATAACCGATAATTCTCGAATCTAGTCATCAGATTGTTCATGAGGTGGGATTCCTTCTCTCAAACGAATGAACTAAAATAGGGTGTCTACAGTTTGCCCCTCTTTGACAGAGCTTTGCAAGAAACACTCTATCATAGGAAATGTCAAAGAGTGCATGACAACCTTTTAGTGAGTCCAAACGACTTCAGAAAGAAAATTGAGAAAATCAAGACATGTAAGCATACACAAAGAAAATCTCAAAAATTAAGTGGTCGCGCTTGAAAGAGCTGCCTACATATTCCTTTATAGGAAATTTGACCAACAATAGTTCAATGAGCACACCACATGCAAGAAATAATTCAAGCAAACACACACATGCAAAATGACATGACTCTTAAACTAATACAAACATGTAACGTACTCGGGATTTTTCCATCTAGAACCAAAGATTATCATTAGAGGTGTCCAATCTAGGATGGTTCAATTGGGGTGTCAACTCTAGGATGGTTCAACTGGGGTATCCAATCTAGGATGGTTCAATTGGGGTGTCAACTCTAGGATGGTTCAACTGGGGTATCCAATCTAGGATTATAAGATGTGTCTCAATCTAGAGGAAAAAGAAACTTGCCTCAATCTAGAGGACTTTCAACAGAAGGGACTTGCCTCAATCTAGAGGACTTTCAACAGAAGGGGCTTGCCTCAATCTAGAGGACTTTTAATGGAAGGGATTTGTCTCAATCTAGAGGACATTTATGACATCTCCATATGTAGCTCTTTGCGTGGGCTAGGTGGAGATCTGAAGGTCCCTAGAGTCAATTAAGGCAAACTAGGCCTAAAATATGCAATGAATAGCCAGTTACGGTGAACATCGAATGTTTTCTACGTGTACGCCCAATCTAGGACGGTTTTCAATGGTACGCCCAATCTAGGACAGTTTCTGGGAGGTACACCCAATCTAGGACGGTTTATGGGTAGTGGGAATTCAGTAGAGCCTTAAAAGGCGAGCTACGTTGGAAAAATGCATTGTAGAGCCATTGAAGGCGAACAATGAATACGACACTCAAGTCACAGCAGCTATCTGACATGAAATTAATGTAGGAATGTACGGGACACTTATTCGATAATTGAAGACACACAGAGCCAAAGAAAGGTTCTTGAAGCACATGTAGCCATAGAGCTAATTAAGGAGAGTAATAAATGAAGCGCACAACTCAAGAGATCAATGTGTTCAAGCAAACACAGGGTTTTCCCATTCCAATATCAAACCCAAAGTAAACCCTCGAAGGCAAACTATTTAGCTGGGAATTGAACATAAATATGACATCCTTCTGCTGGGGAAAAGGTACTCTTAGAGCAATTTAAGGTGATTTAGGAGCACCAAGCACGACTCAGAACTTGTTCAATCAGATGAATGCAACAATGTGGGAGACTCTGGAAACTAATACGATGCAATGCAATGCTTATAAGAATAATTGCTCTATTGGGGATATATATGCAAATGCAAATGATATTCTATTAATGTTTCCAAGCACTCAACATCATGAAAATTGATCAAAAATGCACCAAAAGGATCAAAACGAAGCAACGGTTGTGTCCGGGGACCAAACGGGGCATTACAGAGGTATAAATGCAAAAATCTAGGAAAACTGGGCTGAGTGCCATAGTGGTACCCACGGAGTGCTGTGCGGCACTTGGAGAGTGCCACTATGGCACTCAGCCTCTATTTATTTCTTTTCTCTTCTCTTTTGCTTCTCATTCCGAATTTAGCTTGTTTCATTTCCAAAATTGCTCATTTCTCTCCATTTTCATTCTCTAGAACTTGATTCTATCATCCTCACAGTCAATTTTTATTTCAAGGATCTTGATTTAAGCATTTAACAACCACCTATTAATCACTCCAAACCTATTCCAAACATCATCAAATTAAGGACTATCCATCAAAACTCAAGATGTCATCATCATCAAGTTCATCTTTCAACATTAAAAGTGAGGGACCTTTTCCCCTAAATCTCCTGGAGCCACTTATAAGTGATCCACATGAAAATCTATCTTTCAAATCTAGGGACGAAGAGGAATTCTCATAACTTTTTCTTTGAATTCTCATTTCCTTCTTTTCATGTGCATTGGTAGAACAAATTGGAGCTTGATAATGAATACATACATGTTCTAGTATGTATTTCTCATGTTTAATTTCATCCTTTAGACAAGAATCAAGTGCCACAAGGATTCTCAAATTGTGCACACAAGGTGTTTGTAAAAATGCTGAACTCGCCATTTTCTTTTCTTTCATCATCCTAGGTATTGAAGGTCACATTGAAGGGAATGGATGCCACACCATTGCCTAAGAATGGTATAAAGAACTTCTTAAGGATGTAAAAACCAAGATAAAAGATGCTGGCTTCGGAGAATTCGTGAAACTATTGGTTGGGAGCTCTAATGACTTTGTGCACCTCTCTAGTTTAGCGAAGCGATGGTGGGGCTCCACCACCACCTCACATATTTCTTTTGAGGAGATGACGATCACTCCTAATGACTTCTTTGTGATCATTGGGCTTCATGTAGGTGGAGCTCCTATTATCATCAATCCTTCACTATACACATCCTGATAAAGGGTAATCAACTTATTGGGGATATATCCACCCAAGGTAGTAAGTGGCACAGTTCTCTACACGTAGTTGCTCAAAGCTTTTGGAAAGTATGACCAATTTACTATTGACCAAATCATAAGAGCCTTCATCATGTACGTCCTAGGGTGCTCCTTTTTAGCACTAAAGCGGATCGAATTCATCTTTCCATCCTTGGAATCATGGCGCATGTCAATCAGATTCACACCTATGATTAGGGTGGTGCAAGCTTAGCGATCCTCTACAAACAAAATGCAGGAGATCTCACGAATGAGCTCACCCTCAATTGGAGGCTTCTAGAGAGTTTGGGAGGTATCACTCGATCTATCTCTTATTTTTTTTCTTTCTTTTCTCTTTTCTTGGCATCCTAATAGTTTTCTTTCTTGCTTAAAGGTTGTGGAGTTTTGAATACTTTGGGATGCTTGCTCCTAGACATATGGATATTAGTGCGAAACTATTTCAAAGAGGTCTAAAGTGGTAGAAAGAAAACGTAGGCATGAAGGTCGGGGCTCACAACCTAAAAAAGTATCGGGATTTCCTAACCCATAGTACTGAGGATATGATGACATGGGAACCTTGGTCTAGGATTCCTTACTATACAAAAGCTCCCTATGGATCAGTGGTTCAACCATCGAAACAGTGTATCGTGTTCACAAGCCCTTATAGTGCTGCTCGGTATCTAGGTGAGATGGTCCTAAGACAAGCATGCCTATCGGATCACTTTGTCGTTCTTAAGGTTCCTCCTCCTACCATGATAAGAACTCACATGCTCTCAGAGGCGATGAACTAGAAAAAGCACTCATGGGAGTAGATGCCACATAGCTAGTGGTTGACGGAAGGAACTATGAGGGTTTTTGGGTTCCCCATCTTATTTCCGATGACAGGACACCCTAAGGTATGACCCTACCTTAAATCTTTCTTCTTCCTATTTTCTTGGTTTGGTAAACTCTCTTATGGTAACAAGGAGGCCCTTTTATTGGAGGTGCTTGGAGTTCTAGCACTAGAGTTCGAGGCATCGGATCTTCGTATGATAGAGCACCCTCAAGATATTCCACTTCTGATCTTTCTCCCATCAACTTGACGATAGCTACCTTAGACAATGATGATCATGAGACCCCCTATTGCGTATCTAATCTAATGTAGCTTCTGTTCCAACATCCTACATGGAGGAACACAAGAGCTTGGGTACTAGCCGGAGGTCATGGATTCGTTGACTGGAATAAAAGGTAAAACTCTGCACCTTTCCCCTAGTATTTTGGCTTCTTTCTAACTTGTTTTCTCTCTCTTAATAGCTTCAATTGGTTAAACACTCCTTATAGTCTTGTTCTACCCAATTTGATGTTAAAGAAATGAGAATGGTAAGTCAAACATTTCTACGAGCTAGTGTAACTATTCTTTTATGCTTATGAAAATCATGAATGCATGCATACTCTCTTATCCTCACTTTTTTTTTCATTGCTTAATGGTTTCCTTTTCTTTCAGCGTGCCAACATACTGGCGGGTTAGAGACGTATAGTAGAGCTAGAGATGAGTCTGGGAGAATCTTCATCACACTGACCTCTCACTAGACCAATGCCAGAGCCAGTCAGGCGTTCCACCACTTCTCGTCGAGTTATCATTGAAGAAAATAACGAATAGTGGACCAATAGTACCCTTGTCTCACTATCTTCTTTGCTAGCATATGCCCATTCATGTGAGGGCCCATACCCCTACATGAATCTCCTCCATCATCTTTTTAGATTTACATTCATCTAGGCACAAGAGGTTCTTTTCTATGTGTGACCTTCAGTACAGTTCTCCTCTAAGTATGACAAATTAGGTTGATAATCTCCTTATTGCTCTCTTATCTTTCTCCGTGGCTCTCTCAGGGTATCTTTGTTTCCGTATGAACTTCCAAATGTCACTATACCATGGTAATTCCTCTCCGTCCTCTAGGTTAGTGATATCACAAAAGTAAGAGGGGTTTTCTCTTCTATGATTAGGGGTCTCATGGTTACTCCGACGGGTATCTCGATCATTAAGGCTGGGGTGGCTAAAGCTTCTGTGAATTTGTTCTCATCTCAGTGTAGGTAGAAAAAAAGTGATTCCCTCGAACTTTTCTTGTTTGTAAACTCTCCAAGTACTTATGATAATGCTTCAACTTCTCCTCATTTACTTTTTAGTCATTTCTAGCTTGTGAAATTATCAAATTGGAATTCTCGGACCCCTCAAGTTTTTTTGCCCTAGTCTTATGGCCATCTCTAGTTCAATCGTACAAGCTTCATATTAATTGACATTACTGGTGACAATGAAGTTTAGCTTGATGGAGAATGGTGTGCGGGCGCCATATGGAGATACTAGCACCTCCCGACTCTATATCCCTTTTGGTTAGCAGCTCCGTCGAAGTACACCTTCCACATATCTTGAGTAATAGCCATAAGATCCTTAGTGGGGAATGAGAATTCTTTAGCGTCATCCCCATCTAGCTATTTCCTGGTCTGCTATGAATTCTGCTATTGTTATCCCTTTAACAGATTTACTCATGACGTATTTTAAATCAAATTTTGCGAGCATCAAAGTCCACCGAGCCATCCTTCCTATCAATGCGGGCTTTTCAAACAAGTACTTTAGTGGTTCCATCCGGGATATAATCAATGCTGGAAAAGATAACATGTAGTGCCTAAGTTGACGAGAAGCCTAAACTAAGGACCAATAAGTTTTCTCTAGCAGTGTATACTTTATTTTATATCTAACCATCCTCTTATTCAGGTAATATATGGTTTTCTCCATATAACCCTCATCATCCTCTTGAGCTAGCATACATCCCACGGCATCCTCGGTTACTGGCAGGTATAAAGGAAAGGATTTGTCTTCAACATGCAGTGACAAGATGGGTGGGTTCTGTAGGAAAGTTTGGATTTTCTCAAAGGCTTTCTGGCAAGGCTCACTCCACTCAAAATTTTTTTCCTTCTTTAATTGGTTAAACAACGGCTTACAAGAAGTGGTTAACTTTGAAATGAAGCGGCTTATGAATTGGATCTTCTCTAGGAAACTCCTTACCTCCTTCTCTAAATCAGATGGCTTCATCTTTAGTTCTTTGACTTAGATGGCTTCATCTCTAGAACTGCTTTGATTTTAGTAGGGTCTATTTCTATACCTCTCTTGGCAATTACGAATCCTAATAGCTTCCTTGCAGTCACCCAAAATGCAAATTTTTTTCTTTAGATTTATCCTCATCCTGAACCCCGTCAACCTTCCAAAGAACTTCCTCAGTACTTCTATGTGGTCTTCCATCTCTTTTTCTTTCACTATCATGTCATCTACATTCACCTCTACCTTGTGAATCATATCGTGCAATAGGGTAGTAGCAGCCCTCTGATATGTGGTCGCAACATTCTATAGCCCAAATGGCATTATTCTATAATAGAATGTACCCCCAGTGCGTGACAAAGGTAGTCTTTTATCTATCTTTCGGTGCCATGAGTATCTGATTGTATCCCGAGAACCCATCCATAATCGATAATAGCACATGCCCGACGGTATTATCAAATAGAACATCTGAATATAGAAGTAGGAAGTCATCTTTAGGGCTAGCCTTATTTAGATCCCAAAAGTCTACGCAAACACACATCATTCCATCTTTCTTAAGCACAAGAACAATATTAGCCATCCACTCGGGGTATTTAGTTATGATTAGGAAACTGGCTTGCAATTATTTCTCAACCTCTTCCTTAGTTTGGGGCGCTAGCTCGGGTCTCGTATGCCTAAAGTTTCGTTTCTCAGGCTTGGATTCAGGAAAAAGAGGGATTTTGTGTTGGACAATTTTAGGATCAATTCCATGCATGTCCTCATAGGACCAAGAAAATACATCTTTAAATTCTTTAAGTAATTGCCTTTGACATTGATTAAGTGTTGAACCGATTTGGACCTCTTGAGGATCTTTTCTTAGTACCTAGATTTATTAACAGAGTATCTTTTACCACCTTTTGAGTTGATTCATTTACATCGTTTTCAATTAATCATTTTAAGTTAGTGGGAATTTCATCATTTTCATCAAGATCTATGCAATCAGAATTAGACACATTGAAGTAAGCAGAATTGGAGTTCATTTTATTAATAGCTGGGAAATTCTTGATAGACTCAATAGCAAACTTGACACTAGACTCATCAAAATTCTTACCCCTAGTTACTGACTCAAAGACTGAATGAAAAACAACCTCCGGTCCACTATCATGTGTGGATCTGGTTACAGACTCGAAAAACTTAGAAAAAAGTCCTCTTTACGGAGCAATGCTTCCATATACTTCCAATTCCTGAGTTCTTCCTTAGTTTCCATAATGAATTTGGAGACGTCCATCTTCTCCTATTGTAGTGCCATCACCTCTTGGTCCTTGTCTTTCTCGCCCCTAGGTCCATCCCCTAATAGCAGCTTCATAGATCCTTGGTCCATGCTCTCAACCAAGTCTTCTTGAACGGTCTTCTTATCTTGTCCCTTTTCCATAGCTTTGCACAACTGTTCTTCTCGCAATGACTCATAATCAAAGAAAATCTCAAAACCAAGGATCCTCTTCTTTGTATTATAGTCATACCAGGGCTTCAGGAAGCCACAATAGAAGAATTCCTCCCCTTCTTTGATGTCATCTTGAAAGGTTCAGAGCTCTTGGGCTTGGTTGTTTTCCCTTTCTTCAGTGTATATCCAAACCATTCTTATTCTTTTTTTCAACAAATTACAAAAATCTAGCTATACCTTAGTGCCTTCGACCTAAGCCCATGCCCGGAAAGAACTTCATCTTGTTTATAATAGGAGCTATCATGGGATTTGCATAGTCATCAAGAAAACTGTATCTCTAATGTGAGTCCATCCTGACTTGTATGGATCCCAGAGTCTCCAAACAGAACCAGTATTCGATTCTCTACAATCATCTTAATCTTTTGGTGATGGGTCGAGGGCACAACTCACATATCATGTAACCATGGTCTTCCTAGCAGTAGATTAAAGGACACACCTATATCGATCACTTAAAATTTCACATTACAACTTACAGGCCCAACATAAGTTTATAGGTTCAATACCCCAACTATATACTTTCCTCTGAGTATTATCATAAGCATGGATAGATTGGCCCGAGACTTATAGCTTGTTCTTCGGAATACCCAAGGCCTATAGGGTTTGCAAAGGATAGACAATAAGCGCATAACCATTATCAAACAAAACCATCGAAAGTCTCATCCCCAAAGTCTGGACAATAATGTGAAGCGATATGTTGTGACAAGGTCCTTGGAGAGGAAGGTCCTCATCAGTGAAGGATATGATCGGGGTCTCTACCATGGGCTTAATCAAAGCTACCAACTGTTGGGAATATGCCCTCAAACCAGATAGTTAGACAATGGAATATCATAATGCATTTATGTATGTTAGTTCATGAGATGAATATTGGTCTAAAATCCTTAAACATCATTGTATCTAGTTCATTTGTGTATGTGATTACACATATCAGATATGAATCACAAATCCTTGTTGTTTCAAATAAGTGATAGTGGATGATAAGTAAGGATAACATATCAGGTGTACGTTGTAGCATGATTAACGTCTACCAGATAGAATGATGAATCTCATTCATAAGAGTCTTTAACTCTTGGTTAATACGCTGGTGCACTTGGTTCATTGATGGACCTGAGTTAAACCTATTGACACCTAAACACTGTCACAGTCAATAGGAACTCATAACTTGTAGAGGGATATATGTACTTAATCCTAATATAATATGGACACAAGTTGTGTGCTTGGTTGTTTTGACTTACCAATTAGTGAGGTCTTGCAAGATCAACACCTGGGTATTTTCAGTAATTAGGTATGCAATGTTGGGAACATATGTTGTCAAGATGGAATTCTACCCTCTTCTATAAAATGAAGAGTAAGTATTTGATAGGGAGAGAACAGATCCAATTTATATGCCTTAATGTGCGTTTGTTAGTACCTTTTTATCCTGTTTTTGTATATTTTTACTTCGTTTTCTATTTTCTGACAGGTTTTGGAAGAAATCAAGTATATCAGCCTAAACAAGGTGAAAAAGCAGAAGAAAAGAAGCTGAAAAAGCCAGTTCGCGCGCGTGAGCTGCGGGCTCGAAAACCTAGAAATCGCCCGCGCGATCCGCGCGTGCAAAGTACCAAATGTTGCGCTCGCGCGATCTGTACAAAAAGCAAAGATGCGTATTTCAGTATAATGATGATTCCTATGCGAAAGAAACTGCCTAATTACGTTCAGACTATAAAATATAGCAGTTTTAGTGCGTTTCGAGTTAGAAAAGCTTCCAAAACTTGTTGTAAATCTATATATACTCTAATTTACTTCAATTAAAGGGTTGCCAAATTATTATACACACAATATACAACCATACTTTCAGCCATTGAAGGGAGGGAAACAAGGAGAAGAAGAAGAAGACCAAGGATTTCCATGGCCTCCTCCATCAACTACTTGTCATCCACCACTTCCATGGCAGCTTAGACATAGATCTAGGGTTTCAATGAAGTCCTAGTCGAGTAATAGGTAGTATTTTATGTTTTTATTTTAGTTTTATTATGTATGGATGACAGTCACATGTTCCGAGGATTTTTATAAATAAATCGTACTTCTATTGATTAAATCATTGCTTTCAAAGTTTATTCTTGTCTTAGATCTATTTTGACTGTGATGTGCTCAATGATCTATGCTCGCTGTGCTTGTTTAGATTATTTACATGTGATGGTGCTTTATTGATTTGTGCTATCAAGTATCCAAATAATCCATGCCTAGATTGGACGAATTATGTCACAACCCTAGTTTAGTGTGGGATAATTCGTGCTAACCGAAGATGGAATATGTTGGTGCTTGAACCATGATTATTTTCTTGACGGAGGAATTGGGCTTGTAGCCACAATTCCCCATATTCATCCAACGTAATAAGCTAGAGTAATTCATAAATACCCTTATTATGAAGCTAGTGGTGGAGTTGCAATCCTAGGTTCCCTTTACATATTTACAAAAACACACTTTTAATTGCTTTCATAGTTTAGATTTATTTTTATTGTTATTATTTTAATTAAAATCAAATCAAAATCCGTTTCATAATTAACTAAAGTTAGGTTTTAAAATTAAGTCGTTGTAGTTAACCAATCCCTGTGGGTTCGACCTTTGCTTTCACACTACAAATCTTTAGAAAAGTAAAGAATACTTTTTACATCTTGATATTGACAACATCAATTTTTGGCGCCGTTGCCGGGGATTGCATTACTACCTTTAATTTTATAATCTGAGTTTAGTTAATTCGTAAATATTAGATTAGTTTTTATTCTTCTTATTTTCCGTTTTTGTTTTAAATTACTAACTTGTTTTTTTATTTTATAGGTTTTCGAGTCATCAAATTCCAACGTTTCCGAGTGGAGTAGCTAATTACATCAAAGGAGCTTACGCAAATAAAATAGATAAAAATTAAGTAAATTGCTCGCTTTAACTTCGCATCAAATCACTGTAAGTCAGGGCGCTGAGACGCAATTACTTGCATGAGGTTAGTTGTGGAGTGAACACTGCATTAGCTAAGAAACCCGGGGCGCTGGGCTTGACACGGTCATTGCATTACAGGATAATATTCATGCATCATAGTAGTACTGTGTGCCTGTTGCCCTATTTGCGTGATTGCTATTTGTTTCTTTTATTTAGTTAGTCGTTTTAGTTTCTTTTCCTTTGTTTTAGTTTATGTTAGGTACACGTTCAAATAAACCGGAATTAAAATCTTTCGATCTTGAACTTGAACGTACCTTAAGAACTAGTAAGTCCACAACCCAAGCTTCTAGAGCTGGGTTGCAAGACGACGAATCAACTCCGATTCCGTCGTCGTTGTTTGAAGCCGAAATTCAAAGTACCCATAAACGGTTAAGGAAAACTCAAACTTTTAAAATTGAACCGATTAAAATGGCTGACGGTGGAAATAACAATAACAATCAAAACGACGGTGCTAATATGAATAATCTTAATATACCGCCACCTCCTCCACTTATAAATTATTTCATTCCTACTACTTACACGCCACAAGCCGGTATCGAATTACCGGAGGCGACGACATCTCACTTTGAGATAAAGTCGTCTACGATCTCGCTACTTCCGTCTTTCCATGGCCGTCTAAATGAAGATCCATATCAACACTTAGGAGATTTTCAGGACTTATGCTCTACTTTGAAAATCCAAAACTTAAATGATGATGAATTAAAATTGCGGCTCTTTCCATTTTCTTTAAGAGACAAAGCTAAGTATTGGCTTTAATCACTTGAGCCAAACACAATTAAAACATGGGAAGCCTTACACACCGCATTTTTATAAAAGTTTTTTCCTATTATGCGTACTAATCAAATAAGGAAATCTATCACTAATTTTATAATGCAAGATGGGGAAACGCTTTACGATACGTGGGAGAAATTTAAAGAATTATTACGCTCTTGCCCACGTCATCAGGTTCCTAAGTAGCAACTTGTTCAGGTCTTCTATGAGGGACTAATTCCCTCTGTCCGTAATACCGTCGATGTCGTTTGTGCGGGAACCTTCCTACACAAAAGCGCCGACGAGGCCTGGAAAATTTTTAAAACATTAAGCAAGAACTCGATGCATCAGGCTGTGATGGTACGTTCTGAGGGATACCTTCAACCTAAGCGAGAGGTAAAGTTCGAGTCAAGTCATTCAATTGAAATAAAAGAACTATCTAAAAAACTTGACCAACTTTTAACAATGAACCAAACGACAGCCTCACTGGCTCATGAAATTTGTCAAATATGTTCTGATCCTTCACATAATATCTTTGCATGCCCATCGACATCTCAGTTTCCCGAATTTGTGGAGCAACACGTAAATGCTATGCAACAATTCCCACAAAATAATTATACGCCTAGGTTGAATAATTTTCCTAACACTTATCGATCCCAATTTCAACAAAATCAATACCAACACCCTCCTCCTAATCCTAACCCCCCAAGGACTAACGCTTTTGAGGAGACGGTGTTGGCTTCCCTTAAGAATATTGAAACTCAAGTCCAAGCACAAGCACAAATAGTGCACTCTTATACACAATCCATTGCGAAGCTTGAATCCCAAATGGGACAACTAGCTACTGTAGTGAGTCGTAGAAACGAGGGGATGTTGCCTAGTCAAATAATTCAAAACCCTAAGGGACAATATGAGGTTAAGGGGTCGAATGAACAAGTAAACGCCGTCTCAACTAGGATGACTACACGAGAGGAGGTGATAGAAACCCCTAATAAGAATGAGAATGTGATAGATATGAACATCAACTCTAATAAAGAGAGGGGTGAGGACGTGAATCAAAGTAGAAAAGAAAATGAACCGGTCCCAACAAATTATATTCCAAGAATGCCATATCCACCTAATATTGAGGAACCGTCTCATCTTTCAAAGAAAAAGTCAAAAGTCGAAGATATACTCGAGGTATTTAAACAAGTTAAAATAAATATTCCATTCCTCGATGCTATAAAACAAATTCCCTCTTATGCTAAATGTTTAAAAGACCTTTGTACGCAAAAGCGCAAAATACGCAGTCACACTCCGAAAAAGGTCTTCCTCACGGAAAAAGTAAGTTCTATTTTTCAACACGCTCCTCCGAAGTATAAGGATCCCGGTATGCCTACGATTTCATGTGTCATAGGTGATACTATCATTCATCGGGCTCTCCTTGACTTAGGAGCTAGTGTTAACCTCTTACCTTATCATGTATATAAACAACTAGGTCTAGGTGAACTTAAGTCTACGGCCGCTACCATTCAATTAGCGGATCGTTCCGTCAAAGTACCTAGAAGAATCGTCGAAGACGTCTTAGTTAAAGTTGATCAATGTTTTTATCCTATTGATTTTATGGTCCTTGACACCGAACCGGTGCTAGATACTAGAAAATACACTCCTGTTATTCTTGGTCGTCCATTCTTAGCCACGGCCAACGCACGTGTCAATTGTAGAACAGGGGTGATGAAAGTGTCGTTCGGGAATATAAAATTAAAATTAAATGTTTTTAATGTTGCTGATCAACCTCCTAAAGACGACGATAACCTATGTGAGGCGGAATGTGATGTGAGACGGAATATTGAGCCTAAGAACGTAATAATTATGAGTGCAGGGAATAATATAGTGGATGATGAGTGGATGAATCCTAATACCTCGGCCCCTAATGAAGAATTTACTCGAAAGGTAGAGAATCGATGTAATAACGATAAAGGTGAGCCGTCAAATGAATTAACACATAGCGACCTTGTTTCGACGTTTCACCGGAATCTCCCTAAAGCCCTAAAGGGTACAAAATCCGAGTTACGGCCTCCGTAAATCTTGAGCTAGAACGGTCTAGCTAAAGACGTAAAAGATAGCGCTTCTTGGGAGGCAACCCAAGCTTAATTTCGTCGGTTCTTTTTGTTTTTGAGTCGTTTTGGTCAGTCTTAGAGTTTTCTGGACAGGTTTGGGGGTTGGAATTAATTTATTTTAATATTATATACATAATTTTAGCCACAAAATAGAAAAAACTGAACTCGCGCGCGCGACCCGCTCGCGCGAGACGTCGCTCGCGCTGCCCGCTGGCGCGAGATTGTGCCTTAGTGAAATTTTTGTTTACTTTTTGTTTTGATGCCTCGGGTTCTCCTCGCTCCTGATCTCGCGGGCGCGAGGCATCTCGCCCATGCGAGAGATAAAAAAAAATAAAAAATCTGGGAATTCGCGCGCGCGGACCGCTCGCGCGATTCCCCATTTTCCTGTTTTTTCCCTTTTGTTTTCTATATCTTTCCCCCTACCTATTTTAATTGTGTTTCTTTTCTGTTTTTGTTTATTTGGTTCAGTTTAGTTCGTGTTCGTTGTTTTCCTTGTTACATTTATAATTTTCCATTTTATTTCTTTTCCGTTTGTCGTTTAATTTTAACTTCGATTAGTTTATCGATTTATATTTTATATTTCGGTTTCATTTACTTTTCATATTCTTTTGTTAGTTTCTTTTCATTTATCTAGTATTAACAGGTACATTTGAACTTTATTGCCATATTCCTTTGTGTTCACCTGTTCTATACTTGTCAAGATCGAGGTACTATCGTTCCTTTCTTACCTACTCTCCTTTCTTTCGTTTTATTGTTTCATTGGGGACAATGAAAGGTTTAGGTTTGGGGGTATGCACACACATGCACATTATTACACTGAATTTTCAAAAAAATTCGATACTTGTGCTTAAATAAACGATGTTACCGATGTTTTTGTAATCTCGAATTTGATACTTCTTGTTATGTAACTATGATTGTTATAGAATGGTGAAAAAGGGAAGATGTGATTAAACATTTGCTAAAGTTATGATGAGACATTCTAGGATATGTATCATTTGAATCGTAGTTTTATATCATAAATTTGCACACAAAACTTATGCACTGCAAGTAGTCATTTGAATACATGTCTGATGTGAACTATAATATGCTTCGGATTTCTAGATAACACAAGGTGGAGACTAAGCCCAGTGAGCTTTTGAGCCTTTCTTTTCTTTTTAGAGGGTTATAAATATATTGTGTTTGTCGAATTTCATTGAAAAAACGCATTAACTCGTTGTTTAGTCTCATTATTCTTGTTTTGGTTGATAGTCAAGTTAAAATATTTGTTACCATGCTAAATAATCTTCAGTTGTAAACATTGAAGAGCCGTATAACCATAGCACATGATTTTAGGCCTTCTTTGTTTGCTACTCACCGATAAATTATAAAATTTCCTTAGTTCGCCCCTTTGAACCATTAAAATGCCTTTTTTCTTTAACTACCATTATCCTGTTTTTGCTCCAATTTGGCCAACTTGGAGTTCACCCCTGAAAGATTGATCAACTTTTAGTGGTGTCAAGGCGATGTGTGATTGAGAAGAAGAAGTAAATAAGATGATGTTTGGGGTGGTGGCCTTGTTATTTATTGAATATTCGTTTCAAAAGCAACAAGGAAAAAAAAAATAAAAGAAAAGAAAAAAAGAAGAGGAAAGAAATGTAAAGAAAAATGAAAGAAGAGAATGAGAAGATGAAAGTTGGTAGAAGAGATGAATGAAAGAAATCGAACATGCCTTACAATGCCATTCTAAAACTACCTAATGAATCTTTTCTATCCTTTTTCATAGCCTGAGCCACATTACAACCTTTCAAAAGTCCTATTTGATCCTATGAAACATGGTTTGGATATGAAACCGATGGGAGGAGGATTAAAACATGGTAATGATTAATTTTTCTTGATTATTGGCATCTTATCTTTGAGACTACTGTTCTTTCGTGTCATGCGTCTTTTTTGAGTCATATGTGAGCATTTATCGTCTGGAAAACATAATTCCTTTGCTCACGTATACTAGAGAAATTACACATGTTTCTGAGTGTTTCATTTGAGAGTGTAATTAACATTGTGAGATTCGTAGTCGAGACATAGTTAAATGGTTATCCGAAGTATATTCCAAGTTCATGACATGCGCGTGTTCATTTGACTACCACATCACACACGTGCAATTTTATGAGAAACTCTATTAATTTATACGATGCATGTGCTTGAGATTGTTTTTTTTATGATGTAGGTAGACGTTTGATTCTGTTTCTTTATGTTCGTTATTCTATTTCAAATCTTTGTTATATGATGAAGGAGTATTGAATATTATGTTCTTTGCTTTTAATAAAAGTTTTTAAATTGATAAGTTAATAAAGATGGTTGTGGGTAACTTGTTGACGAGAACCCTCACGAGACTTTACTCGTCCGACTAGGGACACCTAGAGGTTTAAAAGGCTTGTTGGATACGCTAAATGCAATCGTGATCCATGCGAAAATGGAGTAGTATTTTATTAGTAGTTAGTTTTTATTTTAGTTTTGCGCGAGGACTAGCAAAATGTAGGTTTGGGGGTGTGATCGGGAGAGAACAGATCCAATTTATATGCCTTAATGTGCGTTTGTTAGTACCTTTTTATCCTGTTTTTGTATGTTTTTACTTTGTTTTCTATTTTCTGACAGGTTTTGGAAGAAATCAAGTATATCAGCCCAAACAAGGTGAAAAAGCAGAAGAAAAGAAGCTGAAAAAGCCAGTTCGCGCGCGCGAGCCGCGGGCGCAAAAACCTAGAAATCGTTCGCGCGATCTGCGCGCGCGAAGTACCAAATGTCGCGCTCGCGCGGTCCGCTCGCGCGATCCGTACAAAAAGCAAAGATGCATATTTCAGTATAATGATGATTCCTATGCAAAAGAAACTGCCTAATTACGTTCAGACTGTAAAATATAGCAGTTTTAGTGCGTTTCGAGTTAGAAAAGTTTCCAAAACTTGTTGTAAATCTATATATACTCTAATTTACTTCAATTAAAGGGTTGCCAAATTATTATACACACAATATACAACCATACTTTCAGCCATTGAAGGGAGGGAAACAAGGAGAAGAAGAAGAAGACCAAGGATTTCCATGGCCTCCTCCATCAACTACTTGTCATCCACCACTTCCATGGCAGCTTAGACATAGATCTAGGGTTTCTATGAAGCCCTAGTCGAGTAATAGGGAGTATTTTATGTTTTTATTTTAGTTTTATTATGTATGAATGACAGTCACATGTTCCGAGGATTTTTATAAATAAATCGTACTTCTATTGATTAAATCATTGCTTTCAAAGTTTATTCTTGTCTTAGATCTATTTTGACTGTGATGTGCTCAATGATCTATGCTCGCTGTGCTTGTTTAGATTATTTACATGTGATGGTGCTTTATTGATTTGTGCTATCAAGTATCCGAATAATCCATGCCTAGATTAGACGAATTATGTCACAACCCTAGTTTAGTGTGGGATAATTCGTGCTAACCAAAGATGGAATATGTTGGTGCTTGAACCATGATTATTTTCTTGACGGAGGAATTGGGCTTGTAGCCACAATTCCCCATATTCATCCAACGTAATAAGCTAGAGTAATTCATAAATACCCTTATTATGAAGCTAGTGGTGGAGTTACAATCCTAGGTTCCCTTTACATATTTACAAAAACACACTTTTAATTGCTTTCATAGTTTAGATTTATTTTTATTGTTATTAGTTTAATTAAAATCAAATCAAAATCCGTTTCATAATTAACTAAAGTTAGGTTTTAAAATTAAGTCGCTGTAGTTAACCAATCCCTGTGGGTTCGACCTTTGCTTTCACACTACAAATCTTTAGAAAAGTAAAGAATACTTTTTACATCTTGATATTGACAACATCAGTATTTCCTCGAGAATGTCACTAGGAGTGATTACTGAAAGCTGGCCAGCCTTGTCAACAAAGTGTATTGCTGACTGTAGACACCCCATTTTGTCGGCTATCAGACTTAGGAGACCCATAGCTTTGTGGTTCACAATGATTGTAAAAAACTCAAAAGGACTTCTGGAAGTCAGTTCTATCTCTCAAAATGCTCAAAATGACCAAAATACCCCTGAAAACCCGAGCGCTCTCAGATTCGGAACAAATGTTCTTGAAATGCGCTACTGTAGACACCCCAATTTTGACCGACCGTCGAATTTAGGAGAGTGTCACCTCCGTATCCGATGATGACAAGGACCGAAAGATTGAAGTATTCCAAGCTCTTCAGAAAATCTCCAAAACGCGATAAAATTTCACAGAAAGAGGAAAAATGCCAGGTATTTAGGAGAATTCAGGTATAAAACATGATTTTCGGAAAGGATCTTCAAAAATAATTTGTTTCAAAAAGGGGGAAGACCTAAAAAAGGGAACCTCAGCTAAAAACGGCACACGGCAGACTGCCGCGGCATTCACTGAGTGCCGCACGGCAGTCAGAGAGTGCCGGGCCGGCATTCACCAAGTGCCGCCACAAATTTCTGACTGCCGTTCACTTTTAAAGTCTGTATTTTGCAGTGCAATACGTATGCGTATGCGAATAAGAACAAAAAACTGATAAAGTAAGACTGACAAAGACGCGGCAATCCATTAATTACTGCGACAGTTGATGAATGCCGTGCGGCTGTCATTAAGTGCCGCGACGGCAGTAATTAACTGCCGCGACAGTCTCTGGACTGCCGAGCTGGGCAGCAGTCTGTCTAATTTCAGAAAGTATACATTGTACCACCAAATGAGAGAATTACACCTGTTTTTTGCTCCGAAATTCACCAAAAAATACCTGGTTATTTTGCCTATAAAAGAGAAGGGATCTTCCTTGAAATAGGAGGACCAAAAGAAAAATATTGGGGGAGGAAGATATACAAAATACACTACCATTACACTAACATTTTAGAAAAGAGAGAGTTGAGAGAATCAAAAGGGCTTGGAAGATCTTCAAAGAAAAGAAAACTTTGAGGATAATTTGGAGGTGATCCTCTAACCATAGATTATTAGCTTACTCTTTCTTCTCTTAAAATCTCTAATCCTAAAACCTTTCATTATTTTCTTTGTTTGCCAAATAGACTTAGGAGTTTTTTTGTTTCCAATACTTCCTTCTATTTTCTTGTCTATTTTTCTTCTCTTGAAGGTCTTGGAGATCTTCAATATCTCTCTTGATCTCTTGAGCATGATCCCTTGAATCTCATGTAAGCTTATGCTCTACATGAAAGTCAAAACTTGATCATCACTTTATTTCACATAGATGGATCCAAGTCCATGCTCATGACTTGGATCCTCTAAACTTGATGTCTCATGGAATCCTTTCCATATTCCTTTGAAGACTCTCAAGTATTAGTTGTACCTTCATCTCCAATGACCACCAAATGGTAGGAGACTTGTGATTTTGAGTCTAAGCCCCTTTCCATGGTTTAGCATCCTCATCTTGAGATTTCATGAAGTCCATCCATACTTCACTTGAAATCTATAAAAAATAAAAGTTGAACTTAGCAAATGAAAACAGTGAGTTCTCAAACTGTTTTTGATCAAAGATTTTTAGTTCGAAATCTAACCGTTGAAATCAAGTGAAACCAACGGGAAAGCGTCAATAACACATTGTTCTACCACTGTAATTTTTGTTTTAAGGTGGTTTCATGCTTAGAATGGTTTGATCATGAGTTTTGTGAAGTAACAATAATCTGTCCAGAGTTTTAGAATAGTTTCAGAACAGCAACACTCTTTTGAAATAATTAAATCAGAGTTCTAAAAAAGTTTTTGTGATCCAAAATAATTTTTTATAACTAGATTAATGTGTTAGGAAGTCACCATAAAAAGAACAAAGCAATTCTGATTTTTTTACTATTTTTAATAAATCGTACAAGAATTCTGGACAGGAGGTTGTAAGATGCTGAGTGATGTCTAGTGTTCTCCATATTCCCGGAGATCTAACCGTTGAAACCTTGATTTTCTTTTTGATTTGGAAACAAGACTCACAGAGGCATCTTGTGTCCAAAACTCATCAGCATCAAACCATGAGAGACGTGCTTTTTATTTTCTTAAAGTTCTTGACTGCTCTCTGCAATTTTCTCAGAATTTTTATGACACATTTGACCAATTTTGTTAATAATGGGTCAAATGGCTTTTTTATGACTTAGGGCTTAAACCATGTTTCAATAATGATTAGTTGAGCTTGAATTCAAAGCTTAAGAGTATTTCATAGTTTATTCTTGCCCATGCACATATTCATCCATATGGTTTGGCACTTGCAATTAGGACTTATTTGCTTTGGATTCAATTACATTTGATAGATTTAAGCTAGAAATTCAAGATTGTTATTTCTAATTCCACCTCTTGAATATCATGTGCACTAACCTTTGTTTTGTAGCGCTATCAAGGTATGATTTCTCAAAATCCTCTTTAGTTTATTCATTTATTGATTTTATTAATTTTTAAGCCCTTTTCTTTACGACACCTTAGAATTAAGTCTTGCCTTATGTGTATATATGTGATTAGAGACCCCTTTTAGGATTTCTTTACGTTGTATGCATTGCACGTTTAATATCGCTGCTGGACCCCGGGTAAGTTCACTTGTTCTTTATTGCATATCATGTTGCTTGCTATTTGAATTACTTGGCTTATGAATGATATTTTGTCAATTGCAATTTTACACCCTTTTGGACATGCTTTTGTGATGTATACGTATATATGTATTAGTTGAGGGCATGCTTAGATTAATAAATTTGATTAAAGGATGTTGAGTAGAGGCCTATCGCAAGATAGGATGAGAGAGGGTGTTTTAGTCCGACGGGCTCCTTCCTCTCTCATTCCATAATCCCCGGACCTAGTTAATCTTTGGTTTCGGGAAAGATCAGTTTCCTTTTAAATGGTTTCTTAATTTTCCTTTTAAAAATTAAGTGGCGACTCATTTTATTTTGAATTCGAAATTGAAAAGAAAGAAAAAAAATTGTGGGTAAGTCAACCTGCGATATCCACAATCTGGCGACTCTACTGGGGATCGAACCCAGAATCTCTGGTTTCGCAGACCAGAATTCTGATTTTGGGTTCACTTGAGGATTAGACTTGAAAACATCCTTTTAAATCAAATTAGTTAATCTTTGTGTGCCTGTTGCATTTCACTTGAATGTCCAGCCAGTCGATTGCACGGAACTATGACCTTGGAGGCTCGGGGCAACCCGGTCGGTCAAGTCATCATGGGACTGTGTGATCACCCTTGATCTCGTACCATGTTTTGGTATATTAAGCATCCTATCGGGTGTGTGTCAAGGGTCCCTTATTTGACCAAAACCCAGCTTTTGCACGGTAGTTTCTATAGAACCTTTCAATCTTAGGGAATCAACTCTTGATTAGGACTATGTGCTAGGAGGTTTTGTATGAGGATTATTTGAGATGATGACGATGCTTACTTGATGAAAATGTATAACCCCTTAATCACTTTTAGCAATCCCTCATCATGTCTCACGACATCTGGGAACATGCCGAACTTTGGTTATGAGGTTATACTTCTTATATCGCGTTAGCTAAGCATCATTGACCTTGTATGTATCCAAACCCATGAAAAGTACGGTGATAATCTTATCACGTGACCCTTCTACCCTGAGAATTTTAAAATCAGCCTTTGAAAAAGTAAGATTTCCGCGGCCTTTATTCAAAACCGCTCTTTCAAAAGACTTGGGAGATTTCAAAACCAAGATTTCGAAAAATTCGTGCTTTTCAAAAACAGAAATTTTGACCCAATCACCTTATGATCCAAGATTCTTGAAAATTGCTTTCTAAATATTTCATTAGAAATGCTTCCCAAAATGAATTTCAAAAAACCCCCAAAATTTTTCAAAAAAAACTTCGAAGGATAAGAAAGGGGTCACGATGAAAAAAGAAGCTAACATACTTGACATGGGTAAGGATTTTATGTGCTTATGTGTTAGGACTAGGATTTTCTTTTTCTTTGGTATATAGAATAGGCACACACGCACACATGCATCCACATGACATATAAAAGGGAAGTTTGTTTTTCAAATGCCTTTGTTTGATAAAATAAAGATAAAAAGATTTTTTAAAGGAAAATTTTCAAAATTTGTTGTAGGAGCAAAAATAGCAAACCAAGGGTGGTTTAGAGATCCTACGGCAAGATTAGTAAGAAGAGGATACGCTGACATGGCCGAAGAGAGAAACAATGAAGAGATGACCGGATCGAGGGTACTAGTTGAACAGCAAGCGGAACAGATGAGAAGACAGGCCGAGAACATGAACCGCATGATGGGAATGATAGAAGAACTGAATCGCCGACCACCACATGTAATTCCACCCATTATAGACCCGCCTTTGGGAGGAGGGGACGGAGATTGGTTTGACGATTAGGAGGCACATTGGAATGACGCACTAAGGGCCAACAGGGTCAGGGAGAAAGATGAGAAGGAGAAGCTGCTGACCGAGAAGATAGAAAATCTAGAGAGGGTAATGCGCAAGGCTCAAGGGGTGGATACCTATCTGATGGAACTGGAAGGATTGTATGACGGAGTCCATGAGACGCTGCCGGCCGGTTTCAAAATGCCCGTCTTTGATAAATTTGATGGCACAGGCAACCCCCGCAGTCATGTCCGAATGTGCATAGGAGCCTTTCAGCCTAGTGGACTGAGCACTACCATGACGGCTGTCCTGTTTCAACAAACCTTAACAGGAGCTGCTTTGTCGTGGTACCTTACACTTGAGCCAAGCAAAACCAGAGTATGGGAAGAAGTGATTAAAGCATTTGTGGCACAATACGAATACAATCAGGATTTGGATGTTACTATCCGAGATTTGGAAACAACCAGGCAGTGGAACAAAGAATCATTTGCCGAGTATTTGAGCCGATGGAGAGGGAAAGCTGCGAAAATGGTGCAAAGGCCGTCCGAGAAGGACCAAATCCGAATGCTGATGAAAAATCTACAGCCAGTTTATCAGGAGAAGATGAGATTTCAGTCAATCAACACCTTTGCTGAGGTGTTCGATGTGGGGACGAGAATCGAAGATGCGATTCAAGAAGGAACAATCAAGAAGGAAGAACCACAGAACCGATATTGGAGGCCCAGTTATGGATCGAATGGAGGGCATTCGGGGGGTCACTCTGGCCCCACCGATGTCAATGCACTTAGCGAGCCGGAGAGAAAATTCAATATCACCAGAAACCATCCAAGAGGAGGGGAGGATAAGCCATTGAGGAAGTTTTCAAATTCGATATCAACCGCCCTCGACAGGCTGTTAGCAAAAGGGCATCTCCTTCAGCTAGAACCTCGACCCCCTCCAAGCCCACTCCCGCCGCATTTCAAAGGAGATCTCTACTGCAAATATCATCAGCAAAAGGGCCACTCGACGGATCAGTGCATGAGGTTAAGGCACAAAATCCAAGACCTCATTGTAACAAAGTGATATCCGAATCACCTGCCAAAGCCCCCAATGTCACCAAGAACCCTCTGCCAAACCATCGTGCTGTGCCACCGCCACGGGGTCTTTATTTCTTAGAGGTAGAAGAAGTGACGTTCGATTCGTCCAAACTAATCACAAAAGTCTGGGAACCAAGGAAGTCTTATCAGTTACCAGAAAATCCGGGGATCTGTATGATTGGAAGCCAGCCAGAGATATGGGAAAATGAAGCGACGAGGCAGTCAGATTGGTGGGTTCAAGAAAGCAATGATCGAAACGTAAACCAGGTAGGGGAGGATGATCTGTGGTATCAAAGCGACGAAGAGGCAAAGGAGGGCTCAAAGATCGTTTCAGAAGCCGACAACATTTGGGCAAGAGAGGAGATAGATCATTTGACTCGGTCTGGCAGACACTTCAAACCGAACGAACTAGAGGAAGATCACCCGGGGAGAGATCAAGACAAGGGAAAAGGGAAGATGAATGAGGAAGAAGAAGAGGATAGAGTCCTCAAGCAGATGAAGAAGACTCAGGCTAACATCACTGTTTGGGGTTTGCTGATTGCCTCCAAACGTCATAGGCAGGCGGTCCTAGACGCCCTTAATCAATCTGACGTGTCTATTGACACCACCCCGGAGGACCTCATAAGACTGATCGGCAAAATTCTGACTTCAGCTATCACCTTCTCGTCAAGCGACTTGCCTCCGGGAGGACCCATGCTCAATAGGCCATTGTACGTCACTGATGAATGTTTGGGGAACACCGTGCCCGCTTGTCTCGTTGACAACGGGTCTGCTCTTAATGTATGTCCTTTCTGCACAGCTAAGTGAATGGGCTTAGATGAATCTTCCTTTGTGCCGTCTCAACAAAAGGTCCGGGCATACGATAACACCCTAAGGGCGGTCATGGGCATCATCTTTCTTAACCTTGCCATCGGACCGATGGACAAAGAAGCTGAGTCCCAAATCATCGATATCCCCGCTTCCTTCAATCTGCTGCTGGGAAGGCCTTGGTTGGACAGTTTGGGTGCTATACCATCCACAATCCATCAAAAGGTCAAGTATGTCAGGGAAAACAAAGTCTGTGATATCCTCGGGGACAGTTGGGTTCGTTCGACCGAAGCATCGTCAAGTGCACCGGTCCTGGAATTACAGCTACAAGAAGAAGAAGCAAAAATGGGAGGATTCGAGTTCATCAGCGTGATAGAAGAGGGAAAGCCGAGAGAGTTTCTACCGCCTCAGTTCGATCAATATGCTAGTCCGGTGGTCGCAGGAATCATGAAGAAAATGGGTTTCTTTCCAGGATTGGGGTTGGGGAAGAACCTTCAAGGCCTTCCTGAGGCTCCAAGGATCCCTACTCAGACTCACACTCACGGTCTAGGGTACCAGCCAACGAAGAAGGAGCTAAGAGCAAAGAAAAAGACCATCAATGCGCCGCTAGACCCTTACCTGAAAACGCTCAACGGGTACTTCGTGAAAGAAGGAGAAGATTTCCCCTTCTGTGGTTTTCCAGAACCATGGATGGACCAGAAGGACAAATGCCTAAAGCCCGGGTTTGAGATCTTCTTCTCCCATGAATTTTCCAAGTACGAAGACCCGTTTTTGCAAAAGCCTGAAAAGTCTGTTGCTGCCAAGGACTGGATTGGTACGCTAGACGGTTCCTTCGTGAAAGATCTGTTAGGCGAAGGGAACGCAGAGGTCATGAAGGAGGATCCCAGAAAGGCCAAAGGTGAATACGTCGAGGGTATGGTGGAGGAAGCAACCGAAAGCGAGGAGGACGAGAAAGATCAGAGAGAGGCCGACAAAGGGTGAAGGAAAAAGTGGTTTAAAGTTAGAGTTTAAACGCGCAGCGGAAATAGGTTAAGTTATAAAACTTTTGGTATTCCAGGATCTACTACTGGTCAATTCCATAGATGCGTACAAGGGGGTGCAAGAATTATACCTTAGTGTCTTGAACCCAATTCTGAAACTTTAACTTCCAGCAACCTCCACTAGATGATCTTCACCCTTATGACTCCTGCGGATGCCTGCCGGAAAGACTAGGGTTGGTGGGAACCCTAATAGAGAGGATAGGAAGGTTTTGGGAAGACTATGATAGTTTCTGCAGCTTCTGCGTATAAAAACGACGATCACATACTACCAGAACGCAGCTGCCCTATTTATAGATTTCCAGAACCGACCTAGACTTCGATCGATCGAAGTGACTTCGATCGATCGAACCATTCTTGATCGATCGAACCTGATGACTTCAATCGATCGAACATACTTCGATCGATCGAACCTGTCTTAACAGCTTCCTCAAGTGTCTTTCCAAGCATCCTAGCGGAGCTAAGAGTGGGACCTCCTAGGCTCTTTATTGTTGGCTCAGACCAGTTTGTTAATTACCATGACCAAACTCTTTGATCAGTAAACTAACTAACTGGTCAGTTAACGTTTATTCCACTATAAAACGATAACTGAACTCCAACGCAAAAGAACATATCCGAAGCGATAACTAGACTTGTATGGTGTACTAATGTCCCTCTACCGTCAGCATTCGTAATCATATTCAGGTAGTCGGATAACTGTTACTGTCAACCTGAATCATGATTACTTCTTGTATTCCTTGAGTCCCATTCACTACTCATGATTACCAAACATGTTGATAACTCTTATCAACAAGACTGCAGTACTCAGTAATCAACTTGGTGACATTCTCAAGGGAATGCTTACTCTGAATCAGAGGGTAGATTCTATCTTGACAATATATGTTCACAACCCTATGGACATGACATACCCAAGATACCCAGGTGTTGATCTTCTATAGACCTCACTGATTGGTAAGTCAAAGCAGCCATATCCATAGTCTGTGTTCATAATCATCTCAAGATTGAGAACACGTACCTTATACAAGTTATGAGTTCCTATTGACTGTTGACAGCCTTAAGCGTCAATAGGAAAGCTCAGGTCCATCAATGCACTATAAGCACTAGCATATCAACTAAGAGCTACAATCTAGTGATTGAGATTAATCACTCCATCCAATGGTAGTTAATTATGCTACAGTGTAGACCTGATGAGGTATTGATCGGGAGAGAACAAATCCTCTTTTTACGCCTTAACGAGCATTTGTTAGTACCTTTTTATCCTGTTTTTGTATATTTTTACTTCGTTTTCTATTTTATGACAGGTTTTGGAAGAAATCAGGTATAGCAGGCTACACAGGGTGAAAAAGCAGAGCTAAAGAAGCTGAAAAAGCCAAGTCGCGCGCGCGACCCGCGCCCACGAAAACCAGATATCGCTCGCGCGAGAATCCAGAAATCGCTCGCGCGATCCGCGCGCGCGAAGGTCCAAATGTCGCGCTCGCGCGATATGGGTAAAAACCAAAGTTGCGTATTTCAGTATACTGAAGACTCCTGTGCAAACGAAACTGCAGAATGACGTCCAGATTGTAAATTACATCAGTTTCAGTCCGTTTCGAGTTGGAAAAGCTTCCAAAACTTGTTGTAAATCTATATATACCTTATTTTACTTCAATTAAAGGGTTGGCAATTATTACACACATATACATACACATTCTACAACCATACTTCCAGCCATTGAAGGGAGGGAAGCAAGGAGAAGAAGAAGAAGACCAAGGGTTTCCATGGCCTCCTCCATCAACTACTTGCCATCCATCACTTCCATGGACGGCTAGATCATAGATCTAGGGTTTCAATGAAGCCCTAGATGAGTAATAGGGTTTTATTTATGTTTTTATTTTAGTTTTATTATGAATGGATGACAGTCACATGTTGAGAGGATTTTTATTAACAAATCGTACTTCTAGTGATTAAATCATTGCTTTCAGAATTTATTCTTGTCTTAGATCTATTTTGACTGTGATGTGCTCAACGATCTATTCTTGCTGTGCTTGTTTCGATTGTTTACATGTGATGGTGCTCTATTGATTCGTGCTATCAAGTATCCGAATAGTCCATGCCTAGGTTAGACGGATTAGATCACAACCCTAGTTTAGTGTGAGATAATTCGTGCTACCCGAAGATGGATTATGTTGGTGCTTGAACCATGATTATCTTCTTGTCGGAGGAATTAGGCTTGTAGCTACAATTCTCCATATTCATCCAACGTAATAAGCTAAAGTAATTCATGAATATTCCTATTATGAAGCTAGTGGTGGATTTGTAATCCTAGGTTCCCTTAAATAT
The DNA here is from genome assembly GCA_033977485.1 of Hydrangea macrophylla. NCBI lineage: Eukaryota > Viridiplantae > Streptophyta > Magnoliopsida > Cornales > Hydrangeaceae > Hydrangea > Hydrangea macrophylla. Next base: position 54,140,962 of record CM066983.1, read on the forward strand.
TATTTAAAACAACTTTTAATTGCTTTCATAGTTTAGATTTACTTTTATTGTTATTAGTTCAATTAAATCCAAATCAAAATCCGTTTTTCCTAAATAATTAGACTTAGGTTTTAAAATTAAGAGCTGTAGTAATCAATCTCTGTGGGTTCGACCTTTACTTCCACACTGCAAATCTTTTAAAAAGTAAAGAATACTTTTATATCTTGATACTGACAACATCAGGTATCCAGTCTCATCAATCACTGTGACATACTCTAAGTATCAAAGAATAGTAATTCGTATCTCACTTGTGTGTATCTCATACACACACGAATTGCTTACTATGATACTTAAGGACAAAACAATCATCTCATGAAAGAAACATACACAATGAAATGTAAAGCTGATATCCATATATTATAATGCTAATGTCTCATACATAAAGTAATGGTTTGAGGGCACAAACCCAACAAACTCCCACTTGCACTCACAACCATTCAGAACTACATCTAAGACCTAGACTATCTAGATGACGATCAAAGACCTTCTGTGGTAAGGCCTTTGTAAACGGATCAGCAAGATTGTCAGCGGTGGCAATCTTGGTGACAGTCACATCTCCACGTTGAACTATATCTCGGATTAGGTGATATTTCCGCTCTACGTGCTTTCCCTTCCCGTGGTTCCTTGGCTCCTTGGACTGAGCCACTGCCCCACTATTATCGCAGTATAGCGTAATAGGTGACAGCGACGCTGGTACCACCTCGAGTTCCATAAGGAACTTCTTGAGCCAAACAGCTTCCTTTGCGGCTTCACAAGCAGCCACATACTCAGCTTCTGTAGTTGAGTCTGCAATGCATTTCTGCTTAATGCTCCTCCAACTAACAGCACCACCTCCCAAGGTAAAGAGATGTCCGGATGTCGACTTTCTCGAATCTTTATCTGACATAAAGTCCGAGTCAGTGTATCCTACTGGAATTAACTCACTACCGCCGTACATAAGCATGTAATCTTTAGTTCTTCTCAAGTACTTAAGAATGTGCTTAACGGCTGTCCAGTGCTCTGGACCAGGATTCGATTGATACCTACTAACCATGCCAACGGCAAAGCAGATATCTGGTCTAGTGCATAACATAGCATACATGACACTTCCCACTGCCGAGGCATAGGGAATTCCTGCCATGCGATTCCTCTCCTCTTGTGTCTTTGGACACTGGTCCTTGGAGAACGCTAAACCATGCCTGAAAGGTAACAAACCTTTCTTCGAATTATCCATTGAAAACCTAGTTAGCACTTTCTCGATATAACCAGCTTGAGATAATCCCATTATCTTTCGCTTGCGATCCCGAAAGAGCTTTATCCCAAGAATATAGCTCGCCTCTCCTAGATCCTTCATATCGAAAGTACTAGCTAGCCAAACCTTGACCGTTGACAGCGCCGCTACATCATTCTCAATGAGTAGAATGTCGTCAACGTAAAGCACAAGAAAAGCCACTACTTTTCCTTCACATTTCTTGTATACACAAGGCTCATCCAGATTCTGTATGAAACCAAACGACTTGACCGCTTGGTCAAATCGGATGTTCCAACTTCTGGATGCCTGCTTAAGCCCATAAATGGACTTTTGCAACTTGCATACCAAGTTACCTTTCCGACCAGCTATGAACCCTTCTGGTTGTTGCATATAGATGTCCTCCTCAAGATTGCCATTCAAAAATGCAGTCTTGACGTCCATCTGCCATATTTCATAATCTAGGCATGCAACAATGGATAAGAGTATTCTGATGGACTTGAGCATGGCTACCGGCGAAAAGGTTTCCTCATAGTCAATGCCCTCCCTCTGAGTATAGCCTTTCGCCACAAGCCTTGCCTTAAAGGTCTCAACCTTTCCATCAGATCCTCTTTTCCTCTTATAGACCCACTTGCAGCCAATGGGTTTAATATTGGCTGGAAGTTCTACAAGATCCCAGACCTGATTGGAATCCATAGATTCCAATTCAGCCTTCATAGCTTTAATCCAATGAGCTGAATCAACCTCAGCCATTGCCTCTTCGTAAGTGGTAGGATCAGATTCAGATTCTATGGAGACAGCTTCAAAAACTTCTCCTAAGAACATGTATCTATCAGGCTGGCTGATAATCCTCCCACTACGACGAGGTACCGGTGCGGAAATGGGTGAAGAAGTGGTATTTTCTTGATTTTCATCGTTATCAACTGCGGGTTGGACTGAGGGCTCTCCTTCTATCTCTCTAAGATCTATCCTTCCCTTAGGTTTATGGTTCATGATATAATCATCCTCCAAGAAAACAACATTTGTACTAACAAACACTTTCTGTTCTCTTGGATCATAAAAATACCATCCATAAGTACCCTTTGGATACCCTACAAAGTAACATACTTCCGATCTAGAATCCAACTTGCTCAACTTTCCTTTGAGCACATGTGCCGGACACCCCCATATCCGGAGATGTTGCAAAGAAGGCTTGTGCCCAATCCACATCTCTCGTGGTGTCCTGGGAACAGATTTGCTTGGTACTAGATTTAGTATGTATGCAGCGGTTTCCAAAGCATAACCCCAAAGGAATAATGGCAACTCTGAATAACTCATCATCGACCTAGTCATGTCTAAAAGAGTCCGATTCCTTCTCTCCGCTACACCGTTCTGCTGAGGCGTACCAGGTGCAGTCAACTATGACAGAATCCCATTCTGTACGAGGTGATCAATAAACTCATTAGAGAGGTACTCGCCACCTCGATCAGATCGAATGGCCTTGATATGTGTGCCCGATTGCTTCTCCACTTCAGCCCTAAACTCTTTGAACTTTTCAAAGGCTTCAGACTTGTGCTGCATTAGGTACACATATCCATACCTAGAGTGGTCATCGGTAAATGTTATGAAATACATGATAACCACCCCTTGCTCTAATATTTATTGGTCCACACACATCAGTATGAACTAATTCCAACAATGCATTGGTCCTGTTGCCCTTTGCAGGAAAGGGCCTTTTGGTCATCTTACCCTCCAAACAAGACTCGCAGACTTCCATTGGTTCGAGAACCAAATCGCCTAAGACCCCTTCTTTGACTAGTCTGCCAATCCTATTCAGATTGATATGGCCAAGCCTCATATGCCAAAGCCTTGTTGGATTAGTGGAAGGTTCTTTTCTTTTAGATGGTAAAGTTACCACTGAGTTATTAAGTTCCAAACAAGAATCTTTTGAAATATTGGGAGTAATCACATACAAACCATTTGATTTAACACCAGAACATATAAAAGAACTGCTTCTTTTAATGACAACTTCAGTTCCAAAATGAAAGGAATAACCATTATTCGTTAAATTAGAAACTGAAATTAAATTACGTCTCATTAAAGGGACGTAAAGTACATCTGATAAAATCAAAACTTTATTGTCTGAAAATTCTAAAACTACGACTCCTATAGCAACCGCAGATACGGTTGCGCTAGAACCTAGAGTAAGCATGATCTCCCCATCACTGCATTTCCTGGTTGATCTAAACCCCTGTAATGAATTACAGATATGGTTAGTCGCACCAGAATCAATGCACCAAGTGTTTGAAGTATCCGTAATAAAACTTACTTCAATCACATGTGATTCAATCATACCTTGAACTCTTGTAGCTAAGAATTCTGAACAGTTCCTCTTCCAGTGGCCCTTCTCACCGCATTGGAAACACTTTCCTTTGCCTTGGCCACCCACCTTCCCTTTGCCCTTACCTTTTCCCTTAGATTTTGCAATCTTAGGGACTGGTCCAACACTTGAACCACCAGTGCCAGCCTTCTTCTTTCCTTTCTTACCTTTCAGTGTAGATCGGGAAGAAGAAGCGCTTTTCTCAACGTTTAAAACGCTGCCCCCAGGTTTGATCACCCCTTCTGCTGCCAGTAAAGAACTCATTAATTCGCTCATTGAAAAATCCATTTGATTCATATTATAGTTAAGTTTGAATTGAGCGAATGATGGCGACAGCGAGTTGAGGATCATATCAACTTGGGTCTGTGCATCGATGTTGGCTCCCAAGGTCTCCAGTTCGTTTAAATAACCAATCATTTTTAAAACATGTTCTTTGACTGGAGTACCTTCCGACATCTTTGCACTCATTATCTTCTGCATGGCTACCTGTCTGGCAGGCCTGCCATGCTCCCCAAACATCTTTTTCAGGGATGTGATAATGTCACTGGCAGAATCGTTCGATTGGAATTGGTGTTGTAACACACCAGCCATTGAGGCCAGAATGTAACAACGGGCCATTCCATTCGACTTCTTCCATTTGTCGAACTCGCGTCTGGCAGCTGCCGAAGCATTTGCCGCGGGTTCTTCAGGGCTTGGAGTGGTGAGGACATATATGTGATCCTCCGCAGTTAAAACGATGTCAAGGTTACGTTTCCATTCAGTGTAGTTATTTCCAGTTAACTTGTTTTGAGTGAGTATGGTAGCAAGTGGACTAAATGCAGATCCAGACATTATGATTACTGAAAATCAAACAAACAAAATAAATATGGATATCAGAATTGATAGTTTGAAATAAAAGAATCCTTAAATCTCTTATTTAAAACAAAGTCGCCGGAATATCGAAACGAAAGAATAAAGCCTCCGTGTGGTGGTCAATGTTCGATCTTTCGATTTATCATGACTTATCCGCTATGCAACTCTTGCAAAATAGCCATGACTCCCGAACCTATTTGATCTCTAAGTTTCTGAATAATGCCCCGTGTGGGATCCCTTATCCATAGCTTAGCTAGTGTGTACCATTAACTAGGATCCAATCACAACCGTCTCAAGTAGCGCCTCCGTGTGGTGGTCACCCTCTAATACGTCTGATTGATCCTATCCATAGGAAGTTCACATCTAGTAACCCATGAGCAGTGTACCCTCCGTATGGAATGATCACCCCTGGCGAGGTGACACAGAATACACTACTCATCTTACAATGAACCGTTAATGGAAGATCGTGGGTGTTATTTGATAAGACCCTCTCCCACTAGATTTAGTAAATTAAGGATTTTGCTTTTGAAAAATGTTTCCACACACTACCCATAAACATCCAATGTTTACTAATGTGTTGAAAACGGTTTTTGAATTTTATTTTAGAAAACTTGTTTTAAGTGCATGCAACAATGTATTATACGCCAATCACAAAACAAGCACATAAAACAAAAAACTAAAATGAAATATAGGCATTCAAACAATGCCTCTATCTCCCATGGCTCTATTTCCATAGAACCACCTTCTTGGTTTGGTCGCCTCCGGCTCCATCTTTATGGACAACGGCTCCTTGCTCCATCTTCATGGAATTTCTAATTCTATTACATTGGACCTATGCTTCTTTTGAAGCTTACAATTTATCTAGAAAAAAGAAATAGCAAAAAAGAAATAAAAGGCTAGGGAAACCGGTGCGACTTTCCTTTTCGTAGGATTGAAGCCGCAGCGCCCTTTACATACGCCTTAAAACCAAACCATTAATAAATTACAACTGCACCAATCTCAAACAATTTAAATATAAATATTTAAACGACTTGGTGCCATGGGAGATAGCGACTAATTTTGCTGCAAAAGGGTTAGTCGTACACGCATCCACACATACATAACAAATATATGTAACTATTGGAACACTTAATTGATTCACACAGTATATAAACACTTTACATACTGAATTAGAACTTAAAACAGCATCTTACTTCTCTGTCACAGTTCGATCGATCGAAGACCGTTCGATCGCTCGAACCTTCGATCGATTGAACACTGTTCAATCGCTTGAACATTCTGTTTCACAGAATGATTTAAAAATTTTACAGAAATAATTTAAGATTAATGTATAATTTAAAAAAACTTTACAACTGTGAACAGAACACCTGGACAGAGAATCTGTCTCGATCGATCTAACACTATTCGATCGATCGAACACCAGAAGGCTTCGATCGATCGAAACTAGTTCGATCGATTGAGAACAGAATGTTCGATCGATCGAAACAAGTTCGATCGATTGAGAACAGAATGTTCGATCGATCGAAACAAGTTCGATCGATCGAACCCACCTTGCATCCTATGCAATCACATTTTTGTATTCTGCTGCGATAACACTGCAGAAACCGATCTGTGACGATGCAGTTTCGAAAACAGTTCTAAAATCAACATGCAAATCAAAACTAGGGTTCCAAAACGCATCTATAGATCCAAACGAGTTTGGCTCTGATACCAATTGAAGGAAAAAGTGGTTTGAAGTTAGAGTTTAAACGCGCAACGGAAATAGGTTAAGTTATAAAACTTTTGGTATTCCAGGATCTACTACTCGTCAATTCCATAGATGCGTACAAGGGGGTGCAAGAATTATACCTTAGTGTCTTGAACCCAGTTCTGAAACTTTAACTTCCAGCAACCTCCACTAGATGATCTTCACCCTTATGACTCCTGCGGATGCCTGCCGGAAAGACTAGGGTTGGTGGGAACCCTAATAGAGAGGATAGGAAGGTTTTGGGAAGACTATGATAGTTTATGCAGCTTCTGCGTATAAAAACGACGATCACATACTACCAGAACGCAGCTGCCCTATTTATAGATTTCCAGAACCGACCTAGACTTCGATCGATCGAAGTGACTTCGATCGATCGAACCTTCGATCGATCGAACCATTCTCGATCGATCGAACCTGATGACTTCAATCGATCGAACATACTTCGATCGATCGAACCTGTCTTAACAGCTTCCTCAAGTGTCTTTCCAAGCATCCTAGCGGAGCTAAGAGTGGGACCTCCTAGGCTCTTTATTGTTGGCTCAGACCAGTTTGTTAATTACCATGACCAAACTCTTTGATCAGTAAACTAACTAACTGGTCAGTTAACGTTTATTCCACTATAAAACGATAACTGAACTCCAACGCAAAAGAACATATCCGAAGCGATAACTAGACTTGTATGGTGTACTAATGTCCCTCTACCGTCAGCATTCGTAATCATATTCAGGTAGTCGGATAACTGTTACTGTCAACATGAATCATGATTACTTCTTGTATTCCTTGAGTCCCATTCACTACTCATGATTACCAAACATGTTGACAACTCTTATCAACAAGACTGCAGTACTCAGTAATCAACTTGGTGACATTCTCAAGGGAATGCTTACTCTGAATTAGAGGGTAGATTCTATCTTGACATTATATGTTCACAACCCTATGGACATGACATACCCAAGATACCCAGGTGTTGATCTTCTATAGACCTCACTGATTGGTACGTCAAAGCAGCCATATCCATAGTTTGTGTTCATAATCATCTCAAGATTGAGAACACGTACCTTATACAAGTTATGAGTTCCTATTGACTGTTGACAGCCTTAAGCGTCAATAGGAAAGCTCAGGTTCATCAATGCACTATAAGCACTAGCATATCAACTAAGAGCTACACTCTAGTGATTGAGATTAATCACTCCATCCAATGGTAGTTAATTATGCTACAGTGTAGACCTGATGAGGTATCCAGTCTCATCATCCACTGTGACATACTCTAAGTATCAAAGAATAGTAATTCGTATCTCACTTGTGTGTATCTCATACACACACGAATTGCTTACTATGATACTTAAGGACAAAACAATCATCTCATGAAAGAAACATACACAATGAAATGTAAAGCTGATATCCATATATTATAATGCTAATGTCTCATACATAAAGTAATGGTTTGAGGGCACAAACCCAACAAAGGGAAGGTTGAGGAAGGAGAGATGGAAGAAATCACCAAGATAGGAGATCCGGAAGAATGCTTCATTACCGACTTGGGAGGAGAGAACAAGAAAGAGTGGGTTTTTGAGTCTAGTGATAGGTTCCCCCCACACCCAGAGTCTGTAATGGCCCAAATGAGGCGTCTTTCAATTTCCATGTCTGTTGTAATCACCCCAAAGAAAATCAATGAAAGTACGACTGATTCTGCCTACTCGAACGCGCTTAATGAATGTGATGGATGTGATGATCATGAAATACCTATTGAACTGCAAAAACTAATTAAAAAAGAAAAAGAATCTGCATGTAAAATCATTGAGGACACCCTAACAATTAATCTAGGAAATGAGAATAATCCTCAAAATGTCTTCATCGGCTCTACACTTAGCAATAAAGAAAGCAAAGAACTAATCAGTCTATTAAATGAATTCAAAGATGTTTTTGCATGGTCTTATAATGATATGCCAGGTGTCGATCCAAAAATAGTCCAACACCACATCCCCCTCTTTCCCAATTCAAAACCCATAAAACAAAAATTGAGGCGAATGAGGCCAGAATGGGCACTTAAAGTAAAAGAGGAGGTTGAAAAGCAATTAAAAGCTGGGTTCTTGATGGTCACCGAGTATCCTGAGTGGATCGCCAACATTGTACCTGTCCCAAAGAAGGATGGTCGTGTTAGAGTTTGCGTTGATTTTTGAGATTTAAACAAAGCAAGCCCTAAGGACGATTTCCCATTACCCCATATCGACGTGTTGGTTGATAACACTGCGGGACACGAGCTTCTATCTTTTATGGATGGATTCTCTGGGTATAATCAAATCCTCATGGCGCCCGAGGATAGGGAGAAAACCACGTTCAACACCCCATGGGGGACATATTGTTATAGGGTCATGCCATTCGGACTTAAGAACGCAGGAGCAACATATCAAAGGGCTCCCACCACCCTACTGCACGACATGATCCACAAGGAGGTGGAGGTGTATGTGGATGATATGATTGTAAAGTCCAAAGAAAGGGAAGGGCACCTAGAAGCTTTGAGAAAGTTCTTTGAGAGATTGAGGGAGTTCAAAATGAGGCTAAACCCGTAGAAATGCACGTTCGGAGTCACCACCGGGAAGTTATTGGGTTTCCTTATTACTCAGAGGGGAATAGAGGTGGATCCTACCAAGATAAAAGCCATAACCGAAATGCAGCCACCGAAAAACAAAAAAGAACTGAGGGGATTACTGGGGAGAATACAGTTCATCAGCCGCTTCATTTCCAAACTCACCTTGACCTGCGACCCACTTTTCAAACTACTCAGAAAGGGAGAGAGATTCAAATGGGACACCCCGTGTCAACAAGCCTTCGACAAAATCAAAACCTACCTCCAGAACCCACCTGTCTTGTCACCACCTTTGCGTGGGAGACCCCTGTTACTTTATCTCTCCGTATCTGAAGATTCGATGGGATGTATGCTGGCCCAAGAAGGAGAAGAGGGGCACGTGGAGAAGGCCATTTACTACTTAAGCAAGAGAATGGTCGGATATGAGTTAAAGTATTTGCCCTTGGAGAAGGCCTGTTGGGCCTTGGTTTGGTGTACCCGTCGCCTCCGCCACTACATGCTAGCCTTCCCTGTAATCCTGATATCCCGAATGGACCCATTAAAATACCTGTTTGAAAAACCCGTCTTGACCAGTAGGATTTCCCGTTGGACCATGATGCTGGCTGAGTTCGATATCAGATATGTCACCGCCAAGTCCGTGAAAGGAAGGGCTGTCGCCGAGTTTCTAGCCGACCTCACTGTAGAATCTGAGGACAAGGGAGACTTCAAGTTCCCAGATGAAGGAATAATGGAGGTTAAGGAGGATTCGTGGAAGATGTACTTCGATGGAGCAGCCAACCAAATGGGTTACGGAGTTGGAATCATTCTCATAGCACCCGATGGGGTCCCTACCCCATTAGCCGTCAAACTCAAGTATAACTCAACTAACAACACCGCGGAGTACGAAGCATGCATAATTGGGATGGAAGCGGCCTTGGCTTTGAAGGTCGGAAGGATTGATGTCTTCGGAGATTCCAACTTGATCATATCCCAGGTCCGAGGAGATTGGAGGGTGAAACATGAGAAATTGAGACCTTATCATGACTATCTGGAAAGCCTGAAAGCACAATTCCGAAAGATTTCCTTTTACTACCTCCCTCGCGAAGAAAATCAACTAGCTGACTCTTTGGCTACCTTAGCCTCAATGATCCAAATCCCTTCCAAAATTGCCATGATCCCGCTGTCCATAGAAGTGAGGAATCAACCGTCATTCAAAATGATCGCGGCCATAGAAAAAGAAGATGAGGTGCCTTGGTATGAAGATGAATGGAAGTTCATCAAAGAAGGAAAGTACCCCGAAGGAGCCTCAGAAAAGGACAAGAAGGCGGTTCGACGATTTGCTGCTCAATTTGTGATCTACGCGGATAAACTATGGAAGAAGTCCTACACCGGGTATAATTTAGAGTGTTTATATGGAACGGAAGCTAAGAGAATGATGGAGGAAATACATGAGGGAGTATGCGGGCCCCATATGAACGGGCACATGCTGGCGAAGAAGATCATTCGACAAGGGTACTATTGGACGACCTTGGACAAGGACTGTTGCGAGTATGTTAGAAGATGCCACAAGTGTCAGATCCATGCAAATCTGATGCATACCCCGCCGTCACAGCTCTACAGCATGACCACCCCTTGGCCATTTTCTGTGTAGGGGATCGATATCATTGGTGAGATAGTCCCAAAGGCTTCCAATGGGCACCGATACATAATCGTGGCAATTGACTATTTTACCAAATGGGTAGAGGCAGCCTCATATGCGACTTTAAAAGCTAAAGACGTGGTGAGTTTTATCGAGAAGAACATAATCTGCAGGTATGGGGTCCCGAATGAATTCATCTCCGATCACGGCAGTCATTTCCAGGGAGAGGTTATCCCACTTCTAGAAAAGTATAAGATCACTCGCCATCAATCATCCCCGTATAGGCCCCAAACGAATGGAGCGGTAGAGGCAGCAAATAAAAATGTCAAAGCAATATTGGGGAAGACAACGGATACGTATAAGGATTGGCATGAGAAACTGCCATTTGCTTTGTGGGGATACCGGACCTCTATAAGGACTTCCACAGGAGCTACACCTTATTCACTAGTGTACGGGATGGAGGCAGTCCTCCCAGTTGAGGTAGAAATACCCTCTCTCAGGGTTTTGGCAGAGTGCGAGATCACCGAATCAGAATGGATACGGGAAAGGTGTGAGGAGTTGATGCTACTCGACGAAAAGAGGCTGGCCGCGATAAACCACACCCGGGGTTACCAGAAGAGAATAGCTCGTGCTTTCAACAAAAAGGTCCGCCCGAGGAAGCTTGCTGAGGGCGACCTGGTCCTCAAAGAACTTAAAGTGCCTGTTTATGACCCTAGAGGAAAATTCAAACCCAACTGGGTCGGGCCATACATCATTAAGACCCTCCTTTCCGGAGGAGCGGCATACCTCATGGACCTAGACGGGGTTGAATTTAAACAGCCAATTAACCTCGATCGCCTCAAGAAGTATTTTGCTTGAAACTGTTTCTTTCAAAGCCTCCTACCTAGATGAACTACGCTTGACCTGATTCCCACTAGGGGATGCGTAGGCAACCAACTTGGTTCGGTCATTTCAAAAAAACTACTGCGCTAAACTAGGGGCAAACTGGCGTTTCCCGGAGTCGCTTCGAAGCCCTAAAACCAGGGGCAAACTGTAGGAAAAACAGGTTTAAAATTAAATCTAAACGCGCAGCGGAAAACAAAGTTCAAAACTTTTATTGGTAGCCTTGGATCTACTACTTATTAACTCTATAGATGCGCATAACAAGATGGAGAAGATTCTATACCTTAGGTCTTGAACCCAATTCTGATTTTTGTCCTTCTCCTTATGTGTGCAGCAGCAACCTCTAGGAAATCTTCACCCTTATGTCTCCTTGAATGCTCCCAGAGTGGCTAGGGTTGGTGGGAACCCTAATAGTGAGAATAGGGAAGGTTTGGGAACTCTAAACAGGTTCTGCAGCAACTGGTACGTCAAAACGACGAACTTCAAATTTCTGGACGTAGCTGCCCTATTTATAGATTCCCAGAACCGACCTAACTTTCGATCGATCGAAGTGACTTCGATCGATCGAACTGTAGATCGATCGAACCTCGTTCGATCGATCGAACCTGTCTAGACTTCAATCGATCGAAACAACTTCGATCGATCGAACCAGTCTTGACAGCATTCTCATTTGCCTTTCAAAGCATTCTGGCGGAGCTAAGAGTGGGACCTCCTAGGTTCTTAATTACTGGCTCCGATTAATTATTATTCCATCTAGTCAGTACTCTTGACTAAGGAATCAATAATTAATCAATTATCATTAATGCCACTATAAAATGATAATTGCACTCCAGTGCATAAGAACATAATCACACATACATAAGTGATTGCTAGACTTGTATAACATGATACGCATGTCCCTCTACCAGGCAGTATTCGTATCTATCATTGGGATGTATGTCTTAAGATACTGTCGACCCAATAGATAGTACATCTTATATTCCTCAAGTATCATTCACTACTCTTGGATTACTAAACATGTCAACAACAACACTTTGTTGACAAGGCTGGCCAGCTCTCAGTAATCACTCCTAGTGACATTCTCGAGGGAATACTTACTCTTCGTTTTATTGAAGAGGGTAGAATTCCATCTTGACAATATATGTTCCCAACGTTGCATACTTGATTTACCCAAGATACCCAGGTGTTGATCTTGCAAGACCTCACTGATTGGTAAGTCAAAGCAACCAAGCATACAACTTGCGTCCATAACTGTCTCAGGATTAAGGACATGTATCCCTATACAAGTTTTGAGTTCCTATTGACGGTGACAGCGTTTAGGTGTCAATAGGTTTAACTCAGGTCCGTCAATGCACCGAGTGCACTAGCATATTAACCAAGAGTCAAAGACTCTTATGAATGAGATTCATCATTCTACCCCGTAGACGTTAATCATGCTACAGTGTATACCTGATAAGTTATCCAGACTTATCATCCACTGTGACTTATTTGAAACAACAAGGATTTGTGATTCATATCTCACATGTGTAATCACATACACAAATGAACCACATACAATGTTGTTTAAGGATTCCAGTCTAATATTCATCTCATGAACTAACATGCATAAATGCATTATGATATTCCATTGTCCAACTAACTGGTTTGAGGGCATATTCCCAACAAACTCCCACTTGCACTCATAACCATATAGCGTTAGTACTAACACTAGCATAGTCTCTGTGACTTGTCAAAATCCTTAACCCGTAAGGTTTTGCATAGGGACTGATGATCATCGACTGAAACAATCCATAGTAAAACATCTTCATGTTATACTATATCCCTAGACAAAAGACGTCACATGACATGTATCCAGTAAAGCTAATTTGAACATTGTCCAAAACACCATCACCCTGCATATATCCGCTAGTTCTTTCTCAAGCCCTAGAGAATATATACTTTATGATAGTTCAGAAAAACTGAACATTCATTTGGACTGATATCTGTGAACAACCTCAACGGTATAACTGATATCCATACCTAACATCACATACAAAGTTTATCAATAGCGAAGGCTTATGATATACCTTTCATGTGATCTCTTTCATCTTGTATCCCTAGATACAAATCTTGAAAGAGCAATAGGTTATGTTCAAAGGTGAAAAACCTTTATCGAAACGTTCCACGTTGAATCTAGCCAGCAACTTTATGATATAGAAGTTTGAGACAATCTCATTATCTTAACTTTCTGATCTTGAATGAGCAAAAATCATAAGATTATAGCTCGCCTCACCGAGATCATAAATATCAAGTATACTGTAGAAACTTAACCTTAATCATTGATGATACTACTTTAACATATCGCAATGATAAAGATGTCATCAATATATGGAACCATAATCACCACCACACTTCCTTTGCGCAAGGATCCTTTCATCCACTTAAGCTACATCCACACTTTAGATGAATCCAAAGTATTTTGACCAATATGTCAAAACAGATGTCCTTATCTCTGGATGATTGCTTTAGTCCATAGACTTATGCAAATCACATACCAGAGCTTCCTTATCACAAAACTTCAATGCACCAGGGAATTTCAACAATGTTGAGAATTCTCCCACTGCAATGAAGTACCAATGTAGGAATGGATGAAGAGGTAGTAGATTTTAGTTCTAGATGATTTATAGATTGCTTTAAGATATAAATTACTTTACTCTTTTATATTATCTTTCCTTTGCAAAATTTGGTCTCCAACCAACTTTTGTTTTCTCTGGAAACACTACAAAAGTATTATACTTCTAATCTAAATTCAAAAGGCTCATCATTTCTTTACACCAAAGTGCTAGACATCCTTATCCAAAGTTACCATGAGAAAGAAGTCGCATTCTTTTCACAACTTTGGGGATGTCTATCGAAAAGATTTGCTTTTGAATAAGATCCAGTATATACATTGTAGTTCCATCGAGAAAAACAAGGAATAGTAGTAACTCTAAATAACTCATCCCATGACCCAGTCATATCTAAAAGAAGATAGTTCCTTCTACCTGCTACACCATCCCGTGGAGGCGCACTAGGTGTAGACTGTCGAGAAAGAATCTCATTCTTATCTCCTTTGGACAATAAATACATTAGATAGATACTCACCATTTTGAACAAATCAAAAGGCAATGATATTCTTTTACCAATTACTCTTCATTCCAAAACTTTTGAATTTCTTCAAAATTGAGGATGAAGATGCAATAAGTAAATGTATATCAGTATCCAAAGTAGTCGAAACTACTTTTCAACTCTAATGTTTATTGCCCTACATACATGAGTATGTCCTAATTCTAATCAGTCCTTGGTCGTGTGATTTTCAAAAGAAAAGTCACCTGATCATATTAGCCTCTAAATAGGATTGACAAACAGGTAGTGGTTTCAACAACCAAAAGAGTTTTAGGATCCAATCCTTTATTCCCCATTTATCCTAATTTAGATTAATATGATCTGATCACATTTACTCTCTAAATAGGATTGACAAATAGGCAATGGTCTTAGCAATCGAAAGAGTTTAGGATCCTATCCTTTACTCCCCATTTATCCTATTTAGATTAAATATGATCTAACCTCAAAACCAAAAAGTCATAGAATTAGTTGAGGGTGCTATCCTTTTAGATGGTAAAATACCCATGAGTCATTTAAATACTACATTAGATAATATATGAGAAACAAGAGTAAATTGGTGAGATACTTGCTTGACAAGTTATTTAGATCACATAAAAGAACGCTTTCTTTTAATCAAGAATTTCAGTACCAAAATCAAAAGAATAAATATTATTCATTAATTCAAAACTGAAATCCATCTAATAACTCCAAAGTTTTATTACAATATAAAACTATTAATCTAATAGCAACTCTTGCATCAGATCCCAAAAGGCAATCAAGATCTTCTAATCACTGCACATTCTTATTTTCCAATTCCCTGCAACAATTACAGATATAATTTAGAAAATATAGAATTAGTGCCCATAGTAGTTGAAGTATCAGTTTTTCAACTTACTTCAAAAACTAGTGAAAGGATCGTACCTTGCCTTTTGGCAGTCAAGTATTCCATACAGTTCCTTTTCCAATGCCCTCTCATGCCACAATGGAAACACTTTCCTTTTGGCACGGCACCAGCCTTTCCCTTTCCAAGTCTTGCCTTCTTCCCAACAGTTGGCTTAGGCTCACCTATCCTTGAGTCTTGCTTCTCCTTCTCTGAACTTATGCTCTTAGGCTTAGTTCCAGAAGATGAAGCCATTCCAATGTTCTGAACATTTGACTCCTCTTTGACTATATCCATCGTTGCCTCAAGAGAGCTCATCAACTCACTTGTTGAAAAAACTGTTTTACTCATTTTAAAAACCTTTTTAAATTGAGTGAATGATGAAGGCAACGAATGCAAGATTATGTCAACTTGAGTCTCACCATCAATGTCGGAACCAAGAACTTCCATTACTTTGAAATAAGTAATCATTTTAAAAACATGCTCTCTTATTGAAGTTCCTTCCAACATTCTGGTGTCCATGACTAACTCCAAGGCTCTAAGCCTTGCAGTACGGCTCAGATCCCCAAACATCTCCTCGAGGTTCAATATTATAGCACGGGCAGTGTTCAAAGGTTGATGTTGCTGCTTCAACACATCAGACAAAGAGTCTAAGATGCTAGAGCGAGCTATACCATCAAATCTTATCCACTGCCAATATTGATCCGCAAGATCAGTTGGGGTGTCATGGTATGGAATAGGTGGACAGGGAATGGTAAGAACGTATTTACATCCATTAGCAGTTAACAATTCATCCAGTTCCAGTTTCCATTCAACGTAGTTATTTCCAATTAGCTTATTCTGGATCATGGTTATAGCAAGTGGGCTAGACATTATGAATCTGAAATACAAATAATGTAACAGAATTACAATATGGAAATCATGAATATGACAATTTATATGATACATTGGAATTCCCTTAACCAACTCATTAATTGTCTTCAGGATGTCAAGCCTATGAAATTAAGTCTCCGTGTGGCGATCATAACCTCATAGCCTGATTGGGAAACCCATCATGAATGTCATGCAACTCTTACAAAACAATTCATGACTCCTGAACTTTTGGTCTCTAAGTTTCTGGATAATGCTCCGTGTGGAATCCCTTACCCATAGCTCAGCTAGTGTTTACCATTAACTAGAATCCAATGACAACCGCCTCAAGTAGTGCCTCAGTGTAGTGGTCACTCTCTAACGCGTCTCATTGATTCTATCCAAAGGAAGTTCATATCTAGTAACCAATGAATAGTCTATCCTCCGTATGGAATGATCACCCATGGCTGGGTGACACAGAATATACTACCCACCTTACAACGAACCGTTTATGGAAGACCGTGGGAGTTATAAAATAAGTCCCTCTCCCACTAGATTTTTATAAGAAGTTCATATCTAGTAATCAATAAGAAATACCCTCCGTATGGAATGATCACCCATGGCTGGGTGACACAGAGTAATTCTCATACTTACAATGAACTAATAGGAATTTTTCAATTTGATCAAAAAATTTCTTCACATTGCCCATAAACATCAAGTGTTTGCTAATGTGTTGGAAAAAAGGTTTTTGAATTTCATTTTAGAAAACCTGTTTTACGTGCATGCAAGTAGTAACAATATATAAAATTCCAATCACAACTAAGCACATAAAACAAAAACTAAAATGAAATAAAAGCATTCAACAATGCCTCTATCTCCCATGACTCTATCTCCATAGAACCTTCTTCTTGGTTTGATTGCCTCCGACTCCATCTTCATGGACAACGGCTTGCTCCTCCATCTTCATGGATTTTCTAATTCTATTACATTAGTCCTATACTTCTCTCGAAGCTTACAATTTATCTAGAAATAGAAATAACAACAATAAAATAAAAGGCTAGGGAAACCGGTGCGACTTTCCTTTTCATAGGATTGAAGTCGCAGCGCCCTTTACATAAGCCTTAAATCCAAACCAACAATTAAATACAAAATTTAAAAGTCTTGGTGCCATGGGAGATAGCGGACTAAGCTTGCTGCAAAAGGGTTAGTCACACGCACAACCACGCATATATATAACAAATATATGTACCATTGGAACCCCTAATTGATTCACACAGTATATAAACTCTTTACATACTGAATTAGAACTTAAAACAGCATCACTGCTCTGTCACACTTCGATCGAACGAAAAAGTTAGATCGATTGAACCTTCGATCGATTGAACATAGTTCAATTGATTGAACTTTCAGTTTCACAGAATGTTTTGAAAAACTTACAGCATAAATAAAATTTTAAAGTAAATATTTTTAAAACCTTTAAATCTGTAAACTGAAAACCTGGACAGAAAAGCAGTCTCGATCGATCGAACACCATTCGATCGATCGAACAGAACCAACGTTAGATCGATCGAAACTAGTTAGATCGCTTGAGAACAGATGATGTTCGATCGATCGAGACTACTTCGATCGATCGAACCCACCTTGCATCCAATGCAATCACAGATTTGTACTCTGCTGCATAAACACTGCAGAAACGGATCTGTGACGATGCAGTTTTGAAAACAGTCCTAAAATCAACATACAAATCAAAACTAGTGTTCCAAAACGCATCTATAGATCCAAATAAGCGAGGCTCTGATACCAATTGTAGGAAAAACAGGTTTAAAATTAAATCTAAACGCGCAGCGGAAAACAAAGTTCAAAACTTTTATTGGTAGCCTTGGATCTACTACTTATTAACTCTATAGATGCGCATAACAAGATGGAGAAGATTCTATACCTTAGGTCTTGAACCCAATTCTGATTTTTGTCCTTCTCCTTATGTGTGCAGCAGCAACCTCTAGGAAATCTTCACCCTTATGTCTCCTTGAATGCTCCCAGAGTGGCTAGGGTTGGTGGGAACCCTAATAGTGAGAATAGGGAAGGTTTGGGAACTCTAAACAGGTTCTGCAGCAACTGGTACGTCAAAACGACGAACTTCAAATTTCTGGACGTAGCTGCCCTATTTATAGATTCCCAGAACCGACCTAACTTTCGATCGATCGAAGTGACTTCGATCGATCGAACTGTCGATCGATCGAACCTCGTTCGATCGATCGAACCTGTCTAGACTTCAATCGATCGAAACAACTTCGATCGATCGAACCAGTCTTGACAGCATTCTCATTTGCCTTTCAAAGCATTCTGGCGGAGCTAAGAGTGGGACCTCCTAGGTTCTTAATTACTGGCTCCGATTAATTATTATTCCATCTAGTCAGTACTCTTGACTAAGGAATCAATAATTAATCAATTATCATTAATGCCACTATAAAATGATAATTGCACTCCAGTGCATAAGAACATAATCACACATACATAAGTGATTGCTAGACTTGTATAACATGATACGCATGTCCCTCTACCAGGCAGTATTCGTATCTATCATTGGGATGTATGTCTTAAGATACTGTCGACCCAATAGATAGTACATCTTATATTCCTCAAGTATCATTCACTACTCTTGGATTACTAAACATGTCAACAACAACACTTTGTTGACAAGGCTGGCCAGCTCTCAGTAATCACTCCTAGTGACATTCTCGAGGGAATACTTACTCTTCGTTTTATTGAAGAGGGTAGAATTCCATCTTGACAATATATGTTCCCAACGTTGCATACTTGATTTACCCAAGATACCCAGGTGTTGATCTTGCAAGACCTCACTGATTGGTAAGTCAAAGCAACCAAGCATACAACTTGCGTCCATAACTGTCTCAGGATTAAGGACATGTATCCCTATACAAGTTTTGAGTTCCTATTGACGGTGACAGCGTTTAGGTGTCAATAGGTTTAACTCAGGTCCGTCAATGCACCGAGTGCACTAGCATATTAACCAAGAGTCAAAGACTCTTATGAATGAGATTCATCATTCTACCCCGTAGACGTTAATTATGCTACAGTGTATACCTGATAAGTTATCCAGACTTATCATCCACTGTGACTTATTTGAAACAACAAGGATTTGTGATTCATATCTCACATGTGTAATCACATACACAAATGAACCACATACAATGTTGTTTAAGGATTCCAGTCTAATATTCATCTCATGAACTAACATGCATAAATGCATTATGATATTCCATTGTCCAACTAACTGGTTTGAGGGCATATTCCCAACACAAACTTCGTTTGCTAGCCGAAGAAACCAGAAATAAAACCATCCTTCAGGTCGCCTGGCTGTCAAAATAAGTACTATAAAGAAACAAATAAGAATTCATGGAAAAGAATGAGTAGAAAACAAAAAGCAAAGTAAGGAGCCGAGTAAAGACATTAAAAGGAGAATTCTTCTTAAAAGATTAATCGAAAGGTTGAGCACTTTGATTAAGCATACTAGAAATCTTCCTAAAGATAACAACACTTCTTGAAGAAAAATCACATTCGGAAAGCGAAAAAGAATAGGCAGGGTCTGTCAGAAAGTTTTGTGAAATGGCAAACTCTTCCCTGTTTTTGTCTACTTTATTGTGCACGTGTCTTGTCAAGTCTGTCTCGCAACCAAGGCCTGGATCTCCAGAAGATACTGGGCAGTGGGTACAGTCGAAGCAGGGACCCTCGGGCACGAAACAGCCATCCTACTCGACCAAGCCTCAATGAAAGCCTTCACAATAGAAGGGCGCAAAGTGGACCCCCTGGTGAAATCAGCAGCCACAGACTCAGTAGTATCCTGCAGAAGCCCGAATTGACGGACCACCTGATTGGGAATGTAGAAAGTAGTGGCACTCAAGCCTGGTAACCAAATGCCAGGTCGCCCAAGAAGACGTACAGCAACAGAACGATGAGTCCACTGAGGGCAGATCCAGCAGATGTCATTAGAAGAGAGACCCTGGAGCCAATCGAGCCATGCATCGACAGAATGGAATAAGCAATGGACCTCCATGCGGTCGTAAGAAAGTGGCCCACGAAGATGCGAGGGGTGAATAAAGAGGTTGAGGCGTTCCATGAGCCAAACCTGTAAAACGAAAGGTGCCCCAGCAGATAACGTGGCCCTGGTAACATGGGCATGACTCAATCCAATCAAAGTTTCGCCAAGAACCAGCATAACAGCACTTTTCATCTCTCGCAAACCACGGGCAATGGGTATAAGAGTGTCAGAAGATGACTAAAATAGGAAGTAGGAGAGCATGGCAGTTGACAAGGCACTGCGTCATATGATCTGGTACTCACCATCATAAGGGTCCCCTATGGGAGCATAAACAGAAGAAAGGCGTTTAAAGTCGATCTGCCCATCATGAACAAAAGAACCTGCCGCATTTCGAGATATATGGAGAAGAATGGTTAAGTCACGGACATACCCGGCCTGAATTAGAGGAACCATCAATTCAGCAGAGGGATCAGTGTGGAGAATGGCGTTAAATTCCTCAAACAAAGGACAAATCTCCTGAAAGCCGAAGCGGAAAACATTAAGAGCAGGATCCCAACATTGAATGGCAGCTCGAAGTAGGCCCTCATTCAGATTCATCTGTTGAAAAGAAAAGAGATCGTTTAATCGGAAACACTCAAAGTTGAGCTTGTCAATACCCGAGAGAGTATCCATCCATGGAAAGAGGATTTGGGAACTAACGGGGGCCATTTGAAGAGAAATGAAGGGGGAAGAAGATTGTTTTGCGGAATGTTGGAGGAAGAAGGGGTATAAAAAGGAGAATAAGGCTGCCCACTCAATCGCGGCACTCGATAAAGTGCATCGGCAATACATGGAGTGCCGCGCAGCAGTCCGTGAATGCCCGTTGCGGTAGTCACTGAGTGCCGTTGCGGCAGTCACTGAGTGCCGCAGAGACCTAGCCGAGTGCTGTTCCAAGTTTTTCATTGACCAGGGTCTGTTTGTAACACGATCAGCCCACCTGCAAACAGAAAGCTAGATAGAAAAGCAATAAAACGTGCGCATCATGCAGCACGTGCAAACACATTCATTCATTCATTTCATTCATTTGTACATATCAAATAGATAAAAGAAATAGAAGCATTCAAAGATAAAAATAAAGTCGGGACCAAGCCATGGTCCCACATACGACAAGAGTTGGGCCAAGCTATGGTCACACATACGGTGAGTAAGCAAAGAAAACGTAAATATGTAAAGCATCTATCCTACCAACTGTAAGGAAGCAGCCATCAAAATAAAGCATATGTGTGTATATACAGTCATCCACCAAAATGTAAATCCTCCCACAACTCTCAAAATAAAAAAAATAATAATAAAATAATAATAAAAGCGGAGTCAACCCCGACCCCGACCCTGGCTGCGAGTCTGGCGAGTCGTGCGTCTGAGAGGCTCCTTCTCTGACTCGGTCCCGCTGCCTCCACCAGTCCCACCATGTCCGCCACTACCGCCGCCTCGGCCTCTGCCACCGCTAGTACCCTCGCCGCCGCCGCCGCCTCCGCCACGCCCAGCACCGCTACCTCCGGGGGCGTCGCTGAAAGGGATGCCGAACTGCTGAAGCCGCTGCTGGAGCTGCCCCACCTGTTGAGATAGGACTCTATTCTCCTCCATCTGGAAGAGAGGGGATGAGTCCGGAAAAGTGTTGAAAAGACATTTAGAATACTAAGAATATGGAAAGGATAGAAGATCATACCTGGGCCCTCAACTGAACCGCGGCAGTCGCCCGAGCTCCCTCAGCCTGAAAAACAAGAACCAGGAATAAAGATCAGTAAAAAGAGATACAATCCCAGTCAAAAGTAAGAGTGGAGATGAATTTCTTACCATCCACTCTCGCCCGAAAACCCACTGTCGCACGCTGTGGGTATACGCCAGGCCCTCCTCCGCGTAAGCACGCGGGACGACGTCATAGTGTAAAGGTATGGTGGGAGCACCATGTGAAAGTCGAGGAATCATCGTCAAGTGGGGCTCTCCGAATGAGACAATCGACATGGTCCAGTCCCACTCAGGTAGGCCAGGGGGACGGACCGCAGCAGGGACATGCTGCAAACAAAAGTAATAAAACATGGGTGAAGAATAAAAGGAAAAACTCACAAAATAAAAAAGGAATCATTTACTCACCCGAGTCACTTCCATCAGAGGGAAGTTCGGCATCAGCTTGGCGGCACGGAAAGCCGCATATCCTGACGGGTCGTCCAAAAAGCCGTGGATACCAGAGCCAGCTCGAGCAGCCGAGAACTCGCCGCCCTGAAGCGTGTCTGTGGCCCTCATAGAGTCGGGAGGAGGGAACGACACATAGAACCCGGGGGCCGCTATCGACTGCCGGGTCACTCTCTCTCCCAGATACCACGCCAAACCCTCTGATCCACCATCAAGAAGTCGTCTCGTCGGGTCATACCCGCCCGACTCTCGAATCCCCACCCTAGCCTCAGGCAACACACTAAGCCACGGCTGCCAATGCACGTGCCCCTCCCTCAGGTTCGTCAGGAAGTTCCTAAACGAAATGAAATCGTGGGCCCCGGTCTTCCTCCCAACCCTCTCCTTCGCCCATTTCAGCCCCTGGGGCATGATAAGGGCGTCGGCATCGCGTGTCTGAGGAGACATCATACGAAGATACTCGTGGGACCAAATCTGTGATACAAAAAAAGAAGAAAGAAGGTTAGTCTCACATTTTTTTTAAAAAATATATGAGCAAATGGAACATAGGAAAAGGTATACCTCCCACGCTCTCCAATACCCGTCGGTAGCAGCCGACCTGTCTTGGGAGATGTCACTCATATGCCTATATAGGATAGCCAACCCTGTACCAGCCCAGTCGTACTCGACGACCCGGTCCAGATGCTCCAGCGACGCCACCAAGGAAGCGGAAATCCGATCACCCTTGGTGCTCAACAAGGAGCACCCCAGCATGTACATAAAGAAGCCTCTGGCCATCTGCTTGTCCGTGAAACCGGGTTTGCCCCGGAACATATCCATAAACCATCGGGCCGTGACTAAAGCCTCCTCCGAGACCACCCCTAGCAGCAGCTCCATCTGATCCCACTCCTGGTCTGCGAAATATCTCAGGGGCTCTCCGCCGAAGGCGATCCCTGTGATCATCGAGAAGTCCAGCGGGGTCATCGTCATCTCCCCAAAATCAAAGTGGAAGGTACTCGTGGTATCCCACCACCGCTCGGCCAACGCATGCATCTACTGTAAGTCATTGGAGCTCTTCGTCAAGAGTTTGACGAAGTCTCCAAACCCCGCTGTGTCCACCAGAGCCCTCACGGTCGGGCTCAGCTCAGTATACCACTCGTGGCCGTGGGCAAGGCTGCCATGTCCCTTCAGCACCTTCGGCTGCAGCTGCAAGAAAGAATTAAAGGTTTGTTGTTAGGGAGTGGATAAAGAAGAGAGCAACAACAGTAAATAAATAATAAATAAAGGAATGGAAAACCCAAAAGTGTTCATAAGGGATTTCACAAGCAAGGCACTTGTTTGCATTCAAGAGGAAATGAATAAAAGAAAACATTCAATATTCTAGCAAGGTTTTGAAAAGAAAAGAAAAGAGAAAGAGTAGTTCACATTCTCTGAAATACATGCACATTTAAGTTTCGAAAGAGATTTTGGGACCGAAAGAGATTTTGGGCCCGAAAAAGGGGTATAAGTTTCAAAGAGAAATGCGTAATTGCGAGCATTCGAGAATCAATTTTTGTATAATTAAATGGCACTTGGAATGCTCAAGGAAAACTCGCCAGTGTAGTAAAATATAGGAGAAGGTTCAGAATTTCATATTCATTCTTTATTCGCAAACAATGTTTGAAATTTCAATAAAAAACGGCTTTCAAAAGTCTCCGAGAAAAGTCAAAGGAGAAAATAAAGGATGAGTGTTCAGAATATTCAAGCATAACATTCAGTTTCTGAGGTTCATGGGAATTGAAAAGAAAATAAAAATGGAATTCCTTTACAAAAGGCATGGAATAAAGTATTCAAGACGCTCGGGGGCACCACGAGCACAACATTCGGAACAGGGTATCTAGAGAGTTGTGGCAATCCTACGTTACATTCACGAAAAGAGGGAAATGCGGGAAAGAAATACGAAAAATAAATAAAAGGGGGAGCGTTTACCTCACGCTTGAACGCGCGGGCCGACAAATGCTCATCGGGATCCCTCAGTAGAAGTGTGGCGTCCGGGTGGTGAGTGGCAGTGTATCTGGCCTTCTTCTTGCGCCCTGAACCACTCGCCATAATCTGTCAAAGAGAAAGAGAGAATCCGCGCGTTAGATTAATGAAAATTCGGAAAAACAATGAAATAAACAGGTTTAACCAAACTCTGATCTAGCAGAACTAACCTGTGAATGTCGTAGATCAATATAGGAGTGAGGAAAGAAAAAGAGAAAATTTTCTCCAGAGGAATTTCGAGGGAAAGGAGGTTGAGAAATTAGAGAAATGTAATGAACCCGGCGGTTTAAGCCACTGCCGCTCAAACGCGACACTCAATTTTCCGTGCGCGGCAGTCAGTCAACTGCCGCGTGGCAGTCAGTCAACTGCCGCGCGGCACTCGCCGAGTGCCGCAACGGCACTCCGCGAGTGCCGCGCGGCAGTCACGGACTGCCGCGAAAAATCGCGTGTGCCGTTATTAAGGCGGTTCAAAGATATTTACTTTCCCACCAAAAATTCAAATCAAGTCCCAAAAATTGAACTTGAGCCCCCCAAAATGTGCCCTCATTGCACTTTTTGACCCCGGTTTTGTTTTTAGGTTTGAATCGACTACAAATTTCAAAATGTAGGTATAAATTTGAGCCTGTAGGCTCCCGACTCCCAGAAATTGAAATAAAATTCGAGCCTGTGGGCCCTAAAATTCAAAACATGAAATCCTGGCCTGCGGGCCCCGGTTTTTGAAAATGTAAAGTAGATTTTGAGCCCGTGGGCTCCCAAAACTTGAAAATTTGAAATCTAGAGAATATAACAGATTTACGTCGATCTTTTGCTTTGAGAATATAACGGATTTATATTCTCGGTTTTCGCGACGGATTTGCGATTAACCCTCGTTTGGAGAGTGCAACGGATTTATATTCTCGGTTTTCACGATGGATTTGCGATTAACCCTCGTTTGGAGAGTGTAACGGATTTACATTCTCAGTTTTTGCGACGGATTTGTGATTAACCCTCATTTGGAGAGTGTAACAGATTCATATTCTCGGTTTTCGCGACGGATTTGCGATTAACCCTCGTTTGGAGAGTGTAACGGATTTATATTCTCGGTTTTCACAACGGATTTACGATTAACCCTAGTTTGGAGAGTGTAACAGATTTATATTCTCGGTTTTCGCGACAGATTTGCGATTTACCCTCGTTTGGAGAGTGTAACGGATTTATATTCTCGGTTTTCGCGACGGATTTGCGATTAACCCTCGTTTGGAGAGTGTAACGGATTCATATTCTCGGCTTTCGCGACGGATTTGCGATTAACCCTCGTTTGGAGAGTGTAACGGATTTATATTCTCGGTTTTCGTGACGGATTTGCGATTAACCCTCGTTTGGAGAGTGTAACGAATTTATATTCTCAGTTTTCGTGACGGATTTGCGATTAACCCTCGTTTGGAGAGTGTAACGGATTTATATTCTCGGTTTTCACGACGGATTTGCGATGAACCCTCGTTTGGAGAGTGTAACGGATTTATATTCTCGGTTTTCACGACGGATTTGCGATTAACCCTCGTTTGGAGAGTGTAACGGATTTATATTCTCGGTTTTCGCGACGGATTTGCGATTAACCCTCGTTTGGAGAGTGTAACGGATTTACATTCTCGGTTTTCGCGACGGATTTGCGATTAACCCTCGTTTGGAGAGTGTAACGGATTTATATTCTCGGTTTTTGCGACAGATTTGTGATTAACCCTCATTTGGAGAGTGTAACAGATTCATATTCTCGGTTTTCGCGACGGATTTGCGATTAACCCTCGTTTGGAGAGTGTAACGGATTTATATTCTCGGTTTTCACGACGGATTTGCGATTAAACCTCGTTTGGAGAGTGTAACGGATTTATATTCTCGGTTTTCGCGACAGATTTGCGATTTACCCTCGTTTGGAGAGTGTAACGGATTTATATTCTCGGTTTTCGCGACGGATTTGCGATTAACCCTCGTTTGGAGAGTGTAACGGATTCATATTCTCGGCTTTCGCGACGGATTTGCGATTAACCCTCGTTTGGAGAGTGTAACGGATTTATATTCTCGGTTTTCGTGACGGATTTGCGATTAACCCTCGTTTGGAGAGTGTAACGAATTTATATTCTCAGTTTTCGTGACGGATTTGCGATTAACCCTCGTTTGGAGAGTGTAACGGATTTATATTCTCGGTTTTCACGACGAATTTGCGATTAACCCTCGTTTGGAGAGTGTAACGGATTTATATTCTCGGTTTTCACGACGGATTTGCGATTAACCCTCGTTTGGAGAGTGTAACGGATTTATATTCTCGGTTTTCACGACGGATTTGCGATTAACCCTCGTTTGGAGAGTGTAACGGATTTACATTCTCGGTTTTCGCGACGGATTTGCGATTAACCCTCGTTTGGAGAGTGTAACGGATTCATATTCTCGGCTTTCGCGACGGATTTGCGATTAACCCTCGTTTGGAGAGTGTAACGGATTTATATTCTCGGTTTTCACGACGGATTTGCGATTAACCCTCGTTTGGAGAGTGTAACGGATTTATATTCTCGGTTTTCACGACGGATTTGCGACTAACCCTCGTTTGGAGAGTGTAACGGATTTATATTCTCGATTTTCGCGACGGATTTGCGATTAACCCTCGTTTGGAGAGTGTAACGGAT